>JAVUPR010000183.1:23215000-25615000 GCA_036785695.1 Gentiana straminea | reverse complement strand
AAGGATGATTTGGAACCGAAGCTTAAAACACCGGAAGATAATGTGGCAATCACAAATGAGGTAATAGATGTCCTCACAAATTTGAAAAACTCGAACCGCAAATTGAAAAACAAAAATGGGAAAATAGTATTTCTAATGCAAAGAGTCTCCTTCGCAAAAAAAGCCATGAAATGCTAAGGAAAGATGAATACATCAAAGAAATGTTAAAACTAATGGATGAAAAGGAACCGTATAAACAGATATCTACTATGTCGCAGAGCAGGAAAATATGAGAAAGCAGATGCAAACAAGAAGAAAGGGCAAAAACAATTGAGAACATGTTATTTGAAAGTAAAACAAAGGAGGGTATTCTACAAGCTGAACTGCAAAGCATGAAAGAGAGGAATGAAGGCTTGAAGAACAGCAAAAAGGTACAAGAAGAAGAAATTGAACAATTGAAAAGAGAGAACCAACAATTAAGAGATTCAATAAAACAAGATCTTTTGCAAGATGAACTGAAAAACCTGAAAGAGGGGTATGAAAAATTGATGGAAATCAAAAGGATCAATGAAGAACAGATTGAAAAACTGCAGAAAGAGAAGCAAGACCTAAGAGATGAGATAGATAGCAATGCAAAGACATCAAGTCACACAAGATTTGGAAGAAAGCAAGGATAAAAAGGAATCAACCCCCGTTGGACGCCAACTCGACCTCGTGGTCCGCAACGGACCCCGGACTACTCAATTGAAAGGGGTGTAAAGAAAAATGCAAGAAAACGGGGAGAAAAGAAGATTCAAATTACCATTATGACCATCCGTAAAAGAAAAAGAAAGATGGAAAAGGAAAAGGAAAAGGCAAAAAATCCAAGGCGCATGATGGAAATAAAATGTTGAATGATAATCACCGTTGATTGCGGAAGACAAAGAAGCATACACATGTGAGCATACATTCTACCGTAAGTATTCAAAAGAATCAAGGAATTGAATGAACAAGGTGGACAAGAGTAAGCACAAATAACTAAAACAATAACATATTATTCAATACTCATGCAAATCTTTAATACTAACATGGAAAATTACATCTTTTGCAGGGAATTAGTATGGTCAAAATCACTGGGAGACTACCCATTTGTCACTCTCAACTCAATCATGGAACTTCTAAATCAACTCTTCATAGACGAAACGGTAAAGACTTAATGTCACTGCAACTTACATCTAGTCTGGCTTCATGTAACTGAATTAATTCATCAAAAACACTAGACAAATTATAACACATTTATTAAATTCTTAAACAGATCATAGAAGGATTCATTGAGCTGATGAGACGTGCACATTTGATAAAGGATACTAACCACATATACAAGACAACCTCATGGGTATGTATACAAAAATAATTTCAAAGAACCTAACATTAGCAAAAAACTATTAACATTACCATACAATGTGTGCAGGGAATATTTGAAGAGGTTGAACGGGATGGAACATTCGTAAATGACAAAACATGCGACATGTTGAAAGTCATATATGAAGGGAAAAAGGTTTTCCTCCCATTATGCCGCAAAGGTTTGAGTGACAGGGCATACCATTGGGTACTCCTAACCTACACCAAAGGAGAACCCACCCGGAAAATGTATAATTCAATAGAAATGGCGTGTTAGAAGACATATTCATTCCCGAGTGTGAAACTCGCGGTAAGTTATCTAACAAATTAAATTCCATCTCACATAAATTTCACATAATATAACCGCATCCAAAATAAAAAGAATGTCATGTCACCGCATTTAACATAATGTCACCGCATTCAAAATAAAAAACTCGTCATGTCACCGCAATTTAACATAATGTCACCGCATCTCGCTACCTCTTGTTTTGTAGGTAACAATAATTTCTCAATCATTTACCGAAGATAACCAAAGAAGAAGAAATAGCAAGAACAATTGAGAAGGTGCAAAACATACCATTCCAACAATACGAAGTGAGTGTCGACAAAAATACTTATCATCATCGCATATATATATATATATATACATACACACACAAAAAGACTAACGCAAATCATTCTAATGTAATGCGTAGATCGCGCAGCTTTATCCGTCATACTACATATATAAGATGGCACAAGAGTTACCAATTCCAACATGTAAGTGGAACAGAAGAAATGGACAGATGATGAAAGTGGATGATTGTAAATTCCCTTGTGTTGAATGAATTTCATCCTTAGAATGAAAACATATCTAAGTGATAGGAACAAGTAATACTTGACAAGTAATGGTTGATTTTCAAAACTCGATAATTGATTTTGTGATGGTGATTGGGCAAACACATGTTTTTATTACGAAACGTTATGATCATAATGTTTTGATGATGTTTCGGTTTTGTAACAATTATACTATGTAGTCTTATTCATTATATTTTGAGACATTTTATATGATTAATGCTTCAACTTATTCATGTTTCCATTTTATGTTCAACCTATATAGTTAATGAGATCAAGAAATAAACAAACACAAAAAAAAATAACATAAAGAAATATTATGCTTAATATATTCAAAACTATAAAAATTCAAGCATATAATTCATTACTCATTAAATTCAATAGCAATACAATGATAAATTTGACAACAACATGAAAATATGCATAACACATTACAATGTCACTGCAAAAAACACAATGTCACTGCAAAACAACACAATGTCACTGCAAAAGATCACAATGTCACTGCAGAACAAAAGACCAACTATCCAAAGAATACGAACACGACAAGTCTTCTTGTTATGATGACCATAACCATGACAACGACCACATTGAAAAGGCCTCTTTAATGATTCACCACGAGAACGAAGCCGCTTGGTACGGGGCCTACCAGGCTGTTTCTTCGGAATAGCAAGAAGCACAAAAGAATCTGCACCAGATGCATTCAAAAACGGACGAGGAATTGGATTAATTGGAAAAGAGTATGAATCAGCATAAGACTGTGACAAGAATCAAGGATCAACATACTGATCCAAAAGGAATGATGTTTCCATTTTATGTTCAACCTATATAGTTAATGGGATCAAGAAATAAACAAACACAAAAAAAAATAACATAAAGAAATATTATGCTTAATATATTCAAAACTATAAAAATTCAAGCATATAATTCATTACTCATTAAATTCAATAGCAATACAATGATAAATTTGACAACGACATGAAAATATGCATAACACATTACAATGTCACTGCAAAAAACACAATGTCACTGCAAAACAACACAATGTCACCGCAAAAGATCACAATGTCACCGCAGAACAAAAGACCAACTATCCAAAGAATACGAACACGACAAGTCTTCTTGTTATGATGACCATAACCATGACAACGACCACATTGAAAAGGCCTCTTTAATGATTCACCATGAGAACGAAGCCGCTTGGTACGGGGCCTACCAGTCGTTTCTTCGGAATAGCAGAAGCACAAAAGAATCTCGCACCCGATGCATTCAAAAACGGACCAGAATTGGATGAATTGGAAAAGAGTATGAATCAAGATAAGATCGTGACAAGAAACAAGGATCAACATACCGATCCAAAGGGAATGATGTACGCCTAATCACCGCCATAGCATGAACGCACGGATATCCATTCCGCCGCCACTCCTTGCATGAGCAAACTCGTTTTTCAAGATCAACACTTGCGTACGGGAATGAAAAAACCTCATACCTTGAAAAACTTGAACTGCCAACACCCAAGCAACTTCCCAAATCCATTAAATTAGACAAAATAGCATCCACTTTTGGGCAAATCAATGAATTAAATAATGCTGACGCACGACGATTTTCTGAGAGTCTTACCATAATCTTAATACGAATACCATCTACCATATTCAACACAAGTGAAGATGCCGCTCCTTATATATCCAACTATTAAAGGACTCACCAAAGTAGCAAGATGACCATAACGACAACCTTCAAAGTGAGCAACACCAATTCGTCGGATGCAAATTCGAAAAAAAGATTCGCACGATCACCCCCTTCATGTAACATATCCGCCATGTTCCTCTCATACTCCTCAACAGCTTCGTGCAACAAAGACATTGGTAAAACAGATGCAACATTCTCTTACGCAAAGACTTACCAACATTTCTACCACCGAAACGAGTCTTCGTGTTATTCATCAAATGAAAAATACAATACGAATGAAATGCATCGGGAAAACTTCACGAACAAAGATCCAATGACCAACATTCCTATCCGTCATGAATGTAATACGACGAGCCGGGATAATCAAACGCTTCAAATGCAATAAAAACCACTTCCAATTATCAAAATCCTCTCGAATCAACAACAAGATAACATAAAGGATATAAACCTAAAAACACAACAATGAAAACAAACTATCAATGTCACCGCATAAACACAAATGTCACCGCAAAAACAATAATTTGAAATAACACATCCATAAAAATCATATAAATCAAAAACTCAAAGCACAATTCATATAAACAATACCATTTAATCATCTCAAAAAAATTCATAAACTTTCGATCATGAAACTAAAAAAGTCACCGCATCAAACTCAAATGTCACCGCATCAAACACAAATGTCACCGCATAAAAAACATACCATCATCACCATCTTTCCCAAAGTGCGCCCAACAAATGACCATTCTGATCAAACTTCAAATGAGCACCATCAAGAAAAAGCATCGGTCGACAATGTTTAAAACCACGAATACAACCATCAAAGGCAATAAACAACCGTTTAAAACACCGTGTCTCATCATTCACCTCTAATGATATAACAGATCCAGGATTTGTTTCAAGCACACTACTAACGAATCCAGGTAAACAGTTGAATGACGTTTTAACATCCCCATATAACGAATCCCTCGCTTTGATAACCGCAGTACCAAGCAACTAAATAAGGAACCTCATAACCATGATCTGTTAAAGCCAAAAGACGAAAGTCTGATGCTGAAAAGCTTGGATCTCCACGTACCTTTCGAACAACTACCTTTGAAAGAAGATCTGAACTCATACGGCGATCTCGCTCACAAGACCCCGCAACATATCTCGAGCATGTACCACAAGTATGAACATTGCACAAGTCGATATATGAAATAGCCACTAGATATCTCTTTTTTAGCACGTACAAACCAACCACAATTTGCAACATCCTTCATAAGACAAACAAGATGGATCCTACAACGGTCATTCTTCTTGTACACATACTTGAACCCAAGCTTGTATACAAAGCTTCGAAGGGACTCCTCAAATGCACAAGACCACCGTAAAAACATTGACCATCATGAAGTACAACTCTATCCCAACCAAAAGTGGAAACCCGTTTATCATTAGATGAAGAAACACAGGATAAAACAAGAAGAATCATGAAGCACAACAAACCATTGAACCTCCACTACCACCAACATTGTAAGATGAAGATGAAGAACCAACAACATCAACTACAACATCCACTTTAACACGCCGAACAGATAAGACTCAAGAAGACATATCATGGCGTGCACATCTTCATCGAACATAACAAACACTTTGGATTATCCTTCAACACATAATAAAGACTAAAACCCGTATCCTTCAAATCTGACCACCGATCAGAAACTTTCTCATGAATAAACTTCAACGTACAATTAGCTTCCGCCATCACAACACACATATCTAACTTATAACTACACACAAGAAGCAACATTGCAACCCTGCACAAAAAAAAACAAAATATTATGTCACTGCAAATACTAAAGCAAACAATGTCACTGCATAAAACAATAATATCGAACCAAAATAAACTTATGTCACTACAACCAAATCACATTACAGAGCAAATAACAAAAAAAAGTAGACACAAAATAATAAAACAAGCACAAAAGTGCACATAAATCATCTCAAATTGCAAGAAACGGCATCAAAAGGATAAAAACGATGCAATACATTACCTCAACTACAAAATACAAATAATTCAACCAAATTCCGCAATTAAGCACTACATACAATAGCAGAAAGAAAGAAAATAGAACATCTAAAAGCAAAAGAATTGAATAAGAAAACAAAAGAGCAAATTCACATAGCACACATTGACAATCCATACCAAATCTATGTCACCGCATACTCTAAATCACAAAAAACAAGTGATTCCAAATCGAATCAAGTACATTTCTTAAACAAATCAAGAACAAAACCACATACAATAAATGAATATGAAACAATTCAACTAAAAAATGCAAAGAGAGAGTAGAAGCCATTTCATAACATACAATGTCAATGCAAAAAAAAAAAACAATCAATGAAAAACAGACATGAAAAAAGGAAATCATCATCATACACTTACACCGTACCCGAATATTAAATAAATCAACTTAAAACATCAAGAAAAAGCAAAATATTCCATCATAAAGCAAACAATGTTACCGCATAAAACAAGAATATCAAAGCAAAATAAACTTATGTCACCGCAACCGAATTACTTAACACTCAAACTAAATCGAATACGAACAAATAACAAAAAAAGTAGTCACAAAATGATAAAACAAGCGTAAAATTGCACATAAATCATCTCAAATTGGAAGAACCGACAACAAGAGCAAAATAAAGGATGTAATACAATACCTCAATTACAAAATAGAAAGAATCGAATCGATGCAATGAATCTCTAAAGTGAAGAGCGAAAAGAAGAAGAATAGCACCGATTTGAATCAAAAAACGCATCACCAATCGTTAAGAGATTAAGAGCACCAATTCCGAAAAGCGTAAAAGTGTTCAATGAAAATGGCGTAAAACGCAAAAACGAAGATGTAATCACCGCAATGAAGATGTCAAAATCGCAGAAAAGGTAGAAGAATTGAACGATTGTAGATAAAAAAACGATGAAGAATGATTCACAAATGAGCGAAGAAGAAGATCTCGTTTCGAGTAAATCAAAATTATGCAAATCAATGTAGAAGAATCGATCTATGTCGTGTTAATGAAAATTAAATGGTGAATCAGAATCTGAATCTTCATTAATGTAGATATTTGAAGGAAGTAAAATTAGATCGTCCTTATAACTAAATAAGATTTCGGAGTGTCCTAAATGATCATTAATTCTCTAACGATGGCCTTATAACTAATATCCACTTATTATAAATAAAAAAAACCGTGTTTAGCATTTAATGTATCGTGTAAATGTTACATTGTCCTTTCAAAAAATAAAATAAATATTACATCGACGGTATTTCGTTAAAAAAAAAAAAAAAAAAACAATAGAGGATATTTTATGCCGTATTCAAAAAAGAAGAATATGGGTATTAATGTCATTTAACTAATTTCGTACATAGTTGTTTTGTAGCCATTGCCCGCGTAGCTTTCATACTTTCCTGTCAGTTGTTTTCCTTTTTCCTTTCTTGACTAAAGTTGCTTCTTTCCACGTAAGTCTTCCTACCCAGCTTTTTTCGTGATACATAATACTCAAGCCGACTCTTCTAGGGCTTTTGATTGTTGCTTTTTTATTTCTTATTATTTTGTCAATGATTATTGTTTCGAAGCTGCTCGTAGCTCTTCCTGTCTGTTATCTGAATTCAATCTTTTGGTAACTCTTTCTTCTTAATTCTGTTTACTCTGCTTGTTTTCCAGAGCTGAATTTCGGATGTTTTTTTTTTGCCTTTTATTTTTGTTTTTTCGTTTTTTCGTTTTTTTGTTGTTTCAATTGACGTTGGCATGAAATGATTTTGATAATTCCGTGAGAAGTGGTTTTCGGTCTTACTCCGAGCTGCTGATGCTCTGTTTTTCCACTCAACATCAAAACGAGTGACGACTTGAGTGGGTCTACGTTCTGAATTTGATTGAACTGATTTTTTTTATCCAAGATAATATTTTTCTCGCAAATAAAAAAAATGGAGATAGTTGAATAGCTAATTCTGATTAGGGTCGCATGGTTTTGCTGCATTTCCTCTGTTTTGGATGATTTTGGTGAAGCAAACATTAAAGGTCGTTTTTTTCCCCCTTTTTTTTAAAGATCCAATTCCGTTGGAGTATGAATTGGATTGAATTGAAGTGGTGGGGCCACACGCTTCTGTGTATTTGGTAGTTTTTGCAAGGATAAAGCAGAGTGATTTCATTGGTGCTTTACAGACTTGTAGGATTAAGTTAATCTACTTCTTCTAGAAAGAATCGGGAGAAAGAACTAAATGTACTTGGCACTTGTATGGTTCTTATTCTGGTGATTTTATTCTGTTTCCCCAGGAATTAAAAAGTAAGGTTCCTTGTTTTTGTGGTGTATGAAATGTTCATCAAACTTAGTCGCTGATGATTTCTTGTTAGCATCCCTCCCCCCTCCCCCACCCCACCCCACCCCAATTGTGGTCATAAATTTTATCATTCATTTGTCACAATTTTAATAGATTTTCTTTGCAGACTGATTGCAGTAAAGTGAAAGCCAGTCGGAAAATGTCCTACCAAAGAAGGGGGTCAGACCTCCAGCCGCAGAGGCGGATTCTGCGGACACAAACTGTTGGTAGTTTAGGGGATTCAATGATGGATAGTGAAGTGGTTCCATCATCATTGGTCGAAATTGCACCAATTCTCCGTGTAGCCAACGAAGTTGAGCCGATTCACCCCAGGGTTGCTTACCTCTGTGAGTCTTTCCGCCCTTCGTTTTCCTTCCTTCTTTTGTTCTGTATATTGTACAGAGAGCACTTTGATTGATTTAATCCTTGTCTCAATGGAAATCTATGAACACCTCGTTGTACCCTTTTTGGGACAGTTCAAATCCTAACAGTGCTGTCAGCATAGTAATCTTAATGGTTCCTTACTTCTGGAAGTACATTTTTCTTGTTCTTTTTCATTTTTTATCTGTTTGATTAAATAACCCTAGGGAAAAAAAAATATCCCTTGGATTTCAGTTAGTTACTCTGAAAGCAGAGTTGATTAAGTAGAAAGTAAGTCGATGCATCCGTTCACACTTCTTTAACTGGTGAAGGGTTCTGATAAATGACCATATCAAAAAGTTTGACATGTAAAAAAGAAGCATAATATAGCATTTAATTACTTTAACATGTTGCCTCCTCATATATGCGGACATGCCACAGGTGCATCACATATTTCCTTATTTTCCTTTTCCGGTAGCAGTAGCAATAGCCACAAGCACTAGTTGCGGTAAATTTCTCCCAGAAAACGGGGCTGTAGGTTTCGGTCCCTTGATATTGAACTCCGATACAATGATCAATTATTGTTAAAATTATAAAAATTCAGTTTACATGTGCCTTAAACGGCTATAATAGGTTATTAGTTGAGCTATTAACTCTGCCACCCAAGTTAAAGATTCCAGATGTTTGGTTGGTGTCTGCACTTCCAATTTATATTTGATCTCTGCTCCCCAGAGAGAATAACAAGAAATAAATCTTATTGTACAACTGTAGTACAACTCTTTTTTAGCTAGGTCCTTACCCTTTTTAGCTCTTCCAGCAGGTTTGTATTCAAGTTGAAATATGTTCTCTCTGACTTACCATTGCCTTAGCCTGCTAGCGGTTACATTTTTCTCTCCTATAAATCTGTGTACTATTCGTACATTGATAAATAAGACGAATTTATTATTTCTTCCTTCATTTTTTTTGAGATATTCTTCTTCATTTCTACAGATAGTAAATTCAACAGATTTTTAAATAAGCGTGTCGATCCTTGAAAGTAATTCTCTAACCTTTTTTGTTTGGTTACTTAACTGGAAAATCAATTGTGCTGATTTTTTTTTTTGTTTTCAGATGGAAGTTTTTATTTTTGTTTTCATCATTTTACTACCAACATACTAATGGCCATTTGGTTATGGTATCAGGCCGGTTTTATGCCTTTGAGAAAGCTCATAGATTGGATCCAACATCAAGCGGCCGTGGAGTTCGTCAATTCAAAACTGCCCTTCTACAACGTTTGGAAAGGGTGCGTACTATTGAACATACTGTTAACGCTGCGTTTTCTCTGATTTCTTGTTCTTCACCTTTTATACATAATCTGACCAACCTCCTGTTCAATTTGTTTCACTTATGGGATTTTTCATGTACTGTGCATTAGAAGTTGTAAATAAAATGAACAAGCATCTGATGTTATACTGTTGTCGTTTAAAGTTGCCTGAGTCAATTGCTTTATTATCTTTTTGTGGCTAGGAAAAAGACACTACGTTAGCAGGGAGGACAAAAAGTGATGCTCGAGAAATGCAGAATTTTTATCAGCATTATTACCGGAAGTATATTGAAGCATTGCAGAATGCCGCTGATAAAGCTGATCGGTACTCTAGCTTATTTAATTATGCGGTAAATCTGAACTTCTACATATGGAGATCTAACTTGAATTTTCTGTCACCAATCCAGTGCTCGGCTAACAAAAGCATACCAAACAGCTGCCGTGCTTTTTGAGGTTTTGAGGGCAGTTAACTTGACAGAATCTGTTGAAGTGGCTGATGAGGTGATAGTATTTTTATTTTTATTTTTATTTTCATGGGCTGTGAAAATGCCCTGTATTTTATGAAAATAACTCATCTATCTGTTGACAACCTGGTTGTGGATGAATTCCAGTGGGAAGATGTTAGTTTACATGAGCATCATCCTGTGGATATAAAGATTCTAATCTCATTAATTTTCCAGGGATTTTATTTGATTTTATTTTTCATGTAGATTTTGGAAGCTCACACAAAGGTTGCTGAAAAAACGGCAATTTATGTACCATTTAATATACTTCCTCTCGACCCTGATAGCTCAAATCAAGCAATAATGAGATATCCCGAGGTAAATAGTGGTTTCTTCCTTGTAGTTGTGAGTTGCTAGAGGGCAGGATTTGTGCAATTGCCTTTTCTCTTCTTCACAGATTCAAGCTTCTGTTTCTGCACTTCGTAATATTCGTGGGTTACCCTGGCCAAAAGGTCACAAGAAAAAAGCAGATGAAGATATTTTAGATTGGCTTCAAAATATGTTTGGTTTTCAGGTGGTTCCTTTAGCCATATATTCTTTTATGTTTGGATTGCTTGAGTAATAGCTATCCAGCTGCTTGCATATATATAACTAGTTGAATTATATTTATTTGTTATTCACTTGTAATTGGTTCACAGAAGGACAACGTGGCTAACCAACGCGAGCACTTAATATTATTATTGGCAAATGTGCACATTCGGCAATTTCCGAAGCCAGATCAGCAACCAAAAGTATTGCTCTTCGATTTCTTTTCTGCTAGTTTGGGTGTTGTTACTTTTCCATGTTGAAGTTAGTAAAAATCCCTTGTTGCTGAGTACCTGCCCTATGAATCTGTCTTTGTGCAGTTGGATGATAGAGCACTGACATTAGTAATGAAAAAGCTTTTCAAAACGTACAAGAAATGGTGCAAGTATCATGCTCGCAAGAGTAGCCTTTGGTAAGTAAATTAGTACAAAATTTACTAGTTTATGGTACCAGAGCACGATTCTGAAAACGCATAATTTTGAAAAAATGTCACAGAATTCTTCAAATGCTAGTTTTGTAATCACTCGTGTCATTTCCATGAGTGAAATTCCCAATCTTCAAATCACCACCCTAAAACCGAACCGGTTGAATTACCTACAATGGTCTCAATCCATAAAAATGTTTGTTACTGGAAGGGGTAAGCTAGGGTATCTGACCGGTACTATCAGAGCCTTAGCCCCATCAGAAGATGAATCCTGTAATATCCGGATCACTAAGAATGCCATGATCATGTCATGGTTGTTCAACTCCATGGAAGCTGATATTGGACAGGTGTATCTGTTCCACTCCACCGCAAAAGAGATTTGGGATGCAACATCAGCCTCTTACTCAAAATGTGGCAATGCTGCACAAGCTTTTGCTATAAAGACCATTCTGAAAGAGGTGAGACAAGGGCCTAAGGACACCACCACATAGTTCAACAATGTGAAATCCATTTGGCAGGAAATAGACTAGTTATCTGTTCCTTGTGGGAAAGCTCACATGATGCAAATCTCTATTGCACACTGATGGAGAAAGACCATGTTTATGACTTCTTGGGTAGTCTAAACATGGAATATGTGGCTACTCGTGAGATGATCATTGGGATGGATCCTCTACCATCTCTCCTGCAAGTTTTCTCCCATCTAAGGAGGGAGGAATGTAGAAGGGAGGCAATGGGATTGATTTGTATGGGAAAATTTGGTCACGTGGGGGAGCAAAAAGAAAAGTGTGGTGGTCCAGAGTAGTGCAGATGCGGAGTTTCGGTCATTGTCCTTAGGTGTGTGTGTGTGGAGGTTTGTGGTTGAAACAGGTGTTGGAGGATTTGAAGTTACCGTTTCAACGGCCCATTAAAACGTTTTGTGATAACAAGGTTGTCATTGATATTGCTAATGATCCGCTCCACCATGACAGGACTAAGCACGTAGTGATAGATCAACATTTTATTATAGAGAAGTTGGAAGATGGTTTGGCATGCATTCCATTTTTTCCATCAGCAAAGTAAGTTGCGAATGGATTGACTACAACACTTGGGAAATCAGACTTCAAGGGATTCACGAGCAAGCTGGGCATGATTGACATCTTTGCACCAACTTGAGGGGGAGTGTTGAGAGATATGTGCAGTCCGTTTTTAGTTTTTATTAGTTAAGGTAGTGTTGTATTGTGCTTGTTTTAGGGCACCATTCATATAAGATGGGTAGGTGTTTTATTCTTCTTGTTGGTTAAATTTCTTGTGGGACAAGTTAGTATTGTACCTATATAAGTATATAACCCATCATGTGGTTTCAATAATGAATATTTCAAAATAAGTTTTCTTATTACTTTAAATCTCTGCAAAAACAAACTTTTACTTCAAACAAACGTGCTTTATATATTTTGAGATCCAACTATGACTTCATACGGATAACTTTGACTCTTGTTTTCCTACAGTAGTTGTTGCTAAAGTCGTCAATACCATCAGACTCTTTGTTTCTAGATGGCTGGGCATCATCAAATCAGAACTCAGCTAGAAGATTGCCATCAATTTTATTATATATCTTAGAATCTTCAAAGCCTAATTTTGTCTAGTTTGTGGGTTTTGGTTTCTTGTTTTGTGGCCTTTTGTTTTTGTGGCATTGGGTTGTTTCATTGTTTGCCCAGAGTTCCATGAATTCTCTTGCCTTGTAAATCTTGTCGTGTTCTATAAAATTTCTCATTTCTAAAAACAATAAAAAATTCTTGCTGCCGAAATTTGAATAGTTGTTGGAAGAAGATTAGGAAATTTTGGGCTCATGATGAAAGAGATAAATGTGTAGAACTCTTCTTATTTTTATTTCATTGAAAGAAAGAGTTTACATAGTTATTACAACGGAAGCCCAAGTGCCTTAATAAAATTAGACAGCTGGTTAGAAAGCAGCTAACCACCACTTAACAAAAGCTAAAATGGCTATAAACAGCCTTCAACACTTTAACAACTTTTACATTTAATAAAATATATACTAGGGAATGTATATACTTCTACAAGTGACTCAACTGGTCCAAATCAGGGAAAAACTTTATAACAGAGATTGCTATGATTCCCTTGTAGAAATAGTCAAGTTTGATAAGAGAAGATTAATATAGAAATTGTGAAGAAAAATATACGTTTTACTTATCCATCTTTCATGAATATAGTTGTGTTAGTATAGGAGGGTAATTTACTATCAGAAGTCAATCAATAGGCCTTCAATCAGATCCATATAACCATGCTACCAAATCACATTATAAGCAAGTCATATCTCTACAATAAAGTCATTGTCAATCATGCACTAAATATTTCTAGAAGCATACTGTATTGATTGTATTTTGTATTGATAACATTCTGATTTAATTTTTTTGAGGGGAAACATTCTGATTTAATCTTTACAGCAGTCCATAAAAGGTGGTATTTGGCCTGGTGGCTGGTGTTTTTTTTTGTTTTTTTGTTTGTTTGTTTGTTTGTTGTTGCTGCGTGTTTTTGGTTCCCCCTTGTTAAGTGTCTTCATTTGGAATCGCAAACATTCATGCTGTTTTCTATCCAGGTTGCCAACTATCCAGCAGGAAGTGCAGCAGCGGAAGTTGTTATACATGGGTTTGTATCTTCTCATCTGGGGGGAGGCTGCAAATTTGAGATTGATGCCAGAATGTCTCTGCTACATCTATCATCATGTATGGGTTTGGTTGCTTGATCTATATATTTTTCTTGCGTAGTTGCTAGATAACTAACTTGGAGACTGAGATATGAACATACCATGTGAGTTCCGTGTGTCGTGTTAAGTCCTCTGTTCCTGACTTCTCAACATTGCCTCTGCTACATCTACCATCATGTATGGGTTTGGTTGCTTGATCTATATATTTTTCTTGCGTAGTTGCTAGATTACTAACTTGGAGACTGAGATATGAACATACCATGTGAGTTCTGTGTGTCGTGTTAAGTCCTCTGTTCCTGACTTCTCAACATTGCCTCAGCTTGATAAGTATACAAGGGAATAACACCTTGAGCCCGTAAAGGAATCTGAAACTATGAAAAGGTTTGATTATTAGGTTTACAACATCTTAAAGCAGCAATGTTCAACATACTTAGCCAACTCTAGGTTTAATTGCACAGAAATATGCGTGGATGCTAAAAGATTGGCTGTTCGCTTCTCTATGGTTTCGAAGTAATAATTTTCCTTTGTTTCCTTCAGATGGCTTTTGAGTTGTATGGCTTGCTTGCTGGTAGTGTTAGTCCCGAGACAGGAGAGAGTATCAAACCTGCTTATGGTGGTGAAAATGAAGCTTTCTTGAAGAAAGTGGTGACTCCGATTTATAATATAATTGCAAAGGTGCTGCTTCTGGTGGCTTCTGTGGAAATTTAATACTTTTTTCGTCACGTCGGTCTTGTTGGTTTCAATAATGCTCTTATGGGTTTGCAGGAAGCAAGCAGGAGCAAAGGAGGGAAATCTAAGCATGCTGAATGGAGAAATTATGATGATCTAAATGAGTATTTCTGGTAACCTTTTTTACCCCCTCATAAGTGTCGTTGTTTTCCCATGTTAGATCATGATGACTAAGTTACCTCTTTCGTAAAATGCAGGTCAGTTGATTGTTTCAGGCTAGGATGGCCCATGCGTGCTGATGCTGACTTCTTCAGTTTACCCTCCCCGAGGGGTCACCGGAATGAGGTTATCTTATCTGCTCATTATTGTTTTCTTGGTTTCCAAGTTCATTCAGTCTAGCATAACATCAGAGCAGCAACCCGTTCTTTGTTAGGGAGTGGATGATCTGTCATTATCATCGAATTGAATATCCTATTACAAAGGTTTTAAATGTATATGTTGGGTTTCTGGTAAAGGTTCGGGATATTTAGATGCTAAATGTCCTTCAAATATTGGCATTGTATATGAATTTAGGTCATGTTGATTAATGATATTTATATGGCGGGGGTTGATACGGTAGAATATTTCTAACAGCGGGATATTTATTTTTAATGGTAAAGAAGTAAATGCTCTACATGCTGAATCTGTATTGGATAAAAAAAAAATTTGAGAGAGAGAGAGTGTGTGTGGTTGCAAAAATGTGGAGCTTAAATTAAGAGTAAGTTAAAATATGAGTTTTCACACCTTTTCATGGATGTAAGTGTTAGTAGCTTACCCGGTGGGAGTCTTTCGCTTCACTCTCTTCTTTTTTTGTGTATATAAAACATACCAAAAGATAAAAGAACAAAAGTTTAGAAAAGGAGAATTTCCCGAGAAAAAACAATTAAGAAGTGAATTTGAGTAAGACTGGGATTTATCTATTTTTTTTTTTTTTTTGAAATGTGCCTGAAGCCTCTTCGGTTGTAGTGCCATGGGACGATGGAGTCATTCTCCTCCCCAACAACTTCCAATATTTATTTATCTGAGGGTCTCCGGGGAATCGCAAATGAGTAGTATAAAGGCCTCAACACAGGGGCAATTAAGCCCCTCCGACGCTTAAATCAGTATTTGAGATGGAGAGATTAGAGGATGCTTCAACGGAATGCAAAACCAACTAGGCAATTAGAGAATTCTGATGTATTTATAAATGTTGCCTGAGTAGGTAGTTATGGAAATGATGAAGATGGTGTGAAGATAGCCATCGTGGGGGCAATAATTGGGGAACTCGCCCCGTACACTTGCTCGTGGAGTCAGCAGAGGCATAACTACAACCACGACGTACGCCTTTGCGGTGTTACTGTCGCGTCTAACCTGCATTAACAACAAGAAGATACAGAACATGTCTTACCCACGCATTGTGAGCTTGTTGAAGGCCCCTCAATGGCGGGTCAGAGCATCTCCTGTTTCCTTTGAAATGTCGTAACAATGAAAGACCCAAATGGTATCCTTGAATCCTGATCGCCTGTATGAGGTCATGGCAAAGCTGTCCAATAAATGATAAGAAATTTTCCTTCAATTATCTCTCTAGGCCCACCATCCGAGACAACCATGAGATTAATTACTGGCCTATGGTGAGGATCACTCCAACCATCTGACATAATTGTTACGGTCTTTTCCTCCCATTTTCTTTTATTGGTCCTAACAATCTTTCCGCATGTGCCTTTTTCTTGCAGCAAAGTGTTGTCCTAAGCTTATTATACCTGGGAGGAACATAACCAGCCAAATTTGAATTAACCGTAAATGAATCAGACACTTTATATTTTGGTTTGCCAGCCACATCATGAAAACATCCTATTATTCATGGCATCAAACATATTTTTGTTTTGCTTATCAAATATTTTCCCTAGAGTTGAGTCACCCTTTTCTTAATGTGTTTTGGGAGAATGCTTGGGCACTAGGGGGTAAGTAAGTTGAACCAGGGAGTGAAACCGTCTTAAGAAATTTTTAGATTTTAATCTCTTTTTCGAATCTCCATCAAGCTTCTTCATTTCTATTAGACTTTCTTTCGGCACACTTTTACAGAGCGCAACTCCTTTTCCGGTAATCTTAAGCAAATGAGCTCTAACTCATGTAGAACTGCTCGCAAACATCTTACCACAATAGTTGCAAGTCCATTTTATATAGAACGTGTAATGTAGGTTCCACTATCTACACTTGATACATAATTCCATAAAGGACTATTTTCTTCATCAATTTTTGATGTAGAAGACGTTACACTACCGGAAGATTCATATTCAAAACTGAAATAAATGCTTCCATTAAGACATAAATGCTTCCATCAAGACATAAACCCTTGAAGATATTCTAGTAGACGGAAACTTTTATTAAAAGACTTGTAGGTAAATTGATTTATCTAACCCATACTCGTCCAGGTACTGCCTTTGTTGTGAATGTCATAAACAGGTTTATGCAAAATCATAAGAGGGTTCATCTTAAGACTGCTGAAGGCAGTTGAGATTTGTGAGTTAATTTGACTAAAGATCATACCTTAAGATCAGCTGGAAAAACCCGATGATGTTGATAATAAGTGTGGCATTATTATTGCGCTTAATCCATTACAACATGATCGTATCAAACATATCAAACAGGACAGACATTTCATTAAAATAATTGACTATGGTTCAATTCGCACCCCGTTCATATCAACCGTGACCAAGTTGCAGATATTCTCACCAAAGGGCTGCCTTGGAAGTCTTTTCAACCAATCAGTTGCACGCTGGGAATGGTTGATATCCATTCACCAGCTTGAGTGAGAATGCTAGAATATCTAATTTATTATGTTGGTTATTTGCTATTTTTAACTGTGTAAATAGGCTTTTATTAGATTAGCTGTTAGGCTAATCTCTAAGTTGAATTTAGTCATTTCCAGTTGGTATTCCAGCTGTTGTGGGCGGCAGTGCCTCTTGGCTTCTATAGCTGTTACTTTAAGGTCTTTAAATATCCTTGTACCTATTTCTTCCAGATGAAGTTTAGTACAATAATCTTTGAATTATTTACAATGAGAGACACAAGATATCCTTGAGCCTGTCGTGAAAAAGCTGTTGACCCTCGTGGTTGGTAAGGCTGATGAGTCCATCAAAACTGTTGTATAGAGAGACTTGAACGCCATGATGGGCTAGCGAAGTTTAAACACAGGGCCTCAAAGCTTCCGATAGTAGACCAAGCGTTACAGAATAATATGACCCGTATCATATCTTTTATAAGTCTCTCTTTACAGCCTGTGGTACGGCAAATATATATAGATGTTGTCATTAATTCTAGGAGCCGCTGCAACTATGAGTTTAAATTCAGGGAAGATTCTTCTGCTTTAGTGGAGTCACCGTGACAGCTTATTTTTCCTTTTAAGAGGCCAGGGCAGGGGGGATAAAATGGGAAAAGTACACAGAAAACAGTAGTTACCACATAGAGGTTTTAAGTATCAATAGCGGGGGCCCTTTCTACGTCTTTTATCTATAAGGATTTACGTGATGTTGGTAGTTATATTTCTAAATGAGAAATTGTAGTCTTAACCAAGTTCTTTATTTCGCCTAAATTCAATGTAGTTTCTGCAAGAAGCCTTTTATGACTTCTGTTAAGGTTTCGGTCTTGACATATTTACTTCTTTTCTTATATTTGAATCAGGTGGGTGATCCGCTCAAAAATGGCAGATGGATGGGCAAAAGCAACTTTGTAGAGATTCGCTCATTTTGGCACATATTTAGGAGTTTTGACAGGATGTGGAGCTTCTTCATTTTGGCATTACAGGTGCACTTACGTCAACATCTGTCAATAATTTGTGTATCTGAGTGCACTTACGTCAACATCTGTCACTAATTTGTGTATCTGAGTGCACCTAGCGTCAGTTTAGTCACAAGATATGTTGACCTTATTCTTATCCGTTGAATAAAAATTTGACTCAGATGTTCTTGGCATTGCAACTGAGTATCGTGGCGAATAAAATTAGTCGTATATGCATTTTGGAAATTTGAAATAAAATTTTTTTCAGTTGAAAATATTAATAAAAAAAAGCTTCTTTATTTAGATGAAAAAAATGGTGCGAGTTAGATGAATTATTTTGTTGGCAAAACACCCCTAGTCGCTCAAATGATTACATTTCGGCTTACAGAAAGGAAAAGAAATAAAAGAGTTTGCACTTCGGCTTTTTGTTATCCATATATTTTTCCAATGTACATAATGTCATTACTCATTAAAAATATGAGGATATATTAAGAATATTATAATCTTCCTGTCGAGTGGTATGCTTGTGCATCTGTCATTATATGTGTTTGCTGGCCACGCCAAGTCGCCAACCCTGGGTTTTTTTTCTTACTGCATCCATGTCTCCTGCCACTCGGAACTTCTGTAGTAAGAAAGCAGATATCAAAGTTTATTTGTGCATAGAAACTGTCCACCAATTTCGTAACTTGTCATTTTCAGTTAGACTGTCCTGGGAATGTTTTGAGATTCTGGTAGTCAGTTTACATATGACACCGCCACCTACTTTCATATTCATGTAGTATTTGCCTTTGTATTTGATATATATATATATATATATATATATTTTAATTTTTTTTTCCCCACCCTTCTGCATTTATATTCTCATTTTGGAAGGCGATGATAATCATTGCATGGAATGGATCGGGTGACCTGGGCTCAATATTTGAGGGAAATGTGATGAAGAAGGTCTTGAGCATTTTCATTACAGCAGCCATACTAAAGCTTGCACAAGGTAAAAGAGTTGTTTCACCATGGTTTAACTTGGAAAAACATTTTTAATTTCGTTATCATGCTTTATCTTTCAGCGATCACCACAAGGTAAAAAGAGTTTTCTCGTCATAGTTGAACTTGGGTAAAATAGCAATTAATTCATTATCATGCTATGTCTTTCATCAACCATTGATTGGGTAATTAACCTTTCTATGGCTTTTACCAGGTCCACAGTAGAGTGTAGTTTATTTGTTATTTCACCTGAAAGCTTGTAGAAATATTTGAGAGTGAAAATATGTTTCACTTGATTTCTGAAATTACCAAAGCTTAAAGAATTTCGTAGGATTGAGGGAGGAGCATCTCTTAGGATACCGAAGCTTCCCCAGATATTTTAGTGTGAATTTTTTGGCCAAGGAATTCTTTAAGCTTTGGTAATGCCTTCCTCATTGTTTCGTATCATAACGAACATACACAATAATATATATATATATATATATATATATATATATATATATATATATCCAGATATCCAGCTGAAGAACACATAAAATACTGAATGATCGATCTGACATTGTTTTAATACGAACATCTTTACTATTTCACAGAATTTTCCAAACCATGCCGTGTGGATTGCTTAAGGCCATATATGGCCTATTTCAATTTACATACGACCCTTTCCACCCTTTGAGCAGGGTTTCTCCATATAAACATCTTCTCGCAAATCCCCATGGAGGAATGCAATTTTCACGTCCAACTAAAACAGTGGCCATCTATGCCATATAATTATGTGTAGCCTTTTGTTACTAGCCGAGCCTTTAAGCGATCAATAGTACCGTCCGGATGAAATTTTATGTTGTACACCCATTTACATCCCACAATGTGTTGACCAATCAGTGGCGGGACTAAGTCCCCCACATACGATTGGTGTGAAGGCAGTGACTTCTTCCTCCGTAGCCATTTTGCAGTCAGAATGGTACAAAGCTTCGCTTCGTGCAATGTTTTTGTTACAAAGGTGGTCGATAGATGGGTGAGAAAACATGTAAAATTAGGAGACAAATGATCATAAGAGACAACATTACCGATTTGATGCTTAGTGACATACGTTCATGTCCCTTTCCGGTGGGCTATAGGTATTGGATCACTGGGATCCTCCATATGAATAGTAGGTGCTGTGTCATGAGCTTGGGGTCTTCTTCGTTGATAAACTTGAGTAATAGGTGGTCTTAGGTTAAGCACTCTTCTGATTCAGCAATAGGTAGAGGGCACACATTGGTAGGAGGCTCATGGATTAAATGATCTAGAATTGCAGTGTTTGTCAAAGAACTGGAATAATAGTCTACTGATTCAACAAATGTTATATCTGCAGATATGAAGTATTTATGTAGAGTAGGGGTTTAACATTTATAACCTCTTTGAGTACGGGAGTATCAAAGGAAAATGCACTTAGCTGCCCAAGGATTGAATTTATCACGTCCAGGGCCTAAATTTGGACATAGCACACACATCCGAATACTTTTTGTGGTAGGTATACTGAATGGTGTTTCATTGAAAAATAGTATAGAAAATGGGGATGATCTTTGCAATGTTTTTGTAGGCATTCTATAATTTCTATTGATTACATAACATGATGTCTAGACATCACCCCATAGATGATTAGGTACATTCATGTGAGTGCGAGCAACATGAATGAGGTGGCAGCTTTTATGTCCAGCCACCTCATTCTCTTGTTGAGTGTATGCACTTGGAGACTGGTGGATGATGCCATTTTCATCACTCTAGGTCAACCAGGATAGGGAAGGAAATTATTTAAAACAAACCATGACATCACAATATTCTCTTAACAGCTATGATGACATTATTAACAGTAACAACAGCCTATTCAAAGATATATCCCATATTTCATCGGTTCATGACAGTAAGGTCTTCAATGTGGTGACACCATACTTATCATGGTCTGTCGGGTGCAATTCAATTGTCCAAAAGCTTTGCACCATGATTTTTTCTTGAAACTCTCTGTCTTGACTAAAACAGGCCCCTTTGTGTATCACTTTATGAAGTTGTTTGATGATAATTTCGTCTGAGGGTGATATTTTCTTTATGTGCCCAGCTGTTTTGGATGTGATTATGAGCTGGGAAGCAAGGCGGAGCATGTCGTTACATGTGAAACTGAGATATATTCTAAAAGTGGTTTCTGCAGCTGCTTGGGTGGTTGTTTTGCCAATAACATATGCATATAGTTGGAAAAATCCTCCGGGTTTCGCCCACACAATTAAAAATTGGTTTGGGAACAGCCCAGGCTCCCCATCTGTATATATCACTGCAGTTCTGATCTACTTGTCTCCAAATATGCTTTCAGCATTACTGTTCATTCTTCCATTTATCCGTCGCAAACTTGAAAGGTCAGACTTCAGAATTTTCAGGCTGATGATGTGGTGGTCTCAGGTAATGAAGAATATTGTTTTGTTTTTTTGTTCTTATTTTTATTTTGAGCATGTTTGTGTCCTTAAATATTGTAATTCATTCTGTGATTAATTCTTCTCTAATGCTATTATTTCCTGCAGCCTAGACTTTATGTCGGTAGGGGAATGCAAGAGAGCACATTTTTTATTGTCAAGTAAGGATTTTGGAGATGAAGTTTAAGGATAACTGGTTATGATTTGCTCACTGTTATTATCTCTACTATTTCCAGATATACACTGTTCTGGGTTCTTCTACTTACAGCCAAGCTGGCATTCAGTTATTATATAGAGGTGATACTTTGTTTTTCTCAACTAATGAGTGGCTCTCAATAGTTCCTGCAGGAAATATGGGACTACTTAAAATTTATATTTCCATTAACACCCCCGCCCCAAAAAAAAATTATCTGCTAGTTTCCTCATTTCTAAGTCTTTCTCATGTGCCTAAACAGATTAAAATAGCTTTCAGTTCTTCCTATCTACATATACTTTATCTTCCTCCTTATAATCTGCCTTTAAATGTTGAAAGTTGAAAGTCGTCTTATCCTGAAGTATTACCTGTGCACTAATCTTCTGGATCTTCCAGAGTGGAGCTCAGTGGCTTCATCCATTCATAATTGAAGTGCCAAGAATGGGAAAACTCAATAGTTTCTTTAGTTAAAACCAATTTGAAAGCTACTATCCTATTACCTTTTCTGAGTATTCCTACTTAGTCCTACTCAATAGTCTCTCTCTCTCTCTCTCTCTCTCTCTCTCTAGATTTACGCCGTATCTCTAGATTCTTTATCCATTTAAACAATGCTTGAAACAAAAAACCATCATATGAAGAGATTTTATTTCAGAGGTATACTTCACTTGCTTTATTTCTTACAGATAAAGCCTCTGGTTGGCCCAACAAAGCAAATAATGAAGGTTCACATAAATACTTATCAGTGGCATGAGTTCTTCCCCCATGGTATGATGTCAAGTGAATGCTAATAGTCTGCATGTCAGCATGAGCGATACGTTATTTCTAACTATCTGTCTTCTTTTTTCTACAGCTAAGAACAACATAGGAGTTGTGATTGCACTCTGGGCACCTGTTATTCTTGTATGTACCTAGCTACAGTTGAACTTTCTATTGATCAATTAATTTCCATCAGTTACAGTTCTTTGTATTTTCTCCTGTATGGAAAAAGCCTGTTTATGTTCTGCCTTCTGTTCGGGCAGGTATATTTCATGGATACACAGATCTGGTATGCAATTTTCTCAACAATAGTTGGAGGCATATATGGTGCATTCCGGCGCCTTGGAGAGGTGTGTTCAAGTCTAGTATATGCCTGTACTTAATATGTGTTTCTACAGAGTTACTTCTTCCTCCACTTATGCATAAACCACAAATATACATGCTCAGACTCATTCATATAACTGACATTGTTAAGTATTGGGAAAAAGAGCTTTTATATTCTTTGGAATTGTCGCTTCTCACTAAACGCAATCAGAATAAATTTGAGAATAGAAGTATTTTCTATTTCGTGTGTTAAACTGAGAGGATCAGCCCTCATATATACAATTTTGCTTACAAGAGACTTGGTGAACTAGGAGTCTACAACTGTGTACAACAACCAAGAGCAATGTTCTAAAACTCGCTAGGCGAAGTCGGTACGCTACAGGGGCGCCTAGGCGGTTTTAGGGTTTTAAGGGGGTTTTAGGGTTTTTACGGGGGGTTTTAGGGTTTTTACGGAGGGGTTTATGGTTTTATGGGGGTTTTTAGGGTTTTATGCCTCTTTCTTGTCTAAACACTTGGGAAAACTTGGATGTTCGCCCAGATGGAACCCTAATTGCCTAGAAGGGCCTAGGAGCGCCCAGAAGGGCCAGGAGCGCCCAGAAAATCGCCCAGCACACTTGTGTCGCCCAGATAAATCGCCTAGAGCCAAGTCGAGACGCCCGGGGGTCGTCCAGGGCCTAGGCGGCGCCTAGGCGATCGCCCAGGGCGATTTTTAGAACGCTGACCAAGAGTAACAGTTCTACCAAACTTCCTAAAAAGCTCTAACAACTAACAAACTTAGCCAACACAGAAAACAACTAAGTAATTACAACAAATTACATAGAAATACAATACAAACAAACTTCTATCTTTCTACACTCCCCCTCAAGCAGATTTGTGAATATTGAGCAAACTCAGCTTGCTCATACAGTACTCGAACATGGGTCTAGACAGGCTCTTGGTGAAGACATCTGCCACCTGTTACTTGGTAGGGATATAAATAAGACAATTAACTCCAGATTCCAACTTTTCCTTTATAAAATGTCGACCAATCTCAACATGCTTGGTCCTGTCATGTTGGACCGGGTTATTTGGGATGTTAATTGCTGATATACTGTCACTGAATAGCTTTACAGCTCCATTAGTTTCAATCTTTAGTTCTGTTGGCACTTTCTTGGTACAAATTAAATGGCATATACTGAGGGCAACAACCTTATACTCCGCTTCAGCACTACTGCAAGCAACTACTGCTTGCTTGCTCTGCCAGGAGACCAGATTATCTCCAATAAAAACACACCAGACAGAGGTAGAAGGCTCAACTGAGTATTTCTTCTAATGAGTAGACCTTGGCCTGGGTTTCTTTTTAAGTATCTTAGAATTCTAAGAGCAGCATCTAGATGACCCTTCCTTGGTGAGTGCATGAATTGACTCACCACACTATCCGCAAAAGCAATGCCCGGTCTAATGTGAGATAGATAAATCAATCTGCCAACTTACCTTTGAGGCTTTATAAATTTCCGGATCTCCAAGTAATGCATCCAGCTTCTGATTTACATCAACTGGAACTTTAGCAGTTCGGCAACCAAGCATTCCGAACTCTTTCAACAAGTCCATGGTATACTTCCTCTGATTAACAACTATCCCATCCTTGCCTCGTGCGATCTCCATACCCAAGAAATACCTCAAAGGGCCAAGATCCTTTATTTCAAACATTTTTGCCAAGTACTGTTTCAGTTTGTGGATTTCGCTAACATCATCTCCAGTAATGATGATGTCGTCCATGTAAACAGCCAAGATAGACACTCCCCCTGAAGAAGAATGTTTATAGAACATTGTATGATCCGATTGACTGGGGGTGTAGCCAGCAGCCTTGACTGCTTTAGAAAATTATCGAACCAAGCATGGGGTGATTGCTTTAATCCATATAAGGATTTTTAACAACATGCATACCTTTTGATTACCACCAGGAGTTTCAAAACCAGGGGGTAGATGCATGTAGACTTCTTCGGCCAAATCTTCATTCAAGAAGGCATTCTTTACATCCATTTCATGTAAAGACCATTTTTTAATCGCAGCCAGAGATAGCAGAATCCTAACAGTGTTCATCTTTGCCACAGGAGCAAAAGTTTCCAAATAATCTGACCCATATGTTTGTGTGAAGCCCTTAGTCACCAGCCTCGCCTTTAACCTGTCTGTTGTACCGTCTGAGTTATGTTTAATTGTGAATACCCACTTTCAGTGTACAGGTTTAGCTCCCTTAGGTAGTGAAACTATCTCCCAAGTATTGTTTTTTTTCTAGTGCACGCATTTTTCCAACACAGCTTGCTTCCAACCTGGATTTGCAAGAGCCTCTGTGATATTCCTTGGAACACTCAGATTATCTAGGTTAGAGATAAAATGCTTTATAGGCAGGAGAAACAGAATGATAGGAGACGTACTTATTTATTGGGTGTTGGGTGCAAGAACATATACCTTTGCGAAGAGCAATAGGGAGATGCAAAATAGGATCATGTACCTTATCAGATGGTTGTTGTTCCTGAGCCGAAGTTTGCTCAAGCATGCTTAGTTCAGGAATCTCAGTATTTGAACAAGGGGAAGGTGTTGGTGCAGTGCTATGAGCAAAACCTTGCTGTTGTCTACCACTTCTTGTGTAAACCTGAACTTCTTGTTGCTGTTGTGGCTGTTCAGATGTGGATGTATCAGGGCTGTCCACTTGTTGATTAAAAGGTGGATCCATTACAATTGGTAAAACAGGCTGCACTTCCCAAAGATTCTCATCTACAATGTCTGCCTCTTGAGTGTTAAAAAATGGCTGGATTTCAATTTTCAAAGAAGGTAACATCAAAACTAACATAAAACCTTCTATGGACAGGGTCATAACACTTATACCCTTTCTAATTTGGTGAGTAACCGAGAAAGACAACTGGTATCGCTTTGGGGTCAAGTTTAGATATTTCTGGGGAGTGATTGTGGACAAAGGCTTTACAACCAAAGAATTTGGGAGGAATATTTGTGGCCAATCGAAAAAGGGCAAAAGTCTAATGGAATGAGTTTAGACGTGTAGCAGTTTTTAGGACTCGTGATTCATGAAGGCATGCGATTTATAAGAAAAGTGGCAGTAAGTACTGCTTCACCCCAAAAATTTTTAGGTACATGCACAGTGAACATGAGAGCCCTAGCAATTTCTAATAAATAACGTTTTTTTCTCTCAGCCACCCCATTTTGTGGGGTGTGCTGGCACAGGAAGACTGGTGGATTATGCCTTTTTTGAGGAAGAAAGGATTCAGCACAAATTTATACTATTCAGTGCCATTATCAGTACGAAGAATCTCAATTTCGGAATGAAATTGAGTATCAACCATGTGCTAGAACTGTTTGAAAACTTCACTTACTTCTGATTTGTGTTTAAGCAAGTAAACCCAAGTCATACGTGTATGGTCATCAATGAAGCTAACAAACCATCTAATGTTAGTTAGACTTGGGATTTTAGACGGACCCCAAACATCGCTATGAACCAGAGAAAAAGGGCTGAACTCTTATAAGGTGCGGCTTTAAAAACAGCCCTAGCATGCTTAGCAGGAACACAAATGTCACACTGAATATCAACAGAATTTTTATTACTAAACATGCTTGGATACAACTTTTTCATGTAAGGTACACTAGGATGCCCTAATTACCAATGTAATAACTTAATTTTATTCAGCATACTGTCTTCATTCTTCACCACCAAGCCTTTTTTGTAATCTTCATTTGATCCGTGACATAAGTAGTAGAGTCCATTCGTTTCCTTAGACCGATCACTTTCCCCGTGGTCAAATCCTGAAAGACACAATGTGAAGGGTATATTTTAGCTATGCAGTTGTTATCCATAGTGAATTTACTGATGGAAAATAAGTTACAAGAAAGAATAGGAACGTGTAGAACTGATGACAATTGCATTGTTTCAGAAAGTTGAATGGTACCACTGCCAGCTACAGTTGACAGTGAACCATTAGCAATTCGAACCTTCTGATGACCTGAAGAAGGTTTGTAGGACGAAAAGAGATGCCACTGACCTGCCATATGGTGAGTGGCACCTGAGTCAATGACCCAAGAAATATTACCTTCTTTTACTAGGGACAAGGCTGAAGGAAGTACCAGAGTTCGAGGATTTACTGAAATTTGTTTGGAGGAGTTGGCAGAGATGATCCAATTGTTCCTTAGATATCACTGGAGTCTCTTGTTGAACCTCTCCCCCTGCTTGTTGGTGGTCTTCTCCCCCTGCAATCAAAGCTCTCCCAGGCTGTTTATTCGAAGTTTTCTGATTCTGATTTTTGGGTGGCAGATTTGTTGGTTTACCATGCAAAGACAACATGTTTCTCTGGTGTGACGAGGCTTGTTGCAGTAGTCACACCATAGAGAAGATTTCTGATCAGCCTTCCTAGGTCCAGGTTTATGAGATCTTCCAGCCATAAATGTTTCAGCAGTCTCAATCTTTAGTGCTGACTGCTCTATAGAAGCGTCTCTCTTAGTTATTCCCATAGCATCCTTCCTACATTCTTCTCGTCGTGTGTAGGCAAAAACTTCGAGCATTGGAGGCACAGGATCCATTCCTATGATCCTTTCACGAGCAGCTTCAAAGGAAGTATTCAAACCACCCAAGAACTCAAAAATTCTATCCTTCTCAACCAGTTTTTGGTAGAGACACGCCTCCTTAGGATTCTCCCACTCAGCCAAAGGTGAGTTGATCCAGTTCTTGCCAAAGTGTTTTCAGTTTATTGAAATATTGAGTGACATCCTTAGACTCTTGTCGAATGTCCTTCAAGGTGGTCTTAATAGAGAAAGCTTGAGCTGAGTACCACGGTTAGATTATGTGGCAGCCACAGCATCCCACACTTCCTTGGCAGTTGATTGAAATAGGTAAACTTGGCCTATTTCAGCTTCCATAGAGTTGATCAACCACTAATTAATCCTTAATTAGGGATAGTAATACACTATAAAACACATCTAATTATACTCAGATTCTAACAGTTCTCACTTTTGTATGTTTATTAATCCCACTCCCTTTAGACTAAAAAGAAGAGTTGCAGCAACTAAAGCTGTCAACCAGCTGTAACAAAAACAGAATAATAAGGACAATAAAAGCAAATCAATCTACAATCAATCAATGCAATTAAATCAGACCAAATCAGCTAAAAGGCTAATCTCTCTGCCAACACTTTGTTACTTATATTCAGTAAGCAATCAACCTCAAAAAGTTACCCCTTGGTTGGGAAGGTTTAGGCTTTTTCCGGGTTGGATTTAGGAATAGAAAGCTAGGAACTGTCAAAAGCTTGTCAAAGACATTGTCAATCTCGTGCTGGAAAAAAAAAATAATGTGACCAGAATAGAGGGCAGACAACCATTTCTGAGACCTATTGAAAGTACAAGTAATAACTATGCCTAATCATCAAAGCTTGAGATATCTGCTCGCCTATGTTATCAGTATAGAAAGATTGACAAGGAAGGTGGAGAATTTCGTTCTTTATCTCACTCTGAAAATGTGATCTAAGAAATGTTGTAAGCTCATATGTTAAGGAAAAACCAATCTCCATCATCCTCCCTACCACCACACTCTACCTCCACCCTCTCCCCCCACCCCCCCAAAAAAAAGTACTAAAAAGAGAGAATAAATGTTGAAATTCCTCAGCTGTATTTTCTATGTAACAATGATTTAGAAGGATTGGGTACTAGGATGAATGAACAGTCCATGTTTGTATTTTTTTTCAAACTTTCACGTAACGGACACAATCTTAATTGATAAGATACTTTTTTTTTTTTGGTATGAAACTGAATATATCCTTTGACTTTTGACTTAGAAGTTTGTTTTGCTCTCAGATTCGGACGTTGTCAATGCTTCGGTCTCGATTTCAAACCCTGCCCGGCGTTTTTAACGCTCGATTGATTCCATTCGAGAAGGGTAGCAAGGCAAAAAAAGGATTCAAGGCCACCTTTTCTCGTAAATTCGATGAGGTTAATGTTTATGTGTTGGAATATCTTAATTTGTCACTTTCTTACCAGTTTAAGCATTTACTGAGATGACTGACAATTTATCGTAGTATCATACGTGACTGTTGCACACTTTATCAAATAAATTTTAGCGATAATCTATGCCTGTGTTGGCGAATCGCAGTAAGAGACTCACATTAAGAGGCATGTTGTCAAACTCGCATTAATAGTCGTGTTAGAATGTATACATGCATAAATTACTTTCTTTCTAATTATAACTTCAATTTTTTCGGTAAGATGACAATTCAACAATTCTTTTAGACGTATGCATATATAAATGAAACCTCGTCTAACTACTTTCTTTCTAATCATAACTTCAATTTTTTGGGTAAGATATAAATGACACCTCTTCTAACAATTTAAGATTTTGGTGAGATGGAAATACAAGAGTTCTGTTATACTGCCTCTTACCCGGATTATAAGTCATTTTGATATATATATATATATATATATATATATTTTGGGTTTTGTCCAAAAAAACACTAGTCATTTTGGAATACCGATGAAACATTTATTACGTTCTTCTTCAGTTTACCACTAATTTATGTAGAAATGAGTAGGAAATTGTATGAAGAAGCTTCTGAAATGTATGAATATTATTCAAAGACCTTATCAAGTGAGATAAGTGTCCATTAGGATTTATAGAAACACTTACAACGGTTAGTGTTCTAGTCAAGTTGCATGAGAGCAACGGGGCTATGTATAAATAGATATATATTGAAGGGCATTAGTAGTAATATTTTATCTACTTGTATCCATTAATTATATCTATTAATATTACCTAATATGACCGTTTATTATTCCAGCTGCTGTGTATTAATAGTTTGTACCTCAACTACCAATTAATACACAGCTGCCTTTTGCCTTTATTACAGTTAGTTGGATATTAGATCCAAATATGTTATTTAAGCTCTGTAATCCCAATTTTGTTTTTATTAAGAAAGCATTTTAGCTTCTCATCTCGATTCTTTTCTCTCCTTCTAAAATTTACACGGTATCAGAGACACCCTTGTGCAAGTGTTGGGCCACTTTGTAGGCCTTGAGAGTGCCCAGGCCCACACTTGAGGGGGCGTGTTAAAGTATCCCACATTGGGAACTTGTGATTGTGTAACCCACCATATTAAGAGATGGACTTCCCTCACCTCATAACCTAGGTTTTGGGGATGAGGCCCTTTCTCTTAATCTATCCTCTTGATCACCATGACTGAATCTACCATTACTTCCGCAACATCTGCTGATCAGTCTCGTTCTTTGTGTGGATTCGATAATCCAACCCTCCAAATCACCACAAAAAAACTGTATGGTGCAAACTACGTACAATGGGCCGCATCTGCCCGAATGTACATCACTGGGCGTGGCAAGCTCGGATATCTTAATGGGCATATCAAAGCTCCAGAAGACAAGGAGTCTGAAGCATACCACACCTGGGAAACTTAAAACGCAACCATAATGTCATGGCTGATCAACTCCATGATTGATGAAATTGGTCAAGTTCACCTATTTGCCAAGTCAGCTAAAGAAATATGGGACAGGATTACCAAGACCTACTCTGACCAGGGAAATTTTGCTCAGGCCTTTGGTATAAGAACCAACCTGAAAGAAATCAAGCAAAGTAATCCGGATGTCACAAAGTATTTCAATACTCTGAATAAACTTTGGCAAGAATACGATCAGCTCACTATGATTGAGTGGGAAAGCACCACTGATGCTGCAAATTTCTAGAAACACGTAGAACAAGAGAGGGTGTTTGACTTCCTAAGTTTAAACACCATTTATGATGCTGCTAGAGAAAGAATCTTGGCTCAGGTTCCTCTGCCATCTATTCAAGAGGCGTTTGCTTCAATAAGGAAAGAGGAATGCGGTAAAGGTTCTATGAGAGGTCTACTCCCCACTCCAGGGGGAGAACATTCAGCTCTAATGGTGCAAGGGAACGACTCTGCTATGGTTGGTGGTTATCAGAAAGGACCACAAAAGAAAAACGAGCAAAGAAGCAATCTTTGGTGTGATCACTGCAAGAAGAAGGGCCACACTAGAGAAACATGCTGGAACATCCATGGTAAGCCACCACACCTGCAAAAGGGGTAGAATGCCAAGAAACACGGCTACAATGTCACTGAACAGACCAACCACTTCTCAAAAGAACAACTGGAAGTCCTTAATCAGCTCTTTGGTAGGAAGATGCATTCTCAGAAAGATGACACTTCCACTGGAGCTGCTGCTACTGACAACACCTGGATCATAGATTCAGGTGCTTCTAGCCACATGACAGGTAACTTTTTCCCTCTTTTCCACATATGAACCCACTGTTAACAAACATTATGTCAAAATTGCTGATGGGTCATGCTCTAAAGTTGAGGGAACCGGCACTATAAAAATCCATGGTAACATAAGTCTCAAATCTGTGTTATTTGTTCCTAACTTATCTTGCAATCTTCTCTCAGTCAGCAAATTCTCTAAGGATATGAATTGTACTGTTAATTTTTATCCTTCATATTGTGAGTTTCAGGCAGTGGGATCCAAGGAGAAGATTGGATGTGCTAAGAAGTATAAGGGACTTTATCTTATCCATGGCAGAAAAGTAGACACCGGAAAGGGTCATTTTGTGACAAAAGAGCCTTCAAAATGGAATAAGATTAGACTCTTACATTGGAGATTAGGGCATCCCAGTTTTTATTATCTTCAAAAATTGTATCCTGATCTTTTTATTAATGAAAAACCTGAGTTTTTTAAATGTGAATTTTGTGAAATTGCTAAGCATACTAGAAGTTCATTCAAGGCAATCTCATACTCTGAATCATCTCCCTTTCACTTGATACACACTGATGTGTGGGGACCCTCAAAAACTCCAAATCTAACTCATAACAGATGGTTTGTTACATTTATAGATGACCACACCAGATTATGTTGGGTCTATCTAATGAAACAAAAATCTGATGTGAGTTCTATCTTTGAAATGTTTTACAAAATGATTGAAACCCAATTTCAAACCAAAATAATGATGTTAAGATCAGATAATGGTACTGAATATTTAAACACTGTCGTAGGACAATTTTTAACTGAAAAGGGGGTTATTCATCAAACTTCCTGCTCTAACACTCCACAACAAAATGGAGTTGCAGAAAGGAAGAATAGGCATCTTTTAGAAGTTGCAAGAACCCTTCTCTTCACCAACAATGTCCCTGTTTTCTATTGGGGAGAGGCTGTTTTAACTGCTGCTTTTCTCATAAATAGAATGCCTTCTAGGGTACTTGGATACAAGACTCCACTGAATGTGTTCAAAACATCCTACCCTGGATCCAAACTTGTATCCAATATCCCTTTAAAGGTATTTGGCTGCACTGCATTTGTTCACATTCATTCACAATCTAGGGGCAAACTTGAACCTAGGGCTGTCAAGACCATTTTTATTGGATACTCATCAACACAAAAAGGTTTTAAATGCTTTGATCCTATTGTTAAAAGAATTTACATATCCTCTTATGTCACTTTCTTTGAAGATCGGCCTTTCTACATCCACAAGGATAATAAATCTGTAGATAGCTATGACTTTCTCAGAAATGACCCTACTTTGCCTATCATTGATTCTGACCCTGTTCCTGTAGAACCCATTGCTCCATCTACCAAGAGCATAAGGGATCAGAATCAAGAAGTGATTTTCTACACACGAAAGAAAAAGTCCCCTACCCTTCTTAGCACATATACATATGATCTTATGGATACACAAGTTGTTGATACTAACCTGCAGGAACAGTCTTCTGAACCTACTGATCAAGAAGATACTGAGGAGTGTCTGGATACAAATAATGCTACAGGTGATACTAATCCTATACATTCTCCTGTTGAATTACCTATTGCCTTAAGGAAAGGAACTAGGGAATGCACTAAACCTCCCATTAACAGGTTTGTGTCCTATGGAAAACTGTCCACTATTTACAAATCTTACATTACTAATACTAATTCTGTTCAAATACCGAAGAACATACAACAGGCCCTTGAGTGCCCCTAATGGAAAACTGCAGTTCTTGATGAAATGAGAGCACTCAAGGACAATCATATCTGGGAAATGGTAGATCTACCTAAGGGTGTGAAGCCTGTTGGATGTAAATGGGTATTTACAATCAAATATAATCTTGGTGGTTCTGTAAACAAACATAAAGCAAGACATGTAGCAAATGGGTGCACTCAAGTCTCTGGTATTGACTTCAATGACACTTTTGCCCCTGTTGCTAGATTAAATACTTTAAGAATCCTTATTTCTATTGCTGCTACTAAAAACTGGCCTCTCCATCAATTGGATGTCAAAAACGCATTCCTAAATGGTGAATTAAAGGAGGAAGTATTTATGCACCCTCCACCTGGTTTCAAGGGAAAACCAAACCAAGTATGTAGATTGCACAGATCTCTGTATGGATTAAAGCAATCTCCAAGGGCTTGGTTTGACAGATTCTCTAAGGTCATGAAAAAGGGTGGATATACACAAGGTCATGGAGATCACACACTGTTTTACAAACACACAGAGGCAGGGGGAGTCACAATCCTCATTGTCTATGTTGATGACATTGTCATCACAGGCAACTCTGAGAGTGAAATCTCTAATCTTAAAAGGTTCTTAAAGGGAGAGTTTGAAGTCAAGGATATGGGACCACTGAGGTACTTTCTTGGGATAGAGCTTGCTAGATCTAAAGAAAGCATTCTCTTGACCCAAAGAAAGTATACTCTGGATCTTCTTGCTGAATATGGTCTGCTAGGGTGTAAGCCTGTTGATACACCTGTGGATAATAGTATAATACCATCAAGTTTGGGAAGGATGATGCAGGGGAGCCTGTCAATCAAGAAAACTTCCAAAGACTTGTTGGTAGACTTATATATTTATCTCACACTCGTCCTGATATCTCTTTTGCAGTGAGCCAAATTAGTCAATTCATGCATTCACCAAGACAGATTCACCTTGATGCTGCTCCAAGACTTCTCAGATTTCTCAAAGGAAGTCCAAGATGTGGTATACTATTCAAAGCTAGTGATTGCAAGACTGTAGAAGGCTATGTTGATGCTGATTGGGCTAGTTCAGTGACAGATAGAAGATCAACTTCAGGATGGTGCATTTATGTGTTTGGCAACCTTGTATCTTGGAGAAGTAAAAAACATAGTGTGGTGGCAAGAAGCACTGCTGAAGCAGAATTCAGAGCAGTAGCCTTAGGCATGTGTGAGTTGCTATGGATACAAAGGGTCCTAAAAGAACTAAAGATGACCTTCTCCAAACCTATGAGACTCTACAGTGACAACAAATCAGCCATTGAGATTGCCAACAATCCTGTTCAACATGACAGGACCAAACACATAGAAATTGACAAACACTTCATCAAAGAGAAGCAAGAAGATGGGAGCATCAATCTATCTTATGTCCACACCAAATTCCAAGTAGCAGATTTGTTCACCAAAGGCCTACCTTGAATTTCCTTTCAATTTCATTGTAACAAGCTTGGCCTATTAGATATTTACAAGCCAGCTTGAGGGGAGTATAAATAGATATATATTGAAGGGCATTAGTAGTAATATTTTATCTACTAGTATCCATTAATTATATCTATTAATATTACCTAATATGACCGTTTATTATTCCAGCTGCTGTGTATTAATGGTTTGTACCTCAACTACCAATTAATACACAACTGCCTTTTGCCTTTATTACAGTTAGTTGGATATTAGATCCAAATCTGTTATTTAAGCTCTGTAATCCCAATTCTGTTTTAATTAAGAAAGCATTTTAGCTTCTCATCTCTATTCTTTTCTCTTCTTCTAAAATCTACACTATGAACAGTAAAAACAACTAGGATTAGGAAAAACCTAATCCTCTTAGGAAAACATCATTAAAGCTAAACAACAAGACTTAAATAATGTATATTACAAGTCCTAATTACATAATTCAACACTCCCCCTCAAGGTTGGTTGTATTTGTTGATGCAGCCAATCTTGTAGTTTAGATGTTGAAACACTTGATTAGAGACTGCCTTGGTGAGTATGTCAGACACTTGTTCTCTAAAGGACACATGGTTTAGGGAGATGTCCCCTTTATCCACCTTCTCCGTTATGATGTGCCTATCCACTTCAACATAGTCTTGTCATGATGAATAGGATTCTCAGCAATACAGAGGGCTGTGATGTTATCACATAGTATCTGAATAGGTTTAAGACATGGAATGCTCAGCTTAGTTTGGAGTCTTTGAACCCACATCTCCTCACAGATGCCTAGAGTAAGTGCTGTTAACTCTGATTTCAGTACTGTTTTTAGATACAACATGTTGTTTCTTGCTTCTCCAAATAACTAGGTTACCCCACACATAGGTGCAATATCCAGATGTAGATCTTCTATCAGATATTGCACTTGCATAATTTGCATCAGTGTAGATCTTTATCTTCCTTGACTGGTTCTTTTTTAATAGGAGTCCTTGGCCAGGGCTCTTCTCGAGGAACCTCAACACTCTCTAAAAACTTGCATGTCTTTTAGCAGGCTTGTGTATGAATTGATTGACTAGACCTACAACAAATCATATGTCAGGTCTTGTGTGGGAGAGATTTAAAAATTCTCGCAAATCTTTGATGTCTCCCTTTGTCAACAAGGGGGATATCACATTCTTTTCTAGTTTAAGACCCGGTTCCACAAGGGTGTCTGTTGATTTACAACCAAGCATCTCTGTTTCCTTTAGAGATCCACAGTGTATTTCCTTTGGGATATGGAAATTTCATTTTTGTACCTAGCAATTTCCATTCGCAAGAGATGTCGGATCCCCTATGTCTTTTATTTCAATCTCTTTAGAAAGAGCTACTCTTATTTCACTGATATCATCATTATCAGTTCCAGTATGGATGATGTCATCCACATATACCGCAAGAACAATGATTTTCCCAGGGCCAGAACTTTTAGTGAAAAGAGTATGATCAGTATGGCACTGATGAAAGCCATTTTTTGATCATCCACAAGGGGGATATCACATTCTTTTCCTAGTTTAAGACCCGGTTCCACAGGGGTGTCGGTTGATTTACAACTAAGCATCCCTGTTTCCTTTAGGAGATCCACATTGTATTTCCTTTGGGATATGGAAATTTCAGTTTTGTTCCTAGCAATTTCCATTCCCAAGAGATATTTAGGATCCCCCAAGTCTTTTCTTTCAATCTCTTTAGAAAGAGCTACTCTTATTTCACTGATATCATCATTATCAGTTCCAGTATGGATGATGTCATCCACATATACCACAAGAACAATGATTTTCCCAGAGCCAGAACTTTTAGTGAAAAGAGTATGATCGGTATGGCACTAACGAAAGCCATTTTTTGATCATAAAGTTGGTGAATCTCCTAAACCAAGCCCTAGGTGAAGGCGACTGCTTAAGTTTGCACACATCACCTTTTCTTCCTAGGTTCTCAGAACCAAGGGGTAGGTGCATGTAAACTTCTTCTGTTAGGTCACCATTAAGAAAGGTATTCTTAATGTCAAGTTGTGTTAAAGACCTGTCCGTGTTAACAACAATACTCATAAGGATTTTGATAGTGTTTTGTTTGGCTACAGGGGCAAAGGTTCCATGGTAGTCAATCTCATGTGAGTGAGTAAAACCTTTTGCTACAAGTCTTGCCTTGTGCCTGTTCACAGACCCATCTGCATTATATTTCATAGTGAAAGTCCACTTACACCCTACATGGTGCTTCCCCAAAGAAATCTTTGTGATGTCCCAAGTTTCATTTTTGTTTAGAGTCTTCATTTCTTCCTTTAGATCATTGTTCCATTCTGGGATTTTCACAGCTCCATGCACATTTCCGTGTATTTGGACAGAGTCCAAATTGCTAGTGAAGGCATGAAAGTTAGGGGATGGATGTGTGTAGGACAAGTTACAAATTGGATAAGAAGTACAACTTCTTGATCCCTTTCTTTGTGCAATAGGCCTTTCATCATGATTAATGTTTCCATGATTAACATCTTCCTTAGATCTGTCAAAGTCATCAGATTCTTGATCATCATATGTATGTCAGGAGTCTGATGTGACACACCAGGACTTTGATATAATTCAAGAGTAATAATATTAGGATTTTGAGTCAGAGCCTTCCTCTTCTTGATTAAATAATGATATTTGGCGTAGTATCATTTGTTTTCTTTTTCTCTATAGGTTCAAATGGTAGAGTTGGTTTGGTCACTATCTTCACTCTCCATATTAGTAGGAGTAACATCCTTAATGATCTGATCCTCAGATATGGAACTTTCAAATTTCAAGGTGCCATACTTTGTAATATTCAACCAAATTCTCCCCCCTGAGTTTCAAAGATTTGAGAGGACTGATGTTCTGAGAAAGCAACATCCATTGAGTGGTAAAATCTCCTTGTGGATGCACAATAACATTTGCAACCCGTTTGTGTGGGTGGGTATCCCACATAGGTACTCTTTACCATTATCAGTTCAGTATTTTAATTTCAGTACTGAAATGAATTTCGATCATAGAGTAAAAAGTTTTGAAAATCGCCCCAACTTCAAACTTTTCCTTGAGAAGGAATAACCAAGTGAGCCATCAATAAAGCTCACACACCACCTCTTATTAGTAATGGTCCTAGGAAGGCCCCATATGTCACTATGAATGACTGGGAGAGGGTTAGAGGGTTGATATTCTGTTCCTGGAAAGCATGATCTAGTATGCTATAAGAATCGACACACTTCACAATTAAAAGAGTTAAAATTCCTTTTCTCTAAATAATTCAGGATACAAACGTTTTAAGTAACAAAACTAGAGTGACTTAATAAGTAAAGAAGGAGCAAAATGCTATTACAACTAGAGTCTGAAATGCTAGTGAAGCCCCTAGACATTTGACTAGCAAAATTATTGAAGATCTTGAAAACAAAGAGCCCAGACACAACATCAGCATTGCCAATCACTTCCTTCGAAATCAATCCTGAAATTCACACTTAATAGAATGGAAAATAGCAGCACAATTAGAGTCTTTCATCATTCTACTTACATATAAAAGATTGCATTTTAAATTAGAAACGTATAGGACATTTTTTAAAGTGATTTTATCACTTAAAATGATCCTCCCTGTTCTAGTAACTTGACAGATGGTGCCATCCACTATTTTCACATTGTGAGGATTTTTACAGGGAATTATATTGGCAAACAGGCCAGAGTTTCTAGTCATATGATCGGAAGCCCTTGTATCAACAATCCCGAGATCTGTGTAGGTTTTAGTCTCCTGATAAGTAGTCAATCTCAGACCTGTATTGGGCATGGAGATGCTGCCCGATGGACTAGCAACTTGTAGGGACCGAGCTGATAGAAGTCTTTTAAGGGCTTCAATCTACTCAATGTTGATGCCTCTACTAGGTTTATGTTCCACAAAAGCCAGCCTTCACAAGCTTTCATAGATATGGTCCATTTTTTATTGATTCCAATTAGGAGGTTTGCCATGAATTTTCCAGCAGGTTCCCTTGGTATGACTAGTTCTTTTACATTGCTCACACCATGGTCTGTTCCCCTTGGGTTTTTGGTTCTGAGATGGTGGAATACTCTTTGTAAACAGAGCACTATTCCCATGAAAGGGTGCAAAAGAGGTATGAGAAATTGAGTTTCCACTCATCATGAGCTTCTTCCTACTTTCTTTTTGTCTAATTTCATAGAATATAGTTTTGATGGATGGAAGGGGGTTTCATGCCAAGAATACGACTCCTTACATCATCAATATTGGGATTTGGGCCCATTGGCAACTTAAAAATCCTTCTTTGATCTTTTCAATTAGTGTATATTTTGAAATCTTCTGAGGAGTGACATTTTATTTCCTCAAAAAACATCAAGTTGTTTCCATGACCTAGACAGGAGGTTGTAGTAATCAGTTACACACAACTCCCCATGTTTAAGATCTTGTAATATGGCCTCAACCTCATGCCTTTTGAGGTGTTATCCTTTTTTGGGTACAACTCATTAGCTGCCGAGTGCTGACCTTGTTTCCTCAGCAATATGATAGAGTAATATTTTTCAGCTGTAGCTGGAGTAATGGATCCTAGTAGAAGTGACATCACTAAGCTGTTTTCAACTCTCCATTTCTTATACTCCCTCCATTCCTAATTATATGTCGTGTTTGAGAAAAACACACAGAATAAGAAAATGAGTATTCCAAAAAAACCTTCTTGGAAAGTGTAGTGGTGTAATGAATATGAAAGATTGATTGGTTGAATGAGCCTAGATAGTTGAAAAGTAGTATTGAAAAGCGGAAAGAGTATTAAAATATGTATTGAAAATGTAACTACGACATATAAAAAGGAAAATTTGATTTTGGCAACTGCGACATATAATTAGGAACGGAGGGAGTAAGATGGATCATCAGCCTTATTAGACTTAATTTCCCCAGTTATGTACTCCCTGCCTCTGACATTGAACAGGACCATTGGAGGAAGTTAGCTCCATTGAGGTTGTGAGTAGAGACAGACGTAATAGAGAGTCCATAGTTCCAGGGAGAAGAGGAATTCACGGAGGCTTCTTCCCTTGAGTTAATTTCTGTAGATTGCTCAGTTGCCATTGAAGGTTTTTGAAAAAATAAACAGGATGAGCTTATAGCTTAGATACCATGTAGAAATGAGTAGGAAATTGTATGAAGAAGCTTGAGAAATGTAAGTATATTATTCAAAGATCTTATTGAGTGACATAAGTGTCCATTAAGACTTAGAGAAACACTTACAACGGCTAGTTCTAGTCAAGTTGCATGAGAGCAACGGCTATGAACAGTAAAAACAGATAGGATTAGGAAAAGACTAAATCCTCTTAGGAAGAAAAATTTAATCATTGCTCTACTGGTATTCTAAACTACCTTATATTATGGGACAAAACCAAAAATCCAAAATACCTTATATTCTGAGACGGAGATAGTAATTAGTTTGATTTGTATGTAATTAGTGTGATTTGATTTGATATAATTTGTATAATTGTGATTAGGTTCTTTTATTTTAAGGTATAACCGGGTAGAATTTTCCTAAAATAGGGATTAGTTGAATAATGTACCTTGATTTCAGGATCCTAATTGATCTTAATAAGTCCTATGAATAGACGCTCGTTGAGCTTTCAATAAACAAGAGTTCTATTTCTATTTTCTCCTATTATTCTTCACTTTGTCTTAGGCCGACATGTGAGGGTTATGCTGAACTGTTTAAATATCTTAATTCTCCCCTTTTCGTTAATTTAACCATTTAGGTGAGATGATAATTTACCAGATCATAAATTAGTTTGTTAAATTGTTCATGTGTTTTCTGGCATGTTTTCTTTAAGTAGCTAGTTAAGAAAATAGTGTTTGTACTTTGCAGGTGACATCTAACAAGGGGAAGGAGGCAGCAAGATTTGCTCAGATATGGAACAAAATCATTGAGAGCTTTAGAGAGGAAGATCTGATAAATGACAGGTAAATGGATTTTTTTTTAATCTTTACTTTGTCTACAATGTGTCCATTTTATTGACCTTGGAATTGAGTCTCGAGTCTGTTAACAGGGAAATGAACCTACTGCTTGTACCTTACTGGGCTGACCGCGCTTTAGACCTTATCCAATGGCCGCCGTTTCTTCTAGCTAGCAAGGTTTGGTTGCTGTGCATGCTTATGCTTTATTTTCTTATTTGAGCCTCCGAGGATATATCTTCCACTTACTGATTATATCCTCTGTAGCTTCCTATTGCATTGGATATGGCTAAAGACGGCAATGGAAGAGACCGTGAGTTGAACAAGAGATTGAATGCTGATGTTTACATGTGTTGTGCCATACGCGAGTGTTATCTATCATGTAAAAACATCCTTAAGTTTTTGGTTTTGGGTGAACGTGAAAAATTGTAAGTTTTTCATCTGCATACCTTGTCAATGCATTGGAACATTTTATTCCCTTCCTAATTTATATAATCATTCTTCTCATACTAGGGTTTTGAACAAAATTTTTGACGAAGTTGATGAACACATAGTGAGCGGTGATCTGGTTGTTGCATTTGAAATGAAAGCGCTGCCCAACCTTTACGATCGATTTATCCAACTCATTAAATATCTGGTATATGTGGACCCGAACTTCTATAAAGCTGTATAATCTGTCTGGAAACTGGAGTAAAATCTGACATAGCAAGTCCATTTTCAAAACCCTGCAGAAAGATAATAAACCGGAGGACAAAGATCAGGTAGTGCTTGTGTTGCTCGACATGCTAGAGGTGGTGACTAGAGACATAATGGTAGATACTGTTCCAAGGTATTTGATATGAAACCAATCTGCTTGTGCGAAATTCTAGTGAGAGAGATCTTCTGTTATTTTGCATTGACAAGTGACCTTTTGCAGCTTTCTAGATTCTAGCCATGGGGAATCTTATGCTATGCATGAGGGCATGATTCCTCTTGATGAACAATATAAGTTGTTTGGCGCACTTAACTTCCCAGTAACTGAAGAAACCGCCGCCTGGAAAGAAAAGGTAAGTGCTTTTGTAAGTTTCTTCCGCACTGGAGTTTTGTGTCCTGTATTATGATCTGAATGCCTAAGGCATTGCCTGATGTACGTAACAAAGCATCTCACACATATATGGTCCTGAAGGGTTGGGCCATTATAGGCGTAATACAGGCAATCATAGCTTTTATTATTGTAAAAGTTATTTTTTTATTTTTATTTTTTTAATTTTTTTTTTTACATTGACATGCGACGATTTTATGATTGATCCAAAAGTTTGAAACCTAACGCATCCCTCCATCCCTTAGTATAAATTGTTTTGACATCATTTGTTTGTCCTATAATGTTAGTCGTTTTACTATACCAAGAAAGTATTTATTAACTTTTTTTTTTCTCATCTTACCCTTAACTTATATTCATCCAACCACTTCTCATTACTTTACAAATATTCACTTAATGATAGTGAAAGGGTAGATTAGGCATTAAAATCCAAAATTTGACATTTAAATCCAAGACAAACTAAGGTAGTAGCAGATCAATGTACGTATGGATCCTCTCACTTCTAAAGCCAAAAAGGGGGGGGGGGGGGGGGGTTGGTGGTGGTGATGATAACAGAATGAACACGTGCATTTTGACTTTGCATGTGTGTCATCCAGGGAAGGGTTGGACTACATGATGTGTTAGCATACCTTACTTTTGCGTAAGATTGTGTTTCTATCACTCCAATTTGTGGTTTCAGATTATAAGTAATCTACTTATATCTTATGCTTTCCTTAAGCCTGAAGGAAAATATAATTGAAAAATGAAAATCACCTACTCATTTCTATGTCCTTTTCCTTGTTTTCGTTAGATTATAACCAAAGCCATGTGTGTGTTGATTCAGAGGAGAATATCATAATTTTCTGCTGTGACTATTCATTTGTCTTCAGATCCAAAGGTTAGATTTACTACTTACGGTCAAGGAGTCAGCCATGGATGTGCCATCCAATTTAGAAGCTCGAAGACGCATATCATTCTTCTCAAATTCGTTGTTTATGGATATGCCAGAGGCTCCTAAAGTTAGGAACATGCTTTCATTTTCGTAAGTTTTCATCTGATATGCTCTTGCATCAATACAGGGGACTTTTCTTTTTCCTTTATTTTTTCTTTGTTTTCTGGCCTAACCTTATCCTCTTTCATCCATCAGTATAGTCATTTAACCAAAATACTAGGTCTTTCCAGTTTTAGAGATATTATAATAGCCATTCAGAAGCGGATGTTGACCACCATGAGTTGGTTATGGGATTGTAGTTTTCCACTTGGCTGATAATCTGCTTCTTCCAAATCTGTTGGAATATACAGCTGTCCTTATTAGTCATTTTATATTTATTATTGTGTTAGTATTTATTATCTACAAGCTGCGTATTTGCCTAAACAATATGCAGTTAGTTTGTTATTTTATTTTCAGATAAATTAGGAAAATAAATATTGTTAGGAGTTTGTTTTAGTTTAAGTTGTGATAAGATAGAGTTTTATACTTATCCAACTCTTACTGGACTGTGTATTTAAAGGGATTAGCACATTGCTAATCGATCATCTCATTATAATAAAAGGAGTTTCCATTCCTATAAAACTCTACATGGTATCGGAGCGGCGTTCCAAAAATCCTGGTCGCCAATGAACTATAGGGCAGCAGCCATGGCCGGAGAGAGATCAGCCACCTCCTCTGGTGGTGTCATATCCGGTGGTCTTGGAACAGAAGGAGTGACTGGGAATGATGAGAACTCAAACAACTCCTCCTCATCATCCCTGCTACTCACTTCCCGCAAACTAACCGGCAAGAATTATTTAGAATGGTCTAATACCGTTCAGTTGGCTATTGATGGAAGAGGCAAACTTGGTTATCTAACCGGTGAAGCCAAGGCACCTGAAGAAGGAGATCCAAAAAGGAAGCAGTGGAAGTCTGAAAACTCTTTGGTCAAGGCATGGTTGATCAATGCCATGGAGCCAAACATAGCAAGACCCCACATGTTTTTATCCACAGCAAAGGACATGTGGGATGCAATTAAGGAAATGTATTCTGACATTGAGAATTCGTCCCAAATTTACGAACTCAAAACCAGAATATGGAGGATTAAGCAAGATCACAGAGAAGTGACTGAGTTCTACAATGAAGTAGTCTCATTGTGGCAAGAATTGGATTTGTGCTACACTGAGACATGGGAATGCCCCGCCGACGGCGGTTCCAAATTCCAAAAGAGGGAGGAAAGTGAAAGAGTATACTCCTTCTTGGCGGTGTCTAGAAACAGAATTGGATGAGGTCAGAGGAAGAATTCTGGGAAGAAATCCTCTACCATCCCTGAGAGAGGTGTTCTCAGAAGTCAGAAGGGAAGAAGCCAGAAGGAAAGTCATGGGAAAGCATACCACAGCAACTGCAGATGGGGAAGGATCAGCACTAGCAACCACCAGAAATGAGGGGAGAAACTTTGGAAATGGCAAAACCAGGCCCAAGTGTGAGCATTGTAAGAAAGTTGGTCATACCAAAGAGATTTGCTGGGATATCCATGGTAAACCAGCATGGAAAAACATGGGTGGAGTAAGTCAAAAAGGAGAAGAGGGGAAGGCAAACCAGGCATCAATGGACTCTGGAACAACACCTTTCACTCAAGAACAACTGGAGCATCTAGCTAAACTCCTCAAGATCCAAACTCCCACAAATTCCACACCAAACTGCTCTTATGTTGATTCAGGTAATGCAGCTTTCCTTAGCTCCAAACAAGTGGTATCCTGGGTCATTGACTCAGGAGCCACAGACCATATGACCAGTAATTCTGAGATTTTTTCCACTTATGTTCCCTTACCTGGAAACCAAAAAATCAGAATAGCAGATGGATCCCTTACTCCTATTGCTGGAAAGGGATCCATCCCTATCACATCACACTTAACACTTAAAAATGTTCTTCATGTACCCAAACTAGCCTGTAATTTACTCTCTGTTAAGAAACTGACATTGGACAGAAATTGCAATGTTGTTTTTTCTAAGGATAACTGCTTGTTTCAGGACAGGGACTTGAAGATGATGATTGGCAAGTCTAGGAGTGTGGAAGGCCTCTATGTGTTGGACCAAGAACTCTGCCTAGATAATTCTCCTGTTTTAAAATTTCAATGTAATTCTCGTTTCCAAAAGTGTGAATCTTAATAAGATCCTTCTCTCGGCATTCCGTATTAGGACACCCTAGTTTATCCTACATGAAAAAATTGTGTCCTCGGTTGTTTTTGAATAAAAATGTAACATCTCTCGAATTGTGAAACGTGTGAATTGGCCAAACTTACCGTAAAACCCTACCCCATTCAACCTTATAAACCATCAGCTCCCGTCTATATGATTCACGGTGACATATGGGGACCTACAGGGTCAAAACACTAGCTAATAAAAGATGGTTTATTTCATTTATTGACGATCACACTAGACTTACGTGGATATATTTGTTGAAAGAGAAATCAGAAGCAAAAACAGTGTTTAAAAACTTCTATTCTCTTGTTACAAATCAGTTTCAAACACAGATTAAAATCTTTAGAGTGATAATGGAACTGAATACTTTAATTCAATTTTGGGAAAGTTCTTTGAGGAAACTGGCATAGTACATCAAAGCTCCTGTGTGGGAACACCCCAACAAAATGGAGTGGCTGAAAGAAAAAACAGACATCTCCTAGAAATAACTAGAGCTTTGATGATCTATGCTCAGTGTCCTAAATACCTTTGGGGGGAGGCTGTTTTAACTGCAACCTATCTAATCAACAGAATGCCTTCCAAAATTTTGAACTTCCAAACCCCCCTCAATAGGTTCTAATCTGTTTTTCAAGATAACAGACTGTTTTGTGATGTACCCTTAAGGGTGTTTGGATGTGTAGGGTTTATCCATCAGAATACAGGCAATAAGTTAGATCCTAGAGGCAAAAAATGTGTTCCTAGGGTATTCTTCCACTAAGAAAGGGTATACGTTTTTTGATCCCTTAGAGAAGAAACTATATGTCACTATGGATGCCACTTTCTATGAACACCTATCCTTTTTCAAATCACAAAAACAGTCCCAATCCGAGGATACCACCTCGATATGATTCTCATCCCGAAATTAACACGAGAACTAGGGATTACACTCGATCACACCGGTGCAAATGACCAAACGGGGAAGGTGGTCCTATTGAAAATGGGAATAACCCACCTTCTAATCCTTTGGAAACTTTTAAAGGGAGAGTTTATCAAAGGAGAGGAAAAAGGTCTCAGAGTAGATGCCTTACACACTCCGGATGAACCAACATAATCTCAAGACAATCCTGGTACACAGGATCCAAGGGAAAATGGTAGTGCAGAGTCTGACCAAGGTGAGTCTTCTGACAGTGAGTTATCTAATGAAGAACCAAATCAATCAGGAAAAACAGCCCTTGATTACCTGCCCATTGCCCTGAGAAAACAGCCTAGGAAGTGTGCCAAGTACAACAAACCAACCTATCCTATGTCCAATCACATCTCCTATGATCATCTATCCCAAAAATACCAAGCTTTTATCTCAGCCACCCAAACCACTCAAATACCTAAAACCATCCAAGAGGCTCTAAGTGTTCCAGAGTGGAAGGGTGCTGTCTTAGAAGAAATGAGGGCCTTGGAAAAGAATCAGACATGGGAGTTGGTGGATCTACCTAAGGATAGAAGAACAGTGGGGTGCAGGTGGGTTTTTACAGTAAAATATAACACTGATGGGTCCATACAGAGGCACAAGGCTAGGTTAGTAGCAAAGGGTTTTTCACAGACTCATGGAGTGGACTTTAGTGAGACATTCTCTCCTGTTGCTAAACTCAACACCATCAGAATCATCTTATATGTTGCAGTGAATCTAGACTGGCCCCTGACACAGCTAGATGTCAAGAATGCCTTCCTACATGGCAATTTAAAAGAGGAGATTTACATGGAGAAGCCTCCAGGTTTTGAAGACAAGTTCCAGGGGAAGGTATGCAAACTGAAAAAGTCCTTATATGGACTAAAACAAAGCCCTAGGGCTTGGTTTGAAAGACTTATGCAGGTTTTGAAGAAGACTGGGTTCACTCAGGGGCACTCTGATCACACCCTCTTTGTAAAACAGTCACTCCAAAATAAATTAACCATTATTATTGTGTATGTGGATGACATGGTTCTGACAGGGGATGATGTAGAAGAAGCTGCTAGAGTTAAAAAACAGCTGGCCACTGAATTCGAAATAAAAGACTTGGGTCCATTGAGATATTTTCTGGGTATGGAGGTAGCCAGATCAAAAGAGGGCTTGGTTGTATCTCAGAGAAAGTACACCCTAGATCTGCTGGAGGAGACTGGAATGACAGAGGCAAAGCCTACCAAAGACACCTATGGAGTTCAATGTAAAGTTAGGGGAAGATACTGGTGAAGCCCCTGTAAACAAAGAAAGATTTCAAAGGCTGGTAGGGAGACTAATATACTTGTCTCATACTAGGCCAGACATTGCATATGCTGTGAGCTCCATAAGTCAGTTTATGCACTCTCCAACCCAAAAACACCTTGATGCAGCCCATAGAATCCTCAGATTCTTAAAGGATGCACCTGGGAAGGGACTGCATTTTCAAAAAACAGAAAAAGGGGCATAGAAGCTTATACAGATGCAGACTGGGGAAGCTGTGTCAAGACCAGAAGATCTGTGATTGGGTATTGCACCTTTGTTTGGGGCAATCTAGTCACATGGAGGAGCAAAAAACAGAATGTAGTCTCAAGGAGCAGCTCAGAATCAGAACTTAGGGCTATGGCTCAAGGTGTATGTGAAGAAATGTGGATAAGGAGGGTACTACAAGACCTAAGAGTCCAGTGCAGTATGCCTTTGAAGTTGTTTTGTGACAACAAAGAGGCTATTGATATAGTCAATGAACCAGTGCAGCATGACAGGACCAAGCATGTGGATATTGACAGACATTTTATCAAGGAGAAGATGGAAGAAGGCACTCTCTGTATTCCATTCCTTCCATCCCCTAAACAGACAGCTGATGGCCTCACCAAGGCACTGATGAAACCAGATTTCCAGAAGTTTGTCAGCAAGTTGGGAATGAAGGATATTCATGCACCAACTTGAGGGGGGGTGTTGGAATATACAGCTTGTCCTTATTAGTCATTTTATATTTATTATTGTGTTAGTATTTATTATCTACAAGCTGCGTATTTGCCTAAACAATATGCAGTTAGTTTGTTATTTTATTTTCAGATAAATTAGGAAAATAAATATTGTTAGGAGTTTGTTTTAGTTTAAGTTGTGATAAGATAGAGTTGTATACTTATCCAACTCTTACTGGACTGTGTATTTAAAGGGATTAGCACATTGCTAATCGATCATCTCATTATAATAAAAGGAGTTTCCATTCCTATAAAACTCTACAAAATCTTACTGTGCCTATTGACTTTTTCAGTACCTTGACTCCTTATCACGATGAGACGGTCCTTTTTTCAATAGATTCACTTGAGAAACCAAATGAAGATGGTGTTTCCATACTTTTCTATTTACAAAAAATTTCTCCAGGTAGCCTAGCCTCTTGAGTTATTCCATAACCTTTTCTTGTATCCTAACAGTTGGTTTCTTTTGTGTCACTTCTCATGTTAATCCAATCTTTTAGATGAATGGCAAAATTTCCTTGAGCGTGTACATTGCAGCAGTGAAGAAGATCTTAAGACAAACACTAAGTTGGAAGAGGAACTTCGTTTGTGGGCATCTTATAGAGGCCAGACATTAACCAAAACTGGTATAAGATTATTATGATGAGAATTTTTATTTTTTATTTTTTGCTTCTCTCACTCCACACTTGTTACTTGCCTACTTGGATGTTGGATTTGTATTTGTATATTGCCACAGTAACATTTCCCTCCCTTTTGTATTCTTAATTTCTCTTTACCAAGTGCGGGGGATGATGTATTATCAGCAAGCTTTGGAACTTCAAGCATTTCTTGACATGGCTCAAGATGAAGGTACCTGTACATGCAATAATCATATTTATAGTTTCCCAAAAGTGTTTGTTACATGTAATTTCTTGACCAGGGTTTGAAGAGAGAGTCCACCCTTATTCAAACTAGATAACAACCAACTAATCTTAATAACATTAAACTCCTTATTCAATTTTTAAAAGAACAATTGGAAATAAAAATATAACAGAAACTAAAACAAACAATATTCAAAAATATATAAACTTCTCTCCGTGATCTCCTAAAACAACGATACCTTTGACCATTTATTTCCCCCGAAATATATACTTGTTCTGATTGGGCTGGATCACAAGTTGATAGAAGATTTATGACGGGATATTGTGCGTTTCTGTGGTGGAACTTAGTCATATGGCTGTTGCTAGAAGAAGTTCAAAGGTTGAGCTTAGGGCTTTGGGCCTAGGTATTTGTGAAGGGATATGACTGAAGAGATCGCTAAATGTTCTCAAGATTGGAATAACTGATCCTATTCAAACAGGCCATGAATCACATGTGGATTTGATGGGATTAAAATCAGTGTATTTTTGGATGGTAATTGGGAGAATTTATTGATTTGTAACATGCGTATTTCATGTAATTATTCACGTATAATTTGGAGATATTCCTTGCAAATAGTATATTCTTGTAAGAAAAAATAGGGAAAAACAAATGTGTCTTATTCTTCAACACATCGAAACCCTAACCTAGCCGACTAGGATTTTTAGGCATTTACCTATTACCCTTCTTACTAACTAGGATACCCAAAAATACCCCTTCATATATTTTTTAATATATGTGGCAACATCAACAAAACAATAAAATAAGGGGGGTTCTATTGGCACACCCCTTTTTACTATTGGCACACATTTTTTTATTATTTTTTCTGATGAAAAAACGTCAGTGGCACTGACGTTTGTATTGAAACACCAACGTCAGTGTTCAACAACGAACACCAATGGAAATTCATGGACTAACGTTTCTATGTTGTGACACCTGTATAATGGGAACGTCGGTGCCATTTGGTGTTCGTTGTCACTGACGTTGGTGTTCAACAACGAACACCAGTGGCACCGACGTTCCGTTCATAAAAAATCATCGTGGTGCCGGGAGTAATGTGGTGCCAGTAGTAAAAAAGGGTGTGCCGATAGAACCCCCTAAAATAATAATATAAAACTAATTATATACGCATACAATATGTTTTCCAACACCCCTCTCAAGTTGGTGCGTAGATATTAATTATGCCCAACTTGCTCACAAAATCATCGAATTCTCTCTTCACTAGAGCCTTTGTCAACCCATCAGCAGTTTGCTTCGCGGATGGTAAGAATGGGATGCACACTTCACCACTATCAAGCTTTTCTTGGTCAATCTCTACATGCTTCGTACGATCATGGTGAATTGGATCATATCTATTGCAGCTTTATTGTCAGAAAGCATCATAGGAAGACTATTTTCCATCTTTAATTCTCTCAAGACTCGTTTAATCCATAGGATCTCACAAATGCCTTGAGGCACAAATGCCTTGAGCCATGGCACGAAATTCTCCGTCAGCTGAACTCCTTGACCCTACCGGCTGTTTCTTGCTTCTCCACGTCACTAAGTTTCCCCACACAAACGTACCAGTCACGGATCGCCTATCCACTTTAGAAGTACCCCAATCAGCATCAGTAAATACTTCAACACCTCGCTTTTATGATTTTTTGAAGTACAATCCACGACCTGGGGTTGACTTTGGAAATTTGAGAATCCGGTTGACTTACATCCAAATGCTTTTGAACCGGGGAGTGCATGAATTGGCTCACTGAGCTCACGACAAACTCTTGTATGAGACAAAAAGATTAATTTTCCAACAAGCTTCTGATATCTCTCCATATTCCCAAATTGATCATCAGGACCCGCCTTCAAGTTCAAATTCAACTCCATAGGAGTCCCACTTGAGCGCGCACGCATCATTCCCGTCTCTGTCAATAAGTCAAGTATATTTTCTTTGTGATACATACAATCCATCTTTAGTTCGAGCAATTTCCATACCTTCAAAATATTTGAGGGGACCTAAATCCTTAATCTCAAATTCCCTGGCCAATTGCTCACTCTCCTGGCTTCGTCTGCATCATCACCTGTTAGAATAATATCATCAACATGAACGATCAAGACCGTCAACTTACCGGTCACTGACTGTTTAACAAACAAGGTATGATCTGCTGTTTCAGCCCATATAAAGACTTCTTCAACGACACACTTTCCATGAATATGATTCTTCGAACCCAAGAAGAGGACCCATATATACTTCTTCCTTCAGTTCATCAAGTGGGTTTATCTACCAATCCAGATTAACTGCAACAGAGAAAATCACCCGAACTGTGCTCATCTTTGCCACAGGTGCAAATGTCCATAAGACTGAGAATACCCCTTAGCAACCAACCTCGCTTTGTGTCGTTCCAGCGAGCCATCCAAATTAAATTAATTTGTGAAAATCCACCTACAACCCACTGTTTTACGGTCACTGGGCAACTCCACCATCTCCCAAGTTTCATTCTTCTTGAGTGCCCTCATTTCATCCATTACTACACTTTTCAACTCAAGAACCTGCAAAGCCTCATAAATACTTGTTCGGAATAGTCATATTTGACAAGGTTGAAAGAAATGAATAGTATGCGGATGAAAGATTATTATAGCCCAAGAACCGATTAGCAATAGGAACATCTTACAATAGATGCTCTGTGGACTGATTGTCTGGAGGGGAATGGTCGGATTCAGTCTCAGAACCTGAATCGCCAGAATCAGACTCAGAATCAGACACGTGGTCATGTTCATGATTCTTGTTGTCAGGCTGCTCTAGGATGACATCTTGCTCAATGAAATGGGGACCAGGCGCAGTCTTGGCCTTCTTCAAGTAACCTAGCCGACTAGGGTTTTTAGGCATTTACCTGTTACCCCTCTTACTAACTAGGCTACCCAAAAATACCCCTTCATATATATTTTTAATATGTGCGGCAACATCAACAAAATAATAATTAAAAACTAATTACATGCGCATACAATATGTTTTCCAACAATTCTATTATTATTACCGTATATTTCATAGTAGGGAAAGGGATGTATTTTTGGTAGGTCCTTTGTATTTACACCCTTCGGTTTTACCTCAATGATGCTTGAAAAGCATTCTTCAATTTCTGTACCAATTCACTACAGTTGGCAAACCTGGTGGGGTGTTAAAATAATGTACATAGTACAGTTTTCCTTTTATAGCTTAAACCATTGGGTGGGTTGGTAATCTCCAGTATTGTATTATTGATCATATACTATTTGGATTTTCCAGAGTTGTTGAAGGGTTATAAGGCCATTGAATCAATTACTGAGGAGCAACTAAGAAACGAACGGTCACTTCTAGCTCAATGTCGAGCAGTTGCTGACATGAAGTTCACGTATGTGGTTTCTTGCCAGCAATATGGTATTCATAAGAGATCCAGTGATCCTCGTGCCGCAGACATTCTGAAGCTAATGACAAAGTATGCTCCTGGACATCATATATTTTGATTTAGTCCAAGTTTGGACTTCCCTGTTGTTGGGTTGCATAAAGATGAGTGATTTGCAGGTATCCTTCTCTTCGGGTAGCATATATCGATGAGGTCGAGGAACCTAGCAAAGATAAATCTAAAAAGTCTGTTGAAAAGGTGTATTACTCAGCTCTTGTCAAGGTGCCAAAGTCAACAGACTCTTTAAACCCTGATCAAATACTAGACCAGGTAATAAAAATCATAAAGCATCTTTCATTTCAACTGCTGCTTTACTTTTTGTGCAAGTCACCATCTAAAACAACTAAGGTTAGACTGATTTCTTTCGGGCAATTGTCTGAGATTATCTTATGAAGTTCCTCTTTTATTATTTTATTCAAGGAGTAGGTTGACAAACGGACATAAATCTCATTCATGTTCATTACTTTCTGATCTTAGGCCATTCACAATGTTTTCAAAATAAATCATGTCAATGTCAGCGTTTGTAAGAATCACAATGTGTATTTTAAATTCGCATCCAGTGGCTCAATTTTAGACTATGGAAAATCCTTGGGTGGGAATATGGTTGTAGGATTGTAGCCAATCTGACACAAAATACTGCTCATGTGTAACTGCATTCATTGCCAATCAATTTTAGACCGACTCTCATGAATTCAGGATGTTGCAGAGCCCATTGGTTGATTTTACTCAGATGGAAATTGGCCTTTTTCTTTACTTATTGCATGTAATTGTGTTATTTTGTTAATTTCTTCCGTCCGTTGTCCATGCTTTGATACTTTAAAGGGAAACGTGCCCAATTTTTTTCGGGGAGATTCAATACTGTGTTCTTCCAGCTTTGTCAAAGTTTAGTCGATTATTTCGCCAGCCGATTTCAACCAGAGTGACTTGTGAGGAGAGTGTTAAGTATTTCCCCGATTGGTCTCGTGAGGATTTCAACAAGATCCCTTTCGGTTAACCAAGTTTGCTAGTTGGTTCTAGATAGATCTCCATGAATTTTAACAAATTTTAGTGCTGGAGGGCACTAAATCAATTGGATGACGATTTCTTGTTTAGGTTATTTATCGGATAAAACTTCCCGGGCCTGCAATTTTAGGTGAAGGAAAACCCGAAAATCAGAATCATGCCATAATCTTCACAAGAGGTGAAGGCTTACAAACAATAGATATGAACCAGGTATTCCTCGAACTTTTAATGTTTACCATATCATGGTTAAGAAGAGCTTGTTGACCATGCATAGGATGACTCTGTTGTCTAACAATAGGATAACTACATGGAAGAAGCTTTTAAAATGAGGAACTTATTACAAGAATTCCTTGAGAAGCATGGTGTGAGAACTCCAACAATATTGGGTCTTCGGGAGCACATATTCACTGGCAGGTATTTGGGAAGCTGATTTCTTTCTTTTTAACTAGATCATACTGTCTATGCTGCTGAAAATTTACAGAAGTTCATCTTGTTCTTGTATATTTTCATCTTATAAGCTCTGACATTTTGTGCTTCAGTGTTTCATCACTTGCGTGGTTCATGTCTAATCAAGAAACCAGCTTTGTTACCATTGGACAGAGATTGCTGGCGAATCCATTGAAGTAAGCCTTTCGTGTAATTCTTTCTTATTAAGAAGTGTATTTTGAATAATGAATCTTGTATCTTCTTTACCGTTTCAATCATCAATGCTTTCCATTCTTCTACTTTCTTGTTGGCTCTGAAATCTGTCTGAAATAAGGTGAATGTTTTCCGTACTATCAAAATATGGAAGTTAAATCTCGAAACTCCTATAAGTCGCATCATCCACGCCTACTTCTGTGGTAGTACATTGGGGAAAAACAGAAATGTTGTAGCTTGCTCCATACCTTTCTCATCATGTCATCTTTTAGATTATGCTAGGATATCTTTTATGGGGTCTATTATATTTGTTGAAATATGTCCTCTTTGGTCATTTTACATATTTTCATGTTTGTTATAATTCTGCTGCGTATTGTTGGTAGTCTGGTATAATTTAAATAAGTAACAGATCAAGTATTTGTTAGGAGGTTAGAATATTTGAATTGTTAAGATAGAGTTGTAAAACTATCCAACTCTATCTAACTGCTTCTGCCTGCGTGTATTTAAAGGGTATTAACCCTCTGCTATTTGCATCAGATTTATAAAATGAAAAGGAATTTCCTTTATATTAAATTCCACACTATTGGCACAACATTTTTACTTCGGGCACCACATTCTTTGATTATTAATCTTTACATGGCACAACAAAATTACTTCAGCCCCTCAACGTCGCTGCCACTGATGTTGATAGAAACGTCACTGCCAGTGACACAACACATCAGCATCCCCGTGGGTGATGTTTCTGTAAGGTAGGGAACGTCAACACCAGTGACGTTCCTTTCCGTGAAAAAATAATCGTGGTGCTATGTAAGTAAATTTGTTGTGCAATGTAGTGATCGTCGTGCCTAATGCAAAAACGCGGTGCAAATAGAACCGCTCTATATATTATCGTGTGGGCCCATTAGGCGGATGGTCTTATAAGGCCGATTAAATCATCATCACTTTGTACTATATACATATATACATACTACTCCGTCTCATAATATAAGGCCTTTTAGGCTTTTTACGTTTGTCCCATATGAAAGAATTCAGATAAGGAAGAGAGAAAAAGAATCTTCTTATTACTTACAAGACTACAGGAAAATGGTTTAAATAGTTAACCATGGAAACGAAGAGACATACAGCAGACAGCAAGGTGGCTGGCATAAAGACTATTGTCTGAACTACTAACTACCAGCTAAGCAGATTTGTATCCTAGTGGTAAAAGGTTCTAACGTATCAACGTAGACTTGAAGACAAATAAATTACATAATTATTTTATAGGCAGATATTCTTCTAATATTCTTACACCACATTAGAAGGCACTCTCACTAAACAATGCAATATTAAATGCATTGTTTCCACTTTTAAACAAAACAATGCTATATTATAAGGCACTCTCAGAAAACAAAACAAGGTCTTAAAATGTTGAAAAGTGATTTTATTTATGAGGTTTCTTAATCTGAAAAGACTTATTGTGTGGGACGGAGGTATTATATCTACTTTGTACCCCCTCCGTCCTAAAATATAAGGCCTTTTAGCTTTTTGGTTTTGTTCCACAATAAGACGATTTAGAATACAAATGGTGCATTTATTGCATTTTTTCTTCTTCTACCCTTAATGTATCAGCAATTTTCATTATTTTATGACTATTGCATTAATGATAGTCAAAGGGTATTTCAGACTTTTGTAACTAAAATTTAGGACATTCTTCCACTTTCTTATACAGTGTGAGAAAAGCCAAAAGGTGTTATATTACAGGACGGGTGGAGTACACATAATGTGACAAGATTAATGAAATACATCATTCTTTCTCTAACTTGGAAGCTGAGCAAGTGATCATGCAATTAACATCTCAGTTCCATTTTCATCCCATTTGTGTTAGTCTTGTTTCTATTTTTGCCTAATCGGTACCAAAAGACCTATTTCAATGTTTTCTTTGGTTAAAAGTGTCAATTGTGTTTTTGCCTCAATACCCCTCTTATTAAACGAATGAATACAATTTAAAGTATTTAAGGTTTAGGAGGAAGATGGGGGTTTGGGGGGCTGGGGGACAAGTGGGGCTGAGGTTGGGGATAAGTTAGGCGTGTTGGGTGATTTTCTGGAAAAATGTTTTATGGTCTTTTTGATTTATTCAATTTTTTTATGTGTCTTAGTATAGGAATACAAGTTAGGGTTATTTTATTTTATGGTTTATAAATTGTCCTTTTTGCGAAGAAAAAGAATGAGGTTGAATTTTTTTTAACAAGGATACTATCTTCTTTCTTGCTCTTTGTATGCCCTCTATTTGGCTTTGTGCCTTGTTGGCCATGAATTTATAAAGCGAAAACCTAGATTAGAACGATAAAAGAGGGAACATGGATTTAGAATCCTTACCAAACTGTTGACAATCTACTGTTGAAACAACACCTTTTCTGTGTGAATCGCACAAGTACCGATTAGCTGTGAATTGGGGAAGAACGGTGGAGATTAGAGTAGATTTGTGTTGGAAAAAGTGCTTGTTCTCGAACTTTGCGGCTGAGGTTTCAAGTAATGACCTTATGGACCCATTTCAGGCATTCCAATGCCTTTTATAGCCATAGAAGAAGGTAGGTTCGCGGGCGCTGGTTAGCCTTTTGCAGGCGTGACCTGTCCAAGCTCCGAAATAACAGAACAGTCCCTCGTTTTAATTTCCGGGTCATTACAGTGTTGAACTTACCTTTCCAGCAACTTAAATTTTTGATAATTTAACAATTATTGTGATCTTGAATGATACTTATCACATTTGTGGTTTATTCAGGGTTCGTTTTCATTATGGCCACCCAGATGTGTTTGATAGATTGTTTCACCTCACTAGAGGTGGAGTCAGCAAGGCATCCAAAACAATAAACCTAAGCGAGGACATATTCGCAGGTATTATCTCAATATTGTTTCCCGCTAAGATATAAAATTTTAATTTACATTTCTTAACAGTTGGGGATTTTCAAACCCCACTCCTGCTTTGTTTAGTTGGAAAAAAAAAACTGTTAATATTTCTGGGCTTATTAAATCTGCTACAACATGTTTATATTTGTCCACGTGTGTGACAAGTTCACATGCAACGAAGCGTGCTAAGATGTAATTGAAGAAATTACATATCTTCTTAACACTTCAAGTTTTTTGGTAAGTTAGTAATTAACATTTACAACTGTACCTTACAACACATGCAAAGCTTCTTAACACTTCGAGTATTTTGGTAAGTTGGTAATTTAACATCTGCAACTGTACCTTACTACACATGCAAAGCTTATGCAAGGTGAATTCACCAAAGAACTGCCAACTGGAGTGTAGTAGTTATATTGTGAAATATGAAGTCTATTAGTTCTTCAATGATTTATGGCCGTTCTCCAGGTTTCAATTCTACACTACGTGGTGGCAATGTAACTCATCATGAATACATACAAGTGGGCAAGGGAAGGGATGTTGGCCTCAATCAGATCTCCAACTTTGAAGCAAAAATTGCCAACGGGAATGGCGAGCAAGTAATGAGCCGTGATGTGTATAGACTTGGCCACAGATTTGACTTCTTCCGCATGCTGTCTTGTTTCTTCACTACTGTTGGGTTCTATTTTACTACTTTGGTAAAAAAACAATTGATATTCGGTTTTCTTATGTTAGTGTTTTTTTTTTCAAGTTGTTTCATCTTCATGTTTATGTTTCTGAAATACCATTTTGCAGGTAACTGTCATTATTGTGTATGTTTTCCTGTATGGTCGTCTCTATCTTGTCCTCAGCGGTCTTGAAGAAGGACTGAGTAATTATCCAGCGATTAAGCACAATAAATCCCTTCAAGTAGCTCTTGCTTCTCAATCTTTTGTGCAAATTGGGTTGCTGATGGCATTACCTATGATGATGGAGATTGGCCTTGAACGTGGTTTCCGCAATGCGCTAACTGATTTTGTGCTGATGCAACTACAACTAGCGCCTGTTTTTTTCACATTTTCTCTTGGCACAAGGACCCATTATTTTGGAAGAACCTTGCTTCATGGTGGTGCTCGATATAGAGGCACGGGTCGTGGATTTGTTGTGTTTCATGCCAAGTTTGCCGACAACTATAGGTTGTATTCAAGGAGCCATTTTGTGAAAGGAATTGAGCTGATGATTCTGCTTCTTGTCTACCACATATTTGGCAAAGCATCCAGAGGTGCTGTAGCATATATAATGATAAACGTATCAATCTGGTTTCTTGTCGGAACCTGGCTTTTTGCCCCCTTCCTCTTCAATCCATCTGGATTTGAGTGGCAAAAGATTGTTGATGATTGGACTGATTGGAATAAATGGATACAAAACCATGGGGGGATTGGTGTGTCACCGGACAAGAGCTGGGAATCTTGGTGGGAGAAAGAGAACGAGCATCTTCAACATTCTGGGAGACGCGGTATCATTGTTGAGATTTTGCTGTCCCTCCGTTTTTTCATCTATCAGTATGGTCTCATATATCACCTGAGTATAACAGACAAAACACAAAGCGTTCTGGTACGCATGTAGTAAATGGTCACAAGTCCTGTTTTACATCTTCTTTCCTTTTCTTAAATTTGAGTTTCTTTCGCCACCATTAATTTGTGGTTCCCTTTCCAGGTTTATGGTTTATCATGGATAGTCATCATTGTAGTATTGCTTTTAATGAAGGTGAGTTTTGACAATTTTCTTACATTGTTTTGTTGATTTCGAGGTTCTTAATTTTCTAAAACGTGTTGAAATAATTATACCTTTCTTACACTCGTGGGAAAAAAATTGATTCTTTTAATTGCATGCGTAGACTTGAAGGTTGTTATAAAAAAATCCACTTGCTTTCGATCTCTGATAAGTAAAACAACTAAAATGTGCAGGCTATGTCGGTTGGACGAAAAAGACTGAGCGCTGATTTTCAGCTGTGGTTTCGACTGATAGAAGGCTTCGTCTTCATTTCCTTTTTGTCTATACTCATTATCTTGATAGCTCTTCCTCACTTGACTTTTCGAGATATTATCGTTTGTATCCTTGCATTTATGCCTACTGGATGGGGATTGATCTTGGTGAGTATGATTCTTCCTTTTTTTTTTTTTTTTTTTTTTTTTTTTGCTTCCTATTCTGTCTGTAGTGTGGCACTGGCATTCTCTGTTAAGTTACTTTACGTGTGAGGTGAGTATCCTTTGTCACGTAAAGTAGTACTAGTATTTTACATACTTTGACACAGACAATGCCAAATAAAGTGTCTCTACCTAGCTATACGTTAATGATGCAAATTAAAGCAGACGAAATTTTTATTACTTTGGGTTCGGTTCACGCTCCTAACTGTTTTTCTGCTTGTTTACTTCACTTTGCTCCTCCCACCTGCACTTACTTTTGGCAATTATATAATTAATCAGATATCACAAGCCCTAAAGCCGTGGGTTAAAATGGCGGGTATATGGGGATCGGTAAGGACACTTGCGTGTGGTTATGAAATCCTAATGGGGTTGCTGCTATTCACTCCGGTTGCTTTCTTGGCTTGGTTCCCATTTGTTTCTGAGTTCCAAACGCGTATGCTGTTCAACCAAGCATTTAGCAGAGGTCTGCAGATTTCACGTATTCTTGGTGGACCAAAGCAGGATCGCTCCTCCAGCAACAAAGAGTAATTAATGATGAATGTTCCATAATATATATATATATTTATGTATGTAAGAATGTCCATTTGGATTTTCAAGCTCAAACTTGGAGCACCAGAAGCTTTTCTGATAATATTCTGTACAGGTTTGGACGTCGATCACTTAAAATGGGATGGGAGTATGGTGTGTTGTAAATATCAGGTCTTTTATGTACTAGATTGTTTTGTAGACCGTAAGCTTCTTTTAGCTTTAACTGGGGCGTTTAATATAAATACAGGAATTATTATTATTATTATTATTATTATTATTATTATTATTATTATTAAATTTAGGCTGTTTCATCCGTTATGACAGAATTGTTGTGACGATAGCTAGTTTTACTCTTTTCAAATAGTCTCTGCATATTAAAGAGGTTTTTTTTTTCCACACAAGACACCATTCTGATCCAATATGAGTCAGAACGTGGTTGAATATTCTAACTTAATTTGAGTCAGAAGTTGAGTATTTTCAACACTCGATATCAGTCTGAAAACCAAATTTCATATAGTTTGACTCAAATTTTGGCGGAAAATATTTACAGCCTAAATTTGAGTCGTAATAAGTAAACGCGAAAAAATAAAAATTTAAAGGGCAAAATCGAAAAAAAAAAAGAAAAAAAACATTTATGTGTGCTAGGACATTTGTTGTGTGAAAAGATTAATTGTTTTTTTTCCCGGTTTCTATTGGTGCCTGTAAATTGCTTGTGACAGCCTTTTTCTCAGGGTTTTTTATGTGTGGCTTGACATCACCAATATTACTTCATTTTAGGAACGTCAGTATCAGTGATAGTAGGATCATCACTGCTACAGACATTCGTTAAGTATAAGAAACGTCAATCTCACTGACGTTATTCACTATTGCTACATTATGTATATAAAAAACGTCATTGTTGGTAATTGTTAACATGTATAATGTGGATAAAGGAGTGTTGGATGCAAGTAGGATGTGAACACACTTTTGGTATCATATATTCAGAACTGAATCATTCACCTGAACATAAACATACGTGAAGAGAATCAACGGTAGAGATTTCAGGCGTGAATACTTCAGACCTGAAGACTTAGATGAGTAATTTCAATTGAGAACACGATGCTAGAAGAAAACTCATGTACTTTCTGTTATAACCGCTTGTGACTACTTTTAACCGACTTATGAGGAGCGTCATCTATAAATACTCCATGAACAACAACATATAACTTGATCATTTTGCTCACTATGAGAATTCGTATTTTATTTTGTCTTGTAGTTTCAATTTCATCAATTTCAACATGGTATCAGAGGTTTTGTGCGCTAATTCTGATGTTTTCAAGAAGAAATTCGAGATTTTTCTTCGAAATTCTGTAGTTTCTTAAAATCTTGACTCTTTCTATGAAGTATTATGTAGTTTTTTTCTTGTACATCTAGTTTTTTATCGAGTTTTCAGGGATTTCCTTTGATAATTCTTGTTAGCCATAGCAATGAAGAAGCAAGAATTGAGTCCCTCCAGTCCACTTTTATCTTCATCCCAATGAAAATCCTTCATTGGAGTTAATTCGGGCATTAATGAATGGTAACAACTATCGACCATGGAAGTTGTCATTGGAAATGGCTTTATTCACAAAAAACAAGTATGGGTTTTGTCGATTGTACAATCAAGAAACCAGAAGTAAGTTCTGCAGACTTCCAAGCATCGAGGCAATGTGATACGATGGTGAGGACATGGATATTGAATTTTGTAGAGAACATTATTTCTCAGAGTTTGTTGTGGTTTAGGAATGACAAGTTGTATAGAAGAATCTTGCTGGTCGTTTTTCTAGTGTTGATGCCTTCAGGTTTTCTGATATTCTTGAGGAAATAATCTCTTTGAAACAAGGGTCTGATTTTGTGAATCAATATTCTACGAGGCTAATGACCCTCAGAGAGGAAATCAAGATCGTCGGCCAACTTTCTCATGTACCTATGAACTCGATCGCACATCAAAAGACACTAGTACTAGCAAGAGAACTAGGTCAATTGTGGTATAGCACATGTGAGCGAGGGTCGTATCCCACTAAGACAAAGACTGCAAATAAATAACCTAAGGTCTAGCACATAGAAAGGTGGTCTTGGACCAATAGTCACAATAGAGGTCCTTACTCTAACAAGTCTCTAGGACCCAAAAACGAAAGCAATTCAAGTCGATAATTTGTGAGATTTGAGCTAATCGGATCGTGAATCAGTTAACCTCCCCCATTCTAGTAGTAGTAAAAGTAACCTATGTGTTTTTATATGCACCTAATTTAATTTATATATTAATGGTTACACTCCCTTGATATTTCGAACAACTTCGTAAACGGAACGAAGATCGAACTTGTTAGCCAAAAGACCTATCGTGAACAGACTCAGCCTAAGTAGCAAACATGAATTAACGGAATCTATGGAAGTGCCTTATCCGACCTAGGAGAATGATCCAACATTAAATCCTATGGATAAAAAAACCTCACTAAGGCACCTATCGTGAATGCACTCGATGAACCTATAGTGATGATCTAAATACCTTCGTCCTAACTACTCCATCACCGTGAACGGGTCATTTGGAAGAACCTACGATATCATCACTGGAGTTAATTACTCTCTACACACAGAAATAAACCAAATATACATAATTAACCAAACAAGAAAGACCATAGCAGTCGGGTCTGTCGATACGTCAATGGCATGACTTGCCAATGTATCGACGACTCTTGGCTGAACCATGCTTTTCTACACCATCACACATCATTTATACTACATAGAATGGATTCGAATTTACTATTCACAAAAAACAAGTATGGGTTTTGTCGATTGTACAATCAAGAAACCAGAAGTAAGTTCTGCCGACTTCCAAGCATCGAGGCAATGTGATACGATGGTGAGGACATGGATATTGAATTTTGTAGAGAACATTATTTCTCAGAGTTTGTTGTGGTTTAGGAATGACAAGTTGTATAGAAGAATCTTACTGGTCGTTTTTCTAGTGTTGATGCCTTCAGGTTTTCTGATATTCTTGAGGAAATAATCTCTTTGAAACAAGGGTCTGATTTTGTGAATCAATATTCTACGAGGCTAATGACCCTCAGAGAGGAAATCAAGATCGTCAGGCCAACTTTCTCATGTACCTATGAACCTGATCGCACATCAAAAGACACTAGTACTAGCAAGAGAACTAGGTCAATTGTGGTATAGCACATGTGAGCGAGGGTCGTATCCCACTAAGACAAAGACTGCAAATAAATAACCTAAGGTCTAGCACATAGAAAGGTGGTCTTGGACCAATAGTCACAATAGAGGTCCTTACTCTAACAAGTCTCTAAGACCCAAAAACGAAAGCAATTCAAGTCGATAATTTGTGAGATTTGAGCTAATCGGATCGTGAATCAGTTAACCTCCCCCATTCTAGTAGTAGTAAAAGTAACCTATGTGTTTTTATATGCACCTAATTTAATTTATATATTAATGGTTACACTCCCTTGATATTTCGAACAACTTCGTAAACGGAACGAAGATCGAACTTGTTAGCCAAAAGACCTATCGTGAACAGACTCAGCCTAAGTAGCAAACATGAATTAACGGAATCTATGGAAGTGCCTTATCCGACCTAGGAGAATGATCCAACATTAAATCCTATGGATAAAAAAACCTCACTAAGGCACCTATCATGAATGCACTCGATGAACCTATAGTGATGATCTAAATACCTTCGTCCTAACTACTCCATCACCGTGAACGGGTCATTTGGAAGAACCTACGATATCATCACTAGAGTTAATTAATCTCTACACACATAGAAATAAACCAAATATACATAATTAACCAAACAAGAAAGACCATAGCAGTCGGGTCTGTCGATACGTCAATGGCATGACTTGCCAATGTATCGACGACTCTTGGCTGAACCATGCTTTTCTACACCATCACACATCATTTATACTAGATAGAATGGATTCGAATTTACTATTCATGATTCAATTAATTATTGCATAGATCATACATCGAATAAAATAACAAGTAACACTTGTTATCATAGGTATGTACATAATTCATGGATAAAAGATACGTTGAATACCTCAAACAATCAACCATCACTGAAGTTCACAAACTTCATTTTCCATAGCCTTGTACTCACCATCTAATGAACTTCTTGCTATAGTGGTTTATTTTCTTTGCTTTCCAGGATATGGGGGCATCTCCTAGAAACATCATGTATCTTGATACTGATTTTCTTGTTTCAGGGCAACCAACCCAATCACTGTTTTCTCTAAAACCTTTTAGGACAAGATTATTCTCTGCTGGAAAAAAAATTCCTTGACCTAGATTGGCCTTCAAATATCTCAGCAGTCTATGTGCGGCCTTTATATGGTTTTTAGTACGGGTGTCCAAAAACTGACTCAGCTGCTAAACTGCAAAAGCTATGTCTGGTCTTGTAAAGGTGAGGTAGATTAGCTTGCCCACTAAGGATCTATAGGCAATATTATCTTCCAAAAGTGGTGAATCACCATGCTGTAAGGTCTGTTTGGATTCCATAGTTGTCTTAGCAGGTTTAGCCTCAAAAAATTCATATTCTTCTAGGAGGTTGTGTGCTTTCTTTGAGAAATGGATATGCCTGCAGGAGTTATAGCAGCTTCAATACCTAGGAAATAACTCAATTTTCCAAGATATTTAATGGTGAACTGCTAATGTAGGGCACCTTGACTTTCTGAATCAACTAATCATTTGGGCTTGCTGCTATGATGTCATCTACATATACCAGCAAAGCAATAAAAGATTGTCCTAGACCCTTTTGTGAATAATCTTTGGTCATTTTTAGATTGAAGAAAAAACCTTGTGCTCCCAAGGATTCAGGTAACTTGCAATTCCATTGTCAGCTGGCTTGCTTTAGACCATACAATGATTTTGTTAATCTACATGCTTGATTTGGTTTGGCTGCTGCACACCTTGGGGGTAATTGCATATATACTTCTTCATGTAAATCTGCATGTAAGAAGGCAGTGTTGACAACCATCTGATGTAGATGTCAATCGTTAGCTGCTACTGCTGCAAGTAAAGCCCTGACTGTAGTAATTTTGACAACAGGGGAAAAGGTTTAATGATAATCAATCCCATATGTCTGAGTGTAGCCTTTTGCCACTAGTCTGGCTTTGTATCTCTTTACTCAACCATTAGGATTATAGTTGATTATGTACACTCATTTGCACCCAATAAGCTTCTTGCCTGAGGGCAGATCAACTACTTCCCATGCATTAGTCTTTTGTAGAGCTTCAATCTCTTTTTGCATTGTTTCTTTTTACTCATCTTGCTTGATGGCTTGATTATAGGTCTTAGGTTCTTTAACAACATCAATAGCATTAATGAATCTGGCATACTTTCTGCTGAAAGTTTTTCCAGATTCATGACCTCATTCAGCAGATGTGGGGTCTGCTGAACTGTGTGAGCACCACCTTGAAGGTTGGTGATTTCCTTATCCTTGTGGATATTCTTAAATGTGTAGGTTCAGGTGCCTGGCTAATAGGAGCATTCTCTTCATTAGATGCCTCAGTTGCAGCTGACCCGGTGTGTGGTTGCTCTGCTGACTCATTCAGGAGATCATGAAAATTGTCCATCACTGGTAATGGTACTGGCATGTTAGCAAGATATCTAGCCCTGCCTAATACCTGTTGAAACAAAGGAAAGTAAGTCTCACGAAATTGAGTATGATAGCACCCTTAGGGTGTTTGAATTTCCAAGATAGACACAAGTCCAACACCTAGGATCAATTGAAATATTGTTGTCCATTCACAGTGTGTTGCCTCAAAAGACCCCAAATATCCACACGAACAAGATAAAAAAAAGCATTTACATTAGTTGTACTCAATGAAAAAGGATTTTTCTTTAGTTTTTGCATAGGACAAACATAACAAAGATCATGATTCAAAATATGACATCAGCAGAATATGAACTAATGACTTGCAGTTTCTTATCTAGCAAGTGTCCTAGTCTGTAGTGCCATAAGATGGCATCATCTACTCTATCAGATAAAGTTGTATTTCTACAGCATTAACAGTAGAAAGTCAAATTGGCTGATCCATGACATATAGTCTTCTGTATAACTCAGCTGAACCAATCACTTTCTTGTTCTTGTCCTACAAAACACACTTATTATCAGAGAAAACAACTGCACCTTTTGTGTGATTAATGAATGAAGGTAAGGACAAGAGATTATATTTAAAACCATGAATAGAAAACACATCATGTAGGACCAGCTGAGGGTTTACCCTTACTTGTCCTATGTGTGTGACAGTGATATTGTTTATATTAGGTAATCCTATTTTTATACCAAAAGAAAGTTTGAGATTGCTTAATAGATCTGATGACTCTACAATGTGATCTGTGGCACCAAAGTCGAAAATCCATTGTATAGACCTTACTAAATTTAGATCACATGTCCCAGTAGAAGGTGATTAATGTGTAACAATTTCAGCAGGTTGGCTTACAACAAATCCTGCATGTCTAGGAGGATCAGAACCAAACGTAGAGCCATCAACTTATCAAGTTGCTTTGCAGTAAGATTGGGAAACCATGGTCCAGCAGACTTATTTTGGGCCTGATCTTCTTCTGCTGACTGTTCATCTTCTACCAAATTTGCCCTTTTTGACTTGAAACCAGGAGGATAGCCATGTTTCTTGTAACAAGTCTTTTCAGTATGACCATTGAACCCACAAAAATTGCATTGTACTTTTCTTAGGTCTGGCATGAGCAGCAGTCACAGAACCTAGTCTGCTGACTGATTGGTTTTGCCTCCGTCCATTCTTCTGAGATAAGAGAACCATAGAATCTTGATTCTTGGCCTTATTAGCCACATATAATTTATGTCTTTCAAACTTAATTTCCGTTGCAAAGGCATCGTGGATTTCTGAAAAAGGCACCATCAGCATTGCATGTGAAACCATTGGCTCAAACTCATCCCTTAAGCCTTTAAGGAATTTCATGACATGTTGAGCCTTCATATGATCCATCAAAGTTATAATAGCATTGCAGTGACATTGAGGATCACAAGAACAAACTGGCATAGGCCTGAGGGTCTTAATTTCATCCCACAGAACCATTAATTTTCTAAAATACGGATTGACAGATTTTGTGCCTTGCTTCAGTAGATGCATCTCTTCAAGAAGATCAGAAAGCCTCAAGGCATCAACATTAGAAAATCTAGCATAAAAATTCTTCCAAACTGCTTGTGCACTCTTGAAATACATCAAACTTTGGGCAATGATCTGCTCTACAGAATTCAAGATGCATGATCTCATCATTGTATCACATTGTCTCCATGCATGGAAATCTGCTCTGCTTCTATCTTTTTGATGTGCCATCTACGAAGCCAATTTTATTCTTGGTGATCAACACCATATCCATAGACATCTTCCATGGATTATAGTTGTTGCCATTCATCGATGGCTGAACAAGAACAAGAGATGGATTCTCATTGGGATGAACATAGAATGGACTGAAGGGGCTTAGTTCTTGTTCTTTGATTCCATGGCTATCAAGAACTCTAGAACTTATCAAAAAATAAATCAAAACAGAGAAAACGATCAAGAAAACTTAGAAGAAGATCACAATTTACTCTCAAGAAACTGAAATTTCAAAAAAGATGAAGAAATCTCTCAAGATTCTTCAACAACCTGAGAAAACGAAGGAAAACATTTAGAAATTCTCAAATTTTCGCTTTGATACCATGTTGAAGTTTGTAAAATACAAACATAAAGTAAAATAAAATGTAGAATTATTATTGATGAACTAAAATCAACAAGTTAAGTTACAATGGTACTGATCATGGGGTATTTTTAGCTTCACACTCCTAATAAATTAGTTAAGTTACAAACGGTTACAATAAATTATAACTGAGTAAACTCTTTCTGTGTTTGTATGCTCTGCCGACTGACTCGGCAGACTACTGAGTCTTCATATATTCAACTAGCTGGCACTTAGCAGACTTTCTTCAGCTGATATACTGTAACAGATCTGTCTCTAGAATTGATGGCTGAATCAGGTCATGTTTGCTCCCAAAATAGAATAAGGTATCCAAAACCTTATTCAATACTAGTAGAAATTGTACGAAAGATCTAAGATATCAATCTATTGAGAGATCTGAAAAGTTATGAATTACAATGTTGTAATCGACCTTATATAGGCATCTAAACCGACCTAGAAGCTAATTAGGTGTCAAAATAAACGTTTTATCCGACTTCGAGTTGATTTGGGCTTTTGGGCCATCAATTCATCGCCAGGTGGGTTGGGTAGAAGATCCACTTCAATGTTTTGATCATATATGGACGTATGCAACTCCGATTGAGATGAATCAAAATGCGTTGGAAATCTTGTCTCATCTACAACTATGATGAAGGATCCCAAGCCGAATTAGGATGCTTGGGGCATTAGAAATTGCATTGCAAACGCATCCTTCATATTATCTCGTTCAATCTTGGTTCAAACACTTCAACACTTCACCATATTGGACTTCAAACCTTATAAAACTTCCTTCCATGCTCATAAAGATCTCCAATTCTCTATTTCTCTCGATCTGGAAACCTCTCTCCACACACTATCTGTAATATTCCGATTTTCGGGAAAGGGCAGACGTGTCATTTTGCGAAAACGAAATATTATTATTTCTTTTCTTTTATTGGAGTTAAGTATTTTATGGATTTTATATATATAATTTTCGAGTTATATGTATATAATTAAAAGGGAATTTCTGAATTTTGGTAATTAAGGGTGTTTAAGGAAAAAGGGATTTATGGGAAATTGGTATTTAAGGAAAATTACACACAATATTCCCATAACCTAGTTAATCAGAAAATTCAGTTTCTCCTCTCCTCCCCTGCGCAATTTGAGAAGAGAAAAAGGTTAGGAGGAGTTCTTCAATTAACTGAAGCAAAGCTTGACCGTTTGCAGATCAGAGTAGAGAATTGGAACCGTTGTGAGGAGCACATCGTTTGGAAATCAGTCCGTGGGAAGTGCAGCAGTTTTTCAGAGGCTGTTGATATGGTTTGTGGCTGCAAATAAGTAAGAGACTCTTCCTATGATCTCAGTTATGATTCGTGAAGCGTAGATCATGTTTTAAGATGTGCAGGTGTTAGTAAAATAAGTGTTTTTCATTGATTAAGGATCATAAGTGTCCTTGGGATGTTTAGATATGTTTTCTATGTTTTTCTGAGTTTAATTCGATGCCAATTAGGTCAGAAACAGATTTGAAATCGCATTTAGAAGATTTAGCGTTTTGGGAAAAACCCAGGCGGACGGGCGTCTGAGTTAGGCAGACGGGCGTCCGAGACCCTTGTAGCCCAGACGGGCGTTTGCAATAGGCAGACGGGCGTCTGAGGTTAGATTTTTGATTCAGGATGTAGCTGTTTTTGGTAGACGGGCGTTTGGGGTTTAGTGGACGGGCGTCCGACTACGGACGGGCGTCCATAGGGTTCAGACGGGCGTCTGGCCTGTTTTACCTTGTCTTTACGGTTTTATCATTCTAGTTTGGTTTCAGGTTTCATGATCATGTTATAATTGTTTTAAACCTTAATTTATGTTATGATAATATTGGATAACATAAACAAGCCTGAATTGAGCTTCTGATTCGTTCAGTTAAAACACCGAATGTACTCTTAAAGGGAGTTGAAGTTCGGATCCGTCGGAAGAGCATGATAGGCTTGTGCTTTGATCAATTAGTATTCATCAATGTCTGTGTAATTTCTAGGCCTCGTCTATGTCTAGTGGTCTAGGAAGAGAGTAGTCAAGGTGAGAGAGATTAATTGAAAACACATAGGTGGTTAGTTAATCATCCTAATAAAACACGTACTTGACTAGTAAAAGATTAAACAACATGTCTCTCTTGGATAGGCACCAGTCTATATCGCGATGTGTGTGCTACCTCTGAAGGTGGAAGAACTCCGTAGGTCAACAAAACCCTAAGTACGGAGGGACTTCACTGAGGTGTGCATACTATCGGAGCCTACCTATTCTAGACTCCGTGGATATTGGTGTGATCCACTAATATGTTGCCAAGAGTGTCCCAAAAGTGGATACGCGTAGTGCCCTTGAGTGCGGTTGTAACATAGATAAGTTAAGTAGAAACGTTTAGTCAATTCATGTTATGGACATGAGATGAACTCTAGATTGAGTCGGTCAAACATAATCAACTAAACTTTTAATTATCTTATCTTTATAAATTATAACTGTAGTCATAGCTTCTCTTTCTTATTAAGTACGTTGTACTTACCTCAAATGCATGTTTTTTTCTATGTGTTTGGGGATGAGAAGACGAACAGGTAGACATTGTTTACGAGGAGGAGTTCGATGATGACGTTTGAAGTCGCCTCATTGAAGAACTTACATTCATTCTTTATTTATTCTTTACTAGATTGTTTTAGACTTATGGTCTTTCGAGACTTGTAGCACCGTTACGTTTCTTATGGAGAACATCGTACTTTTCATTTGGATTTCGTATTTTCCTTGAATGTAATGAGTTACATTTCCACCTTTAGATGTTGTTTCTATTCTGGGATGTTTGGAGATTTTATACCCGAGTCATTTGCTTCCGTTTGCTTGTTTTTGATACGAAGTAGTAGAGGCTTACGTATGAAATGAATTTACTTTTATTTTATACGTGCCGAACGTTCCTTTTCCGGATAAGGACTCGGTGTCCGGGAACGGGGCGTTACAGTTGGTATCAGAGAGAAGCGTCTTTTAGGCTTCCTTTCTTTTATGATAAGTTTTCTCTAGACCTTTTAGTAACGTTCTGGTTTTCTTTGATCATCAGGATGGTGTTCACGAGAACTGGAGCGGGTGCAGAGACTTCCAGAGTTCGACAGGAAAGTCCAACACCGGTCGTAGGAGGCGGCGTTGTGAGGCAGATTCCTCCTCCGCATCGGAGTATATCACCACCACCTCGTACTGCGACACCCACACCAAGGTCTCAGCAGGGTTTGTCGCCGCGACCTCATCAGGAGCATCCTCCACGATGGCACGTGGGGAGTTCAGTTCAGTTTTTTTTGGTGAGTGATGTTCCAGCAGGATTTGTACCGCCACCGGTAAGTTACCCTCCGCACCAGCAAACCGTTTATCCTCCACCAATCAGTGTTTACCCACCACCAGTTAGCGTTTACCCTCCACCAATAAGCCACCCCTCACCATTGGTGTTTCACCAACAACAGCAGACCTTATACCCACCTCCCGCAGGTCATACCCTGATCGGGGTCAATCAGGTTATAATATACTTGACCACCATAAACCAATACTAGCAAGAGGACTAGGCCCATCGTAGTATAGCTATAGTGAATCAAGGTCGATCCCACAGGGAACCAATTGTGGATCATCTTATATACAAACAATTAATTAAACATGTCAAGGACATAGAGGCGGTCTACGACCAACATAAGACAAGAAAAGTAAAGACACAACTCGACACAACGTAATTAACCTCCCCAATTATAGCCTTTATCGTTTGGACCTAGATAATTTATATAATAAACTGAACTTATTAACTGTCAATCCGTTTGTATCTATCTTAGATTGGCTACGGGAGTCATCCTCTTTAACTTGACTTAGCACCGGTAAGTCACTAAATCACTGTGATATTGTTACGTGACTTCGCCTTTTGGTGCCTCCATCTCATATAACTCACACGCTTACGACTCTAAGGATGCCAATATTAACCGTACACCTCGTCCAGGCAACATTCCTATGGTTAGGCGTACTTCCTAAACGATTACTCAAGCTCTCGTCCAACTAGCAATTACCAAGTTATAGTCTCATGCTAATCTACGACGTATGTATAATCGAGTGCTAGCAATCCCCAAATATAAACCTACATAGATAACGCCGAACGTCCGAAGATCAATTCATAAGCCTACCTAAGAGTTTTATATTGGTATTTCCTTTTTACACATTTTAATTAAACTAAGCGAGTAACGTAGCCATAGCCATACCTACCGAGATAATAAATTCTATTAAGTTAACCTAACCATAAAGACGTGGCTATTTAATGGATAAAACGGGGCTCGGTCGACCGAATAGGTGGGCTCGGGCTCGGTCGACCGAATGGTCTTTTTCCCCCGCATTACATCCCCGAACATATCTCTCGGCGTTTCATCATACGTAACGTATTAAACAAGAATTCGCACGCATTCATATAAACTAACATAGATACGCATTAATTAAATCAAGTAGATTCATGAATAAATACTAAATATGTGACGTAGGTTATGGGATCCTCATAGACAAGGCTTCGCCACATCCATAACGACATAACCTAGATCTACATCATCTAGCTATGAATTAACTAACTCAAACAATAAAGCATAATTGGGGGGAATTAATTACTTAAAAGAAAAGAAACAGAAAATAAAAGCTTACATAATGCAGCCCTTAAATTGCTGGAAACACCCTCAATAAACTACATTGAATCAAGATATGAATATAGTGATTTTATTGAATGATATTCTAAGGTATGTCTCAGGTGTGTTTTACAAATTTCGTAGCTGCTGCTTATATAGAGGCTGTAACCGACCTAGGGAGGATCTAGAAGATATACACGCGAAAATCCCGTAAGTGACCGAGCCGACACTCTCGGTCGACCGAATGGATAGGCTCGGTCGACCGAGCCATTTTTACACGTGTTAAACGCGTCTCTTTGTCTGACTTGTTCCCCACCGCACGCTTGCGTGTTGATCGATTAATCTTTCATTTAATGCTCCGATTTTCTTCCTCTATTATCTCGAGACCATTGATTGAATGACATTAATCCTCTCGATTTGTCGTGATCTACAAAATCAGCATTTATCGCACAATAAATCGATCTTTTAATAATAAAAACGACTAAATACCAAATATCATATTAATAATCACTTAACATTAAATAATAAATATAAATGAGTGATTTAATATGAAATATACATTATTAATCTCGATTTAAGGATAATGTTGATGACATTTACGGGTATAATTTGACCGTCATCAACTACCCTCCACTTAGACTTTGATCGTCCCGAACAAAGCATCAATAAGTCATTCCCCAAGACAACATTTTCTATGGTCAAATCATACTTACACAAGAAACTCAAGTCAACTCATACTAGTCATGCTCATAAGATATCCATTATTCACTACTTACTATGAATCGAAGTGATGTGTGCATGTGCATTTAGTTTTATATATCCGTGGCAAGATTAGAGTTTATGCTAACTTCGCAATCTCAACCTACCGACCTCAGCATTCATACCTCTTATGCCTCGCAATGGTTAAAGCACTAGAACAATAAGCAAGAGCGTATCTATAGGGTTTTTGGACTTGGAGACCGAGTTCTACTCAAAGCCTCTTAAAGAGTTGAATATTCTTTTCATATCTTCATATTTTTCAAATACTATCAATCTCAAGGAAGAAAACTTTTTAGAGTATCCCCCTATCTTAGATCATGTATAGCATCGAATATTACCACAAGCGCGGGGCTACTTTGGTAATGTTACTACAAGCCCGATGTCTAACATTTTGCTAAAACACAGGTACGTCTCAAGCTTATTACTCCGCTTTTGTTGGCAAGAATATCGAATACATCACGGATAGATATTGACACTAAGTTCACATAACCAATCATCTATGCAATGTACACATAATTTCTTCGATTATTATGATTTGCGCGGTATACTCGATTCACGGATTGAGTAATTGAATAATAAATAACTATTTGCAAAAACGGGCATGAATATCCTTAAATTTACTTAACATAAGTATAAAATGATCACGTACTCATGAACTTGGTTCCTTTCCTATCAATTCTTAGCTAGGAACTCACAATTCTAAGGGTACGAGATACATAATGTGGCATTTATTCAAAATTTTCAATCATGTGCCGTTTCATTCAATTTTCAATTATAACATAACATGGCTAAGTCTCCTACCCCCCACTTAAACATGGCATTGTCCTCAATGACAAAAATAAACGAGAAGTTAAGAAAAAGACTTAGCTCGGAAACGGCTCTCAAGTAAAGGAACAATATCGAGTAAATGTCGGCATGTTGTGGAGAAGCAAGTGAAAACCCGTATAAGCGGACAAACTCCACGAAACCGTTAATAACACCATGTCTATGGAAGTTATAGAATAATGTGGCGAGTAATTAGGTATGAATACCGAAAAACATTTTAAGCCACTTTATTTTATACAACCAAAGACAAGAAAAATACTAAATAGAAAGAAAAATAAACAAGCAACTAAAGATGGTTGTCTTCATCTACAACCTCCACCGCCTAAATATTCTTAAAACTCGGGTGGAGAAGACAAAGATCAAAAAGCATTACCCGACGTGGGAAAACACGAGGGTGACTCGATCGAAAAGGTATTCAATCCGGGAAAAGAGAAACTTGGTAAGGTATAACGATTGAATGCGACCTATTGGCTAAAGATAAAATCAAATACTTAGCGCGAAACTTCTCGCTTGCATTGGATATCAACAACTTAGGGAGATGTAGCTACTCCTCGAAATTACTAATAACCCAATGTATCACGTAAAAGTCATAACCGTCATCAACAGGGTCGGATCGGTGTGATAGTTCAGAACAAAACTTATCATCTAGAAATGCCGGAATAGACGGAAAAAATGTGAAATTTAAAACTTCCGGTAGAAAGATAAGTTGTACTTTGATCGAACCAAAAACCTTTAAAATCTAGCTAGGGTCAGAGCTACACTTCCCCCAACTAGGATCATGAAAATCAAAATGATAAAAAATTATCATTAAAGCTTAGCAATATTTCAAATTCCGCAACACAAAGGTATTTTGTAAACAAAATGGAGGTTGAGAGTATGATGGGTTTAGAAAAAGATACACATAAGGATGGGAAGAAAAGATAAAGGACGGGTAAGAAATTGTGTTTATGGGTGGGTTGAAAATGGTTAAGGCATTGAGATTGGGTGGGAGAGTGAAACGGATGGAAAGAAAGAGAGGCGATGAAAGAATGGTTAGAAATGTGAACTGTTGGGGCAGATTGGTGAGAGGATCGAAAAGTTTGAAGGTGAAAAAAAATGTAAAGGGAAAGATAAGGATAGTTGCAGAACGAATTGCGCACCACTTTGAATTTTCACTTGGATCACCATTCTAAAAGATTTTGGAAGTTGACCAAAATTGTTCTTGTTCACACCAATCATTCTCTGTTACATTTTCAGTAATTCTCAAGCTCTCTTAATGCTTCCATCTTAAGGTGGATTGCTAAATTTCCTTTTCTTTAGCAATTTCTTGACTCTCCTACGGAACTCTAATTCACGTGGCCTATATTGAGTAAAAAAGTTTTGCACATCCTTAGCCCAATGGCCATCGGAACACGGCAAATAAAAAACCTCAACATATTTCACGTTACTTTTATTGGACTCAAAGAAAACAAAACCTAAAAACTAACTAACTAAAAAAAATCCTAAGGGTTTTTAAAGAAGTAGTTCTGAGTTTAAAGTCCTCGGCTCGACTTTCCAAAAGCATCCTTGTCAGTCATTATTCTTGGATCGCCAGACTTTGACCCTTCGCGCACTATTAGAGGTGGCTTGTCGCTTTTGCGGATTAATACCCTTCCCTTGGTTGTGAGACCTAGGAAACGACATTTATCCATACCATTTATCCAAAGCTCTTACCTCGGCTCTCGTGTTAGGAATTCGTGAATTCTAAGAAACTCGGTTAAAATTACGGTTTTGGCCTTGACAATAAGAAACAATGAATCAAAGTACTCCGAATAAGGTCGGTTATGTAGGCAAGCCTACGCCGTCTTATTCGTTGGAACATATGTGATAGTTCAGGCCAATCCGTCAAGATTAAGCCCCGTTTAGCCCGAAGGCTTATCGGCTATGCTAAGTCTTGTGGAACTGCTGTAACGTACATCACACGTGGAGGGGAGTCGATTGAGCCGAAGCTCCGTTGAACTCGCCCAGCCATGGTTAGACCATTTTCGAACCCATGTACTAAGAGTCTCCGATTTCTAAATTGTCACCCAAAGCGTAATCTCGTTTCTTTTTAAGGTGGGTTCACCGAGAAGCCATCACCATAAAACTCAACGAAAGCGAGAAGATGGTGTTCTCTCAAAACTCAACGTCTTCTTTAGATTGTGAATGCTTAAACTACACAATTTGTTGCTCCCCCGCCGCGTAGAAGCAATCTCATGCATAGGACAATGAGATTTTAACAGAAGTACGAGGAACTCTTTATTCACTGCTTCCTTTCAACGACTACATGTTTCCCTACACCCTCTAGATGAGATAGATTTGGGGGCAGAACCTTCCATACTAATAAAATTATTCTTACAAACCAACTCCGGGCTAAGATTCTTACTAAGATTCATGTATAGGCTAACTTATGCTCAAAAAACCAAAAGGTAATAAAACATAAGCAAAAAAAAAAAGGTAGTACCTTGCCTTCAACATTGTACCACGAAGAATTTAAGCCTTTAAATTTATTTTTTCAGAGCCATCTTGGTGCTTTAAAGGTATTGCTTCCATCGCTTTTCCCATCTTAGATTCGTAGCTCCACATGTTTGCTGGGTTATTTTCTCAGCGCCCGTGAAAAATTATTGACTTGGATTATTGTTTCCCTGGTTTCTGCAAACAGAAGAAAAACAAAACAGACCGTAGACTGATTTTAACATGGTTTCCCATGCTGCAATCAGACCTACGGATTAAACATACGGGGATAAACAGACACGCGAAATTCCAGAAAATATAACCAGAACAAAACAAAAATAAATTCTCGGTCGACCGAATTTTTTTTTTCTTTTTTTTTTTTTAAGAATCTGGAATTTTCAGACAGAGCAGACAACCAGAGGGACTCAAAACGTAAAATCAGACTCTAAAACATAAAACTCGACATGAATAAAAAAAAATTATTTATATATAAAATTGACCGTTGGTTCCCCGGCAACGGCGCCAAAAACTTGATCGGGGTCAATCAGGTTATAATATACTTGACCACCATAAACCAATACTAGCAAGAGGACTAGGCCCATCGTAGTATAGCTATAGTGAATCAAGGTCGATCCCACGGGAACCAATTGTGGATCATCTTATATACAAACAATTAATTAAACATGTCAAGGACATAGAGGCGGTCTACGACCAACATAAGAAAAGAAAATTAAAGACACGACTCGACACAACGTAATTAACCTCCCCAATTATAGCCTTTATCGTTTGGACCTAGATAATTTATATAATAAACTGAACTTATTAACTGTCAATCCGTTTGTATCTATCTTAGATTGGCTACGGGAGTCATCCTCTTTAACTTGACTTAGCACCGGTAAGTCACTAAATCACTGTGATATTGTTACGTGACTTCGCCTTTTGGTGCCTCCATCTCATATAACTCACACGCTTACGACTCTAAGGATGCCGATATTAACCGTACACCTCGTCCAGGCAACATTCCTATGGTTAGGCGTACTTCCTAAACGATTACTCAAGCTCTCGTCCAACTAGCAATTACCAAGTTATAGTCTCATGCTAATCTACGACGTATGTATAATCGGTGTGCTAGCAATCCCCAAATATAAACCTACATAGATAACGCTGAACGTCCGAAGATCAATTCATAAGCCTACCTAAGAGTTTTATATTGGTATTTCCTTTTTACACATTTTAATTAAACTAAGCGAGTAACGTAGCCATAGCCATACATACTGAGATAATAAATTCTATTAAGTTAACCTAACCATAAAGACGTGGCTATTTAACGGATAAAACAGGGCTCGGTCGACCGAATAGCTGGGCTCGGTCGACCGAATGGTCTTTTTCCCCCATTACATCCCCGAACATATCTCTCAGCGTTTCATCATACAGAACAGATTAAATAGTAATTCGCACAGTATTCATATAAACTAACATAGATACGCATTAATTAAATCAAGTAGATTCATGAATAAATACTAAATATGTGACGTAGGTTATGGGATCCTCATAGACAAGGCTTCGCCACATCCATAACGACATAACCTAGATCTACATCATCTAGCTATGAATTAACTAACTCAAACAATAAAGCATAATTGGGGGGAATTAATTACTTAAAAGAAAAGAAATAGAAAATAAAAGCTTACATAATGCAGCCCTTAAATTGCTGGAAACACCCTCAATAAACTACATTGAATCAAGATATGAATAGAGTGATTTTATTGAATGATATTCTAAGGTATGTCTCAGGTGTGTTTTACAAATTTCGTAGCTGCTGCTTATATAGAGGCTGTAACCGACCTAGGGAGGATCTAGAAGATATACACGCGAAAATCCCGTAAGTGACCGAGCCGACACTCTCGGTCGACCGAATGGATAGGCTCGGTCGACCGAGCCATTTTTACACGTGTTAAACGCGTCTCTTTGTCCGACTTGTTCCCCATCGCACGCTTGCGTGTTGATCCGATTAATCTTTCATTTAATGCTCCGATTTTCTTCCTCTATTATCTTGAGACCATTGATTGAATGACATTAATCCTCTCGATTTGTCGTGATCTACAAAATCGCATTTATCGCACAATAAATCGATCTTTTAATAATAAAAACAGCTAAATACCAAATATCATATTAATAATCACTTAACATTAAATAATAAATATAAATGAGTGATTTAATATGAAATATACATTATTAATCTCGATTTAAGGATAATGTTGATGACATTTACGGGTATAATTTGACCGTCATCATACCCCTCGACCTACTGTACCACTTTCACCGCAGTTCGACCATCAGCAAGGATTTGGTTATCCACCTTTTGGTTTTCAACAAGCTCAGCCAATCCCACAACATCACCAAATTACCATCAAGGATACTACCCTTTTCAACCTTAACCTCAAGCGAATCCAAACTTCCCCTCGAAACGACGATGACTTCGGCGTTAAGTGCCTTTTGGTTACCCTCCGGTTTACCCTCCAGTGAGACCGGCATTTGAGCAAGTACCGGCTGTGGATTGGTATACAAGATTGAGAAGGAATCGGGTTTAGAACTTCTACGGAAACATCGAACATTCAAAGGCCGAGGAATGGATAAGGAGCTTCGAGAAGGCATGCAGGAACATTCATTTGCCTGAGACAGAGATGGCACAGTTAGCAGTTAGTTTTCTTTTGGGTGCAGCTGAGGCATGGATAGATGAGATTCAGAGTAGCAATGGCAAAGTAACAGACTGGGAAGCTTTCAAAGCTATGTTCTTTAATGAGTACTTTCCGGCAACAGTACATGCAGATAAGGCAAGCCAGTTTTTGAAACTGAAGCAGGGTATTCATTTGACGGTATCTCAGTATACCAATAAGTTTAATGAGTTAGGAAGGTTCTATCCCGAGCTCATGAAAGTGGAAGAAAGGAAGATGGCACTGTACAAGGAAGGACTAGCACATGAGATACAGTCAGGTATGTTGGGATTTACGGCAAGGAACATGGCGGAATTGCTGAATAAAGCCTTGGAGGTTAAGACCTTCAGGAAGAAGGCCACAGTTGTCACTGGAAACAAGCGGAACTTTGGGACTAGTCATGGTAATTATCGGGGAGCGCCGCAGCAGAACGTCAAGAAGACAACGGCTTCCACGGCAGCTAAGGCCCCAAACAACGCACCCATTTGTCCTAAGTGCAACAGAAATCATTCAGGGGAATGCAAGCAAAATTCAAATGGTTGCTACGTTTGCGGGGAACCAGGGCACTTTTCTAGAGCGTGTCCCAACAGAGGGAACAAGGGCAGTTCGAGCCAAGGAAACGGTAGGAGCGGGCCCAGTCGACCGGTTTGAGTTTTTGCAGCTGATGCAAGAGATGCAGAACCAGATGATGATGTTATCTCAGGTACCTCGTTGTTATTTTATTTTATTAAGATATTTTATAGCACGTTTATTCATGCTGTAACTTTATTTAAATGAATGAATATGCATCCTAGGTACGATAATGCTAGATAACCTAGTGGTCAGAGCTTTGTTCGATACGGGAGCGTCTAACACTTTTGTGTCGACCAAGGTAGCTAAGAAGTTGAGTTTACCTTCAGAACCTTTGAGAAACACTTTGGAAATAACTACACCGTTAGGAAAGGTAACAAAGGTAACTAGGATGATACCTCAAGTGGAAGTTCGAGTTGGATCTTATCGATGCAAGAGCGACTTCACTGTTTTAGACTTCTCAGATTTTGACGTGATTCTTGGGATAGATTGGCTATCCGAGAATTTTGTTCATCTAGATTGCCGAGAGAAGAAAGTGACTTTTAAGATACCTGGGAAATCAGACAAGACTTATCAGGGTAATGTGTACAAGCCGAGTAAGAAGCGACATCCGATAATTTCAGCAGTTAAGGCAATCAGAGCTTGTCAGAAGGGTTGTGAAGGCTACTTGTTGTACGCAGTGGATGTGGGACAAGTGAAGCCTAAGCTGGAAGAAACTCCGGTTGTGAGAGAGTACCCTGAGGTATTTCCGGAAGAGTTACCGGGAAACATGCCGGATAGGGAAATCGAGTTTGAGATCAAGTTGGTACCCGGAGCGGCTCCAGTTGCTAAGGCACCCTATAGGATGGCACCGGCTGAATTAAAGGAGTTGAAGGCTCAACTTAAGGATATGCTTGAGAGGAATATAATTCAGCCCAGTACTTCGCCTTGGGGAGCCCCTGTTTTGTTCGCGAAGAAGAAAGATGGTAGCATGAGGATGTGTATCGACTACAGGGCGTTGAATAACCTTACCATCAAGAATAAGTATCCCTTGCCAAGGATATGTGATCTGTTCAATCAGTTGCAAGGCAAGAAAGTGTATTCTCTAAGATTGATCTTAGGTCCGGATATCATCAGTTGAAGATCAAGGTGGCAGACATACCGAAGACGGCTTTTAGTACGAGGTATGGACATTATGAGTTCTTGGTTATGCCTTTTGGACTCACTAATGCTCCATCCACATTTATGGATTTGATGCAGCGAGTCTTCATGCCATACTTGGATAAGTTTGTGATAGTGTTCATAGACGACATCCTAGTGTACTCTAAGGATGAGAAAGAACATGAAGAACACTTAAGGATAGTGTTAGATACCTTGAAGAAGAACCAATTGTTTGCTAAGTTCTCTAAGTGCGACTTTTGGTTGAAACAAGTCAGTTTCTTGGGACATGTCATTTCTGGAGATGGCATCCAAGTTGATCCGGCAAAGGTAGAAGCAGTTGAGAATTGGCCTAAACCTACTACAGTTTCGGAAGTAAGGAGCTTTCTTGGTTTGGCTGGCTTCTATAGAAAGTTCATGCAAGACTTTTCAAAGATAGCTACCCCACTCACTAAGCTTACACAGAAGAATGTGAAGTTCGAATGGACTAGCGAGTGTGATACTGCTTTTTATACCCTGAAGGATAGGTTGACTACGCCCCCAGTGTTGGCAGTTCCGGAGATTTTTGATAACTACGATGTCTACACAGATGCTTCGGGACAGGGTCTAGGTTGTGTGTTGATGCAAGGGGGGAAGGTGATTGCTTATGCATCCAGACAGTTGAAGGTGCATGAGAGGAACTACCCGACACATGACTTAGAATTGGCAGCAGTAGTGTTTGCATTAAAGACTTGGAGGCACTACTTGTATGGAGTTAAGGCCAGGATCTTCACCGATCACAAGAGTTTGAAGTATTTCTTTACACAGGAGAATCTGAACATGAGACAGAGGAGATGGCTAGAGTTTGTGAAGGACTATGATTTGGATATCCAGTACCATCCAGGCAAAGCCAACGTAGTGGCAGATGCTTTAAGCAGGAAACCAGTGTTTGCAGTTTCAAGCGTCGAAGTTGTGGCAGAAAGGTTAGACGGGCTGGAAATCAGCAGGTTTGATCAGATTGAGGATCGACAGTTTGTGGCGCCGATGTTAGTAAGATCTGAGTTGATGGATGATATTCGGGAGAAGCAAGATGAAGACCCGGCTTTGGTTGATTTGAAGTGAGTTGCTAGAGAGAAACCTACATTGGGTTATGTCTTGGACAAGAATGGAAACCTTTGGTACCAGGATCGTGTGTGTGTGCCTAATGTTGGCGACTTAAGGCAGAGAGTTATGGAAGAGGCACATAGGATTGCCTTTGCAGTTCATCCAGGTGCTACCAAGATGTACAGAGACTTAAAGGAGAAGTTTTGGTGGCCCTCGATGAAGTTGGAAATAGCCAAGTTCGTAGCAGAGTGTGACATTTGTCAGAAAGTGAAGGCAGAGCATAGAAGACCAGGAGGAATGCTTAAGCCCTTGGATATCCCCGAGTGGAAGTGGGATAAGATTACGATGAACTTCATCACCGGTTTACCAAGGACAAAAGGAGGACATGATGCGATTTGGGTGATTGTGGATAGATTGACCAAATCTGCCCATTTCTTACCGTATAAGGTTGATATGCCTTTGAAGAAGATGACGACACTATACTTGGATAATATAGTGAAGTTACATGGAGTTCCTATCTCTATAGTCTCGGATCGAGATAGTCGATTCGTCAGTCGATTTTGGAAGAGTTTACAAGAAGCCTTTGGAACCAAGTTGGATTTGAGTACGGCCTTTCATCCTCAGACAGATGGACAATCTGAGAGGACCATCCAAACACTCGAGGACATGCTAAGAGCTTGTGTTTTGGAAGTAGGTGGATCATGGGATGATTATCTACCGGTAGCGAGTTTGCCTACAATAATAGTTATCATGCAAGCATAGGCATGCCGCCGTTTGAAGCATTGTACGGAAGAAGATGTAGAACGCCGCTGTTTTGGGACGAAGTCGGGGAAAGACAGATTACAGGGCCGGAAATGGTTGAACAAGCTAAGGAAAGGATTCAGTTGGTTAAGAAGAATTTGAAGACAGCACAAGACAGGCAGAAAAGTTGGGCAGATGTTAGAAGAAGACCGCTTGAGTTTGAAGTCGGTGATAGAGTGTATCTACGAGCTTCACCGATGAAGGGAGTGAGACGCTTTGGACAAAAGGGAAAGCTAAGTCCAAGGTATGTTGGACCTTTTGAAATTCTGGAAAGGATTGGACCGTTGGCTTACAAGCTTAAGTTACCAGAATCGATGTCAAGGGTCCATAGCGTGTTTCACGTTTCAATGTTGAAGAAGTATCTGACGAGGAATGATGTTGAAACTACAATTGATCCGGAAATTTTACAAGACAATCTTGCTTATGACGAGAGACCGGTCAGGATTTTGGACCGGAAGGAAAAGATGATTAAGAGACGAATGATCCCATTGGTCCTGGTTCCGTGGAGCAATCATTCACCCGAGGAGGCAACTTGGGAAGTGGAAGATGATATGATCAGTGAATTCCAAGAGTTCGTGGATCTACCAGGTATGTTCTAGTTTCGAGGATGAAACTCATTTTAAGGGGGGAGGAATGTACTATATAGATTATAGGGAAAGGGCAGACGTGTCATTTTGCAAAAACGAAATATTATTATTTCTTTTCTTTTATTGGAGTTAAGTATTTTATGGATTTTATATATATAATTTTTGAGTTATATGTATATAATTAAAAAGGGAATTTCTGAATTTTGGTAATTAAGGGTGTTTAAGGAAAAAGGGATTTATGGGAAATTGGTATTTAAGGAAAATTACACACAATATTCCCATAACCTAGTTAATCAGAAAATTCAGTTTCTCCTCTCCTCCCCTGTGCAATTTGAGAAGGGAAAAAGTTTAGGAGGAGTTCTTCAATTAACTGAAGCAAAGCTTGACCGTTTGCAGATCAGAGTAGAGAATTGGAACCGTTGAAAGGAGCACATCGTTTGGAAATCAGTCCGTGGGAAGTGCAGCAGTTTTTTAGAGGCTGTTGATCTGGTTTGTGGCTGCAAATAAGTAAGAGACTCTTCCTATGATCTCAGTTATGATTCGTGAAGCGTAGATCATGTTTTAAGATGTGCAGGTGTTAGTAAAAGAAGTGTTTTTCGTTGATTAAGGATCATAAGTGTCCTTGGGATGTTTAGATATGTTTTCTACGTTTTTCTGAGTTTAATTCGATGTCAATTAGGTCAGAAACAGATTTGAAATCGCATTTAGAAGATTTAGCGTTTTGGGAAAAACCCAGGCGGATAGGCGTCTGAGTTAGGCAGACGGGCGTCCGAGACCCTAGTAGCCCAAACAGGCGTTTGGAATAGGCAGACGGGCGTCTGAGGTTAGATTTTTGATTCAGGATGTAGCTGTTTTTGGCAGACGGGCGTTTGGAGTTTAGTGGACGGGCGTCCGACTACAGACGGGCGTCCATAGGGTTGAGACGGGCGTCTGGCCTATTTTACTTTGTCTTTACGGTTTTATCATTCTAGTTTGGTTTCAGGTTTCATGATCATGTTATAATTGTTTTAAACCTTAATTTATGATATGATAATATTGGATAACATAAACAAGCCTGAATTGAGCTTCTGATTCGTTCAGTTAAAACACCGAATGTACTCTTAAAGGGAGTTGAAGTTCGGATCCGTCGGAAGAGCATGATAGGCTTGTGCTTTGATGAATTAGTATTCATCAATGTCTGTGTAATTTCTAGGCCTCGTCTATGTCTAGTGGTCTAGGAAGAGAGTAGTCAAGGTGAGGGAGATTAATTGAAAACACATAGGTGGTTAGTTAATCATCCTAATAAAACACGTACTTGACTAGTAAAAGATTAAACAACATGTCTCTCTTGGATAGACACCAGTCTATATCGCGATGTGTGTGCTACCTCTGAAGGTGGAAGAACTCCGTAGGTCAACAAAACCCTAAGTACGGAGGGACTTCACTGAGGTGTGCGTACTATCGGAGCCTACATATTCTAGACTCTGTGGATATTGGTGTGATCCACTAATATGTTGCCAAGAGTGTCCTAAAAGTGGATACGCGTAGTGCCCTTGAGTGCGGTTGTAACATATATAAGTTAAGTAGAAACGTTTAGTCAATTCATGTTGATGGACATGAGATGAACTCTAGATTGAGTCGGTCACACATAATCAACTAAACTTTTAATTATCTTATCTTTATAAATTATAACTGTAGTCATAGCTTCTCTTTCTTATTAAGTACGTTGTACTTACCTCAAATGCATGTTTTTTTTTCTGTGTTTGGGGATGAGACGACGAACAGGTAGACATTGTTTATGAGGAGGAGTTCGATGATGACGTTTGAAGACGCCTCATTGAAGAACTTACATTCATTCTTTATTTATTCTTTACTAGATTGTTTTAGACTTATGGTCTTTCGAGACTTGTAGCACCGTTACGTTTCTTTTGGAGAACATCGTACTTTTCGTTTGGATTTCGTATTTTCTTTGAATGTAATAAGTTACATTTCCACCTTTAGATGTTGTTTCTATTCTGGGATGTTTGGAAATTTTATACCCGAGTATTTTGCTTCCGTTTGCTTGTTTTTGATACGACGTAGTAGAGGCTTACATATGAAATGAATTTACTTTTATTTTATACGTGCCGAACGTTCCTTTTCCAGATAAGGACTCGGTGTCCGGGAACGGGTCGTTACACTATCTTTCACATACCTGTGATTGACTAGAAAATACCCAAAAGTAGCTCTTTTCTATGCAAATATGGGAATAAAACGCAACTCTCAGACTCCAAGTCAACACATAAGAAATATCCCTCAAATCTCGTAATTCCATGTGAAAGATATGAAAATATGCTCAAGAATCCTATTGTAGATCCAAATATCCAGAATATATGTCCATTGCTTGTTGCCAACCAGCTTTGTTAATATAAGAAGGATGAGCATCATAGATGGATTTCTTAGCTTGTACTTCTTGCTCTTGATCTATCACCTTATGATAAATGTTCTCAAAATATTGTTTATACAAACGGCAAATGGTTTAGCAAGAATTTTGAAGATAAACCCTTCTCATTTTGTTCGACTCCCAAGAACCAGAGTGGGCTTTTTTTTTTTTTTTTTTTTGTTTTTACGGAAGAGGCGCATAAGGGGTTAATTGGATGGGGTTTTATTTTAAGGAAAGAAATTCCTATTAATTCCCAGAACTATCCATTAATCCCATTAGTCAAAACTCAAAATCCTTTAATTTGATAATCAGGATAAAAAGAAAATAATGGTGTATTACGATAATATTGTTACACTAATGATTATGAATTCATTTAAAAGAAAGGCTAATTTTCTGTAATTATTATATTGTACAAGATATAACACTTAAAGTGATAAAAAAAGATTGTTATCGTAAGACCACTCACTTCTTTGTAAGGGTATTTTAGTCCATTATTAATTTGTTTTCCCTTTTCCTTTTCTTTTTAAGGTTTATTTTCCTCCAAGTGTTTGGAAAACATGCCTAGGGTTGTCTAGGAACTATAAAAAGGCTCATAGACTCTCCAGAATACATAATGTTCGCATTTTCGATGATTTGTGAAAATGGCTCACTGAACCCAACCTAGCCCTCGGTTAAGCGACCAAGACATGCCCAAGACGTGTCCGAGACAACCCAGGACGGTCCCCAGATAGCCCAGGACGTGCCCAGGACACCCCAGTTCACTAAACGGAGCACTGTGGTCTATTAGGGGACCCATTTTTGCTCCCCAGGCTCAGTCTTGATCGTTCTAGTTCGTGTTTGCAGATTAGAGCCTTGGTTTCAAAGCATTTTCTGATTCAGGAGCAGTTTCGGATCATGTTCTTCTCAAGAAGGTAATTATTGTAATCCCTCGTTAATCCGTAGTTTGATCATGTTAAGTTAGGGTACTTGGCCTTTGATTTTAGGGTTTTGGTTGTGCATATATTCACAAGGTTTCAAGGGCTAAACATCGTCAGGTATTTGATTTCGGCTCGTTTAAAATGTAAGGAGTTCTTATTATCAAAATGTTCATTTCTTAGTTTAAATATTATGTCTTTAAGTTTCTTTGAATTCTATTTTATGTTAAACTGCACGAAACTAGACATAATTATGTGCTGTCGGGTATGTGCTAAACTTTGTTTTCAAGACGCTATTATGTTTTCTAGTTACCTTACGGTATTCATTGTTTTCAAAGCTTTATAATGTTTTCTAGTTACTTTTCTATAGAATGTCTTCTGTTTCTTGGTTACGAGTAGTGGAGATAGGGTGGGAGTATGATGTTGGTATGGCCTTGGAATGTTTCCGTAGGTTAGACATGGTCTTATGTGCTTTATGTGCTCCTGCGTGTTACAATTAGTGGCATTGTGATGTACTGAGTGGAGTACCATGGTATTGAGCGTAGGATCATGTCGGATGTGTGACTAGTTGTATTACCTATGTCGTACCTAAGACGATGTACAGAGCAGGGTACCATGACCCATATCCATGTTGGATGTACTCTAGTCATATTACCCGTGTTGCACCAAGCACTTAGCCCTTATGTTAAGTATGCAAGACAAGAACATAAATATGTTAAGTGCACAAGAAGCATGCACAGGACAGACAAGACACGAACATGTGATGGTTAGTAGACAAGTAAAGTATGGGTTAATATATATCTTACGTAAGTTTGATTAGTATGCAAAATATATTAAGTGATTAACAAAACGAACAAGTATGTGCAAGATGAATCGATGTAGTTAATGCTAGGAGTAGTAGAACCGATCGAGACACTCGATCTTAGCACAGCGGAAGCTTATGCGATTTACGATATGAGACATAACTAATTAATCCTACGAGAAGTTTGAAGATTTACCTTATCGAAGAGGAAGAGATAGTCGACCAAAGGGATATGCCGTAGTCTTATGGATTGTGTCTCCTAGCAATGACTGGTGGACGTCGATCCTTGCCGTAGAACCTCCTCGAATATGCACAAGAAAAACCCTAGGGTTTTCTCCTCTTAATGACTAAGGCAAGAAACTAATTCTTCTTCCTTTTATTTTGGTGTTGGCGCAATTTGTGATGATTATTGTGCTCGGAGGAACTCTCTTTATATAGGAAAATAACTAGTCAAGAGAGTTATCCTTTTCACACCACAATTACCTATTCCCACAAGGAAAAGATATTTTTGCCAAAAAAATAAGAGATAATTCCCAAAAAATCAATTTCTTAATTTTCCATTAATTAACCAACAAATAGATAATTAATTAAATTACACATGTGATATAATCTAGGAAAATTTCTTCTCCTAACTTATCCATATGTGTGGAGCCACTTTTCATTAATTTTTTAAAAGAAAATGTCTTTTCTATTTTACATATTATTTACCAAGTAAATAATATTGCATATTCATTAAAAAGACCAACTATTTAATTTATTCTCGAGGTTCCATAAAATGAGAAAACACTCGCGTGTTAGGAGCCAACCCGGGGACCATGGACCTATAATCAGTAGCTACAATAAATTAAATAAAATATTCATCGAACATAACATTTCTACTTAATTCATTAATTCCAAAATTACGCCACCATAAATCCGAAATTGAACTCTATCGATTATAGATATAACTTATTCTCAAAACATCGAGTCGAGTCGATAAGTGTCCATTGATATAATCATTTCATATAAACTAACCCTCCATAGACTATCCGTAATAAAGCATGCTTATTTCCGTAAATCTTCTTCAAACATCTTATCCTTATTTACCATTAACACACTAGTGATCAATTAGTTCATAACCAATACGAACTCCCGGGATCGATCAGTTTATAGGATTAACAAATAAGGGGACTGTCTTTCTACTTCCCACAAGAAGGAATGGATTCCATATCTGTGAGACACACACTTCTCACTCTTTCCAGAATAGTGCCAATGTGAAAGTGATTCATACTGCGCCACTTAGCGATCCTTAACGAACACATCAAACCCTATCCTGAAACAAGTAGGAGTCTGTAATCACTTCAGGATTAAGGTTAATCCATATATGATCATCTTGTGATTTAATAACATTTCTCAATCACAGAATTATATGAGAAACTCATATTGAATCGGTCCAGTCCTATATGACTCTCATCATATATAATTGCCCCACTTAGACAACCAATGTCAACGGTCCGGATAAGATGGTCACACCAAAAGTGTTCTGGGCGCATTAATGGTGGTTTAATCAATAGACCCCATACTTTGATTAAGTTCACCACGGACTAATAGTTCAAGTGTATCACCATAAACTTAATCCTCATGTGTGTCACACATTAATTTATATGGCTACATATGAAACGACTTGGGGTTTTCAGCAGTGTATTAAATATAAGCACGAAGCTAATAATAAGATGAAATAAAATCTGTCATTTATTTAATAAAAACAATTACATAAATTGTCTTTCGGACACTACACCAAACAATCTCCCACTTGCCCGTAATGACAAGCAACAATTTTTTTTAGAGCACACCTTATTACATTTATCTATCTACTACATATATCTCCCACTTGCTCTAAAGCAGATGAGACATGTCTCTCACTCCCATATTCTTCAAGTGCTTGTCGAAGACATTAAATTCCAGCGTCTTGGTGAACGGATCAGCTAGGTTGTCGGCCGAGGCGATCTTAGGACCGAAATGTCGCCCATGTGCACGATCTCTCTGATTAGATGGTACTTTATCTCTATATGCTTTGATCTCTTGTGACTTCACGGTTCCTTGGAATTCAACACCGCTCCATTGTTGTCACAATAAAGTGGTATTGGATCATTTATATTCGGAATTACTTCCAAATCACCAAGAAACTTCTTGAGCCATACCGCTTTCTTAGCTGCCTCAGAGGCTGCTATGTACTCGGCTTCCATAGTCGAATCGGCAATGCTGGGTTTCTTTATGCTTCTCCAAACTATGGCTCCACCTCCAAGAGTAAACACTGAGCCTTGACTTACGATCATCTTTATCTGACTGAAAGTCAGAATCAGTGTAGCCTATGATATTCAGGTCTGCACCTAAATATACAAGCATATAATTCCTCGTTCTCTTAAGATACTTAAGGAGATTCTTTACTGCTGTCCAGTGATCCATGCCTGGATTTGACTGAAACGACTGACCAATCCCATGCCGTAGCAGATGTCCGGTCTTGCACACAACATTGCATACATTAGACTTCCAACTGCAGATGCGTAAGGAATACGTCCCATGCTCTCTTGTTCCTCAGGGGTTTGAGGACACTGTTTCTTAGAGAGAACTATGCCATGATGGGTTGGTAGGAAACCCTTCTTTTCATTCTGCATACTATAAAACAGCATCATCTTATCAATGTAAGATGCTTGGGACAAAGCCAACATCTTGTTCTTTCGATCCCGAATGAGCTGGATCCCTAGAACATAGCTTGCATCTCCTAAATCTTTCATTTGGAAATGAGTGGCTAACCCACTTTTAACATCAGACAACATCCCCTTATTGTTTCCAATTAGCAAGATGTTATCAACATACAATACCAAGAATGCCACATTTTCCTTAATGATACGGTTGTATACACAAGGCTCATCAGGATTTTGTTCGAAACCGTAAGACTTGATGGTCTCATCAAATTTGTGGTTCCAAGATCGAGAAGCTTGCTTCAACCCATAAATGGATTTTAGCAACTTGCACACTTTGTGCTCTTGGCCTTTCTCAATGAAACCCTCTGGTTGTTGCATATATATTTCCTCGTCAAGATAGCCATTTAGAAAAGCCGTCTTAACATCCATCTGCCAGATTTCATAATCTAAGCTTGCAGCAATCGAAAGAAGAATACAAATGGACTTTAGCATGGCCACAGGCGAGAAAGTCTCCTCATAGTCGACTCCCTCTCTCTGGGTGTAACCCATTGCCACTAGCCTAGCTTTGATGGTTTCAACATTCCCATCCATGCCCCTCTTTTTCTTGTAGATCCATTTACTGCCTATAGGCCGTACACCCTCAGGGAAATCCACAAGTTTCCAGACTGTGTTGGAGTGCATGGACTCAATTTCTTGGTTCATTGCATCAATCCATTTATCCATGTCAGAATCATCCATAGACCTCCGAAAGGGTAGTGGATCATCCTCCACTCCATCAAAGATGGCAATATTTTCCTCCTCCCGCATGCCGTACCTAGTAGGTGGCCGAACCACCCTTTTGGTACGTCTGAGCGGTCTGGGATTCTCTAGATTAACTGTGGCATTATCAGTGTTGTTTGTGACATTAGGTGTCACCAGTGGTCTGATCGTGTCAGAAAGTAACTCCTCGAGTACTACTTTACTTCGAGGTTTGAAGTCTGTCATATACTGATCCTCGAGAAACGTGGCATTAGTTGAAATTATCACCTTGTTATCTTCTGGATCATAAAACAAACCTCCTCTCGTTCCTTTAGGATAGCCCACAAACAGACATACTTTCGTACGTGCTTGCAATTTGCTAGTTTTGTATTCCAGCCCATGTGCAGGATATCCCTAAATGCGAAAGTGGCGTATGCTATCGCTCCGCCCCTTCCACAAGTCCAGGGGTGTCTTTTCGACAGACTTTGACGGAACCACATTCAATATGTGAACCGCTGTTTGTAAATCATATCCCCAAAAGGAAATTGGCAGTGATGCATAGCTCATCATTGACTTGACCATGTCAATCAATGTTCTGTTTCTACTCTCAGCAACTCCATTTTGCTGAGGTGTTCTGGGTGCGGAACGCTGGGAACAGATCCTATGTTCCAAGAGGTAATCAGTGAAGTCAGTATCCAAGTACTCGTCTCCTCGATCAGAATGAAGGCACTTTAATGATTTACCCAGTTGCCTTTCGGCCTCTGCCTGGAATTCCTTAAGCTTACTGAAAGCTTCGGACTTCTTGTGCAAAAGATAAACACAGCCATATCTCGAGTAGTCATCGATGAAAGTTACAAAATACTCAAAATCACCCCTAGCTTGTACATTCATTGGACCACACAAGTCTGAATGTACTAACTCCAAAGTTTCTTTGGCTCTATTTCCCTTTGATGAGAAGGGTCATTTTGTCATTTTTCCCTCCAGGCAAGATTCACAAACTGGGAGTGTGTCAATAGATAACTCACTCAAGGGACCACCCGTGGCCAGTCTTTTGATTCTTTCCAACGAAATATGACAAATTCTTAGATGCCAAAGGTATGTTTTATCATGGTGAGAAACTTTCTGTCTTTTAACAGATTTCTGATGTTATACTTTAAACATTTCAGTGTTAAGCAGTGGAGTTGCTATTTGTTTAATAAATACAATCCGTTTTCCGAAATTGCAGAACAAATATATGACCATTTCTGGAAATGACAATTGTATTACTATCAAAAGAAAGAGAATACGATTGTTCTTGCAACATTAAAACTGAAATTAAATTTATACAGAAATTTGGAACAAAATAAACATGGTTTAAAACCAAGAATTTATTGCCAAAACATAAACTAACTAATCCCACTGCTCTAGCTGAAACCACTGCATTGTTGCCAACTCTCATCGTCAGCGTGCCTTCCTCTAGCTCCTGATACGAAATAAGGATCTGCAAAGAAGAACAAACATGGTTAGTAGCTCCAGAATCTAGTATCCAAGTTGATACATTTTCAGCTGCTGTATAGGATTCCAAGACTAGTAATTCAGAATCACCTGTCTTATCCTTTCCCTTGTTGTTAAGGCCTTTCCCTTCTTTAGCCTCTTTGAGGTATGCTGGACAATGGCGCCTCCAATGTCCTACCTCATGGCAGTGGAAACATTTCCCCTTGGGCTTGGAAGTTGCCTGTTTAGCCTTCTTCTTCATTGGCTTTGCACGATTTTTTTCAAACTTCGTTTTGCCTGCTTTGCCTGTTTTGCCTAGGGCTTATTCTTCACTCCAGAGCTCGATGCCTTAGCTTCGGCCACATGGTCCTCAGCCTTTACTTCCCTTTCTCGGCTTCTCCCAAAGAGATAGCTTCGAACACTTGCAGTTCATTAATCAACTGAGTCAGATCAAATTTGAGTTTGTTCATGACATAGTTACTCTTGAACTGGAGGAACTCAGTGTGTAAGTGATTCTAAGATCATACTCACTTGACTTGCAAAGTCAAATCTAGAGCTATGAGTCTCAGCATCAGCAAAGTAGTTAATCATGTTCATCACATGACCAGTTACCGACTGACCTTTCCTCATTTTGACGTTTATGGCTAACTTGACAGCCTCGTGTCTTTCTTGATTAGATGGGGCACCAAACATGGAAATAAGAGAGTCCATGATTTCTCGCGCACTCTCCATGTTCTCGTGCTTGGTCCTTATGTTCTCCGACATGGAGGCCAGCATTGTGCCACGAGCCTTATTGTCCGCCTCTACCCATCGCTTATGGTCCTCGCGTATAGCTCGTGAAGCGTTCATGGGAGGAGTCGGTGGACAAGCCTCAGACAGGACAAACTTAACGTTCTCGAAGACGAGCGCAACATTCATGTTACTTTTCCACTTGTTAATGTTGTTTCCGGTCAATTTTTCATTTAGCAAATTTGTTACTTGAGAAGACATTATGATGTAGAATAAAAATGACAGAAATAAATCAAATCATACACCGCAACTAATATATGATTTTAGGAATAATAAACGTAATGTTATGCACGTAGTTTATCCTATCATTCCAAGGATTTAACCTCACATCATGCTGCCGCCGCATGGTTGGTATCAACATAATGACGATTAAACTAAGACAATCTCTCTCAACAATTAACCATTAAGAATCAGACATCTTTTATTTAACTGTTCATTACCTTCCTTTTTCATCCAAGATATTTCCATAAAATATCCCTTTTGAGGGTGACCTACTATTTCTGATCTCAAAGTACGCCCCGAGTATGCCGCCGTAGGGTCGGTCAGTGACTCGACGAGTACTCAAAATCCTATCCTTTCGGAGACCAAGCCTTGAATTTTGATAGGGGTGAGGCCATCCGTAGGGGGCCGTAATCAAAGCGGCTTGAGGCGTCACCATTCTCTAACGTGCTTGCGTCAATAGTAGAGGCCGAGGGGTCGGTTGTCACCTTCCCCGCTTCCACTCGTTATTTTGAAATTAGGTAATCTCTTTAGGATTTTAGAATTTTCACATAATCTAAAAAAATAGATCATGAATATTTAATTTAATCCTCCCACTAGTTCATCGGTTTCAAATACCGTCTAACTAGTGTCACGATATCCACGATCCTTCAATTTTATGGATTAAAATTCTTTTGTGTAGACACTACACAAATAAAATTCACAAAGAATTTTATTATCCTAATATGTCATGATAAAAGTTTAAGGATTTTAGAATTTTATCTCAATAATTTAAAAAAAATAAATCTTGAAAAGCAATCACCAACTTATCGGTATTAAACCCTGGCTGAGCTTTAACCGAGTTCACCGAATGGTGTCGGGATTGGCTAAGCCGATCCGTCCTCTTCGTTGGTTCATATACGACTGCTGGATGAATCGGGCTAAGGCTTCCCCATTGAGCCGAAACTCGCCGGATAGCTTGACCTTGCCGGACTCCCGACGCTAACGTCGCACGTGTGTAGGTGCTGGTTGAAAATCGGGCTAAGGTTGCCCCATTGAGCCTCAGTTTTCCGGATAGCTTGACCTTGCCGGACCCCCATGGCTAACCCCGCACTTGGACGGACAAGTCGAGTCGGGCCGAAGCCCTATTGACCGCCCGAACCAATTTTCGAACCTTTTGCTCAGTTGGTGTCCAACTTTTCCGGATTTTTCAATTTTCCAATTAAAATTATTTTATGTAGTAACTACATAATTAAAATCCACGAATATTTTTAGATCCCAAAATTAAATTTACCGTGTAAATTTTATTTTATCATGTGAATTTTATATCCCAATAAAATTCCGTTCGGTTTAATTAATTACCTAAATTAATCTAAATTAATTACGTGTCATAAATGCCCAATTAATATCATGATTAATTATCTACATGTATGCATATGCTATGAGTGGAATTCATAAATATGATGCATGTCATGGCATGGTTACTTGACATAAATTATCAAAAAAATGCGTAAAATAAAACATAGAGATGGACCGTTGGTACCCCCGTATCTAATATATAAATTAAATAAACCATAAACCAAAAAAAAAATTCTACTATTTCCTTTAGCCGCTCTAGGTATTTAATTTTCTGCTCTTATCTCTTTATCAAAAACCGCTCCAGTGAGTTGGTAAGAGTCTCATTCTTCCTTCATCACCTCTTGAGTTTGAATCCCCTTTGGTTTAATATTTTTTGTTTGTTTTGTGACGTTATTTTTTAATCGTAAATTTTTTTGAATAAAAAAATTACGAGCTGAAATAAAATTATTACAAAAAAAAAGGTTTCAGAAAATTATACGGCCAAAGGGATTCAAACTCGGGTATGCACATAATTAAAACAGTGTCTTGACCACTGTGCTGCAGCTTTTATTCTTTAAAGTCTTCGCTTGGGAAAAAAAAATATAGACCCTCGGCCGAAATAAAATAAATAAAAAAAACAGAAAATTAAAATTGCAAACTAAATTACATGTCATCCTATACCCGGAAAAAATGAGTTTACAATAGATCTAATGGTATACAAGTACCAACCCCAATCCATCTCCTCAACCACAACATTCAATCATTCAATAAAATAAAAGATGCAACCTAATATGCAATTCCACTCTTAATTTAATTAATTATGCTCTCGATATCGTAAAATTTATCCTTGCTCCGTTACCACATGCTTGGAGTAGTAGCACCGATCGAGACACTCGATCTTAGCACAGCGGAAGCTTATGCGATTTACGATATGAGACATAACTAATTAATCGTACGAGAAGGTTGAAGATTTACCTTATCAAAGAGGAAGATAGTCGACCAAAGGGAGATGCCGTAGTCTTCCGGATTGTGTCTCCTAGCGACGACCGGTGGACGTCGATCCTCGCCGTAGAACCTCCTCGAATATGTACAAGAAAAACCCTAGGTTTTTCTCCTCTTAATGACTAAGGCAATAAACTAATTTTTCTTCTTTTTATTTTGGTGTTGGCGCAATTTGTGATGATTATTGTGCTAAAACTCTCTTTATATAGGAAAATAACTAGTCAAGAGAGTTATCCTTTTCACACCACAATTATCTATTCCCACAAGGAAAAGATATTTTTGCCACAAAAATAAGAGATAATTCCCAAAAAATCAATCTCTTAATTTTCCGTTAATTATCCAACGAATAGATAATTAATTAAATTACACATGTGACATAATCTAGGAAAATTTCTTCTCCTAACTTATCCATATGTGTGGCGCCACTTTCATTAATTTTTTAATTGAAAATGTGTTTTCTTTTTTACATATTATTTACCAAATAAATAATATTCATATTCATTAAATAGATCAACTATTCAATTTATTCTCGAGGTTCCATAAAACGAGAAAACACTCGTGTGTTAGGAGCCAACCCGGGGACTATGGACCTATAATCAGTAGCTACAATAAATTAAATAAAATATTCATCGAACATAATATTTCTATTTAATTCATTAATTCCGGAATTACGCCACCATAAATCCGAAATTGAACTCTATCGATTATAGATATAACTTATTCTCAAAACGTCGAGTCGAGTCGATAGTGTCCATTGATATAATCATTTCATATAAACTAACCCTCCATAGACTATCCGTAATGAAGCAGTATTATTTCCGTAAACCTTGTTCAAAACATCTTATCCTTATTTACCATTAACCAGTAGTGATCAATTAGGTAATAACCAATACGAACTCTTGGGATCGATCAGTTTCTAGGATTAACAAATAAGGGGATTGTCTCTCTACTTCCCGCAGGAAGGAATGGATTCCATATCTGTGAGACACACACTTCTCACTCTTTCCAAAATAATGCCAACGTGAAAGTGATTCAGACCGCGCCACTTAGCGATCCTTAACGAACACATCAAACCCTATTCTGAAACAAGTAGGAGTCTGTAATCACTTCAGGATTAAGGTTAATCCATATATGATCATCTTATGATTTAATAACATTTCTCAATCACGAAATTATATGAGAAACTCAGATTGAATCGGTCCAGTCCTATATGACTCTCATCATATATAAATGCCCCACTTAGACAACCAATGTCAACGGTCCGGATAAGACGGTCACACCATAAAGTGTTCTGGGCGCATTAATGGTGGTTTAATCAATAGACCCCATACTTTGATTAAGTTCACCACGGACTAATAGTTCAAGTGTATCACTATAAACTTAATCCTCATGTGTGTCACACACTAAGTTATATGGCTACATATGATACGACTTGGGGTTTTCAGCAGTGTATTAAATATAAGCACAAAGCAAATAATAAGATGAAATAAAATCTGTCATTTATTTAATAAAAACAATTACATAAATTGTCTTTCGGGCACTACACCTAACAGTTAATTGGCGTGTTTTCTATGCATGGTTTAAAGTTGGTTTCAAAGTGGTTTTCCTTATATGTCAAGTTTAGTTTTAAAGTGGATTTCTTATGTTTCAAGTTATGCTTTTATAAGTAGTGTTGGTCCCTTGGAAAGGCTTGGGTCAAGTTTAGAGGGGGTGAATAAAATTGACACTTAAAAACTTTTCTAGAGTTTTGATAACTCTGTTAAGTAAATAGTCTGTTGACTATTTAGCTCTGCTGAAGTAGATAAAAATTAAAGCCTTTAAGATGTTGTTATTTTAAACTTGATGTACTGAGTGTTTGGACTCATTAGTGTGCTGTGAGTTTAGCTGAAGTGGTAAGCAAGAAGTTATTTTTTAATACAGAAAATATGTATAGTAGTGTAAAATGAAGAAAGTAAAAAAGAGCTAGGTTTATAGTGGTTCAGGGTAATGTAATCCCTTAGTCCACTCTTCTCCTCTGATGAGGAGGAATATGATCATTGTCTTTGACTGATCACTACAGCTTCACAATCTGAACACTTAGATGATAAGTCTTACAAAGTTGGAAAGAGATATTGGGGTCGTGATTGTGAAGTTGAGATCGGATTTATCTTGGAAACGGACATCATATATAAAGTACCAACGTGAGAGGGGCAGTGAACAAAGGGACCATTTCAAAGGTGGGAAATATGGAAGAAAAAAAGTAGGTAGTTCCGGTAAGAACAAGCCAAGGGATTTGTCGACAAGGAAGTGTGGATGTCCGTTCGTACTAAAAATCACACAGGATAGAGTGAAGTTGTTCTGAACCGTAAAAGTAATTAATGTGATTCATAATCACAATACGTCTAGGTTTGATGAGGGCAATGAATATCTCGGAAAAATTAGCAGAGAAGCGAGTGAAACCGTTGCTAGAATGACCGATAACGGCATACAACCCAAGTACATACTGAGGGAACTTAGAAAGATAGATGAAAATAAGTTCATGCCAGCAAAGAAGATATACAACATTCGCTCGAGGTTAAGAAATAGAGCACGAGAGGGTCGTTCAGTGATGCAAGAGGTATACAACTTGGCGGAAAATACTAGATCCTTCGTACATTGTCGGCATGTCGAGAATGTAGTGAAAGATGTTTTTTGGACACATAATGATAGCTTGTGTCTTGCTAGGTGCTTCCCTTCCGTGTTGCTTATGGATTGTACATACAAGACGAACAAGTACAATATGCCTCTTTTGCAGATAGTTGGTGTCACATCTACGGACATGTCTATTGGATCGATATAGGCGCAATATACACTCTAGATAGGGGGGGGGGGGGGGGGGGTGGTGAATAGAGTGTTGGGTCAAAATTTAAAACTTTTTCGAATATCAACACAAGTACTAATCAATTAAGACGGAAGCTAATTTAATTAATTATTCGCATGTGTTTAAACCTTAAGTGATCAAATGATATGTGATAATTAAAGTGTGATCAAATAAAGTATGATGAAGCTAATTATCACTTGCTTAATGGAAGCCGATTAAAACACAATTAATACACAACAGGTTGTGTAAACAATTTAGTTAATCAGGAAACGCAGGCAGGTGCAAACTGATCAAATCTAGTATTCATCAAGTTTAATAAATATAATCTGTTTGACTAAAAAGAAAGCGGGCTGAAATTAATCAAATTATCAAGTCAATTATTGTGACGTTTTAAAAAGCGTCACAAGTGGTATGTGACAGGATATGCTGCAGCTGCAGATGCAAAAGCTCAAAATGAACACAGAAACCTTTATTCAAGAATTCAATCACAGAATATAAAAGATGATATATTCAAACACTATTCAAGTCCAAAACACAAGGGGTTCAGATTACAGGATGTTTACCAAGATTCAAAGCTGAAAATTGCAACAAATTTAGTCCAAAGAGCAACTTCAATTTGCAAGACAAATTACAGATATGATCAAGATTGTCCATGTGCAAATACAGAGAGTATTACAATCCAGAAACAAAGCAGGTTCAGTTTAAGACAAATACAGTAAATGTAACACCCCGTTCCGGACACCGAGTCCTTATCCGGAAAAGGAACGTTCGGCACGTATAAAATAAAATAAATTCACTTTATACGTAAGCCTCTACTACGTCGTATCAAAATAAAGCAAACGGAAGCAAAAGACTCGGGTATATATTTCTTTTTTCCAAATTGACAAGAATAGAAATTCAAACTAAAAAGATGAAAATGTAACATCCATTACATTCAAAGAAAAATACGAAAATCCCAAAACAATGTATGATATCCTCGAAAGAAAAGAAAAAAGGTACTACAAGTCTCGGAAGACCAAAAGCCAAAATCCAAAAGAACCAAAAGAACATATAGTTTAATAAACAAATGAAAGAACACTAGAAATGTAAATCTCCAATGAGGCGTCGTCAAACGTCGTCATCGAAATCCTCCCCATAAACTTGATCAACCTGTTCATCTTCTCAGCCCCAAACACATAGAAAGCATGCATTTGAGGTAAGTACAACGTACTTAATAAAAGAGAGAATCTATGACATTAATTACAATTTATAAAGAAAAGATACTTAATGATCACTTATCTTTATGTGACAGACTCAATCTGGGGTTCATTTCATGTCCATCAACATGTTATGACTAAACGTTTCTATCTTAACTTATCTATGTTACAACCGCACTCAAGGGCACTACGCATATCCGGCTGGGGATATTCTTGGCAACATATTGGTGCATCACACCAATACCCACGGAAGCCTATACTGGTAGACTCCGATAGTGCGCACGTTTCAGTGAATTCCCTCCGTACTTAGGGTCTTGTGAACCTACGGAGTTATCCACCTTCAGGAAAGCACACACATCGCGATATTGTCTGGTGCCTAACCAAGAGTGACATGATGTTTAATCTTTTACTAGGCAAGTACGTATTTATTAAATTGTTAACTAGCCACCTAAGTGTTTTCAAATAATCTCCTTCACACATACTACTCTCTTCCTAGACCACTAGACACAAACAATGCCTAGCAATTTCACAGATATTGATGAATTCTAATTCATCAAAGCACTGGCCTCTCATGCTCTTCCGACAGATCCGAACTTCAACTCCCTTTAAGAGTACATTCGGTGCCGAAACTAAACGAATCAGAAGCTCATTCCAGGCTTGCTCATGTTTATACAATGTTATTAGAGCATAAATCAAGGTTAACATATTTTTAGAAGGCTTAACAACATATAATTAAAAACTGGGGGCAATGCATGCGCATCCCTATGGAATGCGTACGCATTCCCTATTTAAAAACCTGCTGCAAACTCTCTGTTCAACAATGCATGCTTATTGTTATCAATGCGTGCACATTCCCTGACCAGAATACAAGCTGAAAGACACTGCCCAACCAATGCGTGCGCATTGATCATACTGTGAACATCCTGAACCATTCTGACCCAGCAATGCGTGCGCATTCCCTTGAATGCATACGTATTGGTCCTGCTGTGACTAACCTAGGCAATCCTGTAACAGGAATGCGTGCGCATTGTTTACAATGCGTACGCATTCTACGCATAGATACTAAACCCTTGCAACCTGTTGCGGGAATGCGTGCGCATTCTGCCTGAAAACCCTAAACTCGATTTTTCAGCAACTTAATGATTTCTAATCCGTTTTCAACACAAATAACATCGTATTAAACTCAGAAAACTCAGAAAAATCATATCTAATCATACCATAACATCTATGATCCTTGATCAACGAAAAGACCCAACTTTCTATCATTTAAACGTCTTAAAACTTGATCTAAACCTTATAGACCATACTTAAAACCATAGGAAGAGTCTCTTACGTGTTTGCAAGCAAAAATCCAATTCAATAGCCTCGAAAAGTCCACATCACTTCCCACATGCTTGATATCCAAACAATGTCCTCTTCACAACGGTTCCAAATCTCTAGTCCGACCTGAAAACGGTTCAGATTCACCTCAGATAATTGAAGAACTCTCTCAACTTTTTTCTCCTTCTGAATTGCGCAGAGAAGAGCGTAGAGCGATTCTGATTAATTTTAGGTTATGGGAATAATTAGGTGTAATTTTTCTTAAATACAATTTCCTAATTATTCCCATTTTCCTTAATTACCCTTAACTTAGAATTTTCCTTAATTAACCGTATATAAAATTTTGAAAATCATATATATATATATATATATATATATTATATATATATATATATATATATATATATATATATATATATATATATATATATATTTATTTATTTATCACAACTTAACTCCAATAAAAGAAAAGAAATAATAATATTTCTTTTTCGCAAAATGACACGTCTGCCCTTCCCGAAAATCGGAATATTACATTCCTCCCCCTTATGAGGAGTTTCGTCCTCGAAACTAGAACATATCTGGTAAATCCACAAACTCTTGGAATTCGCTGATCATGTCATCCTCAACTTCCCAAGTGGCTTCATCCGGTAAATGATTTCTCCATTGCACCAAAAACAAAGGGGTCAACCGTCTCTTGATCATCTTTTCTTTCCGGTCCAAGATTCTGACCGGTCTCTCATCATAAGCAAGGTTGTCTTAAAGAACTTCCGGATCAACTGTGGTTTCAACATCATTCTTCGTCAGACACTTCTTCAACATTGATACATGAAACACACTATGGACTCTTGACATTGATCCCGGTAGATTAAGCTTATAAGCCAATGGTCCAACTCTTTCCAGAATCTCAAATGGTCCAACATACCTCGGGCTTAACTTTCCTTTTTTCCCAAAATGTTTCACTCCCTTCATCGGTGAAGCTCGCAGATAAACTCTCTCACCGACTTCAAATTCAAGAGGTATTCTTCTGATATTTGCCCAACTTTTTTGTGTATCTTGTGCTACCTTCAGATTCTTCTTAACCAGCTGAACCCTTTCCTTAGCTTGTTCAACTAACTCTGGCCCGGTGGCTTGTCTCTCCCCGACTTCATCCCAAAACAGCGGCGTTCGACATCTTATCCCATACAAAGCTTCAAACGGTGGCATGCCTATGCTTGCATGATAACTGTTGTTGTAGGCAAACTCTGCTACCGGTAGGTAATCATCCCATGATCCGCCTACTTCCAAAACACAAGCTCTTAGCATATCTTCAAGTGTTTGGATGGTCCTTTCCGACTGTCCGTCTGTTTGCGGAGAAAGGCCGTACGCAAATCCAACTTGGTTCCAAAGGCCGATTGCAAACTCTTTCAAAACTGACTGACGAACCTCAGATCATGATCTGAAACTATTGAAATAGGCACTCCATGCAACTTCACTATATTATCCAAGTTTAGTGTTGTCATCTTCTTCAAACACATATCGACTTTAGTTGGTAAGAAATGGGCAGATTTAGTTAATCTATCCACAATCACCCAAATCGCATCGTGTCCACCTCTGGTCTTAGGTAAACCGGTGATGAAATCCAACATGATCTTATCCCATTTCCATTCGGGAATATCCAAAGGCTTAAGCATTCCTCCTGGTCTTCTATGCTCTGCTTTAACTTTCTGACAAATGTCACATTCTGCCACGAACATGGCTATTTCCAACTTCATCGAGGGCCACCCAAAATTTTCCTTTAAGTCCCTTGTTGGACCTATTTTTAAGTTTTAGTGATGAGTGCCAGACTAGCTGTTATAGAGCAAAGGCAAAAAGATGTCTAGATCAAATTTATAGGTTTATTAGAGTTTGATTCTGTATAGGTTTGATCAAACAAGCACTGTAAAGGTCAGCTGACTTACATCAACAGACTAGTCTAGATCAGTAGGGTAGCTGAGTCAGTAGACTTGTCAGGAACCTGCTGAAGACTGAAGGCTGAGGGCTCAAACTCAGTAATTGAAGGCTAAGGGATCAAACTTAGTAATTAAAGTCAAGGATATGGAATCAAAATTTAGGGAAGTCTGTGATGACATAAACTGATTACATATACCTTATGTAAAAGGTCTAAGTTCCACAAGTTAAGTGGTGATTGGAACTCAGTTATATGAAAAAAAGGTGTAATCTAACTTCATAAATAAAAGTTAGATAAAATACAGTAAGCTGAAGTTTTTTTTTAAACACAGCAAAGTAAGGATAAGCTTACTGATGTGTATATCAGCAGGCTTATGTTCTTAGGAACCTGCTGGACACATACTTCGATTATTCAAAGCCTACATTGGAAGATTACAAAGAAAAGGACAGCTAACAACCTCTGATTTATCAAACAAATCAATGGTTAAGATCAAATGAACGTTGGAAAGATTCAGACCTTTATCCAATGGATACAAGTCAAAGGGTGGACAGACTGTAGACGGTCAAAAAGCAGTCTGACTGTGTCAGTACTATGAACAGTGACAGAAAGCAAGTCAAATAGGACAAATCTGAAACGGCTATGTTTGAATTTCAAACATAAGTCACAAGGAATCCTACCTATAAATAGAGGACTCCTAATTCAGATACATGTGATGAACATTAAGAGAAAAATACAGATAATCCTGAGCTTCTATTTCTGATCAAGAAAAACACCCTGCTGACCCTACTGAGCTTTAATCTACTGATCCAGAGAAATTCTTCAAGTGTAATCTGCATTCAAGCTACATCAAGTTTACACACTTGAAGACATCAAGCTGCTGATCATATCATCCCGATCATCTTCGAAAGTTTGAATCACTTACTTGATTCAATCTTTCTTTTACAAGAAATCTACTGAAGACAGTGAAGCATCTTTGGGTGTGAAAGACTGTTGGTTGTGGTGGAGCTGGTGAAGAGGCAATCCTACCCTTCAAGGACCAGTGGAAGACTTTGGAATAGCAATCCTACCTGTTCCAAGTGTTCAGTTTGTGAAGCCATAGTTATTGGTGAAGGACAAGCAACTTAGGGATTTTTGTAACAGCTACATCAAAGATCTCTAGTGAATTACCTCCAACATCATAGGAGAAGAGTGGACTGATAGGATTACACCACATGGAACCACTATAAAATCTGCATACTTACTTTCTGCATTTATATTCTGCACTTAGTTTATCTAACACATCAATTTACTGAATCTAGCTACTGAATTCACACACACACACACACACACACACACTACTGAGTATCTAATACTTGGTATCATATTTAACAACAAGTAATAAGGCTTAATTTTTGATATAATTCCGCTGCACAAATTCAGTAAACTCACGGTCGACGGACTACGAGTATCGACGGACTGCGAAGTATCGAAGACGCAGCTGCTTGAAGTTGCTGAGTTTGTTAACTCCAAAAGTTTTAAGTTTTAAGTTTATTCACCCCTCCTCTAAACTTAACCAAAGCCTTTTCAAGGGACCAACAATTGGTATCGGAGCAGTGCTTCTGTTCTGAAGTAATCCTACTTGTTGTGCTTGTGAAAATACTTTGAAAACTTTTCCAAGTTACTGATTTTCAAAGCTTTGCATCATGGATAACAACAAGTATGCTAGAACAATGTTGATGTGTTCTTCAGATCGTTTTGATGAGTATAAACGTCGTATGAAGGCTTATCTAGCTGCAACACATGATGAAATGATGGATGTGCTGACAGATGGACGACTGGAAATTACCAAGTCAGTAACAGTGGGTGATGAGACACAGTACATTCCAAAATTAAAAAGGGAATGAACTGCTAAAGATATAAAAGAGCAAATCTCAACAATATTGCTATTGATATCATATACAGAACTTTGGATATCAATATGTATATGAAGGTTAAAGATTGCAAGACTGCAAAGGAACTATGGGAAAAGTTACAATTAATCTGTGAAGGCACTGATGCAATAAAAAAGAACAAGATCAGTGTGGCCAAGAAGAAGTTCCAGGAGTTCAAGATGAAACCAAATGAAACCATTGAACAAATGGAATCAAGATTCAATGAAATCATGGATGAACTCACCCTACTGAGTGTGAAGTACTCACAAGAAGAAATCAACTCAAAAATCTTGGAAGCATTACCTGCAAAAGAAGTTTGGGAGATGAAGGTGACTGCCATAGAAGAAGTGAGGAGCTTGCATGAAGAAGACACCTTCAAACTGTTTTCAGATCTTAAGGCCTATGAATTTAGCAAAAAGCTTGTGCCTGAAACTAAAAAAGAAGAGCCAAAGACCATTGCATTGGCTGCTTCACATCAAGAAGAGACATTAGGAGCTCAAGATGATCTACTGATGAGATGCAAGAGCAGATTGCCCTACTGAGCAAGAAAATCAGGATGATGAAAAATGGAAAGGGTTCTCCAAGGAATTTCACAAAGAAATTCAGTGAAAAGAAGAAGGATGAATCAAAGAAAGATAAAGATTACTTGTGCTATCATTGCAAGAAGCCATGACACTTCAAACCTGATTGTCCTGAACTAAAACAGAAAAAGGAACCTGATTATCTTTGCTTTAATTGCAAGAAGCCTGGACATTTCAGACCTGACTTTCCAGACCTACCAAAAACCCAAAGTCAACAAAGAAGACATGGCAAGAAGGCTATGGTTGCTGAAGATGAATCAGGATATGGGAAATGAATCTGATGATACTGCACTTGTTTATGAGATGGAAGATTATGCTTTAATGGCTAAATGGATGAAACAGAGGAGGTATACAATACTGTATTTATAAACACTCCTGCTGGAAGTGATTGTGAATCAATCTGTGGTTCAAATCCTAAAAATTCTGACAATGAAGAAACTTTGGATGCCATCCTTAATCAACTGAGGATTATACAATCTGGTTATGAGATTATGAAGGCTGAAAAAGAAGCTCTTCAATCAGAAGTTGAAAGATTAAATGCTGAATTAAGAATTCTCAAAGGAAAGGAAAAAGAAGTCGGACGGAATCGACGCATAAGCTCTTTGAACCTTCGATGAGGCCTGTGAGTCTGTTGAACCATCTTGTTCCTCTACTGCATTCAAATCTGGAAAGCCTTATGGTGAGAGAACATGGCTTGGATTTGGAACTGAACAATCCAATAAGAGTGGATCCAGTAAGGTCATTGAACCTAGTACCAGAATTGGTCCTAAGTTTGTGCCTGCACAAGATCCAACTCCCAAAAGGGTTGCTGAGACAGAAAAGCCTACTGAGAAAGCTTCAAGGAAGCAAAATTAGAAGTCAAAGAAGTCAACAGCTCCTAATAAAAAGAATAAATCTAAAAATAGGACTGTTGTGCCTTCTAGACCTGCGATAGCCGACCTACTACCAAGTCTGGTTGGACCACAAAAAGGGAAAAACCAGAAATATTCCAAGGATAAGAATCCTAAACCCAAAAATGCAAATCATTCAAGGGATACTTATCTCAGGGGGAAAGGTAGACTGTTCCCTACTGATGATGATTGGAATATTCCTGCACCTAATGCTAGAAACAACAGAAATAACCATGATGCTAGGGTAAAACCTAAGCAATGGAATCAGCAGAGGGCTCAGCAGAGGACTTATACAAGGCCTCAGTAGGGACCTCAGCAGACTCCATATTATAGGGCTGTTCCTAACAGACAGCAAACCTATGGTTATCCTAGTGCTTCTAATAAAAGAAATCACTTTAAACAACATTATATTCCAAAAGGCCAGAAAACATATGTGAATCCTACACAACCAATTGTTAGACCTTATAGATGTGTAGAATACATGTATGAACCAAAGTATGATACCTTTCAAAAAAGACCTTATGGAAACTTGCCAAGGGTCATGCTTACCACTGACCATTATGGACCCAAACAGGTTTTGGTACCTAAAATGCATTAACTTTGTTTTGTAGGGTGTCCGGTACTTTGACAGTGGATGTTCCAGACATATGACAAAGAATAAGCACTGTTTGTCAAATTTTGTGGCAAAGGATGGTCCAAGAGTGAATTTTGGCAACAAGAATACACCTGGATACACAAGAGGATATGTCACACTTGTGAGAAATGGATTATCAATCATGAATGTTGCATATGTGGAAGGACTGGACTACAACCTACTGAGCACTGGACAATTCTGTGACATGGGATACAAGGTCACTTTTGACAAAAACACTTGTACTGTCATTATTGAGAGAGGTGATCAAGTTGTGTTGGCTGGAAGAAGACAACAAAACATGTATGTTGTAGATTGGTCTATTGCTGTTCCAGAAACATGCCTGATTGTGCATACCAAGTCAGAACTTAATTGGTTATGGCATAAGAAGTTGAATCATCTAAACTTTGATGATATCATTCAGTTGGTGAAGAAGAAACTGGTGATTGGCTTACCTGAGATCACATTCAAGAAGGATGCTATATGTGATGCATGTCAGCAAGGTAAACAGACAAAATCAAGCTTCAAATCAAAGACTAAACAATCAACTAAAAGAGTTTTGGAGCTGATGCACATGGATCTATTTGGACCAGTAACACCAACAAGTGTAACAGGAAAGAAATACACCTTAGTGGTTGTGGATGATTATTTAAGGTACACTTGGGTGATATTCATGAACAAGAAAAGTGAAACACTTCAAAAGATGCCTGAACTTTTGAAGAGGTTGCAAAATGAGAAAATTTTGACAGTAGTGAAGATAAGATCAGACAAGGGTACTGAATTTCTCAATAAAGTTATAAGAGAATATTGTGAACAAAATGGTGTACTACATCAACTTGCTGCTGCTGGTACACCTCAGCAAAATGGGGTTGCTGAAAGAAGAAATAGAACTCTAAACGAAGCAGGAAGAACAATGATTTGTGAAGCATTGCTACCTGAAAGATATTCGACTGAAGCAGTCAATACAGCATGCTATACACAAAACAGAACATCAGTGAACAAGAAGCTACTGAAGACACCTTATGAGATTTGGAATGGAAGAAAACCTAATATATCCTATTTCCATCCATTTGGAAGAAAATGTTTTATCTTGAATCATAAGGAACAATTGAAGACATTCCAACCAAAATCAGATGAAGGAATTTTCTTGGGATATTCTTCAGTCAGCAAGGCATTCAGGGTACTGAATAAAAGGACAATGAAACATGAAGAAACAATACATGTTGTATTTGATGAACCTAAGTTCACTGGGATGGAAGATGAAGCCTCAGAACCTGCTGAGAATCAACAAGTCACTGATCCAGAATGTGTTGAAGTCTTAGAAAGATTCAATGACTTAAAGTTTTCTGATTCTGCCCCTGCTAAACATCCTGCTGGTAACACTACTGATGCAACAACTGAGGCAATTCAAGGATCTGCTGAACCCCCTGTTGAAGAATCAGCAGACCCTACTGAAGATGATGTTCTAGAGAATCAATCCAACCAGAATCCACAATGGTTAAGGGATCACCCTGCTGAACAAGTCATTGGCAATAAACAGCAAGGTGTGAGGACTAGAAGACAATTAGAAGCAATTTTTACTTTTTTTCTATCTCAAATGGAACCTAAAGTTGTTGAAGAAGCAATTTCAGATCCACATTGGATAATTGCTATGCAAGAAGAATTGAATGAATTTGAAAGAAATCAAGTTTGGACACTAGTGGAAAGGCTTAGTCATGCAAATTTAATTGGTACAAAATGGGTATACAGAAACAAACTTGATGAATCTGGTACCATTGTAAGGAATAAGGCCAAACTAGTGGCAAAAGGATATTCTCAAGCAGAAGGGATAGATTTTGATGAATCATATGCCCCTGTTGTAAGATTGGAAGCTATATCAGATGCTGGCACATGCTGATTATAAAAACTCAAAGTATATCAGATGGATGTTAAGAGTGCATTCTTGAATGGTATTCTGGAAGAGGAGGTGTATGTTCAGCAACCTCCTGGATTTGAAGTTAAAGATCAAGAAGATAAAGTGTACAGACTCAACAAAGCACTTTATGGTTTGAAACAAGCACCAAGAGCATGGTATAAGACTCTATCTCAATTCTTGGTGGACAATGGTTTTACAAAAGGCACCATTGATAAGACTCTTTTCAGAATCAATGAAGGAAACAACACCCTGCTGGTACAAATTTATGTTGATGACATAATCTTTGGTTCTGAAAATGAATTGCTATGTGAGAGGTTTGCAAATCTAATGAAGAGTAAATTCCAAATGAGTATGATGGGAGAAATGAACTACTTTTTGGGACTGCAAGTCAAACAGATGAAAGATGGAATCTTCATTCATCAAACCAAGTATACCAAGGAGTTACTGAAGAAATTTGGTATGGAAAACAACACAAAGATATCAACTCCTATGAGTACAAACATTAGATTGGATGAAGACAAAGAAGGCAAAGATGTTGATCAGACCTTATACTGAAGGATGATAGACGATCTGTCATTGTACCTTCTTCGCCGACGGACTGATATATCCTTTGCTGTAGGTGTTTGTGCAAGATTTAAATCAAAACCTAAAGAAAGTCATTTAGGTGCAGTCAAAAGAGTTCTCAAGTATCTAAAAGAGACTTTAGGAGTAGGGATATGGTATTCGAAAGATGGAAGTTTCAAAGTTATATCCTACTCAGATTCAGATTATGCTGGATGCAAGATTGATAGAAAAAGCACCACAGGAACCTGTCAGTTAATGGGAAATAGACTGGTTTCCTGGTTTAGCAAGAATCAGAATTCAATATCAACTTCCACTGCTGAAGCTGAATATATTGCTGCTGGAAGTTGCTGTGCACAAATACTGTGGTTAAGACAACAATTAAGGGATTATGGAATTAAAGAAAGAGAAATTCCTATAATGTGTGACAACACAAGTGCAATTGCAATCACAGAAAATCCTGTTTTGCACTCAAGAACCAAACATATTGATGTGAGACATCATTTTATAAGAGATCATGTTGAAAAGAAAGATGTGGTGGTTCTTTATATCCCTACTGAAGATCAACTTGCTGATATTTTCACCAAACCACTGGACAGTGAAAGATTTGCTAAACTAAGGACTGAACTTGGAATTATAAAAGTTGACTGATATAATCTTAATTAGCAGTGTACTGGAATTCACCAAGGGGATTAGTCTTTGCTATGTTGGGTGCGCTCACTTAGCAGATTAGTCATTGGTTTCAACAATTCCATGTACTTATGGTTGGAAAATTGAGCAAATGAAGTTGCCAAGGGGATTGGTCTTTGTCATGTTGGGTGAGCTCACATGACAGATCAGTTATTGGTATTAAACTTCATCTTGTATTATCAATTGGACAATACAAAAGGAATTAAATATCAACAGAGTAACATTATCGCGAGTTTCGCCGAGACATTTTGTCGCCAGTGCCGAGCCAAGACTGCTGATGACAAGGCTGCGGAAGGAAATGTTACACAGTCAAACTTACTAAAGTAAAAAAAAGCAAATGGCGGGATATTTATTTTATCTTTATAACCAGAGTTACACGATCGGACGGTTACAAAACGTTATGAAAAAGTAATGGGCCACGTGTCAAGACTGGATTCACTCAAATTTAATCGTGGTTAATACCACTGTACACGATCTGACAGTTACAATTGCATCTGTCTATATATATATATACAGACCTATATACAGAGGCTACTTACAAAAATCTCAGATTGATCTTCTCTGCATTTACACTGTGTAAACACAGATTTGAGAGCTATCTTCTTCATCTTTTTCTTAAAACAATGGCAGAAAAGGATGATGTTCAAATTGGAACAAGTCAAAGTGTAAGAGGTTATGTTGTTGATGCTAACCAAACAGAATTAGCCATCAATATTGGTCGAAGGATAAGAAGATATGCAGGTTTGGAAAATGTACTCAATATAAGATTGGAAACAATATCATATACAAATGTTGTTAGCTTCTGGAGAAATATAGTGATAAGAGAAGGTAGAGAGTCATTCACCACAACAGTAAATGCCCAGGAGATTGAAGTTTCCTCAAACCAACTGAGGGAAGTTTTTGGTTTTGCACCAGTAATCGATGGTCCAACAAATCCTGAGGAAATGGGACTGTCAAAAATGGGTTTTTTTTGACAAAATCAAAACCAATGATGCCATTAAATCAATTCCAGGCATAAATGTGAAGCACATTGGTTATGAATACAACCTGCTGAGTAAGATAATTGCAAAGAATATCTTAGGACTCATTGGAAGCATGGATACCTTATCAGGACCCAAAATAGAACTGCTAATGATCATTTGCAGAAGCATGAAGTTTGATTGGGCTGGATTCTTTGTCCATTACATGAAGAAAGTAGCAAAAGAAGAGAAAGAAGGGACAAGGAAATCCAAGGCCTTACCTTTGGGATTGATGGTTCAGGCCCTTCTGAATCATTTGTGAATTGCTGATATTGCACCTGAAAAAGATCAATAAATCCAGATACAAGAAAGAGATTGATCATCCTATCCCTGGTTTGGATGATGATGAAGATGTAGTTGATGAGGCTACTGAAAGTGATGGTAATGATGGAGATGATGATGCTGGTGGTGAGCAGGTTAAGAAAGCTATTAAACCTGCTGCACCTAAGAAGGTAACTGAAAAGAGAAAGGCTGCTGATACAAGGAAAATCACAGAAATGTTAAAGCCTAGAAAGACAAAGAAGCAGTCAGTTGAAGTTATTGATATAGCAGAAATCACAAGGAAGAGGAAAGCTGCTGAAGTAGAAGAAGAGCAACTTTCCAAAAGAATGAAAGAGATTTCCAAAAAGAAGAAACATGGCAAAGGAAAACAATTGAAAACTTTGGAGGCTCAAAGGCAACAAGAAGAAGAAGAAGAAGTAGAAGGCTATTGAGGCTGAGCCCTTAACAATTATCAAGCCTACTGAGGATGTAGAGGTTGTTATTAAGCAACCTGCTGAAGAATCACAGCAGACTGCTGAAACTGAGCCTGCTGATGAAGCTACTGAATCCTCCACTGCAAAGGCTGCTGAGCCTACTGAAACTGCACAAGTTGTTGTTGAGCAACTTGTAGAAGAACCACAGCAAACTACTGAACCTACACCTGCTGTGGAAGTGGAAAAGTTGGTACAAGACCCTGCATTTCATGCAATAGTTCAGGGGGAAGAGCAATCTGTTGCTAACCCTGCTGATGAGCATATAAGTCAGGGGGAACCAAGTGTGGTACAGATGGAGGTAGTAGGGACTAACATACAACCTGAGCAACCTACTGACCTAGAAACATCTGTGGAAGAAACTTTGAATTTACTTGTTGAGACCTTTGGAGGTCAGCAAGGACCTGAAATAGCTCCCAGAAAGCCAACCATGCCTTTTGAGAGACATGAAAAGAAGAAAAAGGAAGGATTTGTTGATCCTAAACTTCTACTGGTTGCAAACTATTTTCAGTGGAAGTTTGGATTCTATAAAAGACAAAAGCTAGCTGCAGAACCAAGGACAGATTTTGAAGAATGAGCTTTTGAGAAGTTTGGAGTGGATAATCTGCTGGAACTGGTTGATACCTCTTTGTTGGAATCAAGACTGATGGATCTGTTTGATGAACAAAATAAGGAAGAGGGTATCAAGTTCAGAGACCCCAGAGATGAATCAGACAGTGATGATTCATCATCTGATTCTGGTGATGACTTCCTCTATGGTCCAGGAGGAAGCAGTGGGACTGATTTATTGAATGAACAAAGTATGCAACGGTCACCGATCTTGTGGTAGGTCTGCTGAGGGCCAGCAGACTGAACAAATGGATAAGGATCTGGAGAATCTCACCATGGATGATCTGGAGGCACAACTCAATGAGGGAATATCTATTGGTGCAAACATGATGGTTGGTGAGATAGACCCTTTATTTGTTGTAGAACCTGCTGAGCATGTTGATGATCAGCAGACTATGGATTCAGATGAAGAAAGGATAACTGATATTAGTGAGCCTGATGTCAGTTCAGAGGATTCAATTCAATATCAAGACTGGATTGACACTGAGGACACTCTAACCAAGGCTGGAAACTTTCTAAGAAGGATTTTTGATTTAAGGGAATTTCAAATAGAAATTATGGATGTATTCCCTGAACAAGTTGTTGTGGCACATGTGGTACAGGTTGCTGAGGAACAAACAGCACCTGGAGAAAGGTTGGAACATGAGGTACAGGTCTTTGAGTCTCAAACAGCACCTGGACAAAGGTTGGAACAATCTTTGGGTTTGGAGGAAACCCCTGCTGCAGTTGTTGAATAGGCTGCTGTAGTGGAGCCTACTGGAGACAAGACCCCAGTAGGGAAAGATGGTCGCAGACTGCTGTTATTGATGAGGATGAGCAGCTGCTGGACTATGACTATAGTGATGAAGAGTTTTAAGTGCCTGAGGAAGAACCTATTGATGATGAACCTCAATAGGCATTTGTACCAGTTTTTGAAGAGCCTGCTCTTGATCCCATTCTGGAAGAATTCCAAGGACCTAACCTTGCTGGAAGGGATATGAGCTATGCTTTGGTTATCAGCAGACAGAGGCAACAATACAATGTGGAAGAGCCTGCTGATAGAGCTGATGGAGGAATGGCTGGTGGGGTACCAGCACATGTTTTGGATGAGTTGAGGATTGTCAGAAATGACATTGCCAATTTAAGAACTCAACTTGACAGGCAAGAGCAGAGATTTGAAGATTTAATGAACTTAGTGGAGAATAGAGGAAGAACCACTGAAACTGTTGCTTCCAATATTACCTCCACCCAGTATGCACTTGCTGACCTTGCTCAAGATGTGAAGGGAATTAAGCAAGGAAATGCATTGAAGGACAAGTTTCTGAAAGACCAATTTGCATCCATTCATCAGAAACTTGACAAGCTTGCTGAGACACCTAAGCCTGCTGTGGCTGAATCTGCTGGAACACTGCAACTTGCTGTACTAGATCCTAAAATCACTGAGAGGATAACTCTACTGGAGCAAAAAGGGGGTAATTGTTGGACCTATTTTTATGTTTTAGTGATGAGTGCCAGACTAGCTGTTATAGAGCAAAGGCAAAAAGATGTCTAGATCAAATGTATAGGTTTATTAGAGTTTGATTCTGTATAGGTTTGATCAAACAAGCACTATAAAGGTCAGCTGACTTACATCAGCAGACTAGTCTAGATCAGTAGGGTAGCTGAGTCAGTAGACTTGTCAGGAACCTGCTAAAGACTGAATGCTGAAGGCTCAAACTCAGTAATTGAAGGCTAAGGGATCAAACTTAGTAATTAAAGTCAAGGATATGGAATCAGAATTTAGGGAAGTCTGTGATGACCTAAACTGATTACATATACCTTATGTACAAGGTCTAAGTTCCACAAGTTAAGTGGTGATTGGAACTTAGTTATATGCAAAAAGGTGTAATCTAACTTCATAAATAAAAGTTAGATAAAAGACAGTAAGCTGAAGTGTTTTTTTAAACACAGCAAAATAAGGATAAGCTTACTGATGTGTATATCAGCAGGCTTATGTTCTCAGGAACCTGCTGGACACATACTTTGATTATACAAAGGGTACATTGGAAGATTACAAAGAAAGGGACAGCTAACAACCTCTGATTTATCAAACAAATCAATGGTTAAGATCAAATGGACGTTGGAAAGATTCAGACCTTTATCCAATGGATACAAGTCAAAGGGTGGACGGACGCGTAGATCGTCGAAAAGCGATCGACGTGTCGGTACTATGAACAAGGATGACGAGAAAGCAAGTCAAATGGGACAAATCTGAAACGGCTATGTTTGAATTTCAAACATAAGTCACAAGGAATCCTACCTATAAATAGAGGACTCCTAATTCAGATAAATGTGATGAACATTAAGAGAAAAATACAGATAATCCTGAGCTTCTATTTCTGATCAAGAAAAACACCCTGCTGACCCTACTGACCCTACTGAGCTTTAATCTACTGATCCAGAGAAATTCTTCAAGTGTAATCTGCATTCAAGCTACATCAAGTTTACACACTTGAAGACATCAAGCTGCTGATCATATCATCCTGATCAAGCTGCTGAAAGCTGAATCACTTACTTGATTCAATCTTTCTTTTACAAGAAATCTATTGAAGACAGTGAAGCATCTTTGGGTGTGAAAGACTGTTGGTTGTGGTGGAGCTGGTGAAGAGGCAATCCTACCCTTCAAGGACCAGTGGAAGACTTTGGAATAGCAATCCTACCTGTTCCAAGTGTTCAGTTTTTGAAGCCATAGTTATTGGTGAAGGACAAGCAACTTAGGGATTTTTGTAGCAGCAACATCAAAGATCTCTAGTGAATTACCTCCAACATCACAGGAGTAGAGTGGACTGACAGGATTAAACCACCTGGAACCACTATAAAATCTGCCTACATACTTTCTGCATTTATATTCTACACTTAGTTTATCTAACACATCAATTTACTAAATCTAGCTACTGAATTCACACACACACACACACACACTACTGAGTATCTAATACTTGGTATCATATTTAATCCCCGTACATTTTAGTAGCTCCTGAATGAACTGCAAAGGCAATCCTATATGCCTCTTCCATAACTCTTTGTCTTAGGTCACCAACATTAGGCACGCACAAACGATCCTGGTACCAAAGGTTTCCATTCTTATCTAAGACATAACCCACTGTAGGTTTCTCTTTGGACACACGATTCAAATCAACCAAAACTAGATCTTCATCTTACTTTTCCCGAATATCATCCATCAACTCAGACCTTGCTAACAACGGTGCCACAAACTGTCGATCCTCAATCTGATCAAAACTTCGGATTCTTAGCCCATCTAACCTTTCTGCAACATCTTCAACGCTCAAAATTCCAAACACTGGTTTCCTGCTCAAGGCATCTGCACTACATTCGCTTTACCGGATGGTACTGAATATCCAAGTCATAATCCTTCACAAACTCTAACCATCTCCTTTGTCTCATGTTCAGATTCTCCTGAGTGAAGAAATACTTTAAACTCTTAAGGTCGGTGAAGATCCTGGCCTTAACTCCATATAGGCAGTGCCTCCAAGTCTTTAAGGCAAAACACCACCGCTGCTAACTCTAAGTCATGTGGCGGGTAGTTCTTCTCATGCACCTTCAAATGTCTTGATGCGTAAGCAATCACTTTCCCTCCTTGCATCAACACACAACCTAAGACCTATCCCGAAGCATCGGTATTGACGTCGTAGTTGTCAAAGATCTCCGGAACTGCCAACACTGAGGCTGTAGTTAGCTTATCATTCAAGGCATGAAAAGATGATTCACACTCGTTAATCCATTCAAACTTCACACTCTCTACTGTGTAAGCTTGGTGATTGGAGTAGCTATCTTCGAAAAGTCTTGCACAAACTTCCGGTAGTAGCCAGCTAACCCAAGAAAGCTCCTTACTTTTGAAACTATATTTGGTCTAGGCCACTTCTCCACTGCTTCAATCCTTTGACGGATCAACTTGAATACCATCTCCAGAAATGACATGACCCAAGAAACCGACTTGATTCAACCAGAAGTCACTCTTTGAGAACTTAGCATACAATTGGTTCTTCTTCAAAGTATCCAACACTATCCTTAAGTGTTCTTCATGCTCTTTCTCATCCCTTGAGTAAACTAGGATGTCGTCTATGAATACTATCACAAACTTATCCAGGTAAGGCATAAAAACTCGCTGTATTAAATCCATAAATGCAGATAGGGCATTAGTGAGTCCAAAGGGCATAACTAGGAACTCATAATGTCCATACCTCGTACTAAAAGCTATGTTCAGTATATCTGCTACTTTGATCTTCAATTGGTGATAACCGGATCTAAGGTCAATCTTAGAAAACACTCTCTTTCCTTGCAGCTGATTAAACAGATCGTCAATCCTCGGTAGGGGATACTTATTCTTGATGGTGAGATTGTTCAATGCTCTGTAGTCTATACACATCCTCATGCTAGCATCCTTTTTCTTGACAAAAACACTGGGGCTCCCCAAGGCGAAAGTACTAGGCTGAATTTTGTTCTTTTCGAGCATATCTTTAAGTTGAGCTTTCAACTCTTTCAATTCAGCCGGTGCCATCCTATAGGGTGCCTTAGCAACTGGGGCCGCTCCGGGTACCAATTTGATCTCAAACTCTATCTCCCTATCCGGCATGTTTCCCGGTAACTCTTCTAGAAACACTTTGGGAACTCTTTACTATAGAGGTTTCCTCTAACTTAGGCTTCACTTGTCCCACATCCACTATGTACAACAAGTAGCCTTCACAACCTTTCTGACAAGCCCTTATAGCCTTAATAGCTGAAATTATAGGGTGTCGCTTCTTACTCGGCTTGTAAACATTACCTTGATAGGTCTTATATGATTTTCCGGGTACTTTAAAGGTCACTTTCTTTTCCCTACAATCCAAATGAACAAAATTCTCGGATAGCCAATCTATTCCAAGAATTACATCGAAATCCGAAAAGTCCAAAACCGTGAAGTCACTTTTGCATCGATATGGTCCAACTTGAACTTCCACTTGAGTATCGTCCTAGTTACATTGGTTACCTTTCCTAATGGCGTGGTTATCTCCAATGTGTTTCTTAAGGGTTCCGATGGTAGATTCAACCTTTTAGCTATCTTAGATGACACAAACGTGTTAGACGCTCCCGTATCAAACAAAGTTGTGACTGCTAAGATATCTATCATTATTGTACCTAAGATGCATATTCATTTATTTTAATACACTTACAACATGAATAAACGTGCTATAAAAATACTTCAATAAATTAAAACAACAATAAGGTACCTGAGATAACATCATCCTCTGGTTCAACATACCCAGCATCAACGGCAAAAACTTGAACTGGTCGACGTGAATCTCCCTTTCCGTTTCCCTTGCTCGAACTCCCTTTGTTTCCTCTGGTTGGACATGCTCTTGAAAAGTGCCCTGGCTCTCCACAAAGGTAGCAACCGCTCGTGTGTTGCCGGCACTCACCTGAATGATTCTTGTTGCACTTAGGACAAAACGGTGAACTGTTTGAGGTTTTAGATGCCGTAGGAGCTGTTGTCTTCTTAGCATTCTACTGCGGTGTTCCTCGACCATAGCCCTGACTAGACCCAAAATTTCTCTTAATGCTGATAACAACTGTGGCCTTCTTCCTGAAGGTCTTGACTTCCAAAGCTTTATTCATAAGTTCAGCCATATTCTTTGCCGTGAAACCTAGCATACCTGACTGTATCTCATGCGATAACCCTTCCTTGTATTGAGCCATTTTTCTCTCTTCAACCTTCAACAGCTCAGGATAAAACCTTCCCAACTCGTTAAACTTGTTGGTATACTGAGATACCGTCAACTGAGTACCCTGCTTAAGCTTCAAGAATTGGCTCGCCTTATCTGCTTGTATAGTCGCAGGGAAGTACTCATTGTATAACATAGCCTTAAAACCTTCCCAATATGTTACCTTACCATTACTGCTTTCGATAGCATCAATCCATGACTCACCCGTGCCTAGGAGAAATCTGACTTCTGATAGCAAAATACTTAACCGCTAACTTTCTCCGATAGTGTATCGGGTCAACGGGAGTATAGTGGTCACAAGGTCGTATCGACAAGGAGTAAGTCTAAGTACCAAAGTTGACGTGTAACTTGGTTCAGATCAATCAAAGGTGGAAAGGTCTTATACTAGTGCAGAAATAAACAATTATACGAACGGTGTTTAACTAGGGATTAACGGGTATAGCCGAACTATGATCCCATGAGCTACTTTTACCCCTTAGGAAGGACTTGAAGGGGAGCGTGTCTTAACCGTCCTACCTATCCAAAATAGTTTAACGACATCCACGGGTGCCAACTCCTAATTCTAGTGATTGACTGAACAACTCGATCTAACCACCCTATGTACCGATCACCCTAATTCTATCGACTCTCCGTTTAGAATACCGATTACCCTAACATGATTAAGGTCTAGAGTTGCTCGAACAACGATGACAAACCTCTGTATTGGAAACGGACCTAACAACTAGGCCGAATCTACGCAACGATCCCAAAACCCCTTTTCCTACATCTCACCACAAAATACATCTATAAGTTCGATGTGTGTGACATTGAACTAGGTGATCAATATAATTCAAAGCTATTATAATAAGTTTTAGGACGCGGATTAATTGTTAAAACATTCAATTACGCACTACACTACTCCCAATCTCATCCCCCTTAGGGGTTTCACTCGCTTTCACATAATTCGACTACACATAGAATTAACTACTCATGATTGTACTAATAATAGAAATAAAGATTGAAATCATAACTAGAACAATAAAGGAAAAAGTATTCATTACCATATAATCTGACGAAAATATGATCCACAAAGTATTGAAGAAATAATTGCTCTAAAAGTCGAATCTCTGATCTTGAAACGGAAATCAAAGGATGTAAACTAAGGAGTTAACGTGTAAACTAAGGATGTAAACTAAGGAGTCAAAGGATGTAAACTAAGGAGTCAACGGATCAAAGTATGTTTATCCTAGACCAAAACCGCACCAAGATTGCCCCAAATATGCCTATAATAAAACAGCTATATGAAAGAATAGGGCTGTGTATTTATAGTGCTAGGTTAAAATCCGCTGATGTCGAGGGCAAATGCCCGTTTGCCTCCTGGCGAACGCCGTTTGCCTGGAAATCTGATTCTTGATTAGGACTTGTTCTTTAGTGAACCAGCGTTTGGCTTCTTTGAACGCTCGGTTGATGGATCATGTCTTGAGGGCAAACGCCCGTTTGGATTGTCTTGACGCCGGTTGGGGTAATTTGGCCGCTCGTTTGACTTCTAAGCCAACTTTCAGTATCAAATGCTAACTTGGCAAATGCTCGATTGAACTGGCCGAATGCCAGTTTGGCCAACGTGTCATCTCTCCTTGCTGCAAACACCAGTTTGGGTAGAGCAAACGCTCGTTTGCCTTTGATATTACTCCAAACATGATTTTTCTCCACTTTCATGCTACTTTCGTGCCATGAACATGTTTCTCACTCCAGAATATTGCCTTCCGGGTCCTCGAGTCACCTAAGTCCTGCAATAACATATACGAACAAACACCACGCGTAATTCTGCAAGACTAAAGTGCTCGGAAAAGAAGTAAATATCGTCAAAAAGGCAGAGTTTACTATCGATATGACAGTTTAACTCCCCGTGCATATAACTCTCGATATTACTCTCGCAATGGTCTATATCTACCCAAAACATGTCAATAAAGTGATAAAGGGGGGTTAAACTGTACACCAAAGTACAGTAAAGTTGACTCCCATCAACCACCCCACACTTAGCCTTTGCTCGTCCTCGAGTAAATTAGGCGCTCTTAAACAGACCAAGGGATCAACTTTGTGAAACATGCATAGTACTCACGACATCAAGGTAAAATTAAAGTAGACACTGAATGTAAACCACTTGACTCTATCTTATCATGAAAGCGAAGTGTGTGTGTGTTCTAAGAACCGAGGGCTACACTCGAAATGATTACCGGCTTCGAATACCGGCCAAATGCCTACACACAACTCATACCGGGCCAGAATCTTCACTAATCGAGGCAACCGAGGCTAAATACAGTCAAGCAGGACTTGGAGGGTTATAATGTTAAGCTCGGGATGCGGTTAACCGAAAGGAAATTTGGGACTGGAGAAAAGAAAATACGAGTGAACCTAATCATCTTATGTACTTCCTCTTCGAAAACATTTCAAACCACACCAAACTCCTTCGATCTTTCTATACTCATTAATAAACAACTCCAACCTCAACATCATACTTTTATTCACTCAAAACACTCCTTCCTTGGCTTCTTTTTCTCAACTTTATTCAAACTTTCTTTTTTTTTCTTTTTTTTTCCAATTCATTGATTATCGTTTTTTTTCTTTTTCTTCTTTTTTTTTTCAAATTTCCTCGAACCAACAAGCCTCACAATAGATCTCTTGAGCTCCTACCCTTCGTTATACTAGCTTGTACTAACCAACTCCTCTCGATATACGCACCATCTCCCACCCCACACTTGATTCAGCAAGTGTGTCTAAAGTAACAACTAAGTCCACTCGTTGGGTGATCAAAAGAAATGTGACCAATAATATAGCTCAGGGTTAGGGTAGTACATGCTAAATAACCAAAACGACTCATTTTCGGACGGTGGTCAGACCGTCCTATCAAGGCTTAGAGGGGGTACGAGGATAAAATGTTGGGATTTTGGTTATTTGGCTCTGGTCGGGTCAAAGAAGCGCCATGACTCTCATCCCGTATATGTGTTTAGGGTATATTTTACTATATTTTCGGGCTTAATCCCTAAACAATTTACCTTGTTTTTAAAGGGAATAAATGACAAAAGCATGTTTTTAACCAATAAATTCATATAATGTTCATTGAGGGTTTATAATTTAATTATGAGGAAATATTGAGTTTAAATGTTATTTCGTTACACATTTTTCTATTATGATTACTCGATGACTTGGTGTAACAATTATTTTGCAGAAAATAAAGAAATGCAAGGGGATATTATTTATGGAGAAGATTAATCTCATTTAATCAAGAGATCAATGTTATTCAATCAAAGGATTTTGAAATAAAGAAGAAAATCGGATCAGCATTTGAAGAATAAATCAGATCAGAGCGAAAGAGTGGAGTGGGGAACACGTTTTACGAAGCACGGTGTGAACGCGCACAAGTGGTACGCTCGGTCGACCGAGCCGTGATGTTCGGTCTACCGAGGCTATAAATTAACGCGTTTTTCTAGATCCTTCCTTATGTCGGCAAAACTCCTATATAAGCAGCACCATTCGAGCAGAAATGAGGACAGAGGAAAATACAGAAAAACATTAGCAATAGAATAGCAATAAATTAGATTCATAGATAGTCTTTCTTTTATTTTTCTTTCAATTTCAATTCAGCAAATAAGGATGTTTTTGAAGAAGATGAGTGGCTAAAGGCCTGAGGCTAGGACCACCATGTGAAGCCACCATCACCGGATTTAAACAAGGATTTTGCATTTATTCGTTCTAGTAAGTTTCTTGTTCTTCCTTCATGTTTTGATTGTTTATGTGCAATGTGTATGAACTATACTTGTGTTGCATGCTGATTGAATTTAGACATACGACAGCTTGATAGATTCTTAGATCACCGTGAAGGAGAGTGATAATATTTTGCCTAACAAGCGAAAGTTGAGGGTGAATATTGTTAGATTAGGATTTTATATCCATATCTTTGTTCCGTAGAGCTTTAGTCAAACCGAAAGGTGTACTAATTAACGGTGTAGAATCGAGAGAGGAAACGCCGCTTTAGTAGATAATAATCCAAGGCTTGCAAACGAATGTATGTCTTTCTTGTTAATTTCGGTGGGGTGGTGGATCAACGGTGCTTCTAGTCGTTTTAATTATAATTGTTATAAAAAGATTTGTTACGTGCTAGTTTTTATTCTGCAACTCTTATCTTATTTTTATTTATTCAAGCTCATAATCATCAACTTTTTATAAAGACAAAATCGAAAGCTAAACACTATTTTCGTACAAGTCCCTGCGGATACGACCCGGTTTCATCACTATAGCTGCGAGCCTTCGCACTTGGGGTTGACATCGGTTTTATTTTATTACTTGTTATCTTTTGCATTGCATAAAACCGCGAACAAGTTTTTGGCGCCGTTGCCGGGGACTTGGCACGGAAAGTTTTCGTTTTTCGCCCTCGTAATTTCGTGCGTACTAATCTTGCGTTAAAAAAAAAAAAAAAAAAAAAAAAAAAAAAAAAAATAATTTTTCAGTTCGGTCGACCGAACTCGACCTCTCGGTCGACCGAGAGTTATTTTATTTTTTTTTTTTTTTTCTCTCGTTTCGTTTCGTGATAGTCTTACGCATTCTCGTTCGTTTTATTTGTGTTTTTTCCGAACTCGTTTCGAGCTCCGTTTAGTTTAGTTTTTATTTATTAAGCCTAATTATAGGATTATAAAAAAAATAAATAAATAAAACAAAACAAATCGACGAGGTTGGGTGATGGATTCTCGGTGAATCCCACTCGCGGAAGCATAAGGATAAAATCCCGAAACCTCGCGGTTAAGGTGTTGGTGTTCGAACCGGTTTATGCAAACTCGAACTCACGGGGGACCACTTTTGTATAACCCGGAGTTAGAGCGAACCATCATTCGACCGAACGTACGTTTGGCTCGACTCGCCGGACCGACGGACGAGGCAAACGATCCCGAAGAATACGTTGAGGAAGAAGCCCAAGTTGAGGAAATGGCGTATCAAAGGACATTGCGTACTATGCCATGCCGTCTACCGTGAAAGTAAATCCCGCAAGCCGTGATTCCCGAAATCACGGCCGATAATTTCGAACTCAAAACTTCTTTAATCAACTTGGTGAGAGGTTCCACATTCCATGGCTTCTCCACCGAGGACCCACACGATCACATTCACTCATTTCTAGAATCGTGCGGGACTACTTTAATCAAAGGGGTCACTGAGGACGCCCTGAGGATGAAACTTTTTCCCTTCTCACTGAAGGGAGAAGCGAAAGAATGGTATAAATCTTTACCAGTTGACTCCATTACTTCGTGGGAGGAGTTGGAGAAAGAATTTCTGAGCCAGTATTTTCCACCTGCAAAGACGGCTCATCTTCTAAATCAGATATTCACTTTTGTGCAAACTGAGAAGGAATCGTTTTGCGATGCATGGAAACGATTTAAGTCTCTCTTGAGAAAGTGCCCCCACCATGGGCTGGATAAACAAAGATTGGTCAACACTTTCTATAGTGGTTTGACTGAATTGACTAAGGGAATGGTGAATAGTTCTTCACGGAGGTGCATTTCGAGAAAGACACCCGAAGAGGGATGGACGTTGTTTGAAGATATTGCAAAGTATAATTATGCCCCTACCTATAAAGGTACATCCAAATCGAAGAGCTCGACTCCAGGGAAGTATGAGGTAGATGAGACCACACTTATAAAGGCTCGCTAGCCGCACTACGAAGCAAGTGGCGGCAATGAATGTTCAAAGTCTTGTATGTGACAACCGCCATGGCCAAGGCCATCGCAAGCATCGCGCGCCTTGACCCGATCTCTCGTGTCAAAGCTGTGCAAAACAATGTTGTTTGCCAAAATTGCGATACAATTGGGCACACATTCCATCAATGCCCTCTATTGCCGCATTCGAGGAGGTGAATGCATTCGGCTTCTCAAAATTATCGACCTTTGGGTCGAATCGAACACTCAAGGGTTTAATTACCGGGAGTGACCCTTCTAGGGTAGCAAACCCCCATCGCCTGTGCCCCTAGGCCTAATCTCGAGCAATTTTCAATCCAACTCTCGACCGGCATGGAACAATAATCCACCGGTCAATCAAAATCGAATCAATCATTTCGCATCTTAGAACAAAAGTTGAGTGAGCAAGCCACGGCCAACACTCGCTTGGCAAATGCATTGAGTACTTTGACCAAGACAAAGGAGGAATTTAGAGGTGCAAATGGGACAGATTTCGGGCAAAGAAGCAAATCGACCTCAAGGTCAGCTGCCGAGTTTTACTGAGAAAAACCCCCGAGGGGTTAACGTGATCCAGAATGACCAGAATACTTGCACCGATCTGGCTGCACCATGGAACTATGGTCAAGATGAGTTGAATGTCGTAAATCTGAGGAGTGGGAAAACGGTTGGCGGTCAGGCCAACCAGGGAAACGAATAGCCCCTCCTGCGAGCAGAGAGGCAGGAGGGGAAGATCTTTTTTCTCCTCAGAAGGATGCTAGGACGTCTGTTGAGCCAAGTGAAAAAGGAAATTCTGAAGGAAATGTGAGAGTTGAGAATACTGCTGAAAAGAAGTCGGATTCTAAGTTGAGTTCGGGAAGCATGTGAGGTGGAAAGATAGGGAAGACAAAGCAATCAATCATAAGACAAGGAAAGAAGAACTTCACTGAGGAGGACTTTGCTGATCTCCCTTACCCACCTAGCAAGAACAAGCTGTCATTAACAGTCGATAAGGAGTATAAGAAGGTTATCGATTTGCTCAAGAATACTGAGGCAAACATTCCATTAGTTGATCTTTTGGTAGGGATGCCAAAGTATACAAAGTTTATAAAGGACGCAAGTGAGTTCGAAGAAGAAGCTTCAAGAGCTCGAGCACATAGTGTTGAATGAAGAATGCTCCGCAATTGGACGTACTAAACTTCCCGTGAAGTGTCCCGACCCCGGTAAATTCACGATTTCGTGCACTATCGGGAACAGGGACTTCCACAACGTTTTATGCGATTCGGGAGCATCACTAATCCGATGTCTACTTCAATCTTCCAATCTCTTGGATTGGATCAATCTATTACTCTTAGACCTATTTCTCTTCAACTGCGTATAGAAGTGTAAAGTATGCAAGGGGAACCGTAGAAGATGTGTTGGTCAAGGTTGAGAACTTCATATACCCAAACTGATTGGGTAATCATGGACATGACCAATGATGAGAAAACACCCTTGATCCTTGGAAGACCTTTTCTTGCAACCGCCCGTGCCTTACTAGATTCCTACAAAGGGCGAGATAACCCTACATTTGGAGGATGAGAGTGTAAAGTTCAATGTGGGCAATGCAAGAAGCACGCATCCAAAGGACACTTGTTTAGCTATTGAGGACGATTTCACGATGAGTATGATGAACAAGTGTTCATGGGCAAACTTGGGATGAGGAAGAATTCAATAAACAATCTGCAACTTGGACTGATGAGGAGTGGAAGAAATTTTTAGAAGAGATTGAGAAGGAGGAAAAGGAAAGTTCTGATTACCAGGAGATGGTAAGAAAGAAAAAGTGGAAGAGGCATGGTGACATGGCCAGATTTGAAAAAGGGGATGAAACCCCGTCCGCCGGGAGGCCATGATGCTTCATAGCCCTTATGATAAGCTTGGAGATCCGGAGCTTAAGGGCGATAAATTAAGACCAAGTGTGGAGGAGCCACCGTCAGATTTAGTGTTGAAACCCTTGCCTCAACACTTGAAATACATTTTTCTGAGGGACGGTGATAAGCTCCCTTTGATCATTTCATCTAAGTTAGAACCAAAGGAGGAAGAAAAGCTTATCAAAGTGCTGCAAGATAATATCCTCGCCTTTGGTTGGCAAGTGGGAGATATCAAGGGGATAAGCCCTGATATCTGTATGCACAAGATCAGGACTGTTGAGGGAGCGAAGAAGGTGCGACAGCCTCAGAGAAGGCTAAACCCTCACATGCAGGAGGTCGTTAAGAAGGAAATCATCAAATTGCTTGACATGGGTATCATCTACCCAATAGCCGATAGTGAATGGGTGAGCCCCACTCAGGTGGTGCCAAAGAAAGGAGGGATCACCATCGAGAAGAATGAAAAGGGGGAAGAGATTGCCCTACGGCAAGTCACTGGGTACAGAGTTTGCATCGATTACGTAAGACTAAATGAGGTAACTCTAAAAGACCACTTCCCCTTGCCATTCATTGACCAAATTCTCCTTGAGAGGCTTAGTGGCAAGCAATTTTATTGTTTTCTAGATGGCTATTCAGATACTTTCGTATAGCTATCGACCCCACCGATCAAGAAAAGACTACCTTCACTGTCCCCTCGTGCACCTTCGCTTACCGAAGAATGCCATTTGGTCTCTCGCAACGCACCGGCTACATTTCAAAGATGTATGCCGGCTATCTTTGATGGTTTAGTGGAGAAGGTGATGGAGATTTTTATGGATGACTTCTCTCGTGTTCGGGGACAGCTTTCGACCACCGTTTACACAATCTTGATAAAGTTTTGTCCCGGTGCATGAGAAGGACTTAGTCTTAAATTGGGAGAAGTGTCACCCGATGGTGGAAGAGGGAATTGTTCTGGGACACAAGGTGTCCAAAGAAGGTATTGAGGTCGACAAGGCGAAGGTAGAAGCTATTGAAAAAATGACATACCCCAAAAATGCAAGAGAAGTAAGAGGATTCTTGGGGCATGTCGGCTTCTATAGGCGATTCATCAAAGACTTTTCTAAAATAGCCAAGCCTTTGTCATCTCTCTTAAAAGAAGATGTGAAGTTTATTTTCACCCATGAGTGTGAAAGAGCGTTTAAAGAATTAAAAGACAAATTGGTTACCTCGCCAATTCTTATAGCACCCGACTGGAAAGCTCCCTTCGAGCTTATGTGTGATGCTTCTAATTATGCAATGCCGGCGCGCAGTTGCTAGGTCGAGAGTGGACGGAAGGTTCCGACCCATCTACTACGCTAGTCACACTTTAAACCCAAATAAGAAGTAAATTATGCAACAACCGAGAAGGAGTTGTTGGCGTAGTTTTTGCCATGGATAAATTTAGAAGCTACTTGCTTGGGTCGGAGGTCACGGTCCGGACGTACCATTCTCGCATTGAAGTATCCGTTGAACAAGGCCGATGCCAAGCCTCGTTTGTTGAGATGGATCTTGATTTTACAAGAGTTTGATGTTCATATCCGGGACAAGAAGGGTAGCGAGAATGTGGTAGCCGACCACATGTCTCGGCCGACCGACGATCCTCGTGTAGAGTCGGATGAGATTGGAATTGATTTTCCAACCGAGCAACTCATGACCATTGATGTGTGCGAGGTTGCTCCCGCCCGTGCCGGAAAAGGTTCTCCTTGGTTTGCACCTTTTGCAAACTTCTTAAGCGGCGTATATCCGGACCCCGACTCCGACATATCGCAAAAGAAGAAATTCTTTTCGGATCCGAACTATTATGTGTGGGACGATCCCATTCTCTTCAAGCGTTGCAAGGATGGATTGCTCCGTAGGTGTGTCCCCGAGTTCGAGCAGAGGGACATTATGGAGCAATGCCATGGTGGACCCGTGGGAGGTCATTATGGAGCCGGGAAGACCGCTCGCGAAGATTTTTCACCCGGTTTCTACCGGCCAACAATTTTTAAGGATACAGAGAACTTTGTAAGAGGGTGTGACCGGTGCCAACGCACCGGTAAACTTTCTCGGCGAATGGACATGCCCCTCCACCCCATCCAAGAATGCGAGGTTTTCGACGTATGGGGTATTGATTTCATGGGACCGTTTCCATCCTCGTATGGGAACAAGTACATTCTGGTCTGCGTCGACTACGTATCAAAGTGGGTGGAGGCGATAGCAACACCGCGGAACGACCACAAGGTGGTCAAGAACTTCCCGAAGAAAAATATTTTCACGCGGTTTGGCGTCCACGAGCCCTCATCGTTGACGAGGGAACTCACTTTTGCAATACCCCACTAGACAAGATTTTAGAACGATATGGGGTGAAACACAAAACCGCTACCCCCTATCACCCTCGACGAGTGGACAAGTTGAAGTGAGTAACCGAAGCCCGAAAGAGCATTCTTGAGAAGACGGTGAATTCTAATAGGACGGACCGGAGTCGAAACCGGATGATGTGCTCGGGCCTACAGACGCCTTTCAAGACTCCTATTGGCACGTCTCCGTTTCGTATGGTTTATGGCAAGGCTTGCCACCCGCCAATCGAGCTTGAGCACAAAGCGTTCGGGCTATTAAATTCTTGAATTTCGATAGCCGCTTATGCAGAAAAGCGATTATTGCAAATGCTTGCAGGAGCTTGATGAGTTCGTACTCCGTGCCTACGAGAGCTCGAGAATCGCAAGGAAAGGACTAAACTCGCTTCACGACAAGAAAATCAAGATTAGGGAATTCAAAGCGGGCGAGTGGGTTTTATCGTATAATACCAGGTTACATCTCGTTTCCCGGTAAGCTACGTAGCCGTTGGTCCGGCCCCTTTGAAATCTTTCGGTATTCCCCAAAGGAGCGCCGATTTGAAAGATAAGCAGTGGCGGGTTGTTCGTAGTAAATGGTCATCGGTTAAAACACTATATTGGTCAACAAAAGGAACGACCGGTGGTTTTCTATCTGAACGACGTCCCTAGTCAAGCCAGCTCCGATCCTTCGGCACCCGATGATTTACATCTCTCGTGAGTTGTTTGATAATGTTGTGCTCCTTGATGTTGCACCTCGGCTTGTGAAACGTAAACCTAAAAAGAAGAAGAGACGAATCATAGGTACAAAGTGGATACGAAGTTTGATGATATGGCCAAGACGTTGGCGAGACTTTGTTCCCGTGGATTCCACCGTTGACCCCGAGAAGGTCGAGAATAATTCCGGGACGAGGCTTCACCGGCCCGACCCCGGTTGAGTTTTTATTGGTTAGTCGAGCTCCCGACTATAATTAAGCCCTACTAGGACGGTAACCTAGATATCTTTTTTTTCTTTTTGTTTATAGTTTATTTTTGCTTTGTTTCTCTTGTTGGTTGCTAATGCTTTCCACCTAGCAGCTTCGAATATGGATCCGTACTTGGACGATTGCCACATCATGACCCCCGTTTGTTTCTTTTTATTTCCTCATGTACCCAAGTATCTCTCGATATTACATTTGTGCACTACATTTCACATAGATTCGGTTATTATCAATTTTTGCATTGCTTCGCTTTGTTCCATGATATTGCCTTGTCTATCATCTTTTGTGCCCCTATCCCCGAGGTACGTCTTGTTTGCCCATGTGTGCAGGATATTTGCGATAGCGATTGTGAGCTTTCGATGATATCGCTTACCGGTGGATGGTCCACACCGTCGATTTCATCAAGCAATTCTGAATCTGGCTCCGGACCACTTCCAGAATTGCAACTTTCGAATTACAACCAGCTAAGTTATTCTTATTTTGCACATGCTGAGGACATCATGTAACTTAAGTGTGGGGGAGGGTTTACTGGTTTGTTTTACATGCTATCTAGTTTTGCTCCTTTGAAAAATTTGGTAAAATTTTTGACAATTTGTGAGTCCCGAGTAACTTCAATGACATGCTAGTTTTGTGATTTGACACCTTTAATTGTTATCAGTAGTCATATCATGTTCTAAGAATAGGTTTGGTAGATCAGATACTCACTTGAACCTCAGTACACGAACCTGTTAGATGAGGAACCAAAAATATAAAATAGTCTCCGGTTAGTTAAGGGATAGCCAATTCTAGCTGCAGATAACCACCTACTTAGCACTGATGAAAGTTAAGAACTCGTACTATACTCACAGTTAGAATCTAAGTACCTTAGTGTCTTGGGAACCTTAAAAGTCTTGAATGTGTTAGAAATAATACCTGACCGGGAGTTTCCAAAGAGTTTGAAAAAAGAAAATTTTGAAAAAAATTAAATTGCGGAAGTTGTTTGCGACTATCACCTCGAGTCCATTTGGATACTGCCCCAATTGGGGAGTGTGGTTTACCTTGGACAGTATAGGTTTGAGTGATCTCAGGGTGACCGCCTCTAAGTTTAGGGGAGAGTGTTATACTTTTGAGGCGCGACGATAGAGAAAAAAATATAGGCCTTTTGGAGCTCTAAGTCCAAATTGATCTAAACCCAAGAGAGACTCGAAAGGTATTTTCTTGGCACCAAGTAAAGGAATTTAAATGTGAGTTGGTTACTTTGTTCTTGATAAATAGTTTTTGTAGGGTAAGTGTCAGTAGATGTAACGAACTTCGTTTATTTAACCGGATGATCGTTAGTGCTTGATTTAATACATCAAGAGAGGATCGGTGGAAGTTTAGCGGGTTCAAGACACACAATCACCGAGTGAGTTCGATTTGCTAGATACTAGCTTGATGTGAGCATGACTACATCTCGTGTCAAATTATGTGGGTTTTTGATAGTTTGTCGTTGTCCGTTTTGCTCGGGGACAAGCAAAAAGCTAAGTGTGGGGGAGTTGTTTAGGGTATATTTTACTATATTTTCGGGCTTAATCCCTAAACAATTTACCTTGTTTTTAAAGGGAATAAATGACAAAAGCATGTTTTTAACCAATAAATTCATATAATGTTCATTGAGGGTTTATAATTTAATTATGAGGAAATATTGAGTTTAAATGTTATTTCGTTACACATTTTTCTATTATGATTACTCGATGACTTGGTGTAACAATTATTTTGCGTAAAATAAAGAAATGCAAGGGGATATTATTTATGGAGAAGATTAATCTCATTTAATCAAGAGATCAATGTTATTCAATCAAAGGATTTTGAAATAAAGAAGAAAATCGGATCAAGCATTTGAAGAATAAATCGATCGAGCGAAAGAGTGGAGTGGGGAACACGTTTTACGAAGCACGGTGTGAACGCGCACAAGTGGTACGCTCGGTCGACCGAGCCGTGCTATTCGGTCGACCGAGCCGTGATGTTCGGTCTACCGAGGCTATAAATTAACGCGTTTTTCTAGATCCTTCCTTATGTCGGCAAAACTCCTATATAAGCAGCACCATTCGAGCAGAAATGAGGACAGAGGAAAATACATAAAAACATTAGCAATAGAATAGCAATAAATTAGATTCATAGATAGTCTTTCTTTTATTTTTCTTTCAATTTCAATTCAGCAAATAAGGATGTTTTTGAAGAAGATGAGTGGCTAAAGGCCTGAGGCTAGGACCACCATGTGAAGCCACCATCACCGGATTTAAACAAGGATTTTGCATTTATTCGTTCTAGTAAGTTTCTTGTTCTTCCTTCATGTTTTGATTGTTTATGTGCAATGTGTATGAACTATACTTGTGTTGCATGCTGATTGAATTTAGACATACGACAGCTTGATAGATTCTTAGATCACCGTGAAGGAGAGTGATAATATTTTGCCTAACAAGCGAAAGTTGAGGGTGAATATTGTTAGATTAGGATTTTATATCCATATCTTTGTTCCGTAGAGCTTTAGTCAAACCGAAAGGTGTACTAATTAACGGTGTAGAATCGAGAGAGGAAACGCCGCTTTAGTAGATAATAATCCAAGGCTTGCAAACGAATGTATGTCTTTCTTGTTAATTTCGGTGGGGTGGTGGATCAACGGTGCTTCTAGTCGTTTTAATTATAATTGTTATAAAAAGATTTGTTACGTGCTAGTTTTTATTCTGCAACTCTTATCTTATTTTTATTTATTCAGGCTCATAATCATCAACTTTTTATAAAGACAAAATCGAAAGCTAAACACTATTTTCGTACAAGTCCCTGCGGATACGACCCGGTTTCATCACTATAGCTGCGGGCCTTCGCACTTGGGGTTGACATCGGTTTTATTTTATTACTTGTTATCTTTTGCATTGCATAAAACCGCGAACAATATGGCCTAGGTAAACCTGTCTATTTCGCCTCGAAACTAGTGGTATAAGTGTGTATAGCAACCAAACTAAGTATAACCAAGGTTCTACGTGCACTAAAAGGGTTCGTATCGTAATAAAATAAAATCGCCCTATACACATTACTCGACTACTACGACATTTACCAACTCCATCGTGAGAAGCATGCATATAACGCGGTGTGAAACCGTGAAAAGTTTTAATATTTTAAGCCACGGACTGACTCAAAACCGGACATTTACTAAGCATATCACAATTACCGGTATATTTATCAATCGAAACAATATAAAGCTAAGTCGTATCCACCTCCCAATTCGAATGAAGCAATGTCCTCAGTGTGTGAATGAGACAGAAAATAAGACTTAGCTTGTGAACCTTGCAGAAAGGCGCTATCGAATCCCGTAGCCGCCTCGTGTAAGCATGACCCGAATCCATATATCAAAGTAGACAGAGACAATGCAAAGTATGCACGGGACATGGTCCGCATGCCAAAATAGATAATAGGGATATGGGGGTATAACAGTAATAAGGCCATGTCACGTCAGAAAACCCGAAACGCAGTATGGAACGCACAAAATGGCTTGCTATAGATGGATAAATAACCCCTACGGGTAAAGCACAGAACATCTAAGCATAATAGAAAAGCCACAGGGCTCAGAATGTAGAAAACATCCACAGTGCGTACATATAAAAGCCAAGACACGAATAAGACTAGTAGCATGCCTTAAGGCTTACAAAACCATCCAAAATCAAATAGTAGCATCCAAAAACTGTGAGTATCATAAAAAAAATATCACCAATGTAGCAAACTGGCTAGACAACTCCTAATCAACCCTAACACCGGACACAGACGACAAAAAGAACAACATATATGAAAATAAAATCACGTATGGCCGGGTGTATCATCATCAGCAGCCGTAGTAGGATCATTAGTGGTAGCTCCGGCCTCCACCTCCCTTGTCTCATCGTCAGACGACGTCCCTTCCTCAGAATCAGACTGAGCAGCCACATCCTCCGAAGTAATCTATGTAATAGCTCGCTCAATATGATCCGTCGGCATTCTACCCTGAATCTACAGGAGGAGGAGAGTCGGATATTATCTTGTGTCTACTTCTGATCCTCCATCCAGTTCCTAAAACTGTTGGCCATACTCAACCTCTGACAAACTGAGGGAGAAAAAGTGAGAACTGGTGGTGCCTGAGCAGGGGCAGAAGATGAACTAGGCTACCCGATGCCATACGTCGTAACTGAGCCGGCGTCTTAGGCTTCTCTCTCTTCATCATCAGAGGGTTCTTGGCTTGTGGTCTTCGGTGTACTCCGGTACCTTTGCATCCTTACACAAGCTGTAGATGAGATGGGGACAAATCAAACTGCGTGAGTAGACCTTCTGATTGGCTGCACACTCGTCATAAATCGCCTGGCCCACATCCATATTTAATTTAAAATTTAGGGCATACAACATCCCAAGATCGGCAATGTGGAAATGGGTCAAGTTATTCTTGGGTAGAAGCCGGTTTTGGATGAACCGGCACTGAACCTTCCAATCTTCACCCCAAGACGAGGTGACCAACTGTTTCCTTTCCCCACTCTTTCCAAGGGTCCACTGAACATCCGGGCAAACCAATAACCGGAGGTCCTCCAACGGGTCCCCACCGGCATCCTTCCTAGCTTTGACTTCCTCTTTGTAATCGAGCCCCTCAAATGGTTTCAACCCATACTTCTCATTTATTTCCTTAGCCATAAACGCACCTTCACTCCCCGAATCTTCACTATCCCCGACGCTAGGATCGACTCAGAAAAATTTGCATAAAACTCACGCACCACAGTAGCATCGACCTTCCACTCCGGAGTCGTCATCAACACCTTCCACTTTCGATCAGTCAACCCTTTCCTAAACTCCTTGTCGATATCGTAGGGGTGAAACTCTCTCTCTATCAGCATGGCGTGGTGTGAATAATGTCGTGTATACATATCCCGTGCTTTAGTGTTCACAAACCGCTTATCAAACGGGATTGGAGGGGCTAGAGTCTCTCTTCTCGGGGTAACCGACGGTGGCCTAACAGTTTCCACTACTGGCTCACCCCCCTTAGCTCTAGGTGCCTGCACTACTAGTTCAACCCTAACTGGTTGCTCAACCCTGCTCTCCCGAACCACCGGCTCAACTTTCCTCTTCCGTACCAAAGGGGTAATATCCTCGTGATCTGTGTCGGACTCCGATTCATCTCTCAAAGAGGTCCTAGCATGAGCCTAAGTTGCCCTAGCAGGGTTATGTCGCTCTTTAAACTCAATCCCTTGGTTGGGGTTTACCGGCCTAGGGTTCAACCTTATTCTTCTTTCCCGCATCTCTCGCAATCTCCTTACCATACCGTTTCTGTCCCGAGGCCCCCTCCTTACCACAAGTATGCACCATAATATCTCACACTGACAACCCCACCAAACCCAAAGCAAAAACAAGCAAATACCAACCCGATTATCATCCAATCGGGATTTCCCAACACCACCAACACAAACCAACCCAAAACCGCAATGCAGATGTCACAAACAAGTCAAAATCATCCACAGAACATCACCAAAGCACAAATAAGACAAAACACACAAGAATAAGCCAAATCAGTGACAGTTCATTTAAGGTTCGAGTCAAAAATCGAACCTCAGAAAAACGTGAATTAAAGTATGAAAAGCTTAGTTATTCTTACCAAGAAAGATTCTAGGATGACGATGGAGTTGACGAAAAGTCCGGATGATGCACAAATCAGCCAAAAATCGGATTTTTTTAACTTTGTAAACCGCCCTAGATAGGGTCTTAAATCTAGCCAAATCAGGATTGTTGATGGATTTGGTTTAGTGAAATTAAAAGATGGGATCAAGAGGTGTTTGTGGGACTTGAAATCGCTCCGATCGGGTTAAAAACGAAGAATCTAGGTGAAAAGGGCGAAGGGTTGCCGTATTTTCGAATATTGGTGGAGTTTGAATAATGAACAGCCGGGGGGCTTTTATAGAAGATGGGTAAACGAGTGTTTGCCTGTGTCGGATGCTTGGTTTCCTGGGATCAGATGGACTGGACAACATTCTTATAAACATGAACGCTCGTTCGCTTGGGAGACAGACTGATACAGAGTGTAGCACTTTTTGATGAACGAGCATTTACATGGTGCTAAATGCTCGTTGGGCTTAGAAGGATATTGAACGTGCGTTTGCAGGGTAGCCAAACGCTCGTTTGGAGGCCAAAGAGCTCAAAACTCAAAATTTTAACCCGACTCGATTTCAATCGTCGTTCTAACACTTTTATGATCAAGAATATTTAGAAAAATCAGAGAATGGTGGGTTGCCTCCCACCAAGCGCCTTTGTTTTACGTCGTTGGCTCGATAGATGACCTGTACTATACCGGTTGTTTCAAAGTTATACTACCGGCATGAACGAGAAGCAAAGATAGAAAGATAGGATGGTGGATTATCAAGATTAGAAATGTCAAGATTTTAAGTCCATGACGAGACTCAAAAAAGATCGATCAAGGTTCGGGATCAGTTAAATGCACAACCTTGAGACTCATCTAAAGGTAACTTTTCATACTTCTTCAGACAAAGACCGTTCGTGATGAACGTCCCGTGCTTTGGATGAGTCACCTCGATTGATCCCGAATCAAAAACTCTCAAGAAACCTTATATGGTCCAGACCACCTCGACTTAAGCTTTCCTTGAAATAAGTGAAGGCGAGTATTATATAGACGAACCTCATCACCTATGTTGAAAACACGAGGTTTAATCAACTTGTCGTGAAGCATCTTGGTCTTCTCCTTATACTTTGCCGAACAATCATAAGCTTGCAGGCGAAACTCATCCAGCTTGTTTAACTGGGCCATCCTTCTCTCACCGATTAACGCGTCATCCATATTCAGATTCTTAATCGCCCAATACGCCTTATGTTCTACCTCCAAGGAAGACGGCAATCCTTGCCAAAGACAATCATGTAGGGAGACATGCCTATGGGTGTCTTGAACGCAGTTCGGTGTGCCCAAAGCGCATCATCTAACTTCTTAGACCAATACTTCAGATTTGAATTAACGGTCTTCTCCCGGACTCTCTTAATCCCTCTATTGGTTACCTCAACCTGACCACTAGTCTGGGGATGATAGGCGGTGCCTAACTTGTGAGTCACCCCATATTTCACTAGCAGCTTATCAAACTCTCTATTTGCAAAGTGACTGCCATTGTCACTGATTATCGCTCGAGGTACTCCAAACCGGGACAAAATATGTTTCTTAAGGAACCTAATGACTACATGTTTGTCATTAGTAGGCGAAGCGATTGTCTCAACCCACTTCAACACGTAATCACAGGCAACAAGAATGTACTTATTCCCGAAAAAAGATGGATATGGTCACATGAAATCGATGCCCCATATATCAAAAACCTCAAACACTACTATCGGTTTTGAGGCATCTCATTTCTCTTTGAGATCCGTCCTGAGCGTTGATAGGCATCACACGTCTTTACATACGCATGTGCATCTTTGAAGATAGTGGGCCCATCGAACCCACTTTGTAGCAATTTCAACGCTATTCTCTCACCCAAGAAGTGGCCACCGGCCTCTTTATCATGGAAGAACGAGAGAATACTCACTATCTCTCCAGCATCGACACATCTCCTCAGAATCCCATCGTGCTTTTTCTGGTTCTCATCAAACTCGGGATCTATGAACCCACACTCATGATAATTGACAAATGGTGCATACCACGGGTTCCCTTTCTTCCCTCTCTGCATAAAATTCCCTCGCTTAACCGGGAGCATCGTATCCACTACGAACAACTACTCATCCCGAAAGTGGTCATCTATCTCAACCTTAGTAAGGCATCTCTCCTCACCCGGTTCCATCCTACTCGGGGGTCAGCTACCACATTCTCACATCCCTTCCTATTCTTAATCTCTATGTCAAATTATTGAAGTACCAAGATCCACCTCAACAAGCGTGGTTTTGCGTCATTCTTAGCAAACATATATTGCAACACAGCATGGTCTGTATGAACTTTGACTTTCGACCCTACTAAGTACGACCGGAACTTATCGAAAGTAAAAACGACGGCTAGAAGTTCCTTCTCAGTGGTAGCATACTTTTGTTGAGCCGGATTCAGGGTATGACTTGCATAGTAGATAGGTCAAAACAGCTTATCGACCTTCTGACCTAGGACAACTCCTACAGCATAGTCACTCGCATCGCACATGACTTCAAACTCTTTGGACCAATCAGGTGCCACTAAGATATGAGCCAAGTAAGAAGTTTCTTGAGTGTTCTGAAGGCATCTAAACATGCCGCATCAAAAACACCGGGAGCTCCCTTCATCAACTAAAGGGTAAGAGGTCTAGCAATTTAGGAAAACCCCGGGATGAACCGATGGTAAAAACCTGCATGACCTAAGAATGATCTCAGGGTCTTCAGATTTGTGGGCATAGAAAGCTTAGCTATTGCCTCTATCTTAGCTCTATCTACCTCTATTCCCTCCCCCGACACTTTATGGCCTAACACAATTCCCTCAGTGACCATGAAATGACACTTCTCCAAATTTAGAACTAGGTTTGTCTCTTCACAACGCTCAAGCACCTTATCAATGTTAGACAAACACTCATCAAAAGTGTCACCAAAAACACTAAAGTCATCCATAAAGACTTCCATAAACCGTTCTATCATATCAGCAAAAATGGCGACCATGCATCGCTAGAATGTTGCGGGTGTATTAATCAACCCGAACGGCATTCTTTTGAATGCGAAGGTGCCATAAGGACACGTGAAAGTAGTCTTATCCTGGTCATGTATATCAATGTGGATCTGATAGTATCCACTAAAACCATCTAAAAAGCAGTAAAATGCATGACCACTTAGATGCTCTAGCATTTGATCAATAAAAGGGAGGGGGAAATGATCTTTCCAAGTTTTATCATTAAGCATGCGAAAGTCAATACATACCCTATGCCCAGTAACTAAGCGAGTAGGAATGGGCTCACCTTTATCATTCAACTCAACAGTGATGCCTCCTTTCTTGGGTACAACTTGCGAGGGGCTCACCCACTCACTATCGGATATTGCGTAGATTATCCCTAGTTCCAGCATCTTCACCACGTCTTTCCTCACCACTTCTTGTAGATGCGGGTTCAACCTTCTCTGAAACTGCCGGACCGGCTTGGTACCCTCTTCAAGGATTATTTTGTGCTTGCAGATATCAGCACTAATCCCTTTGATATCAACCATCTTCCAATTAAAGGCCTTTTTGTGTTTCTTTAGAACGTGAATCAACTTAGCTTCCTGCAAATCGGTTAGTGCAGACGAAATAATAAGAGGAAGTAATTTATCAGGTTCTAAAAATACATACTTTAAATGCTCAGGAAGTGGCTTCAACTCAAGATCAATTGGCGGTTCCTCGATTGACGGCTTTGGTAGCTTGCCAGTCAAACCGAGCTCTAACTTCTTGTTCCATCCCGTGTCGACATAGGCACTCGACTCCAAATGATATACCTGAATTCTCATTCTCGGATCATCATCTTCCGCGGTGCTTGACTTCATCAAGCATTCCTCCATCGGCTCTTGGTATCCTTGCAGGTTAGTGTGCTCCAAAATACAAGGATATATAGCATCAATAGAAAAACAATCGCTCTTTTCATCCTCAGGAAGTTTCATTGATTTATACACAGTAATGGACACACTCTCTTTCCCGACTCGTAGTATAATTTCCCCCCTCTTAACATCTATCAAGGTCACTCCTATATTCAAGAAAGGCCGACCTAACAAAAGAGGAGTTTTTGCATCCATGTCCATATCTAAAACTACGAAATCAACGGGGAAAAAAACTTGTCAACCTGCACTAACACATCTTTAGCTACCCCCATAGGTGTCCTAATAGACCTATCTCGCCATCATTCCGGGGTCATTCATAAATTCCTCAAGGCATCGGTTCTAACTTACACACACGGTACATTCTATCCCTCTCCAATGGTAATTGGGATGGTAAAGCTTACCTCTATCCCGCAGGGTATCCTATTTTCAAAAATCGTAGAACACTCCTCACTTAGATGCACCATCTATTGCATCTTCTCCTTATTCGACAACATTCCTTTAAAAAATTTAAAATATGGGGGAATGATCGAAATAGCCTATAACAGGGGAATATTTACCTCTACCTTCCTCAGAAGATTTAGAAATTTCGCCTGACCTTGGGTCAGTATGTCCTTTCTGGGTCCCTTAGGAGGGTAGGGTAAGGTATTAACATCAAAATCAGGGGGAGGAGGAGGAATTATGTTTTTCTTACCTTTTGTCTTCGGAGATGAGGGCTCTTCTTCTTTGATGTCCAAGACTACATAGTCTTTCTTTGGTGCTGCCCCTTTCAATGCTTTCTTGTTTGCCTCTGCCAATGCTTTCTTTGTGGCTTCCAACTCTTTCCTCATTGCGCCATTTCCTTCTCAACACTGCCAATTTCCAAATCTTCAATCTCGACTTCACCATTGTTGGTCCCTTAAAAAGGCTTTGGTTAATTTTAAGGGGGGGGGGGGGGGTGAATAAACATAAAACTTAAAACTTTTAGAGTTATCAAACTCAGCATGTTCAGTAGCCGACTGATTGCTCAGTAGTCTGCTGACTGTTGATTTTACTGAATTTGTTGCAGCGGAATATATTGAAGTTAAGCCTTATTACTTGTTAAAATATGATACCAAGTATTAGATACTTAATAGTGTGAGTGTGTGATTCAGTTGCTAGTTTCAGTAGGTTGATGTGCTTAATATACTAAATGCCGAAAGTGAATGCAGAAATTAAGTAGGCAATTTTTATAGTGGTTCCAGTTGGTGTAATCCTGTCAGTCCACTCTTCTCATGTGATGTTGGAGGTAATTCACTAGAGATCTTTGAGGTTGCAGTTACAGAAATCCCTAAGTTGTCTGTCCTTCACCAATAACTATGGCTTCATAAACTGAATACTTGGAACAGGTAGGATTGCTGCTCCAAAGTCTTCCACTGGTCCTTGAAGGGTAGAATTGCCACTTCACCAGCTCCACCACAAACAATAGTTATTGACACCTAAGTCCTTCTCTGTCTTCAACAGGTTTCTTGTAAAAGAAAGTTTGAATCAAGTAAGTGATTCAGCTTTCAGCAGCTTCATCAGGATGAAATGATCAGCAGATTGATGTTTTCAAGTGTGTGTACTTGATGTAATTTGATAGCAGATTACACTTGAAGAATTTTCTAGATCAGTAGCTTTAAGCTCAGTAATGTCAGCAGGGTGATATCTTGATAAGAAACTGATAGCTCAAGATTGATTGTTTTTCTTCTTAAAATTCATCATTGTTTTTGTATCATGGGTCTTCTATTTATAGGTGAGAATCCTTGTGACTTATGTTTGAAATTCAAAACATAGCTGTTTCAGATTTGTCCCCATCTTGACTTGCTTTCTATCCCTGTACAAAGTACAGACACTGTCAGTTTACTTTTTGACAGTTTTCAGACTGTCCACCCTTTGACTTGTACCCATTGGATAAACCTCTGTTTCTTTCCAACGTTCTTTTAATCTTGACCATTCATTTGTTGATAAAATCAAGAGTTGTTATCTGTCCTTTTCCTTGTAATCTTCCAATGTAACCTTTGATTAAATCGAAATATTCATTCAGCAGGTTTCTGTGTATGTAAGTCCGCTGAAATGCTTATCAGTCAGCTGTCTGAAGTTTGTTGTGTTTATAAAACACTTCAGCTGACTGTCTTTTATCTAAATTTTAATTGTGAAGTAAGATTACACCAATTTGAATATAACTAAGTTCCAATCACCACTTAACTTATGGAACTTAGACCTTGTACACAAGGTATATGTATTTAGTTTAGGTTATCACAGACTTCCCTAAATTCTGATTCCATATCCTTGACTTTAAACACTAAGTTTGATCCCTTAGCCTTCAATAACTGAGTTTGAGCCCTCAGCCTTCAGTCTTCAGCAGGTTCCTAAACTAGTCTACTGACTCAAGTACCTTACTGACCTAGACAGGTCTGCTGATGGAAGTCAGCTGACCTTTTACAGTGCTTGTTTAATCAAACCTATACAAAGATCAAACTCTAATAAGCCTATACATTTAATCTAGACACCTTTTTGCCTTTGCTCTATAACAGCTAGTCTGACACTCATCACTAAAACTTAAAATATGTCCAACAATTTCCCCATTTTTGGTGATGATGCCAATAACCTCCTTACAGCAAAGCAAAAAGGATAAAAACAAAAAATAGAGAACAAATTCAGTCATTTTTCATTATAATCATATTTGTTCAACATTATTACAAACTAGATACAACAAAAGATAAAGAAATGTGAAAGTCTGCTGATCTAGTTCCTCCTTTCTCTTTCTTGTCTCTCTTTTTCTTGTTGCTCATGATATTCCCTTATGTCTCTTACCATATCTCTCATCCACTGATTTTCAATAAGGGAAAAATCAATATGGGGGTTTACTTCCTTCCTCCATTTCTATGCCTCAGGTAAAGTTAGATTAACTTGGTGTACTCTGAATCCTAGACGCATGTATAATTTCTTGAACTCTTCCAAAGATTCTCTTGCAGATGTAGTAGGTCGACTTCTTCCAACTCTCGCACCTCTTCCACCTCTACCACCTCTGTGTGAAGCTCTAAAAGATTTAACTCTAGCTTCCCAGAACTTATGTCACAAAAAGGAATTTAACCCCTCATGGAAACCTTTGTCATGGTAAGGTCTCCTCTTATTGTAGTATTGCTTCTTGTATTCTTTGAAGAGGTCATCAGTCAGCTGAAGTCTGCAAGGTGCAGGTTCTCTGAATGCATTTGCATCAGCCTCCCATTTCTTTTGAGCAAAAATTCTAGCAGCCTCTTTTGCTACTGTTGTTTGGCTCTCTTCCCCCTTATTGACATCATCAACAAAACGGGACAGCAGGCCATGAACACTCTTCATGTGTGATTACTAAATTGTTCAGTTGACCTTTCATAATTTCAATTCTTGTGTCAACTGCAGTGATCCTACCTTCCATTGTTTGCTCCAGTAGAGTTATCCTCTCAGTGATCTTAGGATCTAATGCAGCAGGTTGAGATGTTCCAGCAGGGTCAGGTACATCAGGCTTGGGTGCTTAAGCAAGTTTATCAAGCTTCTTTGTGAATAGAGGCAAATTGTTCTTTCAAAAACTGATCCTTCAGTGTATTCCCTTATTTTATGCCTCTCACATCTTTGGTTAGATCAACAAGAGCAAACTGAGTGGATATGATATTGGAAGCAACTATTTTAGTAGTCCTCCCTCTATTTTCCACCAGGTTCATCAAATCTTCAAATCTTTGCTCTTGTCTATCAAGTTGAGTTCGTAACTGTGTAATGTCATGTCTGACTGCCCTCAACTCATCCAAAACATATGCTGGTACTGCACCAGCCACACCTCCAGCCATATGTCCATCAACATCATCAGCAGGCTCTTCAACATTGTACTGTGCCCTCTGTCTGCTGACAACCATGACCCAACCTTTATCCCTTCCAGCAGGGTCAGGACTTCCTTCAACCATAGCACTAAAAATATCTTCCAAAGTTGGATCTTGTGCTTGTTGAGGTTCCAAGATAGGTTCTTCTTCAAACAATGGCACATATGCCTGTTGAGGTTCAACAACAACAAATTCTTCCTCAGGCACTTGAAACTCCTCATCACTGAAGTCATAGTCCAGCAGTTGTTCATCCTCATCAATAACAGTAGTCTGCTGACTATCCTTCCCTTCAGTAGCCTCTACTATAGGGGATTCCTCCAATCCCATTGTAAGTTCCAACCATTGTCCGAGTCTTTGTCGATCCTCGATCCTCAACAACTTTGTACCTCCAGTTCCGACCTTTGTCCAGGTGCTGTTTGTTCCTCAGCAGCCTGAACCTCCTCAAGAAGTATGGGTTATCCTTCAAAACCCATCACCATGTCCAATCTCTGTCCAATCACTGTTTGTTCCGCAGTGAGTAGGACCATTTCTTCTACAGAAATAAAAGGAAAAATAGCCATATTTTCCTCTAGAAATCCTCTAGCATGAGTAATTTTCTGTAGAGTATCAGCAGATTTAGATAAGGTGTCCGGAGTATCAATCCACTCCTGATACTGAGCTGAATCTTCAGAACTGATATCAGGCTCACTGTATTCAAAAATCTTCTCCTCATCCAAATTTTCAATCTCCTGATCATCAGGATTCACATCAGACTCCACAACCAAGAATGTATCAGATGTACCAACCAACCTGTTATCTTCAAGATTTATTCCATCATTGATTAGAGTCTCCAAATCATCTAAAGTAAGATCTTCCAGATCTTCATCCATTTGGTCAGGTTGCTGGCCCTCAGCAGACTTGTCAGCACCAGTACACTGTTCTACTCTTGGTTCAGTTGACAATGCAGTTCCACTGCTTCTCCTTGATGTGTAGGATGATCATCATCATAATCAGATGATGAAGAATCATCACTATCTGGTGCATCCCTAGAGTCTTAAACATGATACTTCCTTCTCCATTTTCTCCTTCAATGATTTCCATTAACCTCATTTCCAGCCGGGAAGTATTAACCAAATCAAGTAGGTTTTCCACCTCTAACTTTTGAAAAGCCCATTCTTCAAAATATGTCATTGTCTCAGAAGTTGTTTTTTTGTTTCTTATAATATCCAAACTTCCATTGAAAGTAATCAGCAACCAGCTTAAGTTTGGGATCAACATATCCTTCTTTTCTTTTCTTCTCCTTCCTCTCAAGAGGCATTGAAGGTTTTCTTGGTGTTGTTTGTTCAACTTGTTGTCCTCCAAAGGTCTCAACAAGTAGATTCAATGTTTCCTCAGCAGATGCAACCAAGTCAGATTGTATATTTGTACCTACCACCTTCAATTGTTCCACACTTGGTTCCCCTAACTTGTATGTGTAACAGCAGGGTCAGCAACCATGTGTTCTTCCCCCTGAGTTGTAGCATCCACAACAGGGTCAGGAACAGGTTCAACAACTTCTACCGCAGGCTTAGGTATAGCAGTCTGCTGTGGTTCTTCACTGTGTTGCTCAACAACAACATCAGCATCATCAATAGGCTCAACATCCTCTACTTCTACTTCCCTTTGATCCTCTAGAATCGTCAATTCTTTCCCTTTTCCATGTTTTTTTTCTTCACAATTTCCTTCAATCTCTTTGAAGGTTGTTCAGCTTCACTCTCAGCGGCTTTCCTCTTTCTTCTATCTTCCTTCTGTTGCTCTTTTAAAATTACGGCAGCAGATTTCTTCTTTGTGATTTGAGTAGGTTCAGCAGCCTCAGCTTCAACTGGAACCTCAGTAGATTCTGTAGGGTCTACTGATTTCGGCTTTGTCTTCTTAGGCTTAAGAAACTCAGTAATCTTTCTAGTGTCAGTAGCCTTTCTCTTCTCAGCAGCCTTCTTAAGTGCAGCAGATTTAGCAACTTGTTTAACCTGCTCACCACCAGCATCATCATTTCCATCATTGTCACTCTCTGTTTCCTCATCATCTACATCTTCATCATCATCCAATCCAGTGATGAGATAGCTGATCTCCTTCTTATATCTGGACTTGTTTAGTTTTTCAGGTGCAACTTCAGCAACCTTCAAATGAGTCAGCAGGGCCTGAATCATCAAACCCAAGGTCAATGTCTTGGACTTCCTGGTCCCTTCTCTTTCCTCTGTTATCACCTTCTTCATGTATTGGACAAAGAAACCATCCCAATCAAACTTCATGCTTTTGCAGATGATGATCATTAGATCAATCTTGGGTCCAGACAGTGTATCAAGGCTTCCACTGAATCCCAAGATGTTCTTTGCTACAATCTTACTCAACAGATTATACTCCATCCTTATATGCTTCACATTGATACTCAGTGATGATTTGATGGTGTTGTTGGTCTTTATTTTATCGACAAAATCCAATCTTGACAACCCTATTTCTTCATGATTGGTTGGAGCATTATTTCCAGGTCCAAAACCAAATGCTTCCCTCAGCAGGTTTGAGGAAACTTCAATCTCTTGGCAATTTATTGTGGTAGTAAATGCCTCTCTATTATCTCTTATCACAATGTTTTTCCAGAAATAAACAACATTTGTATAAGATATACTTTCCAATCTCAGATTGAGAACATCCTCCAATCCTTCGTATCTTCGGATTCTTCTACCAATATTGATGGCCAACTCGGTCTTGTTAGCATCAACAACGAACCCTCTAAAGCTTTGGCTCGTTCCAATGTGAACATCATCCTTATCCGCCATTAGAATTTTGAGAAAGGTGAAGAAGAGAGCTTTCAAATCTGTGTTCACACAGTGTGTTTGCAGAGAAATATCGATATGAGAGTTGTATGTCTGTCTCTGTGTATATATCCGTATATATAGAGAAAGTAGTGGATGGTAACTATCAGATAAAGTGCTGTACGTGCACTGTAGCATTAACCACGATCAAAGTTGGAAAGAATGAGATTTTGCCATGTGTCCCACTAGTTGAATGCATGATAGTTGTAACCGTTGGATATTTGTAACTGCGGTTATAAAGGATAAGAATAATATCCATTTACTATTGACTTCAATTTAATTTTGACTGTCTTGTAACGTATAGTTCAGCAGCCTTGGTGTTCAGAAGACTTGGATCAGCAGTCTGCTGATCAAGAATGACTCAGTAGCCTGCTGACAAAGTAACTCTGTTGATCTTCAATTCCTATTGTTTTGTCCAACTGATAATACAAGATGAAGTTTAACACCAATGATTGATCTGTCAAGTGAGCTCACCCAACAGGACAAATACCAATCCTCTTGGCAACTTCATTTGCTCAATTGTCCAAACATAAATAAGTACATGGAATTGTTGATATCAATGACTAGTCTACTAAGTGAGCTCAGCCAATATAGCAAAGACTAATCCCCTTGGTGAATTCCAGTACACTGCTGATCAAAGGTGTATCAGTCAACTTTTATAATTCCAAGTTCAGTCCTTAACTTAGCAAATCTTTCACTATCCAATGGTTTAGTAAAAATATCAGCAAGTTGATCTTCAGTAGGGATGTAAAGAACCACCACATCTTTCTTTTCAATATGATCTCTTATAAAGTGATGTCTCACATCAATATGCTTGGTTCTTGAGTGCAAAACAGGATTTTCTGTGATTGCAATTGCACTTGTGTTGTCACACATTATAAGAATTTCTCTTTCTTCAATTCCATAATCTCTTAACTGTTGTCTTAACCATAATATTTGTGCACAGCAACTTCCAGCAGCTATATATTCACCTTCAGCAGTAGAAGTTGATATAGAGTTATGTTTTTTACTGAACTAGGAAACTAGTCTATTCCCCATCAATTGACAAGTTCCTGTGGTGCTTTTTCTATCAATCTTGCATCCTGCATAATTAGAATCTGAGTAGGATATAACCTTGAAGCTTCCATCTTTTGAATACCATATCCCTACTCCTAAGGTCTCTTTTAGATACTTGAGAATCCTTTTGTCTGCAGCTAGATGACTTTCTTTTGGTTTAGATTGAAATCTTGCACAAACATCTACAGTAAAGGATATCAGGTCTGCTGGTAGTAAGGTACAATAGACTGCCTATCATCCTTCTGTATAAGTTCTGATCAACATCTTTGCCTTCTTTGTCTTCATCCAATCTAATGTTTGTACTCATAGGAGTTGATACCTTGGTGCTATTTTCCATACCAAATTTCTTCAGTAGCTCCTTGGTATACTTGGTTTGATGAATGAAGATTCCATCTTTCATTTGTTTGACTTATAATCCCAAGAAATAGTTCATTTCTCCCATCATACTCATTTGGAATTTACTTTTCATCATATTAGCAAACTTTTCACATAGCAATTCATTTTCAGAGCCAAATATTATGTCATCAACATAAATCTGTACCAGCAGGGATGCTGTCTCCTTCATTGATTCTGAAAAGAGTCTTGTCAATGGTTCCTTTGGTAAAACCATTGTCCACCAAGAATTGACATAGGGTCTCATACCATGCTCTTGGTGCTTGTTTCAAACCATAAAGTGCCTCATTGAGTCTGTACACTTTATCTTCTTGATCTTTCACTTCAAAACCAGGAGGTTGCTGAACATAAACCTCTTCTTCCAGAATGCCATTCAGAAATGCACTCTTGACATCCATCTGGTATACTTTGAAGTTTTTTAAGCAGCATATGCCAAGAATAATCTTATAGCTTCCAATCTTGCAACTAGGGCACATGTCTCATCCAAATCTATTCCTTCTGCTTGAGAATGGCCTTTTGCTACTAGTCTAGCCTTATTCCTCACAATGGTACTAGATTCATCCATTTTGTTTCTGTATAGCCATTTGGTTCCAATTATATTTGCATGATTAGGCCTATCCACTAGTGTCCAAACTTGATTTCTTTCAAATTCATTCAATTCCTCTTGCATAGCAATTATCCAATCTGGATCTGATATTGCTACTTCTACAACTTTAGGCTCCATTTGAGATAGAAAACAAGTAAACATTGCTTCTAGTTGTCTTCTAGTCCTCACACCTTGCTGAATATTGCCAATAACTTGCTCAGCAGGGTGATCCCTTAACCATTGTGGATTTTGGTTAGTTTGATTTTTAGGTACATCATCTTCAGTAGGGTCTGCTGTTGCTTCAACAAGGGGTTCAGCAGATCCTTGAACTGCCTCAGTTGTTGCATCAGTAGTGTTACCAGCAGGGTGTTCAGCAGGGGCAGAGTCAGAAATTTTTAAGTCATTTATCCTTTCCAAAACATCAACACATTCTGGATCGGTGACTTGTTGATTCTCAACGGGTTCTAAGCTTCATCTTCCATTCCAGTGAACTTAGGTTCATCAAATACAACATGTATTGTTTCTTCATGTTTCAGTGTTCTTTTGTTCAGTACCCGGAATGCCTTGCTAATAGAAGAATATCCCAAAAAGATTCCTTCATCTGATTTTGGTTGGAAAGTCTTTAGTTGCTCTCTATGATTGAATATAAAACATTTGCTTCCAAATGGATGGAAATAGGATATATTAGGCTTCCTTCCATTCCAAATCTCATAAGGTGTCTTCAGCAGCTTATTGTTCACTGAGGTCCTATTTTGTGTATAGAATGTTGTATTGACTGCTTCAGCCCAATATCTTTCAGGTAATAATGCTTCACAAATCATGGTTCTTCCTACTTCTTTCAATGTCCTATTTCTTCTCTCAGCAACCCCATTTTGTTGAGGTGTACCAACAGCAGCAACCAGTTGATGCAACACACCATTCTGCTCACAATATTCTCTTATAACTTTATTGAGAAATTCAGTACCCTTGTCTGATCTGATTTTCACTACTGTCAGACTTTTCTCATTTTGCAATCTCTTCAAAAGTTCAGGCATCTTTTGAAGTGTTTCACTTTTCTTGTTCATGAATACTACCCAAGTGTATCTTAAATAATCATCCACAACTACTAGAGTGTACTTCTTTCCTGTCACACTTGTTGGTGTTACTGGTCCAAATAGATCCATGTGCATCAGCTCCAAAACTCTTTTTGTTGATTGCTTAGTCTTTGACTTGAAGCTTGATTTTGTTTGTTTACCTTGCTGACAAGCATCATATATATCATCCTTTTTGAATGTGATCTCAGGTAAACCAATCCCTAATTTCTTCTTCACCAACTGATTGATATCATCAAAATTTAGATGATTTAACTTCTTATGCCATAACCAATTAAGTTCTGACTTTGTATGCACAACCAGGCATGTTTCTGGAACAACAGTAGACCAATCCACAACATACATGTTTTGTTGTCTTTTTCCAGCCAACACAACTTGATCACCTCTTTCACTAATGACAATACATGTGCCTTTGTCAAAAGTGACCTTATAACCCATGTCACAAAACTGTCCAGTGCTCAGTAGGTTGTAGTCCAGTCCTTCCACAAATGCAACATTCCTGATAGTTAATCCATTTCTCACAAGTGTGCCATATCCTCTTGTGTATCTGTTTGTGTTCTTGTTGCCAAAATTCACTCTTGGACCATCCTTTGCCACATAGTTTGTCAGAAAGTGCTTATTTTTGTCATATGTCTGGAACATCCACTGTCAAAGTACCAGACACCCTACAAAACAAAGTTAATGTATTTTAGGTACCCAAAACTGTTTGGGTCCATAGTGGTCAGTGGTAAGCATGACCCTTGGCAAATTTCCATAAGGTCTTCTTTGAAAAGTGTTATACTTTTGTTCATACATGTATTCTACACATCCATAAGGTCTAACATTTGGTTGTGTAGGACTCATATATGCTTTCTGGCCTTTTGGTATGTAATGCTGTTTGGAGTGATTTCTACTGTTAGAGGCACTAGCATAACCATAGGTTTGCTGTCTGTTAGGAACAACCCTGTAATACGGAGTCTGCTGAGTCCTCTGCTTGAGTCCTTTGCTGAGGTTTTACCCTAGCATTATAGTTATATCTATTGTTTCTAGCAGTAGGTGCATGAATATTCCAATCATTATCAGTAGAGAATAATCAACCTTTCCCCTTTAGATAATTATCCCTAGAATGATTGACATTTTTAGGTTTAGGATTCTTATCCTTGGAATATTTCTGATTTTTGCCCTTTTGTGGTCCAGCAGACTTGGTAGCAGGTCTGCTATCAACAGTTCTAGAAGGTGCAGCAGTCCTGATTTTGGATTTATTCCTTTTGTTAGGTACTATTGACCTTTTTGACTTCTGATTTTGCTTCCTTGAAGTCTTCTCAGTAGGCTTCACTGCCTCAGCAATCCTTTTGGGAGTTGGATCTTATGCGGGTACAAGCTTGTAATATCCCGAAATTTTGACTTACTAATTAATTGATAAGGATCTAATTATTTGGGAAATTATGTGGATTTATTAATTTTTTTTTATAGGAAGGGATTTATTAATAATTAAAAAGGAGTTTTATAATTCTTTAAAAAGGATTTATTTATTAATAATTAAAAGGATTTTCACTCCTTTCCTTCTCCCTTATTTTTTTTATTAAAAACACAAAATTTTCAAACCCAAAACCCTTCCCATTGCCGCCGACTCCTTGTAAGGAAGAAGGAGAGAAAAATCTCTCCTTGGTGTTTAGGAATTCGTCGTCGGTAATCGTTGTTTTTTTTTAGATTCGAGCTTCGTTGAGGATCGTTTCTAGCTTAGCAAGGGCTTTCAAGAACGCAAAGAATTCCGGTAAGGATAATTCTATGCCGTCAAAAGTTTAACTTGATGCTGTAAAAGTTTAATTTAAGACTTCTATGCTTGTGTGCCACGGTTTTGGTGTGTTAAACGTTCCTAGTAGTGTGTTGTTGTGTTAGTTAAAATCTACAGTCTATATGATACCTTTGTATGGAGTTTTCTCGGGCCTAAAGTGTTGTTTTGCCGCCGTGTGTTGTGAAGAAACGGCTCGTAAATCGCGTAGAGAGTTTTAGGGTTTTAGTTGAAACCCAGCCGGACGGGCGTCTCGCCTTGAGAGGACGGGCGTCCGCCTTTGGTCTCAACTCGACGGGCGTCCGGATTCCCGGACGGGCGTCCGAAGGGCTACTTTTGATTCAGATGTAAAGTTTTCGGTGGACGGGCGTCCAAGTATAATGGACGGACGTCCAGTGTGCTAAAAATCGATTCAGATGTAACAGTTTCCCCGGACGCGCGTCCGAGATCTTGGACGGGCGTCTACTTCTTCCAAACGGGCGTCCAACATTTCGTACGGGCGTCCAGCTTTAAATGTTCTCTCTTCTTTGTTAGTTATGGATAAACCTTACGAGCATGTTTTTGTAAGTTGTGTTTGGATGAGACAACGGTATTGGTAACATTGGGTTTTGGATTTTGGGCATTGGAGTTCGTAGACCCGTAGTGGTTGGGCCGGATAGGGTAGCTCCCAAAGCCGTAAACCCGGGAAGGTTTCCTTACGACTTCAATGACCCTACGTGTTTGGGGAGTTGCGTACAAAGGATGTGGTCGGGCCGGATAGGGTAGTACCCGAAGCCGGGAACCCGGGAAGGTTTCCTTGCACCCCAAAGACGTGATGGTCCATCTAGTATGGTACCATTGGATGACCTTTAGACCCTCCTCTCTGTGGCTTTACCCTTTTGAGGGATGTGCACATTCGGGACCTTTAGTGTGGCTAGTTGTGATGTTTGGTATCATGTTATGGGCAGGTGTCGTAACTTTTGTAGATTGGTTGGGTCCTTCATAAATTTAGTAGTACCTTTCTTGAGTTGGTTTTACTTTTGTACACTAGATTTATTCTTACTCAACTTTATAGTTGACGGTTTGTACTTTCGTCCGACCCTCGCTATGATCCATTTATGGGGAGCAACATTCTTAGCAGTACTTCTATGGATGTTTGCTTGTTGCTGGGATGTCGCGGGGTTTGAGAGCCACGTAGTCGCAGTCACATGTTGTCTACATTATTTGAATTTTAAATTCTAAAGATTTTGATGTTCCGCATAATTACATTTTCTTTCGGATTTGTACTCACTTTAATATTTTCAATAATGAATGGTGAATGTTTATTTTCTTTCCGCTGTGGAATGTTGAATGTTACCGCCACGACTGTGTGTCGCGATGAGTGGCACTACGGTGACCAATACCGGCGGCCGACGGGATTGGAAACCGGGGTGTTACAAAGTGGTATCAGAGACGTTCGACTCCAGGACCACCACCTAAAATGAACCTTAAGATTAAATTCACTAAAATAAGCACAGTGAGGATGTGTGGGGTAGGTATTGAGTTCTATGTAGGGAAAGTACGGTAAGCTCTGATGTATGTGGCAATGTGGCTGTGTGTTGCAATTAATTTTGGACAAGTAAGTGTTAGTATATGTGAAATATTCTCGGGCATGATATAGGTGATAATTGAATGTATGATTGTTTACTTTTGTAGTTTAGCTATGCCTCCTAGAATGGAATGAGAGGGACCACCGATTGATCACCGGTTAAGATGAATCAAGACCCGATCCAGGCGGTCAACAAGCCGACAGAGGATCGTTCGTGGGTCAACCACCGGCATGACTAGGGCCGTGAGTCGCAGAGGCCTAGTCGCACGATGATGGTAAGGGAGATCCTAAGGGACTCGAGCGGTGGATTAGGGAGTTTGAGAAAATTTTCGCCACTCTAGGCCGTCCCGTAGGAACCGAAGGTCGACCAAGCCGCTTTCTACTTGGTTGACAGTGGCCGATTTATGGTGGGGTGCTAATAAAGATCGGTTGGCTCGACCGTAAATGAGCAAGGGGAAACGGTATTGGTCCCACCGAACCGGACCGAGTTTAAGCAGAGATGAGGCGTGAATTCTTTCCCGAATCCAAGAGGAAAGAGTCGCGGGTGGAGTTCGATAATCTCCGACAGGGGGATATGACCGTCCAAGAATACTACGAGAAGTTTGTCGACTTGGCAGTTTATGCATCTGAGCTAGTGCCGACTGAAGAGGCCAAGATGGTGAAGTTTGAGCAACACTTAGATTTAGCGATCCGGGATCGTATGGGTGCAAGCAGGGGCTTCACGAGCTTAAAAGAGATGTGTGAAGTAGCATGCAACATTGAGAGGATTCGGAGAGAGGTCAAAGCGGCATATACTACTAACAAGAGGAAGAGCGTCTCGAGGACAATCGTGGGCAAAAAAGCGGAGCAATTCCGGAAACCCACCAAGACGACCGTCCTTTTCGGAAAATTCACACCTTACCAGGGGCAAGTGGTGGTCACCGGTGAGAGGTAACTCCCAGTGGGTTTAGTCGGCCACGAAGTTATCATTGCAAGCGGTGCCGTAGAAATCATCCGGGTACCGATTGTTCAAAGCAGTTCGTTGTCACAATTGTGGGAAGTTTGGACATAGACGATATGAGTGCTTTACGGCTCCCACACTCGCCGGGTCGGCATCGGTTACGGGAAGCAACATGGGTGGGACTCCGTGGAGCAACACGGGGAACATGGGTAGGGGTAACCAAGCCAGCAGAGTGGTACTCCCGCACGAGCCGACAGGGGGGTGCACCGCGGCCACCGGTGGAAACAAACCGACCATCGTGGTCGGCCAAAGACAGCTCGTGGGCCGAGAAAAATCGACCGGGAGACTATTCGCACCGGCGCAGAGGAGGCCGAGCAGAGCAACCACGTAGTGACGGGTAATTTTCTGGTTAACTCATTCTTATCCTATGTACTTTTTGATTCGGGTGCATCATGTTCCTTTGTAGCAAGTTCGCATGTTTTGAGGTTAGGTCTAGCTACATTTGAGGTAATTGACAAGAAATTTATGCAACCATCGTGAGAGTTAGTACCATGTTCTAAGTTGTATAGAGATGTACCAATAGTGATTTTGGGAGTCAACTTGTCGGTCGACTTGATCGAGTTCCCTCTCGAGAACTTCGACGTTATTTTGGGTATGGATTGGTTGAACCGGCATAAAGCCAAAATTGACTATGAGCAGAAGAAGGTGACTTTGAGAGGTCCTAAAGGGGTGCGGGTATCTTACAAGGGATTTGTGGATAAACCTAATGTGAAGATTATTCCGGTGATGACTTTGAGATCTCTCATCGAGAAAGGGCACCCGTTGTTTATATGTCACGTACATGATGTAAGCACGGGGGATCCTAAACTAGCGGACATTGATGTAGTCCGTGATTTTGGGGATGTATTCCCCGACGAGATACTGTGCATGCCACCCCGCAGGGAGGTAGAGTTTGCAAAGTGGAGTTGGTGCCCGGGACCGTACCGATATCGAAAGCACCCTATCGTATGGCACCTAAGGAATTAGCGTAACTAAAGGTACAATTGGAAGAACTCGCTCGATAAGGGGTATATCCGACCGAGTGTATCACCATGGGGAGCACCGGTGTTGTTTGTGAAGAAGAAGGATGGTAGTATGCGGCCGTGTATTGATTACCGGGAACCGAACAACGTCACAAGAAGAACAAGTATCCGTTACCTAGATCGATGATTTGTTCGATCAACTACGGGGGCAGTATTTTCTCGAAGATTGATTTGCGATCGTGGTATCACCACTCCGGGTAGCAGATGCGGATATTCCAAAGACCGCCTTTCGTACTGTGTACGGACATTACGAATTCACGGTCATGCCTTTCGGATTACCAACGCACCAAAGCAATTTTCATGGATTTGATGAACCGGGTATTCAGACCCTACTTGGACCAGTTTGTAGTAGTCTTTATTGACGACATCCTGGTCTACTCTAAGACTAAGGAAGAACATGCCAAGCACCTGAGGCTCGTAATGCAGATTTTACGGGAGAAACAACTGTATGCGAAATTGTCGAAATGTGAATTTTGGTTGGAACGAGTGGCATTTTTGGGACATGTTGTCTCGAAAGACGGTGTATCCGTTGACCCGAGCAAGATAGAGGCGGTGACGAGATGGCCAACACCTAAGAATGTTGCGGAAATTCGAAGCTTCTTGGGCTTGGCTGGATATTACCGAAGATTTGTAAAAGACTTTTCCAAGATTGCGAGGCCGATGACTGCATTAATGAAGAAAGAGAACCGGTTTAAGTGGGATGAAAAATGTGAGGAGGCGTTCCAACTGCTTAAGGAACGATTGACTACAGCTCCTATTTTAGCACTACCAGAGGGTAATGAGGATATTGAGGTTTATACCGATGCGTCGAAGAATGGTCTGGGTTGCGTACTGATGCAGCGGAGACGAGTGGTCGCGTATGCATCGAGGCAGCTGAAACCATATGAGAGTAACTACCCGACTCACGACTTAGAGTTGGCAGCTGTGGTTTTCGCATTGAAGATATGGCGACACTACTTGTATGGAATAACTTTCAAGGTGTTTTCAGATCACAAGAGTCTGAAGTACATATTTACACAGAAGGAGCTCAACATGCGTCAGAGGCGTTGGTTGGAACTAATTAAAGATTATGACATGGAAATCCAATACCACGAAGGGAAGGCCAATGTAGTGGCGGACGCTTTGAGTCGGAAATCGATTCATTCCTTGTGCGAGGAAGTAGCTCGGATCAGATTGCGAGAAGAGTTGGACCGCATGGATATTTGTGTCATCCAGAAAGGCGGAGATAAAAGCGACTTCGTCTTGCAACCCGAATTATACGCTGAGATCCGGGCGAAACAAGTGGGTGACAGGGTAATTGAAGCAAAGAAGGTCAAGATGGGTACAGATGGAGCGGCTGATTTTACGTTACACGAGGATGGTAGTATCCGGTTTAAGGGTCGGTGGTGTGTACCAGCCGACGAAGAACTCAAGAGGCGGATCTTGAGTGAAGCTCATAGTACGCCTTATTCGGTTCATCCGGGAGGAGACAAATTGTATAAAGACCTCAAGAAAACCTTTTGGTGGCCCAATATGAAACGCGAGGTAGCAGAATTTGTGTCAAAGTGCTTGACTTGTCAGAAGGTCAAGATTGAACATCGACGGCCACAGGGTATGCTGCAGCCGTTGGATGTGCCGGTTTGGAAGTGGGATTCCATCTCTATGGATTTTGTATGCGGATTACCGAGGAGCCCTAAAGGGAATAATATGATTTGGGTCGTTGTGGATAGACTGACCAAAGCGGCGCATTTCATCCCGATGAAAGACACCTGGAGTAAGACGGAGTTGGCTATGGCATACCGGAGAAATATTGTGAGACTACATGGTATACCCAAGCAAGATTGTGTCGATAGAGATGCGAGATTCATATCTCGGTTTTGGCAGAGCTACAGTGCACCTTGGGGACGGAGCTACGAATGAGTACAAACTTTTCACCCCGCTACCGATGGTCGACGGAGAGGACCATACAAACTTTAAAGACATGTTGAGGGCATGTGTGTTGGAATTCAAAGGCTCTTGGGAGGAAAAGCTCGATCTTATTGAGTTTTCATACAACAACAAGCTACCATGCCGCATTAAGATGGCACCTTTTGAGGCACTTTATGGTAGGAAGTGCAAAAGTCCGGTTTGTTGGGACGATTCGTCCGAGGCAAAGTTGATTTTGGGACCGCAGATGATCGAAGATACGATTAAGCAGTGCGTATAATCCGAGAAAAGATGAAGGCTGCCCAGATAGGCGTAAGAGCTATGCGTACTTACACCGACGGGATATTGAGTTCGCCGTGGGCGATAAAGTATTACTACGAGTATCACCAACCGAGGAGTGATGCGTTTTGGCAAAAAGGGGAAGTTGAGTCCCAAGTACGTGGGGCCATATGAGATCTTGGACCGCATAGGTGAAGTGGCATACCGATTAGCTTTGCCGCCGGCGTTGGATAAAGTGCATAACGTGTTCCATGTATCTCAATTGCGCAAGTACGTGAGTGATCCTTCTCACGTGATCGAACCGGAGGTGGTTGAGCTAGACCACCCTGACCTACGAGGAGGTACCGGTGCGTATATTAGATACCAAGGTACGGAAAACAAGGGGACGTGAGGTTAGCATCGTCAAGGTCTTATGGTCTAACCATGCCACCGAGGAGGCGACATGGGAAGCTGAGGATGCTATGCGACAGAAGTACCCGCATTTGTTCTCCTAAGGTATGCAATTTTCAAGCCTTACACGTTAAGTCCTTTTGCTTATCTTCAGGGACGAAGGGTGTTTTAAGGGGGGGTGGATCAACGCCCGGTACAAACCTGAACTTCGAGGACGAAGTTTTGTCTTAAGGGGGGGAGGATGTAATATCCCGAAATTTTGACTTACTAATTAATTAATAAGGATCTAATTATTTGGGAAATTATGGGTTTATTAATTTTTTGGAGGGATTTATTAATAATTAAAAAGGAGTTTTAATTAAAAAAGGATTTATTTATTAATGGATTAAAAGGATTTTCACTTTTTTTCCTTCTCCATTTTTTTCCCAAAACACAAAAACCCAAACCCTTCCCATTGCCGCCGGCTCCTTGTAGAAGAAGGAGAGAAAAATATCTCTCCTTGGTGTTTAGGAATTCGTCGTCGGTAATCGTTGTTTTCTGTTATAGATTCGAGCTTCGTTGAGGATCGTTTCTAGCTTAGCAAGGGCTTTCAAGAACGCAGCAATTCCGGTAAGGATAATTCTATGCTGTCAAAAGTTTAACTTGATGCTGTAAAAGTTTAATTTAAGACTTCTATGCTTGTGTGCCACGGTTTTGGTGTGTTAAACGTTCCTAGTAGTGTGTTGTTGTGTTAGTTAAAATCTACAGTCTATATGATACCTTTGTATGGAGTTTTCTGGGCCTAAAGTGTTGTTTTGCTGCTGTGTTGTGAAGAAACGGCTCAGAAATCGCGTAGAGAGTTTTTAGGGTTTTAGTTGAAACCCAGGCTGGACGGGCGTCTGCCTTGAGAGGACGGGCGTCCAGTCTTGGTCTCAACTCAGACGGGCGTCCGGATTCCTGGACGGGCGTCTGAAGGGCTACTTTTGATTCAGATGTAAAGTTTTCTCGGTGGACGGGCGTCCAAGTATAATGGACGGACGTCCGTGTGTGCTAAAAATCGATTCAGATGTAACAGTTTCCCCGGACGCGCGTCCGAGATCTTGGACGGGCGTCTACTTCTTCCAAACGGGCGTCCAACACTTCGTACGGGCGTCCAGCTTTAAATGTTCTCTCTTCTTTGTTAGTTATGGATAAACCTTACGAGCATGTTTTGTAAGTTGTGTTTGGATGAGACAACGGTATTGGTAACATTGGGTTTTGGATTTTGGGCATTGGAGTTCGTAGACCCGTAGTGGTTGGGCCGGATAGGGTAGCTCCCAAAGCCGTAAACCCGGGAAGGTTTCCTTACGACTTCAATGACCCTACGTGTTTGGGGAGTTGCGTACATGTGATGTGGTCGGGCCGGATAGGGTAGTACCCGAAGCCGGGAACCCGGGAAGGTTTCCTTGCACCCCAAAGACGTGATGGTCCATCTAGTATGGTACCATTGGATGACCTTTAGACCCTCCTCTCTGTGGCTTTACCCTTTTGAGGGATGTGCACATTCGGGACCTTTAGTGGCTAGTTGTGATGTTTGGTAACCGTCATATGGGCAGGTCGTAACTTTTATAGATTGGTTGGGTCCTTCATAAATTTAGTAGTACCTTTCTTGAGTTGGTTTTACTTTTGTACACTAGATTTATTCTTACTCAACTTTATAGTTGACGGTTTGTACTTTCGTCTGACCCTGCTATGATCCATTTATGGGGAGCGCATTCTTAGCAGTACTTCTATGGATGTTTGCTTGTTGCCGGGATGTCGCGGGGTTTGAGAGCCACGTAGTCGCAAATACACATGTTGTCTACATTATTTGAATTTTAAATTCTCAAAGATTTTGATGTCCCGCATAATTACATTTTCTTTCGGATTTGTACTCACTTTAATATTTTCTCAAGATAATAAATGGTGAATGTTTATTTTCTTTCCGCCGTGGAATGTTGAATGTTACCGCCACGACCGTGTGTCGCGATGAGTGGCACTACGGTGACCAATACCGGCGGCCGACGGGATTGGAAACCGGTGACCAATACCGGCGGCCGACGGGATTGGAAACCGGGGTGTTACACTTTCATGTATATATTGCTATCTAAGGTTCTGTATATGATATCTATAGCAATATTGTTGAGGTTTGCTCTTTTTCTATCTTTAGCATTCCATTCTCTTTTTGGTTTTGGAATGTACTGTGTTTGAATATCTACAGTTATAGATTTTGTGATTTCCAGTGGTCCATCAATCAGCACATCCATCATCTCAACATGTGTTGCAGCTAGAAAAGCCTGCATACAACGTTTATACTCATCAAAATGATCTAAAGAACACATCAACATTGTTCTAGCATACTGGTTGTTATCCATGATGCAAAGTTTTGAAAATCAGAAACTTGAAAAAGTTTTCAAAGTATTTTCACAAGCACAAAAAGTAGGATTACTTCAAAATAGAAGCACTTCTCTGATACCAATTGTTGGTCCCTTGAAAAGGCTTTGGTTAAGTTTAGGGGGGTGAATAAACTTAACACTTAAAACTTTTGGAGTTAACAAACTCAGCAAGTTCAGTAGCTCGCCGACCGCTCGAGTAGTCCGTTGACCACTCGGTAGTCCGCGACGACTCGGTAGTCAGTCCGCCGACCGTTGATTTTTCTGAATTTGTTGCAGCGGAATATATTCAAGTTCAGCCTTATTACTTGTTGTTAAAATATGATACCAAGTATTATATACTTAGTAGTGTGAGTGTGTGATTCAGTTGCTAGTTTCAGTAGGTTGATGTGCTTAATATACTAAATGCAGAAAGTAAATGCAGAAATTAAGTAGGCAATTTTTATAGTGGTTCCAGGTGGTGTAATCCTGTCAGTTCACTCTTCTCCTGTGATGTTGGAGGTAATTCACTAGAGATCTTTGAGTTTGCAGTTACAAAAATCCCTAAGTTGTCTGTCCGACACTTGGAATAGGTAGGATTGCTGCTCCAAAGTCTTCCACTGGTCCTTGAAGGGTAGAATTGCCTCTTCACCAGCTCCTCCACAAACAACAGTTCTTGACACCTAAGTGCTTCTCTGTCTTCTGCAGGTTTCTTGTAAACGAAAGTTTGAATCATGTAAGTGATTCGGCTTTCAAAGTGTGTACTTGATGTAATGATCGGGATGATGAAATGATCAGCAGCTTGATGTCTTCAAGTGTGTGTACTTGATGTAATTTGATAGCAGATTACACTTGAAGAATTTTCTAGATCAGTAGCTTTAAGCTCAGTAATGTCAGCAGGGCGATATCCTGATAAGAAACTGATAGCTCAAGATTGATTGTTTTTCTTCTTAAAATTCATCATTGTTTTTGTATCACGGGTCTTCTATTTATCTGTGAGAATCCTTGTGACTTATGTTTGAAATTCAAAACATAGCCGTTTAAGATTTGTCCCCATATTGACTTGCATTCTGTCCCTGTACATAGTACTGACACTGTCAGTTTACTTTTTGACAGTTTTATGACTGTCCACCCTTTGACTTGTACCCATTGGATAAACTCTGTTTCTTTCCAACGTTCTTTTAATCTTGACCATTGATTTGTTGATAAAATCAAGAGTTGTTATCTGTCCTTTTCCTTGTAATCTTCTAATGTAACCTTTGATTAAATCGAAATATGCATTCAGCAGGTTTCTATGTGTGTAAGTCTGCTGAAATGCTTATCAGTCACATGTCTGAAGTTTGTTGTGTTCATAAAACACTTCAGCTGACTGTCTTTTATCTAACTTTTAATTGTGAAGTTAGATTACACCAATTTGAACATAACTAAGTTCAAATCACCACTTAACTTATTGAACTTAGACCTTGTACACAAGGTATATGTAATCAGTTTAGGTCATCACAGACTTCCCTAAATTCTGATTCCATATCCTTGACTTTAAACACTAAGTTTGATCCCTTAGCCTTCAATAACTGAGTTTGAGCCCTCAGCCTTTAGTCTTCAGCAGGTTCCTAAACTCGTCTACTGACTCAGGTACCTTACTGACCTAGACAGGTCTGATGATGGAAGTCAGCTGACCTTTTACAGTGCTTGTTTAATCAAACCTATACAAAGATCAAACTCTAATAAGCCTATACATTTAATCTAGACACCTTTTTGCGTTTGCTCTATAATAGCTAGTCTGGCACTCATCACTAAAACTTAAAATACGTCCAACAATTTCCCTCTTTTTGGTGATGATGCCAATACCCTCCTTACAGCAAAGCAAAAAGGATAAAAACAAAAAATACAGAACAAATTCAGTCATTTCTCATTATAATCATATTTGTTCAACATTATTACAAACTAGACACATCAAAAGATAAAGAAATGTGAAAGTCTGCTGATCTAGTTCCTCCTTTCTCTTTCTTGTCTCTCTTTTTCTTGTTGCTCATGATATTCCCTTATGTCTCAGACCATATCTCTCATCCATTGATTTTCAATAAGGGAAAAATCAATATGGGGGTTTACTTCCTTCCACCATTTAATGCCTCAGGTAGAGTTAGATTAATTTGGTGTACTCTGAATCCTAGACGCATGTATAATTGCTTGAACTCTTCCAAAGATTCTCTTGCAAATGTAGTAGGTGGACTTCTTCCACGTCTTCCACCTCTTCCACCTCTACCACCTCTGTGTGAAGCTCTTAAAGCTTTAACTCTAGCTTCCCAGAACATAAGTCCCAAAAAGGAATTTAACCCCTCATGGAAACCCTTGTCATGGTAAGGTCTCCTCTTATTGTAGTATTGCTTTTGGTATTCTTTGAAGACGTCATCAGTCAGCTGAAGTCTGCCAGGTGCAGGTTCTCTGAATGCATTTGTATCAGCCTCCCATTTCTTTTGAGCAAAAATTCTAGCAGCCTCTTTTGCTACTGCAGTTTGGCTCTCTTCCCCCTTATTGACATCATCAACAAAATAGGACAGCAGGCCTTGAATACTCTCCTGTGTGATTACTAAATTGTTCAGTAGACCTTACATAATTTCAGTTCTTGTGTCAACTGTAGTGATCCTACCTTCCATTGTTTGCTCTAGCAGAGTTATCCTCTCAGTAATCTTAGGATCTAATGAGCAGGTTGAGATGTTCCAAAGGGTCAGGTACATCAAGCTTGGGTGCTTCAACAAGTTTATCAAGAATCTAGTGAATGGAGGCAAATTGTTCTTTAAAAAACTGATCCTTCAGTGTATTCCCTTGTTTTATGCCTCTCACATCTTTGTTTAGATCAACAAGAGCAAACTGAGTGGATGTGATATTGGAAGCAACTGTTTCAGTAGTCCTCCCTCTATTTTCCACCAGGTTCATCAAATCTTCAAATCTTTTCTCTTGTCTGTCAAGTTGAGTTCGTAACTGCGTAATGTCATGTCTGACTGCCCTCAACTCAGAAGCACTCCTATCCAATCTTTCCAAGAGCATCTCAGTGGGTGTCTTCTGAGCACCAGAATTGTTCGGTTGCTGATTGTTCTGATAGTTCTGGTGGAGATGAGCATTCAGGTGTTGATAAGTGCCAGAATTGTTATTCCTGGGCGGCAGGCTTGCTTGCTGATTATTATTGTTCTGCTGGCCCTGATTCTGATTCCATCCTTGATTCTGGCCCCAATTCTGACCTTGATGTTGCTATTGGCCTTGTGATTGAGATTGCTTATTCTGGTTATTCTGATAGTTACCCTGGTTCTGATTCTGGTAGGAATTCTGATTTTGGGGATTTTGGTTCCAAGGTCTGTTGTATTGTTACGATTCCATTTTGATTCTGCCCCTGATTCCAACCTTGACCTTGTTGATTATGATTCCACTTTCCCCCACTACCTTGTCCAACATAACTCACATCATATTGCTATGAATCATCACCCATACCATACTCCATTGGCGGCCCTTGCTGAATGTCGAAATTCTGATACTGCTTTTGCTAACCAAACTCTTGCTGATTCATATTCATCTTCCCCATCGCATACACATTCATCTTTTGCTGATCATTCTAGTTTCCAAACTGTTGTTGTGCTGGGGTAGATGTCAATTGTTGTGGGTAAGTGAACCTTTTCGATGATGTACACTACAATGCTGAGTGTCCACCACCACAGAGTTGGCATTGTTGTGCCTTCTTTCTATCCAGCTCCATTTGGTCCATCTTCAGTACCATTTCTTGCATCTTATCATGCATGATTGTCTCTCTATCCAACTCTTCTTTCAAAGACCTCACACTTTCTATTGGAGCCTTTTCTTCTTCCTAGATGACCCCCATTTCCTTTCTCCATCAGCCATATTCTCAATTTGTCTCATAGCTTGATCCGGTGGAATATTCATAATATCTCCGCCACTTGCGACTTTCAACTTGTTCTGGTCCACTGGCTCTAAGGCTCTAAACAATATGATTACCTGCTCAACCATGGAAAAACCGTGTGGAGGGCATCTTCTCAGCAGACCCCTGAATCTCTCATATGTCTCCTTCAGTGTCTCTCCCTCGAGACCATCAAATGAAGATATTTCTTCTTTCAAATCCTGAATTTTAGCCGGAGGAAAGTACTTCCTTAGAAACACTCTAACCACATCCGCCCACGTATGTAACGAATCATTAGGCAATGAATCGTACCAGTCCTTAGCAGCTCCTCTAAGTGCAAACAGGAAAACTATCAGCTTTATCGCCTCGTCAATAACCCTATTGTATTTCATTGTCCCACAAATCTAAAGGAAATGATCCAAAAAGCTATTCGGGTTCTCAGTTGACTTCCCATGGAACAAGGCGTGTTCCCCTAACATATTCAAGATGTTTTACTTTATGTCCTGTTGTTGGCTTTGATAGGGGGCACTCTAATTGGATTGTGCCCTGTAACTTCTTGTGGGGTAGTCACGTAATCTCAAAAAACTCTCGGTCCCTATACCTGCTGAGCCCTCTGGGGCTGATAGTTCTTCTGTGGTTGCTGTTGATTAAACTGCTGTATAGGTGGTTGCTGATTATTTTGGTTTTGGAACACCTGTTGGTTCCCCTTATTCCTAAGCATCTGATGTACTCGGATTACAGTCGCTTGGTCAAATTTTGGCTTGAAGTTCTGGGCATTCTGGTAATCAACTGTTGTAACACTGTATCGTCCCCCCTTAACTGTTCTACACGAGGATCTCTCGGTGGAGTTGGCAACGGCAGTGTTGCATTACCACCAGTAGTGTTCGAGGTTTGCCCTGGTGCATTATGTTCATTGTAGGGATCACTGGTATCTCGACCGTCCATTATATCCTCCATTTCTTCAGAGGAATCTAAGATAGAGCTTTCTACTATCCCTTCTTCTTCAAACAGAGGGTTCGGACTAGAAATCAGGATTTCTTGTCGGCATTGAATGTTTCTGTGGTGTGGAAAAGCTTCAATCTCTTCAATCGGCTCAATAAGAGGTTGTTTTGAAGATCGGGTCATGCACTGTAAAATAGGAAACAACAAGAAAATGAAATAAAAATGACCTCAGCCCAAGCTTTCGGTCAACTTAAAAGATATCAGACGTTACTCCCCGGAAATGGTGCCAAAATTCTTGATAGCAAAATACTTACCCGCTAACTTTCACCGACAGAGTATCGGGTCAACGGGAGTATACTGGTCACAAGGTCGTATCCACAAGGAGTAAGTCTAAGTACCAAAGCTGACGATTAACTTTGTTCAGATCAATCAAAGGTGGAAATGTCTTATATTAGTGCAGAAATAAACAATAATACGAACGGTGTTTAACTAGGGATTAACGGGTATAGCCAAACTATGATCCCACGAGCTACTTTTACCCCTTAGGAAGGACTTGACGGGGAGCGTGTCTTAACCATCCTACATATCCAAAATAGTTTAACGACATCCACAGTGCCAACTCCTAATTCTAGTGATTAGACTGAACAACTCGATCTAACCACCCTATGTGAAGCTAACCGACTCTCCCTTTAGAAAACCGATTACCCTCAACATGATTCAGGTCTAGAGTTGCTCGAACAACGATGACAAACCTATGTATTTGAAACGGACCTAATAACTAGGCCGAATCTACGCAATGATCCCAAAACCCCTTTTCCCACATCTCACCGCAAAATACATCTATAAGTTCGATGTGTGCGACAATGAACTAGGTGATCAATCTAATTCAAAGCTATTATAATAAGTTTTAGGACGTGGATTAATTGTTAAAACATTCAATTACGCACTACATTACTCCCAATCTCATCCCCCTTAGGGTTTTCACTCGTTTTCACATAATTCGACTACACATAGAATTAGCTACTCATGATTGTACTAATAACAGAAATAAAGATTGAAATCATAACTAGAACAATAAAGGAAAAAGTATTCATTACCATTTAATCTGACGAAAATCTGATCCACAAAGTATTGAGAAATAATTGCTCTAAAAGTCGAATCTTTGATCTTGAAACGGAAATCTAAGCTATATAAAGTGTTTAGAATCAAAGGATGTAAACTAATGAGTCAACGGATCAAAGTATGTTTATCCTACACCAAAACCGCACCAAGATCGCCCCAAATATTCCTAAGGTAATAAAAACTGTTGTATGAAAGAATAAGGCTGCGTATTTATAGTGTGAGGTTAAAATCCACTGCTGTCGAGGGCAAACGCCCGTTTGCCTCTTGGCGAACGCCCGTTTTCCTGGAAATCTGATTCTTGATTAGGGCTTGTTCTTCAGTGAACCAGTGTTTGGCTTCTTTGAACGCTCGGTTGATGGATCATGTTTTGAGGGCAAACACCGTTTGGATTGTCCTAAACGACCGTTTGCAGAATATGAGCTCGGCATTCGAGCTGAACCCATCCAAACGCCAGTTTGGGGGTAATTTGGCCGCTTGTTTGTCTTCTAAGCCAACTTTCAGTATCAAATGCTAACTTGGCAAATGCTCGTTTGAACTGGCCAAACGCCAGATTCGCCAACGTGTTACTCTCCTTGCTGTAAACGCCAGTTTGGTTAGAGTAAACGCTCGTTTGCCTTGATTTCACTCCAAACTTGATTTTTCTCCACTTTCATGCTACTTTCATGCCACGAACATGTTTCTCACTCTAGAATATCACCTTCCGGGTCCTCGAGTCACCTAAGTCCTTCAATAACATATACGAACAAACACCAAGTGTAATTCTGCAAGACAAAAGTGCTCGGAAAAGAAGTAAATATCATCAAAAAGGCGGATTTTACTATCGATATGACAGTTTAACTCCCTGTGCATATAACTCTCGATATTACTCTCGAAACAGTTTATATCTACCCAAAACATGTCAATAAAGTGATAAACGGGGGTTAAACTGTACACCAAAGTACAGTAAAGTTGACTCCCATCAACTGCCAACTGCGCCATCTCAGACTCGGGAACATGTATATTCCTACAAGCCTTCTCAAAACTCCATAGCCATTCGTCTGCCTTTGTATGTTCCACATTCCTAAAGAAGTCTTGAACTCGGTTCCTTTTCAGCCTTGTATACCAATCCACAGGGGTTGCTTGCTCAAAAACCGGTCTAACTGGTGGTGCTGGTTCGTATCCAAAAGGTTCTTGTTGATGAAATTGTTGTTGAGGGTAAAGTGGCGGTTGAGGTCGAAATGGTGGGATCACTTGAGGATTGGACTGATAAGGATAGAATCCCTGGTGATGTTGTTGGTAGAAACCATAGGGTGGGTATCCTACACCTTGCGGATGATCAAAGCGCGGTGAAGGGGGTATGGTAGGTCGAGGGGTATGACCTATAGGAGGTGGCTAAAAGGTCTGGTACTATTGGTGATGGAACACTGGTGGTGAAGGGGTGGCTTACTGGTGGTGGTTATACACTTGTTGGTGGAGGGTAGAAATTGGTTTCCAGAGGAGCATAAACTGGTGGGAAATCTCCTACTACAGTGACACGGATGGGGGCTTCCCCTGGTTCACCATAAATGAAATTATACCTTGCTCGGGGCCGTGGGGTAGGATTCTGACGTGGTCGCGGTGTTGGGCTCCGCTGAGATTGGGGTGTTGGGGTTGCCGTATGAGGAGGTTGGGGTGTGGTTCGGGTGAGGTGAAGGATTCTGCCTCACAAAACCGCCTCCTACAACCGGCATCGGACTCTCTTGCTGCACTCCTAAAGCTTCTATACCTGCTCCGGTTCTAGTGAACACCATCCTGATGACCAAAGAAAACCAAAACGTTACTAAGAGGTCCAAAGAATACTTATCTTAAAGAAAGAAAGCCTAAAAGACGATTCTCTCTGATACCAACTGTAACGCCCCGTTCCCAGACACCGAGTCCTTATCCGGAAAAGGAATGTTAGGCACGTATAAAATAAAATAAATTCACTTTATACGTAAGCCTCTAATACGTCGTATCAAAATATAGCAAATGGAAGCAAAAGACTCGGGTATATATTTCTTTTTCCAAATAGACAACAATAGAAATTCAAACTAAAGATGAAAATGTAACATCCATTACATTCAAAGGAAAATACAAAAATCCCAAAACAATTTATGATATCCTCGAAAGAAAATAAAAAAGGTACTACAAGTCTCGGAAGACCAAAAGCCAAAATCCAAAAGAACCAAAAGAACGTATAGTCTAATAAATAAATGAAAGAACACTAGAAATGTAAATCTCCAATGAGGCGTCGTCAAACGTTGTCATCGAAATCCTCCTCGTAAACTTGATCAACATGTTCATCTTCTCACCCCCAAACACATAGAAAACATGCATTTGAGGTAAGTACAATGTACATAATAAAAGAGAGAAGCTATGATATTAATTACAATTTATAAAGAAAAGATACTTATTGATCATTTATATTTATGTGACCGACTCAATCTGGGGTTCATTTCATGTCCATCTACATGTTATGACTAAACGTTTCTATCTTAACTTATCTATGTTACAACCGCACTCAAGGGCACTACGCATATCCGGCTGGGGATTTTCTTGGCAACATATTGGTGGATCACACCAATACCCACGGAAGCCTATACTGGTAGACTCGATAGTGCGCGCGTTTTAGTGAAGTCCCTCCGTACTTAGGGTCTTGTGAACCTACGGAGTTATCCACCTTCAGGAAAGCACACACATCACGATATTGTCTGGTGCCTAACCAAGAGTGACATGATGTTTAATCTTTTACTAGGCAAGTACGTATTTATTAAATTGTTAACTAGCCACCTAAGCATTTTCAAATAATCTCCCTCACACATACTACTCTCTTCCTAGACCACTAGACACAAACAACGCCTAGAAATTTCACAAACATTGATGAATGCTAATTCATCAAAGCACAGTGCCTCTCATGCTCTTCCGACGGATCCGAACTTCAACTCCCTTTAAGAGTACATTCGGTGCCGAAACTAAACGAATCAGAAGCTCATTCCAGGCTTATTCATGTTTATACAATGTTATTAGACCATAAATCAAGGTTCAACATCTTTTTAGATGGCTTAACAACATATAATTAAAAATCAGAAGCTCATTCCGGGGCAATGCTCATGTTTATACAAGGATCGTTCACCCTATGGAATGCATACGCATTCCCTATCTAAAAACCTGCTGCAAACTCTATGTTCAACAATGCGTGCTCATTGTTATCAATACGTGTGATATATTATTTTTATATGATTAAAAATATGTTATATTATCAACGAATTTTATGTAAAATATATGAAATTATGGTATAAATAGTATGAAATGTTAATTTTTATAATTTAGAGTAGTTAGTAGTAAAAATAGTAAAAAGTTGTAATTTTGTACCGATTTTAGTAAATCGGAGTGTCGTGTCAGATTTACGTGGGTATTTGTGATGTTTTATTGCAGATTTATAACCCGAGACCCCGAGAATCGACATATTGAAGTTTAATCATATCTCTGGAATGATTTAGAGAGTGCCACGAGTTTAAATGATCAATTGAATAGCTTAAGTGGACAAGTGGCCAACCAATTTGGTTAAGTAATAATCGAGAAATGTCTTCGACAAACGAATGGCTCATCAAAACGACATTTTCAGAAAAAGTGTTCTTCACGAAAGTTGTAGATTTTACCGAAAGCTTTCCAATGCAATTTAAATTATGAAGATTGGAGGTCTACAACTTAAACAATGATCAAGTGGCTAATCGATTTGGGTTAAGAAAAATCCCGTAAAAGCTTCGGAGGAACACGAGGTTATCAAAAAGACGTTATCTGGAAAAGAGTCCTTCATGAAAGTTGTAGAGTTTCTCGAGACCTTAATTTTGGCATTTCGTTTGCAATTTTTGGAGGGCCGTAACTCGAGATATGAATTTTAGAAGTTTAATAATTATATATATAAATATATATAATCACCGCACATGCTGGAGTGATCAAGTTAGTGGATGTAATCATTATACCGGACCGAGCCGGCCTAATACCGGACCGGTCCGGCCAAGGATCCAACTTCTATATAAGGAGTTGATCAGAGAGCAGTTCGGGGTGTACCCAATATATATAAATCTCATATATATATATTCTCCTCTCTTCTCTTTTCTTTTCTTTTTATTTTGTAGTTTGTAAATAAGGCCTTACGCCGTAATAATGTAGTTTTATGTATCGTTGTAATGCTCGGGAAAATCTCGGAAGTCGGTTTTGCTAAAGAAGTTGTAATGTCCGGAAAATACGATTTCTGAATCAACTGCCGTATTCGGGTAACTTTTCTTAAGTATTTATGTTTGTTTTTATATTTTTCGTTGTTATAATGTTTTTAGGCTAAATATAATACTGGCCAAAACTATGTAATCGGTTTTATTTCGATCTTTTCGTTAAAGAAATGTTGTTAAGTTAAAATGACTAAAATTGAGTTAATTGAATCTTTTTCTATTTTAATCGTATTCGTAATGACATATTTAATCGATCTGAGGAATTCATAATCTAATTATGAATTGACGCCTCGTAGTCAGGATTCGAGATAAAAAATAGAAAAACCGGAGGGTAAAATTGGCCGTGTGAATAACGTGATAACGGAATCCGATTTCCTACCCGGGGGTAAATTTGTTTTGGGAGAAATGAATTTTATTATAATTTGTACTCGAGATCGTAATAATGTTAAATCATCGCTTAAGCGAAACTTAAACCGGAAAGTTAAATCGTCCGGCTTTGACAACCGGAGCCTTTAAAATAAAATTGACCGTTTGACGAACGGAATGACTCCTTTTTATCTAAGGGTAGATTTGTACTCGGGACCCGTTCGTAAAAACCGTAACGCTTGTGGACCTTGGACCGATGCAATGGACATATGACAATTTCATACGCTCATGCGAGGAGGAATTGTTTACCTCAGGAGTGCACCGTTTCATTTACTCAATTGGACCTAAAATAAAAGGAGAGATCGAACACATTTCATTTAATCGAAAAGATCGTATAAACCAATTATATAAGTTTTGGCCAGTTCTCTAAAATTATTTGTTTAATATATTGGTACCTATATATTTATATATATATATATACTTTGCAATTTATGTACATCTATATATATTTATATATCTATATATATTATATTAGAATAACAATTAAATTACGTATTTATTTTATGTTGACTAGAATAGTAGTGATCTGTGTTATAAAATTGCGGTTTAGATCGAGTTAATAACAGCTCTTTGGTATTTAACCACACAATAAAAGAAATTACCAAGTTCCCTGTGGATACGATACTCTGACTCACCATACTAGCACCACAATTTGACCCGGTACACTGCCGGTTAGAATCGTTTAACCCGGGAATTGTCTGTCAGATTTCTGGCACCATTCTCAGGGACAGGTTAGGCGGGGTCAGCTTTTTGGCGCCGTTGCCGGGGACGTCGCTAATTTCTTTTTTTTGTGTCTATGGTTACTACTTGTATTAGCTCAAAATTCTCGAGAATAAGTCAACACTCTTCTTATCACATTTTTTTTTTATTTTTCGTTGGTACTTGCTTTATAAGTAAGTTACCAATCTTTTTACCTTTATCTTTTTCGAGTTATCTTATATTTTCGTTAGTTGATGACCAGAAGCGGTAAGGCCCCGCTCACTCCTTATAAGCCTGACATAAACACTTACGAAAGGCAGTTAAGAGTAGAGAGTAAACGCGGTCATACTAGTCAGGGAAATCCTGATCAAGAATCATCTTCTAATAAAAATACAAGAATGGCTGAAATCAGTGATGAAACACCTGAACAAGGGCTGGAACATGCTCTAGGGCATGGACAGAACCCTGTTAACCCTAATAATCAAAATAATAATAATAGAAATAATCAAAATCGGAACCAGAATAATCGTAATAATCCGCCAAACCCGAGACCTATCTGTGATCAAACCGTGAGAAGAAACCAGACTAATAATCCCATACTTTTACCCAATGAAGGAGCAAATAATTTCGAAATTAAGTCTCATCTTTTTGGTTTAATTGACGCAAGAGCCCAATTCCTAGGAGAGGATGATGAAGATCCACATCATCATCTCTATCTTTTTGAAGAACTCGTGCAATACAAACCAAAAGTCAAGGTGCTCATAAGGAATTAACGAGGATGACTATGTTTCCTTTTTCTTTAAAAGGACGAGCCCGAGATTGGTTTATGTCTCTTCCACATCATTCACTTACAAGTTGGGAGGAGATTCAAACTGAATTTCTGAAACAATATTTCACTCCTGGACGAAATTTGGAATTAAAAGTCGAGGTTGCTAACTTTAGACAAGGATCTGAAGAAACGCTCGGGAATGCGTGGGAAAGATTTAAAAAACTGTTAAGAGCTTGTCCCGATCATGGTTATTCCTTAGATATGCAAATTCAACTTTTCTGTCGTAAATTGAGAAAAGATTCACGTGCAGATGTAGATCATGCATGTGGTGGTTCGTTAATGATGAGTGAAGCTCAAACAGTTTACGATGCTATAGAAAAGATTTCCAAAAATAACAGAATGTGGGAAACCGGTTCTAGCACCAGAAAAGTAGCTTTTGCAGGAGAATGTACGTCTAACACGGAAGTTCTAGCACATTTAGAAAATTTGAGTAGGAAATTTGATGGCCTACAAAATAAGAACCAAAACTCAGAACATAGTACACCAACTGAATACTCAAATCAGGATAATATGCCATTAGGGAGTGAAGAACCAACAGATATTCAAAAGAGGAGGTGAGTTTTCTTCAAAGAAAGATAGGAATTTGAACAATGCATATTCAAACTCGTTTAATGCTATTAGAAGAGATCACCCTACTTATCGATGGTCCGAAAACCCTAGTAAGCAAGGACAACCGCCATATCCAGCTCATATAGGAATAATAACCAAGTTTATCAAGAAAATACATCTAATCGAATTTACAATCATTACCTAGATCCTATCCTCAACATACCACTCAAAGTATACCAAGAACTCAAAGTTCAACTCAACCTCGCGTAAGGAGTTGAAAAATGGGAAAAACTAATGGAAAATATGATGGGTGTAGTATCTACTCAAGCTAAGAATATGGAAACAATGATGACTTCTATTGGTACAAATCCACTAAAGATATGAGTACAATGAAAACATCTATGAGTGGCCATGATACCAGAATGAGAACGATAGAAGCTTCATTGAGGAATATGGAAGATCATTTGAGTAGGGAAGGTGAACGTAACAACTGTAGACCCCCAGGAGGATTACCTAGCAACACTGAAAGAAACCCAAGAGAGGTAAATGTTGTAGTTACGAGAAGTAGGAAGCTCAGTGGAAGCAATGGAGTTGAAAACTTTGGGAATAATGAAGTAGAAAATGATTTAGATGGAAAGAATGATGAAACTAAAGATGAAATTGAATTCACCGATGAGGAAGAAGAAATTATAGAGAATTTCTTGAAAAGGAATAGAAGTTTGGAATCTAAAAATGAAGGTGAAAAATGGGTAAAAATCCCTAGGATTTTGAAAGACCCTTTGGATAAAGATTTAAGGAATTTATTCAAGGAACATGTTAGAATAGATGAAACCGGTAATAAGGATGAGAAACAGGAAGAACCGAAAAAGTCTGAAGTAGAGATTGATTCAGGGAACAATTTAAAGGAAAAAATTCAAGAACCTGAAACATGGCGACTAAGTAATACTCAAAGGTTTAAAGATAAAGGAAAAGAGAAATTGACTAAGGAGCCAAAGGTTATAGATTTAGAATCTTTACCTTACCCTCCTAAAGATCAAATCAAAAAGGCTAAAACTGATCAGAAGTATGCTCGTTTCCTTGATACTTTTCGTCATCTTCATGTTAATATCCCTGTTATTGAAGCTCTAATTAATATACCTGCCTATGGAAAGTTTCTGAAAGATATACTATCAAATAAGAAAAAATTAGAGGAATATGAGAATATATGCCTGAATGAAGAATGTTCTGCACTTCCGCAAAGATAAGTTACCACCTAAACTGAAAGATCCTGGAAGTTTTACCATTCCATGTGAAATTGGAGGATTTCTGTTTAAGAAGGTCTTATGTGATCTAGGAGCTAGTATAAATCTCATGTCTAATGAGGATTATAAAAAGCTAGGCATAGGAAAGCTTACTAAGACTGAAATGACTCTGCAAATGGCAGATAGATCGATTAAGTACCCTAAAGGGATTATTAAGGACGTATTGGTTAAAGTAGACAAATTCTATTTTCCGGTAGACTTTGTAGTTATGGAAATGGAAGAAGGATATTCAGCGCCTCTTATTCTAGGTCGTCCATTTCTAGCTACAGGAAGAACTTTAATCGATGTTCAGAAAGGAGAATTAATTTTGAGAGTCAATGAAGATGAAGTTGCTTTCAATATTTTCAAAGCTATGAATTATACATCATCGAATCATGTTCTTTTATAGAAGATATTCATTCTGTATATGATAATCAGTTACCAACTTTTGAAGACAGATTAGAAGAATGCTTAACTCTGTCTATCTATAAAGAGGATGAGGAAGACATTGAAATGAAAGAGATAATCCTTTCTCTAGATAAAGGAAGCTTTACTTTTAAGCCACCATGGCATAAGTATTTGGAGTTAGAACTAGAAGGACCAGTTCTTAAATCATCAATAGAAGATCCGCCGAAGAATCTGGAATTGAAACCGTTACCTTTAAATCTGAAATATGCTTTTCTTGAAACTGATAATCTATTACCGATTATTATTTCATCAACTTTAACTGAGCAACAAGAAGATCAATTACTTAGAATGTTAAGGAAGCATAAGAAAGCTTTTGGATGGACAAGCTGCCGATATTCGAGGTATTAGCCCCGAGATTTGTGTTCATAAGATAATTTTGAAAGAAGATGCTAAACCTTGTATTCAACCGCAACGCCGCCTCAACCCGAATTTACGCTTAATCGTTAAGAAAGAGGTGATTAAGCTATTAGAAATGGGAATAATCTTTCCTATATCGATAGTGAATGGGTAAGTCCAACTCAAGTTGTACCAAAGAAAGGAGGTTTCACAAAGTGAAAGAGAATGATAAGAATGAATGGATTCCAACAAGGGAAATTACAGGATATCGAATGTGCATTGATTTTAGAAAACTAAATGATCATACTAAGAAAGATCATCATCCGCTTCCATTCATAGTTCAAATGTTGGAACGTTTAAGTGGACATAAGTACTACTGTTTCTTAGATGGTTATTCAGGATATTTACAGATTTTCATTGCAGCAGGAGATAGGGAAAAGACTACTTTCACTTGTCCTTATGGAACTTTTGCGTATAAAAGAATGCCGTTTGGTTTATGTAATGCTCCTGCTACGTTTCAAAGATGTATGATGTCTATATTTTCTGATATGGTTGAGAAATTCTTAGAAATTTTTATGGACGACTTTAGTGTTTACGGAGATTCTTTTGGTAAATGTTTGTCGCACTTAGAAAGGGTGTTACAACGCCGTGAGGATACCAATCTAGTACTAAACCGGGAAAAATGTCACTTAATGGTATCGAAGGAATTGTTCTAGGTCATAGAATCTCTGAAATAGGAATTGAAGTTGATAAAGCTAAATTCGAGGTGATTGAAAAATTACCACCACCAATGAATCTAAGGACTCTAAGAGGATTTCTTGGACATGCAGGATTTTATAGAAGATTTATTGCAGATTTTTCGAAGATAGCAAAGCCTCTAAGTCATTTACTTGAAAAAGAAGTACCTTTTAACTTTGATAGTAAATGTATGGAATCATTTAAGACCTTGAAAGCGAAGTTGATTACTGCACCAGTGTTGGTAGCACCAGACTGGGATTTGCCTTTTGAGATTATGTGTGATGCAAGTGATTTAGCTGTAGGAGCTGTTTTAGGTCAAAGGTATAATAAAATTCTCAAAGCTATCTATTATGCATCTCACACACTAAACGCAAATCAACTTAATTATGCAACTACGAAAAAGAACTGCGTTGGTGTAATTTTTGCCTTAGATAAGTTTAGATCATATATTGTTGGTTCTAAGGTAATAATTTATACGTACCATTCAAATACGAAGTATTTACCGAGTAAGAAAGACGCTAAACCTCGTCTTCTTAGATGGATTCTCTTACTTCAAGAATTTGATATTGAAATTAAAGATAAAAAAGGAAGTGAGAATGTAGTAGCGAGATCATCTAAGTAGAATGGAGACTGAGGAAGAGATAGGGAATGAAATTAAAGATTCATTTCCGATGAACAACTTTTTAGAATAGATACTCCTTCAACCATGCAAGCTTATTAAGAAATAGAATTCCTTCTAAGGAAAGTTCACCTTGGTTTGGAGATATCATTAATTACTTAACTGTGATTATATTCCGTCTCATTGGACTTGGCAACGAAAAAAAATTCTTTTATGACTTAAAATTTTATTACTCGGGAGGAACCGGACCTTTTCCGTAAGTGTTCGGATGGGATAATCGTAAAATGTGTGCCCGATAATGAAATTTTAAGTATTTTATCGTTTTGTCATGATCGTGAGGCAGAGGTCATCATGGAGGGTGGAAAACTCGCTTTTAAAGTTTTACAATGTGGTTTTTATTGGCCTACACTATATAGAGATGCTTATAAGTATGTTAAATCTTGTGAATCTTGTCAAAAATGGGGAAATGTATCGAAAAAACATGAAATGCCTATGCACCTATTTTAGAATGTGAGTTATTTGATGTTTGGGGCATAGATTTCATGGGACCTTTCCTATATCGTTTGGAAAAAGATTTATTCTTGTAATGGTAGATTATGTTTCGAAATGGGTAGAAGTCAAGCTCTTCCCACTAATGATACCAAAGTTGTCATACGATTCCTTAAAAAGAACATATTCACTAGATATGGCATTCCGAGGGCTATCATTAGTGATAGAGGTTCACATTTTTGTAATAAACCATTTACTAAGATAGTTGAAAAATATGGTGTAACGCATAAGTTAGGAACGCCCTATCATCCGCAAACTAGTGGTCGTGTAGAAGTGTCGAATAGAGAGATTAAAAGAATCGTGGAAAAAACAGTTGATTCAAATCGTAAAAATCAAGCGCTTAAATTAGATGATGCATTATGGGCATACGTAACGACTTTTAAAACACCAATTGGTTGTTCTCCCTATAAGCTAGTCTTTGGTAAGTCTTGTCATCTCCCGCTTGAACTAGAACACCGAGCCTTCGGGCTATTAGATTTCGAATTTTGATCCTAAGGTCGTCGGTGATCATAGATTGCTTCAATTGACAGAACTAGAAGAATTTCGTCTCGATTCTTATGAAAACGCTCGAATCTACAAGGAACGCACGAAATCTTTCCATGATAAGAGAATCTTTAAGCGTGAGTTCCATGTAGGTGATCGAGTGCTTTTGTACAATTCACGTTTAAAGTTGTTTCCAGGTAAGCTTAAATCAAGATGGACAGGTCCATTTAAAGTAACAAGGGTTTACAAAACTGGAGCTGTTGAACTAACTGATGGAAATACAACTTTTATAGCCAATGGCCACAGAGTAAAGTTATTTGTGGAGGGAGAAGGAATCACACTGAAAGAAGAAGTAATGCTACTGATTGATCCCCCAACAAACTGAAAAGCAGAAAAACTGAAAAACTGAAAAGCAGAGAAACTGGAATCAGCCGAAAACCAGGTTCTATCTATCTTTACTTTTCTGTGTTTTATTTATGTTTAAACTCTTTTCGTCTTTTACCGGATAGACGTAAAAGAACTGGATGTCTTTTTTAGATAGAATAGGAGTTTTTATTTTACTGTTGAAATTAGGCCTTGATAGAGATGTCGCGTTTTCTATAGAAGCTTTAGTTGTTGAACAGAACAAGAAATTGTTGAGAGAGATCAGATTGAGGGAAGTTTGTAATGGAACATCAAGAAGTGCGATAAAAAGAAGGGCAAAGTTTCTAATGAGATGCAGAATCTGTGGAAAAAGTGAACATGTTGGACGCCGTGGGAAAAACACAACCAAATCCCGGATGAGTGTTTGAATATTGTTAGGAAGGGAACGATTAGGTGGTTATCCGAAAATCCCGATGGAATTCCGAGAGATAATTCAAATGCCTCGTTTTTAGGAGTTAGGTTGATCGAGCGTTATATCAGAACTTTGGAAGATTTAGAAATCGAAGAATCAGGAACCCCTTAAGTTTCGAGTCTTTTATTTTATTTTATTTTATAAAATTTTCACATAACTTCTGAAAATTTTATAAAATTGGATCCTTATGAAATTTGAGGAGTTTTTATAAAAGTTTTATAAAAGTTTTTTTTTAGTTTTAATTTAGATGTTTTGTAAGAATTGATATAAATTTATTAAATTTTTATAAGCTTTTTAATAGAGTGTTATAAAGATTTTATTAAATTTTTAGAAATTGTTATAAAATTATAAAATTTCCTTCAAATTTTATTAAGTTTTAAAAATTATAGTAAACTTATTTTTAAGGTTTTAATTAAGTTTTATTAGAATTTTTATAAGTTTTCATCAAAAATCATAAAAAGTAAAAAAAAAAAAATTTCGAAAAAATGGAAACATTTGGGCACGGACCGATCCGGCTTTAACCCGGACCGGTCCGGGGTCTAAAAACATAAAAAAAGGACGGGGACCCTTCTTTTCTTCTTCTTCTTCCCTAATTTTTTTTTACAGCCGCATAAACACCAAACCCCACCATTACGAATTTTTTTACTTTTCTTCCACAAAAATTCATCTCACACTACACCATTACTTAATTTCTTCTCATTATCATCTCCTCTCTTCAACACAAAGTGGAAAATTCAAAAAGGGTCAAAAACAAGCTCAATTTCATTCCGGCGACTTTTGAACTTTTCCGGCCTACTTTTCAACGTTTTCTACACATTAAGGTATAATTTAGTTTATTTAGTTATCAATTTCGTATTTTTCATAATTTGTTAGAGTAATTTCAACTGTTTTGATTTTTGAGTGTGTTGTGACATTTTTATTTTTTGTTGTTTTTTTTGTTGTTGATTGGCTTTACCAATATCGTAGAATGGCTGAGTCGAGTAGGAGAGTCTCTAAAAAGCGTAAATCAAACATTCCTATATCAACTCCTGTTGTAGGCACAGTTATTTTATCACCTGAGGAAGAAGCCGTAAGCTTCGAAAAAACAGCATCACAGGAAGCTAAGAAAGCTTATGATAAGATTTATAGTAAATGTGATGTTCTAGTTGAAAAAGGATTAGACTTGGCTGACTTAGGTGATGAAGTTAAGGACATTTTTACAAGACGTCAGTGGTTAGATTTAGCAGCCAGAAGGGAAGGGGAAATTAACACGACTATAGTAGCTGAGTTTTATTCGGTTTTATCTACTTTGTCAGAAGAGCAGCTTACGCAGTCGCAGACTGTACCCCTTAGAACTAGAAATGTTCCTTTTAGCCCTGAAGTCATTAATGCAATTCTAGGAGTTGAGGTTTTTCCTGATGAGGAGGATTACAGGGTAGTTTATAATTTAGATGATCCTGCTAGCTTTGAGCAGACTGCCCTGAGAGCCCAGACTGTTTTTGACCCGACCGCTGTGTGGGTTGAAAATAGATTTAATTACGGGAACTGTTATAGAGGTCTGAGGGCAATTAAAAGATTTATTAGCCATAATCTCTACCCTTCTAGCAAACATACTGCATATGGAAAGGAAGATGTGTGTATCGCTTGGGCGATGGTTAATGATGTTAGAGTGGATGTTGGAAAGGTCATGTTTAAAAGGATTTTCGAGAGTATTGTCATCGCTGCACTGTGAAGTCATCTCGTACTTCCCTTGTTTTATTTCTGCTTTATGTCGTACGGTGGGAGTACCAGTTCTGCCTAATGACAAGTTAGCTCTGGCAGATGCCAATCTTATTGGACCTAGTTTGACTACACTTCCGGATGGTAGTATACGCTCTTTACTTAGACGTAGTCAAACTCAGCCAGCTCCACCAGTTTTTACATCATCTTCCTCTTTTCCATCTTTTTCTAGTCAGCCTCAACAAACTCCTTTCTCCAACACTATCACATATGACATGTTTCAATCTTTAGTGACAGACGTTGCACGTGGTCAAGCCAATGTGGCTTATTATGCCGAGAGTACTAGGCGGTGGTGTGATGATCTTCGTAGAGGTTTAAGAAGGAACGAGCGCTTGCTTCGTAATCCTACTTTTGATGATCCCGCCTATCCACCTTGTCGGTCCGAGCCTTATACCTTACCGAGTGGGTAACACCTATTCCACCACCTTCGAGCTTTCATCCATCGTCATATCCTTTTGGAAGCCAATCTAGTGGGACAGTGTATTTTCGACAGTGTTCGGAGACCAAGAATGTCGAGTTGGGGAGGATTCACCGAGTTTGCACATATCACGACCGGCATGAGTTCGATGGGTCTTGATAGTTCGGTCGGACCACGACTACGGCTTCACCGCCGGCTTCTCGCCGTTTCCGAGTTCGAGTTTTCAAGTTGATCCTGAGGAAGACTACGATGAAGATTGAATTTAATAATTTTGATTAAACATTTTTATTGCACTTTTTATTCGACATTTGTCATTTAGATATTGGTTTGTTTTCATTTTTCGTTTAGTTTGATTTTACAATCGTTTTTATCAAAATTTGGTTTGCATTTTAAATCGGTTTAATTTTTATAAAAACTATAAAATATCACAAAAATAATTTTTGTAGAATTACTACGTCGTTTTATAAAAAATAATGTGTCGTTTTATCCGTTCGTATCAAAGATAACATACTCTTTGTGAAATATCTTTAAAGGCATATGCAATGTTTCACACGTGAAGTAAAAAAAAACAAAACACAAGTTGTCTTTCACCTCTGTCCCTCAGTAAAAGTAAGATGAGGCCGGACCGATCCGGCACATTCTCGGACCGGGCCGTGAAGAACAGAAGGCTGAGTCATTTTAGAGTCTGTCTAATGCAGCCACGTATGTATAATTTTACCATCTATTTAAAGAAGTAAAGGCAGGAGCAACAATTGCTCATTCTTTCACTGTCTATCTACCTTCAGTTTTATTTCTTTTACTTTTTATCAAATTTTGAAAATGTCGAACCACTCCTCACCGTCGGTTAATTCTTACGAGCCGCATACACCGGATCATCCGGAATCTCAAGCTTCTAATGAGAGTATCATTTTACACAATCGATTTGCGAATTCTCCAATTCTATTGGAGAAAGGTTTAAATTTAGATAAGATTGATCAATGGGGAAAAACTATCATTCGAAGTTTTGGTTGGAAAAAATTTGTCAAGACACCGAGAGGTAGGATAAATGTCTCAATAGTGCGAGAATTTTATTCGCACTAATGACGACATCTATGATTGATATCACTCAAATTGTTCTAGTAAGAGGAGTGGTCTGTTCCCTTCTCTTCATCTCGTTATCAATCAAATCTTTGAAATTCCACCGCTTACGATGCCGCACTTTGAAATGCAATGGGGACTCCAAAATCCCTCTAATCATTTGAATAAAGTACACGAGTCGTTCCAATGTCTCGTTCCCGCTTTTTGATACAAATCACGACATGTCAACACGAGCTCTACTTCCACACCTAAAGGCGTGGAAGCATTTTATAAATTCTCGAGTTTATCCCACCTGGGGATTTTGGAAGTTTGGCTGAGAATGAAATGCTTCTACTTTATGCTTTGACATTCGGTGTATTTGTTGATTGGGGGATTCTGATTCAAAGGACAGTATTGGAGTTTGCAATCACGAGAGGTAGTAGGGGGAAACCTATGCCTAATTCATGGATGATATCACGTTTGTGTATTCTTCTGAATGGAGTAGAAGAGCTGGAGACGGATGAAATTTTTCCGTCTAGAGATAGTCGGTTTGGATTACTACCGGTTGATACACCGGGATGTTCGTCTACCATCTAGAGAGTTGTTGGTAGTTTGTTAGTGATAATTAAATTTTAATAAGTTAAGTTTTAAGTTCTTTATTCAAATTTACGTTTTTCTTTTAAGTTTGTATTAATCTATCTTGTTTAATATATATGTCTTACTTTTTTAAGTTTGTTTAATTTAATGTTATAATTAGTATACGCATAAATAAAAATCAAAATAATAACGTTAATAGATAATTTTAATTTTATTTTCGAACCTACTTCTTTACTACTCATTGAACATCGGGACGATGCCACTTCGTAAGTGGGGAGTAGAGTTAGGTTAGAAAATTCATTAAAATTTTCGAAAAATAGTCAAAAATAATTATATTATATGTCTAATTTAGATTTTAATAAGATTTTAAGTTTATATAATTGATTAATATTAGATATTGTTTTTATGAAATTATATAAGTATGTTGATATTTATAAGTAAAATTTTTAGAATCATTTTCTTTTCAATATGAATTATGAGTTTGGAATTGGACTAAGTTTGTTGATTTTTGGCACCACAAAAATATAACTATAGCCAAATAACCTACCTCAGCCTTGATTAGAGTGATCAAGACCTCACTCGAAATTGTCAATTGTGATTAAATAACCAAGCTTTAGCTAATTTTGGTCTACATTTCCTTGAAATTCCGCAAGTTTGTACGTACTTATGAAAAGAGATGGAGACATAAAAGCTAAGTTTTGGTATATGCTAAGATTGGAAAGATTAGATAAGTAGTAGTATATTCGATCTTACCTCATGACACTTGCAAGATAGTCGATTTTGGTAACAAGCTCGGATATATTAATATTCTATAAGAGAATTAAGAACGAAGCACCATACTTACACAGAATTAATCAAATATCAGGTATCTTCCTTATCTGTGATTAACAACTTAAAAATTAACAACTTATCAGGTATCTTCCTTATCAGCCTTCCCAACACATACTACCCCACACCTAAACTTCCAAGGTGAAAGAATGTTGTATGGCCTTTCATGAACAAGTACTTAAAAGGGTTTTAAGAATTTAAGTACATACATCAACCATGAAATGATTGACTTGCACAAAGTAACCCAAATTAATTTTGAACAAGATGTAAAAAGAAAAGTTGTAGGTATACAAGCTTTACATATGCTACACAAAATTCAGAATTTATGGAAAAGCATAAGTTGGTTAAAAATAATTATTTTCGTCAACTAGCTGCAAGCTGTCAAAACTTTCAGAAATTTAAAATCTGCATTAATTTGCAGATTGAACTCAAACTAGAAAGAATTAGCACTTGACTCCAAAACAAAAATTGCAGATCAGAGAGTTTTCTACAACATATCAAAAATTCAAGTCATTTGAAGATGTTTAACTTATTCAAAACAGACTCATAAGTAAGAGTACCGCTGCAGAATTTTCTGAACAGAGTACTCCTCCTTGTTAAACAATTTATGAACAAACCATATTGAAAACTAAGTTGATGCCAAAATAGAAAATGTAGATAAGGCAATTTCCTAAGTGACTGCAAATTTATAGAATTTTTTGAAACATCAGAAGTAATATTAAAAGACATATAGAGACGTGAACAAAGTTGTTTTACTCGTTTTGCATAACACCAAAATACAAAATCAAGGTAATGATTGAATCAAAAGGTCGCAATAAGAAAACTTTAAATCCTCCAAGAAAAGAGCAAAAGGAGAAAAGTCTAGAAGCTCCAAAATAAGAGAAGGGTTCTGCTAAAGATCCTAGAAGGAACACTAGGGGGCATCACATAAAGGATGTGAGCTTGGAACTCTAACTAACCTTTGCCTAGGAAGACTCTTCACCCGGTCCTAGTGAAACTTGACCAAGGTCTAAAGATTCTTAGTTTTACGATTTGCCACCAAGAACAAAAGAAGTCGAAAGGTTCTAAAAGATCTAAGATACCTTATCTTAAAAACAAAAGTTTAGGTCAGCAAAGAAACTTCTATGAATTCCTGCAATTCTGAAAGATCAAAGAAGTCAGAATGGTTACTAAGCAGTCTTAAAGGTCTTATCTTAAGGAAGGGAAGCCTAGAAAAGCAAGGAACGCTTCTCTCTGATACCAACTGTAACGCCCCGCTCCCAGATACCGAGCCCTTATCCGGAGGAGAACGTTCGGCGCGTATAAAATTATACGCCAGCCTCTACGTCGTCGTATCAAAAATAAAGCAACGGAAGCCCAAAAGACTCGGGTATAAAACATAAATGCTACTAGAATAGAATACAAACCATCTAGGGGTAAAAAAAAGGGAAAAGCTTACAACAACGATATAAAACTTACAACGTACGATGCCTCAAAAGAACGATACCAAACTAGTCTCACAAACTTGAAATAAAAGTACAACAAGCTTATAAGAGAATCTACAAGATAAACCGTGCAACCTTTAAAAGAAAAGTGAAGGAAAACATCAGAGTGACTTCAACGCCATCAAAACGTCATTGAACTCCTCGACGAGCTCAAGGCTAACCTGATCAACCTGTTCGTCTTCTCACCCCCAAACACATAGAAAAATATGCATTCGAGGTAAGTACAACGTACTCAGTAAGAAAGAGAAGCTATGATAACAACTATAGTTTATAAAGAAAAGATAATTATTTAATTAGTTATTTAAGTGAGACCGACCCAATCTAGGGTTCACTTCATGCTCATCAACATGTTGTGACTAACTCGTTTCTAGCTTAACCTATCTATGTTACAACCGCACTCAAGGGCACTACGCGCATCCCCTCGGCGAGTCCCTCTCGTACTTAGGGTCTTTGACCTACGAGTTCTTCCACCTTGGGAACACTCTTTTGCAACATATTAGTGGATCACACCAATACCCACGAAGTCTAGAAAAGGTAGACTCCGATAGCACGCACACCTCAGCAGAGTCCCTCCGTACTTAGGGTCTTTTGACCTACGAAGTTCTTCCACCTTCAGAGGTAGCACATGCATCGCGATTTAGCCTGGTGCCTAGCCAAGAGAGACAGGTTGTTTAATCTTTTACTAGTCAAGTACGTTGTTTATTAGGTTATTAGCTAGCCAACTTAAGTATTTTCAAGTAATCTCCCTCACATAGACTACTCTCTTCCTAGACCACTAGACACGGATAAGTCCTAGCACATACACGTACGTTGATGAATCCTAATTCATCAAAGCACAAGCCTATCATGCTCTTCCGACGGATCCGAACTTCAACTCCCTTTAAGAGTACATTCGGTGTTTTAACTGAACGAATCAGAAGCTCAATTCAGGCTTGTCTACGTTTATACCATATTAACATATCATATATAAAGGTTTCATAAAGATAAATCATGCTTATAAGGCTGAACAACAACCAACAAAGAAAGAAGGACAAAACAAGCTAGACGCCCGTTTAAGACCCCGGACGCCCGTCCGAACCTTACGGACGCCCGTCCAAAGCCGGACGCCCGTCCACTATACCCGTACGCCCGTCCACCTAAAACAGCTTTCAATCCCGAATGTAAAACAACACTTCGGACGCCCGTCCGAGAGGGCCGGACGCTCGTCCGAAATGTACTCCCGGGCGGACGCCCGTCCAAAGGAACCGTACGCCCGTCCACCCGGGTTCGACCCAAACCCTAGAATCATCATCATGCGATTTCCGCATCATTTCCAAACCAAACATCGGCAAGAACAACACGAGAAAAACCGAAAACTACATCTAGACATACCATAGCACTTATGATCAATGCTCAACCCAACAACTCATCTCTCTAGCACCAAAACACTTTACAAAAACATCTAAACCTTATAAAAGACAATTGAGATCATAGGGGTAGTTCTCCTTACCTAAATGCAGCCACCAACCGATCAAAACTCGCAGAAAAGTCGCTTCAACACAACCAAACCGAAGGCAAAACGCCGTCCTCTACACGACGATTCCAACTCTTGAATTGGCTCAGAAAAACGATCAACCCTTCCTTTGATGGTTGAAGAACTCTTCTAGTCTCTCCCTTTTCTTTCTCATTTGCGCAGGAGAGGAGGGGGAAACGTGAAAACTGATTTCTAATTAGGTTTAGGAGATTAGTGTTAGGTTAACCTTAAATACCCACTTCCAAAATAAACCCCTTTTTACTAAAACACCCTTGCTTAACAAAAATCTGGTTTTTTTCTCTCTTATATAACAAAATATATATATATATAAATATACTTCAAATCGTTTAATTAAATAACCCGAAAAACCTGAATTTGTTAAAAGACTCTTTTACCCTTTTCTGAAAAGTCGGGATGTTACAGCCTCTTTCTCTTTTTGATTTCCCTTTTTTTTCCGATTAACCCAACATCTTGAACTTAAACTCTATAAGCCATTTTTGTCGACTACTTGACCGAAGTTTCCGATTCCAAAATTTCATATTAGTTGCGATTAAAAATAATTCTGATATTTTATTTATACTTATTAAGTGTTACATGTACAATTTCATCTAAATAATATTTAATGTTTAAGTTATATACTCTTTCTGTCTTCTTATAATTTTAAATTAGCATAAGTAATATATTTGACAATATAAATTACATTAGAAATTATAATATTATCTTTTATTACCGCTTATTTTTGCTCGAGGACGATCAAAAGCTAAGTGGGGAGTAATTTGATATATTATTTTTATATGATTAAAAATATGTTATATTATCAACGAATTTTATGTAAAATATATGAAATTATGGTATAAATAGTATGAAATGTTAATTTTTATAATTTAGAGTAGTTAGTAGTAAAAATAGTAAAAAGTTGTAATTTTGTACCGATTTTAGTAAATCGGAGTGTCGTGTCAGATTTACGTGGGTATTTGTGATGTTTTATTGCAGATTTATAACCCGAGACCCCGAGAATCGACATATTGAAGTTTAATCATATCTCTGGAATGACTTAGAGAGTGCCACGAGTTTAAATGATCAATTGAATAGCTTAAGTGGACAAGTGTCCAACCAATTTGGTTAAGTAATAATCGAGAAATGTCTTCGACAAACGAATGGCTCATCAAAACGACATTTTCGAAAAGTGTTCTTCACGAAAGTTGTAGATTTTACCGAAAGCTTTCCAATGCAATTTAAATTATGAAGATTGGAGGTCTACAACTTAAACAATGATCAAGTGGCTAATCGATTTGGGTTAAGAAAAATCCCGTAAAAGCTTCGGAGGAACACGAGGTTATCAAAAAGACGTTATCTGGAAAAGAGTCCTTCATGAAAGTTGTAGAGTTTCTCGAGACCTTAATTTTGGCATTTCGTTTGCAATTTTTGGAGGGCCAGAACTCGAGATATGAATTTTAGAAGTTTAATAATTATATATATAAATATATATAATCACCGCACATGCTGGAGTGATCAAGTTAGTGGATGTAATCATTATACCGGACCGAGCCGGCCTAATACCGGACCGGTCCGGCCAAGGATCCAACTTCTATATAAGGAGTTGATCGAGAGCAGTTCGGGGTGTACCCAATATATATAAATCTCATATATATATATATATATATTCTCCTCTCTTCTCTTTTCTTTTCTTTTTATTTTGTAGTTTGTAAATAAGGCCTTACGCCGTAATAATGTAGTTTTAAGTATCGTTGTAATGCTCGGGAAAATCTCGGAAGTCGGTTTTGCTAAAGAAGTTGTAATGTCCGGAAAATACGATTTCTGAATCAACTGCCGTATTCGGGTAACTTTTCTTAAGTATTTATGTTTGTTTTTATATTTTTCGTTGTTATAATGTTTTTAGGCTAAATATAATACTGGCCAAAACTATGTAATCGGTTTTATTTCGATCTTTTCGTTAAAGAAATGTTGTTAAGTTAAAATGACTAAAATTGAGTTAATTGAATCTTTTTCTATTTTAATCGTATTCGTAATGACATATTTAATCGATCTGAGGAATTCATAATCTAATTATGAATTGACGCCTCGTAGTCAGGATTCGAGATAAAAAATAGAAAAACCGGAGGGTAAAATTGGCCGTGTGAATAACGTGATAACTGTTTAGGGTATATTTTACTATATTTTCGGGCTTAATCCCTAAACAATTTACCTTATTTTTAAGGGAAATAAATGAGAAAAGCGTGTTTTAACCGTTAAATTCCTATAATGGTTATTGAGGAATTATAATTTAATTATGAGGAAATTATGGGTTTAATTGTTATTTTTGTTACACATTTTTATTATTATTATTATTCGATGACTTGGTGTAACAACATTTTGCAGAAAATAAAGAAATGCAGGGGGTGATATTATTTAATCAAGAGGATCAATTTCATTCAATCATTTGGATTTTATTTTGGGAAGATAAATATTATTCAATCAAAAGAATCTCAAGAAATAAAGAAGATATTCGGAGCAATTAAAGAAGGATAAATCAAATCTGATCGAGAGAGTGGAGTGAGGAACACGTTATACGAAGCACAGTGTGAACACGGGCATTTGGTAGGCTCGGTCGACCGAGCCATGACACTCGGTCGACCGAACGTGTCGGCTCGGTAGGTCGGTGGATTTTCGCATCGTTATCTTCTAGATCTTCCTATGTCGGCCACGATCCCTATAAAAACAGCATCCATGCGGAGAGAAAGAACACAACATCATACACATTACAGCCGCATAAAAACCCTAGAGGGCAGCCGCACTTTATCATACAAAAGATGAGTCTTTTCTCTTCAATTTATTCTTGGAGATCAAGGATGATCGAAGGCTAAGCGATTCGCAGTAGGACAACGGGATGAAGCCAATTCAACACCATCACAACCAAGGGATGTTCCAATAGCAATTATTTCGTGAGTTTGAATTGTAATTTCTTTATCAATTGAACGCTTTGAATGTTTTGTTTTGTTAGATCGAAAGATTGATGAAACAGTTATTTGTTTGAATTATAATGAGAATTATATTCATATTAGAACCTTTCTTTTGATACGATTAATGTTAATTCAAGAGATTGTTTATTGTTAATTGGGTAGGAGATTCGGAGACGAACTCATGATCATGTTCTTCATTGTTATGTTTGTTTTACTCGAGAAAGAAAACGAACCATAAATAAATTTGATTAAGGAAACTAGATCGAATTTAGGTTAGATCGTACCAAGGAATTTAATTCAACTCATAACTTGGTTGGGTAGTGGTTGTTTGGTGGATCCTTGTTGCCCTACTGTTCCTTTATATTCATAAGAAAGTTTGTACTTTCGCTTCGTTTATTTGCTTTTCTAAAACCCTAGTTTGAGATAATAATTCGTGACATATTAAATATAACAACCGCACCTTAATCCGATTAACATTCGACTCCCTTAGACGACCCGTAAACACCCTATACTACGAACCTTATACTTGGGGTGTTTCGGTTTATAAATTTAAAACTAGTTTTTACCGAACAAGTTTTTGGCGCCGTTGCCGGGGAGTCGGTAACGGTTGTCGGATTCTTCATAGGACGCTTTTCGTGTCAAAAGGGATCGCTTTTTAGCACGCAAGAGTATTTTGGCCGTAACTTTCGGCTCGAGTGTCCGTTTGGAACGCAGGACCCCAATTCGGAAAGCTCGTTCCGACGCCGACGACGTGGTGAACGGCCGTAGGCCGTTCAGTGCGTTTTCGAGGTCAAAATCCACTGTTTTCCCTTCCATTTTAGCCCTAGAAGATTTCAACACATTTTTTTCCCCGTCTTAGTGTTTTTCCTATTTTAGCTTTTTCGTAGGTAGGTTTCTTTTCCTGTTTCTGTTTCTTCATCTTTTCTAGCTTTGAACAATAATAAAAAAATAAAAAAAAAAATAAAAAAAAAAAATAATAAAAACCCTCTGAACTAGCGTTCACTTCCTGAATCCTCTCTGAACTAGCGTCCACTTACACTGAACGCCGCCCGCCTCGAAAATTTCACTTTTCGCCTCTCTCGTCTCTTCTCTCTCTCTCTCTTCTAACCCTCCCTCTAATCATCTTTACATTCCTCTCTCATCAACCCTAAGGTTGATTTCTTCCTCGTTTCGCTTCTCTCGGTTTATGCAAACCAGGAGTAAGAAGGGAAATCTTATCTTTAACCCCGAACCTGAGCGAGACATTGTCAAAAGAAGATTATTTCAAAGTTCTGACAAGATGAGCGAACACGGTTCTAGCGATGACGAACCGGAGAACCAAGGGAATAATAACCAAGATCCAAATTTCAATTAAACCAAATTCGATGCAAATGTTGCGTAACCAAAGAATACGAAGCAAGCCTGGATGAACCAAATAGATGCAACAACAACCTCGTAATGTTCAACAAAGAATAAAGAATAAATTTCAGTGGGCCGCAAATTTGTGCAAAGAAGACCCTTATGCGCCATATCTTGATCAAGACTTCTTGGAAGGGCATAGACCAATCCGGCCTCCGGAGATGGGAGGAATGCATTTTGATTTAAAGAATGGAGTTGTGGGGATGGTCCAAAATAGTTCATTCCATGGCACCGCCGCAGTAAGACCCACATGACTTCTTGTCTACTTTTGTGCAAATATGTGAAGCAGTCACTACCCCGGCGTTCCTACGTGTTGTTAAATTGAAACTTTTCCCGTTTGCTTTGAAGGGTGAAGCAAATCGATGGTTTAAGTCCTACCCCATCACTCTCTTCATAACTGGCCGATGTTAAAAGAGCCTTTGCTCGAAATTCGTTTCACCCGGAACGATAATGGAACGAAAAGAGATATAGCCACTTTCGAGCAACTAGAAGGGGAGAGTGTGGGAAAGGCTTGGGAGAGGTTGAATCAAGTAATGAGAAAATGCCCTAACCATGGATATACTCGACACGAGCTTCTAGAATTATTCTATCGTGGTGTTACGCAACCCAATAGAGATTACTTGGATTCCACAAATGGATCGTTTTTAGGAGGAGGAGATGATGCCGCCTATAGGGTAGCAAAACGATAGCTAAGAATAACATGTGGGCAACTCAAAAGAAGACCCGTGTTAGCGGAAGCAAAAAGGAGGTCGCTTCAAGTGACTCGTAGACAAAACTCGCTTGTTGCTCAAATGGAAATGATGAACAAGCAACTCGCCAACATGCAAATGAAGCGAAGAAGAAGGGCCGCAGATGTGAATTACTCGGGCATACAAGTCGGGAATACGATGAATGAGGAAGTACAAGCCATGGAGAACCGTAATCAACCTTTCGTAGGCTTCAACCAAAATTCGGTCAATCGAGTCAAACTCAAAACCGCAACTTTTCGGGAAATCCGCGGAATAGTTATTATACACCGCCCGGTGCATCCAATAACCCAAGACCCCAAGGTAATCGGGCCCAAACGCAAAATCAACAGCCCACCTACGTCTCTCGAAGAAATTCGATGAGCTAGTTGACATGGTGAAAACACTAGCCACCGGTCAAAAGACGATGGAGAGACAGATTGGTCGATGGCCGATCAACAAGCAAGCGTACCTCAAGGAAGACCGCCGAGTTATACGATAAAAACCCTAAGGCGTATATCAATGCTTGCACCGCCATCACACCTCAATGGGGAGTATGGAGATGAGGAGTTGAATGCGGTCACCCTCGAAGCGGTAAGACGACCGGACCCGAAAAGATGTCGGGAAACGAGTAGCCCCTCCCGACGCCATAAGTTCGGGGGGGGGGTAAACATGATAACAACAGTGAGGAAGAGCCGAGTGATGATGATTTTTCGGGGGATAGTGATGAGGATGTTGAGAAGAGAAGTCGTATCCGAACCCCCGACTAAAAAGAAAACCGAGAAGTTCGTCGATGGAAGGATAAGGAGGACGAAGCCATTAAAAGTCAACCTATGATTAATCATTCGAAAACCCTTCCCTATCCGGCAAAGAAAAGAGAAAATATCCTAAACTCGACAAACAAGATGACGGAGTGAGGAAGATGCTTAGAGATACTATGGTGACTATGCCACTTGCCGAGGTATTAACCGAGATGCCTAAGTGCCGTAAGTATCTTAAGGATGCCCGTGGAAGCAAAAAGAAGCTCAAGGAAATGGCAGAGGAAGTGCTAAGAGAAGAGTGTTCAACGGTTTCACGTAGCGTTGCAATCAAGCGAGGTGACCCCGGACGACCTTCAATCTCCCGTACGATTGAAGGCCACACGTTCCACAATGTTTTATGCGATTCGGGGGCCTCTCGTTAATGTGATGCCATTGAACGTCCGCAAGAGTCTCGGGCTGGACAAAAGGCTAAGGGAGCGTCCCGTCTCTCTTCGCTTGGTGGACCGAACTAGCCGTTTAGCACTGGTTGTGTTAACAACGTCCTTATCCATGTTAAACATTTAGTTTTTCCAATCGACGGGTCATACCGGATTACCAAATCGACAAGGAGATGCCCCCGATTCTCGGGCCGGCCTTTCTTAAATACTTCGCCTCCACCATTGACTTCCAAACCGGCCAAATCACTCGAAAGTAGGGGACACTTCCATTACCCTCGAGCAAGGAAAAAGTTCTCGCGGAAGCTTCGAGCCAGAGATCTCATTCATTGAAGCAATCTATGGGGATGAATTCGACCCTGATGAAGAGCTCACGGAGATAGGAGCATTGGATGTTATAGTTCACGAACAGGCAAGAATCACTGAAGAGTTGTCTCAACAACTTGCGCATACTGAGCCTATGAGTGAACGGAAAATCTGGGATATTCCAGGGATGAGCAGCAATGATTTGAAGGAGCTCAACCAAGCAGACTTTAACCTCGCAGAGGAGGAAGTTTTAATGGGTAGTTGGGACGAAATAGAATTCTGGAAAGAAACTACTCATTGGGAGTTGGATGATTGGGAGCAGCTTGCAGAAGAGCTTGAAGAAGAAGAACTTAAGAAGATGGTTAAGCATAAGAAAGAACAAACGGAAGCCGACAGAGGATTCCTCTAGATGATGTCATTCAATACCTTTCGGGGTAACACCTCGTAAGATGAGGTGTTTTTCACCAACCGGTCCAAGCTCACAAGGAAAAAGGTGGTCCCTTAAAATCTAGCATCGAGCAACCACCTACCGACTTAGAGTTGAAACCACTTCCGCAAAGACTCGAAATACATCTTCTTAAAAGACGGTGATAAGTTGCCCTTGATCATCTCATCTAAACTCGAGCCGGAGCAAGAAGCGCAATTAATCAAAGTGCTTGAGAAACATATCCTCGCGTTCGGATGGCGGTGGGCGATATCGTAGGAATCAGCCCGTACGTGTGCATGCATAAGATCCGAACGGAGGAAGGAGCGAAAAGGTCGACAACCTCAAAGGAGGCTGAATCCGCACATGCGGAGGTTGTCAAAAAGAGATCATAAAATGGCTCGATATGGGTATTATCTACGCCATCGCCGATAGTGAGTGGGTCACCCCTACTCAAGTTGTGCCAAAGAAGGGAGGCATTACCGTGGAAAAGAACGAAAAAGGGGAAGAAGTTGCCTTACGCCTTGTGACTGGCTATAGAGTTTGCATTGATTATCGCAGGTTAAATGAAGTCACCGCTAAGGATCATTTCCCCCGGCCCTTCATTGACCAACTTCTAGAAAGACTGAGTGGTCATAAGTATTATTGTTTCCTCGATGGATATTCTGGTTATTTCCAAATAGCCATCGACCCTAATGACCAAGAGAAGACAACTTTTACCTGTCCATCGGGCACTTTTGCGTTCCGCAGAATGCCTTTCGGTTTGTGTAATGCACCGGCTACGTTTCAACGATGCATGTTGGCCATTTTTGATGGACTTGTGGAGCAGTGCATGGAGGTCTTCATGGATGACTTTTCAGTCTATGGCGACAGCTTTGATGAAATCCTAAAGAATCTAGATATGGTACTCCAACGTTGTGTTGAGAAAAATCTGGTGCTTAACTGGGAAAAGTGCCATTTTCTAGTCGAAGAAGGGATTGTTTTGGGACACAAGGTGTCCAGTGATGGTATTCAGGGTGATAAAGCTAAAGTAGAAGCCATTGAGAGAATGTCGTACCCGAAGACAATGAAGGAGGTACGAGGATTTCTAGGACATGTGGGCTTCTATCGGCGTTTCATTAAAGATTTTTCGACGATAGCAAAGCCGTTATCCAACCTGCTGAAAGAGGAAGTGGAGTTCTTGTTTGATGATGGGTGTAAGAAAGCTTTTAATAGCTTAAAGGATAAGCTAACCAAAGGCCCCCATTTTAATCGCGCCCGACCGGACTCAACCTTTTGAATTAATGTGCGATGCCTCTAACTACGCAAAGGGGCGCAGCTTCTAGGGCGAGAATTGACAAAAAGTTCAGCCGATTTACTATGCTAGCCGCACTTTGAACCCAAATTTCAATGCAATTACGCCACTACCGAGAAGGAATTCTTGGCGCCGTTTTTGCTATTGACAAATTCGAAGTTATCTTTTAGGGTCCAAAGTGGTGGTGTGGACAGATCACGCAAAGACTACGCTACCTTATGGGCAAAGCGTATGCTAAACCAAGGTTACTCGTATGGATTCTCGATACTACAGAATTTGACCTTGAAATTAAGGACAAGAAGGGTAGTGATAATGTTGTAGCCGACCACTTATCTCGCCTAGTGAATGAGGGTGGCGAAGCCCCTAAGGAGATAGGCATTGACTTTCCAACTGAGCAATTAATGAGACTAGAGAATGTGAGGCCGTGGTATGCCGATTACGTCAATTACTTAGCGACCGGGCATTTAGAAGAGATGACGTATCGTGAAAAGAAGAAATTTTTCGCCGACTTAAAGTATCTCGTATATGGGAGGATCCATATCTTTTTAAAGTCCGCAAGGACGGGTTGCTTAGAAGGTGCGTTCCGGAGCATGAACAATTGGATATTCTAGAGCAATGTCATAGTGGTCCCGCCGGTGGACACTACGGAGCACCTAAGACAACACAAAAATCCTTCAAGCCGGTTTTTACCGGCCTACCTTGTTTAAAGATGTCGAAGCCTTTGCAAGGGCCGTGATAGATGCCAAAGGGTAGGGAGACTCGCAGTAGGATGGAGATGCCTTTGAGGCCTATCTTGGAATGTGAAGTTTTCGATGTCTGGGGCATTGATTTTATGGGACCGTTCCCATCATCATGCTCTAACAAATATATTCTGGTCTGTGTGGACTATGTTTCCAAGTGGGTAGAGGCAATAGCCACCCAAACCAATGATCACAAAGTTGTTAAGAAATTCTTGCAAAAGAATATCTTTACTAGATTTGGTCGTCCTGTAGCCCTTATCGGTGATGAAGGTTCGCATTTCTGTAATGCACCACTGGATAAAATTCTTGAGAAGTATGGTGTCAAACATAGAATTGGTACACCATACCACCCCCAAACCAGTGGCCAAGTCGAGGTGAGCAACAGAAGTCTAAAGCGGATTTTGGAGAAAACGGTGAATTCCAATAGATCCAACTGGAGTCTGAAGTTGGACGACGCACTTTGGGCTTATCGCACTGCGTTTAAGACCCCTATGGGTACGTCACCATTCCAAATGGTCTATGGCAAGGCTTGCCATCTACCGCGAGCCGGAGCAGCACGAGCTTATCGGGCTATTAAATTCTTAAACTTCGATAGCCAACTCTGTGGGGAGAAAAGATTACTGCAATTACATGAGCTCGATGAATTCAGACTCATGGCCTACGAGAACGCCAAGCCGAGCAAGGAAAGAACGAAGGCGCTCCACGATGCTAAGATTAAAGATCGGGAATTCAAAGTGGGAGACATGGCTTTGTCGTATAACACCGTACTCCATCTTTTGCCGGTAAGCTTAAATCTAGGTGGTCCGGCCCCTTTGAGATTCTTGATGTTCATCCCGGTGGAGCCATTACGTTGAAAGGGTACGGCGATCAACCGTTCAAAGTCAATGGTCACAGGATTAAGAAGTACTTTGGGCAACCTAAAGAAAAGCCTGAAGTACTATACTTTCAAAAGAGAAATGAAACGGTTGAGTCGCTTATTTGTGAAGAGATTCCATCCTACTTCTTTGGAGTGGATGATGACATTATTACCCCTAACCTTGCGTATACTTCGTCGATGCTCCCGAGCTCGTTAGCATACCTCACCCGAATCCGAGAAACAAGAACAAGAAGAAAAGAGTCGTTGTCGTCCGGAGAGAAAAATTTCATGATCTTATCGCGCACTTGACTTGTTGTTGTTGTGGCGAAAACCATTTCCGTCCTAGTGATTCCGATTCGACGAGAAGTGGTTAGCCTCAAACCCAAGTGGCCCGATCCAGGTTGACTTGGTTCACTCGTCAAGCTAATGACATAAAAGAAGCGCTCCTGTGAGGCACCTAGTCTTTTAAGTATTTCTTTTTAGTTAAGTTTTTAGGTTATTAGGAATAAAACCTTGGTGAGTTGTGTGTTGGTTATCCCCGTCCTATTTGTGAATGCTTTATTTGCCCATTTCTCGTGTGCATTCATGTTTACTCATATACCCCTTGTCCCCCGAGATTATATGCTATGTCGAGTGTTGCGTATACCGTTGAGCGGTTGTTGCCGCCTATTCCTTTAGTGTTGTCTCGTTCGTGATATGAGTTGCGGCGGTACGTTCATGCTACGGCCCGACCTCTCGCCAACCTATGACCCGACAATCGTTTTGACAACCAAACTAAGTATTCTTTTCTTTTATTTGCACATTCCGAGGACATAATGTGATTTAAGTGTGGGGGTGTCTAAATTGGGTATGTTATCATGCTATATTTCCGAGAATTGAGTAAATGTGATTTTCTCGACAATTTTAAAATTTTTCAAAGCACACTTGGATAATTGTAAATCTTGAGCATGTAATTGAAACAAATGGCTTGCTAGTTGTAGTTTCCTAACAATGATTTTATGTGACTTTGAGAGATAATTATAGCATGCTTTTACTAATTTGAGATAGTATTCATTTCACACTCACGAAAGCCTTTGATATCAAAGCAAAACTTTTGAACTATATCCTTTCATTATTTTAGTGATTCATCTTAGAGAGATTTGTTCTTAATAGTAACAGTGAAGTAACACCTAAGTTCAGAACGTGCATTGTGAATATCTGAAGGTTTGAATGTGATAAGTGAAGCGTAACTAATGTTTTTTTTAAAAAGTTGAGTTAATAATAAATAAATGGGTGTGTCGAAAGCTGGTCGATGATTGGAGTACGGTAGGGCATTATCTCGAAATGTCCTATTCCACTATGATGACCTAAAGCTCACGACAACGGAAAAGCTACCCTATGATTTGAGTAAGGTAGGGTGTTATCCCGAAACATCCTATTCTACTATGACGGGTAAGACTCATTCGATGTGCGTCAAAAGAAAACGAAGAAAAAAAAAGAAAGTGAAAAAAATTAAAGACTTTGTTATCGATGAACTTATACCCAAGATAAACCGAATGATATGCCGTAGGATTATCCTACTAAGTGCGCGGGAAGACTTTGTGTGGAACGATTACTGCCTATACCTAGGATAGTCATTAAAATTATTTGAGAGGATATTTGTTTGAGAGGATTGTGAAGATTGAAAAGGGCTTGTCACACACACACCGAATCTATCTCTATGTTGGTATCACTTGCTATAGTTGTTGTATCTTTTGTTACGTGAGTTAGGGATCTATGTGGATTACATGTACAAAGTGAGCCGGTTTTGATTGTTTTGTTCGGGACGAACAAAAAGCTAAGTGTGGGGGAGTTGTTTAGGGTATATTTTACTATATTTTCGGGCTTAATCCCTAAACAATTTACCTTATTTTTAAGGGAAATAAATGAGAAAAGCGTGTTTTAACCGTTAAATTCTATAATGGTTATTGAGGAATTATAATTTAATTATGAGGAAATTATGGGTTTAATTGTTATTTTTGTTACACATTTTTATTATTATTATTATTCGATGACTTGGTGTAACAACATTTTGCGTAAAAATAAAGAAATGCAGGGGGTGATATTATTTAATCAAGAGGATCAATTTCATTCAATCATTTGGATTTTATTTTGGGAAGATAAATATTATTCAATCAAAAGAATCTCAAGAAATAAAGAAGATATTCGGAGCAATTAAAGAAGGATAAATCAAATCGATCGAGAGAGTGGAGTGAGGAACACGTTATACGAAGCACGGTGTGAACACGGGCATTTGGTAGGCTCGGTCGACCGAGCCATGACACTCGGTCGACCGAACGTGTCGGCTCGGTAGGTCGGTGGATTTTCGCATCGTTATCTTCTAGATCTTCCTATGTCGGCCACGATCCCTATAAAAACAAAGATCCATGCGGAGAGAAAGAACACAACATCATACACATTACAAACCGCATAAAAACCCTGAGGGCAGCCGCACTTTATCATACAAAAGATGAGTCTTTTCTCTTCAATTTATTCTTGGAGATCAAGGATGATCGAAGGCTAAGCGATTCGCAGTAGGACAACGGGATGAAGCCAATTCAACACCATCACAACCAAGGGATGTTCCAATAGCAATTATTTCGTGAGTTTGAATTGTAATTTCTTTATCAATTGAACGCTTTGAATGTTTTGTTTTGTTAGATCGAAAGATTGATGAAACAGTTATTTGTTTGAATTATAATGAGAATTATATTCATATTAGAACCTTTCTTTTGATACGATTAATGTTAATTCAAGAGATTGTTTATTGTTAATTGGGTAGGAGATTCGGAGACGAACTCGTGATCATGTTCTTAAATTGTTAATTTTGTTTTACTTGAGAAAGAAAACGAACCTAAATAAATTTGATTAAGGAAACTAGATCGAATTTAGGTTAGATCATACCAAGAAATATAATTCAATTCATGACTTGGTTGGGTGGTGGTTGTTTGGTGGATTCGTGTCGTTCTACCGTTCTTTTAATTACTTGATAAACCAATTCGTTCGTCATCAACTTTGTTTGTTTTTTCTGCAAATTTACTGTTCATTAATTCATAATTAGTATAAATCTTAATTTTAGTTAATAGTCGTGACATATATCGATATAATAATTGTCCTTGATCCGATAAACATTCCATTCCCTTAGGACGACCCGGTAACACCTATACTACGAACCTTATACTTGGGGTGTTCCGGTAATTATAAATTTAAAACTAGTTTTTACCGAAATGCGTACGTATTGGTCCTGCTGTGACTAACCTAGGCAATCCTGTAACAGGAATGCATGCGCATTGTCTACAATGTGTATGCATTCTACGCATAGATACTAAAACCTTGTAACCTTTTGCAGGAATGCGTGCGCATTCTGCCTGAAAACCATAAACTCGATTTTTTAGCAACTTAATGATTTCTAATCCATTTTCAACACAAATGACATCGTACTAAACTCAGAAAACACAGAAAAATCATATCTAATCATTCCATAACATCTATGATCATTGATCAATGAAAAGACACAACTTTCTATCATTTAAACGTCTTAAAACTTGATCTAAACCTTATAGACCATAATTAAAACCATAGGAAGAGTCTCTTACGTGTTTGCAAGCAAAAATCCAATTCAACTTCCCATCACTTCCCACAAGCTTGATATCCAAACAATGTCCTCTTCACAACGGTTCCAAATCTCTAGTCCGATCTGAAAACGGTTCAGATTCACCTCAGATAATTGAAGAACTCTCTCAAACTTTTTCTCCTTCTCAATTGCGCAGAGGAGAGCGTAAAGACTGATTCTGATTAATTTTAGGTTATGGGAATAATTAGGTGTAATTTTTCTTAAATACAATTTCCTAATTATTCATATTTTCCTTAATTACCCTTAACTCAGAATTTTCCTTAATTAACCGTATATAAAATTTCAAAAATAATATATATATATATATCTATTTATCACAACTTTACTCCAATAAAAGAAAAGAAATAATAATATTTATTTTTGCAAAATGACACGTCTACCCTTTCCCGAAAATCAGAATATTACAGTAAATTCAAAGTCGGATTGCAAGCTAGTTCAAACAATATGCAAAAGGTTACTACAGAGTAGAATAAAAATTGAACTGAACATTCAGCTGATCTTCAAAGATGATAATCAAGCCCAATGGGTGAGATTATCAAGTTCTGAATATCTAATGCTGAATACAATGTTCATCAGCGTTAAGACAACATAGCAGACTTATATATCTATTTCAGAGTATTAAGAAAAACTTCACGACTGAGCAAGATGTGTATCAAAACATTTTATGCAACAGGTAGGCTGACAGAGCACAGCAGATTCAGCAGGATCCACGCAACAAGTTTAGATATAGCACTTAGGATATTGACACAACAAATGCAACATGTAGTGTGCACAAAGGATTCAGCAAAGTGTAAGGCAAGATATATATCAGAACTGACGATTCAACACTACCAAACACAAATATAGGGGCAGAAATTCAGTAGACTGATCACAAGGATAAGCTGTTGAATTTCTTAACATATTAATGGGGGATAAAATAAAAGAATCAACACCAAGGTTTGTCAGTAAAACCAAAAGTGCAGAGATTCCAAGTTTTCAGTCTATTCAAGTCTTATCCATAAGACTCTGAGAGTGAATAGATCCTGATCACTTGATCAAAACACTTCTGGATTTTTTGATAACCTTTGGACCAACTAGAGTCAAGTTTTTCAATGAGGAGTTCAATCCACAGCTTAGTGAAAAATCAGTGATGTATCCTTGCACAAAGGTAGTGACTTGGCTTATCAAACCAATCACAATGAAACCACTGACTTTCTGACAGATTAGTGGATTACACACAAAACTAAGAAACTTTTCTAGCACAGACTCAGTCAATCAAACACACAGCAAAGATAAATAATAGTTCTTTCCTAGTACACAACTATGAAAAACTATAAAAATGATAATCACTTACTGATCAAAGGGAGAGACTACAACAATGATGTTCTGCTCTTCTGTATGCCACGAAAGCATGAACTTGTATCTCCTCTGATCCTTAACTCAGTATTGACTTATCTCTAAGACTACACTTTTCAAACAGACAAAGACAAGACTTTTTGAGAGAAGATGTGGGATTGCTTGTGTTTCAGACTGGTGAGCAATCATGTGTGATATGAATGGCTATTTATAGCCCTGAAGGTATGACTTAACCTTAAGGATTAAGTGTGAACACAATTTGAGAAATCATTGAGGATCCGTGGTACAAAAAATAAAGATGATTGTCCGGCCTTAGTTAACCATGATTTGTATTTTAGGTCAGTGAACTATGTAAACTCCTTTAAGAAGTAGTACTAGTCAATGAACCTCACAGTAAGTTGGTTTAACCAAGCAAATCATCTTAAACCGAAGTGACTATCCGGTCATAGCTACAAAGTTTTGGTTTTATGGTCAATGAACCAAGTATGTCTGGTCAATGAGCCATGTTATATAAGGTTAACCACACAGTCACTGTTATAATGGTTGATTTCTATAAATGGTGTCCTAATAGCACAGTGTAAGGCACCCGAACCTTGGTTCAATGCTGAATATGCAACTTACCATTCACTGAACCAAGGGTTAACTTTGAATTAAACCACTAAAGGCTATGATGCCAACCAACATTGGTTTAACTGAGTTATTTAGCCATCATTGGGTCACTACCCTCATCTTTGACTTGACCATGGCTTCCTGGGGTGCTAACCCTCAGTCATTTAACCTACGACCGGGAATTAGATAAGGTCAAGCCATTCTACCGTAGCGGTTTGGGTAGGGATTCACCAAACCGAGTCCTGATTACACAAGAGAGAGCTACCAGTGAAGTCAACATGGCAACACTTCAATCTTGATGTATCAAGACTGGAATTCGGGGCAAGTTTAGTGGTTGCAATTCTAGCCGTTACAACACCAGAAAATCAGGGTCATTACTTCCTAGATTTTTTTAACCTAACACGTAGCACAGAAGACACAAATCAACACAGGAATCAATCAAAATCAGCATAATAAATGACAGGGATTGACTCAAAACCGAGAATTCAGAGATCACCATGCTCTCAATTTAACTCGATAGGCAAGAAGAGTTGTTTAGCCAATTTACCATAGCCAACTAAGAACCGGAGGTGTGAACATGATGATTTAGGACGTTACAACTTCAATTTCACACAGGGGTCAACGATTTCAACCAAAGCTTGAGCCTTTCACGATGTTGTAATGAATCTAGACTAGAAAACAGTAATCTTTCATCATGGTTGACCACCGGAGATCGGGGTAATCAAATTCCCAACATTTCTCAGCATCAAATGACTAGACCAAGTAGATGTATGGTTTTTATTTCATTTCTGCAAATCAAATACAACGTAAAATGAAGAGATATGAAATCAAACCAAAAACTGAAAGAAATCAAGCATTAACTAGAACGATTTCACCATCTCAAAGACTAAATCGGAGCTTTCACGTTTTCGAGACACGAACCGTGTTGCAAATCCATTTCTATCCCCGTTGTAACACTCAGATGTATAAACCAAGAGAATGAGAAGAAGGATCATAATATTTTGGGATTACGAAGATCAAACATTCAACTTGAAGGATTGACTAGCATCGGAAAATAAGGAAAAGAGATTAGGCACTTTTTTTGGGATTTTGAAATATTCATCATTCATTGGGGGAAAGAAACGGCAGGAGATGAGAGAGGGTCTAGGGTTTCAGACGGCAGGTGAAATTAAGGGAATATCGGGTTTTTAGGTTATCGGTGGTTATATAACTCGGGTGAAGACGGGTACGGGTTAAGAGGCCGGATAATTAGATAGAATGAAGTTAGGTTAGGCTTTGAAAGGTTAAAATCCGGGCTGGACTGCAAAATGATGTATCAGACTTTATTGACAATAATCAACAGCCAATATAATATATCCAATAAATTTATATAATTAAATATTAAATTATGTAATTAACCAATAATTTGGTAATTAAATTAATTTAAATATTTAACTAGATAATTAAATTCCTGCAAAATAAATTAAACACAAAGAGATGTCCGTTTGATGTAAACACAATGTTTTCTTGGATTGTTAGTGTGACATATAATGATATAAACAGATGAATCACACAAATAAATAAACATAACATGCAGTTCAGTTTACTTATAAAAAGCTTATATAAGTATAATAAAAGAACATGTATTATACAAATAACTTATAAAGCTTTAATGAAGGGATTGGTACTGTTGAAAATTAATCAACACATAACTAAAACCACAAAATACTCAACACATATGTCATCATCGGACAATGTTCTGATATTTTCATATGCATTTCACACAACGTGCAACAATGACAAGTGTTATAGGCAAAACTCAACAAGATTAAACATTATCATCCAACGATCCGACTTACCTCCCATGCATGCATCAAGTCCAAATCCTCTCTCAAATGCCATAGTGCATTCAAAGCAATTGCTTCCTTCATTCTGCCGACAGGTTTCCATTTCATCGACCGAACCATCTCTCCTTCCTTGAACTCATCTTTTATTTCAGGGCGTAAATTTGGAAAATGCTCATAAACCCATACCTACAACCAAATACTCAAAATATTGTCAAAGCATTCATGAAAACCGTCAAAACCAAATAAATTAAAATATACAATGATACCTTTAAAAGTGTAAGGTAACCGGACACTCCCGCAGCCTTCAGCACAGTTGCAAGCTTGCGAAAGTTGCCGGTATAGATGCACAAATGTCGCAGCACCCCAAGCCCACTCATGCACTGTATCCAAATCTCTCAAAAAATGAAAATACACTACACGTATCTTGTCTCCAGACCGCTCTTGGAAAAGGGTATACCCCAACAAATACAATAGATACCCCCGTACAACATGATCAATAGTCATTCCATTTTATTCACTCTTTCCCGCAAGATTGTTTTTCAGCCAACTTTTTGACACTTTTAATCCTCCACAATGATCAAACTCTGCACACACTACAGACGAATCAATACCGAGAAGCTGTTTCACAAAATGTACCGGGATGTCATCTTTCGGAATCTCAGAGTTCAATGTTTTTCCACTAACCGGTAGCCTCATGATAAAATGGACATCGTCGAGTGTAATAGTCATCTGACCAAAGGATAAGTGGAATTAATGGACTTGGACTATTTAATGTAAGTCCAGAAACACTTATAATTTAAATGGCATACACTTAAATGATTTGTGTAATGTAATATAATATATTATATGTGTTACATTAAAAATGTCATCACACACAACTATATATATATATATATATATATATATATATATATATATATATATATATATATATATATATATTATATATATATTAGAAATGTCAATCACATGATGTTTGTGTGTTTGCATTTAATTGACTAAATATAGTACCTGCAATACACTTAAACTTGACATTTGTTAGTGACAAATATAACATGATAAAATGTCATACAAGATATATAAATAAAAGCTTTAAATCAAATGGTTCAATTTTTTAAAATTAATCAACACATAGACGGTGCCACAAAATACTTAACAATGTAGTATTCTATTTGGTTTGCGCTTCTTGGATTGAAAAGGGAAGACAACTACAATTGGGCTCTGACTACATTACGAAACTCAATAAGGGACCAAAGTGAGCGTACTTGTTTTATTTTCACTGATAGAGAAGAGGCATTGATGATTGCAATTCGTGTCATATTCCTGAAAGCAAAGAATCTCTTATGCCGTTGGTATATTCAGAAGGGTCTTGTGTCTAACTTGAAGATAAAGACGATGAGTGATAATTGGAAGAAACTAATGGCAACATGGATAACTTGTTAACTCTGGTATGAAGAAATAGTTGAATGACCAATTAGAGGAACACAAGAAACGTTTACTGAAGAAGCAATGTGTGACGTTACAGATACATGGTTGAAAGGACAAAGAGATACATTTGTTTCGGCATGGGCCAACTCAAATTTTCACCTAGGAAACACTAGTACCTCGAGGGTGGAGAGAATGCATTGTGTTTTTAAAAATTGGCTAAAACTGGGCTAGGTGACTTGGTGAGGGATGGAGAAGCCGGCGTTCGCATGGTGGATAAAGAGATAGGTAACATTAAAAAAACATTTGAGACTTCTCTATTCACGGTTCCAAAAAAATTCAAGGAAGAGCCAGTGTTCAAAGAGCTTTTGCATCATATATCCATCCATGCATTGGAGCTTTTGCTTGAAGAGTTGGGAAATAAAGATGATGGTGGTGAATCAAAGAAGGATTGTAGATGTTCTCTTAGTAAGACGCACAGATTGGCGTGTAGGCAAGAGATTTCACGGTTAAGAAGGAGCAAGGATTCATTCCCCTTTCTTTAATAGATGTTCATTGGAAAAATCTCGATATCGCATGCCCACCTCCGAATGAATCGGAGTTAGACTATGTTCCGGTCTTGCATGCATTGGAAGAAAAACTTACAACGGTCGACGTGTGGGAGAGGCAAAGGTTGATAGTGAAGATTCGTGACATTTGTCAACCGGCAAAAATAGTGTTGGAAGAGCCAAAAACCAATTCAACTAATCATGGTCGGCCTAACGGATCTGGAAACAAGCGGAAGATGCTTGAAGACCACTCTACTAAGCGGGAAAAGTGTATGTTTGAGAGAGTTGAATTAGAATTAGCGAGTGTTAACCAAATGAATGCTTCTGAAGACCCATCTCCACCTCTATTTAAAGGTTTTTCTTCTAAGAAAAACAAACAAGCCTGTCTAAGAATCAAAGCTTCATACACAAGCTCTTACACCAAAAAAAAGGAAAAGATTTGAACGTACCACGGTATATTGGATATATCCATGAACAAGTTCGTGATCACACATCCTCGATTGATGATGTTACTCCAGATGGAAATTGTGGTTATAGAGTCATAGCAAAAGCATTAGGTCTTAATGAGGAAGAATGTGCTATGGTGACAAAAGTGTTGAAAGAAGAATTGATTTCCAACAATGAACATTACTTATTATTATTTGGGGGCATGCCGTTGTTACGATATATGCAAATTGTCAGTTGATCATGAAGTGGGAGTGTGTGGACCGAATAAGTACTTTGATAGCTACCTTGGTTGGGTAGTGTGCAACGTGTTTGGTTTTTCAGTACGCATATTGTCTAAACGCAGGGATCTCAGACTTTTCTCCCAACTTTCACAAAACCTTCCGTTTGGCCCCTTAATCATATATGGATGGATTTTTGAGATGGGATCCATCTCGTTCATCTGTTTATGAGAGATACTTGTCTAACACCTAAGGTGCAATTGGTTTGGCATAAGTTTCACACACAAGAAGCAAGTGAATGGGCTGAGAATTTATCTCATAGACTCACTTCATAGGTTGTTGAGGACAAAAGTCATTACTTGCCAAATCATATGGATTTATTTTAGTGACGTTATGGTCTTGTTTATATATTTTGCTTCATGGATTGTCGAGGAAAAATCCTTGGTTCTATTTTGCTGACGTGTCTTCTTGATAACGTTTTATTGTGTTGGAATCTTTTGCAAAGGTGTTTTGTTAACACTTCTTGATAATACTTTTGTAAGGTGTTTTGTAAATGTTGGTCCCTTGAAAAGGCTTTGGGTTAAGTTTAGAGGGGGGGTGAATAAACTTAGCACTTAAAACTTTTGGAGTTAACAAACTCAGCAACTTCAGCAGCTTGCTGATTGCTCAATAGTCTGCTCAGTAGTCTGCTGACTATTGACTTTACTGAATTTGTTGCAGCGGAATATATTTAAATTAAGCCTTATTACTTGTTGTTAAAATATGATACCAAGTATTAGATACTCAGTAGTGTATGTGTGTGATTCAGTTGCTAGTTCAGTGGATTGATGTGCTAAATGTACTAAATGCGAATGTAAATGCAGAAAGTAAGTAGGCAATTTTTATAGTGGTTCCGGTGGTGTAATCCTGTCACCCACTCTTCTCCCGTGATGTTGGAGGTAATTCACTAGAGATCCTTGAGGTAGCGATACAAAAATCCCTAAGTTGTTTGTCCTTCACCAATAACTATGGCTTCACAAACCGAACACTTGGAACATGTAGGATTGCTTTGCTCCAAAGTCTTCCACTTGGTCCTTGAAGGGTAGGATTGCCTCTTCACCGGCTCCACCACAAACAACAGTCCTTGACACCCAAAGATGCTTCATTGTCTTCAGAAGATTTCTTGTAAAAGAAAGTTTGAATCAAGTAAGTGATTCAGCTTTCAGCAGCTTGATCAGGATGATATGATCAGCAGCTTGGATTCTTCAAGTGTGTAAACTTGATGTAGCTTGATAACAGATTACACTTGAAGAAGTTTACTGGATCAGTAGGTTTAAGTTCAGTAGGGTCAACAGGGTGACTTTTTGATAAGAATCTGAAGCTCAAGATTATCTATTGTTTTTCTCTCAAAAATCATCATCATTTTTTGTAACAGGGGTCTTGTATTTATAGGTGAGAATCCTTGTGACTTATGTTTGAAATTCAAACATAGCCGTTTCAGATTTGTCCCATCTTGACTTGCTTTCATTCCCTGTACATAGTACGACACTCGCTTGTCGCTTACTTTTTGTCGATTTCGATCGTCCACCCTTTGACTTGTATCCATTGGATAAACCTCTATTTCTTTCCAACGTCCCTGCAATCTTAGCCATTGATTTGTTGACAAATCAAGAGTTGTTATCTGTCCCTTTCTTTGTAATCTTCCAATTTAACCTTTGATTAAATCGAAATATATGTTCAGCAGGTTTCTGTGAATGTAAGTATGCTGAAATACATATCAGTCAGCTGATACAAGGTTGCTGTGTTTATAAAACACTGCAGCTGACTTCTCTTATATCTAACTTTTTATTATGAAGTTAGACTACACCATTTTGAATATAACTAAGTTCCAATCACCACTTCACTTTTGGAACTTAGACCTTGTACACAAGGTATATGCAATCAGTTTAGGTCATCACAGACTTCCCTAAATTCTGATTTCATATCCTTGACTTTAAATACTAAGTTTGATCCCTTAGCCTTCAATAACTGAGTTTGAGCCCTCAGCCTTCAGTCTTCAGCAGGTTCCTAAACTAGTCTACTGACTCAGGTACCTATCGATCTAGACAGTCTCGATGAGAGTCAGCTGACCTTTTACAGTGCGTGTTTGATCAAACCTATACAAGATCAAACCCTAATAATCCTATACATTTGATCTAGACATCTTTTTGCCTTTGCTCTATAACAGCTAGTCTGGCACTCATCACTAAAACTTAAAATAAGTCCAACAATTTCCCCTTTTTTGGTGATGATGCCATTACCCTCCTTACAGCAAAGCAAAAAAAGTAAAAACACAAACAGAACAAATTCAGTCATTTCTCATTATAATCAGTTTGTTCAAAAGATATTACAATCTAGATTCCGCAAAAATAAAATGCAAGTGTAAGTATGCTGATCTAGTTTCTTCTTTCCCTTTCCTGCCTTTCCTTCTCTTGCTGTTCTTGATATTCCCTTATATCTCTTACCATTTCTCTCATCCACTGATTTTCAATAATGGAAAAATCAATATAAGGATTCACTTCCTTCCACCATTTCCATGCCTCGGGTAGAGTAAGGTTGATCTGATGTACTCTGAAGCCTAAACGCATGTATAACTCTTTGAACTCATTCAATGAATCTTTAGCTGATGTAGTGGGTAGACTCATTCCACCTCTACCACCTCTTCCACCTCTTCCACCTCTGTGTGAAGATCTTAAGGCTTTCACTCTTGCTTCCCAAAACTTAAGCCCCAAAAAGGAATTCAGTCCTTCATGGAAGCCCTTGTCATGGTAAGGTCTTCTCTTGTTGTAGTAAAGCTTCTTATATTCTTTGAAAAGATCATCAGTAAGTGGAAGTCTGCCAGGTGTTCTCTATATGCATTGGTGTCAGCCTCCCATCTCTTCTGTGCAAAAATTCTTGCAGCCTCTTTTGCTATTGTTGTTTGGCTCTCTTCCCCCTTATTGACATCATCAACAAAACGGGACAGCAGGCCATGACACTTTTTGTGTGATCACCAAGTTGTTCAGTTGACCTTCCATGATCTCAGTTCTAGTGTCAACTGTAGTGATCCTTTCTTGCATTGTCTGCTCCAGTAGATTGATCCTCTCAGTAAACTTAGGATCCAATCCAGCAGGGTGAAGTGTTCCAGCAGGTTCAGCCACAACAAGCTTGGGTGCCTCAACAAGTTTATCAAGTTTCTATTGGATGGAGGCAAAATGTTCTTTCAAGAACTTCTCCTTCATTGTATTGCCTTGTCTAATTCCTTTCACATTTAGAGCAAGGTCAGCCAAAGCATATTGAGTGGAAGTGATGTTGGAAGCAACTGTTTCAGTAGTTCTTCCTCTATTTTCCACCAAGTTCATTAAATCTTCAAACCTTTGCTCTTGCCTGTCAAGTTGAGTTCTTAACCTTGTAATGTCACTTCTGACAGCCCTCAACTCATCCAACACTTGTGCTGGTACCCCACCAGCCACTCCTCCAGCCATATGTCCAGCAGCTTCATCAGCAGGCTCTTCAACATTGTATTGTGCCCTCTGTCTGCTGACAACCATGGCCCTACTCATGTCCCTTCCAGCAGGGGCAGGACCTTCTTCAACCATAGCACCAAGAATATCCTCCATAATTGGATCTTGTGCAGGTTCCTCAAAAAGTGGTACATATGCCTGTTGAGGTTCAGCAGCAATAGTTTCTTCCTCAGGCATTTGAAACTCCTCATCACTGAAGTCATAGTCCAGCAGTTGTTCATCCTCATCAATAACAGCAGTCTGCTGACTATCTTTCCCTTCAGAGGCCTTTCCTCCAACAGGCTCTACTACAGCAGCCTGTTGTCCAACAGCAGCAGGGGTTTCCTCCAAACCCATTGGGAGTTCCAACCTTTGTCCAGGTGCTGTTTGGTCCTCAGCAACCTGTACCACCAGTTCCGACCTTTGTTCAGGTGTTGTTTGAACCTCATCAGCCTGAACCTTCTCAAAATGTAATGGTGATTCTTCCAACCCCATCACCATTTCCAACCTCTGTCCAATCACTGTCTGTTCCTTTAGTGAGTAGGACTCTCTCTTCTACACAAATAAAAGGAAAAGTTGCCATGTTTTCCTCTAGAATTCCTCCAGCATCAGCAATATTCTATAGATCCTCAGTAGATTTAGAGATAGTTCCCTGAGTATCAATCCATTCTTGATATTGAACTGAATCTTCAGAACTAACATCAGGCTCACTATATTCAATAACATTCTCTTCATCCAAATCTTCAGTCTGCTGATCCTCAGGATTCATATCAGCCTCCACAACCTTGAATGCATCAGATGTGCCAACCATCCTGTTACCTTCAAGGTTTATGCCATCATTGATTAAGGCCTCCAAATCATCAATGGTGTGATCTTCCAGATCCTCATCCATTTGACTAGTCTGCTGGCCCTCAGCAGACTTGCCAGCATCAGTGGACTGTTCTACACTTGGTTCATTTATCATAGCAGTTCCACTGGATTCTCCTTGATGTGGGGGATGACCATCATCAGAATCAGATGATGATGAATCATCATTGTTTGGTCCATCCCTAGGAGCCTTGAACAGAATACCTTCTTCTTTCTTCTCTTTTTCAATGATTTCCATCAATCTCATTTCCAACAGGGAGGTATCAACCAAGTCAAGCAAATTTTCCACTCCTAACTTTTCAAAAGCCCACTCCTCAAAGTCTGTCATAGGCTCAGCAGCTGACTTTTGTCTCTTGTAAAATCCAAACTTCCATTGGAAATAATCAACAACCAGCAAGAGTGTAGGATCAACATACCCTTCCTTCTTTTTATTTTCTTTCCTTTCAAAGGGCATAGTTGGCTTTCTGGGAGCTGTTTGGCCACTTTTTTGACCTCCAAAGGTCTCAACAATCAGATTCAGAGTTTTCTCAACTGATGCTTCTAGGTCAGTAGGTTTCTCAGGTTGTGCATTTGTACCTACCACCTCCATCTGCTCCACACTTGGTTCCCCCTGACTTACATGCTCATCAACAGGGTTAGAAACATATTTCTCTTCCCCCTGAGGTATTGCAGGGTGTTGCATCGATGTATCAATATCCACAGCAGGTGCAGACTCAGTAGTCTGATGTGGTTCTTTAGTAAGCTCAGCAGGTTGCTCAACAACAACCTCTCCAGTTTCAGTAGGCTTAACAATTTTTAGAGGTTCAGCTTCAATAGCCTCTTGCTCTTCTTCTTCCCGTTGTTCTTCAAGGACCCTCAGTTCCTTGCCTTTTCCATGCTTCTTTTTCTTAGCAATTTCCTTCATTCTCTTGGAAATTTTCTCTGATTCTACTTCCGCGGCTTTCCTCTTCCTTGTAATTTTAGCAGGGTCATTAACTTCAACTTCAACTGGACCCTCAGTAGACTCAGCAGTCTCTGTTGTCTGCTTCCTGGTTTTCCTAGGCTTTAGCATTTCTATTATTTTTCTGGTGTCGGAGCCTTTCTTTTCTCAGCAACTTTCTTGGGTGCAGCAGATTTAACAACTTGCTTAATCTGCTCACCACCAGCATCACCATCTCCATCATTATCACTTTCTGTTGCTTCAGCATCCACATCTTCATCATCATCCAAACCAGGGATGAGATAGCCGATCTCTTTCTTATATCTAGATTTGTTTATTTTCTCAGGTGCAACATCACAATCCCCAGATGATTCAGCAGGGCCTCGAATCATCAAACCCAAAGGTAAAGCCTTGGATTTCCTTGTCCCTTCTCTATCCTCAGTTATCACTTTCTTCATATATTGGACAAAGAATCCAGCCCAATCAAACTTCATGCTTTTGCAGATGATGATTAACAGTTCAATCTTGGGTCCTGATAAAGTATCCAGGCTTCCACTGAGTTCTAAGATGTTCTTTGCTATTATCTTACTCAGCAGGTTGTACTCCATTCCTATATGCTTCACATTGATGCTCCGTGTTGACTTAACGGCATCATTGGTCTTTATTCTGTCAACAAAATCCAATTTTGACAGTCCTATTTCCTCAGGATTAGTTGGAGCATCGTTTACAGGTGCAAAACCAAAAGCTTCCCTCAGCAGGTTTGAGGAAACATCAATCTCTTGGCCATTCACTGTTGTAGTAAATGCCTCTCTTCCTTGTCTTATCAAAATGTTTCTCAAGAAATTAACAACATTCGTGTAAGATATTCTTTCCAGTCTTATATTGAGCACATCTTCCAATCCTTCGTATCTTCTAATTCTTCTACCAATATTGATAGCCAACTCAGTTTTGCTAGAATCAACAACAAATCCTCTGACACTTTGGCTTGTTCCAACGTGAATATCATCCTTATCTGCCATTATTGATGAATAAGAGGAAGAAGATAGCTTTCAAATCTGTGTTCACACGGTATATTTGCAGAGAAAATCAATCTGAAGTGTGTAAGGATCCTCTGTGTATATGTCTGTATATATAGGGATAGGTAGTTGAGAGTCTCAGATAATGCACTGTACACGTACTATAGCATTAACCACGATTAAATTTGAATAAATAAGATCTTGACACATGGCCCATAACTGACCCATAAAGAGTTGTAACCGTTTGATCGTGTAACTGCGGTTATTAAGATAAGATAAATATCCCGGTCTTTTTCTTTTTGACTTTTGTTAAATTTTGACTGTAACGTATGCCTCAGCAGACTTTGCCATCAGTAGGCTTGCCTCAGCAGTCTGCTGACAAAGATGCCTTAGCAGCTTGCTGACAATGTTACTCTGCTGATCTTCAATTCTTCTTGTTTTGTCCAACTGATAATACAAGATGGAGTTTAATACCAATGACTGATCTGTCAAGTGAGCTCACCCAACAGGACAAAGACCAATCCTCTTGGAAACTTCATTTTCTCAATTGTTCAAACATAAATCTATACATGGAATTGTTGATACCAATGACTAATCTGCTAAGTGAGCTCACCCAACATAGCAAAGACTAATCCCCTTGGTGAATTCCAGTACATTGCTGATCATAGGTGTATCAGTCAACTTTTATAATTCCAAGTTCTGTACTTAACTTAGCAAATCTTTCACTATCCAATGGTTTTGTAAAAATATCAGCGAGTTGATCTTCAGTAGGGATGTAAAGAACCACCACATCTTTCTTTTAAACATGATCTCTTATAAAATGATGTCTTACATCAATATGCTTGGTTCTTGAGTGCAAAATAGGATTTTCTGTGATTGCAATTGCACTTGTGTTGTCACACATTATAAGAATTTCTCATTCGTCAATCCCATAATCCCTTAACTGTTGTCTTAACCAAATTTTTGTGCACGGCGACTTCCAAAGAAGAATGTATTCAAATTCGAAATGGAGGTTGTTATTGAATTCTCGTTTCTTGCTAAACCAGAAACCGATCTATTTCCCATCAATTGACAGGTTCCTGTGGTGCTTTTTCTATCAATCTTGCATCCAGCATAATCAGAATCTGAGTAGGATATAACCTTGAAGCTTTCATCTTTTGAATACCAAATTCCTACATCCAAAGTCTCTTTTAGATACTTGAGAATTCTTTTGACTGGAGCTAGATGACTTTCCTTAGGTTTTGATTGGAATCTTGCACAAACACCTACATCAAAGGATATATCAGGTCTGCTGCCAGTAAGGTACAACGCAGACTACCTATCATCCTTCTATATAAAGTTTGATCAACATCTTTGCCTTATTTGTCTTCATCCAATCTAATGTTTGTACTCATAGGAGTTGATAACTTGGTGATGTTTTCCATACCAAACTTTTTCAGCAGCTCCTTGGTATACTTGGTTTGATGAATGAAGATTCCATCTTTCATTTGTTTAACTTGCAATCCCAAAAAGTAATTCATTTCTCCCATCATGCTCATTTGGAATTTTCTTTTCATCAGATTAGCAAACTTTTCACAAAGTAATTCATTTTCAGAACCAAAAATTATGTCATCAACATAAATCTGTACCAACAGGGTGATGTCTCCTTCATTGATTCTGAAAATAGTATTGTCAATGGTACATTTGGTAAAACCATTGCCCACCAAGAATTGAGATAGGGTCTCATACCATGCTCTTGGTGCTTGTTTCAAACCATAAAGTGCTTTATTGAGTCTGTACACTTTATCTTCTTGATCTTTAACTTCAAAACCAGGAGGTTGCTGAACATAGACATCCTCTTCCAGAATGCCATTCAAAAATGCACTCTTGACATCCATCTGATATACTTTGAAGTTTTTGTTAGCAGCATATGCCAAGAATAATCTTATAGCTTCCAATCTTGCAACAGGGGCATATGTTTCATCAAAATCTATTCCCTCTGCTTGAGAATAGCCTTTTGCTACTAGTCTGGCCTTGTTCCTTTCAATAGTACCTGATTCATCCAATTTGTTTCTGTATACCCATTTGGTTCCAATTATATTTGCATGATTAGGCCTTTCCACTAGTGTCCAAACTTGATTTCTTTCAAATTCATTCAATTCTTCTTGCATAGTAATTATCCAATCTGGATCTGATATTGCTTCTTCAACAACTTTAGGTTCCATTTAAGATAGAAAACAAGTGAACATTGCTTTTAATTGTCTTCTAGTCCTCACACCTTGCTGTATATTACCAATAACTTGTTCAGCAGGGTGATCCCTTAACCATAGTGGATTTTGGTTAGATTGATTCTCAGGAACATCATCATCAATAGGGTCTTTTGTTGCTTCAGCAGATTCTTGAACTGCCTCAGTTGTTGCATCAGTAGTGTTACCAGTAGGGTGTTCAGCAGGGGCAGAGTCAGAAACTTTTAACTCATTTATCCTTTCCAAAACATCAACACATTCTGGATCAATGACTTGTTGATTTTCAGCAGGTTCTGAAGCTTCATCTTCCATTCCAATGAACTTAGGTTCATCAAATACAACATGTATAGTTTCTTCATGTTTCAGTGTCCTTTTATTCAGTACCCTAAATGCCTTGCTGACAGAAGAATATCCTAAGAAGATTCCTTCATCTGATTTTGGTTGGAATGTCTTCAATTGCTCCTTATGATTTAAAATAAAACATTTGCTTCCAAATGGATGGAAATATGATATGTTAGACTTCCTTCCATTCCAAATCTCATAAGGTGTCTTCAGCAGCTTTTTATTCACTGAAGTTCTGTTTTGTGTGTAGCATTTTGTATTGACTGCTTCAGCCCAATATCTTTCAGGTAATAATGCTTCACAAATCATAGTTCTTCTTGCTTCTTTTAAAGTTCCGTTTCTTCTTTCAGCAACCCCATTTTGTTGAGGTGTACCAGCAGCAGCTAGTTAATGTAGCACACCATTCTGCTCACAGTATTCTCTTATAACTTTATTGAGAAATTCAGTACCCTTGTCTGATCTGATCTTCACTACTGTCAAACTTTTCTCATTTTGCAATATCTTCAAAAGTTCAGGCATCTTTTGAAGTGTTTCACTTTTCTTGTTCATGAATACTACCCAAGTGTATCTTGAATAATCATCCACAACTACTAAAGTGTACTTCTTTCCTGTTACACTTGTTGGTGTCACTGGTCCAAAAAGATCCATGTGCATCAGCTCCAAAACTCTTTTTGTTGATTGCTTAGTCTTTGACTTGAAGCTTGATTTTGTTTGTTTACCTTCCTGACAGGCATCACATATAGCATCCTTCTTGAATGTGATCTCAGGTAAACCAATCACCCGTTTCTTCTTCACCAACTGATTGATATCATCAAAATTTAGATGATTTAACTTCTTATGCCATAACCAATTAAGTTCTGATTTGGTATGCACAATCAGGCAAGTTTTTAGAACAGCAGTAGACCAATCCACAGCATACATGTTTTGTTGTCTTCTTCCAGCCAACACAACTTGATCACCTCTTTCACTAATGACATTACAGGTGCCCTTGTCAAAAGGGACCTTGTAACCCATGTCACAAAACTGTCCAGTGCTCAGTCCTTCCACAAATGCAACATTCCTATTTGTTAATCCATTTCTCAAAAGTGTGCCATATCCTCTTGTATATCCTGGTGTATTCTTGTTGCAAAAATTCACTCTTGGACCATTCTTTGCCACATAGTTTGACAAACAGTGCTTATTCTTTGTCATATGACTGGAACATCCACTGTCAAAGTACCAGACACCCTACAAAACAAAGTTATTGTATTTTAGGTACCCAAAACTGTTTTGGTCCATGATGGTCAGTGGTAAGCATGACCCTTGGCAAGTTTCCATAAGGTCTTCTTTTAAAGGTATCATACTTTTGTTCAAACATGTACTCTACACATCCATAAGGTCTAACATTTGGTTGTGTAGGACTCACATATGCTTTCTGGCCTTTTGGTATGTAATGTTGTTTGGAGTGATTTCTTTTGTTAGAAGCACTAGCATAACCATTAGTTTGCTGTCTGTTAGGAATAGCCCTGTAGTTTGGAGTCTGTTGAGGTCTCTGCTGAGGTCTTATATGAGTCCTTTGTTGAGTCCTCTGATTCCATTGCTGAGGTTTTACCCTAGCAGTATGGTTATATCTGTTGTTTCTAGCAGTAGAAATAGGAATATTCCAATCATCATCAGTAGGGAACAATCTACCTTTCCCCCTGAGATAAGTATCCCTTGAATGATTGACATTTTTAGGTTTAGGATTCTTATCCTTGGAATATTTCTGATTTTTACTCTTTTGTGGTCCAGCAGACTTGGTAGCCGGTCTGCTATCAGCAGGTCTAGAAGGTACATCAGCCCTACTTTTGGATTTATTCCTTTTGTTAGGTGTTGTTGACCTTTTTGACTTCTGATTTTGCTTCCTTGAAGTTTTCTCAGTAGGCTTCACTGCCTCAGCAACCCTTTTGGGAGTTGGATCTTGTGCAGGCACAAACTTAGGACCAATTCTGGTACTAGGTTCAGTAACCTTACTGCATCCACTCTTATTGGATTGTTGAGTTCCAAATCCAAGGCCTGTTCTATAACCATAAGGCTTTCCGATTTGAATGCGGTGGAGGAACAAGATTTTCGACGATTCAACGACTCGAATGTACAACAGACTTGTGTTGATTCTGTCCAAACTCCTTTTCCTTACCCTTAAGAATTCTTAATTCAGCTTTTAACCTTTCAACTTCTGATTGAAGAGCTTATTTTTCAGCCTTCACAATCTCATAACCAGATTGTATTATCCTCAGTTGATTAAGGATGGCATCCAAAGTTTCTTCATTGTTAGAATTTTAGGATTTGAACCACAAGTTATTCACAATCACTTTCAGCAGGAGTGTTTATAGATACAGAATTGTATACCTCCTCTATTTCATCCATATTTTCCATTAAAGCATAATCATCCATATCAGCAACAGGTGCAGTATCATCAGATTCATTTCCCTTTTCTAATTCTACTTCATATCATGATTCATCTTCAACAACCATAGCTTTCTTGCCAGATCTTCTTTGTTGACTTTTGCTCTTCAGTAGGTCTGGACAATCAGGTCTGAAATGTCTAGGCTTCTTGCAATTGAAGCACAGATAATCAGGTTCCTTCTTCTGTTTTAGTTCAGGACAGTCAGATTTGAAGTGTCCTGGTTTCTTGCATTGATAGCACAAGTAATCATTGTCTTTCTTGGATTCTTCCTTCTTCTTTTCACTAAATTCTTTGTGAAATTTCTTGGAGAACCCCTTCCAGTTTTCATCATTCTGATTTTCTTGCTCAGTAGGGCAATTTGCTCTTGCATCTCATCCAGTAGATCATCTTGAGCTCCTGATGTTTCTTCTTGATGTGTAGCAGCCAATGCAGTGGTCTTTGGTTCTTCTTTTTCAGTCTCAGGTACAAGTTTCTTACTAAATTCATAGGCCTTGAGATCGAAAACAATTTGAAGGTGTCCTCTTCATGTAGACTTCTCATTTCTTCTATGGCGAGTCACTCTTCATCTCCCAAACTTCTTTTGCAATAGTTTCATTTGGTAAAGCTTCCACCACAAACAACTTTTGCGTCTTACAATCCTTGACACCCAAAGATGCTTCAATAGCAATGTCTTGAGGTTTGCTCTTTTTCTAGATTTTCTTGTAAAAGAAAGTTTGAATCAAGTAAGTGATTCATGTGTTTTCGCAACTTGATCGTAAGTGATTCAACTTTCGATGATATGATCGATCGCGGCTTGGATTCTTCAAGTGTGTAAACTTGATGTAGCTTGATAACAGATTACACTTGAAGAAGTTTACTGGATCAGTAGGTTTAAGTTCAGTAGGGTCAGTAGGGTGACTTTTTGATAAGAATCTGAAGCTCAATATTATCTATTGTTTTTCTCTCAAAAATCATCATCATTTTCTGTAACAGGGGTCTTCTATTTATAGGTGAGAATCCTTGTGACTTATGTTTGAAATTCAAACATAGCCATTTCAGATTTGTCCCATCTTGACTTGCTTTCTGTCCCTGTACATAGTATTGACACTGTCAGTTTACTTTTTGTCAGATTTCAGACTGTCCACCATTTAACTTGTATCCATTGGATAAACCTTTGTTTCTTTCCAACGTCCCTTTAATCTTAGCCATTGATTTGTTGACAAAATCAAGAGTTGTTATCTATCCCTTTCTTTGTAATCTTCCAATGTAATCTTTGATTAAATCGAAATATATGTTCAGCAGGTTTTTGTGAATGTAAGTATGTTGAAATACATATCAGTCAGCTAATACAAGGTTGTTGTGTTTATAAAACACTACAGCTGACTTCTCTTATATCTAACTTTTTATTATGAAGTTAGATTACACCATTTTGAATATAACTAAGTTCCAATTACCACTTAACTTTTGGAATTTAGACCTTGTACACAAGGTATATGCAATCAGTTTAGGTCTTCACAGACTTCCCTAAATTCTGATTTCATATCCTTGACTTTAAATACTAAGTTTAATCCCTTAGCCTTCAATAACTGAGTTTGAGCCCTCAGGCTTCTGTCTTCAGCAGGTTCCTAAACTAGTCTACCGACTCAGGTACCCTCCGGATCTAGATAGGTCTGCCGATGAGAGTCAGCTGACCTTTTACAGTGCTTGTTTGATCAAACCTATACAAGATGAAACCCTAATAATCCTATACATTTGATCTAGACAAATTTTTGCCTTTGCTCTATAACAGCTAGTCTGGCACTCATCACTAAAACTTAAAATAAGTCCAACAGTAAAGTTGTACTTTTTTTGGTTTTACGATTGTTTATGTTGTTAGGTTGAAAATGACGGTCTAAATAATGGTTTTTGCAATTTTGGAACATAAAACGTCAACAACTCTGTTGCTCGTGACATATAATAACGTAAAGGGTAACAGACGTTGTGATGTGATTCTGGATCGAATCAGATCGCACTTTGCCCATGAAATAACTCGGGGATCAATAATGAGCTATAAACCTAATATAGAGAATCCAAAATAGGAAAGGGTTAGAACGCCACAACGTTCGCTCACAATGCTAAAAAGTTCTAAAGGTGATCCTCTAGAACGAAGAGAATCTCACTCGCAAGTGATGATAAAAGTCCACTCGACCTTTAAGAGAAATTTTATATCAAGAATAATATGTCCTAATACAATGGCTGGTGTTTGCCTTATATAGGCTTACACCTCAAAGGAAAAACAACATCTAAGCAATGTGGGAGAAATTACCACTTAATAAAATGCGATTATGACCTCCTATTGGGCTACTAGTCTTATTTTGGCCCACATAGTTTTTTATTAAAAGAAAATCATCCAAATAAAAGAAATCAAAATCCATAATTTAAAATAAAACCCACAGTAAAAAATCCATCACTAAAGCCCTTTTAAGGGTCGGCCTTAGTCTTCCAAAGGCTAGATAAATAATTCAACTGGTCTTCCAAGGCCCAATAGCATAAATAACACACTTCATGCCCGTTTCTTCAGTATTCTCTATCGCATTATTTTAGGCCCAAGTCCTCGGGACGGATCACATCACTCCATCCCGATTGGAAAGGATTCGTCCTCGAATCAATAGGACGTCGTAAAATTCCGCAACATGCACCAATCTTGAGCAGCCCACAAAAAACGTCAATGATACCAACTAATGTGATTCTTGAATCGAATCAAATCGCACTTTTCCAAAAAATAACTCGGGGATGAATAACGAGCTTAAAAACCTAACCTAGAGAATCCAAACTAAGAAAGGGTTAGAACGCCACAACGTTCACTCACAATGCTGAGAAGTTCAAAGGGGATCCTCTACAACGAAGAGAATCTCACTCGCAAGTGATAGTAAAAGTCGACTCGAACTTTAAGAGAATTTTTATATCAAGAATAATGTGTATAAATACAATGGCTAGTGTTTGCCTTATATAGGATTACACCTCAAAGGAAAAATAACAACTAAGCAATGTGGGAGAAATCCCACTTAACCTAATGCGCCTAAGAACCCCTATTGGGCTTGCTAGTCTTATTTAGGCCCACATAGCCATTTATAAAAAGAAAAACAGCAAAATAAAAGAAATAAAATACATAATGTAAAATAATAAGTCCAAACTCGAAAATCATCAATAAGACTTCTTAAGGGTTGGCCTAATCCTTCCCAAAACAAGGTAAATAATTTAACTAGTCTTCTTAGGCCCAATAGTATAAATAACACACTTTGTGGCCTTTTTTCAGTCTTCTCAGTCGCCTTATTTCAGGCCCAAGTCTTCGGGATGGATCACATCACTCCCTCCCGGTTGGAAATGATTCGTCCTCGAATCAATAGGACGTTGTAAAATTCAGAAATACCCACCAATAGCGAACAACCCTCAAAAATCGGCAATGGAATACCGGGATCAATTATAATGCGAACATACAGCTCCAAGGCACTAGCACGTGTAGATGTCGATCCATGCATCTTCAATGGAACATAAGAAAAGTCTCTTGGCTTGATATACCTGCGAATGAATTTCTTTGTGGCAACTAAGACAATGATAACAATGCAAGGTAGGATAAACAACAACATACGCACAGAATGGATCAAAGAAAGTATGATCCGGCTTTCCATCAATATGATCTGGATCAAGATAAATCAAAGGCGATATACGTGCTGCATTGGATGTATCTAATAGCCCGGTGTCCGCTTCATGTGGCTGATCATCATGTACCTGCAAAGAAGATGGAACAAGGCTGGAACAAGAATTTTGTAACACATCATCTTTTTTTGCTTCAACCAAAATCAACTCTTTGCATTCGTTCTCTACAATAGACTCCTCCAACATCTCTTCTTTCTCATCCACAAATTCAGGTTCATTCACCTCCACCACACTCTTACTTTCCTCCTTTTTCATCTCCTCCTCTCGAATGTTAACAACCTCATCGTTTTTCTGTTCTACCAATTCTTTTTCTTTTTCGCTTTCAAGATTCAAATGAGCGTTTTCCTCCATTACATGCCCCTCAATGTTTTTAGTGAACTGAACCTTATCTTTGTGAGCCTCTTCAAGGGATAACGCAAAGAGCTTAATGTTTTTACCCTTATGACGCAAAGTGTAGTTATTTGCATACCCATCATAAGTAACTGTAACGCCCTCAGACCCCGGGCCTGGTAGCGCTAAATGAGTCATAAATGTCCGGTCAACTGCTTAAACCGCCGTCCTCACTTGGTCTAAAAGGGCTAACCCGAGTTGACAAGACATTTATGTCTCACACTTATATGGGGGTGAGCATTCACTTAATTTACCGATGTGGAATATCACATTCTCCCCCCCTTATAAGGGACTGGCGTCCTTGCCAGGACGGCCAAGACTTGTCCCGGATCATCCCTACCAGAGGTAACTAGAGGCCATCCTTACACCGTCTTCTTGTACGGTGCAGCGCATATTTCCGTCTGATAGTCGGCTCTGATACCATTCTGTAACATCCCCAGACCCCGGGCCTGGTAGCGCTAAATAAGTCATAAATGTCTGGTCAACTGCTTATACCACCGTCCTTGCTTGGTCTAAAAGGGCTAACCCGAGTTGACAAGACCTTTATGTCTCACACTTATATAGGGGTGAGCATTCACTTAATTTACCGATGTGGGATATCACAGTAAATCTTCTTTCAAAATGCCAAGGTGTTCCAGGTAATATATGGCTAACATGCATGGGCACTACATCACATAAAACTTCACCATCGAGTTTACCAAGATTGAAAGAGATTAAGGCATGTTTGGTAACTCGTATTTCACCAACATCATTCAGCCACTGCAACTTATACGGTTGACGATGGGGTATAGTAAGAATGGATAATTTATTGATCACATATGTACTAACTAAGTTAGCACATCAATCAGGTTCAACAATCATAGTGCATAGCCTTTCACCAATCAAACAACGTGTACCAAAAGACTCACTTTCAACATCATCTTGCACACTATTATCTCTTTCTGTCATTGTCTCAAAAGAAATGACCTCACAAAGTCATGTGTTTGCACTCACCCTCTCTCAAATTTGTAAAGGTAACCCTTTTCAAACAAATTAAAATAGTGAGCAAACCCTAAGCAAGATGCTGTCAGAATTTCCAGAATTTAAGCAGTGCATTTTCATGCATATTTTGATGAAACAATTATGATTCTGGGAAAACTCAAAAGACAAACTTTGTAGAGAAGCAAGTTTTCTATAAGCCCACAAAATTTCAGATTAATTGGACTCGCCAAACCCATGGAAATTGAATTAGAACGATGATGTACTGCTGCAGTTTTTCTAGGTGATGGTTTGTACTTTTCGAAAATATTTACGTCGAATTGGGGTTGGGTGTGAAGACAGAAATTATATATCGAGATGTGTTTAAGATGTGGTAAAAATTTTAGAATTATTCGAAGTGCTTTGGTCAAGGAACTAACTGATTCAAAAACGGATCTGTGGCAGGGTGTGGCGGCTGTGGGAGAAATTAGGGTTCTTGGGAAATTTAGGGTTCTTGGGATGAATGTTTGAAGGTTTTAAGATTAAAGGCTGGGGGGGGGGAAGAAATAAAGAAAGGAAAAACAAACAATAGTGTTTTTTTTTGAATAAGAATGAAACTAAACAAGCATGAATAAGTAGAATTTTTTTTTTTTAATAAAATACGGAAAGAAATATTAAAAAAAAGAACAAGAGATATTTGACACCTGAGTTGCTGTGTTCTGATACCAATTGATGTGATTCTAGATTGAATCAGATCACACTTTGCCAAGGAAATAGCTTGGGGATCAATAACGAGCTAAAAACCTAACCTAGAGAATCCTAACTAGGAAAGGGTTAGAACGCCACAACGTTCACTCACAACGCTGATAATTTCTAAAGGTAATCCTCTACAACGAAGAGAATCTCACTCGCAAGTGATGATAAAAGTCGACTCAACCTTTAAAAGAAATTTTATATCAAGAATAATCTGTCCCAATACAATGGCTGGTGTTTGCCTTATATAGACTTACACCTCAAAGGAAAAACAACGTCTAAGCAATGTGGGAGAAATTACCACTTAATAAAATGCGCCTAAGACCTCTTATTGGGATTCTAGTCTTATTTAGGCCCACATAGATTTTTATTAAAAGAAAATCATCCAAATAAAAGAAATAAAAATCCATAATGTAAAATAAAACCCACAGTCGAAAATCCATCACTAAGGGCCTTTTAAGGGTCGGCCTTAGTCTTCCAAAGGCCAGATAAATAATCCAACTGGTCTTCCAAGGCCCTATAGCATAAATAACACACTTCATGCCCGTTTCTTCAGTCTTCTCTGTCGCATTATTTCAAGCCCAAGTCCCTGGGATGGATCACATCATGTTGTGTGTTTCAAAATCCTAAAAAAAACTGGAACTTAATACGCGCCAAAATGGACGTTTTTTGTTTTGATAAACGTTAGAAAAGGGGACGTTTTGAGCAATAGAGTTCGGAAACCTTCTTGAATAGGAAGCGTCCCTATGTTTGACGTTCGTTGTCTCTTATAACGTCAAGCTTACTAACGTACATAGAGGCAGTGGCTAAATTCTCCTTGAACTCATAACGTCAACTAATTTGACGTTTTTGGTCTACTGAAACATCGAAGTTTTTTATGTTTCAAGTAATAGAGGCTACAACCTTCTGGAACTCATAATGTCACTATGTTTGACATTGGGAGGGCATTCATACGTCAATGTTTCTGTCATTTTAAGAAGCAGGGGTTAAAACCTTCTTAAACAGGAAACGCCCCTATGTTTGATGTTCGTTGTCTCTTATAACGTCAAGCTTACTAACGTACATAGAGGCAGTGGCTAAATGCTCCTTGAACTCATAACGTTAACTAATTTGACGTTTTTGGTCTACTGAAACATCGAATTTTTTGACGTTTGAAGTAATAGAGGCTACAACCTTTTGGAACTCATAATGTCACTATGTTTGACGTTGGGAGGCAATTCAAACGTCAATGTTTCTGTCATTTTAAGAAGCAGGGGTTAAAACCTTCTTGAACAGGAAACGTCCCTATGTTTGACGTTCGTTGTCTCTTATAACGTCAAGCTTACTAACGTAGATAGATGTAGTGGCTAAATGCTCCTTGAACTTATAACGTCAACTAATTTGATGTTTTTGGTCTATTGAAACATCGAAGATTTTGACGTTTTAAGTAACAGAGGCTACAACCTTCTGGAAATCATAATGTCACTATGTTTGACGTTGGGAGGCCATTCAAACGTCAATGTTTCTGTCATTTTAAGAAGCAGGGGTTAAAACCTTCTGGAACTCAGAATGTCACCATGTTTGACGTTGGAAGGCCACTCAAACATCAATGTTTCTACCATTTTAAGAAGAAGGCTAAAACCTTCTGGAAGTCATAACGTCACCATGTTTGACGTTGGGTGGCCACTTAAATGGCCAACATTATGATTTTTTTTAGAAATTTTTTAATGTTTCTGTGCAAAACTATCGTCAAGTTAGGTGACGTTTAATGAAATTATGCTAGTAAATTCATGTGGACCTTATGCTTTTCAACCTAATAACCTTAATTTTCATCCAAACTAAAAACAAACAACAAAGTCACCGAATCCAAACACTTACATCAAATGAAAACATGATCCAAACAAAAATCAAATGAAAACATGATCCAAACGGAAATTTATAGTTTAAGTGATCCATAAAAGTAATGAATTTTAATGTTAACGGACATGAAGTAACGAAAATATCTAACATTAACTTCTTTTTCTTCGATGCCCTTGAACATTTGACTGGTATTTATTCTGACTCAGGTTCATCTGGCCCTTTTTCTTCAACATCTATGTCCACAGAAACTTCTGAGCTACATACTCCAGTTACTACTAACTCGTATGCCATACCTAATACCTTCAACATTTCTTTCTTACTCTTCTTCGCACGATTTTTCATAACATCATCTATTGTGCTTATAACCTTGATATTACTTTCCTCATCCTATATGGAAATGAAATTTCTTTAAAATATGTATTTAGTTAATTGAAAGCACGGAAACAAAATGGTAAACACAATTATTCATACCTCTCTCGAATGTTGCTTCCGTTTACTCACACCCGACAATCGACACACAAAAACTAATCGATACCACTTCATGTAATCACTTTTGGTTTCCCACTGAAATCTAGCCTTTCCCATTCGTTTACTTTCGTGCACTAGATGATTAAGATAATTGTGGAAGTCGTCATCATTTGTTGTGTAGATGAGAATTTTTTTGTTTCTAGTTGACGTTTACGGAGGGATTGGCAATTGTGGTATGGATTGGACATGACCAAATAGACGGACGACAAAATTGGGGTGATAAGGCTCAACAATATATAGTGTCCTTATGCACCCGTAATACCAAATGTCGGTCCCGTAAGAAGGCTAGACACAAGTTTAGAGGGGGTGAATAAACTTGTCACCAAAAACCTAAGACTTAAACTAAAGTTAGATTTAGTTTTAAACTTGTGTGGAGTTAAGCTAACAAAGATGAGTAAAGGTCAACTGACTTTTGCTCAAATTGAGTTAATCGGCGGTGATTAAGTTTTAGCCTTAAACTGATCTTGTTGTATCTATTGAAAAAGCTTGAATGCAAGACTGAATTATGATGAATGTCAGTTTGTGTTCTTTGTGTGGTTCAATCAGTTGATATGCTTGATAGATTGATGCTTAAATAAATAAATAAAATACGTAAATTAAAGTGAGTAAGGCAAGAGATTTATAGAGGTTCCATGTGGTGTTATCATGTCAGTCCTCTCTCCCCTTTGATGTAGGAGGAAAATTCCACTAGAACTCTTGAGGTAGATCGGTTGCAAAAGTCCTAAACTGATAGTCCTTGACTATTCCCTAACTTCACTATCTAAGCAACTAAGAACATGTAGTATGGTTGCTCTTCAACTACTTCACTGGTCCTTAGAGGGTTGAATTGCCTATTCTTCAGCTCCACCACAAACATAGTCTACCCAGACAGCAAAAACAACTATCCTTGGCAAATCCTAGACCGGATTGCTTCACAGTCTCAACCTTTGATTGAAAATCAAAGTTGGGCTTCAAATCAAGTAAGTGATTCTTTCTTGTGGGTCTTCAAAGTATCGATATCTTGATATGTCTTTGTAGCTTGAACACTTGGAAGATATCTAGATCAATAACTTGTTAGCTTGAGATGATAGCAACTTTACGATTTTGATCACAGAAATACTTGCACAATTTGTTAATTCTTGTTTCCTTGGTAAATCCTTGGTTTCTTGTGTGTGTGACCAATGTCCTCTATTTATAGTAAGAAATCCAACGTTCAAATCTTTGAATTTGAATCTTTGTAGCTATCAACGGCTATATGTCAGATATGTCAGTTGTCATTTCTGACATGTCAGACCTTCATCCAATGAGATGCATCCTTTTTCAACGTTCTGATTTTCCGTCAGTTCTTGGATGACATCAGCTTGAAATTGAGTTTTTAGGGTACGTCAGTTTTCATCTGGTATAACTGAGTTATTCAGTTCTTAGAGCATTAACTGAGTTTTTACTCTTCTTCAAAACTTAGTACTCTTGTTATTCATCTGATCATAATTTACTTGATCAGAGTACACCGTATAAAATTATATCTTCTAAGATATCATTGTCCTTTCTAATCATTACTTCAATCATTTTTATCATATTTTATTATCCACTAGTATATAAAACACCCCCAAAAAAAACTCCAACCCAAAACAAACGGAGACTAAGTGATTTTGATATGATCTGTGACCGAATCAGATCCAAAAATGCCCGAGGACTTGGCTGAAGGCACCGATAAACAAGCACCTCAAACCTTGGCTAACATGTAACCAAAAACCTTGGTATAATGGATACCCACAAGGTGAGCTCACAACCATGATAAGTCCGGTTGGGAATCCACCCACGTGAGAAAACTCACCAAAACTTAAAGCTTCAAATAAAGTATATTAATCTCAATATTTGTCTTATATTTACAATTACTTTAAATGCCTTTATATAGGCTACAGACTCCGAAACTAGTTACTAATTTAGCAACGTGGGACAAAATAACAATAAATAAAAATAATATCAAAAATAAAAGACTGTCTAACCAATGTGGGATAATAAAAGACTAAAATAAAATAAATAATAACTAAAAATAAATAAATGACTCCAAACAAATTTAATCTGTTTCAGATCTCAACGGGAATCACATCATTCCCTCCCCGCTCCGAAAGGATTCGACCTCGAATGAAAAGGATGTCGTAAAATGCAGCAACAAGGACAAAACATGCCGAACCAACAACGAACACCAATGACATGCCTGGATCAAAGACAACGTGGACATACCACTTCAAATCAATGGCACAGTTTGATGGTGAACCAAGCGTCACAAATGCAACATCAAAGAAGTCTTCTGAAGTGCGAAACACTTGGAGAAATCACGGAAAAAAGTAGCAATATAACAAGAACAATTCACAGCTGGACAATCAGCAACATACTTGAAAAATGGATTAATGAAATGGTTCTCCGGTTTGCCACCGTGTAAATGCTCTTCAGGAGCCTGCAAATAAATGGAAATAGAACCTAAACAAGTGGTCGACGAAGTAGGACCAACTTCCTCATTTGCCTCGTTTTCGTCCACCACCTTTTCATTCTCCTCGGTGATCGCCTCTGCCAAGATTGACTCTTGGACTACCTCCACCAATTCTTCTCCAACAACCTCTTCCAATTTCTCCATTAAATTTGGCTTAGGCTCCTCTCAAGTGTTAGAAATCTCTACGGTGGTCTCTACAATCTTCTTTGGGATACTAACATTCACCCGGTCGTCCGTAGGTGATGTCTTACGTAAATTACCCATTTTCTGCCAAAAATGAATGCAATCATAATAGTAATGATCACTCCCGTGACAGTGACCACAATAAACAGAAAACAGACATGTAGAAGTTTTCTTAGCATCTGTACCACAACGGTTATCTCTACAACCACAATTACTTCTACCACTACGGTTATCTCTACCACCACCTCTTTCCATTAACATGTTTTGCAATTGAGCATTCATCTCATCCATCATATCACGTCTTTCCAATTTCTCCAAATTTTGATTCATCATATCATCAAAATTTCGAAAATAGACATCTATAGGATTATCTTTTGACGTTACTCAAGATCTCCAGAATGACTAAACAAAATATTCGGCAAGGATTTTGTTTTAGAATTATACGGCAGGGCTAAACAAAGAAATTAACAATAAGGGATTGCTATAGACAACTTCAAGGCTGATGATATGTGGGGGGCGATTGGGTTTTTTTATTTTTATTTTCTTTTTTGGTTGAAGAAGATCACGTAGACAATATTAAAAGCTAGATGGATCAAAAGCTGGGAAAGATGCAAGTGGACGCTGAAAGCTGGGAAAAAAGAAGAAAATTTGTTTTTTTTTCAACAGAAGATTAATACGCAGCAAGAGGGCCTGGAAAAAAAAAGTCGATATTATTTTTGTGGAATAACAAGAACAAGAATGCACGAAAGAAAGGAAAGCGCAGGAAAGAAAATAAAATAAAAGGGATATTTGGATACCGTCAGTGTCTGGCTCTGATATTAACTAATATGATCCGTGACCGAATCAGATCCAAAATGCTCGAGGACTTGATAGAATCTATGACCGAATCAGATCCGAAAATGCCCGAGGATATGACTGAAGGCACCAATAAAACGAGCACCTCGACCATTGGCTAACCTATAACCAAAAACCTTGGTATGATGGACATTTACAAGGTTCGCTCACAATCTTGATAAGTCCGGTTGGGAATCCACCCACGTGAGAAAACTCATCAAAGCTTAAAGCTTCAAATAAAATATATGAATCTCAATATTTGACTCATCTTTACAATAACTCTAAATGTCTTTATATAGGCTACAAACTGCAAGACCAATTACTAATTTAGCAATGTGGGACAAAATAATAATAAATAAAAATAATAGCAAAAATTAAAGACTATCTAACCAATGTGTGATAATAAAAGACTAAAATAAAATAAATAATAACTAAAAATAAATAAAAGTCTCCAAATAAATTTAATCAGATTCCGATCTCAACGGGAATCACATCAGATTTACAGTGTGAAAATCCAAAACCGAGGCACAATATGATACAAATGCTAAAATTAAGTTTTGGTAAGTTTTTTGAGTTTTTGTTAACGCATTCACATTAGCCACCCCGGTTTTTCTGTTAAGGCCAGTGTTGGAAATAAAATTTTAGTTTTGATAATGATTCATCTCATTTAGTTACTTATTTGTTTACATCCCATTGATGAAGTGCTGAATCTAGCTGTTATAGTGAAAAGCTAAAAGATGTCTAGAACTGAATGTATAGGTTTTACTAGAGTCTGATAATTGTATAGGTTATATCAGACAAGCACTGTAGTAGAAGTGTCGTAAAACTGAAAACTGGAAATCATCTAGAAAACTGGAACATGACATAAGACTGAAGATATACACCTAAAATCGAAGTCGTACTCAGAACTAAAAAAGGTAAGTTCCCTGAGGGTAGTGCTGTTAACGAGCCGAGTCGAGCCGAGTAGCTGAAGTTCAAGCTCGAGCTCGTTTTTATTTGTGCTCGTTCGAGCTCGCTCGTTAACACAAACGAGCCTAAAAAGCCATTCGAGCTCGGCTCAATTAGTATGAAAAATGTTCGAGCTCAAGCTCGAGCTCGATATCAAGCTCGTGAACAAGCTTGAACTCGAGCTCGGCTCGTTCAATAGTAATTTTTTTTGAGCTCGGCTCGTTCAACTACAAACTCAATGTAAAATGTTAATGTGTATATATTATTTATATATATTACCTAAGTTCGCAAACACTAACGAGCGTTCACGAGCAGGGCTCGGGTTTGCTCGTTTAGTAAACGAGCACGAGAAACTACTCAAACTCGGCTTGATACCATTAACGAACGAGCTTGAACGAGCTTAAACGAGCCGAGTTCGAGCTTTGTTCACGAACGCCCGGTTCGTTTAACAGCCCTAGCCGGAGGACACAGACTCGGTTGACTTATCTAAATGAAGAACTGAAGTGACAAACGCAATATTTGACGAAATGATGGACACAGACTCAGTTGTAGAAGATTGAAGAACTAAGGGTTCAGACTCGGTTATGACGATCTTAAGCCGAGACTGTAAATTTAGAATTTAGGTAAGTCGGTGATGGTATGAACTGACTTTATGGATCTTGAAAGAAGACCTAAGAATCATAAGTACAATGATATCTTATAGATTTTTATAAGGAATGGTGTAATCTGATTCAGTCATATAAAATCAGATAAATTGAGTACTAAGTTTTGAAGAAGAGTAAAAACTCAGTCAATACTCTAAGTCAGTTAACAAACAGAAAACTAACACACTCAGTATAATACTGAACAGGATACTCAGTTTTATAGTCAGCCATCCAAGCAACTGAAAGTACTTTTGAACATTACAAATCAAGGATTGTTATTGGATGAAGGAATGACATGTCAGAACGGTCACCGACACCCGACATCTAAAAATAATGACGTTGATACAATTCAAATTCAAGCAAGATGAACGTTGGACCTCATACTATAAATAGAGGACTTGGCATCAAGAATCAAACACCGAATTAACAAGATTACAAGCGTTTTTGTGCACAAGTATAGTTCATCCGAATTGCTATCAATATATGCGCTCAACAAGATCACATCTAGATTTCTTCAAGTGTTCAACCTTAATCGATCAAATCCAGAATTTGACACTTTGAAGAACCACAAGCGAGAATCAATTTATTGATTCTCGGCCCAACTTTGACTCCTAATCAAAGGTTTCGACTGTGATGCAATCTGGTTTAGGATTTTCCAAGGACAGTTGTCATTTGCAGTCGGGTATACTGTGTTTGTGGTGGTAGCTGGTGAAGAGGCAAACACAACCCTCCAAGGACCAGTGGTTTAATCAGTTGAAGAACAACAATCCGACATGTTCTTTAGTTGTTTAGATAGTGACACTAGGGATTAGTCAAGGACTATCGTTTATGACTTTTTGTAACAATGTAACTCAAAGAGTTATAGTGGAATTTTCCTCCTACATCACAGGAGATGAGTGGACTAACAAGATTACACCACCTAGAACCACAATAATTCTTTCTCTACTTACTTTACGCATTTACATTCAGTCATTTACTTACACAGCATACCGAAACTGATTGTTATAAGCATACACAGTACACAAACTGACATTCACCAGAATTCAGTTTTGCATACTCAGCTCTTTCTTATAGAATCAACAAGATCCAGATAAAGGCTAAAACCTATATCCACTACCGGTTGACTCAGTTTTGTTATAAGTCTGTTTGACTTAGACTTAGCTTAGTCAGATCAACTCCACACAAGTTAAAATTGAACCCTAATCATTCTAAATCTACTTTTTGGCGACAAGTTTATTCACCCCCCTCGTTACTTGTGTTAGCCTTTTCAAGGGACCAACAATTGGTATCGGAGCAGTGTTCTTTGACAAGCTATTGTTGAAAACTCACTTGCTCTAGTTATCTCCTCTAGTTGTTCTCCTGAAAAAGCTCAGTTTTTAGTTTCCAATCTTTGCATAATCTAGTTTTCATTCACTCACACAATGGATAACAATCTGTATGCCAGACAGATGCTAATTTGTAACATGGACAGATTTGATGTATACAAACATCATTTGCAGGCCTTTCTAGCAGCCTCTCATGATGAGATGATAGACGTACTCATTGATGATGTTGGGAATAAAATTTAGTTTTGATGATGATTCATCTTTTTCAAGAACATATTTTTTTACACCCCATTGATGAAGTGCTGAAACTAGTTGTTATAGTGAAAGGATAAAAGATGTCTAGAACTGAATGTATAGGATTTATTAGAGTCTGATATTTGTATAGGTTACATCAGACAAGCATTGTACTAGTTAGAGAGTCGTAAGACTGAAAACTGGAAATCACTTAGAAAACTGGAAATTATCTAAATAACTGGAAGACATTTAGATAACTGACAAGTCATTCAAAACAGACTCAGTATTTGAAGAACTGAGGGAATAGACTCAGTTGTAGAAGATTGAAGAACTAAGGGTTCAAACTCAGTTATGAAAGTCGAGACTGTAAAGTTAGAATTCATGCAAGTTTGTGGTGACCTGAACTGACTTTATGGATCTTGTATGAAGACCTATGAGTCATAAGGACAATGAACTCTTAGAAGATATATGCTTAAGGTGTACTCTGGTTAAGTCAATTATAATCAGATGAAAAATAGAGTACTGATTTTTGAAGAAGAGTAAAATCCTAGTTAATGCTCTAAATCAATCTAGAAACTGACAACTGACGAACTCAGCATGAAACTGATCAGGATACTCAGTTTCATAGTCAGTCATCCAACAAATTGATAGTACAATCGAACGTTGTAAAGGAAGCAATTCTAGTGGATGAAATACTGACAAGTTAGAACGGTCACAAAATATAGCCGTTACAAGATAGACGTTGACACAATTCAAATTCAAGCGAAATGAACGTTGGACCTTACGCTATAAATAGAGGACTTTGCACCCAGGATCAAATACCAATATTTACCAAGAATTAACAAGATTACAAGCATTTTTGTGCAAGTGTCTAGTTCAATCGATTTATCGTCTATATATGTGCTAACAAGATCAATCAAGAATTTCTTCAAGTGTTCAAGCTACACGGAATTTATTCAGAATCTGAAACTTTGAAGAACCACAAACGAGAATCAATTTATTGATTCTCAGCCCAACTTTGATTCTTAATCAAAGGTTCAGACTGTGAAGCAATCCGGTGAAGGATTTGCCAAGGACAGTTGTATCAGCAGTCGGGTAGACTGTGTTTGTGGTGGTAGCTAGTGAAGAGGCATACGTAACCCTGCAAAGACCAGTGGTTCAAACATTTGAAGAGCAGCAATCCAACCTGTTCTTTGACTGTTTAGATAGTGAAGCTAGGATTAGCCAAGGACTATTGTTTAGGACTTTTTGTAACATCTCACCTCAAGAAGTTCTAGTGGAATTTTCCTCCTACACCACAGGGGAAGAGAGGACGACAGGATTACACCACCTGGAACCTCTATAACTCTTGTTTTATTTACTTTACGCACTTACATTCTTTTACAGCATTTATTTTTGTTCATACAGCATACTGAAGAACTGATTGTTACACTGACTCACAGCTCACAAAATGACATTCATCAAAATTCAGTTTAACACACTCAGCTTTCACATAGAATAACAAGATCAAGAAAAAGGCTAAAAATTATATCCGCTGCCGATTGACTCAGTTTGTTATAAGTCAGTTTTGACTTAGACTCAGCTCAGTCAGCTTAACTCCACACAAGTTTTAACTAAACCTAAATCGCTTAAAATCTAGCTTTTGGTGACAAGTTTATTCACCCCCCCTCTAAACTTGTGTCAGCCTTTCCAAGGGACCAACAATTGGTATCGGAGCAGAGTTTTCTGTTCTGACTTAAAGCAAGTGTAATTGGTAATCAGTTATTCCGATACCAACAATTAGTATCGGATCAGTGTTTTTTTAACAAGTCTTTGTTAAAAACTCATTTGCTCTATTTCTCCTCTAGTTGTTCTTATTAGAAAGCTCAGTTTCCAGTCTTTACAAAATCAACATTCACTCACTCACAATGGATAACAATCAGTATGCCAGACAAATGCTTATGTGCAACATGGATAGATTTGACCAATAAAAACGTCGCATGCAAGCTTTTCTAGCAGCTACTCATGACGAGATGATGGACATGCTCACTGATGGACCAATCCAGATCACCCACATGCAGACTGTTGGTGAAAATCAAGTTCGAGTTCCAAAGCCCAAGGCTGAATGGATCAGTGATGATCGCAAGCGAAACAATCTCAACAATGTTGCTATTGATAGCAACATGTACTTGAAGGTGAAAGATTGCACAACTACTAAGGAAATGTGGGACAAACTTCAGTTAGTTTGTGAAGGTATTGACTCCATCAAGGAGAATAAGATCTCAGTTGCAAAGTAGAAGTTTGAGAATTTCAAGATGAAATCCGGAGAGACCATTGACCAAATGGAGACAAGATTCCGTGCAATCATGGATGAACTGGACCTACTCAAGATTGAATATACAAAGAAAGTAATCAATACAAGAATCTTGAAGGCCTTGCACATGTGTTGGAAGATGAAGGTCACTGCTATGGAAGAATCTAGAAGACTTGACATAGAGGATTTCTTTAAAATCTTCTCAGATCTGAAAGCTTATGAATTCAATGAAGATTTCACAAGCACAGCTGCAATAATCAAAGCTCTAGAAGAACCTAAAACCACAGCACTCGCAACAACATCAAATGATACTCAAGAAACAACCATAAATAATCTTCAACAGTTGGATGAAATGGAAGAACAAATGGCCCTTATGATGAGTCGAATCAGAAGGATGAAGAATGGTCATCCATTAACTCAAAAGTATATCAAGAAGACTCTTGAGAAAAGGAAAGATGATGAATATCTTTGCTTCAACTGTAAGAAGCCTAGTCACTACAAAGCTGAATGTCCAGAACTGACCAAGAAGACTCAGCAACGAAGAACTGGCAGAAGAGCATTGTTAGCTGGAGATGAGTCTGACTACGAAGCTGGTACATAAAGTTTATCTGAAGACACAGCTTTAATGGCTCACATGGAAGATTCTATTGAGGTATGTGAATCAAATTCCAAATACAGCTCAGCGCAAATTTCCATGCAGAATGCATGTTCTTCAACAGCCGGTTCCAATCCAAAGAACTTAGAATTAGAAGAAACTATTGACGAATTGATGAGTCATCTTGTCACCATACAAGCTGGTTATGAATCAATCAAGACTGAGAAAGAAGCTCTAATTCTAGAGGTCAAAAGATTGAAAGATTAGTTGAACACATGAAAACTAAGAAGAACTGATAAGGGAAAGAATCGATATCGACCCTCTTTGCATCGGCATCACGACAAGAATCGAATCTTTTGCTCAATCTAGTTCAGCCACTGGATTCAAATCAGGCAAGCCATATGGAGATAGAACTGGCTTAGGATTTTATACGCAGCGAACTTCAAAGGGAGGAACAAGTAAAGCTGCTGAACCTAACTAAAACTGGTGTTAAGTTCGTAGCTAAACAAAGTCCACAAACTGAGACACATGTTGAACCAGTGAAACTAGTTCAACGTGAATCAAATCAATCTCAGCATCAATTTTCAAAGAAGTCAGCTGTAAACAATAGAGTCAATCAAAAAGGTAAAATAGCTGCACATCATGAAAATCAAAAAGGTATATCAACTGCTAAATCTACTAAAGCTAATCAGGCTAAGAACTAGAAAAACTTCAGTCAAAGTAAATCCACGAGTATCAATTATTCAAAGATTCACAAAGTTAGGGGGAAAGGAAGACTATTCCCAACTGATGATGACTGGAATTTCTCTGAATCTACTACTAAAACCGAAAGAAACAATCATTTCAGACAGAAAACTTATCACAAGTTTCAGTCTAAAGGTCAGCAGAGGAATCATTTCAGTCCTCTGCAGAAACCACAGTACCAAGGTCAGCATAGACCTCAGTACAAAAGAAATGATAGTTATTAATCAAGTTTCTATAATAGAAAGCATCATGGAAATCAGTTTCAGCCAAATGACCTGAGAGATCATATAAATAAGACGCAATCCAAGCATAGATACTATGGGAGTGTAGCTTACATATATGAAAATAAGTGCAACAATATCCGTAGGATACCTAATGGATATATTCCCAGGGTTGTACTGACAACTGACCCTCATGGACCCAAACAGAGTTGGGTACCTAAAACTGTTTAATTTATTTTGCAGGATATTTGGTACTTTGACAGTGGATGCTCAAGACACATGACAAAGAGCAAGGACTCTCTAAGTAATTTTATTGCCAAAGATGGACCAAAAGTCAATTTTGGAAGTAAATACAAACATGTATATACCAAGGGTTATGGTACTTTGATCAGAAATGGACTCACAATCAAGAACGTATCTTATGTAAAAGGATTGCATTACAATCCACTCAGCACCAGTCAATTCTGTGATATGGGATACAGAGTCACGTTTGACAAAGATTCTGCATTGTCGTCAGTGAAACAAAATTTCAAGTTGTTCTAGCTGGAAGAAGAAAAGAGAATATGTATGTTGTAGATTGGACTACAGCAATCGCAGAAACTTTTTTACTTGTGCATACCAAATCAGAAGTCAGCTGGTTATGGCACAAGAAACTGAGTCATCTTAACTTTGATGACATCAACACACTTGTCAAGAAACAGTTGGTAATTGGACTACCTAAGATTACCTACAAGAAATACAGCCTGTGTGACGCCTGTCAAAAAGGAAAACAAGTAAAAGCTAGTTTCAAGACTAGATCTCAGTATTCAACGGCAAGAGTCCTAGAGCTACTACATATGGACTTATTTGGACCTATCACACCAATCAGTATCAATGGAAAGAAGTATACATTGGTGGTGGTAGAAGATTATTCAAGATACACTTGGGTTATTTTCTTAACAAAGAAAAAGTGAAACCAAGCAAAGTCTTACATAACTCCTCAAGAGACTTCAGAATCAGAAGAGTGTATCGGTTGTGATTATAAGATCATATAAAGGAACTGAATTCCTCAACAATGTGATTATCGAATATTGGGAAGAAAATGGTGTTTTACATCAACTTGCAGCCACAGTAACACCTGAACAGAATGGGGTAGCTGAAAGAAGGAATATAACACTCAAAGAAGCATGAAAGACTATGATATATGAAGCAAAATTTCCTGAATGATATTGGGTAGAAGCAGTTAACACAGCTTGCTACACACAGAATAGACCTCTCATGAATAAGAGACATAAGAAGACACCTTATGAAATTTGGAATGGAAGAAAACCAAATGTTTCATACTTTCATGCCTTTAGAAGCAAGTGTTTCATACACAATAATGGAAAAGATCAACTTCATGTTTTTCAGCCTAAAGCTAATGAAGGAATATTTTTGGATATTCAAGTGTCAGCAAAGCATTCAGAGTACTAAACAAGAGGGCACTCAAGCATGAAGAATCCATACACGTAGTATTTGATGAACCAAACTTTCCTGGTGAAGAAACTAAAATCAGACCAGAACCAGTTTCTCAGCCTCAGTTACCAGTTTTACCAGAATCAGTTTATGTTGACATTGGAAGATTAAGGATTTCAGAATCATCAGATTAAGATCAACCTCAGTTTCAAACAACTGAACAACCTACAGTTGAACAACATGATTCGACCCCAGTTCAAGACGATCAGGATGAAGAAGATCAAGAACAAATTCTTGAAGAACCAGTTCAATAGAATGTAGATCCCTTGATGCAACCTTCAGTACACCAATGGATGAGAGATCACCCAGAAGAACACTTTATCATGTTTTGATGATGGCCACACTAACTGTTATAGCAAGCCTAAAAATATGTTAGAATTATATGAATAAGTCTTTACTTAGAGCCTGACATGTTGTATAAGTGGAATCAGACAAGCATTGTACTAGTTGGTAGGTCGGCAAAGTAACATCGGATATTCGGCAAAGTAAAAGCGGCCAAGTACCAGCAGAGAAGCATGAAGACACATGGTCTGACTTATAACCAAGGAAGTCTGTGATGACCTTGGATAAGTCTAAGTTACATTCCAAGTGATGAAAATTAATGTTTAAATATGGTGTACACTAATCTCACATAAATCAAGGATCAGTGAAGAACAAAGATTCTCATAAACTAAAAAGAATGAAAATAAAAGATTAAAGAAAGAACTGGATAAAATAAAAGCTAAACTAACTAGTAAGGAGACTTACTCAAATGATCAACAAACAGCAGATAATCATACATCTGGTGTTGACAGACCAGCTGAGAAAATCTCCCTACCAGTTAAGACAACCACTGCACCACTAAATGCACCAGCTTAGAAAACCCTCAAAAAGGTTTGGATCCAGATCTGGTCTTGGCTATAATAGTCAGGATGAGAATAGAAACAATGGACAATAAAATTCTTAATCTAGGACCAACAATGGACCAAAGTTCAGAAAAGGACAGACCATAGTTTCAACCACTCATCCTGCACCGGTGAAGTCAAAACCCAGTGCTGTGAAACAGCAGACCAAACCATCAATCCAGTCAACCAAAAGAAAAAGCTTTCAGAAAGGTAAAGGAAGACTTTATCCTTCAGAAGATGATTGGAATGTTGCACCTCCAAAATACAGGAAGAAACCATTTCATAATATGCAACATGTGTTTAAGAAAAGCCAACCTAGGCATATTCCTAGAACATATGAACCAACATGAACACAGATTTCCCACTACATATTAGAAAGTGAAAAAGGATGCAAATGCACCAAAAAGTAGATAAAAGTATCAGAATACCTCTAGTAGAAACATTAGAAGTTATTCTGCCATGCCTTATACATATAAAGTTGATGACTTCAATTATCCAAAAAGAAGATCCTTTGGATGCACATTAGGAGTAGGAGGCATGACTGCTAACATGTATGGACCCAAACAGTGTTGGGTGCCTAAACATAATTAATTTGTTTTGTAGGATGTCTGGAACATAGACAGTGGATGTTCCAGACACATGGCAGGAAACAAGGGATGGCTCACTGACTTTAAAGCTTTTGAAGGACCCAAAGTCACCTTTGGAGGCAAAGAAAACCCTGGTAAAATTAAGGGGGAAGGCATAATGAACAAGAACAACTTGAAGATTCAAAATGTGGCCTATGTTAAAGGACTGAACTTCAATTTACTAAGCATCAGCCAATTTTGTGATAAAGGCTACAATGTACACTTCAACAAGGAAGGATGCAAGGTGATTCACAGCCAAACCAACACAGTTGTACTTGCTGGAACAAGAGAAGACAATATGTATGTGGTAGATTGGAAGAAAGCCAAAGCAGAAACATGTCTGCTTGTCAAAAATAAACAATCAACCAACTGGAATTGGCATAGAAGACTGAACCACCTCAACTTCAAAACTATCAACACTTTGTCAAAGAAAAAGTTAGTTAAAGGCTTACCAGAGATCACTCAAGAAGGAAAGTCTTGGTGATGTATGTCAAAAAAGGAAACAAATCAAAAGCTCCTTCAAGTCAAAGCTAGCTATCAATCAACAACAAGAATTTTACATCTGTTACACATGGACCTTTTTGGACCAGTCACACCAGTCAGTGTAAGTGGAAAGAAATACACTCTAGTAGTGGTGGATGACTTCTCCAAATATACTTGGACCATATTCATGAACAAAAAAGAGAGAGACACTCAAGAGGTTACCAGATTTGCTAAGAAGAATTAAGAATGAGAAGGAACTAAAGATCATCAAGATCAGATCAGATAGAGGCACAGAGTTTTTAAATGAAATTATCAGAACCTACTATGAAGAAAATTGAGTACTGCATCAACTATCAGCAGCAAGGACTCCACAACAGAATGGTGTAGTAGAAAGAAGAAACAGGACACTCAAAGAAGCAGTCAGAACAATGATTGCAGAAGCATGCTTACCAAAGAGATTTTGGGCTGAAGCAGCAAATACAGCATGCTATACTCAAAACAGATCAATCATCAACAAATATCTTGGAAAGACTCTATATGAAATATGGAATGGAAGAAAACCTAATATCTCATATTTTCATATGTTTGGATCAAAATTTTTTGTTTTGAACAAGAATCAGCTGCATACTTTTGATGAAAAGGCTGATGAAGCAATTTTTATGGGATAGTCAGACATCAGCAAAGCATTCAAAGTACTCAACAAAAGAACCTTGGTAAATGAAGAATCAATTCATGTAGTCTTTGATGAGCCAATCACAAATGGTGAAAACCTTCAAGAACTTGAAGAAGCAGAACCAAGACAAGTCTATATGAATACAAAAATACCAACTACTATTCTAAATCACAATTTTGGAAATCAAGATGAACCTCCAGTCAATACAACAGAAGAGGTACTAGTACAAGAGCATGAAGCTGCTACACAAGCTGAAGTTGTGAAAGCACCAAGTCAAGAACAACTTCAACCTGATCTCAACTGGCTACGAGATCATCCTGTAGATCAAGTCATTAGAGACATTCATATAGGAGTCAGAACCAGAAGACAACTAGAGCACATGCTAACATGTTTTCTATCTCAAGTAGAGCCCAAAACAATTGATGATGCAATCCAAGATGTTGATTGGATTACAGCCATGCAAGAAGAAGTAAATGAATTTGAAAGAAATGAAGTTTGGGAACTTGTTGACAGACCAGACATGGCCAACATCATTGGAACAAAATGGGTATTCAGAAATATGATGGATGAACAAGGAACAGTTGTCAGAAATAAAGCAAGGCTATTTGCAAAAGGCTACTCTCAAGCAGAAGGAATAGATTATGATGAGACATTTGCACGAGTGGCAGGATTGGAAGCAATCAGACACTTTCTAGCATTCACACAAAGACTTCAAAGTATACCAAATGGATGTCAAGAGTGCATTTCTAAATGGACTTCTGGAAGAAGAAGTATATATGGAACAACCTCCTGGTTTTCAACTCAAAGGAAAAGAAGATAAAGTATACAAGCTCAAAAAGGCTCTTTATGGACTCAAAAAGGCACCCAGAGCCTGGTATGAAACCTTATCACAATTCTTGATCAATAATGGATTCAACAAAGGACCTATTCATAAGACTCTTTTCAAGCTAGAGGAAGGAACAAGTACATTGCTAGTACAAATCTATGTTGAAGACATTATCTTTGGATCAGAAGATGAAAAGTTGTATGAGAAATTTGCAAATCTAATGAAGAGAAAATTTTAGATGAGCATGATGGGAGAATTAAATTACTTTCTTGGTCTACAAGTAGAAAAGTTGAAATATGGCATCTTCATCAATCAGGCCAAGTACACAAAAGACTTGATACACAAATTTGGTATGGATACAAGTGGCACAACAGATACACCAATGTGTGCAAGAGTTATTCTTGGAAAAGATGTTGATCAAAAAATGTATAGAGGAATCATTGGATCCCTACTATATCTAACTGCAAGCAGACCTGACATAACATTTGTAATAGGAGTGTGTGTAAGATTTCAAGCTCAACCAAAGGAATCACATCTTCTAGCAGCTAAAAGAATAATCAAATACCTGAAGAACACCATCGATGTTGGAATTTGGTATCCAAAAGAAGGAGGATTCAAGTTGATATCATATTCAGACTCTGACTATGCTGGATGCAAAATAGATAGAAAAAGCACCTCTGGAACTTGTCAAATGCTAGGCACCAGACTAGTTTCATGGTTTAGCAAAAAGCAAAACTCCATATCTACATCAACAGCTAAAGCAGAATATATAGCGGCAGGTAGTTGTTGTGCACAAGTACTGTGGATTAGACAACAGCTAAGGGATTATGGAATGGAGGAGAAGACAATTCCAATTATGTGTGACAACACAAGTGTCATATCTATTACTGAAAATCCAGTGTTGCACTCAAAAACAAAGCATATTGATGTAAGACATCATTTCATTAGAGATCATGTTGAAAAAGGGGATGTTATTCTAAGATACATACCCACTGAAGATCAATTGGATGACATCTTTACAAAACCACTCAGTCATGAAAGATTTAGCATGTTGAGAACTGAGTTGGGAATGATTGAAATTGACTAATTACTTAAAAGTGGCTAACTGGAGTAATCAGCTAAGTGACTTCACCAGCTGGTTAAACCTTTGCCATTACAGGAGATGTAGCAGGTAAGGCACTGGTACTCAGTGAAGTCCACTGCACTGATTGTTAGGAACAGCTATATACAGCAGCTCAGTGAAGAAGTCACTACACCGGCTAAGTGACCAGCCAAGGCACTCCACTGAAATACGAATTGAAGTCACCAGCAAACTAAAGTGTGAACTAAATCAGTTTAATACACGTGGAAAATCAAAAGGTTATAGAATATTATACTGTGAGAGATTACACACGTGGAGATCATTTTTCAATCGTGGAGGTAACTATATTATTCTTCTAATTACAACCGCCTCAATTCCCAGGATTTATCATTACTTGGCTCAATCCACTCCCCCACTTCACTCAAATATCAGGATTTATATACATAAAATCACGCCATTACATCACAAAATCCTTCCATATTCAACCACGTTCACACTACACAAATCAACATATATAAACCACACTTAAAGATTTTTCAGAATTCTTTACACTTTCTCGCAAATCAAAAACCCTATTTCTCACTGCAAAATCAAAACTTTCTCTCAAATCTCAAACCTTGTCAAAGAAATGGCTTCATCCTCTACAATCTCTGCCACATAACGATTTTATGCAAAATCGATCATCACTGGATCATTTTTTAAACCTGAACCCTATCTATCTTTCTGTGATAATGACGCACAAGCTCAACGCTTAGTTGATTGTTGTTCAAATCTGGGGTTAATGACCTTCCTAAACCCCCCAATAACTGGAATCTGCTATGACAACTTGATTGCATTTTGGAAAAATTCAAAGTTTGTACCGACACTAAGAAGAGTGATCTCGACTGTATCAAAAGTTCAATCTTTGGGAAAGAAGTGGTCATCAAGCCTTGTCTTCTCAACAGATTCTTACACCTACCCATGATAGGTCCGGCTAATGTAAAGTTCATAAAGATTGACATCAACAACTTCTGGGCGGAAATAGCCAAGAATCCCAAAAAGAACAACAAAACCTACAACCTCCCAAGATCAGCACTCAAACTTCCATTTGCTGAGTTCACACCAGTTATCACCAAGAACATCGAAGGCAGGAAAGGGTCGATGGAAAACCTGACCGAGTTACGGGTCAAGCTAATGACAATTATCTATCAAGGTATTCACTTTGATTGGGCAACATTTGTCTTCAATAGGTTGAAAGACCAGATTTAAAAGGAAATTGATCTGTCAATCACGGCACCAAGCAAGTTTTTGCACAGGAAAGGTGATTTCAGGGAGAGGAAATCATATGGGTTCCCTCTTCAACACCAATTTGACACATTGAAAGTGAAACCCACAAATATGCAGCCTCCACACTAGTCCAAAGTGATGTTTACCTACATTAAGGCATCTCTGAAACCCAAACCCTCTACCGGATGAAAAAGGACAGCACCCGAAGGCAGTAGATCAGGGATGGGAAGACGAACCAGATCACAAAAGGCACAAGAGGACACCCCAGTGGTCAGTGACAGCAATCCGAACAACCCAGTGGTGATTAGTGATGATACCACAACAAATGAGGAAGGGAAGCAAGAGGACGTCACCTATCTGGAAGAAGGTGAGGAAGGATATGTTCTTACTCCATCTGAAGAAGATGAGATGGATGACGAAGAAGAAGAGACATCTGAGGATGAAAAAGCTGAGACAGAGGAAGCACATACAGACGGTGGTCATCTTGAAGATGATCAAGAAAAGATGGAGACCTCTGATGATGATCTGACAATCCAGGAAGTGATCCTCAGAAGCATCAGCAAAGTTGACAAACGGCCGAGTGAGCCAGCTGATAAAACTCACTCCGCTGAACTTGTCAACACCCCAGCATTGATCAAGGGGGAACAGGTAGTAGAGAAAGTCACATCTCCAGCAGATGGAGAAGCAAGCACCCCCCCGCAACCTTTCAATGACCCTGAGGTTAATGAGAATGAAAAAGAAGAAGAGGAAGAAAAAGAATGTGAGAAAGCAGAGAAAGAGGGATAGAAGGAAGAAGCCACCACAGATAATGATGATGAGGAAGTGGTACCAGAAAAAGTTGATCTAGAAAGACTTTTCAATCTGGATATCCAACCTTTGGTTGTGGACATGGAAAAGCAGTATCACAGCAGGGAAAACCTGAAAGCTGTTTTAAGGAGTGATGCAACCTCCTTAAATCACAAAATTGAAGCCCTCATCAGTCACATTAAGATTCAAGATGAGGTCATGGAGAAACAGGGCAACTTGCTTTGCAATCTGTAACACCTCATCCCCTACCATGTCCAGACCAATCTTGAGTTTCATGCTGACAAGATTGATAAAAGTCTCAAACCATTGGTGGATACTCTTAATGCTCACACTCATCAACTTCAACATCTGGATGAGGTTATGGACTATTCTGGCCAGCAACTCAAAACCCTGATAAATGTGACTGAGGCCGACAACAAATTCAGGAAACAAGGTATGGTCATCTCCCTGAATTTGAGGAAGCAACTGCAATTCTTGAAGCACGTTTTGGTGCTGCCAAAAAGGGGGAAGGAAGCTCAAAGCCTAAAAGCTACAGTGGAAAGGAGGCAAGCCCAACTGACAAGGGCAAGGGCATCAAAGGCAAGGGCATCAGGTTTGAAGAAAAGAAGCAGTAGCCCTTATTATATTTATTTACTTATTCATATGCCTTTGATTTTCAAATAAAAAGATGCAATATCTTATAGCCCTCAAATGAATGAATAAAATTGTTGAGTTTTTATTATAGTGTTTATTATGGAAATGGTTGGTATGCTTATGTTTAGGCTTATGAGGGTTTTGGCATCATCAAAAAGGGGGAAATTGTTAGGAACACTTTATTATGTTTTGATGATGGCCATACTAACTGTTATAGCAAGCCTGAAAATAAGTTAGAATTCTCTGAATAAGTCTTTACTTAGAGTCTGACATGTTGTATAAGTTGAGTCAGACAATCATTGTCCTAGTTGGTAGGTCGGCAAAGTAACATCCGATGTTTGGCAAAGTAAAAGCAGCCAAGTACCAGCAGAGAAGCATGAAGACACATGGCCTGACTTATAACCAAGGAAGTCTGTGATGACCTTGGATAAGTCTAAGTTACATTCCAAGTGATGAAACTTAATGTTTAACTATGGTGTACACTGATCTCACATAAATCAAGGATCACTGAAGAACAAAGATTATCATAAACTGAAAAGAATGAAGGAAACAACAACTCGGCAAAGTGAACTGACTCTCGGCTGAGCAATGACAAAGCAGTGAAGGAAGACCTAAGCGGCAAAGTCAGGTAGATCACTCAACCGTTCAGGGAACGGCCAAGTAAACTTTACTTGATCAGATTTTGAAATATGAAGAAGATTCAGAGGATCAAGCATTAAATGCACAATCAATTGATGATCAATCAAGGACGGATTTTCTGCTAAACGTTTGAAGAAAAATCCGATCACTGAAATCAAGGAGGATTTAAATAAGGGGGAATCAAGAATAAAATCAAGGATTATTCCCCTCATTAATATAGCCAACGGACGGAAATTCAAATCAAGGATTATCAAGGCTATAAATAGGAGGCATTGATAGACAAGAAAAAGACACACATAAGAGAACGATCAAGTCGATAATTTACAAGTAGAAACTCTGTCAAATCAAAAAGCCTTCATTTGTGCTTAAGAAGGAATATCTAGTGATCAACTCAAAACTCAGAACTACAATTTCAACATCTAGCATTGAGTCTGATCAACAAGTTTTGTGAATCCAATTCACTTCAATCAAGCAACTGAATCAAAGCCATCTGAGAAGGAGTTGTGTTTGTGATAGCTGCTGAAGGATTTGTTCCCAATGAGCAGTGAAAGAGACTGAGTCGCTGAAGCTGTTGCAGTCAGGGAGTGATAGTCTTGAAGATTGTGAAGCTTGTGTTGTCAAGGACAATCAAACTATTGTATCTGTGAAAACAATAGTGAAATTCCTCCAATCATCGTAGGAGAAGAGTGGATTAAGGGATTACACCACCCTGAACCACTATAAGCCTTGTGTCAATTTACTTTCAGCAATTTACCTTACTGCATTTATTTAATTGCTTAAATTATATCATATACCTGTGATTGCATAAACTACTTTGAAACAACATATTAAGAAGGGACTTATCTACTGCCCAAAAGCTTTTAAATACAAGAAAAGTTTTTGAAGCTCCACTATAGTCATTCACCCCCCTCCCCCTCTGACTATAGTTTTACCCTTCTCTGGGACCAACATTGGTGTTCGAACAAGACATCAACTAGATGCAATGATTGCATGTTTCCTATCTCAATCTGAACCTAAAGAGATAGAAGAAGCTTTGAAAGATCCAGATTGGATATTAGCTATGCAAGAAGAACTGAATGAGTTCGAAAGATCAAGTATGGGAGTTGGTAGACAAACCAGATCGTGTAAACATTATTGGCACCAAATGGGTTTACAGAAACAAACTTGATGAAGATGGGATTATCATCAGAACAAAGCCAGACTTGTAGCTAAAGGATATTCTCAAGCTGAAGGCATAGATTTTGATGAAACTTATGCACCATTTGCAAGACTAGAAGCAATAAGACTATTTCTTGCCTTTGCAGCCCATAAAAAATTCAAGGTATATCAAATGGACATTAAAAGTGTATTTTTGAATGGAATACTTAAAGAAGAAGTCTACGTTCAACAACCCCCAGGGTTTGAAATTAAAGATCAAGCTGATAAAGTCTTTAGACTAAGAAAAGTCTATATGGACTGAAGCAAGCACCAAGAGCTTGGTACGAAACCCTATCTCAGTTTCTAGTAGATAATGGATTTATCAAAGGAACCATCGACAAGACTTTATTCAGGATGAAAGTTGAAGAAAGTACTCTCCTTGTTCAGATCTATGTTGATGATATTATATTTGGATCTGAAAATGAGCAACTCTGTGAGAAATTTGCAAGTTTAATGAAGAGCAAATTTCAAATGAGTATGATGGGAGAACTGAATTATTTTCTTGGTTTACAAGTTAAACAGCTGGATAATGGGATTTTCATTCACCAAACTAAGTATACAAGAGACTTGATCAAGAAGTTTGGAATGGAGAAATCAGTTGGCATTTCAACACCAATTGGGACTAACATCAGATTAGATGAAGACAAAGATGGCAAGGATGTGGATTAAACTCTCTACAGAAGAATGATTGGAAGTCTACTTTATCTCACAGCTAGTAGACCAGACATATCCTTTGCTGTTGGTGTTTGTGCTAGATTTCAAACAAGACCTAAAGAGAGCCATCTCACAGTTGTAAAAAGATCCTTGAAGTATTTGAAAGATACAGAAGGAGTTGGGATATGGTATTCAAGAGAAGGAGAATTCCAACTAATATCCTACTCAGACTCAGACTATGCAGGATGCAAAGTGGATAGAAAAAGTACTTCAAGCACATGTCAGTTATTAGGTAATAGACTTGTGCCGTGGTTTAGGAAGAAGCAAAACTCAATCTCTACTTCAACAGCTGAAGCTGAGTACATAGCAGTTGGAAGTGGTTGTACTCAAGTTTTATGGATCAGACAACAACTGAGAGATTATAGGATAAAAGAAGGAATGATTCCTATTAATGTGTGATAATACAAGTGCAATTGCAATAACTGAAAATCTAGTTTTGCTCTCAAGGACGAAACACATTGACGTGAGACATCACTTTATAAGAGATCACGTAGAGAAAAAGGATGTGACAGTTCTCATGTTCCAACTGAAGATCAGTTAGCAGACATTTTTACCAAACCACTGGACGAAGAAATGTTTGCTAAACTGAGAACTGAATTGGGGATTATCAAAGTCAGTTAAGTCAGTTCAAGCTTAGAGAATCATCAAGGGGATGGATCTTTGTCATACTGGGTGCGCTCACTTGACAGATCGGTCATTCACATCAACAATCTCAAACTGACTAACAAAGTTAATGATTTGACGGAGCTCAACTTTTGTAAAACTGAAATCAGTTTCAATTTCACCCAGTCAAACAAAGTCAATGGAGGAATGGATAAAACCGACAACAGTTATATCGCATTTAATTACCGCCATTTTTGTGTCAGAATTTGTAGCGTGTATACCCCCATTATGTCATATAGTACACATCGGTTACACAAATCATGATGGAATTTGAAAAGATTGTTCAAATCCATCAGAAGATCGTGGATCTCTTCAACTACCTACCTCTTTATATACTCCAAATTTTCACACTTTCTCTTTACCAAACAAAAATATCAAATCTTTAACTCTCTAAATCACCCAGAAATTTTTTTTATGGCCGCCTCAAAGAAAACTCAAGAAGAACGGTTAATCACTTGCACATGATACTTTCACACTTCAAGAATTCAAAGAAATGTGTGGTAATACCCTTCTCTCTAGTCATATATTGAAAAGATTGGAAGATTACCGGGTTTACGAAATCTTTTGGAAGCAAAATTGCAACAAGACATGGACTTGGAAGGTCTATTGCAATTCTGTGAGAATATGAAGTTGCTGAAGAACTCTCTACTCACAAGAGTTCGTGGACAGAAGATTTTTGTCAATGGAGATATTATCAGAAAGCTTTTTGGTTTCAAAGATCCTCTAGTTAAATCTATTGACCTAGCCTGCTTACCACTTCAACGCAGTGCTTTTCTTAGATGAATTTTAGCTTCAAAGAAACCAGCAGCAGTCGATACACACATTCAGAACCTCAAAACTGAATTTGGTCTTCTCAGCAGATGGATCAGCAGACATGCCATCGGACAGCACAAAGGGCTAAGTAAGTTAACTGAAGATGGTATCTACCTAATGAATGTCATCTGGGACGGATTTGAGTTCAATTGGGCAGGATATATCTTCAATCAGATCAAGCAGCAACACTTGGCTGAAATAGCAAGTGTCAGCAGAGCCCAAGCTGAAGGAAGACAAATTGATGGAAGATTTCGACCGAAGAAATCACTTAGCTTAGTGGTTCGGTATTATTTGGAAAGAATCAGAAGTGGGAATAAGAATGCACAAACTGCTACTACAAAAGCTGTAGCAGTTGCAAGTTCAACAAAAGGAACTTCCCAACCTGAAGAAAATAGGCAAAATGTGTCCCAGCAAATCGCTCACCAACAAGGAATTAAAAGAAAAGCTGAGACACAAGGAGAAAAATAGTTGTACGTTGTTTGTACCCAGGTACTTCAAGTCAATTAGCATCAACTGAAGAGGAACAACCACTGACAACTGACAGCAGCAAGCTGAAAGCCTTAGTTCCTGGAATTGTTTCTCAACTTCAACAAATAATATCTGAGAAACAAGTTTCCGCTATGCATTTTGAGCAACAGAAACAGGAATCTCAGCAACCAAAGGAGTATCTCTTTGATGCTGAGAGGATCATCAAACTGATAAAGATGAAGCTCAAGACTGAAGATTCTCGAGAAGCTACTCTACTTAATGAAGAAAAAATATTGTTGGAGAAACTGGAAATACCAAGTCTCTACGCCTTATTTCCTATGGAAGAGTTTCTCAACAACTGCTATAACAGATTTCGAGAGATAGCCAAGAGGACTGAATTAACCACATTGTTGGACTTATTTCTTAGTTTTGATGATGAGTGCCATACTAGCTGTTATAGTGCAAAGGCAAAAAGATGTCTAGATAAAATGTATAGGTTTATTAGAGTTTGATTCATAAATAGGTTTGATCAAACAAGCACGTAAATGGCCGCGATTGTTTATCGCGACCGATCTAGGTCGATAGGGTAGATAGGTCGATAGACCGGTCTAGAACCCGCCGAAGACGAAGACCGAAGGCCGAGGGTTCAAACTCGATTAATGAAGGCTAAGGGATCAAACTTAGTATTTAATGTCAAGGATATGGAATCGAAATTTAGGCAAGTCTGTGATGACCTAAACGATTACATATACCTTGTGTAGAAGGTCTAAGTTCCACAAGTTAGATGATGCTTGGAACTTGGTTATACTTTAAATGATGTAATCTAACTTCACAAACAAAAGTTGGATAAAAAGATTCAAATTTGCATTATATTTTACGGACAAAAATATGATGTTCGAAATAGACGATTGGTTTTACGAGCGGACGATGAACTTTCGCTGATATTTACCTCGATCAATTCAAGATTATTGAGAAGTTACATGGATAAGAACAGACCAACTACCTCGACTTATCAAGCAAATCAAAGGCCGAGATTAAAAAGACGTTGGGATGATCCATATTTTTATCCATTGGATACAAGTCAAAGGGGTGGACGAGATCGCACCGTCAAAAAGTAATCCTGACAGTGTCAGTCCTATGAATAGTGACAGAATGCAGTGCAGATGGGACAAATACAAGGAACGGTCACATTTGAATTTCAAATTCAAGTCACATGCATTCCTACCTATAAATAGAGGACTTTCAACTCAAGAAAAAGATGATGAATTTTGAGATAAACTTTAAGTGATAACAACGAGCCGAAAAACACCTGTTTGAACTTACCGAGCTTAAAGTCCGCTTGATCTAGCTATTTTCTTCAAGTGCATTCGTGTTCAAGCCGCATCAAGCATACACACTTGAAGGCTCGCAAGTTCGCTGATTATATCATCCTAATCAAGCCGCCGCAAATTGAATCATTTATTTGATTCATTCTTTATTTTATAAAGAATCTGTTTGAAGACAGTGAAGCATCGTTAGGTGTGAAAGACTTGTTGGTTTGTGGTGAAGGCGGTGAAGAGGCAATTCTACCCTTCAAGGACCAAAGGAAGACTCGGGAGCGACAATCCTACCCGTTCTTAGTTTTCGGTTTGTGAAGCCATAGTCATTGGTGAAGGACAAGCAACCTAGGATTCTTTGTAACGAGATAACTCAAAGATTACTAGTGAATTTCCTCCAACATCACGGGAGAAGAGTGGACGTACGGGATTACATCACTGGAACCACTATAAAAATCTCTCTACTTACTTACCGCATTTATTTTACGCACTTAGTCATTATTCATATCAACTGCGCCGAATCTAGCAACCGAAATCACACACATACACTACGAGTATCTAATACTTAGTAACATATTTAACAACAAGTAACAAGGCTTAATTTTGATATTATTCCGCCGCACAAATTCAAGCAAACTAAACCGCGTCGATAGACTACGTTTATCGGCGGAGCTGCGAGGTCTCGACGGACTGCGAAGTATCGGCGAGTTTCGAAGTTGCGAAGTTGCGAATTTGTTAACTCCAAAGTTTTAACTGTTAAGTTTATTCACCCCCCCCCCCCTCTAAACTTAACTAAAGCCTTTTCAAGGGACCAACAATTGGTATCGGAGCGATTAGCTTCGTTACGAAGGAATCCTACTTGTTGTGCTTGTGAAAATTCTTTAAAACTTTCTTTCAAGTTACCGATTTTCAAGACTTGCATCATGGATAACACACGGTATGCTAGAACCATGTTGATGTGTTCTCTTGATAGATTTGATGAGTATAAACGTCGAATGCGGGCATATCTTGCTTTGCTACTCATGATGAGATGATGGATGTACTAACCGAAGGACCACTTGGAGATTACAAAGGCGCGAATAACGTGGGTGACGGAACCGAGTACATTCCTAAACCAAAGAGAGAATGGAATGCGAAGACGGAAAAGAGCAAACCTCAACAACATTGCTATTGATATCATCTACGAACCTTGGATAGCAATATGTACATGAAAGTCAAAGATTGCAAGACCGCAAAGGAACTTTGGGATAAGATTCACTTAATCGTGAAGGCACCGATGCAATAAAGAAGAACAAAATCGGTGTGGCGAGAAAAAGGTTTCAAAAGTTCAAAATGTTACCTAATGAAACCATTGAGCAAATGGAGTCCGTTCAATGCAATCTTAGATGAACTTACTCTTTGAATGTAAGTTATTCAAAAGAGGAAGTAAACACCAAAATCTTGGAAGCTTTACCTGCAAGAGATGTTTGGAAAATGAAGGTGATCGCAATTGAAGAAATGAGAAAGTTTGCATGAGGAAGACACCTTCAAATTGTTCTCTGATCTTAAGGCCTATGAATTTAGCAAGAAGCTGGTGCCTGAAACTGAAAAGGAAGAGCCAAAGACCACTGCATTGGCTGCTTCACATCATGAAGAAACATCAGGAGGACAGGATGATATGCTAGATGAAATGCAAGAGCAAATTGCCCTACTGAGCAAGAAGATCAGAATGATGAAGACTGGAAAGGCCCCTACAAGAAATTTCACAAAGAGGCCTACTGAGAGAAGGAAAGAAGAACCAAAGAAAGACAATGACTATCTATGCTTTCATTGCAAGAAACCAGGACACTTCAGACCTGATTGTCCTGAATTGAAACAAGGCAAGGAACCTGATTATCTTTGCTTCAACCGTAAGAAGCCCGGACATTTTAGACCGATTGTCCGGACCTGCGAAGACCAAAAGTCAACAAAGGAGACATGGCAAGAAGGCTATGGTTCTTGAAGATGAATCGGGATATGAAGTGGGATCGAAAAGGAAATGAGTCGGATGACACGAAGCCGGTCTGCCGATATGGAGGATTATGCTTTGATGGCCAACATGGATGAAACGAGGAGGTATACAACACCGTATCTATAAACACTCTGCCGAAGTGATTGTGAATCAACCCGTGGTTCAAATCCTAGAAATTCGACAACAATGAGACTTTGGATGCCATCCTTAATCAATCGAGGATAATACAATCTGGTTATGAGATTGTGAAGGCCGAAAAAGAGGCTCTTGAGTTAGAAGTTGGAAGATTGAAAGCCGAATTAAGGGTTTTCAAAGGTAAGGAAAAAGATGGTGGACGAAATCGGCATAAGATCTGCTGCACATCCAAGCACCTCGAATCTGCTTTGAACCATCTTGTTCCAATACGCATACAAATCGGGAAAGCCTTATGGAGATAGAGCTGGGCTTGGATTTGGAACTCGGCAATCTAACAAGAGTGGATCCGGTAAGGCTACGAACCTAGTACCGAATTGGTCCTAAGTTTGTGCACGCACTAGATCCATCTCCCGATAAAGGCCGCCGAAGCGGTAAAACCAAATGAGAATGCCTCAAAGAAGCAAAATCGAAGTCTCGAAGTCAACGGCTCCTAGTAAAAAGAATAAATCCAAAAATAGGATCGCTTTGCAACTTCTAAGCCTACGATAGCGGACTGCTACCAAGTCTGTTGGACCACGAAGGGAAAGAAACGAAATATTCCAAGAATAAGAATCCCAAATCCAAAAATGTTGATCATTCAAGGGATACTTATCTCGGGGGAAAGGTAGATTGTTCCCCGCCGATAATGATTGGAATATTCCCGCATCTAATGCTAGAAACGATCAAGATAACCATACGCTAGGGTAAAACCTAGACAATGGAATCGACGAGAGGACTTACATAAGACCTCGGCGGACTCCATATTACGGTGGTCGCTCCTAACAGACAAAGCACATCTATGGCTATGCAAATGTTTCTAACAACAAGAATCATTTCAAACGGCATTATGTACCAAAAGGCCGAGAAAACATATGTGGTTCCTACACAACCTACCGTTAGAACTTATGGATGTGTGGAATACATGTATGAACCAAAGTATGAACCAAAGTATGACACATTTAGGAGAAGACCTTATGGAAACATACCAAGGGTCATGCTTGCCACGACCACTATGGACCCAAACAGGTTTGGGTACCTAAAATGCATTAACTTTGTTTTGTAGGGTGTCCGGTACTTTGACAAGGTGGATGTTCCGGACACATGACAAAGAATAAGCACTTGTCTTACAAATTTTGTGGCAAAAGATGGTCCAAGGGTGAATTTTGGCAACAAAAATACACCTGGTTATACAAGAGGATATGGCACACTTATCAGAAATGGACTTACAATCAAGAATGTTGCATATGTGGAAGGACTGGATTACAACTTGCTGAGCACTTTGGACAATTTCGTGATATGGGATACAAGGTCACTTTTGACAAAAACAATTGTATTGTCATTAGTGAAAGAGGTGATCAAGTTGTACTTGTTTGGTAGAAGGCAACAGAACATGTATGTTGTGGATTGGTCTACTGCAGCCGAAACTCACTGATTGTGCATACCAAATCCGAACTCAATTGGTTATGGCACAAGAAGTTAAATCATCTAAATTTTGATGATATTAATCGGCTAGTGAAGAAGAAGTTAGTGGTTGGTTTACCCGAGATTACATTCAAGAAGGATGCTATCCGTGATGCATGTCGGCAAGGTAAACAGATAAAGTCAAGTTTCAAGTCAAAGACTAAACAATCAACTAACGAGTGTTGGAGCTTATGCACATGGATCTTTTTGGACCAATAACTCCAACAAGTGTGACGGGGAAGAAATACACCTTAGTGGTTGTGGATGATTTTTCTAGATACACTTGGGTGATATTCATGAACAAGAAAAGTGAGACTCTCCAAAGCTTACCTAATCTTTTGAAAAGATTACAAAATGAGAAAAGTTTAACAGTCATAAAGATTAGATCAGATCAGGGTACTGAATTTCTCAACAAAGTTATAAGAGAATACTGTGAACAGAATGGTGTACTTCATCAACTTCTTCTTTGGTACACCTCAAAAAATGGGGTTGCTTTGAAAGAAGAAACAGGACATTAAAGGAAGCGGGAAGAACAATGATCCGTGAAGCTTTGCTACCCGAAAGATATTGGGTTTGAAGCAAAATACGACATGCTATACACAAAATAGAACATCGGAAACAAGAAGCCTGCGAAGACACCTTATGAGATCCGGAATGGAAGGATACCTAATATATCCTATTTCCACCCATTTGGAAGCAAATGTTTTATTCTAAATCATAAAGTTCACTTGAAAACATTCCAACCAAAATCGGATGAAGGAATTTTCTTAGGATACTCTTCGGTCGAGCGAGCATTCGAGTACGAACAAAAGAACAACCGAAACATGAAGAAACAATCAATGTTGTGTTTGATGAACCTAAATTTACTTGGTATGGAAGATAAAGAGTGTGAACTGCTGAAAATCAACAAATCACCGATCCAGTTGTGTTGAAGTTTTGGAAAGATTCAATGACCTAAAAGTTTCGATACTCGCCCTATTTGAACACCTGCTGACAATGTTACTGATGCAACAACTGAAGCAATTCAAGGATCTGCTGACCCCCCTGTAGAAGAAACTACAGCAGACCCTACTGAAGATGATATTCCTGAAAATCAAAATAACCAAAATCCACAATGGTTAAGGAATCACCCTGCTGAACAAGTTATTGGCAATGTACAGCAAGGTGTGAGGACTAGAAGACAACTGGAAGCTATGTTTACTTGTTTTCTATCTCAAATGGAACCTAAAGTTGTTGAAGAAGCAATTTCAGATCCAGATTGGATAATTGCTATGCAAGAAGAATTAAATGAATTTGAAAGAAATCAAGTTTGGACACTAGTTGAAAGGCCAGCTCATGCAAATATCATTGGTACTAAGTGGGTATATAGAAATAAACTTGATGAATCTGGTACCATTGTAAGAAATAAGGCCAGACTAGTTGCAAAAGGCTATTCTCAAGCGAAGGAATAGATTTTGATGAAACTTATGCACCCGTTGCAAGATTGGAAGCTATCGATTATTCTTGGCACATGCCGCATATAAGAACTTCAAAGTATATCAAATGGATGTCAAGAGTGCATTTTTGAATGGTATCCTAGAGGAGGAAGTGTATGTTCAAAGCAACCTCCTGGATTTGAAGTTAAAGATCAAGAAGATAAAGTGTATAGACTCAACAAAGCACTTTATGGATTGAAACGAGCACCAAGAGCATGGTATGAGACTCTATCTCAATTCTTGGTGGACAATGGTTTTACAAAAGGGACCATTGACAAGACTCTTTTCGAGAATCGGTGAAGGGGACAACACCCTTCTGGTACAAATTTATGTTGATGACATAATTTTTGGCTCTGAAAATGATTTACTTTGTGAAAAGTTTGCAAATCTAATGAAAAGTAAATTCCAAATGAGTATGATGGGAGAAATGAACTACTTTTTGGGATTGCAAGTCAAACAAATAAAGGATGGAATCTTCATTCATCAAACCAAGTATACCAAAGAGCTGCTGAAGAAATTTGGTATGGAAAACAACACTAAGAGCTCAACTCCTATGAGTACAAACATCAGATTGGATGAAGATAAAGAAGGCAAAGATGTTGATCAGACTTTATACAGAAGGATGATAGGCAGTCTGCTGTATCTCACTGCCAGTAGACCTGATATATCCTTTGCTGTAGGTGTTTGTGCAAGATTTCAATCCAAACCTAAAGAAAGTCATTTAGGTGCAGTTAAGAGAATTCTCAAGTATCTTAAAGAAACTTTGGGAGTAGGGATATGGTATTCCAAGGAAGGAAGCTTCAAGGTAATATCCTACTCGGATTCGATTATCTTGGATGCAAGATTGATAGAAAAAGCACCTCGGGAACTGTCGAGTTAATGGGAAATAGACGGTTTCCTGGTTTAGCAAGAAACGAAATTCTATTTCAACTTCCACTTTCTTGAAGCCGAATACATTCTTCTTTGGAAGTGCTTTGTGCACAAGTACTATGGTTAAGACAACAATTAAGGGATTATGGAATTGAAGAAAAGGAAATTCCAATCATGTGTGACAACACAAGTGCAATTGCAATCACGAAAAATCTGTTTTGCATTCAAGAACCAAGCACATTGATGTGAGACATCACTTTATAAGAGATCATGTTGAAAAGAAAGATGTGGTGGTTCTATACATCCCTACTGAAGATCAACTTGCTGATATCTTCACTAAGCCACTTGATAGTGAAAGATTTGCCAAATTAAGGACTGAACTTGGAATTATAAAGATTGACTGATATTCAGCAGTGTACTGGAATTCACCAAGGGGATTAGTCTTTGCTATGTTGGGTGAGCTCACTTAGCAGATTAGTCATTGGTATCAACAATTCCATGTACTTATGTTTGAACAATTGAGCAAATGAGGTTGCCAAGGGGATTGGTCTTTGTCATGTTGGGTGAGCTCACTTGACAGATCAGTCATTGGTATTAAACTTCATCTTGTATTATCAATTGAACAAAACAAGGAGAAAACAAGGATCGACGAGTCACCTTGTCGGCGAGGCCGCTTTGAAGCACATTATCGCGAGACCGCCGAGCCCACCTGTTTGAGGGATACCTTCTTTGGAGGGAACGTTACTCGGTCAAATTAATTAAAGTCAAAAAGCATATTGGCGGGATATTTATTTTATCCATTATTACCACAGTTAAACCATCCTACGGTTACAAACGTTATGGTGGAGTAATGGGCCACGTGTCAAGACGAAATTTATTCGGATTAATCGTGGTTACCTCAATGTACGTGCTATGACAGTTTCAACTACCCACTATCATATAATCGGTACCGTTACATAGCGATTCACCACTTGCATCTTCTCGCTTTATCTCTGCAAATTCTACTTCGTGTGAACACGGATTTGAGAGGAACTCTTCTTCATCTTTTTCTTATTTTAATGGCGGAAAGAGTTGAAGTTCAAATCGAATCTAGCCAAAGTGTAAGAGGCTATGTAGTTGATGCAAACCAAACGAGTTGGCCATTAATATAGGTCGAAGAATAAGGAGGTTTGCGAGGCTTGGAGAACAAGCTCAATATCGAGATTAGACACAATTTCATACACCAATGTTGTTGATTTACGGAAGAACATGGTGGTGGAAGAAGGAACTGAAGCATTCAATACAACTGTGAATGCTGAGGACCTTGTTATCTCCCCCAGTCTGCTGAGGGAAGTGTTTGGATTTGAAGAAGTGGAAAATGGTCCAGTGAATCCTGAAGCAATGGGATTGGACAAGTTGGCGTTTGTAGATCAAATCAAGACAAATCAAACCACAAAATCTGTTCCTGGCATCAATTGCAGACACATTGGGAATGAATATAGTCTGCTGAGCAAGCTCATTGCAAAGAACATACTTGGGCTAACTGGCAGTATGGATACTCTATCGGGACCCAAGATAGAGGCGATGATTATCATCTCGGGAGGAGCATGAAGTTTGGTAAGGCTGGATACTTTATTCACTATATGAAGAAAGTTGCAAAGGAGGACAAACTAGGGAAAAGGAAATCAAAGGCCTTACCCTTAGGTTTGATGATTCAAACCTGTTGAATCACTTGGAGGTTCCTGACATTGAACCAGTTGATATAAATCAGTCCAGATACAAAAAGGAGATTGATTATGCAATCCCTGGACTTGATGATGATGAAGAAATTGCTGAAGAAGCTGCTGATGATAATGATGATGGAGATGATGGTGATACTGGTGGTGAGCAGATTCAACCAACTAAGAAGACTTCTATCAAACCTGCTGCACCAAAGAAAACTGCTGGAAAGAGGAAGAAGAGTGTTGATGTTAGAAAGACTGCAGAAGTCCTGAAATCAAAAAGAACAAGAAAGGAAACAGCACAGAGTGCTGAGTCTGCTGAGGGTCAAGTGGAGGTTACTGACCCTGCTGTAGCTGCAAGAAGAACTGTTGTTGAAATTCTTAGAGAACAACGAAGGAAGCAAGTAGAAAAAGAAAATTGACTAGAAAAGATGATGATGATGAACCCCTATCCAAGAGGATGAAGGAAGTTGCCAAAAAGAAGAAATATGGCAAGGGGAAAGAGTTGAAAGATTTGGAGGCACGAGAGGGCACAAGAAGAAGCATCGGTAGAGGAGGAAGAAGAGGTTGTTGAAGCGAGCCTCTAACTATCATTCCACCGAGTTGTTATCGGTGATTCCTCCAATGAAGAAGTTATCAAGTCCACGATCTTTGAACGGGTTGTTTTTGAGCAATGCGTAGAGGATGTACGACGATCCTTGCGACCACGAGCTGCTTTGTAGCATCCACGAAGAACCACGGCAAACCACCGAACTGAACTGTTGTGGTGGTTGAAGAGGTGATTGGAGACTTGGTTGAAGACCACCGCAAATTTGGCAATAGTTCGGGGGAAGAGCGATCTGCTGCTAACCTGGCGATGAGCATGTAAGTCGGGGGAACCAAGTGTGATACGGATGGAAGTAGTAGGTACCAATGCACCATCACGGCAACTGTGACTTTCAAACATCGTAGAAGATACCTTGAATCGCTTGTTGGAACCTTTGGAGGTCAACAAGCTACGGAGCTTGCCCCCGAGAAAATCTTTTATGCCATTTGAGAGGCATGTGAAAAGGAGCAAGAAAAGCGAAGAGTTTGTGGATCCCAAACTTCGACAAATTGCGATTACTTCCGGTGGAAGTTTGGGTTCTACAAAAGACAAAAACCAGTTTGCTCAACCAATGACGATTTTGAAGAATGGGTTTTTGACAAGTTAGGAGTGGAAAACTTGCTTTGGATCGATTGATACAACCTTGCTTTGCAATCAAAGCGATGGATCTGTTTGATGAGCAACGAAGGAGGAGGGTATCAAATTTAGAGATCCAAGAGATGGTTACGATGATTCCTCTTCATCATCGGATAGTAGAGGAGATTTCCCCTCGGGACCGGGAGAACCTAGTGGGATTTGCTTTGATAAATGATCCACACACAACGGTCCACGAGTGCTTGGTAAGTCTGCGTGGGCCGGCGGATGGAGAAATGGATGAGGATCTACAAGATCTCACCATGGATGATCTAGAAGCCTTGATAAATGAAGGAATAAATTTGAGTGCGGTAGGTTGGTGATGAACCAAGTACATTTCATGTTGTAGAGCCTCTTGCACAACTTTGAAGATGTACGGAATCTTGATTTGGATGTGGAAAAGACCAGCGACTTCGGTGAACCAAGTGCTAGTTCGAGGAATCCATTGAATATCAAAGAGGATTTGACTTTGAAGGAATTCTCACCAAAACTGCCATCATCACCGCAAGATTGGTCATCTTGAAGGTTTCCAAGTGGATAATACCAATATATTCAATCCACGGGAAGTTGAACGGGGAGGTACAGTGCTTGAGTCTCAAACGACACCTGGACAAAGGTTGGAACGGGAGGTACGAGTGCTGCGAGTCTCAAACGGCACACTGGACACGGGTTGGAACAAACTTTGGGTTTGGAGGAAACCCCGTTGTTATTGAGGCTGCTTGTAGTGGAGCCTGCTTGGAGCCAATGCCAATGCCTTGTAGGAAAAGATAGTCGGCGGAGGCTTCTTGTTAATGAGGATGAGCGGTTTCTTGGACTATAATTACGATGATGAAGATTCTCAAATTTTTGGAGAAGAAGAAGTTGTTGAAGAACCTGCACAAGATCCTATCCTTGAAGATGTTCTTGGTGCAATGGTTGAGGAAGGACCTCCCCCTGCTGGGAGAGATTTGAGTAGGGCCATGGTCATCAGCAGACAACAGGCACAATATAGAGTTGAGGAGCCTGCTGATGGATCTACTGATAGTAGAATGGCCAGTGGAGTGCCAATTGAAGTTGTCAATGAGTTAAGAACTGTAAGAAATGACATGCAACAGTTAAGAACTCAATTGGACGAGCAAAACAGAGATTTGAAGAAGCGATGAAGATGGTCAATGAAAACGGACAATGCTGCTAATACAAGTTGCTTCAAACTTTGCTTCCACTCAAAATGCTTTGAATGATATGATATATGATGTAAGATATATCAAGCAAGGGAACACAACTTGAAGGACAAGTTTTTGAAAGATCAATTTACATCCATTCATCAAAAACTTGACAAGCTTGCTTTGAAGGCTGCTTGAGCTTCTTCTTTGCACAACAACTTTCTTGTACGATCCCAAATTTACCTTGAAAGGATCAACGGAGACCGGAAGAGACCACTGCAATCAAGGATTACTTCACTTGATACTAGAAGCTGGAACTATGGCGGGTCAATTACACGAGTGATAGTATCACGGGAAGCTATTCATGGCCTCGTCTCACGTTTTGTTGATGATGTCACTAAGGGGGAAGAGGGCCAATCGAGTGCGGCAAAGGAGGCTGCTAGACTCTTTGCACAAAAGAGATGGACGATGATACAAATGCCTTTAGGCAACACACTGCGAGTGCAACTTGCGATGATCTCCTATCACGGTACAAGAAAGAGTTTTACAACGAAGGAGACCCATCGTGACATGGGATTTCATGAAGGTCTCAACTCCTTCTTGAGTTTGAAGTTTTGGGAGGCAAGGATTAGAGCTTTAAGAGCATCTACCGAGACGAAGGAGTAGCGAGAGGTGAAAAGGTGCTTGCCAATTACAAAAGCAAAAGATTCACTTTGAATGAATTTAAGGAGAGCGTATATGAAGTTTGGCTTCGGGGTGAATCGAGATCAATCTTGTCTGCTGAAGCATGGAATTGGTGGAAACAAGTCAATTCTTATATTGACTTTACACTTATTGAGAATGAATGGATGGTTGAAATGATAGAAGAGATCGAGCCTACCAAGAGCAAGGCGAGAAGGCTAGACAAGAAAGAGAAAAGAGACAATAGATCGGCTACCTTTCATTGTTTATCTTTGCTTTGTATCTAGTTGTAATAACTTGTGAACAAATGTTTATAATGAGAATTGACTAAATTTGTTACGTTTGTGTTTTTATCTTTTTGCTTTGCTTTGATTAGGTGAGGGTAGTGGCATCATCACCAAAAAGGGGGAAATTGTTGGACTTATTTCTTAGTTTTGATGATGAGTGCCATACTAGGCGTTTGTTATAGTGCAAAGGCAAAAAGATGTCTAGATAAAATGTATAGGTTTATTAGAGTTTGATTCATAAATAGGTTTGATCAAACAAGCACGTAAATGGTGGCGATTGTTTATCGACGGACCGATCTAGGTCGATAGGGTAGATAGGTCGATGGGCGGGTCTAGAACCTGAAAGGCGAAAGAGCGAAGGGGCGAGGGTTCAAACTCGATTAATGAAGGCTAAGGGATCAAACTTAGTATTTAATGTCAAGGATATGGAATCGAAATTTAGGCAAGTCTGTGATGACCTAAACGATTACATATACCTTGTGTAGAAGGTCTAAGTTCCACAAGTTAGATGATGCTTGGAACTTGGTTATACTTTAAATGATGTAATCTAACTTCACAAACAAAAGTTGGATAAAAAGATTCGAATTTGCATTATATTTTACGGACAAAAATATGATGTTCGGCGGAGATCGATTGGTTTTACGACGGACGATGAACACTGTGATATTTACCTCGATCAATTCAAGATTATTGAGAAGTTACATGGATAAGAACGACCAACTACCTCGACTTATCAAGCAAATCAAAGGCCGAGATTAAAAAGACGTTGGGATGATCCATATTTTTATCCATTGGATACAAGTCAAAGGGGTGGACGGTACCCCTTGCTTGTCAAAAAGTAATCTGACGGTGTCGATCCTATGAATAGTGACGAGAATGCGGTGCGGATGGGACAAATACAAGGAACGGTCACATTTGAATTTCAAATTCAAGTCACATGCATTCCCACCTATAAATAGAGGACTTTCAACTCAAGAAAAAGATGATGAATTTTGAGATAAACTTTAAGTGATAACAACGAGCTTTGAAAAACACCTGTTGAACTTGCGAGCTTAAAGGCTTGCTCGATCTAGCTATTTTCTTCAAGTGCATTCTGTGTTTAAGCTGCATCAAGCATACACACTTGAAGACTGCAAGCTGCTGATTATATCATCCTAATCAAGCTGCTGCAACTGAATCATTTATTTGATTCATTCTTTATTTTATAAAGAATCTGCTGAAGACAGTGAAGCATCTGTTAGGTGTGAAAGACTTGTTGGTTTGTGGTGAAGCTGGTGAAGAGGCAATTCTACCCTTCAAGGACCAGTTGGAAGACTCGGGAGCGGCAATCTTACTGTTCTTAGTTTTCAGTTTGTGAAGCCATAGTCATTGGTGAAGGACAAGCAACCTAGGATTCTTTGTAACAGATAACTCAAAGATTACTAGTGAATTTCCTCCAACATCACGGGAGAAGAGTGGACGTACGGGATTACATCACCTGGAACCACTATAAAAATCTCTCTACTTACTTACGCATTTATTTTACGCACTTAGTCATTATTCATATCAACTGCTTTCTTGAATCTAGCAAGCGAAATCACACACATACACTACGAGTATCTAATACTTAGTAACATATTTAACAACAAGTAACAAGGCTTAATTTTGATATTATTCCATTGCACAAATTCGAAAACTAAACGTCGGTAGACTACGTTTTATCGAGGAGCTGCGAGGTCTCGACGACTGCGAAGTATCGAGCGGTACAAGCGAAGTTGCGAAATTTGTTAACTCCAAAGTTTTAACTGTTAAGTTTATTCACCCCCCCCCTCTAAACTTAACTAAAGCCTTTTCAAGGGACCAACACACATCATCCATACCTAAGGAAATTTCAAAGTTTGATGATAAGGATGATGATTCACGGAAAGAAGTTCAAAAGAGTATTCACCCAACCACGCAAACTACTAACTAAATAATTGCCTTTTCAACTCGACAACAATAAAGAAGAAGGAGCAAGAAATGATGGTAATCAACAACTAATGTTAATTGAAGATGCCAATCAGTCTCGATCCAAGAAACAGAAGAAGAAGACCCATATGAGAAGCTTACAACAGAAGAATTGAGCCAAGTACAAGAAGGCTTGAAGATTATGCTCAACCAAAAGGATGATTTAAGTGGTCTTCTATCACAAGTTTCCAGTTACTTGGATTACAGGAAGAAAACTGATGTCTCAACTCACACTAAGTTGGACATTATCAAGGAATCCACTTCAACTTCAGTTTCGGAGATTCTCAGTTTGAAAGAAAAACTTGAACTGACAACTATAGAAGATCAAGAAACTCACGCTCAAGCTGAATGAAACCTCAATCAATGGATTTATGTGTTAGAAACTCAACTCATAGATGTCCTCACCTCCCAGAAAGAGATGTCAACAAATCAAAAGGAAAGACATCAACTAATCAATGAGTTATATGATGCCAAAAAGAGGGAAGTGGAGGAATCAAAGGTGAAGTTATATGAAGAAAAACTAAAGCTTGAAACTGAGTTAACAGAACTGAAGAAAGCAAAATCAACTACAAAATCCAACATCAGACAAGTTGAAGAACTAACTGATGAGCAGCTCATACTCAAATACAGTCAACCTGGTGACAGAAGAGCAACTCTCACTGAAGATCTTTGGATGAAGTTTGTTGAAGACTACAGTCATGTCAAAGCCAAGTACAGATACAAGAATTATGAAGAATCACCAACTACTTTCTATGTGATCTTTATAGTAAACAAAAAATGACGAACTACAAGAAGATCAAAAGGATTGAAGACTACAAATCAGAGACAAAACTGAACAGATGAAAGCAGATGTCAATGAGTTTGAAACTTATTACAAAGGTGAAAGTCATTTGCCAAAGTTAGCTATGTGGAGAAAATGGAAGCTAACAAGCCAAGTGGACTACCTCAAGACCTTCAGTAATGAAGACACAAAGATTGAAGGAGAATATCGCCTTTATAACAAAAGAAGGAAGTATGTCTTAGTTAAACAGAAAGCTGCTTAAGCTTTATCTCAGTTTATATAAAATGTGTAACTTGACCAGTTTTTGCAAAATCTTAATGAAATCCAGTTTCCAGTTTTACTTTGTTTTGTATTATTTTTATCTTTAAACTTTTCTTTTACGGAGGGTTTTGGCATCATCAAAAAGGGGGAAATTGTTGGGAATAAAATTTAGTTTTGATGATGATTCATCTTATTCAAGAACATATTTGTTTACACCCCATTGATGAAGTGCTGAAACTAGCTATTATAGTGAAAGGCTAAAAGATGTCTAGAACTGAATGTATAGGATTTATTAGAGTCTGATATTTGTATAGGTTACATCATACAAGCATTGTAATAGTTAGAGAGTCGTAAGGCTGAAAACTGGAAATTATCTAAATAACTGGAAGACATTTAGATAACTGACAAGTCATTCAAAACAGACTCAGTATTTGAAGAACTGAGGGAACAGACTCAGTTGTAGAAGATTGAAGAACTGAGGGTTCAAACTGAAGGATGCAGGTTCTTAGATCTAAACGAATTAGATCTATGCACAGCGGATGGATCACGATTTATATATCAAAACACATAATTAAAGGACTTAAACTATTACAAGGGGGTTTAAGATCATGTTACCAATAACGGGAAGAGAAGCCTTGATCTTCCGATGTGTTCTCCAAACGGCGGTTGGTGGACACCCTTCTTGATACACGAACCTCCTTTGATATGCAACACCAAGAAAAACTCCAAGTTTTTCTTCCTCTAAAACCCTAGACAAGAAAAACAAATTGTCCTCACTTTTTTCTAAGGTGGTGGTCGAAATTATGCCTTGCAATTTCCCTTGGAATAACTCTCCTTTTATAGGAGAGTAAATCATTGACCTCCAAGTTTCTAATTAATTAAATAAATAATTAAAAAGAAATCACAATAAAGGATAATTCCATTTATAAAAGATTGTGATTAATCAATCAATCAATTACAAATCAATTATCTTTTATTAATTAATCACTTACCAAGTAAATAATTAATCACACAAGAAAATCAATTCTTGCATTTTAAGAGGTAGGAGGCGCCACCTAGTAGGGTTTCAAGCCCACATAAAATGTCTTTTATGTGTATTATATTATTTAGTCCAACTAAATAATATCCATGCATATCAATTAATTAGCCCAGCCAATTAATTATCACTGAGGCCCAAATAACAAGAATATCATTCCGAATTACAGAAGCCACATCGGGGACCATGGACCTATAACCAGTAGCTCCAATAATTAATTATTCATCGAACAGAATAAGCACATTAATTATTAATTACGGGATTACACCACCATAAACCCGAAACTGAACTCTACCGATTATAGATGTATACTTATACTCAACCCATAGAGTGAATAAGCGTCCATTGATATAATCACTACATACGGATTAACCCTCCATAGACTGTCCATTCTGAGTGGGAAGTCTCCGTGAACCCGACTCAGAATATCTTATCCTTATTTACCATCAACCCCCTGAAGATCAATTAGTACACATATCGACCGGTAGCTAATTAGTCAAATGTGAACTCCCGGGATCGATCACTTTCTTAGGGCTAACAAATAAGGGGATTGTCTCTCTACTTCCCGCGGAAGGAATGGATTCCATGTCGTGAAAATCAGAACTACTCACTCATCTGGAGATAGTGCCAATGAGAAGTGGCTTGGAACACAAATTTAAGTGAACCGTAACTAACACATCAAACATTACCCCGGGACAAGCAGCACCCTGTGATCACCTCAGGATTAAGGTTGATCCATATATGATCATCTAATGATTTAATAAAATTCCTCGATTACGGAATTATACCGAGAAATTCGATTAAATCGGTCCGATCTATATGAATGCCATCATATATAAATGCCCCACGTAGGTACCCTCTACCGACGGTCCGGATAAGACTATCACATCCTAAGGTGTTACGGGCGCATTATTGGTGTTTTAATCAAGAGACCCTAAACTCGATTAAGTTCACCACGGACTAACGATTTAAGTATATCACCACTAACTCAATCCTCACGTGCATGCCATACACCGAGTTAAGCGGTTACATACGATATATTTAGGGTTTGCGAAAGCAGTATTATTTACAAGCACAAAGCAAGTAATAAGGTGAGATAAAATCTGTCATCCATTGTTAAAAACAATTACACAAATTGTCTTTCGGGCACTACACCTAACAATCTCCCACTTGCACGAAATGACAAGTAACGATTGTTTTTAGAGCACACCCTTTCTCATCTTATTCACAACACTCTCCCACTTGCTCTAAAAGCATATGAGACATATCCATCAATGCCGTACCCTCCAAGCACTCGACTTGGTACACTGATTAGTTAGGTTTTCGACTTGAGACGATCTTTAGGATTGAAACGTTGCCGGTCCTTCCAATCAGGCGGTACTCTCTCTCAATATGCTTTTGACCTCTAGTGACTGAGAAGATCCTTCTAAGCTATCACTTCACTGTTTTCACAATGAAGTGATATCGGCTCACTAGACCTGGAATTGATCCCAGATCAGAAAGGAAATTCTAAGCCATATCACCACTCTAGCTGCTCCGAAAGCTGCTACGTATCCGATTAACTAAAATCGAATTGGCGATTCTAGATTTCTCCAGACTATAGCTCCATCACAATGATTAAACACTGAGTCCGAGATCGTCCCAACGATCATCCTTAATTTGACTATAAGTCAGAATCAGTGTAGTCAACCATATTCAAGTTTGCACCCGAATATACAAGCACATTATTCCTCGTTCTTCAAAAATACTTGAGGATGTACTAAAACCGCTATTCAATGCTCGAATCCAAGATTTGACTATTATTGACTTGTGACAACCTGACTTGCCGTCATCCAAGAGAAACTCTATCCCATTTTCTCTTTATCCGAAGATTTAGAGAATCATTCCTGAGAGGTAGGGCAGGACTACTCTTGATGAATGTTGCATACGTATATGCATGATCATCTTATCCAATAAGATAGGTGGGATAGCCAATGACTCATTCTCGTGAATTTGACCGAATCAAATTCTTAGAATATAGTCCAATTCTCTCATCTAGAGAATCTTGGCGTGTCAGTTTCCGACTTCAGATAGCACACCCATGTTGTTTCCAACCGTTTTAGTGTTATCATTTATGAACACTAATGCTACTACTTTACCAATATTGATACCCAGTCTACAAAAGACTTATCAATATTCTGGTCAAGTCCACATATTTTAAAACATGTGACTTTTAAATGACCGAGAGGTTCTCTTAAATCCACAAAGGATATAAGCCATGGCAGGCTTCCTACCAATGGTTCTTTCTGAATAAATTAAGATATCGTTAGTCTCGCAAAAAAGGTATTAGGGAATCACCCCTATCTTCTGCTTTGTAACGAATCCGTTATTCATTCTTAGCTAAAACCCTTCTGTTCTGAATGAATTCAGATTCCGTTGTTCGGCAAGAAAGTCTCAGGGAATCACCCCTATTTTTTGCTTTCTAACGAAATCTAGCAAGACTGAGTGGTGAGAGAGTTCAAGGTCTGGTTAACTCTGTACTTGTCAGGGAATCACCCCTATACCACTCAACTTTGCGCTGAAAGTTTAAACTTTCCTATTCATTCAACTCTTTTCTATGTAGATCCAATTGCTCCCACTGGGCCTGAGACACTCAGGTGGTTCTACAATAGGCCGAACAAAAGCTGGAGTACAAAAACTCCATTTACGGGGTTAAGGTGTTTGTCAAACCAACCTCTATGATCGAATCTTATACGGCCCACTAGGAGCCATAGGTTATCAATCACCCCAGCAGACCGTAAAGTCCACAAAACCACAATGGGTCAATGGTCAAACCATACTCCCACTGCGTGGTGGATTGACATCCTGATCTAGTAGTATTTATCAGTGTAATCACCAACAACGGATGTTGGACGTGGTCTAATTAAATCAGATAGTAACTTCCTTTGGGTAACCGTACTCCAAGGTTTAAGGTTGTTACTTATAGAATCTATCAGAAGGCTTGTGACAGTTCAACCGTCACTTTCTGATCTCAAGAATCTTATAATCAACCTTCACTCGTCTCATTAAGATATTTCACGAACAGTCACAATCTGAACGTATGCGCAAAATCTCCAGTCCTACCTTCAAGCATTAAATGCTAAATGCCTACATTTATGGAAGTGGTGTGAACCGAATTCACTCATTATCCATAAATTCACTGGCATCTTCTAGGTAGACTTCTCGGTTTACATAATAATGTTAACCGTTATTTTGCAACCAATTATCTTAATCGAGTTTAACAGTGTATTGTAGCACATTAATAACTATATCAGGCAAGTCTATGGTTTCTTCCTCAGTGAGAAACATTCCACTAGGAGGCAGGCCGAGCATCGGTCCCAAGACTATGCGATAGCCTATTTACGAGCATGGAATACTCTATTCTCTCGCTAAAATCGAGAGACTCCTCCTCGTATTCTTTTGATAAACTAAATCACGTTTCGAGTAGTTATCGACAAAATGTCACCACTCAAAAACTCCCACTAGCTTGTATCTCTCACTAGACCCCGAAGTTCATGATGAACAAGCTATGTTACCCCTTCAAATCTATTACCCTCTCCCGATTGAAAGGAAACTTAGTCATTGTTCTTTTGAGATAGTGTTCCTAGGGCGGGAGATAGGAATCACCCTTAGCCGCCGTTAGGTCTTATCTCTAGGATATATGCACTAATTAATAGATATTGAAGGGTCGTTTATCTTAATACGGAAACCATTCGCCTATAACAGTTTAAGATGTGTTACATATACCTTTTCAGCATTTCTTAGTGGTTCTGACATTATCAAACAAAAGTCCGAGTCTCGGATTCGTACTACAAATGTCATTTTCACTTTCTATGAGGTAACAATATATCGTGTTGAAAGTGAATCCATTTGTTTCAACGAATCTGTAAACAGAAAATAAATTTTTCTGTGATATTTAAGGATAGAATCCGAAATTCATTTCCTTATATCACTCCCACTATTGTAGCTGAAATTACTGCCCGTTGTTACTCTATTAATCGTTAATGCACAGCTTCCTTGTTCTTCCAAAGAACTAAGCTACCGAGTCAAGTTACTCGGTTTAAGAAAGTCGCTAAGGATTCATTGGTTAAGTGATCCGAAATCACTTTCCTTATCCTATACTTTCTATAATTAATATTTCGGTTTAGCCTTAAAACTTTAGTTAAGATGATTAACACTTATAGACATTCTTTCCCATTCTTAACTTTCCTTAAAAGGAAACAGTCTTGAACTAGCAGTTCTTTAGAGTAGACACTACTCGTGAACGTAAGGATGTCTAATGAAAGTGTTACCCGGTGGGACTAATTTTCTAATAAATTAGAAAAACATAGGATAAAAGCTCCCACTAGTTTATCGGTTCCAAATACCGTCTAACTAGCGACACTTTAACTTATGATTCTCCAATTTTTCTATTAGAAAATTTCTCGTGTAGACACTACACAATTAAATTCACTAGAAGAATTTTATCGTCCCAATCATCTTTCAAACTAACTATGGTTTTCTCTCGTTCAACACGAGTGACATCAGTGACATACTTATTTACGTCACTTAAGTCTTGAAGGCTCAAGAGAAATATCTCTTCCAAAAAATCAATCGCATGTAAGATCAATAAGTACAACGTTCTAGTTACTTGCCACTTTTTAACGAAGTCATTACTAGTCAATTTTACACTAGCAGTCTAGCACCCTAGAGAGATATATAAATAGTTGTAAATAAAATTGACAGAAAATAAATCCAAATCATACACTACTAATAGATTTTAGGAACATAAACTAAGTACTTATAGTCCATCCTACCATTCCAAGGATTTAATCTAATGCCTCAGTGCCGCCTTAGGGTAGGTCAAAGAGGTTTCGATTAATATTGAAGATCAACTTGAGAATCGAACATCTCATTTGTGATCGTCAATCACCTTTCCTTTTTCAGCCAAGGTATTACCAAAATACCCTTTATGAGTGTGACCTACTGTTTCAGATCTTTAGATAGACCCCGAGTGTGCCGCCTTAGGGTCGGTCGGTGACTCGACGAGTACCCAAAATCCTATCCTTTCGGAGACCAAGCCTTGAATTTTGATAGCGGTGAAGGCCTTCCTTAGGGGCCGAAATCAAAGCCGGCATGAGGCGTCACCATTCTCTCACGTTGCTTGTGTCAACAGTAGAGGCCGTGGGGTCGGCTGTCGCCTCTCCCGCTCCCACTCAATATTTTGAAAAAAGTGGTGGGTTTACTGATCACGTTTTTGGACTTGATGTTACATTAAGGAACAATAAATCATAGGCCCGAATGTTGTCGGTTATGTGGGCTAGCCCACCCGACCTATTCATTAGAACATATGTGGCCGTCGGACGGGTCAAGGCTAGGAGAGCTCCGTTGAGCCGTAGTGGCTTTTCGGATGGCTCAGTATTGCCAGACCCCCGTGCAAACGCCACACGTGGAGGGTGAAGTCGATTGAGCCGTAGCTACTGTTGACCACCCAACCGTGGTTAAACCGCTTTCGAACCTGTTTGCCCGTGATTATCCAATCCTTAAACCTCAAACATTCACGTAGACACTACGGAACAAAAACGTAATCTCGTCTTAGGTAAGGTGGAATTCACCGAGAATCCAACACCTTAACCACGAGGTTTCGGGATTTTACTCCTTATGCTTTCGCAGAGTGGGATTCACCGAGAATCCATCACCCAACCTCGACGATTGAAAAACCCGTGTTCCACGGTTTTTACCCTAATTAGTTTCTAATTAATATCAAACAATTAATTAAAACTAATCGTGTGTTTTATACATGCCTAACTAATTCCTCGAATTAATTTCTACATGTATGCATATGGAGTGGAATTCATGATATGATGCATGTCATGGCAATTTTCCGGTTCTACTCATACAATCTACACATGTATACTAGTGCGGAAAATAAACACCGAGATGGACCGTTGGCACCCCCGTAACTAATCTATTCGAAAATAAATTAAAACCCTAATCTGCAGCTGTTAAGAATCTTCGACGATCGGCATATCAAGAGAACTTGGATCGGGACGAAACTTTCCAGATCTGATCTTCATACTTCGGACTTCAAGATGGACGGTCGGATCGGAGTTTTGGCTTGTCAATCTTCCACAGTGAGCCGCCCAACTTGCTGCTGAAACAGACTCTTACAGCAGCGCATCATTTACTTCCCGAGGCCGATCGGGGATCAAGATAAATCCCGATCGTCCTGAAAATTTTATCTCACATCCAAAACTCCATGATTATCGATCTGAGCGGTCGGATATTTGTTTCAACGGTCTAATACTTTCCAGAAAATCGAGGAAGTCACAGTTAGGGTTTCTGTGAATCCTGCGTTTTTCTGTTACAGCTGCCTCTTCTCATCAACGAACGGACATCCAAACGGACTCTGATCGACGCCAAATTTTGTGGGATTGTTCATCAGCTTACAATTTTGATTTTGACTGGAGGGATCTACGTTTTAACGGCTCAAACAACGGAAAAAACGAAAAGACTAAACAGTTACTGTACAGATCTATTTTCTGGAAATTAAACTTGCAATAAAAATAAATTACATAATTTCCTATACTCATGTAAACGAAATTTTCATCGTTTATATGAGTTTACAATAGATCTAACGGGTAAACAGTGCCAACCCCCAATCCATCTCTTCAACCATAACAATTTATCACTATCAATGCATAAAACAATAAATAAGATTTACCTACATGCAATTCCACTCCTTTAATTAAGTCGTTTAATTACGATTATGACTATATAAATCGTGGAACCTTGCTCTGCTACCACATGAAGGATGCAGGTTCTTAGATCTAAACGAGTTAGATCTACGCGCAGCGGATGGATCACGATTTATATATCAAAACACATAATTAAAGGACTTAAACTACTACAAGGGGGTTTAAGATCATGTTACCAATAACGGGAAGAGAAGCCTTGATCTTCCGATGTGTTCTCCAAACGGCGGTTGGTGGACACCCTTCTTGATACACGAACCTCCTTGATATGCAACACCAAGAAAAACTCCAAGTTTTTCTTCCTCTAAAACCCTAGACAAGAAAAACAAATTTTCCTCTCTTTTTTCTAAGGTGGTGGTCGAAATTATGCCTTGCAATTTCCCTTGGAATAACTCTTCTTTTATAGGAGAGTAAATCCTTGGCCTCCAAGTTTCTAATTAATTAAATAAATAATTAAAAAGAAATCACAATAAAGGATAATTCCATTTATAAAAGATTGTGATTAATCAATCAATCAATTACAAATAAATTATATTTTATTAATTAATCACTTACCAAATAAAAAATTAATCACACAAGAAAATCAATTCTTGCATTTTAAGAGGTAGGAGGCGCCACCTAGTAGGGTTTCAAGCCCACATAAAATGTCTTTTATGTGTATTATATTATTTAGTCCAACTAAATAATATCCATGCATATCAATTAATTAGCCCAGCCAATTAATTATCACTGAGGCCCAAATAACAAGAATATCATTCTGAATTACAGAAGCCACATCGGGGACCATGGACCTATAACCAGTAGCTCCAATAATTAATTATTCATCGAACAGAATAAGCACATTAATTATTAATTACGGGATTACACCATCATAAACCCGAAACTGAACTCTACCGATTATAGATGTATACTTATACTCAACCCATAGAGTGAATAAGCGTCCATTGATATAATCACTACATACGGATTAACCCTCCATAGATCGTCCATTCGAGTGGGAAGTCTCCGTGAACCCGACTCGAATATCTTATCCTTATTTACCATCAACCCCCGAAGATCAATTAGTACACATATCTGACTAGTAGCTAATTAGTCAAATGTGAACTCCCGGGATCGATCACTTTCTTAGGGCTAACAAATAAGGGGATTGTCTCTTTACTTCCCGCAGGAAGAAATGGATTCCATGTCCGTGAAAATCGAACTACTCACTCATCCGGAGATAGTGCCAATGAGAAGTGGCTTGGAACACATATTTAAGTGAACTCGTAACTAACACATCAAACACTACCCCGGGACAAGCGGCACCACGTGATCACCTCGGGATTAAGGTTGATCCATATATGATCATCTAATGATTTAATAAGATTCCTCGATTACGGAATTATACCGATAAATTCGGATTAAATCGGTCCGAATCTATATGAATGCCATCATATATAAATGCCCCACGTAGGTACCCTCTACCGACGGTCCGGATAAGACTATCACACCCTAAGGTGTTCGGGCGCATTATTGGTGTTTTAATCAATAGACCCTAAACTCTGATTAAGTTCACCACGGACTAACAGTTTAAGTATATCACCACTAACTCAATCCTCACGTGCATGCCATACACTGAGTTAAGCGGTTACATACTTGATATACTTAGGGTTTGCGAAGTGCGGTGTATTATTTACAAGCACAAAGCAAGTAATAAGGTGAGATAAAATCTGTCATCCATTGTTAAAAACAATTACACAAATTGTCTTTCGGGCACTACACCTAACACAAACTCAGTTATGAAAGTCGAGACTGTAAAGTTAGAATTCAAGCAACTTTGTGGTGACCTGAATTGACTTTATGGATCTTGTATGAAGACCTATGAGTCACAAGGACAATGAACTCTTAGAAGATATATGCTTAATTTGTACTCTGGTTAAGTCAATTATAATCAGATGAAAAATAGAGTACTGATTTTTTAAGAAAAGTAAAATCTAAGTTAATGCTCTAAATCGGTCTAGAAACTGACAACTGACGAACTCGGCATGAAATGGATCAGGATACTCAGTTTCATAGTTAGTCATCCAACAAATTGATAGTACAATCGAACGTTGTAAAGGAAGCAATTCTATTGGATGAAATACTGACAAGTCAGAACGGTCACAAATATAGCCGTTACAAGATAGACGTTGATACAATTCAAATTCAAGCGAAATGAACGTTGGACCTTACACTATAAATAGAGGTCTTTGCACCCAGGATCAAATACCAAGATTTACCAAGAATTAACAAGATTACAAGCATTTTTGTGCAAGAGTCTAGTTCATTCGATTTATCATCTATATCCGCGCTAACAAGATCAATCAAGAATTTCTTCAAGTGTTCAAGCTACACAGAACTTATTCAGAATCTGACACTTTGAAGAACCACAAACGAGAATCAATTTATTGATTCTCAGCCCAACTTTTATTCTTAATCAAAGGTTCAAACTGTGAAGCAATCCGGTGAAGGATTTGCCAAGGACAGTTGTATCAGCAGTCGGGTAGACTGTGTTTGTGGTGGTAGCTAGTGAAGAGGCATACGTAACCTTTCAAGGACTAGTGGTTCAAACATTTGAAGAGCAGCAATCCAACCTGTTCTTTGACTATTTAGATAGTAAAGCTAGGATTAGCCAAGGACTATTGTTTAGGACTTTTTGTAACAGCTCACCTCAAGAAGTTCTATTGGAATTTCCTCCTAAACCACAGGGGAAGAGAGGACTGACAGGATTATACCACCTGGAACCTCTATAACTTTTGTTTTATTTACTTTACGCACTTACATTCTTTTCATCATTTATTTCTGTTCATACAGCATACTGAAGAACTGATTGTTACACTGACTCATAGCTCACAAACTGACATTCATCAGAATTCAGTTTAAAACACTCAGCTTTCACATAGAATAACAAGATCAAGAAAAAGGCTAAAAATTATATCCGCTGCCGGTTGACTCAGTTTGTTATAAGTCAGTTTTGACTTAGACTCAACTCAGTCAGCTTAACTCCACACAAGTTTTAACTGAACCTAAATCGCTTAAAATCTAGCTTTTGGTGACAAGTTTATTCACCCCCCCCCCCCCCCTCTAAACTTGTGTCAGCCTTTCCAAGGGACCAACAGATGGACCTATCCAAATCACTCATATGCAAACTGTCAATGGTGAACAAGTTAGAGTTCCAAAGCCCAAAAGCAACGGGACCAGTGATGACCAAAATAGAAACAACTTGAACAATGTTGCCATGGATATCATACTCAGAACTCTTAACAACAATATATATCTAAAGGTAAAGGATTGCACTACTACAAAAGAAATATGCGGTAGAAACTTCAATTGGTTTGTGAAGGAACTGACTCCATCAAAGAGAACAAGATCTAAGTGGCAAAACAAAAGTTTGAGAATTTGAAGATGGAGCCAAGCGAAAATATTGATCAGATGGAAACAAGTTTCAGCGCCATCATGGACGAACTAGCCTTACTCAAATCGAGTACACCAAGAAAGAAATCAACATAAGAATCTTGAAGGCTTTACCCATGTGTTGGAAGATGAAGGTCACAGCAATGGAAGAATCGAGACGACTTAATATAGAAGATTCCTTCAAAATCTTCTCAGACCTAAAAGCTTATGAATTCAGCAAAGATTTCACAAGCACAACTGCAATAATCAAGGCTCTAGAGGAACCTAAAACAACGGCTCTCACAGCAGCACTCAAGACACCTCATCCAGCAATCTTCAACAATTGGATGAGATGGAGGAGCAGATGGCTCTAATGAGAATAGAATTTGAAGAATAAAGAGTGGACATCCAGTCACTTAGAAGTTTATCAAGAAGACTCTTGAAAAGAGAAAAGATGATGAATATATCTACTTTAACTGCAAGAAGCCTGGACACTACAAAGCTGAATATCCAGAGCTGACTGGTAAGAAGACTCAGCAACGAAGAACTGGCAAAAGAGCACTTTTAGCCGGAGACGAATCAGACTATGAAGCTGGCACTGAAAGATTATCAGATGATATAACTCTAATGACTCATATGGAGGATCCAAATGAGGTATGTGAATCAAACGCTAAATATTCCTCAGCTCAAATTTCCATGCAAAATGTGTGTTCTTCGACTGCTGACTCCAATCCAAGAAATCTAGAATTAGAGGAAACACTTGACGAATTGATGAATCAGCTGGTAACCATCCAAGTTGGTTATGAATGAATTAAATCTAAGAAAGATTGAAGTCTGAACTGAACATGATGAAACTAACTAGAAATGATAAAGGGAAGAGTCAGTATCGGCCTACTGCATCAGCAGCAGCAACTGAATCTTTTGCACAATCAAGTTCTGCTCCTGGATTCAAATCCGGAAAGCCATATGGAGACAGAACTGGCTTAGGATTTGATACACAGCAATCTTCTAAGGAAGGAACTAACAAAGCTGTTGAACCTAATATCAAAAATGGTATTAAGTTTGTAGCTGAGGAACTTCCACAACCTGAGAAAATTGCTGAACCAATAAAGTCAGCCTCACATAAGTCAACTCACATTTCTATGAAAATAGTTGCACCTACCAATAAAGGTAAATCAAAAGGTAGATCAGATGTACCTCAAGGAAATAGAAATAGTAGACCAACTACCAGATCTACAAAAGAGGATCAAGTCAAGAACCAGAGAAATTTTAATCAGAGTAAATCTAAGAATGTCAATCATTCAAAAGATTCATACATCAAGGGGGAAAGGCAGACTATACCCCACTGATGGTGATTGGAATTTTACTGAACCTACTATTAAAACTGATAGGAACAATCATTTTAGATAGAAAACTTATCACAAGTTTTAGTCTAAGACTCAGCAGAGAACTTATCCCAGTTCTCAGCAAAAGTCTCAGTACAAAGGTCAGTCTAGACCACAGTACAAAAAGAATGATGGCTATTATTCAGCTTTTAATAATATAAGGCATTTTGGAAATCAGTTTCAACCAAAAGATCTGAGAAATCATATAAATGAGACACAATCCAGGAAAAGATATTATGGAAGTTTGGCTTATATATATGAAAATAAATGCAACAATTTCTAGAGAATACCTCATGGAAATATGCCTAGAGTTGTAATGACAACTGACCACTATGGACCAAAACAGAGTTGGGTACCTAAAACATTTTAATTTGTTTTCCAGGATATTTGGTTCTTTGACAGTGGTTTCTCTAGACACATGACAAAGAGCAAGGACTGTCTCACTGATTTTGTGGCCAAAGATGGACCAAGATTCAATTTTGGAAGTAAAGATAGACCTGGATACACAAAATGTTATGGAAATTTGATCATAAATGGACTCACAATCAAGAATGTATCTTATGTGGAAGGACTTCACTACAATCTGCTCAGCACAAGTCAATTCTGTGACATGGGATACAAAGTCACATTTGAAAAGGATTTATGCATTGTCGTCAGCGAAACAGCATTCCAAGTAGTTCTCGCCGGAAGAAGGGAAGAAAACATGTATGTTGTAGATTGGTCTACAGCAGTTTCAGAAACTTTTTTAATTGTGCACACCAAGTCAGAACTCGAGTTGGCTGTGGCACAAGAAACTGAGTCACCTAAATTTTGATGATATCAACCTACTTGTTAAAAAGAACTTGGTGATCGGACTACCAGAAATATCATACAAGAAAGACAGCTTGTGTGATGCATGTCAGCAAGGGAAGCAAACCAAAGCAAGTTTCAAAACTAAGTCTTAGCACTCAACAACCATAGTTTTAGAACTGATGCATATAGACTTATTTGGACTAATCACACCAATCAGTGTAAGTGGAAATAAATACACCTTGGTGGTAGTTGATGACTTTTCAAGATATACTTGGGTTATCTTCATGACAAAGAAGAGTGAAACTAAGCAACAACTGACAGAACTTCTCAAGAGACTCCAGAATCAAAAAGGAGTTACAATAGTCAAGATTAGATCTAACAAAGGAACTGAATTTCTCAACAATATAATCATTGAGTATTATGGAGAAAACAGAGTACTACATCAGCTTGCAGCTACAACAACAATCACATCAAAGGAGGAATAGAACACTCAAAGAAGCCGGAAGGACAATGATATTAAACGCGAAAGATATTGGGCAGAAGTAGTGAATACAGCTTGCTATACTCAGAATCGAGCTCTCACGAACAAAAGACATGAAAAGACACCTTATAAGATTTGGAAGGGAAGAAAACCAAATGTCTCATATTTTCATGCCTTCAGAAGTAAATGCTTTATTCATAATAATGGAAAAAATCAGCTCAAGGTTTTTCAGCCCAAAGCTGATGAAGGAATATTTCTGGGATACTCAAGTATCAGTAAAGCTTTTAGAGTACTAAAGAAATGGACACTCAAGCATGAAGAATCAATACATGTGGTTTTTTATGAACAAAAATTTACTGGAGATACAATTGAAGACAAGGAAGAACCAGTTTCTCAGTCTCAGTTAGAGAAGACTCCAGAACTAGTTTTCATAGATATTGGAAGATTAAGGATCTCAGATTCTTCAGATCAGGACCAGTCTTAGTTGCCAGTAATAGAACCTACAACTGAACAACAACAGGAAACTGATCCAACTGAAAATGATCAAGCTCAAGAAGAACCAGTTCAACAAAATGAAGACCATTTGATGCAACCTCCAGTACATCAATGGATAAGAGATCACCCCGAAGAACAAGTGATATGTGATTTCCAAGCACGAGTCCGGACAAGACATCAACTAGATGCTATGATAGCATGCTTTCTATCTCCGGTCTGAACCCAAATAAATTGAAGAAGCCTTAAATGATCCAGATTGGATTTTGGCTATGCAAGAAGAACTCAACGAATTTTAGAGAAATCAAGTTTGGGAATTAGTAGACAAGCCAGATCATGTCAACATAATCGGCACCAAATGGGTTTTTAGAAACAAGCTTGATGAAGAAAGAAATATTGTCAAAAATAAAGCCAGACTTGTTGCAAAAGGTTACTCAAAAGCAGAAGGGATAGACTTTGACAAAACTTATGCCCCAGTTGCAAGGCTAGAGGCAATCAGATTATTTCTTGCCTTTGAAGCCCACAAGAAATTCAAAGTGTACCAAATGGATGTTAAAAGTGCACTTTTGAATGGGATACTTGAAGAGGAAGTCTATATGTTCAGCAACCCCCAGGATTTGAAATTAAATACCAAGCTGACAAAGTCTTTAAACTGAGAAAAGATCTTTATGGACTGAAGCAGACACCAAAAGCTTGTTATGAAACTCTGTCTCAGTTTTTGGTGGATAATGGTTTTACAAAATGAACTATTGAAAAACCTTATTCAGGATGAAAGTAAAAGACAACACTCTCCTAGTTCAAATCTATGTTGATGATATCATTTTTGGATCAGAAAATGAACAACTCTGTGAGAAATTTGCAAGTTTAATGAAGAGCAAATTTCAAATGAGTATGATGGGTGAACTAAATTACTTTCTCGATTTACAAGTAAAACAAATGGACAATGGAATTTTCATTCACCAAACCAAGTATACCAGAGAATTGATTAAAAGTTTGGAATGGAGAAATCAGCTGGCATTGCAACACCCATTGGAACTAACATCAGACATGATGAAGATAAAGATGGCAAGGATGTGGATCAAACTCTCTACAGAAGAATGATTGGTAGTCTACTTTATCTCACAACAAGTAGACCAGACATATCCTTTGCAGTTGGTGTCTGTGCAAGATTTCAAACAAGACTGAATGAGTTGGGATATGGTACTCAAATAAGGAGAATTCAAACTGATATCCTACTCAGACTCCGACTATGTTGGATGCAAAGTGGACAGAAAGAGTACTTCAGGCACATGTCAGTTATTAGGAAATAAACTTGTGTCATGGTTCAGGAAGAAGCAAAACTCTATTTCGACATCAACAGCTGAAGCTGAGTATATAGCTGGAAGTTGTTGTGCTCAAGTTTTATGGATAAGACAATAGTTGAGAGATTATGGGATAGAAGAAGGACTGATTCCTATAATGTGTGACAATACAAGTGCAATATCTATAACTGACATTCCAGTTCTTCACTCAATGACTAAGCACGTTGATGTGAGACATCATTTTATAAGGGATCACGTAGAGAAAAATGACGTAACAGTTCTCTATGTCCCAACTGAAGATCAGTTGCCTGACATTTTTACCAAACCATTGGACAAAGAAAGGTTTCTAAACTGAGAACTGAATTGTAGATTATCAAAGTCAGTTAAGTCAGTTTAAGCTTAGAGATTCGTCAAGGGGGTTGATCTTTGTCATGCTGGGTGCGCTCACTTGATAGATCAGTCATTGACATCAACAATCACAAACAGACCTATTAAACTAAAGAATTGACGGAACTGAACACATCTTAGAACTGATCTCATTAAGTTTTTATCCAGTCAAAGAAAGTCAAAAGTTGAAAGGATAATACCGACAACAGTTACATCGCATTTAATTACCGCCGTTTATGTCAGAATTTATTGCGTGTACACCCCCCACTACTTTCAGATAGTACATGCATTGGTTATACAAACCATAATGGAATTTGAAAATTTGGTACAAAATCTTCAGAGATCATGTCCTCAGATCACCAACCGCCAGTCTCCCCACCCATCTATATAATTTATCTTTACCCCTTTTCTTCCTCACCAAAATTTAAAAGCTCTTTCTCAAAAACTCAGAAAAAGCCTAGAATTCTTTTTATTCTACAATGGCAGCTTCCAAACAAACACAAGAAGAAAGACTAATTACTGAATTGGACAGCCTATCTTTTGAAGAATTTACAGAGATGTGCAACGGCACTCTTCTCTCAAGTTCTATTTGCAACAAGATGAAGAGACTTCAAGGATTGCAGAACCTACTAGGAAGTAAAAGCACTAAAAGATCATGACTTGGAAGGAATTCTACAATTCTGGGAGAATATGATGCTAGTAAAGAACTCCCTGGTAATAGAAGTTCGAGGAGAAAATATAATCGTTAATGAAGAAATCATGAGGCAGCTATTTGATTTCAGGAAACCACTTGTGAAATCAATAGACTTGGCATGTTTACCGCTTAAAAGAGAAGCCTTTCTCAAGCAAATCTCAGTTACGAAGGAACCAGCAACTGTTGACACACCTATTCTCAGTCTTAAACCCGAATTTGCACTCCTCAGCAGATGGTTAAGCAGACATGTTATTGGTCGATACAAAGGACTTAGCAAATTGTATGAAGATGGGATTTATCTAATGAACATCATATTGGATAAACTTGAGTTCAACTGGGCAGGTTATATGTTCAATCAAATCAAGCAGCAACACTTGGCTGAAATAGCAAGTGCCAGCAAAACCCAAGTTGAAGGAAGACAAGCTGAAGGAAGATTTCGACTGAAGAAGACACTCAGGGGAATTATTCAACATTATTTGGAGAGGCTCAGCAATGGGAAGAAGCAAGGACAAACTGCTACTTCATCTACAACCACTAAGAAAGTTGTAGCAGTTGCAAGTTCAAGGAAGAAGACTTCACAACCTGAAGCCAATAAGAAAACTGTGTCTCAGCAGATCGCTTAGTAGAAAGGTATCAAAAGGAAAGCAGAAACACAGGGAGAAAAGTCAGTTGGAAGATGTTTGTTCCCAGGTACTTCAAGTCAGTTAGCACCAACTGAGGGGGAATATCAACTGACAACTGAAGTCAGCCAGAAGAGAGTGTGGTTACTAAAATTGTTTCTCACATTAAGCAGAAAATATCAGAGAGACAAGTTTCTGATATGCATGTTAAGCAAGAGGAACAGGTAACTCAACAACCACAAGAGTACATCTTCGATGCTAAAAGGATCATCAAACTGATGAAGTTGAAGCTTAAGACTGAAGATTCTCATGAAACTATCAAGGATGCATTACAAATTGAAGAAAATCTAATGTTGGAGAAACTTGAAGTTAATGACTTATATGCCTTATTTCCTATGGATGAGTTTCTCACCAATTGCTATAAGAGATTCCATGAAGTAGCTCATCGAAGAGAATCAATCCCATCATCTATACCGAAGGAAGTTTTAAAGAAGAAATATGATGATAAAGGTGATGATTCAAGAAAAGAAGCTGAAAAGAGTACAGTTTTGCAATCTGACATTCAACCTCAAGGACAAGCAAAGCAAACTGATACTCAGCCAGAAGAATTTCCAGTTGGAAATCAGAAAACTGACAACAAGGAAGAAGAAGCCAAAGCTGATGATAATCAGCAACTGATGTTAATTGAAGATGACACTCAGTCTAAAATCCAAGAAGCAGAAGAAGAAGATCCATCCGAGAAGCTCACAACAGAAGAATTGAGCAGAGTACAAGAAAATTTGAAAATTATGCTCAACCAAAAGGACGAGTATAATGGTCACTTGGTCACAAATTTCCGGATACTTGGATTATAGAAAGAAAACTGACGTATCAGTTCATACTTAGTTGGATATATCAAGAAATCCACTTCAAACACAGTTTCAAAAATTCTTAGTCTAAATGAGAAACTTGATACTACAACTATGGAAGATAGAGAAATTCATGCTCAAGCAGAATGGCACCTCAATCAGCGAATCTATGATTAGAAACCTAGCTCAAAGGAAGTTCTCACTTCTCAAATAGATATCTCAACAGACCAAAAGGCAACTCAACAGTTGATTACTCAGTTGTATGACGCCAAAAAGGGGGAAGTTGAAGAAGAAAAGATGAGGTTGATAGAAGAAAAACTGAAGCTTGAAGCTGAATTAAAATTATGCTAATCAGCAGCAGATCCTTATGTTCGAAATATGAAAGAACTATCTAAATAGCAACTCATTGCAAAGTATAGTCAACCTGGAGATAGGAGAGCTACTCGACAAAATATCCGTTGTAGTGGACGCCGGCGGACGGGCGTCTGGTCATGACTCGGCCCGACTCAAAGAAGATTTCACAAGCTGGACGGGCGTCACCCTTTCCAGACGGGCGTCCGTCGGCCGACATGCTGAAACCGACTTAATCTTCTATAAATATCAGCGCGTTTTTCCTCACAATACACGATATATTGAAAACCCTAAACCCTAGGGGCGGCTGAGATTTCATTGTTCTTAGTTTTCTAGTAGTTCTAAACACTTTTTATGTATTTTTACTTCAATAATTCGATCTTCAAGAGGATGCTAAGAAGCTAGGCCTCCATTGAACAAGCGTTGTGAAGCCTTCCGATTCAACAATTCAGTTTCTTTTCGTGGTTATTTTGTGAGTATCTATTACGAGTTGTTCCTTTATCATGCTTTACGTTGTTATTGCAAATATATATCGAAAGATGCTTGCTTTATTGATTGTTTAATTGATGAAAATCAAGTTAGACTTTAGATCACCATGATAAAGAATAGATATTTGATCTAATTAACGAGAGTTATTAGGTTAGATTTCTAGGTTAGAAATTGAGAGATTTCACACCTTGATTTGAGAGCGTTAATCTTTAGATCGAAAGATAGAGATTAATAGACGAACTTGCCTAAGAAATTAGGGTTCATACCTTTGAATAGGTGAATCACAACTTGATTAGTAATCACGAAATAATCTGAATCGAAACTGAATATTGATAGGATAGGTGGATCAATTGCTTGTTCGTCTCGTAAATTATTGATTTAAAATCCCTTGAAATTGAATTACTTAGCTTAGTTAGTTCTTTCTATTGCATCTTAGATTTAGTTTAGTTTAAATTGGTTCGAAACATATCCTTCCCGGCTTTAGATCGTATCTTCTCGTCCAGTTTACGCTTTAGTTAAGTTTTATTTTCGCCTTGTTTAGTTTTATCCGCTTTGTTTAGTTTAGTAATCGTGACATAGGTTAGTTAGGAATAAAAACTAGAATTCACAATCGCCAGTTCCCCGTAAGATCGACCCGGCATTAACCACTATTACTACGATCCTTATACTTGAGGTTAACCGGATTATTACTTGTTTTGTGTTAATAAATTCCGTGACAAGTTTTTGGCGCCGTTGCCGGGGAACCGGACGGTTGTCTAGTTTTTGTTTTTCTGTTTGTTTTTGTTTATCCTGTTTTTATTTCGTTTTAAATTCCTGTTTTTAGTTGATAAACGTTTAGGTAATTAGTTAATTAGGGTTTTAGTTTAGGGTTTAAGGTTCTCTTGTGATTATTTCTCTCTTTCTCTTTCTTTTATCTCGTTCTTTTCGCAAATTTTTCTTTTCTGTTCTTGTTTTCCCGTTTCTAAACGGACGTCTGGAAATTGGCCGCCCGTTTACTGGAAAGTCTTCGATCCAGAACCACTTTTACTCGCTTGGACTAGCGTCCATAGGTTTCGGACGCCCGTCCAAGTATTCTGCCGAGCAGACGAGCGTTTGGTCCACTAAACGCCCGTCCGATCTCAATTCCATCCGGACGCCCATCCAAACTCTTGGACATCCGTCTGGTCCTGTTCTCTTCAATACTTTTGTTTCCTTTTCTTCTTTCCCCTTTCTTTTCCTTAGGTTTTTTAATTTTTAGTTTAGGCTTCCAATTTCATAGTTTATAGGTTTCAACCACTTGTTTTTGGTCCGGTTTATGCAAACTCGGAGTCAAAAGGGACCGTTATTATACACCCCTGACCCCGAGCGAACCGTAGTCCGGCCAAACAGACGGATTTTCCGTTCTGCGGTTCTGGCAGATAGAGCCGAGCGAGATCTTGAAGATCAACTAGCAAGAGAAATCACTGATTTTGTGATAATGGCCGCTAATAATAGACGTACATTGGCAGACTACGCCATGCCAGGCGGAATCAAAGTCAACCCGGCTATTGTTATTCCAGCCATTACTGCACAAACCTTTGAGTTAAAACCGGGACTTATTCAGATGATGCAGCATGCATCTATTTTTCATGGTTATCAATCAGAGAATCCGCATACCCACTTACACACATTCTTAGAGATATGCGGTACTACACGCATCCAAGGAGTAAGTGAGGATGCTATCAAGCTGAAACTTTTCCCATTTTGTTTGAAGGGAGAGGCTAAAGAGTGGTACACCTCTCTCCCTTCTGAATCTATCACCACCTGGGCAGAACTCGAAAAGGAGTTCTTGAGTCAATATTTTCCACCTTCAAAGACGGCCCAGTGTTTAAACGAAATATTCACTTTCTATCGAAAGAGAATGAATCTTTCTTCGAATGTTGGAAGAGATTCAAGTCTCTTCTTAAAAAGTGTCCCCACCATGGCTTGCCACTGGAAAGGCAAGTCAATACATTCTTCAGTGGATTGACCGAGCTCACCAAGGGCATGGTCAATAGTTCTTCTGGTGGGGCATTTCTGAAGAAAACACCGGAAGAGGGATGGGCATTGTTTGAGGACATCGCAAAGTACAACTACGCCCCCTCTTATCAAGCAATTCAAGCTCCTCCTCCTCCAAAGGTTGAGGAAGTCAATTTGCAAAGTTTGATCGCCATGCTGCAGAAGCAGATGGCACCATCTCAAGTTCCAAACCCGATAAATCAAACTTCTTCTTTTCCACAGAACCCTCGGGTCTCATCGCGAAAATCTGCTGTCGGTCGGCCATATGAATGGCCAGTGCCAATTTAATCCCCCTACACCTTATCAAGTGAATGCTGTTCATGATTATGGACAGTACAATCAAGTCACGTGTCAGAATTGTGACGAGGTGGGGCACACTTCTAAATTCGTCCTATGAACGGACAGAATGCGGAAGTGAATGCATTCTATGGCAAGAACAATCAAAGGTTCAATCAGTTTCCTGGCCAGGGCAATTTTCAAAACCAAGGGTTTAATCCATCTTCAAATTTCAATCCTAATTCGAATTTTAATTCGAATCAGAATTTCAATAGAAACCCTGGGTTTAATCAGAACCAAAACTCGAATTTTTCCAATCCTACGCAAAAATTCAATCAGAATTGGCCTTCCAATTCAAACTCTCAATTTCAAAGTCGGCCCAGCCAGTCCTATTCTTCAAATTTCCAAAACTCTCAAAGCTCCTCCCAATCTAACAATCTTGAAGCCAAGTTGGAGGAGCAAAGTAGATCGATGAAGAATCTAGAGAGACAAATTGGGCAACTGGCTGAACAGTTAGCTTCTAGACCCCAGGGCGCCGCCGCCACCGAGAAGAATCCAAAGGGTGGTCAAGTTGCTCGGCCGACTTGAACAAAGGCCCATGTACCGACCTCGTGCCAACAATTCAATACGGTAAAGAGGAGGCCAGTGCAATGAATCTGAGAAGCGGTACTCAAGTTAGTGGTCCCTCCCACCAGGGAAACCACTAGCCCCTCCTGCCATTGATAAGGCAAGAGGGGAAGCTGAGCACCTACACTCCCCTCAACTGCAAGAGAAAACTCAGGTGGCTGATCCCCTGAGAGGTGAAGAAGTTGGAAATCCTCAAGTGGCTGATCCCTTGAGGACTGAAAAAGCAAGTGAAAGTCAGGAGTCTGATCCCCTGTCTACACAGAAATCTGAAAAATCTGTTCGTTGGAAGGATCTGGAAGACAAGGCTGTGAGTGCATCCTCAAAGAAAATCTTTTCTGAGAGTGACCTTAAGAAGCTTCCATTTCCACCGAGAAAGAGCAACATCCCCTTGAGTGAGGACAAAAAGTACGGAAAGGTGTCCGAACCTTCGAAAAATACTCGGGTAAATCTCCCATTATCGATGTCTTGGTCGAGATGCCTAAGTATACAAAATTTATCAAGGATGTTGTGTCTTCGAAAAGAAGTTAGCAAGCATGGAAAGGCAAATTGGTGAGGATTGCTCCATGATTAATTATGAAAACTTACCAATTAAAAGAGGTGACCCTGGCAAGTTCGTACTTACAGTATTGATGGGAGGTCTAGTTTTCCCTAATTCTCTGCGTGATCTAGGCACCTCTATAAGTCTTATGCCAATGTCTGTGTGCAAACAGCTCGGTTTACAAAGCCTTCTAGAACCGACTGCTATGAGTTTACAATTCGCTGATAGATCTTCTAAGAAAGCTTCAGGGATCCTGAAAGACGTTTTGGTTCAGATTGATAGATTTACCTTTCCAGTTAATTGGTATGTTTTAGATATAGAGAAAGACGAAAACGTCCCCCCGATTCTTGGAAGACCTTTCTTATCTACGCCTAGAGCCCTCATCGATTGCGATGGTGGGCACGTGACTATCCGAGTTGGTGATCAAGAGGTGAGTTACAATGTCTTAAAGTCCATTCAAGTACCCTCTCGGCCTCCAACCGGCTTTTCCATTGATTATATGACGGATGATTTCACCGATTATATGGATAAGCAAGTCATGGTCGTAGAAGTGAATATGAGCGATTGGTTGATAATTTAAATACTCATGGTGTTGTTAATCTAGATCAATTAGCAAAGTGATTTTGAGGAAGAATTGTTGGAAGGAGAAGCTTTGGCGGTGGGACTACACAGTAAACTCGGTGACATTGAGTTGAAAAGTGGAGATCTCAAGTCGAGTCTAGAAGACCCCCTACGATTTGGTGTTGAAGCCATTGCCTAAGCATCTTAAGTATGTGTTTTTAAGAGAAGGTGACAAGCTTCCACCGATTATATCTCGCCAAGCTTTCTCGTTTAGAGGAAATGAAACTTATCAACGTCTTGAAGAAAAATGAAAAAGATTTTGGATGGCAAGTAGGAGATATCGAGGGGATATCTCCGGACATCCGTATGCATAAGATCAAGACGAATGAGGGTGCAAAATGTGTACGACAGCCCCGTATGAGGCTCAACCCTCATATGCAAGAAGTCGTAAAAAGGAAATCATCAAACTTCTGGACATGGGAATCATTTATGCCATCGCGGATAGTGAATGGGTTTCCCCGACTCAAGTAGTTCCCAAGAAAGGTGGAATTACAATTGAGAAGAATGAGAAGGGAGAGGAAATTGCATTAAGACTTGTCACTGGTTACAGAGTCTGCATCGATTATCGAAAGCTCAATGAGGTAACCATGAAAGATCACTTTCCCCTTCCATTCATTGATCAGATGCTCGAGCGTCTGGCGGGACACGCATTCTACTGTTTCCTAGATGGATATTCAGGATACTTCCATATACCCATTGATCCAAATTTCGACCAAGAAAAGACCACTTTTACCTCGCCCTCTATGGTACATTCGCATACGTGCGAATGCCATTTGGTCTCTCGCAATGCCCCGCCTACATTTCGGCGATGTATGCTAGCTATCTTTGACGGGCTTGTAGAGAAGTGTATGGAGATTTTTATGGACGATTTTTCGGTTTTTGGTCGGTCTTTTGATGATTGCCTCGACAATCTTGATCAAGTGTTATCCGGATCCGTGGAAAAGAACTTAGTACTTAATTGGGAGAAATGCCATTTCATGGTAGATGAGGGAATAGTTCTTGGCCACAAGATCTCACCAAAGGTATAGAAGTTGACGGGGCAAAAGTGGAAGCTATCGAGAAGATGAGCTACCCCAAGAATGTACGTGAAGTTAGAGGTTTTCTTGGACATGTCGGTTTCTACGAAGATTCATTCAGGACTTCTCCAAGATAGCCAAGCCCCTGTCCACTTTACTAAAGGAAGACGTTGAGTTTAATTTTGATGAGAGCTGCAAGCAAGCGTTTGAGGAACTCAAGGACCGTTTAATATCTGCCCCGATTCTTATATCGCCTGACTGGAACCTACCTTTTGAGCTTATGTGCGACGCATCAAACTATGCTGTTGGTGCCGTTCTTAGGACAAAAGATCAAGGGGAAATTCCACCTATCTATTATGCCGAGTCACACATTGAACCCTCTCAAGTTAACTATACCACTACCGAAAAGGAGCTTTTGGCCGTAGTTTTTGCTTTGTGGACAAGTTTCGTAGTTACTTGTTAGGAGCTCAAGTGATTGTGTGGACTGATCACGCTGCTTTGCGTTATCTGATGACCAAGAAAGAGGCTAAACCGCGCTTACTACGTTGGATATTGACCCTACAAGAGTTTGACGTCCAAATTAAGGACAAAAGGGCAGTGAAAACGTGGTGGCTGATCACGTTTCTAGAATGTTAAGTGGGGAAAAGGATGATCCAGATGATATAGATCTTTACTTTCCTCTAGAAAACATTATGTTGATAGACGGTTGTCCTCCTGATGTTCCATGGTATTCTTCCATTGTAAACTACCTTCATGCCCGTTATCTCGATCCAGAGATGTCTTATCAGGAGAAGAAAAAGTTCTTCTCTGATTTGAAATATTTCTTTTGGGATGAACCATATCTTTTTAAGATCTGTAAAGATGGTTTGCTTAGAAGATGTGTTCCTGAGTCTGAACAACGGGATATTATTGAGCAGTGCCACAGTGGACCCACTGGGGGTCACTTTGGTCCGTGGAAAACCGTTGCTAAGATCTTTCAATCCGGTTTCTATTGGCCTACGATCTTTAAAGATACCGAAGCTTTCTGTAAATCTTGTGATAGGTGCCAAAGAACCGGTACTCTGACAAGGCGTTTTGACATGCCTTTGAAACCCATCCTAGAATGCCAAGTCTTTGATGTGTGGGGTATCGATTTTATGGGACCATTCCCATCATCTTGCGGTAATAAATACATCTTAGTCTGCGTAGACTACGTGTCTAAATGGGTGGAGGCTCAAGCCACTCCTTACAATGATCATAAGACGGTCATGAAATTTCTTAAGAAAAATATCTTTGTGAGGTTTGGATGTCCACGAGCCTTGATCAGTGATGAAGGGACGCATTTCTGCAACCGACCCCTAGAGAAAGTCCTTGAAAAGTATGGTGTTGGTCATAAACCGGCACACCATATCATCCGATGACTAGTGGTCGTGTTGAGAGGAGCAACCAAAGCATCAAGAAAATCCCGGAGAAGACGGTAAACAAATCATAGAAAGGACCGGAGTTTGAAATTGGGTGATGTACTTTGGGCTTACGAATCGCCTATAAAACCCCTATGGGTACATCTCCATATCAAATGGTCTACGGGAAACCATGTCATCTGCCTGTCGAGTTAGAGCATAGAGCTTATTGGGCTACAAAGTTTCTGAACTTTGAATCCCAATCTTGTGGAAAACATCGACTGCAGCAGTTACATGAGCTAGACGAATTCAGACTCCAAGCTTACGAAAGTGCCAGGATTAGTAAGGATAAGATGAAGCTAATCCACGATGCTAAGATTAAGAAGAGAGAATTTCAAGTCGGAGAACAAGTTCTTCTTTACAATTCTAGGTTACATTTGTTTCTTGGGAAGTTGAGGACACGTTGGTCCGGTCCCTTTGAAATTCTCCAAATTATTCCTGGAGGCGTTCTAGAACTACGAGGTTATGGTGACCATCCGTTTCGAGTGAACGGACAGAGGTGCAAACACTACATTGGTGAGCCTAAAGACAAGCTTTTGACTGTTCGGTTCCTCGATATCCTTGGATGTGGTGCTACAACAGTCGAAGAATTAGACGAGTTTTCACCCGATCTTTTCTCTGAGAATGACGGTGATGGTCAATCTGAAGAAGTTCTAGCTGGTAGTTGGGATATGGAAGAATATTGGAAGGAGCGTCAACAAGAATGTCATCAGAAGCTTCAGAAGACGAAGAAGTCAACCATGGGGAAGTTTAAACGTGTCTGGAAAGCTATAAAGAATTTAACCCCATGTGTTAGGTGCTGTTTCTGCGGCCACAATACTGATCAGAGCTTACATGAGGTAGTGGCTGGCAGAAAAGTCAAATGGCCTGATCCGGGCTAGACTTCAACAGTGTCGAGCTAACGACATTAACCAAAATCGCTACTAGGAGGCATCCTAGATATCCCTTATTATATTAGTTAAATTCTGTTTAGGCTATTAGTATTATATTTATTTAAGTTTTAGTTTAATAAAGTCTTAGTTGACTAAGTTTTTCTGTTTATATCTGTCAGTTAGTTTGCTTTTTAGATATGGATTACGGAGTTCTTCCGAAGGAGTTCCCCATCATTAGTCGGATCCCACCGATTACGTAGGGCGATGGACCGGGAGGCACTATAGTCTTGCACGTAGATTTTGAGCTTAGTACCCCTATGAAGACCATCACCTATGTTCTCATTGTCCCCCGCTGTTCGGGAGGTAGTGACTTCACTACTGAGGAGCTCCGTGAAGCTATAGGACGTCCATATACGGTCCTCAATGACCCTATGCCGACAGATCTAGCGCTGGTACTACAGGCTTCACATTTTAGAGGTTTAGAGGTAGCTGGAGATGACTGGGGCATACAAGACGACTATGATTTCCCTCCTGCTATTGATATGCTTCATCGTCTCATCCGTTTGGTGGATTGGGACGAGATTTACGCAGACTAGCGTTAGTTAGGTTTGTTTCGTCGAGCAAACGACGTAAAACAAAAGCGCTTGGTGGGAGGCAACCCACTGTTTTCTATTTGTTTTTGTTTATTTTCTTGTAATTTTATGTTTTTCGTTGATTTCCATTTGTATTTTTGAAGTTTTATTTAGGTTTAATGAGAAAATGCAAGTTTGCATTTAAACTATATGAAATTTTATAAATTTTGCAATTTTTCTCTATTGGACGCCCGTCCAGTGGCCTGGACGCCCGTCTGTTATGCACAATTGTTGAACGAGCGTCCGACATTCTTGGACGCCCGTCTGAGAGACCCTTTTCAATGCTGTATGTAAACTGAGTATCTGGACGAGCGTCTGTGTATATGGACGCCCGTCCGCTTCATATGATCTCCGGTGAACGCCCGTCCAATTACTTGGACGCCCGTCCAAAGACTCGCCTATATATACATCTTCAACCCATGGAGACTCACTTTTTCAGAATTTCAAATCCTCAAACCCGACTTTTACCCTCCTTTTGCACTAAAATACTTGTTTCTACACCAAATTGGGCGCTTCAAAGTCCCACAAACAGCTCTCAATCCCTTCTTGTCGATTTTTCACTCCAAATCCCCCAACAAACACCCATTAATCCGATTCAGTAATTTAGTTGGTGCGACTGTTCGGGAATAAAAATTTGATTTTTGGGTTCAATTTGGCATTGTTTGGACTTCTAATCCGTTCTATCATCGTCCCATCCTCATATTTGGTAAGATTTTGTATGTTTTTCCTAGATTATTGCGCGTTTTTTTTTTTGAGTCGATCTTCGAGTCGACTGTTTTATAGGAGTTCTCTCTTATTTGTTTTTTTCTTTCTTGTTCTGTTCTTGTTTCTTGTTCTGTGGTGATATGGGATGTTGATGGCTGACGTTGGTTGGTCTGCATTGCTGTTTTCATATGGTTTGGTGTTGGATTGTTTGGGAAATCCCGTTTGGACGTTAAACGGGTATCTTGTTGCGAATTGGGATTGTTTTGGGTTAATCTAGACTTGAAAATGGTTCATAAGAAGGGATTTGTGAAGAGACACGGGAAGGAAGTTGCTAGGGAGGCCGGGAAGAAGCGCAAAGAGTTCGACCCAAACTTAGTTGATCCAAACCGGGGTGTGAGTATTCGAGAGCAACCTCCTAGGGCCACCCAAACTAGGGCTACCTTGAGAGATGAGCAACCCTCAGACTCAGAGACGGATGAGGATGTGCCATTGGTGCGGATGCCTAGGGTTCCCCGGGATGGAGGATCATCTAGGGCTGAGGAAACCGTAGAAGCTACCCGTGAGGAGGAGCCGGTTGTACCTAGGACTTCCCAACCGAGGAAGAAGGCCAAAACCGTACCTCCTATGCCCTTACCTCGTAGGTTCGTGAACCCAGAGCTCACGATGTGTATAAACAAGACTATTTCTCGAGGACGATGTTGATAGAAAGGGCCACTTTAGAGGCAAAGGTCGATCCGGATTTCGTTAAATTGCTTAAGGATCGGAAATGGGGCGCTCTGATGACGCTTCCAACTACCCCGGTCAATAGTTCCTTGGTTCGGGAGTTTTATGCCAATTGTTCGGAAACCGACTTGGAATCGAAGGTGGTTGTGGTTCGAGGAGTCCAAGTTCCGTTTACACCGGAGGTGATCAATGCAAAGTATGGGTTGGCGGCTTTCGAGGGTAGAGATTATAAGGAAGAGATTGTGCATAGACAAAGTTTGGGACATGATCCTTTGGAGGAGTTGCGGTTAAGAGTGTGCCCGGATGTGGCTTGGACATTAAGACCGGGAGGAGACCGGAAGGAGTTAGTCACCACGACCCGGACGGAGGATTGGAAGGTCCAAAGTCGATTCATTCAGAGTCGGTTGTTGCCTAAAAACAACCTGACACACTTTCACATTGGTGACCTAGGTATGCAGTATGCGTTGACGTTTGGCCTGAATGTGAATGTGGGACAAGCTTTGTATGACGAGATCTCGATCAATCAGAAGGTTTATACGCGGAGCTTGATCGTCCCTCACCTGATCCACGGTTTGTGCCTCGATGCCGGTGTGCCGGAGTATGGAGCGGATCACAAGCCCAAGAACCCGAGGCCAATACGAGAGAGAGAAGGGTAAGCCTTCGGGACGCCTCCGAGACGGAGACACCCCAGAGCCCGGTCCATCTTCGGCACCACCTCCGGTTCCCTCCTTGTCTAGTTTATCTCCTGCGGAGAGGGCTCGGTACAGCATGGCCAATAGTCTACGACATTGGATGACTGATATCCAGGAGACGCAGAAGAACATGATGTACGTGCTGAAGTGCATTGTGGAGGGCAAGAAGCCGAGGGATATGCAGATTTTCAAGGAGAGTGATACGGAGTTCATCTTTTCCGATGCGATCGATCAGGTTATTGCCGATGTGCTTGAGGCGGAGAAAGAGCCCGATGATGAGGAGGTTGCGGAGGAGAGACCCACGGGACTGCATCGCCCCGGTTACACGGCCGGCACCTTCATCGACGACGTCTACGGCCGCCGTACCCTCCACCGACCCTACTACTGCTGCTGATTCTGCTTGTTCCTCCTCCGGCTGATGATACTCCGGCTCCGGGGCAATCTTGATTTCATTAGTCTATTTTTCGAATTGCGCTAGCTACGGTGATTGTATATTTCTGCTACTTTTTACTTATATGGTTCATTGTAATTTTTGATGTTGCTACTATTTGTTTTCGATGGATCATGTAAGCCATAAGGCACCCGTACTTTCTTCATTTTATACTATGTTTATACTTTCTGGATGTATTGACTGCTTTAACTTTTGCTTTATCTTCATTTTTGATATCTCTTTTCGTTCTGGTATAATTCCCCGTTTTCCCCGAGATGGTTCCATGTTTGTTAAGACGTGCAGGTATATTTTTAGCGGTTTCGTCGAGCTACATTGTCTGGTTACGCGTTCTAAGTGTCATTATGTAGGCTCCGGCCTGACCGACGATTCGAGTTTCGATTTAAATCAGCTAAGTCTTTTCCTTTTTCTTTCGTTCTGCACAACACGAGGACATGTTGATTTTTAAGTGTGGGGGAGGGGAATGTTTCGATATGTATCTACACATTTGCTTAGTGCGTAATGTTTCTATGTTTCTATGCAAAATGAGATAAAATTTTCGTAATTTTTCGACACTTTTGTTTTTGTTTTGTCCCGAGTAGGCAATTCGATTCAATGTTCGTTATTTTTATAGTCATTTAAGCTATATATCATATGTTTGATAAGTTAGTTGTTTCACCTGAGATCGATTTTTCACGAGCCATAGTAAATGATGAGCTACTTATAAAGTTATACCCCTTTTGGACGAGTGATTTTTGATTGTCTTATAAGTCATGTACTTAGTGCTACGTATATATCTTGAGATTTATGATAGTTTGTATTTAGATCCGGAGTATGATATACTGTGAATATCTGAAGGTTTGAATGTGATAAGTAACACGTAACTTATTGTCAAATGAAAAAGTTGAATTAAATGAATTAATTGGGTGTGTCGGAAGCTAGTCGATGATTTGAGTGCGATAGGGCATTATCTCGAAATGTCCTATTCCACTATGATGACTAAAAGCTCACGACAGTCAGAAAAAGCTGCCTTATGATTTGAGTAAGGTAGGGGATTATCTTGAAATGTCCTATTCTGCTATGACAGGGCAATAGCTCATTCTGATGTGTGTTTAAAAGTGAAAAAGTTAAATCAACTAAAAGATTAGTTTGAATGGATATAAGACTAAGTTATCGTCTATCTTATCCCCGGTAGAAACTGACAGATATGTTGTAGGGATTATCCTCTGAGTATTTTAAAAAGGGCCTGGATATATTCGATCATCTTTTTCGGGATATATCACGTTTGTAGGGTGCATCTTATGAGTGTCATTTATTGCTAGTCTACGAGGGGGTATTAGCTAGTTTTGCTTTGAGTTTCTCAAGTTCGGCTTTAGTGGAAGTTTATTATGGCTATGCACACACACTGGTGAACTTCTGATTTATTAGATATGTGTTATATATGTTTAGATGACTGATCTTTTCTCGAGCCTTTACTTTGTTTTGTTTTGCTCGGGACGAGCAAAAGCTTAAGTGTGGGGGAGTTGTTAAGGGTGAATTTATACGATTTATAACGCTATATTCTATGATATTTTTCCCCGTAATTGTACTAATTTGCATAAGAAACGTGTGTTTAATGGAAATATTGAGCAAATGATATTTTAAAAGAGATAATCGCAAAATAGGTTGATTTATGTGTTTTAATTATGTTTTTATGATTATTTGAGCGTTATTACATTTTGCGATGTTTTTATGTGTTATAGATGCATGTTTGAGGCTCAAAAGATGCTCAAGAGTTGATTGAGTTCGAGGTAAAAGAGATAATGAAGGAATGAGACAGAGAAAAAGAGATAAAGTTCAAGAAATCAAGATTAAATTCGATCCTGAACTGGCGTCCAGGAAGCTGAACTGGCGTCCATAGTGGACGAGCGTCTAACTGAAGTGAACGAGCGTCCAGGAATGGGAAGTTGATTCAGGAAGTTTGGACGCAGGAGTGGACGCTGGCAGACGGGCGTCTGGTCATGACTCGGCCCGACTCAAAGAAGATTTCACAAGCTGGACGGGCGTTCACCCTTTCCAGACGGGCGTCCGTCGGCCGACATGCTGAAACCGACTTAATCTTCTATAAATATCAGCGCGTTTTTCCTCACAATACACGATATATTGAAAACCCTAAACCCTAGGGGCGGCTGAGATTTCATTGTTCTTAGTTTTCTAGTAGTTCTAAACACTTTTTATGTATTTTTACTTCAATAATTCGATCTTCAAGAGGATGCTAAGAGGCTAGGCCTCCATTGAACAAGCGTTGTGAAGCCGTCCGATTCAACAATTCGCTTTCTTTTCGTGGTTATTTTGTGAGTATCTATTACGAGTTGTTCCTTTATCATGCTTTACGTTGTTATTGCAAATATATATCGAAAGATGCTTGCTTTATTGATTGTTTAATTGATGAAAATCAAGTTAGACTTTAGATCACCATGATAAAGAATAGATATTTGATCTAATTAACGAGAGTTATTAGGTTAGATTTCTAGGTTAGAAATTGAGATATTTCACACCATGATTTGAGAGCGTTAATCTTTAGATCGAAAGATAGAGATTAATAGACGAACTTGCCTAAGAAATTAGGGTTCATACCTTTGAATAGGTGAATCACAACTTGATTAGTAATCACGAAATAATCTGAATCGAAACTGAATATTGATCGGATAGGTGGATCAATTGCTTGTTCGTCTCGTAAATTATTGATTTAAAATCCCTTGAAATTGAATTACTTAGCTTAGTTAGTTCTTTCTATTGCATCTTAGATTTAGTTTAGTTTAAATTGGTTCGAAACATATCCTTCCTGGCTTTAGATCGTATCTTCTGTCCAGTTTTACGCTTTAGTTAAGTTTTATTTTCAGTTCTGTTTAGTTTTATCCGCTGTTTAGTTTAGTAATCGTGACATAGGTTAGTTAGGAATAAAAACTAGAATTCACAATCGCCAGTTCCCCGTAAGATCGACCCGGCATTAACCACTATTACTACGATCCTTATACTTGAGGTTAACCAGATTATTACTTGTTTTGTGTTAATAAATTCCGTGACATCTGTGGATGAAGTTTGTTGTTGATCATAACAACATCAAGGCAAAGTACCGAGATAAAAGTTATGAAGAATCTCTTGCCTATTTTTATCTGATCTCTTTCATAATCAGAAGATGGCTAATTACAAGAAATTGAATAGGATTGAAGAGAAGCTTCAAATCAGAGACAAGAGAGAACAGATGAAAGCTGATATTGCAGAATTTGAAGACTATTACAAGGATGAAAGTCATCTTCCTAAGTTAGCTCTATGGAGAAAGTGGAAGCTAACAAGTCAAGTGGATTATCTCTAACACATTTCAAAAGGAAGACTCAAAACTTGAAAATGATTATTGTCTTCATGATAAGGAAAGAAAATTTATCCTAGTTACACAGAAAGCTGTTTAGCCTTTATTTCAGTTTATTATCAATTGTGTAACCACTTCCAGTTTTTGCAATTTTAATGATATATCCAGTTTTCTAGTTTTACCCTATTTTGCATTGTTTTTATCTTTAAGATTTTCTTTTAAGGAGAGTTTTGGCATCATCAAAAAAGGGCAAATTGTTGGAAATAAAATTTTAGTTTTGATGATGATTCATCTCATTTAGTTACTTATTTGTTTACACCTCATTGATGAAGTGCTAAATCTAGCTGTTATAGTGAAAAGCTAAAATATGTCTAGAACTGAATGTATAGGTTTTACTAGAGTCTGATAATTGTATAGGTTATATCAGACAAGCTCTGTAATAGATAGAAGTGTCGTAAAAATGAAAATTGGAAATCATCTAGAAAACTGGAACATGACATAAGACTGAAGATGTACACCAAAAACTGAAGTCGTACTCAGAACTGAAGAAGGTAAGTTCGCTGAAGGACACAAACTCGGTTGACTTATCTAAATGAAGAACTAAGGGGACAAACTCAGTATTTGAAGAACTGAGGGACACATACTCAGTTGTAAAAGATTGAAGAACTAAGGGTTCAGACTCAGTTATGAAGATCTTAAGCCGAGACTGTAAAATTAGAATTCAGGCAAGTCTGTGATGGCCTGAACTGACTTTATGGATCTTGAAAGAAGACCTAAGAATCATAAGGACAATGATATCTTAGAGATTTGTATAAGGAATGGTGTAATCTGATTCTACATATAAAATCAGATAAATAGAGTACTAAGTTTTGAAGAAGAGTAAAAACTCAGCCAATACTCTAAGTCAGTTAACAAACTGAAAATTGACACACTCAGTATAAAACTGAACAGATACTCAGTTTTATAGTCAGCCATCCAAGCAACTGAAAGTACATTCGAACGTTACAAATCAAGGATTGTTATTGGATGAATGACTGACATGTCAGAACGATCACTGACACCTGACATCTGAAAATATAGACGTTGATACAATTCAAATTCATGAAAGATGAACGTTGGACCTCACACTATAAATAGAGGACTTGGCATCAAGAATCAAACACCGAATTAACAAGATTACAAGCGTTTTTGTGCACAAGTCTAGTTCATCCGAATTGCTATCAATATCTGCGCTCAACAAGATCACATCTAGATTTCTTCAAGTGTTCAAGCTTTATCGATCAAATCCAGAATTCAAGACTTTGAAGAACCACAAGCAAGAATCAATTTATTGATTCTTAGCCCAACTTTGATTCTTAATCAAAGGTTTAAACTGTGAAACAATCCGGTTTAGGATTTGCCAAGGATAGTTGTCATTTGCAGTCGGGTAGACTATGTTTGTGGTGGTACGTAGCTGGTAAAGAGGCAACACAACCCTCTAAGGACCGGTGGTTCAAGCAGTTGAAGAACAGCAATCCGACCTGTTCTTTAGTTGTTTAGATAGTGATACTAGGGATTAGTCAAGGACTATCGTTTAGGATTTTTTGTAACAGCATACCTCAAAGAGTTCTAGTGGAATTTTCCTCCTACACCACAGGGGAAGAGTGGGATGACACCACTTGGAACCACTATAATTCTTGCTCTACTTACTTTACGCATTTACATTCAGTCATTTACTTATACAGTATTTATTATAGTTTATACAACATATTGAAACTGATTGTTATAAGCATACACAATACACAAACTGACATTCACCAGAATTCAGTTTTGCATACTCAGCTTTTTCTTATAGAATCAACAAGATCTAGATAAGGCTAAACCTTATATCCACTGCCGGTTGACTCGGTTTTGTTATAAGTCAGTTTGACTTAGACTCAGCTTAGTCAGCTCAACTCCACACAAGTTAAAACTGAACCCTAATCATTCTAAATCTAGTTTTTGTTAACAAATTTATTCACCCCCCTCTAAACTTGTGTTAGCCTTTCCAAGGAACCAACAGCTAGTAATAGACATACTTAGGCTTGTGATGTTTTGAACCAGGATAAATTAACCAAAACAAATCGACACTTAGAAAGTGTAGGGGTTCTCAACATAGTAAACCAAATAGGACCAGTTAAGCCGAATTGTGGATCAAAAGCTGAACCAAAAACTTTACAAGTAACATATAGGTTCAGATTTATCAAATCGATTTTATAACTCAGTGTGGTTGATCAAGAAGCCAAAGATCAACACTGAGGTGCTTAATTTGCTGTTGTAAAGCTGAATAACCCACAGACCAGCAAATTAACCTATCATTGAACCATTATTCTTAGGGATTGACTCAAAAACCGATACCTCATAGATCACCATGCTTTCAATCTGACTCGATAGACTAGAGGAGTGGTTTAGCCAATTTACCATAGCCAACTAAGAACCGGTGGTGTGAACACGAGGATTCAAGACATTATAGCTTCAATTTCACACATGGGTCAACGATTTGAACCAAATCTTGAGCCTTTCATGATGTTGTAATGAATCTAGACTATAAAGCAGTAATCTTTCATCACGGTTGACCACCGGAGATCGGGGTAATCAAATTCCCGATTCTCTGATCTCATTTCTCCGTATCAAATGACTAGACTAGGCAGATGTATGGTCTTTATTTTGTTTCTGCAAATCAAATACAACGTTAAATGAATAGATATGAAATCAAACCAAAAACTCAAAGAAATCAAGCATTAACTAGAACGGTTTCACCATCTCAAAGACTAAATCAAAGACTTCACGTTTCCGAGACACGAACCGTGTTGCAAATCCATTTCTATCCCCGTAGTAACACTCAGATGTATAAACAAAGGGAAGGAGAATAAGGATCCTAATCTTTTGGGATTACGAAGATCAAACATTCAATTTGAAGCATTGACTAGCATCGGAAAAGAAGGAGAATAAATTAGGCATCTTTTTTGGGATTTCGAAAGATTCAACATTCATTGGGGAAAAGAAATGGCAGGAGATAAGATGGGGTCTAGGGTTTCAGACGGAGGGTGAAATGAAGGGAATATCGGGTTTTTAGGTTATGGGTGGTTAGATAACTCGGGTGAAGACGGGTACGGGTTAGGAGGCAGGATAATTAGATAGAATGAAGTTGGGCTAGGCTTTGAAAGGTAAAACATCGGGTGGACTGCAAAATGATGTATCAGACTTTAATGACAATAATCCAGCAAACAATATAAATTTATATAATTAAATATTAAATTAAGTAATTAACCAATAATTTGGTAATTAAATTAATTTGAATATTTAACTAGATAATTAAATTCCTGAAAAATAAATTAAACACAAAAAGATGTTGTTTGATGTAAACACAATGATTTTATGACTTGTTAGTGTGACATATAATTATATAAACAGATAAATCACACAAATAAAGAAATATAACATGTAGTTCAGTTTACTTATAAAAAGCTTATATAAGTATAATAAAAGAACACATATTATACAAATAACTTATAAAGCTTTAATGTGGGATTGCTACTTTTGAAAATTAATCAACACATAACTAAAATAACAAAATACTCAACACATATGTCGTCATCGGACAAAGTTCTGATATATTCATATGCATTTCACACAACATGCAACAATGACAAGTGTTGTAGGCAAAACTCAACAAGATTGAACATTATCATCCAACGAACCGACTTACCTCCCGCGCATGCATCAAGTCCAAATCCTCTCTCAAATCCCGTAGTGCATTCAAAGCAATTGCCAACTTCATTCCGCCGATAGGTTTCCACTTCATCGACGGAACCATCTCTCATTCCTTGAACTCATCGTTCATTTTGGGGCGTAACTTTGGAAAATGTCATATACCCATACCTACAACCAAATACTCAAAACATTGTCAAAACATTCATGAAAACCATCAAAACCGAAATAAATTAAAATATACAATAATACCTCCGAAAGTGTAAGGTAACCGGACACTCCCGCAGCCTTCAACACAATTGCTAGCTTGCGAAAGTTGCCGGTACAAATGCGCAAGTGTCGCAACACCCCAAGCCCACTCATGCACTGTATCCAAATCCCTCAAAAAATGAAGATACACTACATATATCTTGTCTCCAGACCGGTCTTGGAAAAGGGTATACCCCAACAAATACAACAGATACCCCCGTACAACATGATCAACAGTGATTCCATTCTGCTCACTCTTTCCCACAAGATTGTTTTTCAGTCAACTCGACACATTTAACCCTCCACAATGATCAAACTCAGCACCTACTACAATCGAATAAATACCGAGAAGCTGCTTCACAAAATATACTAGGTTGTCATCTTTCGGAATCTCTTAGTTCAATGTTTTTCCACTAACCGGTAACCCCGTGATACAACGGACATCGTCGAGTGTAATACTCATCTCACCATAGGGTAAGTGGAAGGTGTTTTTTTTTGTTTGCCACCTTTCAATAAATCCACAAACGAGAACTCGATTGCCTTGCACATAAGAAGTATTGATCAAGTTGTACAATGGATTGGCCTTCAGCCTTGTATGAAATTCCTCACTTTCGGCCTCGATATTCCAAAGCTTTAGTGAAGTTGTGTATTGCTTACAACCTATGAGACCCCGATCCTGTACAATTAAACGAATCAAACATCACGTATATATAAATACAAAACAATCAAGAAATTATTAATCAGTTTTTAAATTAATATACTTGTGTTTTCTTCAACAATCCATATCCAACATGATTCTCACAATCTTTCAACAATTTAGTGTTGTCCACCTCTACATCACTATCATTATCATCAGCATCATGTGAGGCCTCACATGCCTATGTTGTTGCACCACCATTCCCAAATGCTCCTGCTGCTGTCCTTGCACTCTCAATTTGAGCTGCCCCACCTGTCGCTTGGCCAATATTTCATGCTTGGGGTGGCTCATTGACTAACTGTTTAACTGGTCCAATAATTGAGGTTTGGGTCGACAGAGCTGTCACATCATCAAATTGTCTCATATTTGAGGCAGAACCTTTATCTTCGATTGTTTCTAAAGATGCATACATAGACTCATCTGCATCCCCTATGTCAGCACCCTCAACTACCTCTAGAACCACAACTGGTTCCTCAACTTGTCCCTCTTCACTTGCACCTATAACAGTTGGCACTCCCTCTTGACCACCTTCTCGAATTGGTTCTAACGACACTGCACTTGCACCAAAGTCAATTGCTCCTTCCACTTGTACATCTACATGCTCACTACTTTCAGTTGTTCCTACTACATTCTTGTCACTTCTCCGGTTCCTTTTATACGCCACACCAGTTTGTCTCGAACCCCCAACAACATGTGCATTACTTGACGGAATCGGTGGATCCTTAACCACTTGATCCACTTCAATATCATTTGGTGCATCACTTGTTTGTTCGTTCGCATTACCAGATCTCGTCCTAACCATGATTCCCTACACAAAAAACAAGACATACCATTCAAAACCATGAAGCATACTCGGGGGAAAAAAATTGTAAAAAAATGACTGAAATGTCAACTAAACTAACGTTAAGCAGTAACATGAGCGTCAATACGTCTGACGTTTTAACTTTAGTCACAATTTCAATTCTGCTATTGCAAACGCTACATACCTGACGCTGGGATTAATATTTGGCGTCAGTACGTCAAACGTATTAACTTCAAACAATATCAATTCTGCTCTTGCATACGCTACTTATCCTGACGTTGGGATTACTATTTGGCGTCAAAAGATCCGACGTTTAGAGAGATGCGGGAAATTCAGTCAAAAGATCCGACGATTCCCAACTCCTTCAACCCTAGTCGAAATCGCCGGAATACAAACGTAAATAAACCGATAGCCATACATATTCAACCGAAATGAAAGAAAAACGATAAAGATTAATCATTTACATGTTTTGGTTCAAAGATTTGCTATTGTTTCTTCAATGTTCCCTCCACCGGTGCTCTTTACTTTATTCCGGCGAGATTTAAAATTCTCCGGTGGTTCTCCAACGGTCCGCCGGCAGCTCTTCAATATTGGATGGTTTTTGAAATGAATAAAAGGGAAGTTGAAAATGAATAAGTGGGTAGTTTACGAAAGGTAGTTTATGATTAATAATGGTTAAGTTGTGTTGAAGATTGGTTATATTATATAAAATATTGTTTTTTAATTATACAAAATTAAAGAACTAAAATGTATATTTTTAAAAGTTATATTATTTTTGTAGAGTTATGAGTGATTACGTGATGTAGATAATTAAATGAAAAATAATAAAACAAAAAGTGTCGATAGAAGACTCCTAAATAAAATATTAGAGTCACTTTTTTTTTTTAAACCAAAAATATCGACCTAAATCGAATTATGTCCAAAGATGTCCTTTAAGTCACAAGAATTGATGAATATGATAAAATTTCAACCCTTTTTATAAAAATAAAAAAAAAAAAAAAAAAAAAAAAACAAAAACAAAAACGATTAAATAAAGAAAATCAATCAAGCAAACCCTAGATTTCAAAAAAAATTTTGGTGCAACACCAACACATATTTATATGGTAATATAATTTTCCACGGAGCAAATTCCAATCTATCTGTATGATTTTGATGTCAAACGGAGCCGACGGCAACAACAACAATAACAATGATACAGCAATATGGACTACATGGGAAGAACTATTGTTAGCCTTTGCGGTGAAGCGGCATGGTTTGGATGACTGGGAGACGGTGGCGATGGAGCTCCAGAACCGCCACCGGAGCTCCTCGGTATTTACACCCGAAAATTGCAGAGATCAATACAAAACTCTCAGACGACGATTCGAGAACCAAGAAGCTAACATCCACGAAAACGCCGCCGCCGCCGGTTGTGACTCTGACGGTGATAATGGTTTTGGCGAATCTTTTGCTTGGCTTGAAGAGTTGAGAAAACTTCGGGTCGCAGAACTCAAACAAGAGGTCCAACGATACGATCTGTCGATCGAGTAATCCTTTAGCATGTGTTTCATTTTTATACGGTGTTTTAATTTGGATTTCTCTTCGATCCAAACCAAAATTTAACTGGATGATGCTCTTATCAATTTAGATCTGTATTAATCTTGAGCAGGTCGTTGCAAAAGAAAGCAAAGACGTTGGAGGAGGAAAGAAAGAGTTCAAACGAGAATAGCTTTAGTATTCCAGATCTGGATAATAATCAAATAAAGGAAGAGAGATCGGAAAACGACAAAACAGCCGCCGGCCAGGTTGATACGCCTCGCGCCACCGGAAAGACTGTGTCTTGTGAGGACGAGAACCGATCATGTCACGAGTCTAATTCCACGGAAAATAGACAAGCCGGGTTGAAGGTAGAACCAGAACTGGAAGGGGGGATTAAACAGGATCCAGAGTCATTAAACCCTCCGGTCGAAGATGAGGAGGACTCGTGTGACGATAGCTCAGATAGGCGGCACGAATTGGTAGGAAAGGAGAGTCAGGAGGTGGCGGTGAATGAAGAAGATGACTCGGCGGAATTAGCAGCCGATTCGAAGGAGGGAAGTCATGGGACGAAGGAGACCAGTGACGTGCAGAGTTCAGCGAGTCTGATGACAAGGAAATACAGAGCTGGCGAGCTAGATGGTGGCGGAGGTGGAGGAGGAGCCACAACCACCGCCACCACCACCGTAGTGGGTATAAAGCGGAGCGCCAGGGTGCCGTTGAATCAGAGCCATTGTATGGTGTTTTAGATAACATCTGGTCGCAAAAGCATGGTTCAATGTTCGGGCACCGGCTTGAAAGCCAGGTTCGTTTTACCAATATATTCTTTTTTTATTATTATTATTTTATTTTATCAATATATTTCTAAAACTAAATACTACAATGACTTTATTAATAAAAACTTTTTATTGCAAAAGTGTTCACCTTCGTGGCAAACACAATTAACAATTTATATCCTGAAATCATTTCACTTTAATCAACATTTTCCTAACCCAGGCTGGCCGGTGGAACTGACAGTTGCAAATTCGCTGGTTAACCTTCGGTTCATGCAAGTTTTTTTTTTTTTTTTTTTTTTTTTTTTTTGATTTAAATAGAAAAATGTAACCTTAGGTAATTATCGAGTCACGAATTTCAACCGTAGGGTCACCGGTTTAACCGGCAAATAATATGTAATATAAAGGAAGAAACTGTTTTTCTTATAATTTATATTTATAAATAGATTTTGATATAAGCTATCACCTTATGAGTTCCCTTTTTTATTTTTTATTTTTTTATGTGATGAGTTCCCATTTTAAAACTCCAAATATTGGTTATGTTATTATTGCAAAAGAATATGCTGAACAGTTTTAAAGCTAAAATATATCTTTAACGTTTATACTTAATAATCTTATAACATAGGAGAATTTTTTTGTTTGTATGGTGTTGCATTTTGTTAATATATAAGAAATATTATACGTAGAGTTTGTTTTATGAATTGTTTGAAGTAAAAATTAATATGATTTTGATGTCGATTTATAATAAATAAAGAGGTATGAATACAATGAAGATGAAGGTGGTGATTAATGATGAAGAAGATGAATAGTTTGTAAGGGTGATGAATATGATGAAGAAGACAGAAGGTTTATGAATATTCTTGTTGAAGAAGAAGATATTTGTTGGAGGGAAATTATGAGGTGGGTAGGTTGGGGCGTGAAACGTAAGGTATATAAATTTAAGAGACCAATTTGTAATATAAAAAAATTGGTGTGGAAATAGTATAAATGTTGTGATGTATAGGTAGAAACTGTAGTGTAACTAAAGAATGAAAAATGTAGAAAATTCAATGCAAATGTAGATTTGAGTTTTAAGTGTGGTGTATAGAGGGGTGCGGTGACAAATTTGATGGGTTGCAAATAAAATGTATGTAGACAGAGTTGGTACATTAAACTTACTTTGACTTAGCGGTTTAACCAAAATCCATTGGGTTTGATCGGGTCGTTTTGTTAAATGGGTTGGTACTTGATTCGGTCATGGAGATCGCTTCACCGGATTTGACGATCAAACCGTCGTGCTGGGCCAGATCGAGTTTAATAACTACGCCACCGAAAGAATGTGATTATGCTCGGTGTTGGTGTATCTTAATATGAAAAGACAACTCTGGTCTCTATGAACACAAGCTTCTACCCTACTTCTCCTATTTATTTTAAGGAAATTTTAATATGAAACTCTCTATTAGGCCTTTTTATTTACGGGAGATTCTAACATGACGTGTGAACGTTCGAAGCTCTTTTTTTTTTTTTTTTTTTTTTTTTTTTGAAACACGTAATAATATATGTATATATTTATTAACATTCACAACCACGCAAGATGTACAAGCAAGAGATCCCCGGACAAAGCTATACAACTATCTGGCCCTTTGACATAGCTGGAATATTCTTGAAGATGAGTCTATAAAGGAAATGTTAATAGCTAAATCAAATTGTAACGGATAGTCGGATGCTAAAACGTGTTTGTTTGATGAGTGTTGAATTGTATACTGAAAGATTTTGTTAAGGATTCAGAGTATCAGCAAGAACAAAAGATTGAATCTTCAATAATGATTTATCTGAGCAATTTTGGTGAAAGGACGTGCAACCAAAACACGAAAGGAGCCCTTTCCTTTGTACATGATGGAAATTTGCCTTAAAAGGAAAGAAAGGACCCAGGGGAGATGTTTTGGCTATAAGTCAATACAATTTAGGCAAGTGTACACACAAGATAATGACACATGTATCTTTAACTTCTTATAGCCCCTCCCAATTCAAATGGTGTTATGACAACATTGAGTCTGTCTCTAACTATTGCAAATTGAGATGGATATAGGGCTTTGGTTAGACATTCAACCACCTGATCTGCTGAACGAATGCAACTGGCTTGAAGTTGATTTTGCATAACCTGAATTTTGATATAATGCACCACGATATCAATGTGTTTGATTCGTGGATGATATATAGGATTCTTGATTCGTGGATGATATATAGGATTCTAAGCTAACATGGCTGCACCAGTGTTGTCACAGCAGGCTGTGGGTGTTCGTGAAATTGAGATTCCCAAGTCTTAGAGCAACAACTTGTTTCATTAAAGTTTAGCTGATAAGTGATCCAAGGTTCTAAACTTTGAGTCTTTGACTATGTGTTGGACCTAGCCTCAAAATTTTGTTTCTTAGAGCTCAGTGATATAAGCCAGCTACTGATTTTCTGTCATAGAGTGAGCAACCCTGATTTGCATCAGAGAACCCTGTTATATGTAGCAAGTCTGACGGTTTAAAACGAATCTTGTATTTGATTGTCCCTTTTACATATCTGAGAATTCTCTTAAGAGCTTGCCATGATCTGTCATAGGATTTTGCATGAATTGACTTAGACTAACATAGGTGATGTTGGGTCGTGTGGATGTTAAATATTGCATAAGGAAGCCAACAACTTCAACCATAGTGCGGCTGGCCTTTACTTTAGCATTAGGAAGAGCATGGCCTTTACCAAATTGACAAGCTTCACAAAGCATTAACTCAGCATTTTCATTGAATTTGACATTACATTGACTTAGGACCTTACAATTGACTTGTTTAGAAGGATGCCTTTACCTTCTATGCCAAACATCGAGACTCTTTTTTGAAAACTACATTTGCACTAGAATTTACTGGGACTTGACCGACTCAATTGACCATAGTGAGGCTGGCATGTTGCAGCTGAGTTGGATTGATAGGAGCTCTCATTACTGGGAAGATGTTTTGATCTGGTATTCTTTTGTCCTTAATAAAACTACAAGTAGGGTCAAATTCAACAATAACAGGATTATCAAAAGTAAGCTTAAAGATGCTTAATAAATGTTTGGTAATACATTGAACATGCAAAACAATATGAAGGTGTAATGGTTTATGTTTTATGCAAACTTTTTCACCATTTCCTATGGACAGACCATCATTACCATTGTATTCAATCCCTGATTTGCAGTTTATTGAGATCTAATGTGATATGGTTGGTACTGTCCATATGCTAGTTAGAATCAATTACTGAGTGTGTAAAACATTAAAATACAACTCCATATTGAAATAAAAGACATTCTAAGTATACATATATACATATAAATATTTGAATAGTAGTAAATTTATTGTTAATGCGGCTCATAATGACTAAATAAAAGATATTTTTACATCGTACTTTATGTCTAACGCAATCAAAAGGAATTTACAAATGTGTATGATATACAAAACTTATGTGTTACATATCTATGCTGCATTTGCAATTCAGGTGCATGTGAAGGGTTTGGATTTCTATTTCAAAGATTCTGATGTAAACACTCTTATATAGTTTATGAAGTTCTATTGTGACTAGCTTCAACCTGGGAATGCAGAGTATTTCTAATTTGTAGTCGTATAAGGAGACGAAAGTTATTTATTTACAGAAATTTTCAATTTTGCCCCAAGTGTTTCAATCTTACAATTTTTCCCCAAGTGTTTCAATCTTACAGTTTTGCCCCAAGCACTTTTACTCTAATCTTTGTATTACTGCATATTTTTCCACGCGTCCAACACCAAGTTTGAAGGTGGGATAGAAATGGTAGAATTGAAGGTGCGATAAATAATTGGCATGTGGGGTAAAATAGATTTAAAAAGTAAACGAAATGTAAAATTGGATCATCGACGTTGCAATCGTAAATTTCGTGAAACAGAAGGAACCTTACATCTATATGTGTATTAATAAATTTTGATATTTGAACACAATTATGAACATATATGTGATGGTCCCCATTTTGTTTTACTTGCTACAGAAAACAGAGAGGTACAAGAAGATGATCCGGCAGCATGTGGACCTAGAAACGGTTCAATCCCGAATCGAAGACGGTTTGTATTCTTCTTGCCCTGCAAAGTTTTACGTAGATCTCTTGCTTCTTGTCAACAATGCCAATGTGTTTTTCCCAAAGTCATCGCCTGAATCATTGGCTGCCTGCGAGCTCCGTCGACTTGTAATGAAAGAGCTCAAGAATAGCTCTGCACCACCATCTTCTTTTGGTCAACCTTCATCACCGAGACCCCAGACCAAACCGGATCCCGGAAAATCCGATTCATTGCTTGCAAAACACAAGTCAACAACCCCATTGATTGTCTGCAAAAAGAGAAGCTCCATTTCAGGGAAAGCATCTTCTTCTTCAGGCAATAATAATAAGGCAGAAGAGCAAGACGAAGATAAACCGTCTTCGATTCCAAAACCTAGTGTCAAGTCCCCTTTAATGAGTACATCTAATGAAGAAGAAGATGGTGCATCAAAAATCAAAGCGAAAGAAAAGCCAGTCACGACCGGTGTGAGAAGTATGAGAAGAGGGAGTAGTAGCAAAGGTAGAGCAAGCGTTAGCAGCTCGGTGTCTGGGCCTATTGAGAAACCGATCTCTCGCTCCATGCCTCCGCTAGATAATACCACCACCGATAAAGCGGAGGCATCGAAAGTGGATAAGAAGAAGGGTGGCCCCCAAGTAGCTACTAGTAGTAGCACAGTGAAAAAGAAGGGCGCTGCTGATTTTTTGAAACGGATTAAAAAGAATGAACCCGGAAAGGGAATATCCCCGGAATCAGTCAAGTATTCTGGTGAGAGTTCGTCCAAAGTAAAGATGGATAACAAAGATCATAATCCCATCAAAAAATCAGATGAAAAGAAAGATGTTAGACGAAGTGGTGGGGGCGGCAGTAGTGGTGGGGGCGGCAGCAACAATAAGAAGAAGAATGTGAAGGAGGATATTAGTCCATCTAAGAGGATAGGGAGACCGCCGAAGAAAGCTAAAGAAGTGGTGGTAATGGGAAAGAGAGGAAGGGAAGGTGAAGGGGAGGGGTCATCAAAACAACCAAAGAAAAAATCAAGAAGGTAGTTTTTGATGGAGTTTGAAAAAACGATGGTTTAGGTGTATATTGTAAGTGGCAAGTAGGATTTGCTCATCTTTTTACGATTAATCAACTTTTTTTTTGGGGGTGGGGGGTTTTCTTATTTGTCCATCCATGTTATATCGATGGAGGAAGAAGAACAAGTTCAAACATGTTTCAGACTGTTTTGGTTCACGACTGTGATTGTAGTTTTAGTCACATTTTGCTCCAGATTTTTATTGGAAAATCGTCAATTTTTTTTAGGAACATGTGCTACCAAAATTTCTGAAGATAACCATTCAAGGTTATACGAAAAAAAAAAAAAAAAAAACTAGGCCCTTTGTGGACAATCTGTCTACAAATACTTTAGCAAATATTATATATATATATATATATATATATATATATATATATATATATATATATATATATAATTAATTGTGGATATTAGTTATAAGGCCGTCGTTAGAGACTTAATAATCATTTAGACACTCAAAAAACTTATTCTCGTTATAAGGACAATCTAATTTTTGGTTCATTTCTTGGCTCCAAATTCATCGGCGACATCACCATTTCATCTCGCTCCGGCGTCGAATTATTTATGAGTACAACCCGCTTAATCCCCACAACCCAGCTTAATCCAAGAAATGAGTTGCGACAATGTAAGAATCGCCCGGAGTTCAAAGACGACTCGCCGGAGAAGACCGAGCCGAGCCGCCGCCCACTTCATTCAATCCCCGTTTGGACGTTGTTCGTAGCGGCCGGAAACTTGGCTTCGCCGTTCGACGAAAGGCAACGGCCCGCATCCGCCTCGTGCTCAAGACCCCGCAATCCATAACCGTCGGAGCGGGTGTGATTCCATCCGGATCGGAACCGGAAACGGAACCTCGTCGGAGGAGCTCGTATGCATGACGAGCTAATTATGAATGTGTGGTAGGTAGTGCCGACTCGGAATCTTTCCATTTGATCAACCCGGATGATGGTCCGGGTCAAGAACTCGCTTTTTCTTGCTCGAACAAGGTGATTAGATATTTAGATAATTTTTTTACTTACTATTATTATTATTATGGTCCGCAAGAAAATGATGGGAACCTGGTGTTTCCAAACGAATCTTTGCTTGCCGGTATGGACACATGGAAAACTCATGGAGAAGGTAGTTGTTGTAGTTGTGGAGCTAAGAAATTAAAAACTAGGTCCGGCGAAACTTTCGATTCTCGCCTTCTTTGCAAGAATGGCGGCGGCGTCAAGTCGGGTCAAGAAAAGAAGCTCGGCGGCGAACAATTTGATGCTTTGTATGTTTGTTTTCATTGTTGCTTGAAGCTAAATTACGAGAGAAGTGGGCATGAATGTGAATGAATTTTGTGAAAATTTGATGATATTAACAAATTTGAAGTAGTTGATTGGAGTATAGAACAATCATATTTTTCGATTTACATGCTACGTGATGGAGTGACATTGATGACGATGCGGGGACATTGTTGACTTACGCATGCGGTGACATTGATGACTTATGCGGTGACATTGATGTCGAAGCGGTGACATTGATGACTTATGCGGTGACATTGATGTCGGAAGCAGTGACATTGATCACTTATGCGGTGACATTGATGTCTGAAGCAGTGACACAATAACACGTCTAGGAGAAACATTCAGAGCATTCATAGATTGTGTTTTACTAATTAGTTTACAGTGTATTTGGGTGCTTATAATAGATGATATAGTCCCTTTTGCTTTCGCAGCACAAGTACGATCTAGGAGGCTTTTTATTACCTACTTATGGGTTTCACTCACCATGGTGGCTTACAATTAAGTCTTTTTTGGGTTTCTGGTGCTGCTTATAATATATGTGGATACTCATAGTTTGGGGTTGTTTTTCTTTTCTCTTATGGTTGTCTTTGTCCTGTTTCTTGGGTTGCAGGTTGATATAAGTGCTTTATGGCATTTGGCTAGCGTGGTTTCTATATTGGAGCCGGTTTATGAGCTTGCAACTATGAAAAAGAGCTATCAATTGTTAAAGGGCAGGACCATGATAGCTAGCTTTCGACCTTGTTTTTGTGTATATAGCTATTTGTGGACTGATCACACTATATTCTCATCAGTTGTGGTTAATGGTGGGGATAATCATGGTGTGCTTACAACAATTATGGTTGGTGGATTTTTGGTTGGGTTGCTTGGTGATAGTTAATCGGCCGGCCTATTAGTGTAAAGTGTGTTTTACTATGTGTGCAAGAGTTACCATCATCAAGAGATTGACAAGAGTGCCTATATGATCATCTTGGTGGTCCGGGCTTATGCGCAAGACATTGCTTGATTATGCGGTGACATTGATGACTTATGCGCAATGACATTGATGTCGATGCGGTGACATTGATGTCGATGCGATGACATTGATGTCGACGTCGCTTTGACATTGATGTCGATGCAATGACATTGATGACTTATACAATGAGATGTCACTGATCAAGGTTGTCAATGGATCGCGGTGGTCAATACATCATTGTATTCAATGAATCGCGGCGGTCATTGCATCGGGGTGGTTAATGGATCCCGATGGTCAATACATCGGGGTAGATGGTCAATGTATGATGGTGATGAATACGCCACGTAGATTTTTATGAAGAAAAAAATTGATTTATGAAATTTATTCGGAAAAATATCAAATTTGATTTTAGAATAAAGAAGACGAAAAATATGAATTTTAGTGAAAAAATTATGATGATCCGAGTTTTAGATCAAAATATATGACGTTTATAAATATGATGAATTTAAAAATAAAAATAAAATAAAAACCTGCTGTCGTTCCTTTTTTTCCTTTTTTCTTTTTTTTCTTATGCAGTGACATTGCTGATTATGCAGTGACATTGATGACTTATGCAGTGACATTGATGTCTGATGCAGTGACATTGTTGACTTATGCAGTGACATTGATGACTTATACAATGAGATGCCACTGATCAAAGTTGTCAATGGATCGCGGCGATCAATACATCATGGTATTCAATGAATCGCAGCGGTCATTGCATCGGGGTGGTTAATGGATGTCGGTTGTCAATGTATGACGGTGATCAATACGCCACGTCGATTTTTATGAAGAAAAAAATTGATTTTTTGAAATGTATTCGGAAAAATATAAAATTTGATTTTAGAATAAAGAAGACGAAAAAATATGAATTTTAGTGAAAAAATTATGATGATCCGAGTTTTAGATCAAAATATATGACGTTTAGACATATGGTGAATTAAAATAAAATAAAATAAAATAAAATAAAAAAAAAAAAAAACTGCTTTGAACGTGTGGTGTTTTTTTTTTTTTTTTCCTTTGAGAGCTTCTTTTTTTTTTTTTCCCCTTTCTTCCTTTTTTTTTTCCCTTCTTCCTCTTTATCCACTTAAAATTAGAATGTCCTTATAACTAAATAAGTTTCCTTTTAAAATTAGAATGTCCTTATAACTAAATAAGATTTCGGAGTGTCCTATTACCCCTAATAAGTTGAAAATCAGTCCTTTTAAATAATTAGCCCAAATTAATTTTGGTTGCATATGTTTCTAAAAAAAAAATTTACTTATATTTCGTAACTTATCTAATCGGTAACAAAAACCGTAACAAACTATTAGTAAAATGAAGGAAACTATATTGACTGGACCGTCTAATTTACCATTGACCGTCATAAAAAAACTGGACCGTCCAATTTGAATCAATATTAAAATAATAGTGACCGCTTGATTGACGTGATTTATCATTAGCTATTGTATACATAAAAAATTCTTTAATCTATCAAACAAATTACCGGCCATCACTAAAATTCATCGTTTGATTTAAAAAAAACAAGAAAAAACACAGATTAATTCACTGATTGCAATTTTATTTTAGAGGGAATTGATTGCATTTCACAGACATCACTTCTTCGTCTGAGTTTCTTCGACTTTGTTTCTTCCCCTCCTTACATCTCCGGTCACCAACTATTGGTTGCATAAAACGTATTGATTAATTTCATAAAAATTGTGACCTAATTGTGAATAATAGTTTTGTTAAAGGGAGTCTCTAAAGGCATCACACCTTTTTTACCTAGGCACCCAAATTAAAAGACACCGCACATTCAACTATTTTTCTACCTAAAACACCACATAGATTTATGTATATACTCATTTCACCACACTGTTATTTTACCACATACGCCAATATCTTCCACTCTTAACAAATAACTACGATAAAGTCCTGCAACATTTAAAATGTCCCACTCCCACAAAATCATTCAGAAGAACTCCAACCTTCTAATTAATTAACGCTGCCACCCGATCCTGTAAATCCCCATTCTTCTTCAGACAATTCCATCGCCGAGAAGCCTTCCCTTCACCATCTTCCTCTCGCCAATGTAGCCACGGCTTTACTCTAGTTTTGGCTCCTTATTTCGCTCCTGCTGTTTTTTTTTTGTTTTTTATTTTTAATTTTGATTTTGATTTGAAAGGCGCTGCTTCTTGTTTGGACATTTTAATAGCTTTTTGTAATGTTGGGATGAGTCTTAGAAGCTTGTTTGGGATTTCGTTTTGCTTTCCTTTGTAATTTTTGCTTTTCATTAGCATCTTGCTACTTTAATAAACAAAAATTGTTGTTCCAAAAAAAAAAAAGCTACTGGTAGCAGCGAAGCCATAGAATCCGGCAAGAAGCGGCGGTGAGAAGAAATCGAAAAAAATCCACTGAAAGCCCCAGAAAAAGCACAATTGATTTGTTGCTGGAGAGGAAATCGAAAAAAATTCCACTAAAAGCCCCAGAAAAGTAACAATTGATTTGTTGGTGGAGAGAATCGATGAAAAGCAGCATTAAAAGATTAGTTTTTTGGTAAACAATTTGTGACATTGGTGGTGCTTGGTTGTGTTAATGGTGGAAAGGCTGGGAAGACAGGTTGTATGGATATGAGAGGGAAGAAAAATTGGATAAAAGGATAAAACTTGGACTGTTTTGCAATTGAAAAAACTTGGTTAAAGTAAAAATAATGTGGATGTAGTAAAGTTTGATTTTTTAGATGTGGTGTCAATAGTAGAAAAAGTGTGGTGCCCTTAAAGGCACCCTTTGTTAAATACATAAGACTGTCCCCAGGACATGACCTAGTGGTAAATAGCTGGGTGTTGTAATGACGGCTGGACCGGGAGCTAAAGTGTGGAGGTTCGAATCATGTAAAGGGACGATTTCTTTCAGTATCTTGATATAATGGCAGCCCTTGACTCCGAGTCATTAGGTTACCTGATTAACATCTACACCCATTCATGGGACAGGGGAGTGGGGGCCCTTTCGGTTAGGGTTTAACCTTATATATACATATGACTCGGCTCACCCCCTAATCATCACATGTGATGTTGCAATGTTAACCAAATGTCATCACATGATGATCAAACAGCTACGATAATTATCCAGATAATTATCGTACATGATACCGTTTAATCAAGCCACGACATATCATATATGGCTTTATGGTGTAACAACATCCGTCGATCGTATCGAAGATTCATGGTGTATTTTATCTAATGGACAACCACATACTACGTGTTATATTATAACGCAAGTTATAACACGTAATATTTATAACAATCCCCCTTGGATGTTCATTACACAAATAATCTGCCTCGTTAAAATCTTCATTAATAAAAAGCCCCGTGGGAAAAAATCATAATCAAGGAAAGAGAGTACATCCTTCATCTGTGTTTTACTCCCCCTGATCCGAACATCTCTTCAATTCCTTAAATTGGCGCATTCCGATTTTCTTCAGTAATTTCTTAATTGTGGCAGTAGGCAGTGCTTTAGTGAACAAATCCGTGGGATCACATGATTTGATATGTTGAAAATCAATATCACCCTTCTTATGAAGATCATGCACGAAGAAGAATTTTGGTGATATATGCTTTGTCCAGTAGCCTTTTACATAGCCTCCCTTCAATTGAGCTAAACACGCTGCATTGTCTTCATACTATGTGGTTGGTTTATCTTTGTCAACAAGTAAACCACAATTCTCCCTGATGTAAATGTGTCAACGATCGCAATCAAATACATTCTCGACTGGCTTCATGAATAGCTATTATCTCGGCATGATTCGAGGATGTCGCCTTCAAAAGATTGTTTAGTTGAACGCCATAAGATTTTCGTACCACCACTAAGAAACAAGTAGCCCGTTTGCGATTTTTCTTTTTGAGGATCAAATAAACATCCCGCATCTGCGTAACCCACGACCTCTGGACTTTATTCGTTTGAGTAAAATAACCCGAGATCTATCATCCCTTGCAAGTATCAGAATAATTTCTTGATTCCGTTTTAGTGTCGCTTCGTTGGAGCAGAGCTAAACCTGGCCAATAAATTCACAGAGAAAGAGATATCCGGTCTAGTGTTAATGGCTAGGTACATTAATGCCCCAATAGCATTGAGGTATGGTACTTCAAGACCAAACACCTCCTCATTTTCTTCAAATGGTCGAAAAGGATGTTTATTGACATCAAGAGATCTAGCGACCATGGGGGTACTCAATCGATATGATTTGTCTAGATAGAATCATTTCAGGATTTTCTCTATATAAGTTGATTGACGCACGAAAATCCCATCTTCTAAATACTCGATTCGTAAACCAAGACAAAACCTCGTTTGTCCAAAATCTTTAACCTTAATTTCTCTTTTGAGATAATCAACTACTTTTGAAACTTCTCAAGGAGTTCTGTTGGTCCCTTGAAAAGGCTTTGGTTAAGTTTAGAGGGGGGGGGGGGGTGAATAAACTTAACACTTAAAACTTTTTCGGAGTTAAGACAGACTCAACAGGGTCAATAGTATGCTGATTATTAAGTCTAGTGAATCTGTTGCAGCGGAATACACATAAATTAAGCCTTTATACTTGTTGTTAAAAGACGATACTAAGTATTGGATACTCAGTAGTGATAGATGTGTGACTTCAGTAGCTATTTCAACAGGTTGATATGAATAACATGCAATAAATAAATAAGCAGAAAGTAGATGCAGTAAATAAAGTAAGGAAAATTTATAGTGGTTTTAGGTGGTGTAATCTTGTCACTCCACTCTTCTCCTGTGATGTTGGAGGAAATTCACTAGAGTCTTTTGAGGTTCCTGTTACAAAAGTCCCTAAGCTGTTTGTCCTTGACCAATAACTATGGCTTTACAAACTGAATACTAAGAACCGGTAGGATTGCTGCTCCTAAGTACTCCACTGGTCATTGAAGGGTAGGATTGCCTCTTCACCAACTCCACCACAAAAACAACAGTTCTTGACACTCAGCAGTGCTTCTCTCTTCAGGTTTCTTCTTGAAAAGAAGGGTTTGAATCAAGAAAGTGATTCTGTTTCAGTAAGCTTTTGATCAGAATGATAAGATCAGCAGCTTAAGAACTCCAAGTGTAGATAATGGATAATACTTGAATGCAACAACACTTAAAGAAAATTCTAGATTAGTATTAATGCTCAGTTCAACAGGGTGTAATGCTCTTGATTGCTAGTAAGTTCGGTGTTTAATCGGATTCCAGGGGTCCTATATTTATAGGTGAAAATTATGTATTTGAGTTTGAATTTCAAATGAACGTTATACGATTTTCTTATTATTCCCTAAAATTCCCTCTGCTGTACTCCTCTATCAGTATGTCAGTGTCCTTTTGACAGACAGACTATCAACCAATAGTTTATTTTCATTTTGATTTGGCTCTGAATTCCTTACAACGTTCCTTCAATCTCCACCATTGATTAACTAACTAATCCAATGCTTGATATTTATCCTTATCCATTTAATCTTCCAAAAATAATTCTTGTCACAGATTAATCTGATTTATGTATACTCAGCTGATGTCTGGTTCAGGTGTCTGCTGAGGTATACATTTGGTCAGCTGACTTATGGTCTGCTGTGTTTTTGATGAATACTCAGCTTGCTGCTTCTCATATAACTTTTGATTGTGAAGTTAGAGTACACCATTTTAAGTATAACTAAGTCCCAATCATCACATTTCCTTATATGGAACTTAGACCTTCAATATAAGGTATATGTGATCAGTTTAGGCCATCACAGACTTACCTAAATTCTGATACCATATCATTGACTTTTAAATCTTCATTACTAAGTTTGAACCCTTAGCCTTCATTACTGAGTTTGAACCCTCAGCCTTCAGTCTTCAGCGGTCCTAGACACTCTATTGAACACCTAACCTAGATAGGTCTGCTGAACTAGTCAGCTGACCTCTTCACAGTGCTTGTTTGATCAAACTTATACAAAGATCAAACTCTAGTAAACCTATTCATTCATTCCAGACATCTTTTTGCCTTTGCCTTATAACAGCTAGTCTGACACTCATCATTAAAATTAAAATATTTCCAACAATTTTCCCCATTTTATTGATGATGCCAATACCCTCCTTACAGCAAAGGAAAAAGATAAAGACAATAAAAACAAACAAACTTCATATATTTCATTGAGGTTCCAAACTTGTTTAAACATTATTACAACTAGATTCGGCATAAGATAAAAAATTTGAAGTCTACTGAACTAGTTCCTTTCTTGATCTTTCTTCTGTTGATGCTCCTTGATTTCTCTATGAATATCCACCATCCACTGATTTTCAGTTCTAGAGAAATCAATCTAAGTGTGCAACATCTTCCACCACTTCCAAGCTTCGGTAATGGTCATCTGGATATCTTGCCAGTTGAATGCTCCTCTTATATACATTAATTTGAATTCATCTAGAGAGTCTTTTGCTGACAGCCCCCTTAGTCTTTGTTCAGCAGACTGTCCTCTTCCACCTCTTGAACCTTCTCTTGCAATTTCTATTTGTTGGTCCCAGAGAAGGGTAAACTATAGTCAGGGGGGGTGAATGACTATAGTGGAGTTTAAAAAACTTTTCTTATAATTAAAAGCTTTTGGGCAGTGGATACGCCCCTTCTTTTAATGCTGCTTCAAAGTAGGTTATGCAATCACAGATATAGTATGGAATAAAATATAGTGCTGTAAAGTAAAGTGCTGAAAGTATATAGACACAAAGGTTTATAGTGGTTCAGGGTGGTGTAATCCCTTAATCCACTCTTCTCCTGTGATGATTTGAGGAATAAACTATTGTTTTTCACCAATACAATAGTAAGATTGTCCTTGGCTACACAAGCTTCACAATCTACAAGACTATCACTCCCTGGCTTCAAAAGCTTTAGTGAATCGGTCTTCAACACTGCTCCTTGAGAACAAATCCTTCAGCAGCTATCACAAACACAACTCCTTCTTAGATAACTCTGATTCAGTTGCTTGACAGATGTAGGAATTGAATTCACAGAGTAGTTGATCAATCTCAGTGTTTGATTTGGAATTGGAGCTCTGATTTTTGAGTTGATCTCTAGATGTGTCCTTTTAAGTTCAAATGGAAGGCTTCGGATTTTAACAGAGTTTCTGCTTGTTCTTGTATATGTCAATCGTTATTCTTCCTGTCTGTCTATGCCTTCTATTTATAGCCTTGATAATCATTGATTTGAATTTATGTCCGTTGGCTATTTAATGTGGAGAATAATCCTTGATTTAATTCTTGATTCCCCATTGATTATATTCTCCTTGATTTCAGTGATCTGGATTTTCTTCAAACGTTCATCTCAAAATCCATCCTTGATTGATTATGCATTCAATGCTTGATCCTTTGAATCTTCCTTAATTCTTCATGTTCGGAATAAGCTTGAATTGCTTAGCTGTTCCTTCACTGGTCTGTCACTTGACCGGTTAAGTGTTCCTGCTAGCTTAGCTGATTAGTTCTTCCTTGACTGCTTTTTCTTTACTTAGCTGGTAGACAGTTTACTTTGCCGGTTCACTGCTTTCTTGATTTCTTTCATTTTTCAGGCATTTCTTGCACTTCACTGATCTTGATTTGTGTGAGATCAATGTACACCATATTTAACAATGAGTTTCATCACTTGTAATGTATCTTAGACTTATCCAAGGTCATCACACACTTCATTGGTTATAAGTCAGTCCATATGTCTTCATGCTTCTCTGATGGTACTTGGCTGCCTTTACTCTGCCGAAATTCTGTTTTACTTAGCCATCCTAGCAACTAGTACATTACTTGTCTGACCCAACTTATACAACATGTCAGACTCTAATTAAAGACTTATACAGAGAATTCTAACTTATTTCAGGCTTGCTATAACAGCTAGTATGGCCATCATCAAAACATAATAAAATGTTCCTAACACTGTTGATCTCATAGATCTGATCCTTACTTCCCATAGTTTAAGTCCTAGAAAAGTGTTTAATCCCTCAAAAAATGTCATTTCATGGTAAGGTCTTCCTCTTGCATTATAAGCATTTTAAAACTCTTTTGGCAGATCATCAGTTAACTCAACTCTTCCGGAAGCAGGGGTTCTGTATGCATCAATCTCAGCTTCAAATCTTCTTTGTTGATAAAACCTTGCTGATTCTTTTGCTTCTGCTGTCCTACCTTCTTCCCCCTTATTGACATCATCAATAAAACGGTGCAATAGGCTTAGAACTCCTTGAGTTGATACTAGATTATTCAGTTGTCCTTCCATAATTTCTGATTAGTGTCCACTGAAGTAATCCGGGCTTGTAGTGTCTATTCCATAGATTCATCCTCTCTAAAAACTTAGGATCATTTGTGGTAGATGATGAATTTTCAGCCATTCTATCAACCTTCTTGTGTAGATTTGTGATCTCCTCAACAAGTTTCTTGTCCCTTTTGGCAGAATCCAACTTTTCTTGAGTGACTTCAAGGTGTATATCATTGCATCTGAACTGCAGATTAGTAATGTTTGATGCAGATACCTCAGTTGTCCTTCCTCTATTTTCCACCAATTTAACAAGGTCTTCAAATCTCTGTTCACTGGATCTCAGCTGACCCCTCAGCTGATTGATATATTCTCTTACAGCCCTCAATTATGCCAAAATATGACCTGGTATAATAGCAGCAATACCAGCCTTATTCTCAGTAGACCTTTCCATGTCATCATCTGGTCTTGGCTGACTTATAACTATCGCACGATTCCTGTCCCATTCATAGGGTTCGGGACTTCCGTCATCCAGTGCAAGATCATCAATGGCAGCTTGTTGATCATCTATAGGGTCTTCTTCAGGAGCTATATGAACAAACTCTTCTTCACTATCACCATAGTCAAGAAGTTGCTCTTCTGATTGTACATCATCAGCTTCTTCTCTGTTATCAGCAGGGGCATTTTCCTCAGCAGGTTCCATACTGTTAACAAGGGATTCCTCCAATCCCAAAACTAGTTCCAACCTTTATCGAATCACTGTCTCATCCTCAGTAGATTGAACCACCTGTTCCGACCTGTTCAGTTGCTGTCTGATCTCCAGTAGACTGAACCACCTCTTAAATTGTTTCTTGAATTTCCATTGGTGTGACTGATGTAGATTCAATAACTCTAGGCTATTTTTCATGTGTTATCATGAGAGTTACCAAATTAGGCTCAATAGGTTTGTCTGGAATTACAACTATTGGAATGGGTTGTCCAGCATGAGCAACTACACCCAACTGACCAATTTGGCCTTCAGCAATGGCAAGAAATATTGCTAAGTATTCTTCCAAAACTGCTTTTTGTCCAGCAATAACATTTAGATCCACATCAGCATTTGCCAAAGTTCCCTCAGTGTTGATTCTGTCTTGAAATTGAAGAGATTCTTTCGATACAGCATGTATCTGTTCATTTCTAGCTACTTCAGCAGAATCATCTAAGACAGCACCTCCTAGAATTATTGTTTTGTCCAACTCAGCTTCCAGTTCAACATCAAAAGTATCCAACAATTCATTTTCATTTTCTAGTACTGATTGTGGTGCCTCAGTTGTTAACACTTATTCTTTAAAAAGATCAGCAGCCTACTGTCTTTCAGTAGGCTGTCTTTGTTCTTCAGCAGGCTGCTCCTTATCTTTCTCACCAGATCTTTCTTGTACATATTCTATTGTTTTTACAACACCACTTTTTTTCTCCAGGATGCATTGGATGATCATCATTAGAGTTAGATGATGATGAATTTCAGAATCATCAAATGGTTTGTACTTTGGATCCTTAAACAATAGATTTCCAGTTCTTCTTCCTTCTTCTACAGCTTCTTGAAGTCTAGCAACCAACTCTTCACAGTTTATAAAATGCAACAAATTCAGTTCCTAGATATTCAAAAGCCCCATTCTTTAAAGATAGTCATCATCTCAGCAGCAGGTTTCTATTTCTTGTAAAAACCCATCTTTCCTTGCATGTACGAAGAGATTCTTTCCAAAGCAGGATCTCCTTGCTTCTTTTTATTAGGTCTCCTGACATAAGGCATTGTTGGGTTTCTTGCAGTAGGATGAGGCTCAGCAGTTTGACATCCAAAGGTCTTCATTAGATGAGACAAGGTTTCCTCAGTAGATTGAAATATGTCAGTAGGTTCTTCAGTTGTCTGAGGAATATTGGTATCAACCACTTCCATTTAATCAACACTTGCTTCCACATGTGTTGCATTTCCTTCCGCAGGGGCTTGTTCCATGCTTACTTCCCCTCGGGTATTATCATCCACAGCAGGGGTCTGTACTATTTCACCAGCCTTTACAGCAGGATCATGTACAACTTCAGCAGCCACTTCAGTTGGCTCTTTCTCAACTTCCGCATCTTCTTCTGTTTTATCATCTTCTTCCTTCTGCAATTTCAAAGTTCTTAAATCCTTTCCCTTTCCATGTTTGACCCTCTTCTTAGCAACTTGTTTGATTCTATTTAGTGGTCTTTCAGGGGTTCAAACAAGGCTTGTTCAAGTGCCTCTTTGCTCACTGCTTTTCTTTTTCTTGATGCATCCTTAAGTTGCTCAGTGAAGATTTGTGCAACTGTTGTCTTTACAGCAGGTACATGGGAATATTCTGTAATGCTTGTATCATCAGGCTTTGTAGAGTCTGCTGGTTGTTTAGACCTTTTAGGCTTCAGAATATCAGTGATCTTTCTTGTATCTGACTGGGAAGTTGCTGTGGATTTTGTAGGTTCAGCAACCTGCCTTTTCTCTACTGAATTTCTTGATTCAGCAACTTTAGGATCAACCTTCCTTTTTCTTCTCAACTCTGAATTTGGTTTACTTTCTTCTGGTTGATCTTCTCCATCATCATCCAAACTAGGAATTGGAGAATTGACTTCAGGCTTGTATCTTGCTTTGTTGATGCTTTGAGGAGCTATATCATCGATCCGCAAGTGATTCGACAGAATTCGGACCATCGAACCCAAAGGTTTGATCTTGATAAAGAATCCATATCCAAGATATTTGACTGGCTTTTTCTCCTTGATTCTTTTTTGATTGTTTCTCTCTCTTCAGTCATAGCCTTCTTCATGTAGTCTATGAAGAACCTAGCCAAATCAAACTTCATGCTTCTTGAAATGATAATCACCAAACCAATCTTGGGCCTTGATAGGGTATCATAGCTTCCAACCAACCCTATTAAATTTCTGGCAATGTATTTGCTCAGCAAATTATATTCATAAGAAATATACTTAACATTGATTCCAAGTGATGAAGGTGTAGGATGTAATATCACCGGATGGATCAAGATCCACTCGATTACGCAGCGGAATAAATACTAGATCTAGATCTAAATGATCAAAATACTTAAATAATAAATCTAAACTACGAGGGGGTTTAGATTACCAATCTTTTTATGGTGAAAACGCCAAGAACAAGGTCAATCCAAACCGAGCTAGTTGAGAGCCTAGTTGAGAAGCCAAAGTCTTCCAACGTGTGTCTCCAAGCACCACTAGGTGGATGGTGTTTCAAGCCACCGGACCTCCTCGATATGCTACCTGAGAAAACCCGAAGTTTTCTAAAACTCAAAACCCTTAGTAAATAGCCAAAAATTCTAGGCTATGTTACTACCAATATTTCGTATGATGACTTGTGATTTTAGGCTTAGGAGTACTCTCTTTATATAGGAGAGAAATCCTTGTCCTCCAAGGCATTATTTAATTAATACAAAATCAATTAAAATAATCCTTTTCCTAAAAAGATAAATCCAAAATATTCTTAAATTAAGAAGGATATATAAAATATTTTCTTTTCCATAAATTATTTAACAAATAAATAATTTAATCACATGTCTTATTATTTATCAAGAAAACTAATTTCCCAAAAAATAATAATCAAAATACGCGGCCACCATAATTAATAATTAGGTCACACGCATATTACACTAAAATGGGCCGAGTCCACGAAAAAATTTCTTTTCTATGTATTTAATTATCTAGTCCAACTAAACAATTAATCCACATATCGATTAAATAGTCCAATCCAACTATTTAATTATAATTGAGGTGAAACGACGAGAAAACGTATATGCTTTATTAGGAGCCACGTCGGGGACCGTGGACCCATATTCAGTAGCTACAATAAATTGAATAAAATTATTCGTCTAACCGAACAATAATATTCAATCTATTAATTCCGGGATTACACCACCATAAACCCGAAACTGAACTCTGCCGAATATAGATATAAACTTACACTCAACCATGAGTTATAAGGTGTCCACTGATATAATCATTACATATGGATAAATCCTCCATAGACTGTTCGTTACGAATCGGGATATTTCCGTAAACCCTACTCGAAACATCTTATCCTTATTTACCATTAAACCCCTAGTGATCAATTAGTTCATAATTAATATAATATGAACTGGCGCCATCGATCAGTTTCTAGGATTAACAAATAAGGGAACTGTATGTCTACTTCCCGAGGGAAGGAATGGATTCCATATCTGTGATAGCAAAGACTACTTACTTATCCTAAAATAGAGCCAACGAGAAGTGTTGGACCACATACTACGAAGTGATCCTTACTAACGCATCAAACCCTACCCTAGTCTAAGAAGTCGTCTGTGATCACCTCAGGATTGAGATTAATCCATATATGATCATCTTGTGATTCGATAAGACTTCTCGATCATGGAATTATATCGGGAACTCAAATGAAATCGGTCCAGCCCTATATGATTATCATCATATATAAATGCCCCACTTGGTACCCTATTACCGACAGTCCGGATAAGACTGTCCCACCTAAAGTGTTCTGGGCGCATTATTAGCAAATTAATCTTGCGACCCGTACTCAGATTAATAAAGGCTACAGACTAAGTTAATTTTAAGTACATCTCACTAACTCAATCCTCTTATGTATAGCCATACACTGAGTTATGTGATTACATAAACGAGGTACTTAGGGTTTTCACTAGTGTCTTAAATATAAGCATACATGCATATAATAAGATGAATTATTAATTCTGTCATAAAAACAATTAGATAATTGTATTTCGGGCACTACACCCAACAATCTCCCACTTGCACGAAAGGCAAGTGGATTAATTGTTTTAGAGCACACCCTTTATATCTATATCTACAACATTCTCCCACTTTCTCAAAACAAGTGAGACATATCCCCTAGATTCATACCCTCCAAGCGCATCTTAGTAATTCATCCTTCCAAGCATGACTGGAGTGTGCCGCCGCAGGGTAGGTCAGTGACCCGACGCGTACTTAGAATCCGAATACCATGTGACTCGGTACACTAATCTGGTAGGTTGGCGGCTTGAGTCAATCTTTGGGATCAAAACGTCGCCTTTCCATTTAATCCGGTGGTACGATTTCAATATGCTTAGGACCTCTAGTGATTGCAAAATCCTTATGAGCTACCTCTTCAATGTTTTCACGATGAAGTGGTATTGGCTTACTGGATAATACTTTATCACATGAGTAAACACTGAGACTGAGATCGATTTAACGATCATCCTCAATTTGACCTAAAACCAGAATCAGTGTTATCACTTATATTCTAGTTTGCACCTTAATATACTAGCATATTATTCCTCATTCTCCTGAAGAGACTTGAGGATTCACTAAACATCCCATTTAGTATTCATCCGCAGGTTTAGACAAGCATTCCTGAGAGGTAGGGTAGACTACATCATTGAATGTTGCATTCCTCTATGCAAGAACATCTTAACCATTGAGATGTATGAATAGGATTGCCAATTGCTTATTTTCGAGAATTCTAGTGAGTCAAATTCTTTAGAAAATAGCCCGATGGCATGTTAGCCTCTGACTTCAGATAACTCACCCATGTTTTTCCAACAGTTTCAGTGTTACCATTCACAAACACTAATCTACATACTACTTTACTAATATTGATGCCCAGTCTACGAAAGACTTATCAACATGCTAGTCAAGTCCACATATTAAAAAAAATATATGACTTTGAAATGACCTAGAGGTTTGCTTTAATCCCCAAAGGATATAAGCTATGGCAGGCATCCTGCCAAAGGTTCTTTCTGAATAAATTAAGATACCGTTAGTCTCGCAAAAAGGTCTTAGGGAATCACCCCTATTTTCTGCTTTGTAACGAATTTGTCATTTGTTCTTAGCTAAAACCCTTCTGTTCTGAATGAGTTCAGATTCCGTTGTTCGGGAAGGAAGTCTTAGGGAATCACCCCTATTTCCCGCTTTCTGACGATATCATGCAAGACTGAGTGGTAAGAGAGATCACGGTCTGGTTAACTCTCTACCTTGTAGGGAATCACCCCTAAATTACTCAGCTTTGCGTTGAAAGTTAAACTTTCCTATTCATTCGACTCTTCTCCGTGTAGTTCCAATTACTCCCACTGGGCCTGAGATACTCATGTGGTTCTACAAGAGTTTCAACAAAACTGGAGTATCAAACTCCATTCACAGGGTTATGGCTTTTAAACCAACCTCTATGATCAGGATCCTATACAGCCCACAAGGGACTATAGGTCATCAATCTACCTTATAGACCGTAAGGTCCTGCAATGGGTAATGGACAAACCATACTCCCGCTGCGTTCGGGGTGGATTGATATACTGATCTAGTTTAGTAGTTTTTATTAGTGTTATCACCAACTGCCGGTGTTGGATGTGGACTGAACAAATCAGTTAGTAACATCTTGAGTACAAATACTTCAAGATCCAAAGCTGTGATTTATAGACTCTATCAGACCGAGTTTGATAGTATAACCATCATTCTCTGATTTTTCGAGTTTTATAACCAACCTTTACTCAATGTATTAAGATATTTCACGCTCTGAACGTGTACGCAAAATTTCAAGTCCTACCTTCAAGCACTAAGTGCTAAATGTCTATATTTGCGGAAGTGGGGTGAACCGAATTCACAAATGTGTAGGCATCTTCTAGATAGACTTCTCGGTTTCACATGATAATGTAAGCCGTTATTTTTGCAACTAATATCTTAAATGAGTTAAGTAGTGTATCGTTGCACTTCATAACTATATAAGGCAAATTTATGGTGTATCCCTTAATGAAAACATTCCACTGGGAGGTAGGCCGAGCATCAGTCCCGAAGACTATGCGAAAGCCTATACTTGAGTATGGAATACCCTATCTCTGGTGAAATCAGAGATTCCTCCTAATATTTTGGATAAACTTATTGGAGTTTCGAGTAGTTGTCAGACTAGATGTCACTACTTGAAAAAGCCCTACTAGCTTGTATCTTTCATATCACCCCGAAAGTCGATATGAACAAGCTATGTAACTTCTTTAAATATATTACCCTTTCCCGATTGAAAGGAAACTTAGGCATTGTTCCTTTGAGACAGGGTTCCTTTGACAGGGAGATAGGAATCACCCTAAGCCAGTCTGCAGATCTTGTCGTTAGGGAATATGCACTAATTAATAGTATATAAAGAAGTGTTTATCTAAATACGGAAACCATTGCGTTTATATTGTTTAAGATGTGTTACATATACCTATTCAGCATTTTTTAGTGGTTTTGACTTTATCAAACAAAAGTCCGAGTCTTGGGTTCGTGCTACGAATGTTATATTCATCGGCAATAAGACAAACAAATTATCCTATTGAAAATGAATACGTTCGTTCAAACGAATCCGAAAACAGAAAATGAATTTTCTGTGATACTCAAGAATTGAATCCGAGATTCATTTCCTTATATCACTCCCACTAGTCTATCTGAAATAACTGCCCGTTGTCTATTTTATTTATCGTTTAATGCAAAGCTAAGAACATAGCTTTTGAGAAAATTGCTAAGGATGCATTGGTCAGTGATCCGAAATCACTTTCCTTATCCTCTAATTTCCAATTTATTAATTTTCAGGTTAGGCCTTAAAACTACTTAGTTTAGATGACTAACACGTATAAACATTATTTCCCATTCTCGACTTTCCTTAAATGGAAACAGTCTTGAACTAGCAGTTCGTTTGAGTAGACACTACTCATGAACTGTGTGATGTCTAATGATAGTGTTACTAGCTTGGACTATTCGATTTTTCTAATAGATAAATCATAAGAGCAAAGCTCCCACTAGTTTATCGGTTCCAAATACCGTCTAACTAGTGACACTTTGTATTTATGATTTTTCAAAGATTAGAACATCACCTAGAACTAAGCTCCCACTAGTTTATCAGTTCCAAATACTGTCTAATTAGCAATGTTGTGTTCATGATGTTTCAAAGATTATAAAATCTCCAAAACTAAGCTCCCACTAGTTTATCAGTTCCAAATACTGTCTAACTAGTAACGTTTTATTCTTGTTTTTCCAATGAATGGAAAAAACTCTTGTGTAGTCTATTACACATTTCTAATGATTCAGAAAAAAACGATTATGAGACTAAGTGTTGGTCCCAGAGAAGGGTGAAACTATAGTCGAGGGGGGGGGGGGGGGGTGAATGACTATAGTGGAGTTTCAAAAACTTTTCTTTTATTTAAAAGCTTTTGGGCAGCGGATAAGTCCCTTCTTACTATGTTGTTTTCAAATCAGTTTAGACAATCACAGATATAAGTTATGATGTAGGCAAATTAAATAAATGCTGTAAAGTAAATTGCAGAAATTAAATTGACACAAGGCTTATAGTGGTTCAGGGTGGTGTAATCCCTTAATCCACTCTTCTCCTGTGATGATCGGAGGAATTCACTATTGTTTTCACAGATACAATAGTATGATTGTCCTTGGCTTCCCAAGCTTCACAATCTACAAGACTATCACTCCTTGACTGCAACAGCTTCAGTGATTCAATCTTCCTTTTTGCTGCTCCTTAAGATCAAAATCCTTCAACAGCTATCACAGATTCAACTCCTTCTCAGATTGCCTCTGATTCAGTTGCTTTAGTTTGATATGAATGTGATTCACACACTTGCTTGATCAATCTCAGTTCTGAGTATGACTTGTAGCTCTGATATTTGAGTTGATCACTAGATGTATCCTTGTAAGTTCAGAGAGAAGGCTTTTCAAATTGACAGAGTTTCGCTTTCTTTCTTTTTGAATCGTTGTCTTCTTTTTCTTGTCAATGCCTTCTATTTATAGCCTTGAATAACCTTGGTTTTGAAATTCCGTCCGTTGGCTATATTAATGAGGGAATAATCCTTGATTTTATTCTTGATTCCCCCTTAATTGCATTCTCCTTGATCTCAGTGATCGGATTCTTTCTTCAAACGTATAGCAGAAAATCCGTCCTTGATTGATCCTCTATTGATTGTGCATTTAATGCATGATCTTCTGTATCTTCAACATATATCAAATCGATCGGTAAGTGTTACTTCGCCGTTTTCGAACGGTCGAGTGAGCCTTCGACTTAGCCGTTAGTTCTTTCTTCACCGTTTTGTTTTCACTTTGCTTTGAAAGTCGGTTTACTCACCGATTCATCGTTTTCTTCTTTGTTTTAGTTTCCGGAGAATCTTTATACTTCACTGATCCTTGATTTGGGTGGGACCAGTGTACACCATATTTGAATATTGAGTTTCACTTGAAACATAACTTAGACTTATCCAAGGTCATCACAGACTTCCTTGGTTATAAGTCAGACCATAATGTCTTCATTGCTTCTCTGCTGGTGCTTGGCTGGCTTCACTTTGCCGAATATCTATTTTTGCTTTGCCGTCCTACCAACTAGTACAATACTTGTCTGACTAACTTATACAACATGTCCGACTCTAAGTAAAGACTTATACAGAGAATTCTAACTTATTTCAGGCTTGCTATAACAGCTAGTATGGCCATCATCAAAACATAATAAAATGTTCCTAACAATTTCCCCCTTTTTGATGATGCCAAAACCCTCATAAGCCTGAACATAAGTAATCAAAATTTTTCATAATAAACAACAGAATAAAAACTCAACAATTTTATTCATCCATCATAGGGTAATAAGTTCAAAAACTTTATTCAAGTGTTACAAACTACATTTTGCTCAATTCAGCCTTGTACCTCTTGAATTTTGTAGTCTGAACCTCTTCCATGTCTTTCCAATCAATTTCTGGAAACTTCCACTTCTAGTAAGCCAAAGATGTGTATTCAGATACACCTTGGAAAACTCTTTTGGCAAAAAGTCAGTTGAAATCAGGCATGGTCTCATTTGCCTTAGGTTCTCCAAAATATTTTTCAAGTCTTTCCCTAGCCTCAGCAATATGTGAATCTGCAAACTTGAGGCTTTTGTAGAGACTCCACTGCTCCTGTTTCTCCATTCTCCCCATAGGATTTAAGAATTTTGCCATATATTTGAATTCTTCTTGTTGTTCAGCTGGCAAGTCTTCTGGTCCTTTTGCAGATAGTGGTATGGCTGAGCTTGGTTTGTTTGAGAAGTGCAAATTCTCTTTTGACTTCATTGTAGAGTTTGTCCATATCGGTTCTCATCCTTTCATCCCGATAGCTTAGCCAATCAGCCCCAAGCTTCATCCCGTGAGGAGTGAGGATAAAGTCCTTCCCGTACTCGAAAAATTCTCTTACATGGTCATATTCATATTCGCGCTTTGCTTTGGTGACCAAAGTAAGTTCTGTGCTCCCCAGTATATTTGGAGCTGCTGCTACCTCTGCTGGTGTTTCCTCTGGTGCTGAGTCTGTGTTGACTGGCTGATCCTCTTTGCTGACTAGATCCAGGCCTTTGCTGTCTGCCGGACCTGTCTCTATCATCATCTCTTCTTTGCATATGATGAGGAAATCCAATGCAGGGTTCCTTTAGGGCCTTTTCCCTTTCTTCTCTGACCATTCTTTGCTGTTCTTCTGCTTCATTTCTGATCCTTATTTCTCTCGTCTCTTGCTCTCGCTTGTTCTTCGGTGAAATTTGGGGGTCGATTGTTGATCCTTCAGGCTTATCCCGATTTTCCCCTTTTTGGCGAAGATCATCCCTTTGTTTGGAGTAGGATGCTATTGGTGGCCTCTCGCCGTTCCAATCGTAGAGAATCAAGTTTTGATTCAATAGATGTGAATCATTGTGATGATCATTCAATTTTTCATTGACACTACGAAATCTAGTGCCAAAGGCTACGCCATTGATTCGTTTTCTTGGGAAATGTGTTGCCGAGGCCTGCAAGATCGTTAGTGATATTGATGTTGAGTTGCATCGTATTTCCTTGTTGTTGAACAACAATATTTTGTGCATCAATGTATTCTCGCAATGGCCCGAAACTTGTTTTCAATGGAGGAGCTTTTGTCATTAAAAGCTGAAGTCATGGATCTGAGATACATAGCTTGCTGTTCCAATTCTTCAGCCAGCAGATCTGCCGCTTTCTCAAAAGTTTCATTTGTAATGCCAGTGGTCAGCTGAGAGAGTTTGTGCCTTTCGTTAGCTGGTTCTGGATCTGTTTGCTGTCCCTTGTCTTGATGTTGTGTGACATCTGCATGCACATCTAGATCTTCAAGTATTTGGGTAGATGTGTAGGCTGGTGTTGCTTGAGCTGCTGTTCCCCCTATCTCTATGCCGGGGGTTGCTTTGACTGGAGTGGCAGCAACTGAACCAGTGTCCACAATTTTTGTGCTGTCAGCTGGAACGTTGACAGACAACGGTTGAGTGGCTGTCTTTGCTGGAGTTGTGGACTTGTTGGATGCTTGTGGTTTCAAAAGTGTACGGAGAAGAGTGGTATCATCAATTGCATCTGGTGCAGGAGTATCCTCTTCTCTGTCTGTACCAAGATCATCATCATGATGATCATTATCATCATTGTCATCATGATCATCACCATCATCCTGATCATGATCATCTCCACCATCTTCTGAGTCGTTACTTTGTCTCCCAGAGATCTGAGGCAGTTTTGCCTTGGCTGCATCAACCAAGTCCCATAGAGGTGATTCATCAAGTACACCTACCAGAGTTGTGATTCCCAGAAAATCAAATAGCCATGCTTCTTCAAGGCAAGCATGCGATCTGAGTCTTGAAGCTGTTGTTTGGAATCGCCTTCCTTCCACTCAAGATATTCTGTGATTCGATCATCTATATCATTTGCAGATAATTGTACAGCTTCTTCTGGAGATTCCTCATCCTCTCCAGTATTTTATTCATTAGGATGCTGTTCATCCTCACTGATATTTTCTTCTTCTTGATTTTCTGCCTCAGTCTCAGAATCCTCTTCTTCTTCTTCTTCATCAATCAATTTCCCAAAGTCTGTCTTTTCAAGACTTCGCCGAACCTTTTGTTTCTTTCTTTGACTAGTTGTGTTGTGTGTGGAGTTCTTCCTCTTTCCTTCCCCTGCCTTCTTTTGTTGTTTAACATAAGTAAACATGACTTTGGATTCATGCAGTTTGTGGAGTTGTACAGTGGGGACTTTGAGACATTGCAACAGATAGTGCAACTGTATCCCATATGACTTTTTCACCCAGAATTGTCCTTTCTTTGTCTTTCCCTCTTTTATCCCCTTTTCGCCTGCTTTTACTTCATCTTGGATTTGCTCTTTGATTCTAAAAAAGAAGTACTTTGCCCAATTAAATTGTAGCTTGTTATAGATGATTCCCATTAGCCGCATTCTAATTTCCGTCATGGCATTATTTGCTCCCAACTTTCCCTCAATGGTTTTGCCAATTAGAGCACTAAACTCATTGAACGGTTTCTTCAACGCGGATCGAAGACAATTGACTTTTGTGGATCCTGGGTTTGCTGTTTTGGCAATGGTTGCCCATAAATCGTCCAAGTCTTGTGGTACCAATGTCACTTTCGCTTGACCTTCATTGGAAAGTTTGAGATGTTTTCGAATTACCTTTTCTGTAATCACCACGTCTTTACCATTGACAGATGCAACAATCCTGTCTTCTTCGAACTTGTCTCCTTCTTCAGCAAGGAGTCCAGAGACGAATTTTGCAGATTTCCAGAAGGAGATGAGGCTTTCATAGTAAACCACAGTTATGGGTGGATTGAGAAAGGTTGATAATTTTAGGTTTTCGCACCCTGCTGCCCAGTCGTTTGGCATTCTCATCATTTCCGCACGGTATCAGGTAGTGTTCGCATGAAAGAATGAGCCAGTGGCAATCGATTTTTCATACCCAGCTTGGGTGTTTGAGGAAGATGATGCCATTGTTGAAGAAGAGAGGAGGTTTGAAAATGAACTTGAGTTTGCAATAGAGAAAAACAAGAGTAGGGTTTGTAATTTGCAAGAGAGCGTAAAGATTTCTGAAAATCTCTAAGTCTTGTTTATATAGTGTGATTTGGGTAGTGTGAACGTGGTTTGAATATGGAAGTATTTTGTGAGATAATGGCGTGATTTTGTGTATTTAAATTGCGATATTCGAGTGGAATAGGGGAGTGGTTTGAGGTAAGTAATGATAGAGCCCGGGAATCGAGGAGTTTGTAATTCGAAAAATAATATAATTACCTCCATGATCATACGTGTGTAATCTTTCACAGAATAATCCTCCATAATTTCCTTATTCTCCACGTGTAATCAGAATTGATTTTGTTCACACTTTTAATTTATCCAAGTCTTTATTTCGGTGAAGTGCCTTGGCTGGTCACTTAGCCGATCCAATGAGTTCTTCACCGAGTCGCTCCATTTAACTCGTTACTAACAATCGCTTAAGTTATCTTCGCCGGATACCGGTGCCTTACCTCGCTACATCTCCCGTAATGGCAAAGGTTGTACCGATTGATGAAGTCACTTAGCCGATTACTCCGCTAGCCGCTCTTTGATACTTATTCAATTTCAATCATCCCTAACTCGCTTCTCAACATACTAAATCTTTCATAGCTGAGTGGTTTAGTGAAGATGTCAGCCAATTGATCTTCAGTAGGTATGTGTTTTAGGATGACATCCCCCTTTTCAACATGGTCTCTGATGAAATGATGTCTTACATCAATGTGCTTTGTTCTTGAATGCAATACTGGATTTTCAGTAATAGATATTGCACTTGTGTTATCACACATGATTGGAATTGTTTTCTCTTCCACTCCATAGTCTCTTAGCTGTTGTCTTATCCACAGTACTTGTGCACAACAGTTACCTGCTGTTATATATTCTGCTTCAGCTGTTGATGTAGATATGGAGTTTTGCTTTTTACTGAACCAAGAGACTAGTCTGGAACCTAGCATTTGGCATGTTCCAGAGGTGCTTTTTCTATCTATTTTGCATCCAGCATAGTCAGAGTCTGAATATGACATCAATTTAAATCCTCCATCTTTTGGATACCAAATTCCAACATTTATAGTGTTTTTCAAGTATTTGATTATCCTTTTAGCTGCTAGAAGATGTGATTCTTTTGGTTGAGCTTGAAATCTTGCACACACTCCTACCGCAAATGCTATATCGAGTCCGCTTGCGATTAAGTATAATAAGGAGCCAATGATTCCTCTATACATTTTCGATCAACGTCCTTTCCTCGCTTCATCTTTTCCAAGTATGACTCGGCACACATTGGTGTGTCTGTTTGTGCCACTTGTATCCATCCCATACTTGTGTATCAGGTCTCTTGTGTACTTGGCTTGACTAATGAAAATGCCATACTTCATTTGCTTTACTTGAAGGCCAAGGAAATAGTTTAATTCTCCCATCATGCTCATCTGAAATTTGCTCTTCATCAGGTTTGCAAATTTCTCACACAGCTTTTCATCCTTTGATCCAAAGATTATAACATCAACATAGATTTGTACTAGCAATGTGCTTGCTCCTTCCTCTAGTTTGAATAGAGTCTTGTCAATAGTTCCCTTGTTGAATCCATTCTTGATCAGAAATTGTGATAGTGTTTCATACCAGGCTCTAGGTGCCTGTTTGAGGCCATAGAGGGCCTTCTTGAGTTTGTATACTTTGTCTTCTTTTCCTTTGATTTGAAATCCAGGAGGTTGTTCTACATAAACTTCTTCTTCCAAGAGTCCATTTAGGAATGCACTCTTTACATCCATTTGATAGACTTTGAAGTCTTTGTGTGCAGAAAATGCTAGAAAGAGTCTGATTGCTTCCAATCTTGCTACTGGTGCAAATGTTTCATCATAATCTATTCCTTCTGCTTGAGAGTAACCTTTTGCAACTAGCCTTGCTTTGTTTCTGACAACGAGTTCCTTGCTCATCCATCTTGTTCCCGAATACCCATTTTGCACCAATGATCTTGGCCATATCCGTCCGTCAACAAGTTCCCGTACTTCATTTCTTTCAAATTCATTTAGTTCTTCTTGCATGGCCGTGATCCAATCTCGCATCTTGGATTGCATCATCTATGGTCTTGGGTTCCACTTGTGATAGAAAGCAAGTTAGCATGTGCTCCAAATTGTCTTCTCGGTTCTAACTCCCGTGTGAATATTTCCAATGACTTGTTCTTCGGGATGGTCTCTTAGCCAATTTAGATCCGGTTGAAGATGTTCTTCACTTGGTGCTTCCATACCTTCATGCTTGAGCATGAACTTCAACTTCAGGTGCTTCTTCTGTTGTATTGATATGGGGTTCCTCTTGATTTTCAAAATGATGATTCAGGATAGTGGCTGGTATGATTGCATTTGTATAGATTTCCCTTTGTGCTGCTTTCTTTTCTTGGTCTTGAAGATCTTCACCATTTGTATTTGGTTCATCAAAAACCACATGTATTGATTCTTCAATCACCAATGTTCTTTTATTGAGTACTCTGAATGCTCTGCTGGTGTCTGAGTATCCCATGAAGATTGCTTCATCAGCCTTCTCATCAAAGGTATGCAGCTGATTCCTGTTTAAGACAAAACATTTTGATCCAAACATATGAAAATATGAGATATTGGGTTTTCTACCATTCCATATTTCATATGGAGTCTTTCCATGATATTTGTTGATGATTGATCTGTTTTGTGTATGACATGCTGTGTTTGCTGCTTCAGCCCAAAACCTCTTTGGCAAGCATGCTTCAGCAATCATTGTTCTAACTACTTCTTTGAGAGTTCTATTTCTTCTTTCTGCTACACCATTTTGTTGTGGAGTTCCTGCTGCAGATAGTTGATGTAGCACTCCATTTTCTTCACAATAGGTTCTGATAATTTCATTTAGAAATTCAGTGCCTCTATCTGATCTGATCTTGATAATCTTTAGCTCTTTCTCATTCTCGGAGTCTTCTCAGCAAATCGACGACTTCTTGAGTGTTTCTTTCTTCTTGTTCATGAAAATGGTGCAGGTGTACTTTGAGAATTCATCCACCACTACAAGAGTATATTTCTTACCACTCACACTTACTGGTGTGACTGGTCCAAACAGGTCCATGTGTAACAGATGTAGAACTCTTGTTGTAGATTGATGAGGCTTTGACTTGAATGAAATTTTTATCTGTTTTCCTTTCTGACATGCATCACATAGACTTTCTTTCTTGAATGTGATCTCTCGGCGAGGCCTTCAACTAACTTGCTCCTTGATAGTTTGTTTATGGTCTTGAAATTCGGTGATTTAATCTTCTGTGCCAAATCCAGCTTGTTGATTGATTATTCTTGACAAGTAGACATGTTTCTGCCTTGGCTGTTCTCCAGTCCACCACATACATGTTGCCTTGTCTTCTACCTGCAAGAACTACTGTGTTGGTTTGGCTGTGAATCACTTTGCATCCTTCTTTGTTAAAGTGCACATTGTAGCCTTTGTCATTGAATTGACTGATGCTCATCAGATTGAAGTTAAGTCCTTGACATATGCCACATTTTGAATCTTTAGATTGTTCTTGAGTATTATGCCTTCCCCTTAATCTTGCCAGGGTTTTCTTTACCTCCAAATGTGACTTTGGGTCCATCAAAAGCTTTGAAGTCGGTGAGCCATTTCTTGTTTCTGTCATGTGTCCGGAACATCCACCGTCTATGTACCGGACATCCTACAAAACAGTTAATTAAGTTTAGGTACCCAACACCGTTTGGGTCCATACTGTTAGCAATCATGCCTCCCATACCAAGGGTGTATCCAAAAGGTCTTCTTTTTGGATAATTGAAGTCATCAACTTCATATGTATAAGGCATGGCGAATAGCTTCTAATATTTTTACCGAAGGTATTCGATACTTTTCTCCACCTTTTGGTGCATTTACATCCTTCTTCACTTTCCAATATTCGGTAGGAAACCTTTCTTGCTTCATGTGTCTAGGAACGAGTTGGTTTTTCTTAAGCACATGATGCATTTTGTGGAATGGTTTCCTCTTGTATTTTGGAGGTGCAACATTCCAATCATCCTCCGAAGGGTAAAGTCCGCCTTTACCTTTCACATGGCCGTTGTTCTTGATTGATTTGGAATGAGGATTTAGTTTGTCGTTTCACTACACTTTGGGTTTTGACTTCACCGGAACGGGATGATCATTTGGAACTATGGTCTGTCCCTTTCTAAATTTTGGTCCATTAGTGGTCCTAAATTTAGAATTGTGTTGACCATTATTCCTACTTTCATCCTGACTGTTGTAGCCAAGACTAGATCTGGATCCAAACCTTTTTTAGGGTTTGTAAGCTGGTGCTTTTAGTGGTGCAGTGGTTACCTTTACTGGTGAGGAGATTTTCTTAACTGATCTGTTAATAACAGATGTATGATCATCTGTTTTTTGTTGATCATTTAAGTAGGTTTCCTTACTAATTAATTCAGCTTTTGCTTTATCCAGTTCTTTCTTTAATCTCTTATTCTCTTTTCTTAGATCCTTGCATTCCTTTTTCAGAATTTCATGATTCTTTTCAATTTCATCAAATTTAGTCATGAGATTTTGGACTAGGTCTGCTGTATCTAATGGGAGACTAGAATATTGTGCAGTGTTAGATGTGGATGCATTTGATGAGGAACATGAACTAGATATTACCTCGCTTTCATCGATTCTTTAGCCATTAGACATAGGCTTGTTTCCTCGTTGTCCGAGCTATCACTTTTGTCTTCATCTAATTCTTTGGTCATGAGGCATAGACATGCTTTTTCATTTTCTCGAGCCGTCTTCTTCATCACTATCATCCGAATCATTATCGATGATTCTTCATTCTTTTCACCGCTTTGGATTCTCGCCTTGAGTGCCTTCTTGCTCTTTCTCTTTTCGGATGCTTTGTATTTCTTCTTTTCATCATCTTTGTCATTTTCTTCGGGACAATCACCTTGAAGTGACCTTTCTTGTTGCAGTTGAAGCATCTGTATTCATCATCTGTCTTCTTCATATCTTTGTTTGAGCTTGACCTCTTGTTTGATGATGAATTTCCTTTGAATGGCTTCTTTTGCTAAACCTGTCAAAACGTTTAACTAATAAAGCTACTGTTCTTTTAATTCATGTGTCTCTTTGCTGATGCATTCGGCAAAGTTACTTTGCTGGGGTGCAGCTAATGCAGTGATTTTATGTGTCTCTGCCGGGGCACCATCTTCACCGTTCAATTCGAATTCATGAGCTTCTAATTGGGACATCAGTGTCATAGTGTCAGTGCTTGCAAGATTTGTTGTTCCTCTGATTCCTGATGTTATGATCTTCCATCTTTCAGGCAGTCCTCTCAAGATCTTCAAGCATACTTCTTTACGGGGATATATGTGTCCAAGTTTGTGCAATTCACGATGATGCTTGAGAATCCGTTGTCCATTTGATCAATGGATTCACCAACCTTCATTTTAAAGTTCTCAAATTTCGTTTGGCAACGAGATAATTTGTTTTCTTTAATCGCTTCGATCCTTCATTTATCAATGATAGCTTGTCCCACATCTCCTTTGTTTGTTTTGCGCTCTTTGATTCTCATGAACATGTTGCTATCTAGGGTCTTCAAGATCATGTCTTTTGCAACAAAGTCCAGATTTGCTCTTCTCCCGTCATCCTTGGTCCAATCCTTTTTAGGTTTCTCAATTTCCTTTCCTTGATCTCGCTCCCGTGCCTACCACCGTAGTGATTGTGATTGGTCCATCATTGATTACATCCAAGATCTCTTCATGAGTTGCCGCAAGATGAGATAGCATTCTTATTTTATATTCATCGAAATTATTAACATTAAAAACAGTGTACTTTTGACAAGAAGTTTGAGGAATCCATCAGTGCAAATGAAGATATAAAAATAAGCGTATAGAAAGCTCAGATTTGAAAACTACTTTGAAAATATATGATCTCCTTGTTACCAGAAATTAGATCTGAACAGGTTCTGATACTAGGAACACTGCTCCGATACCAATTGTTGGTCCCAGAAAGGGTGAAACTATAGTCAGAGGGGGGGGGAATGACTATAGTGGAGTTTCAAAAACTTTTCTTTTATTTAAAAGCTTTTGTGCAGCGGATAAGTCCCTTATTACTATGTTGTTTTCAAATCAGTTTAGACAATCACAGATATAAGTTATGATGTAGGCAAATTAAATAAATGCTTTGTAAAGTAAATTGCGTAAATTAAATTGACACAAGGCTTATAGTGGTTCGGGGTGGTGTAATCCCTTAATCCACTCTTCTCCCGTGATGATCGGAGGAATTCACTATTGTTTTCACGAGATACAATAGTATGATTGTCCTTGGCTTCCCAAGCTTCACAATCTACAAGACTATCACTCCTTGACGGCAACAACTTCGGTGATTCGGTCTTTCTTTTTGTGCTCCTTAAGATCAAAATCCTTCAACAGCTATCACAGATTCAACTCCTTCTCAGATTGCCTCTGATTCAGTTGCTTCAGTTTGATATGAATGTGATTCACACACTTGCTTGATCAATCTCAATTCTGAGTATGACTTGTAGCTCTGATATTTGAGTTGATCACTAGATGTATCCTTGTAAGTTCAGAGAGAAGGCTTTTCAAATTGACAGAGTTTCTGCTTTCTTTCTTTTTGAATCGTTGCCTTCTTTTTCTGTCAATGCCTTCTATTTATAGCCTTGAATAACCTTGGTTTTGAAATTCCGTCCGTTGGCTATATTAATGAGGGAATAATCCTTGATTTTATTCTTGATTCCCCCTTAATTGCATTCTCCTTGATCTCAGTGATCGGATTCTTTCTTCAAACGTATAGCAGAAAATCCGTCCTTGATTGATCCTCTATTGATTGTGCATTTAATGCATGATCTTCTGTATCTTCAACATATATCAAATCTGATCTGGTAAGTGTTACTTCGCCGTTTTCAGAACGGTCGAGTGAGCCTTCTGACTTAGCCGTTAGTTCTTTCTTTGCTGTTTTGTTTTCACTTTGCCGAAAGTCAGTTTACTCAGCCGATTCACTGTTTTCTTCTTTGTTTTAGTTTCCGGAGAATCTTTATACTTCACTAATCCTTGATTTGGGTGAGACCAGTGTACACCATATTTGAATATTGAGTTTCATCACTTGAAACATAACTTAGACTTATCCAAGGTCATCACAGACTTCCTTGGTTATAAGTCAGACCATAATGTCTTCATTGCTTCTCTGCTGGTGCTTGGCTGGCTTCACTTTGCCGAATATCTGTTTTTGCTTTGCCGTCCTACCAACTAGTACAATACTTGTCTGACTCAACTTATACAACATGTCAGACTCTAAGTAAAGACTTATACAAAGAATTCTAACTTATTTCAGGCTTGCTATAACAGCTAGTATGGCCATCATCAAAACATAATAAAATGTTCCTAACACTAAGGCTCCCACTAGTTCATCGGTTCCAAATACTGTCTAACCAGCAAACGCCTTATGTATGATTTTCTCATTTTTCAATTAGAAATTTTTTCCGTGTAAATACACCTTTTAAAATTCACTAAATGAATTTATCTGATAGTCCTATATCATCTTTTGTAAACTAAGTATGGTCGTCTCTCGTTCAACACGAGTGACATCCGTGACATACCTATACTATGTCACTTAAGGTTTTAAAGGCTCCAAGGAAAAATCTCTTCCAAAAAATTAACTGCATTCTTTTGATAATTACAACGTACTTGTTACTTTCACATTTTTAATGAAGTCCTATTACTAACAGTTTATTAGCCTAGAGATTAATGTTGTAAAATAAACATGACAGAAAGTTAAATTCAAAAAAATAAATTTTCACTACTAGATTTTTATTTTAGGAATAATAAACTTGCTAAAAGTCTATCCTACCATTCCAAGGATTTAATCTCACACCTCAGTGCCGCCGCTGGGTCAGTCAAAGAGGCGACGATCAAACTGAGACAATCTCTCTCAATGATTAAACCTTGAGAATCAAACATCCCACGGGAATCAGACATCCCGGTCTTTAATCATTGATTACCTTCCTTTTTCTAGCCTAGATATTTTGAAAATATCCATAAAGAGTGTGACCTACTATATCAGATCTCAAAGTACGCCCCGAGTGTGCCGCCGCAGGGTCGGTCAGTGACTCATCGAGTACCCGAAATCCTATCCTTTCAAAAACCAAGCCTTGAATTTTGATAGGGGTGAACACCACCCGTAGGGGGCCGGAATCAAAGCGGCTTGAGGCATCACCCTTCTCTCACGTGCTTGCATTTATAGTAGAGGCCATGGGGTTGGCTATCGCCTTCCCCGCTCCCACTCAATAATTTAAAAAAAAAGTGGTGGGTTTTACTAATTACGGTTTCGGTCTTGACAATAAGAAACAATAAATCAAAGTACTCCGAACAGGGTTGGTTAAGTAGGCAAGCCTACGTCGTCTTGTTCGTTGGAACATATGTGACAGTCCAGGCTAATCCGTCAAGAGAAGCCCCGTTTAGCCCGAAGGCTTATCGGCTATGCTAAGTCTTGTCGAACTACTGTAACGTACATCACACGTAGAGGGGAGTCGATTGAGCCGAAGCTCGGTTGAACTTGCCCAACCATGGTTAGACCATTCCGAACCCATGTACTAAGATTTTCCGATTTCTAAATTGTCAACCAAAGCGCAATCTCGTTTCTGTTTAAGGTGGGTTCACCGAGAAGCCATCACCGAAAACTCAACGATTTATCTAAGTAGGATTCACCGAGAATGCATCACTAAAACCGTAACGATTGACAAAACCCGGGTCCTCGGTTTTTATAATTAGTTAATTAATTTTAATTAACTACCACATATTAATTAAAACAAGTATGTTAACTAATTAATCGAGTTATACACGCCTAATTTAATTCGAAATTAAATCTCTACGTGTATGCATTGGAGTGGAATCATGAAGATGCATGTCATGGCAATTTCCGGTTATATCACACAATTTTCGATCATACACGAAAAAAAATAACGGAAAAATAAATACCGAGATGGACCGTTGATACCCCGACTAACCTATTTTCTAAGGAAAAGTAAAAACTTAAACTAATCTTCGAGTCTTGATCTTCGAATCTTGAGCTCGAACCGCCGGATCTCGAATCACGGACACCCAAGAGGAGAAAGGCTTTTTAAATTAAATAAATTCAATTTATTATAATTAAAACCTTTTTAAATTTTTTTTTTTGATATACGGCTGTATTAAAAATTATTCCAGATTTTTTTTTTATTTTCTGCCAAAACGGCAGATTTTATAAAGAAAATCAGATCAAAAAAAAAATTTATATGCAGCCGCCGAAAGAAAATTAATCTTAGCTGAGGGTCATAAAAAAACACTTATAGCGACGCTTTTCGCATCGCAGAAAGTCCTGTAGTGCAGATTTTAATTAAAAAAAATAGGTTTTTAACCGTTTCTCCTAGTCCATACCTTGGGTTTCGCCTTGATCTTCATCTTTTCTTCAAGATCTTCATATATCAAGCCCGGAATATATAAAATTAAAACAAAGCTTGCATCTTTTTACATAAAATTCGATTGACATACAAATTAAATACAAATCCTATGCTCAATTGTTACTTAACAAGAGAGCTACAAAATAGATCTACGGGTAAAGAATACCAACCCCAATCCATCTCTTCAACCTCAACATTCACAAGCATACAACATGATATATTTCGAATTCATAAAAAAAAAACTAAATAAAGAAAAAACATCTAAAACATGCTTTTCCACTCCTAGATCTAAAATTTACATACTTTGATCGTTAGATCAAAGGCTTTGATACCACTTGTAGGATGTAATATCACCGGATGGATCAAGATCCACCCGATTACGCAGCGGAATAAATACAAGATCTAGATCTAAACGATCAAAATACATAAATAATAAATCTAAACTACGAGGGGGTTTAGATTACCAACCTTTTTATGGTGCAAAACGCCAAGAACAAGGTCAATCCAAACCGAGCTAGTTGAGAGCCTAGTTGAGAAGCCAACGTCTTCCAACGTGTGTGTCCAAGCACCACCAGGTGGATGGTGTTTCAAGCCGCCGGACCTCCTCGATATGCTACCTTAGAAAACCCGAAGTTTTCTAAAGCTCAAAACCCTTAGTAAATAGCCGAAAATTCTAGGCTATGTTACTACCAATATTTCGTATGATGACTTGTGATTTTAGGCTTAGGAGTACTCTCTTTATATAGGAGAGAAATCCTTGTCCTCCAATGCATTATTTAATTAATACAAAATCAATTAAAATAATCCTTTTCCTAAAAAGATAAATCCAGAATATTCCTAAATTAATAAGGATATATAAAAGATTTTATTTTCCTTAAATTATTTAACATATAAATAATTTAATCACATGTCTTATTATTTATCAAGAAAACTAATTTCCCAACAAATAATAATCAAAATATGCGGCCACCCTAATTAATAATTAGGTCACACGCATATTACACTAAAATGGACCGAGTCCACGAAAAAATTTCTTTTCCATGTATTTAATTATCTAGTCCAACTAAACAATTAATTCACATATCGATTAAATAGTCCAATCCAACTATATAATTATAATTGAGGTGAAACGACGAGAAAACGTATATGCTATATTAGGAGCCACGTCGGGGACCATGGACCCATATTCAGTAGTTACAATAAATTGAATAAAATTATTCGTCTAACCGAACAATAATATTCAATCTATTAATTCCGGGATTACACCACCATAAACCCGAAAGTGAACTCTGCCGAATATAGATATAAAATTACACTCAACCATGAGTTATAAGGTGTCCACTGATATAATCATTACATACGGATAAATCCTCCATAGACTGTTCGTTACGAATCGGGATATTTCCGTAAACCCTACTCGAAAGATCTTATCCTTATTTACCATTAACCCCCTAGTGATCAATTAGTTCATATCTAATATAATATGAACTGGCGCCATCGATCAGTTTCTAGGATTAACAAATAAGGGAACTGTCTGTCTACTTCCCGAGGGAAGGAATGGATTCCATATCTATGATAGCAGAGACTACTTACTCATCCTAAAATAGAGCCAACGAGAAGTGTTGGACCACATACTACGAAGTGATCCTTACTAACGCATCAAACCCTACCCTAGTCTAAGCAGTCGTCTGTGATCACCTCAGGATTGAGATTAATCAATATATGATCATCTTGTGATTCGATAAGACTTCTCGATCACGGAATTATATCGAGAACTCAAATCAAATCGGCCCAGCCCTATATGATTATCATCATATATAAATGCCCCACTAGGTACCCTATTACCGACAATACAGATAAGACCGTCACACCTAAAGTGTTCTGGGTGCATTATTAGCAAATTAATCTTGAGACCCGTACTCAGATTAATTTTAAGTACATCTCACTAACTCAATCCTCTTGTGTATAGCCATGCACTGAGTTATGTGATTACATAAACGAGGTACTTAGGGTTTTCAGTATTGTATTAATTATAAGCATACATGCATATAATAAGATGAATTATTAATTCTGTCATAAAAGCAATTAGATAATTGTCTTTCGGGCACTACACCTAACAGAAGGTTCTTCAGGATTAGTCTTGATTGATTCCACAAAGGTCATTCTGGGCAGTTGCATACTTTCTGGATTTGTTAGGGCTCCATTTCCTGGTGCAAACCCAAAAGCTTCCCTTAACAAATCTGAAGAAATGAGAATCTCCTTACCATGAACTGTGGTTGTAAACTCTTCTGTGTTTGGTTTTACAACCATGTTCCTCCAAAAATCACACACATTTCTGTAAGAAATTGTTTGCAATATGATGTATAACACATTTTCCAGACATTCATACCTCCGAATCCTTCTTCCAAGATTAATTGCAAGCTTTCATTTTCCGGCATCTTTAACATAACCACGAACACTTTGACTCGAACCGAGATAAATATCATCAACAGACATTTTTGTTTCTTGATTTTGAGAGAAAAGAGTAGATAATGCCAAGATTATACGCAAATGCTTAAGTGTTTGAAAGAGAATGTAATGATAATTCTCTGCATATTCTCTGAGATATATAGGCTGTAATGGGTATACTCTCTCCAGGCACGTACACATGCATTTGCATCGTCCCAATGTAAGAACAAGTGGAAACCAATAAGAAAATGCCAAGTGTCCCACTACATAACCCTACTAATTGTAAGAAATGGTTATGTCCTTGTAATAGTTGTAATAAATTTAAGGTTAAAACCCATTAACTTTATTTGTTGACTTTCATCAAAGTCTGACTTTATCAGCAGATAGATTCTTCAGCAGACTGCTCGTTGTAGAGACTCTGCTGATATGCTTCAGCAGGGATAGAGTTGCTGATATCTTGAGTACCAGCTGATCTTCACATTTTCATCCATCTAATTGAATGTGTAGAATTGTCCAATCGATAATACAAGATGAAGTTTAATACCAATGACTGATCTGCCAAGTGAGCTTACCCAACATGGCAAAGACCAATCCCTTTGGCAACTTCATTTTCTCAATTGGCCAATTCTTCAAGAGCATTTAGGAATGACTAATCTGCCAAGCGCACCCAGCAGGGCAAAGACAAGTCCCCTTGGTGAATTACAATGGTCTGCTGACCGTCAGCAGGTTAGCAAACCATGATGATGCCAAGTTCAGTTCTTAACTTAGCAAACCTATCTTTATTCAGAGGCTTTATAAAGATATTTGCAAGTTGATCTTCAATAGGTAGGTAAAGAACCACAACATCTTTCTTTTTAACATGATCTCTTATAAAGTGATGTCTTACATCAATGTGTTTGGTTCTTGAGTGAAATACAAGATTTTTTGTTATAGCAATTGCACTTGTGTTATCACACATTATGGGAAATTCTCTTTCTTCAATCCTATAGTCCCCTAATTGTTGTCTTAGCCATAGAACTTGTGCACAACAACTTCCAGCAGCTATGTATTCTGCTTCAGCAGTGGAGGTTGATATAGAATTATGTTTCTTGCTGAACCAGAAGACAAGTTTATTTCCCATCATTTAACATATTCATGTGGTGCCTTTTCTATCAATCTTGCATTAGGCATAATCAGAATCTGAGTAGGATATTACTTTGAAGCTTCCATCTTTTGAATACCATATCCCTACTCCCAAAGTTTCTTTTAGATACTCGAGTATCCTTTTGACAGCAACTAAGTGACTTTATTTAGGTTTTGATTGAATTCTTGCACGAACAACTACTGCAAAGGATATCTCCGGTCTACTGGCTGTGAGATACAATAGACTTCCTATCATTCTTTTGTACAAAGTCTGACCAACATCTTTACCTTCTTTGTCTTCATCTACTCTGATGCTTGTACCCATAGGAGTTGAAACTTTTGTGCTTTTTTCCATACCAAACTTCTTCAGCAGCTCGTCGGTATACTTTTTTTGATTAATGAAGATTCCATCATCTATTTGCTTGACTTGTAGTCCTAAGAAGTAGTTCATTTCACCCATCATACTTATCTAAAACTTACTTTTCATGAGATTAGCAAACTTTCCAAATAGTACTTCATTTTCAGAACCAAATATAATGTCATCCACACATATTTGCACCAGTAGTGTGTTGTCTCCTACATTGATTCTGAAATGTGTTTTATCAATGGTTCCTTTAGTAAAACCATTATTCACCAATAATTGAGATAGAGTCTCATACCAAGCTCTTGGTGCTTGTTTCAATCCATAAAGTGCTTTGTTAAGTCTTTACACTTTATCTTCTTGAACTTTAACTTCAAATCCAGTAGATTGCTATACATACATTAGAAAATCACTTTTTACATATATATGGTAAAATTTGAAGTTTTTGTGTGCAACATATGCCAAAAACAGTCTGGTAGCTTCTAATCTTGCATCTGGGGCATATGTCTCATCAAAGTCTATTCCTTTTGCCTGTGAATAGACCTTTGTAACTAGTCTGGCCTTATTTCTAACAATGGTACCAGATTCATCCAACTTATTTCTGTAAACCCATTTTGTACCAATTATATTTGCATGATCAGGCCTTTCATCTAGTGTCCATACACGGTTTCTTTCAAACTCATTGAGTTCTTCTTGCATACAAATTATCCAATCAGGATCATCAATTGCCCAATAGCTTTAGGTTCTAGTTGAGATAGAAAAAAAGTGAACATAGCTTCTAGTTGTCTTCTAGTCTTGACACCTTGTTGTACATCACCAATTACTTGTTCAGCAGGGTGATCCTTTGACCAATGTAAATCATTATGTGCATGATTTACTGGAGCTTGATTTCCAGGAGGGTCTGCTGTAGGTTCAGTAGGGGGATCGCAGATCCTTCAGCTGTATCAGTTGCTATATCAGTAGTATTGTCAGCGGGTCCTTCAGCAGGGGAAACATTGGGTACAACTTCACTTCCAGAATAAAAAACTTTTATATCAATTAACTTTCTTAGAATATCCACATACTCAGGGTATGTGATTTTTAGATTTACAGCAGGTTATGAAATTTCTTCATCTTGCATTCCAGTGAACTTTGGTTCATCAAACACATCATGCATAGAATTTTCATGTTTAAGTGTTCTTTTGTTCAGCACCCTTAAAGCCTTGCTGACTGAAGAGTAGCCCAAGAAAATTCCTTCACCAGATTTTGGTTGGAAAGTCTTCAGTTGATCCTTATGATTCAAGAAAAACATTTACTCTCAAAAGGATGAAAGTAGGATATGTTAGGCTTTCTTCCATTCCAAACTTCATAAGGTGTGTTGTCAAGCTTTCTGTTTATGGAAGTTCTGTTCTGTGTGTAACATGCTGTATTGATTGCTTCAGCCAATATCTTTCTGGTAACTTTGCCTCATTGATCATTGTCCTGCCTGCTTCCTTCAAAGTCTTGTTTCTTCTTTCAGCAATCCCATTCTACTGAGGGGTTCCTATGGCTTCTAGTCGATGCAGCACACTATTTTGTTCACAATATTCACTGATGACTTTGTTCAGGATTTCAGTACCCTTATCTGATCTAATTTTTACTACTGTTACACTTTTCTCATTCTGTAACCTCTTCCAAAGTTCAGGCATCTTTTGAAGTGTTTCACTTTTCTTGTTCATAAAGATTACCAAAGTGTATCTTGAATAATCATCCACAACTACCAGAGTATACTTCTTTCCAGTTATGCCTGTTGGTATCACTGGTCCAAAAAGATGCATATACATCAGCTCCAAAACTCTTTAAGCTAATTCTTGAGTCTTAGACTTGAAACTTTCTTTTGTCTTCTTTCCTTGTTGGCAAGCTTCACATATGCCATCTTTTTTGTAAGTGATCTCATGTAGACCTATCACCAGCTTATTTTTCACCAACAAACTGATATCATCAAAGTTTAGATGATTTAACATCTTATGCCATAACCAGTTGAGTTCTGATATTGTATGCACAATCAGACAGGTTTTTGGTACATCAGAGGTCCAGTCTACAATGTACATATTATGTTCTTCTTCCAGCAAGTACAACTTGATGTGCCACCTCACTTAAAACAATGCAATGATCCTTGTCAAAAGTGACTCTATAACCCATATCACAAAACTGACTGGTGCTCAGCAGGTTGTAGTCCAACCCTTCAACATATGCAACTTTCTTGATTGTAAGACCATTCTTCAATAGTATGCCATATCCTCTTATGTATCCGGGTTTATCCTTGTTTCCAAAGTTGACTTTTGGTCCATCCTTGGCAACAATATCCACCAAACAGTGTTTGCTCTTTGTCATGTGTCTGGAACATCCACTATCAAACTACCAGACACCCTCTTCTGTGTCATCCATGTGTGCCATGAAAGCAGTGTCACCAGATTCATCACCAGCAACAAGTGCTTTCCTAGCAGGTCTTCTTTGCTAACCTCTTTGTCTCAGCAGATCTGGACATTCAGGTTTTAAGTGTCCAAGCTTTTTGCAATTGAAGCACAAGTAGACAGGATCCATTTTCTGTTTCAATTCAGGACAATCAGGATTGAAATGTCCATGTTTCTTGCAGTTGAAGCATAGATAATCAAGATCCTTCTTTGGTTCCTCCTTTTTCTCATTTGCTTTCTTGCCGTAACTCTTCGGATATGCTCTTCCAGACTTCATCATCCTTATTCTTTTGGTCATCAATGCTATTTGTTCTTGCATATTATCCAGTTCATCATCATGAGCATTTGACGATTCTTCTCTTTGTGTAGCAGCCAGTGCTTTGTAGTCTTCGGCACTTCCTTTTCAGCACTTGCAATGAGATCTTCACTAAATTCATAGGCTTTGAGATCTAAGAATAACTTGAAGGCATCCTCCTCTTGAAGTCTCCTGGATTCTTCCGTTACAGTGACTTTCATCTTCCAGATTTCTTTTGATGGTAAAGCTTTCAGAATTCTTGTGTTGATATCTTCTTTAGTGTACTCCAAATTCAGCAGGGTGAGTTCATCCAGAATATCATTAAATCGTGATTCCATTTGTTCAATGGTATAAGTGGACTAAATTTTGGATTCTTGGAATTTCTATTTGGCCATAGAAATCTAATTCTTCTTGATAGCATCAGTGACTTTTTATATCTGTTGTAGCTTCTCGTAGTTTTCTTTGGCAGTCTTGCAATCTTTCACTTTCATATACATATTGCTATCCAAGGTTCTGTAAATGATATCAATAGCAATATTGTTCAGATTTGCTCTTTTTCTATCTCCAGCACACCATTCTCCCTGTGTTTTAGGAACGATTTGATTTAAACCATCAACAGTAATGACTTTAGTGATTTGGAGTGGTCCATCAGTTAGCACATCCATCATTTCATCATGTGTAGCAGCTAGATAAGCTTGCATACGACGCTTGTATTCATCAAAACGATCTAGAGAGCACATCAACATTGTTCTAGCATACTGGTTGTTATCCATGATGGAAAAGCTTTTGAAAACAGAAAATAGAAAAAGATTTCAAAGATTTTTCACAAGCACAACAAGTAGAATTACTTCAGAACAGAGATACCAATTGTTGGTCCCTTGAAAAAGCTTTGTTTAAGCTTAGAGGAGGGTGAATATACTTAACACTTAAAACTTTTTTAGAGTTAAGACAGAATAAGCAGGGTCAATAGTCTGCTGACTTGAACAGTCTGCTGACTATTAAGCCTAGTGAATCTGTTGCAGCGGAATAACTTAAATTAAGCCTTTATACTTGTTAAAAGATGATACTAAGTATTGGATACTCAGTAGTGAAAGGTGTGTGAATTCAGTAGCTAGTTCAGCAAGTTGATATGGATAACATGCAATAAATAAAAAAGCAGAAAGTAAATGCAGTAAATAAAGTAAGGCAAATTTTATAGTGGTTCCAGGTGGTGTAATCATGTCAGTCCATTCTTCTCCTGTGATGTAGGAGGAGCTTCACTGGAGTCTTTTGAGGTTACTGTTACAAATTTCTCTAAGTTGTTTGTCCTTGACCAATAACTATGGCTTCACAATCTGAATACTAAGAAATGTAGGATTGTTGCTCTTAAGTACTCCACTGGTCCTTGAAGGGTAGGATTGCCTCTTCACCAGTTCCACCACAAAAACAACAATTCTTGACACTCAGCAGTGCTTCTCTATCTTCAGGTTTCTTCTTGAATAGAAGGGTTTGAATCAAGAAAGTGAGTCTGCTTCAGTATGTTTTTGATCAGGATGATAAGATCAGCAGCTTAAGAACTCCAAGTGTAGATACTGGATAATACTTGAATGCAACAACACTTGAAGAAAATTCTGGATTAATATGAATGCTCAGTTCAGCAGGGTGTAGTGCTCTAGATTTCTAGTAAGTTCGGTGTTTAATCTGATTCCAGGGGTCCTCTATTTATATGTGAAAATCCCGTGCTTGAATTTGAATTTAAAATCTGACCGTTATAGGATTTTCTAATTATTCCCTAAAATTCCCTCTGTTGTACTCCTCTATTAGTATGTCAGTGTCCTTCTGACAGACAGACTGTCAACCAATGGTTTATTTCCATTTTGATTTGGCTCTTAATTCCTTACAACGTTCCTTCAATCTGCACCATTGATTAACGGACTAATCCAATGCTTGATATTCAGCCTTATCCATTTAATCTTCCAAAATTAATTCTTGAAACGGATTAATTTGATTTATGTATACTTAGCTGATGTCTGGTTCAGGTGTCTGCTGAGGTATACATTTGGTCAGCTGACTTATGGTCTTCTATGTTTTTTATGAACACTCTGCTGACTGTTTTTCATCTAACTTTTGATTCTGAAGTTAGAGTACACCATTTTAAGTATAACTAAGTCTCAATCACCACATTTCCTTATATGGAACGTAGACCTTCAATACAAGGTATATGTGATCAGTTTAGGCCATCACAGACTTACCTAAATTCTGATTCATATCCTTGGCTTTTAAATCTTCATTACTAAGTTTGAACCCTTAGCCTTCATTACCGAGTTTGAACCCTCAGCCTTCAGTCTGCAGTAGGTCTTAGACATTCAACTGAACACCTAACCTAGATAGGTCTGCTGAATTAGTCAGCTAACCTCTTTACAGTGCTTGTTTGATCTAACCTATACAAAGATCAAACTCTAGTAAACCTATACATTCATTCCAATCATCTTTTTGCCTTTTCCCTATAACAGCTAGTCTGGCACACATCGTTAAATCTAAAATATTTCCAACAATTTCCAACTATATTTAAATCATCAACACATACAGAGATTATTGCAAATTGTGACTCACATTTCTTGATAAAAACACATGGACAAATCAGATCATTTTTATAACCTTCTTTAATCAAGATTTCATTGAGACAATTATACCACATTCGCCTAGATTGTTTCAATATATACAGGGAATTTTGTAACTTGACTGAATAAATCTCTCGAGGATTTGATTTACATGTCCCAGGCATTCAAAATCCTTTAGGGATTTTCATATAAATATCAGTGTCAACCGTATATATAAGCTGTAACAACATCCATAAGACACATTTCGACTTTTTAATGCATTAATAGGGTCACGAGGTGCCACAATGTTATCGAATCCACTACAGGTGAATACGTTTCTTCGTAATCGATACCGGGCCTCTACGAAAAGCCTTGGCCAACAAGTCATGCCTTATATCTTAAAATCTCAATTTTCTCATTTCGTTTACTCATGAATACCCATTTGAATCCTACTGGCTTTATCCCCCAAGTGTATGGATTACCGGTCTGAAAACTTCATGTTTTTCCAGTGAATTCAGTTCTGATTGAATATATTCATGCCATTTTGGCCATTCTTTTCTATTTCGACAATCTTCAACATGGTCCTCGTATTCTCCAATGATTTCAAGTGAAACATTATATGCGAAGATATCATCGATGATTACATCCTCTCGGTTCCATTTTGTCCCGAAAGTTAGATAATTTACTGATGTTTCTATAGACTCCCCACGGTCTATGTTTTTATTGCTTTTTAGGAGCTCATCATCAATTTTAGAATCATTGGCATGATCACTCTGATCAATCTGTCCTCTTTTCTTTTGAGTATTTTTATCTTTCGCACCAACTGGCCTACCACGCTTTAGACGCGGTTTAGATTCACTTGCAAAACCGTTTTCAAGTCCTTCCAGGACTGATATACGAGTTGGAACATTCACAGCTTCAATATATGATTTAGTGACTCTGCTGGAGTCATAAATGCATCCGGTAATTGAATTTCTATTTTCTGCAAATGAATAATTCTCTGAACCTCCAGTTCACATGCACTAGTACGAGTATCAAGAAGCCCTAATGTTGTTTTCCACAAGATTTCATTTTCATTCTTATAAACCCTAGGTTCATTCTCTCCCCCTTATCTCGGGAAAACAATTTCATCAAAATGGAAAACCTTGCAGTAAACAAGTCACATGTCATGGGTTCTAGAGATCGAATGATGAATGGCGAATCATATCCAACATAAACGCCTAATCTTCTTTGTGGACCCATCTTAGTACGTTGCGCTGCCGGCACAATCGGTACATGAACGGCACATCCAAATGTCCGTAAATGAGAAATATTTGGCTCATGGCCAAAATCTAACTGATAAGGGGAGAATTTATTATAGCTTGACGGTCTCATGAGCAAAAGTGCTACCGCATGCACTGCTAATGAGAACAAAGCTACCCGTGTATGCATGGGGCCATGCAATATAGCATGGCCCCATGCAGACACGGGTAGCTTTGTTCTCATTAACAGTGGTCTAGCAATCCATTGCAACCTTTTAATACAAGATTCAGATAGTCCATTTTGCGTGTGAACATGAGCTACTGGATATTCCACGGTAATATCAACAGACATACAATAATTATCAAACACACGTGATGAATATTCTCTAGCATTATCCAGACAAATACATTTAATTGGAAGTCTGGGAATTGTGTTGAGTATTTTGTTTTGATATCTTTCAAAATATATTTATTTTGGGGTATATCTCATAATTACTCTACAATTAAGTATGTCACTAAATGTCTTTATCTTAAGTGGCATGTGTTTTGAAAATAATCAAGTCACGTCAAGTTTGATTTCTATATTTAATATGTGACTAAAATGTTTTATGATATTCTACTTGATCTATGTAATATCCCGGTTTTCGAATAAGGGCACTTCAGTCTTTTAACGAGAACCGAAATAATATATTTATTTTATTTCGGATTTTAAGTTTTAAAATAAAAAGAAGGGGGATAACGGTTTTTGTTTTAATTGGGAGTTAATGGGTATTATGGGGAGTTACTCTCCCATAATTCACATTCCATAAACAAAAAAAAAAAAAGAACGGTTTATCTGAGAAGGGGGGGGCGCTGGTTTTTGGAAAAAGAGAGAAGAAGAGGCTTTTGAAAATCAAAGCCTAACCGTTGATCGTTTGTGCAGACGCATCAAGAGAAAAACGTTCTACGGAAGGAGAGGAACGTTTTGATACCAACGTTTAACCGTTTGGTGAAGGTAAGTTTTAAACCTCTTTTAGAATCCTTGAAGTTTTGGTAGTTTTTCTTGCTTTAGTCATCATCAATCGCGAAAGGGCTGTGCTTTTGTGATTAGAATCGTAGTTTGATCGATTCGGTTGATCAATTTGTAGGTTGAATCGAAAGCTAGGTCTTGGTCGGGGTTGGATCGTTGTGTTGCTCGCTTTTAAAAGGTAACGGGGTTTTCATATTGACTAATTGATGTTTTATAATGATTAGTGTGAAGTAAAGAGTTGTTCAACCGTATTTATTTGGGATATTGTTGAAGTTCTTTTTAATCATTGTTGCTGCTATGTTTGCCGGAAATAAAAAAGAAAAGGAAATTAAAGAAAGCTTTGTAAGAACTAAGAAGTCATGATCATTGCATCAGGGTGTGTTTTGTTTGTTTTGCTTCTTTGATTGATATAGATTTTTATTATATTTTATTATTTTATCGTTTATATTGGGTAGTACATGAATTAAATGTCCAGAAGAAGTTGCTGTTGTTGCCGAAGGAAGGAAGAAAAGAGAAAAGAAAAAAAAATAATAAAAAAAAAAAATAAAAGAACGTGTTCTTTCAACTGTTGAAAGTTGGGTTGATAATAAACAAATAAATAAGATTTGTAGTAGAAAGTTGCAGTAGAATGACATTTAGAGAAAAGGGTAGAAAAAAAAAAAAAAAAAAAAAATATGACGAGAACAAAAAAAAAGGGGAAACAACAGCATTTCTTAAAAAAAAAAAAAAAAAATATATATATATTTGTTTGTAGTGTGGTGGTATACAAGAGTATAGTTTGGAGTCTTCCTAATATGTTCTAAACAACCTTAATAAATATTCATAAACATTACAAAGCCATAAATAGGTTTCGATGCGTTTAGTTACGCACCAAGTGGACTTCTTATGGATGAAACTTGGGACCGTCGGAAACTTAGGATTGGCCTTGTGCTTTGATGAACTAGGGATCATCATTGTCGTGTAATTGCGAGATTGAGTCTAGAAGTCTAAGAAGAGGGAGTAGGGAGCTTTTGTATTGAATGAAACTAGGTGGCTAGTTAATCGCTTAATAAACGTAATTGACTAGATAAAAGATTAAGCATCATGAGAGCTTGAATAGGCACAAGACAACATCGGCAATGTGTTGGTTGGCCGGATAAAGTGGTAATGGTCACCGCCGGATTCTAGACAAAGCCGCTTAAAGTAGTGATCATACCGCCGGACAACCTCACGAACGAAATAGTCATTCACCGGACAAACTTCTAGTGCTAGCCGCTTAAAGTGATTGATCGCTCGGGACCGCTAGAGATTTATCTCTATAGGGTTGCAACTTCGTCTTAGTGCATATCTCACTAAGTGTAGTGCCCTCGCAAACATGCTGTAACATAGATAAGCTAAGCTAGTAACCCTAGGGACCTCATGTTATACTATGAATATAACGTGATAGTTAGATGTAAGATCATGTTTAAACGGTTTATTAATAAGATGATGGTTACTTGCTTTCTTTATAAAACGCATGATTTCAATAGCTTCTACTCGTTACTAAGTACGTTTGTACTTACCCGTTATATGCTTGTTTGAGAAGATGAACAGTTTATGGAGATGATGAATACGATGAGGAAGTTTGAAGTTTTTATATGAAGTTGCTTTTGAAGACTTTCTTTATTTCAGTTTTTGATTTAAAACTATGTTGTCAATTCAATTTGAATGTTGTGTTTTTTTTTTGTGTTTGGCTCGTTTAGTGGCCTTTGTTGTAAGACTAGATCGTTTGGCTTCTTTTGTTTTGGAATTGATGTAAGACGTTTCAATTTCCATTTTGGATTTTAGTGCAGCATTGAATCTAGTTGTGTTGGTCTTTGGAATTTATTTTTCCCCGAGTCGTTTCGTTTCCGCATTGTGTTTATGATATATGACGTAAGGCTTATGTATAATATTGAATTATATTTAATATTATACATGCCGGGCGTTCGTTTCCGGATAAGGACTCGGATCCGGGAACGGGGCGTCACGCGCTTGGTATCGAGCCAATGTTTCTTTGTTTGCTTAGGATTTGATTTTTCTTGAGATAAGTTTGTTCTTTCTCTTGTTCTTCGAATGGTGACTACACGCAGGTTCAAATGCCAATGATAATGGTGAAGGCGCTTCACGAAATCCGTTTGCGGGCGAGAGGAAGGGGCGGCGAGGTAGAGGCAGAGGCGAGGGACCTACGCTTAGTCGCCCGCAGGTTTCGGGGGTGAATGCTACTACTACCGTGCCCGACTACAACACACCTTTGTATGTGACAAAGGTTGGGGAGATACCCCGATTCATGTGACACCAAATGTTACGGTATATCCTCCTCCATCCGGAGCACGGCGAGCCACAACCGATCTATAGCCGTCCACCTGCATCAGCTTTTTATCCGCCACCAGTTTATGACTACACACCACAACCTACAGTTCTTCCTCCACCGCCGAGCGGAGCTGATACTTTTGTGACACCAGTTATGCTTACCGGCAGGTTTCGCCCACAACGGCGGCCGGCCACATCGCGGCTTTCATCGGTATGGGACCGGTCACTCGGTTTCCACCTCGGCAAGCATATCCACCACCCCCATATCAACAACCTCACCAAAGAAGAGATACCCTATGGATACCCTCCAAAGTGTGTACCCTCAAGCTTTGCCGCTTAGACCAAAGCGGCTTGAGCAAGCACCACCGGTGGATTGGTACACCGGACCGAGAAGGAACAGGGTTCAGACTTCTTCGGGAATGTGGAACATTCAAAGGCCGAAGAATGGTTAAGAAGTTTTGAAAAGGCTCTCAGGAATATTCATGTTCCCGAATCCGAGATGGCCCGGTTGGCGCCGCTTTTCTCTTGGGGGCAAACTCGAAGCTTGGATCGACGCCATCCGAGTAGTAATGGAAAGATAACGATTGGGAAGGCTTTAAAGTTATGTTTTACAACGAGTATTTCCCAATAACAAGACAGCAGACAAAGGCTAGCCGCTCTTAAAGCATAAGCAAGGTACACAGCTGACGGTATCTCAGTATACCAACAAGTTTAATGAGTTAGGACGGTTTTACCCTGAGCTGATGAATGTTGAAGAAAGAAAGATGGCACTATACAAGGATGGGTTGGCTTATGAAATACAATCAGGTATGTTGGGTTTTACAGCCAGGAATATGGCTGAGCTTATGAACAAGGCTTTGGAGGTTGAGACTTTTAGGAAGAAAGCTACTGTTGTAGTTGGGAATAAGAGGCCGTTTGGATCTTTTCAGAGTAATAATCGTGGGGCACCGCAGCAGAACTTTAAGAAGACCGCAAAGCACCCGACAGCTTAATCGTAAAAGTGGTCCACCCGCAAGATGTTCTAAATGCAACAAGGCGCATGCAGAGAGTGCGAGTTGGAGGTAACGGTTGTTTTAGGCCGTGGAGAAACGGGGCACTTCTCCAGAACCGTCCTAAGAACTTATCTCGCGGAACCCAACGATATACGTAGGAATCGAATGCAAACCGTGGATCTTCTAGCGACCTACCCGTGTGTTTGCTATTGATGTGGAACCGTAAGAGCTCGATGATCTTGTTGTTACGGGTACATTTTAAGTGTTTGTGTTTATTATGAATACTTAATATTATATGGACGCATATGATGTTATTTATTGTACTTAAATTGATCCACTTGCTAGGTACCATAATCATAGATAGCTTAGCAAAGTTGTCGGCCTTGTTTGATACCGGAGCCTCGTGTACTTTTGTGTCTTCTAAGATAGCTAGGAAGTTGAACCTACCACTTCAGAGTTGGAGAAACCTCTAAGTATCACTACACCTTTGGGAAGAGTTACTAAAGTTGCACAAGTTTTACCTCAAGTCGACGTTAGAGTTGGGACTTATAGGTGTAAATCGACTTGACAGCTTTGGACTTCACAGACTTTGATGTAATTCTCGGGGATGGATTGGCTATCCAAGAATTTTGTTCATGTGGATTGTAGAGGTAAGAAAGTGGTCTTCGCAGTTCCGTAAGTCGATAAGACCTTTCGGGTAACGTTTTTACGCCAAGTAAGAAGAGGCATCCGATAATATCAGCGGTCAGAGCCATGAAAGCTTTGCAGAAGGGTTGTGAAGGGTATGTTCTTTATGCTATGGACACAGAGAAGCATACTCCTAAGTTAGAAGAAACTCCTATAGTTAAGGATTTCCCTGAAGTTTTTCCAGATGAGTTACCAGGAAATATGCCTGACAGGGACATAGAGTTTGAGATACATTTAATCCCAGGAGCAGCACCTACAGCCAAGGCACCTTATAGGATGGCACCAGCTGAATTAAAAGAGTTAAAACTACAGCTTAAGGACATGTTAGAAAGGAATGTGATTCAGCCAAGTACATCGCCTTGGGGAGCACCGGTTTTGTTTGTGAAGAAGAAGGATGGTAGTTTGAGGATGTGCATCGACTACAGAGCCTTAAATAACCTGACAATCAAGAATAAGTATCCTTTGCCTAGGATTGATGACTTGTTTAACCAAATGCAAGGAAAGAAGGTGTTTTCTAAGATTGACCTTAGGTCGTTATCACCGCTGAAGGTCAAGGTTGCGTATAGACCGAAGACAGCGTTTAGTACGAGGTATGGACATTATGAGTTCCTTGTCATGCCTTTCGGACTCACTAATGCTCCATCGCATTTATGGATTTAATGCAAAGAGTCTTCATGCCTTATCTTGATAAATTTGTGGTAGTATTCATAGATGATATCTTGATATACTCTAAGGATGAGAAGGAGCACGAGGAGCATCTAAGGATTGTTTTGCGTACTTTAAGGGAAAAGAAATTGTATGCCAAGTTTTCTAAGTGTGAGTTTTGGTTAAAGCAAGTTAGTTTTCTTGGCCATGTAATTTCGGAGATGGAATTCAAGTTGACCCCGCGAAGGTGTGAAGCCGTCTCTAAGTGGCCTGACCTACTACAAGGATGAGATAAGAAGTTTTCTCGGGTTTAGCAGATACTACAGAAGTTTGTACAAGATTTCTCGAAGATAGCAACTCCTCTCACTAGACTTACTCGAAAAACATCAAGTTTGAGTGGACAAAGGAGTGTGAGGAAGCTTTTCGTACGTTGAAGGATAAGTTGACCGCAAAGACTCGTGTTAGCTTTGCCGTAGGTCTTTGATAACTATGACGTGTATACGGATGCTTCGAGTCGTGGTTTGGGATGTGTTCGATGCAAGCAGAAAGGTAATTGCTTACGCCTCTAGGCGCTAAAGGTTCATGAGAAGAACTATCCTACACATGACTTGGAGTTGGCGCAAGAAGGGGTTTTTGCTTTGAAACAAAGGAGGAGGCACTACCTTTATGGAGTTAAGGCAAGAATATTCACGGATCATAAGAGCCTTAAGTTCTTTTTCACTCAAGAGAATTTGAATACGAGGCAAAGAAGATGGTTGGAATTTGTGAAGGACTATGACTTGGACATTCAATACCATCCGGGTAAAGCGAATGTTGTAGCGGATGCACTTAGCCGGAGACCGGTTAATGCTATCACTACCTTGCAAGAAGTGATCCATCGCTTAGACAGCTTTACAGATTCAAGTGGTTGAACGGGAAGGTGAAGCTCGTTGTTTTGCGCCATTGATGGCAAGGTCGAGTTGTTGGATGATATCCGAGCAAAGCAAGATGAAGACCCGTGTTAGTTGATTTGAAGCGCGTAGCTCGAGAGAAACCTACAAAGTGGGTTATCGCTTGATAAGAGTGGACATCTTTGGTATGGTAATCGTTTGTGTGTGCTCGATGTTGATGAACTAAGGCAAAGCAAGTAATGGATGAAGCCCATAAGATTGCTTTTGCGGTTCATCCAGGATCTACCAAGATGTACCGAGACCTCAAAGAAAGGTATTGGTGGCCTGGCATGAAGTTGAATATCGCAGAGTTCGTGGCAAGGTGTGATACATGCCAGAGAGTTAAAGCAGAGCACAGAAGGCCAGGAGGTTTGTTGAAGCCTTTGGAAGTACCGGAATGGAAATGGGAGAACATCACAATGGACTTCATCACCGGTTTACCGCGTACGAAGAGTGGCCATGACATGATTTGGGTGATTGTTGACAGACTCACGAAATCAGCCCATTTCTTGCCATGTAAGGTTGACATGCCTATTAAGAAGTTCACTCAACTGTATTTGGACAATATAGTGAGACTTCATTGTGTGCCTTTATCTATCGTATCCGACAGGGATAGTAGATTCATAAGTCACTTCTGGAAAGGATTGCAAAAGGCTTTTGGAACAAAGACGGACTTGAGTACAGCCTTTCACCCGCAGACAGACGGTCAATCCGAGAGGACAATTCAGACTCTCGAGGACATGCTTAGAGCTTGTGTTCTTGAGGTAGGAGGATCATGGGATGACTTCCTCTCGGGCGTAGTTTGCTTATAACAACAGCTTATCATGCCGCTTTGGGGATGCCACCGTTTGAAGCATTGTACGGTAGGAAATGTCGGACCCCACTTTATTGGGACGAAGTTGGGGAAAAGCAATTGACAGGGCCGAGTTAGTTGAGCAAAGCTAAGGAGAAAGTGGAGTTGATACGGAAGAATCTTAAAGCCGCTCAAGACCGACGTAAGAGTTGGGCGTACATCGAAGAAGACCGTTAGAGTTTGCAATTGGGGACGAGTGTATCTTCGAGCTTCTCCGATGAAGGGTGTTAAGAGGTTTGGGCGAAAAGTGGAAACCGAGTCCGAGATATGTGGGGCCTTTTGACATCATCGAAAGGATTGGAAAGTTAGCGTATAGACTTCGGTTACCGGAATCAATGTCTAGTGGTACATAATGTCTTCCATGTATCCATGCTTAAGAAGTGTCTATCTTCTACGGATGTGGAATCTCAATTTAATCCGGAATTACTTCAAGATAACCTAGCCTACGTTGAGAAGCCGGTTAAGATTCTGGATAGGAAAGAGAAGGTAGTCAAGAGAAGGATAATCCCTTTGGTCTTGGTGCAATGGAGCAATCATTCACCAAGTGAAGCGACATGGGAAGAAGAAGATGTGTTGACAGCCGAGTTCCCAGAGTGGGTCGACCTTCCAGGTACGTTCAAGTTTCAAGGACGAAACTCCTCTTAAGGGGGGAGGAATGTAATATCCCGGTTTTCGAATAAGGGCACTTCGCCTTTTAACGAGAACCGGAATAATATATTTATTTTATTTCGGATTTTAAGTTTTAAAATAAAAAGAAGGGGGATAACGGTTTTTGTTTTAATTGGGAGTTAATGGGTATTATGGGGAGTTACTCTCCCATAATTCACATTCCATAAACAAAAAAAAAAAAAAAAGAACGGTTTATCCGAGAAGCGGGGGGGGGGGGCGCCGGTTTTTGGAAAAAGAGAGAAGAAGAGGCTTTTGAAAATCAAAGCCTAACCGTTGATCGTTTGTGCGTACGCATCAAGAGAAAAACGTTCTACGGAAGGAGAGGAACGTTTTGATACCAACGTTTAACCGTTTGGTGAAGGTAAGTTTTAAACCTCTTTTAGAATCCTTGAAGTTTTGGTAGTTTTTCTTGCTTTAGTCATCATCAATCGCCGAAAGGGCTGTGCTTTTGTGATTAGAATCGTAGTTTGATCGATTCGGTTGATCAATTTGTAGGTTGAATCGAAAGCTAGGTCTTGGTCGGGGTTGGATCGTTGTGTTGCTCGCTTTTAAAAGGTAACGGGGTTTTCATATTGAATAATTGATGTTTTATAATGATTAGTGTGAAGTAAAGAGGTGTTCAACCGTATTTATTTGGGATATTGTTGAAGTTCTTTTTAATCATTGTTGCTGCTATGTTTGCCGGAAATAAAAAAGAAAAGGAAATTAAAGAAAGCTTTGTAAGAACTAAGAAGTCATGATCATTGCATCGGGTGTGTTTTGTTTGTTTTGCTTCTTTGATTGATATAGATTTTTATTATATTTTATTATTTTATCGTTTATATTGGGTAGTACATGAATTAAATGTCCAGAAGAAGTTGCTGTTGTTGCCGAAGGAAGGAAGAAAAGAGAAAAGAAAAAAAAAAAAAAAAAAAATAAAAGAACGTGTTCTTTCAACCGTTGAAAGTTGGGTTGATAATAAACAAATAAATAAGATTTGTAGTAGAAAGTTGCAGTAGAATGACATTTAGAGAAAAGGGTAGAAAAAAAAAAAAAAAAATAATGACGAGAACAAAAAAAAAGGGGAAACAACAGCATTTCTTAAAAAAAAATAAAAATAATATATATATATATATATATATATATATATATATATATATATATATATATATATATATATATATATATATAATAGTTAAATGTTTAATTTATTTGTTTGTAGTGTGGTGGTATACAAGAGTATAGTTTGGAGTCTTCCTAATATGTTCTAAACAACCTTAATAAATATTCATAAACATTACAAAGCCATAAATAGGTTTCTGATGCGTTTAGTTCTGCACCAAGTGGACTTCTTATGGATGAAACTTGGGACCGTCGGAAACTTAGGATTGGCCTTGTGCTTTGATGAACTAGGGATCATCATTGTCTGTGTAATTGCGAGATTGAGTCTAGAAGTCTAAGAAGAGGGAGTAGGGAGCTTTTGTATTGAATGAAACTAGGTGGCTAGTTAATCGCTTAATAAACGTAATTGACTAGATAAAAGATTAAGCATCATGAGAGCTTGAATAGGCACAGTACAACATCGGCAATGTGTTGGTTGGCCAGATAAAGTGGTAATGGTCACCGCCGGATTCTAGACAAAGCCGAAAGTAGTGATCATACCGCCGGACAACCTCACGAACGAAATAGTCATTCACCGGACAAACTTTCTAGTGCTAGCCGCTAAAGTGATTGATCGCCTCGGGACCGCTAGAGATTTATCTCTATAGGGTTGCAACTTCTGTCTTAGTGCATATCTCACTAAGTGTAGTGCCCTCGCAAACATGCTGTAACATAGATAAGCTAAGCTAGTAACCCTAGTGGACCTCATGTTATACTATGAATATAACGTGATAGTTAGATGTAAGATCATGTTTAAACGGTTTATTAATAAGATGATGGTTACTTGCTTTCTTTATAAAACGCATGATTTCAATAGCTTTTACTCGTTACTAAGTACGTTTGTACTTACCCGTTATATGCTTGTTTGAGAAGATGAACAAAGTTTATGGAGATGATGAATACGATGAGGAAGTTTGAAGTTTTTATATGAAGTTGCTTTTGAAGACTTTCTTTATTTCAGTTTTTGATTTAAAACTATGTTGTCAATTCAATTTGAATGTTGTGTTTTTTTTTTGTGTTTGGCTCGTTTAGTGGCCTTTGTTGTAAGACTAGATCGTTTGGCTTCTTTTGTTTTGGAATTGATGTAAGACGTTTCAATTTCCATTTTGGATTTTAGTGCAAAGATTGAATCTGGTTGTGTTGGTCTTTGGAATTTATTTTTCCCCGAGTCGTTTCGTTTCCGCATTGTGTTTATGATATATGACGTAAGGCTTATGTATAATATTGAATTATATTTAATATTATACATGCCGGGCGTTCGTTTCCGGATAAGGACTCGGATCCGGGAACGGGGCGTCACAGTTGGTATCAGAGCCAATGTTTCTTTGCTGCTTAGGATTTGATTTTTCTTGAGATAAGTTTTAGAGCCTTAGTAACCTTTAAGTTCTTTCTCTTGTTCTTCAGAATGGTGACTACACGCAGAGGTTCAAATGCCAATGATAATGGTGAAGGCAGTTCACGAAATCCGTTTGCGGTGCGCAGGGAAGGGGCGCAGGTAGAGGCGAGGCAGGCAGACCTACGCTTAGTCGCCCGCAGGTTTCGGGGTGAATGCTACTACTACCGTGCCTGACTACAACACACCTTTGTATGTGACAGTGGTTGGGGAGATACCCCTGATTCATGTGACACCAGCTGTTACGGTATATCCTCCTCCATCCGGAGCACAGCAGTCACAACCGATCTATAGCCGTCCACCTGCATCAGCTTTTTATCCGCCACCAGTTTATGACTACACACCACAACCTACAGTTCTTCCTCCACCGCCGAGCGGAGCTGATACTTTTGTGACACCAGTGTTATGCTTACCAAGAAGCCAAACCACACAACGGCGGCCACCACAACAAGAAGCCACCACATCGCCAGCTTTCATCGGTATGGGATCGGTCACTCGTGGGTTTCCACCTCGGCAAGCATATCCACCACCCCCATATCAACAACCTCACCAAGCAAGAGATACCCTATGGATACCCTCCAAGTGTACCCTCAAGCTTTGCCGCTTAGACCAGCGGCTGAGCAAGCACCACCGGTGGATTGGTACACCGACCGAGAAGGAACAGGGTTCGACTTCTTCGGGAATGTGGAACATTCAAAGGCCGAAAATGGTTAAGAAGTTTTGAAAAGGCCTCAGGAATATTCATGTTCCCGAATCCGAGATGGCCCAGCTTGGCGCCGCTTTTCTCTTGGGGGCAAACTCGAAGCTTGGATCGACGCCATCCGAGTAGTAATGGAAAGATAACATTGGGAAGGCTTTAAAGTTATGTTTTACAACGAGTATTTCCCAATAACAAGACAGCAGTACAAAGGCTAGCCGCTTCTTAAAGCATAAGCAAGGTACACAAACCGACGGTATCTCGCATACCAACAAGTTTAATGAGTTAGGACGGTTTTACCCTGAGCTGATGAATGTTGAAGAAAGAAAGATGGCACTATACAAGGATGGGTTGGCTTATGAAATACAGTCAGGTATGTTGGGTTTTACAACCAGAATATGGCCGAGCTTATGAACAAGGCTTTGGAGGTTGAGACTTTTAGGAAGAAAGCTACCGTTGTAGTTGGGAATAAGAGGCCGTTTGGATCTTTTCGCAGTAATAATCGTGGGGCACCGCAGCGAACTTTAAGAAGACCGCAAAGACCGCCGACGCTTAATCGAAAAGTGGTCCACCCGCGTATGTTCTAAATGCAACAAGGCGCATGCAGAGAGAGTGCGAGTTGGAGGTAACGGTTGTTTTAGCTGTGGAGAAACGGGGCACTTCTCCAGGAACCGTCCTAAGAACTTATCTCGCCGGAACCCAAAGCAGTAACGAGGGGAATCGAATGCAAACCGTGGATCTTCTAGCGACCTACCCGTGTGTTTGCTATTGATGTGGAACCGTAAGAGCTCGATGATCTTGTTGTTACGGTACATTTTAAGTGTTTGTGTTTATTATGAATACTTAATATTATATGGACGCATATGATGTTATTTATTGTACTTAAATTGATCCACTTGCTAGGTACCATAATCATAGATAGCTTAGCAAAGGTTTCGGCCTTGTTTGATACCGGAGCCTCGTGTACTTTTGTGTCTTCTAAGATAGCTAGGAAGTTGAACCTACCACTTCGGAGTTGGAGAAACCTCTAAGTATCACTACACCTTTGGGAAGAGTTACTAAAGTTGCACAAGTTTTACCTCAAGTCGACGTTAGAGTTGGGACTTATAGGTGTAAATCGACTTGACAGCTTTGGACTTCACAGACTTTGATGTAATTCTCGGGATGGATTGGCTATCCAAGAATTTTGTTCATGTGGATTGTAGAGGTAAGAAAGTGGTCTTCGAGTTCCGGGTAAGTCGATAAGACCTTTCGTGGTAACGTTTTTACGCCAAGTAAGAAGAGGCATCCGATAATATCAGCGGTCAGAGCCATGAAAGCTTTGCAGAAGGGTTGTGAAGGGTATGTTCTTTATGCTATGGACACAGAGAAGCATACTCCTAAGTTAGAAGAAACTCCTATAGTTAAGGATTTCCCTGAAGTTTTTCCAGATGAGTTACCAGGAAATATGCCTGACAGGGACATATAGTTTGAGATACATTTAATCCCAGGAGCAGCACCTACAGCCAAGGCACCTTATAGGATGGCACCAAATTTGAATTAAAAGAGTTAAAACTACAGCTTAAGGACATGTTAGAAGGGAATGTGATTCAGCCAAGTACATCGCCTTGGGGAGCACCGGTTTTGTTTGTGAAGAAGAAGGATGGTAGTTTGAGGATGTGCATCGACTACAGAGCCTTAAATAACCCGACAATCAAGAATAAGTATCCTTTGCCTAGGATTGATGACTTGTTTAACCAAATTGCAAGGAAAGAAGGTGTTTTCTAAGATTGACCTTAGGTCGTTATCACCATTGAAGGTCAAGGTTGCGTATAGACCGAAGACAAACGTTTAGTACGAGGTATGGACATTATGAGTTCCTTGTCATGCCTTTCGGACTCACTAATGCTCCATCGCATTTATGGATTTAATGCAAAGAGTCTTCATGCCTTATCTTGATAAATTTGTGGTAGTATTCATAGATGATATCTTGATATACTCTAAGGATGAGAAGGAGCATGAGGAGCATCTAAGGATTGTTTTGCGTACTTTAAGGGAAAAGAAATTGTATGCCAAGTTTTCTAAGTGTGAGTTTTGGTTAAAGCAAGTTAGTTTTCTTGGCCATGTAATTTCGGAGATGGAATTCAAGTTGACCCCGCGAAGGTGAAGCCGTCTCTAAGTGGCCTAGACCTACTACGGTGACGAGAGATAAGAAGTTTTCTCGGGTTTAGCAGATACTACAAGAAGTTTGTACAAGATTTCTCGAAGATAGCAACTCCTCTCACTAGACTTACTCGAAAAAACATCAAGTTTGAGTGGACAAAGGAGTGTGAGGAAGCTTTTCGTACGTTGAAGGATAAGTTGACTCGCAAAGACTCGTGTTAGCTTTGCCGAGGTCTTTGATAACTATGACGTGTATACGATGCTTCGAGTCGTGGTTTGGGATGTGTTCGATGCAAGCAGTGAAAGGTAATTGCTTACGCCTCTAGGCGCTTAAAGGTTCATGAGAAGAACTATCCTACACATGACTTGGAGTTGGCAAAGCAGTGGTTTTTGCTTTGAAACAAAGGAGGCACTACCTTTATGGAGTTAAGGCAAGAATATTCACGGATCATAAGAGCCTTAAGTTCTTTTTCACTCAAGAGAATTTGAATATGAGGCAAAGAAGATGGTTGGAATTTGTGAAGGACTATGACTTGGACATTCAATACCATCCGGGTAAAGCGAATGTTGTAGCGGATGCACTTAGCCGGAGACCAGTTAATGCTATCACTACCTTGCAAGAAGTGATCCATCGCTTAGACAGCTTACGATTCAAGTGGTTAAACGGGAAGGTGAAGCTCGTTGTTTTGCGCCATTGATGGCAAGGTCGAGTTGTTGGATGATATCCGAGCAAAGCAAGATGAAGACCCGTTGTTAGTTGATTTGAAGCGCGTAGCTCGAGAGAAACCTACAGTGGGTTATCAGTTGGATAAGAGTGGACATCTTTGGTATGGTAATCGTTTGTGTGTGCCTGATGTTGATGAACTAAGGCAGCAAGTAATGGATGAAGCCTATAAGATTGCTTTTGCGGTTCATCCAGGATCTACCAAGATGTACCGAGACCTCAAAGAAAGGTATTGGTGGCCTGGCATGAAGTTGAATATCGCAGAGTTCGTGGCAAGGTGTGATACATGCCAGAGAGTTAAAGCAGAGCACGTAAGGCCGGGAGGTTTGTTGAAGCCTTTGGAAGTACCGGAATGGAAATGGGAGAACATCACAATGGACTTCATCACCGGTTTACCGCGTACGAAGAGTGGCCATGACATGATTTGGGTGATTGTTGACGGACTCACGAAATCAGCCCATTTCTTGCCATGTAAGGTTGACATGCCTATTAAGAAGTTCACTCAACCGTATTTGGACAATATAGTGAGACTTCATTGTGTGCCTTTATCTATCGTATCCGACAGGGGATAGTAGATTCATAAGTCACTTCGGAAAGGATTGCAAAAGGCTTTTGGAACAAAGACGGACTTGAGTACAGCCTTTCACCCGCGTACGTACGGTCAATCCGAGAGGACAATTCGTACTCTCGAGGACATGCTTAGAGCTTGTGTTCTTGAGGTAGGAGGATCATGGGATGACTTCCTCTCAGTGGCAGAGTTTGCTTATAACAACAGTTATCATGCCAGTTTGGGGATGCCACCGTTTGAAGCATTGTACGGTAGGAAATGCCGGACCCCACTTTATTGGGACGAAGTTGGGGAAAAGCAGTTGACAGGGCCAGAGTTAGTTGAGCAGGCTAAGGAGAAAGTGGAGTTGATACGGAAGAATCTTAAAGCTGCTCAAGACCGACAGAAGAGTTGGGCAGACATCAGAAGAAGACCGTTAGAGTTTGCAGTTGGGGACGAGTGTATCTTCGAGCTTCTCCGATGAAGGGTGTTAAGAGGTTTGGGCGTAAAGGAAACCGAGTCCGAGATACGTGGGGCCTTTTGACATCATCGAAAGGATTGGAAAGTTAGCGTATAGACTTCGGTTACCGGAATCAATGTCTAGGGTACATAATGTCTTCCATGTATCCATGCTTAAGAAGTGTCTATCTTCTACGGATGTGGAATCTCAATTTAATCCGGAATTACTTCAAGATAACCTAGCCTACGTTGAGAAGCCGGTTAAGATTCTGGATAGGAAAGAGAAGGTAGTCAAGAGAAGGATAATCCCTTTGGTCTTGGTGCAATGGAGCAATCATTCACCAAGTGAAGCGACATGGGAAGAAGAAGATGTGTTGACAGCCGAGTTCCCAGAGTGGGTCGACCTTCCAGTACGTTCAAGTTTCGAGGACGAAACTCCTCTTAAGGGGGAGGAATGTAATATCCCGGTTTTCGAATAAGGGCACTTCGCCTTTTAACGAGAACCGGAATAATATATTTATTTTATTTCGGATTTTAAGTTTTAAAATAAAAAGAAGGGGGATAACGGTTTTTGTTTTAATTGGGAGTTAATGGGTATTATGGGGAGTTACTCTCCCATAATTCACATTCCATAAACAAAAAAAAAAAAAAAGAACGGTTTATCCGAGAAGGGGGGGGGGGGGCCGGTTTTTGGAAAAAGAGAGAAGAAGAGGCTTTTGAAAATCAAAGCCTAACCGTTGATCGTTTGTGCGTACGCATCAAGAGAAAAACGTTCTACGGAAGGAGAGGAACGTTTTGATACCAACGTTTAACCGTTTGGTGAAGGTAAGTTTTAAACCTCTTTTAGAATCCTTGAAGTTTTGGTAGTTTTTCTTGCTTTAGTCATCATCAATCAAAAGGGCTGTGCTTTTGTGATTAGAATCGTAGTTTGATCGATTCGGTTGATCAATTTGTAGGTTGAATCGAAAGCTAGGTCTTGGTCGGGGTTGGATCGTTGTGTTGCTCGCTTTTAAAAGGTAACGGGGTTTTCATATTGACTAATTGATGTTTTATAATGATTAGTGTGAAGTAAAGAGGTGTTCAACCGTATTTATTTGGGATATTGTTGAAGTTCTTTTTAATCATTGTTGCTGCTATGTTTGCCGGAAATAAAAAAGAAAAGGAAATTAAAGAAAGCTTTGTAAGAACTAAGAAGTCATGATCATTGCATCAGGGTGTGTTTTGTTTGTTTTGCTTCTTTGATTGATATAGATTTTTATTATATTTTATTATTTTATCGTTTATATTGGGTAGTACATGAATTAAATGTCCAGAAGAAGTTGCTGTTGTTGTCGAAGGAAGGAAGAAAAGAGAAAAGAAAAAAAAAAAAAAAAAAAAAAATAAAAGAACGTGTTCTTTCAACCGTTGAAAGTTGGGTTGATAATAAACAAATAAATAAGATTTGTAGTAGAAAGTTGCAGTAGAATGACATTTAGAGAAAAGGGTAGAAAAAAAAAAAAAAAAAAAAATGACGAGAACAAAAAAAAGGGGAAACAACAGCATTTCTTAAAAAAAAAAAAAAAAAAAAAAATATATATATATATATATATATATATATATATATATATATATATATATATATATATATATATATATAGTTAAATGTTTAATTTATTTGTTTGTAGTGTGGTGGTATACAAGAGTATAGTTTGGAGTCTTCCTAATATGTTCTAAACAACCTTAATAAATATTCATAAACATTACAAAGCCATAAATAGGTTTCGATGCGTTTAGTTCCGCACTGGACTTCTTATGGATGAAACTTGGGACCGTCGGAAACTTAGGATTGGCCTTGTGCTTTGATGAACTAGGGATCATCATTGTCTGTGTAATTGCGAGATTGAGTCTAGAAGTCTAAGAAGAGGGAGTAGGGAGCTTTTGTATTGAATGAAACTAGGTGGCTAGTTAATCGCTTAATAAACGTAATTGACTAGATAAAAGATTAAGCATCATGAGAGCTTGAATAGGCACGGACAACATCGGCAATGTGTTGGTTGGCCGATAAAGTGGTAATGGTCACCGCCGGATTCTAGACAAAGCCGCTTAAAGTAGTGATCATACCGCCGGACAACCTCACGAACGAAATAGTCATTCACCGGACAAACTTCTAGTGCTAGCCGCTTAAAGTGATTGATCGCCTCGGGACCGCTAGAGATTTATCTCTATGGGGTTGCAACTTCGTCTTAAGTGCATATCTCACTAAGTGTAAGGCCCTCGCAAACATGCTTGTAACATAGATAAGCTAAGCTAGTAACCCTAGGGACCTCATGTTATACTATGAATATAACGTGATAGTTAGATGTAAGATCATGTTTAAACGGTTTATTAATAAGATGATGGTTACTTGCTTTCTTTATAAAACGCATGATTTCAATAGCTTCTACTCGTTACTAAGTACGTTTGTACTTACCCGTTATATGCTTGTTTGAGAAGATGAACAGTTTATGGAGATGATGAATACGATGAGGAAGTTTGAAGTTTTTATATGAAGTTGCTTTTGAAGACTTTCTTTATTTCAGTTTTTGATTTAAAACTATGTTGTCAATTCAATTTGAATGTTGTGTTTTTTTTTTTGTGTTTGGCTCGTTTAGTGGCCTTTGTTGTAAGACTAGATCGTTTGGCTTCTTTTGTTTTGGAATTGATGTAAGACGTTTCAATTTCCATTTTGGATTTTAGTGCAGCATTGAATCTGGTTGTGTTGGTCTTTGGAATTTATTTTTCCCCGAGTCGTTTCGTTTCCGCATTGTGTTTATGATATATGACGTAAGGCTTATGTATAATATTGAATTATATTTAATATTATACATGCCGGGCGTTCGTTTCCGGATAAGGACTCGGATCCGGGAACGGGGCGTCACAATCTATAACTTGTGTATGTCACATTAAAGCTTTCTACTATATTTTGAATGTGACATAAATTATTTATAAGTATTTTATCTAATATTTTGTATGTCACATTATGAACTTATTTTAATATGTGTTTCAAATGATCTTGGTCATGACATCACTTTAGTATAATTGTTAATGTGACATATGACATTTTTATATCTATATTTTGTGGATTTATTATCTCATGCTACTTTAATATATTTAAGCTACATATGTATAGTATATGTATGGTTTGTTTTATATAATGTATATGTCGGCCCCTTTCCTGCTAGTCTCTTTCTGTTCTAAGTCGGCCCGATGGCCCAGTACCTAGCGACCCATATAATATTCATATCATATCTCAAAATCCTTCCTCCTTAATATATTTCCCAGCTCTTTATAATTTCAGTCCATCATCTTTTAGCCCAGTTATTTCATATAACCTACTACTCATAATAAATTCCCAAAACCCTTTTTCTACTCCCCAAATCCTGCCGCCCCCACTTCTCATGCCCACCTTCCAAGAAACTTCGAGGATATAACTACGGGTGCATATGATCCGGTTTTTCGATTTTTAACTACTTTTAAAACCGAATTATTTTTTACGGTTTTAAAATTTACAAACCAAAACCGAACCACAGCAAGGTAAAACTATTTTATCCGGTCCGGTTGGGATCGACTTGGTTACGGTTTATTTTTTCCTGGTTTTTAGTCCTCTTTTTTTTTACAAATAATTCACTGAAAGTGTATTATCACGGTCCAGTGAATTCATTTCATTATTCATATGACAATCATACAAGATTCTCAATCTCCATCTACCATACACTATAACTCGAATGTCACTACCCCATATATATATATATATATATATATATATATATATATATATATATATATATATATATATATATGTGTGTGTGTGTGTGTGTGTGTGTGTGTTTTACACACAATATTATATTATCATATATTTCACTTATGATGATCATATAAAACCATGTAAACTGTTTTATTTCATCTTGTCATACGTTCTATTAGAATGGGCATCAAACTACGTGTGTGAGGTAGTTGATTGAAGTATTAATAGATCATTAACTGAAATATTAGTTATTTACATGTAGTGATAATTGAGGGGGACCGACGAAAAGTCTGTTCACCGTGGTGATCAGTTCTCACAATGTACTGACAAAAAGTCGGTTTTACTGTAGTACACGGGTAGATTGGTACACGAGTTGATTGGTGTGGTGCAAATAAAGGTCTCCTTGATTAACAGTGTCGATATCCATAGACATATACATACACACACACTCCGGTATGGTCCGTTTTTTATCATAGAAAACCAAAACCAAATTGTTTTTGTAATATCCCGAATTTCCAGAAAAGGGTAAAATAGTAATTGGGTATATATACTACGACCTAATTATTATTTAGCCAATTTTCATTTAATTAAAAATGATTTAATTAAAAGGATTTAGTTATTTAATTAAAGGATTTAATTAATGGATATAAAAAGAAAATAATCCCCAAAATCCCTTATTAGTTTTAGACGCAATTTCTCAAGAAATAAAGAGAGAGAGCGGCGCTCTCACAGAGAAAAAAAAAAGGACGCAGAGTTGCCAGGAAACATACAAATATAATCCTCATCGTGCGGCTAATCCGTCAGGATTTTGAACAGGCAGCAGTAGAAGAAATCGATCACTGGGGGAAAACAATCGTTTCCATATTTTGCGTTTTCTAAACAGTAAGTTTTCGGTTTAGCCGTAAAATCGTAACCTTGATCATTCTTGATAAAAGTTCGAGATTTGATTGTGTGAATGGTTGATTTAATCGTAGAGTATCGTTTAAATATCGTAGTCTGGTTGTAGGAGTTGTGAATTGATGGATTCAAGCCTTGCTTTCAGTTTTGGGATTGGTTTTGCTCGCAATTAAGGTAAGATGCTCTTCTTAATGAGTGATTAGGGTTTTACAATGTTAAGATTGAGTCTTAATGTTGAACGGTTTTACAATTTTAAGATTGTGTCTAAGTGTTGAATTGTGGTAAGAAGGTTTTCATATTGCATAATTGATGTTTTATGGTGTTAAGGTGAAATAAAGAGGGTGTTCAGCCGTATGTTAGTTATGTTATTATTGGCGTTGTTTAATTATTCACGACCTGTTCGTGTGATATAGATGGTGTTTTATATATATATTTGGGTTCTTAGTAGCTGTCGAAAGAAAGGGGTCTGATGCATAAATACTTGATGCATTAATACCCACTTGCTGTGTTTATGTTTGCCGAAAATGAAGATAAATAAATAAAACTTATCAAATAGTCAGGATCGTTTCATCTGTTTGTTTTATTTGTTTTACTTTTGGTAGATGCAGGTTTTGTTTATATATATATACTAGTGGGCGTTTCCGTGCTCCGCACGGTGTTGCCCCTACTTGGTTGTTACGTTGGTTGCGAAATGTGCTATTTGGGGCTACGGATCTATGTTTTTTTTCGTGTTGAGGAGGGAGGAAGTAGTTGTTATTGTTGTGATAAAAAAGAATCGTATGATTTTAAAAAAAAGGGGCATAATATAGGTTGTTTAATGTGTTAAAATGGTTGAAAGTTTGAAGGTTGCTGTGGAAATTGTAGTCAATACACATAGTATTTTTTTCATGGCGTTTGTGTTATCTGTTGGTTTGTATTTGTTTTCTTCTGTGGAAAGGTTGAATAAATGCTGCTACCTAAATGTGGTTCTTATTAATTTGGGCCCTGAAGAGGAAATATAAATTGTTCATATGTATTTACACAAAGTACATACCTGAATTAATTTTTCATATATGACTACGTAAAAATAAAAGCAACAGAAAGTGAATTTTTTCATATATTTTTCCTTATGGTAAGCCTGGACATACAAAACCAGATTGAAATAAGGCAAATCTAGCTGGACACTTATGGTGGAATCCAGACAGTCCGTCGGAGGATTTGTCTCACTATTTTTACATAATTGTACAGTCAACATTATTTGATTTTTATTTAATTATTTAATTCCAGCTTTTCTTTAGATTCAGATGCAGTCAACATTACAAAATTTCACATGTCTTTCGATTGGGAAAAAAGCAATTCCACCTTCAAGACTCAAATAAGGAATTTTGAAACGTATTCATTGTAATGCCATTGTCAATTGGCTGCCTAAAGCTTGATAAACAAAAAAGTTGAAAGACAAAAGTTTAATGTGAAAAATTAATGTTTGAAACAAATCAGTACGCATTCAAGGTATAGTTTCTTTGGAGAAATTTTCCCTCTTAATTTGTCTGATTTTAATGCAACTAAATGATTACAAGATTCCACATTTACACAATGAATTTAGTTTGAATTGCTTACATAGGGTTTGCGAACTGAGTTGAAGGCAGAAGCACACTGTTATGCGCCAATAATCTGTGCAGCACACAATTTGTAAGTTATGAAGAAGCATGAAGGAAGAAAAGCTCAGATTAAAAAATCCTACATCAAAAGCATACATATCATTGGTGAAACTGAAGCAATATAGATATACAATAATCAAGCCTTTCAACCTGCTGACAATGCAAAAAATATAATCGGAAGGACAGACCAAAGATCTTATATATTTATAAAAGAAAAGGAAAAAATCGATAGATCTAACACTTACAGGAAACTCATCATATAAGGTGATAATCACTCTTTCTGTTGAGGATAGACCAACAAAAATGCATTTTTTGTTGTAAAAATGGGGTTTATTTAGCCCATATCAGCCACGGTACCACACAAACCCACCAATCACCTGCCCATAAGCAAACATCAAAAGTGCGAGAAAAACAGAAAATCAACAAAGAATATGAGCAAAAACGATACTGAAACAAAACTCATGAACAATAAGTGTTTAGAAAAAATAACATAGGATCTGTGAGAAAATAAAATTACCAGGTAGATGCTCCAGGAAGATGAACGTACATAATTAGAGAATAGCCAATTCTCACCGATTTGTAAATCAAAATGGGGAAATATCATATCTTGAATCTTATATGACGACGATGCTAAGATGAAATTACCAAAACATTCAAGATCTTCATCAAAATAACTAAATGAAATGAATCCTATAGATAAAAAATATCATAATTGCCGTGAATCATCAAGAAGAAGAGATGGAGGGATGAATTGGAAATTGATTTTTTTTTTCTGGAAAAAATAAACTTACAGATTGAGGGATTGCATATTGACTGTGTAAACATTGCGAGAAACCGCTACCCGGAACCCACCAATTCTGCAATCATGATTGCCGTCAATGGTCGCTGTACAATGTACTTTAGTCAGAGCTCTGGTGCAGTCATTGAGTTGTATGTACGGAGACTGAACCGGTCAGATTACTGCAGGGAAAAACCCATTTTCAATCCAAATTAAACTATAATTTTAGCACACCACTTTACACCAACCACAAATTTATCGATATGCAAATAACCGCATGCTTATCAAAATAATTAAAATGATCGTAAAATCTAGGTGCATGCATAAAAACAATCCGAATTTTATAGGGACAACCAAACAATTTTGGGAAGCACATTCAAAAACAAAAGGCCGCTACCACCGATTTCATATCTCAAAAGTTTTTCATTGTCAACCTCACATTTCCTTTCTATTCCACATTTCTGCCATTTAAAATAGATCCTTCTAATGATCGAAGGTAAGACATTTCTTCATCATTTTTGTATTTTCAAAGGTTTGTTCCACCAATGAATATACCTACTTATTGCATCAAGGATTAACTTCTTCATACTCAACACACAATTCCGAAAATTTTAGAAAGAACAATGATTAAAATCCTTGATACCTTGTAAGCATCTTCATCGGTTAAATATCTCCAATATAAACAGGAAATACATTAGCACTATTAGCATATCCTGTTCACAAAACAAATTATCATAAAAGTTACTGATTAGTTAATTCATCAGAGAAGTCCAAAAAAAAAATCATCAGAGAAGTGGCAAAAGTCGTTTAAGACGAGGAAGGAGAGGACTACAACTGTGAAAGAAAGGAATATATCAATTAACCGTGAAAAAAAAAAAACAAAGAAAAGCAAAAAACCAATCTAGCAATTAAATTGAACGTCTGCTTCTTAAATTGTGAAAGAAAATGAAAAAGGAAAAAATGACAACAAAATAGAGCGAAGAAGAGAGACGACAAGAATTAGAAGACACGGCAATTGAGAAGACACTTATCTATCTAGGAGGAGGAGGTGCACGCCACCATCATCTGATCCGCCGTCATAGCCATAGCCACCGTCTATCCGACCTCGTCAGTCGTCAGACTCTGCACAATACACAGCAAAGAAGAAGCAGAAAATCAAATAGCAATTACATTGAAAGGAAAGATTTGCCTAAATCTAAAACACAAATCATCATTGTCTTCGATTAACTCTCCACCCTGTCTAGTGCCTCCATCTGTTTTCTTGTTTCCTGCTTCTTGCTCAGACTAACCCTCCTCCTTGTCAGCGTTAGCGCCGAAAGAAAATACGGAGACGGTTCATCTGCGAACGGCGATCTGCGAGCAGAAATGAGAGGAGAAGAAGATGGGCGGTGAGGGGCGGTGAGCTCGGCTGTAAACGAAGACTGGAAGATTTTAATTTTTGAAGGGGATTGGGATTGTGGAAGATTCGAGAGTAAGTAATTGCGTGTCATCATTCATGAAAAATTTGCAGTGGACAAGTGTAATTTGTGAACAGCTGGCAGCTGCCTATTATTAATTTGGAAATAAAATTAAAAAAATTATAAAAAAAAAGGCAGACGTAATAAAAGGGGGCGGGGGGGGGGGGGGGGGGGGAAGGAATTTGGTCGTCCCTATTATGCAGATTTATAAGTAAGAACAAGGTAAGATAGATATATATATATATATATATATATATATATATATATATATATATATATATATATATTTTGTAGTTTTGAAAGGTACTTGGATCAATCCGTACTATGTTGCAGGTAGAACACAAAAAAAGAGGTTTGATTAAATAAATATATATTATATAGTTGTTTAGTCTATTGTGTTGTGTTATTTCTTTTCGTAAAATATAAATATATGAATTGGTAGACAATAGATTTTATGGCTTATGTCGTTTCGATGCTTAACTTGTATCGTAGACCTTCTACTGAGCTTAAAAAAGATGAAATGGACTTGAACAAGCCTTGATTGAGTTTCTGATGCGTTTAGTTCCGGCACCGAATGTACTCTTCCAAAGAGTTGAAGTTCAGGACCTTCGGAAGAGAATGAAAGGCTTGTGATTTGATGAATTTGACTTCATCAATGTCTGTGTGTGTGCTAGGTTTGTCCGTGTCTAGTGGTCTAAGTAAGAGAGTAGAGTTGTGAGGGAGCTATTTGAAAATACTTAGGTGGCTAGATAATAAACTAATCTTGTGTAGTTAAAATATTAAACATCATGTTATTCTTGGTAAGACACAAGTCTATATCGCGATTTGTGGGCGGTCGGTAAAAGCGAGTAACCTTTAAAGGGCACCAGGAGTAGAGGAACTTTGCAAGTTAATAACTCTGCGGGCCCAAGGGCACTAGGAGTAGAGGGACTTTACAATTGAATAACTCCGTAGGTTCATAAGACCCCAAGTACGGAGGGACTTCGCTGAACGTGTACACTATCGGGGCTAACCCATGGCTATTGGTGTGATCCACCAATAGGTTGTACCCAGATGTCTCGTAGTGGGCAGCACAATGCGTTTAGCCCTTCAATGCTGATGTAACAAAGATAAGCTAAGCTAGAACCAGTTAGTCACAACATGTTGATGAGCATGACGTGAACCCTAGAGTTGAGTCGGTCTCATAAAGATAACTTAATAATAATAATGTAAACCTTTCCGTTGTAGAACTTAATTATACGTTAGCTTCACACTCTTACTAAGTACCTATGTACTTACCCCTTTGCGTGTTTGTTTGTGCTTTGGGGTGAGAAAACGAACAGGTTGACCATGGGCTCAATGGGGATGATATAGGTTGTTGATGATGCCTTGATGATGAAGTCTTATCCGATGTATTCTTTCATTTCCATTGTATGTTGTTGTAGACTTGTTGTTTAGCTTCTCGAGTTAGTTGTTGTACTTTTATTTCTAAACTTTTGTGAGACAAGTTTATAGCTTTTGTACTTCGTATTTTGTAAGGAATCGTTGTTGTAAGTTTCTTTCCCCGTCTTTAGAATGGTTGTAATCAATTCTTAGTAGCATTTATGATTTTACCCGAGTCTTTTTGGCTTCCGTTTGTTTTTATTGATTCGACGACGTATAGGCTTTCGTTTGTTTTTATTTAATGATATACGCGCCATCGTTCTCCTTCCGGATAAGGACTCGGTATCCGGGAGCGGGGCGTTACAGTTAGCGTCCTTACTGTCATAGGCCTATTTTTCAAAGATAAGATTCCTTTGGACCTTTTAGAACTTCCCTGATCTTCCTTGATCTTGGTGGTAAATCCTCGTAAGACTAAGAATCCTTAAAGCGTGGTTAGGTTTCATTAGGACCAAGTGAAAAGTCTTCTTAGACGAAGGTTAAGTTGAGTTCTTAGTTCACATCTTGTGTGTGATTCCCTTAGGTTTTGTTCCTTCTAGGATCCTTAGTAGAAACCCTATCTTCTTTCGAAGTTTCCAAACCATAACTTGTCACATAGGATTAAGTGAAACCCCTTTAAGTAAAACTTCGGGATCGGAATCTTAGGCTTGCACCCTTAAGTTGAGGACCTCTTGGTTGGATTTGCTTTACTCTTTCCATTTTGACCTCTCCACGTTCTTTACACACGAACATCTAATCCCGCTTGGCCTAAATTTGTAGAGAATGATATTTGACTCAACTCTACAAGTCCTCCACTTTCTCTTTTCACCATTGCTTGGTTTATGTTTACCAAAATTCTTTGACCTTGCGTTCCTCAAGATGGGTTCCACACGAACTGCATATGTAATTATATCCTTACCAAGTACTTCGCCTCATTTTTAATAATTAGTACTGTTGAAGGGTTTCTCCCTTTGGCACATAGCTTTATCATCCTCGTTGTTGGCTCTATCCAACACGAGTGAATGCTTTTTGTTTCTGTGTTTTCCTTTCATGTAAAACCATTTCTCCTGCTCCACAAATTCTGAATATTTTCAGCAATGTATATTATTGTATTATCTACAATTTATCTTTTTACATCGACTTGATAATCGGTATGGATTGTACAGAAAAACCATGCTATTGCTGGACACTCTGTCCAGAAAATCTGCAGCAGCACCTTCACTTCTTCTTCTATTTTGAATAAGTTAAACATCTTCAAATTACCTGAAGTTTTTCATCTACAACTTTCCTTTTTGAATCAAGTACTAATTCTTTTTCGTTTGACCAAAATCCGTAATTTAAGTCAGTGTTTACCAGTATGGAAATTTCGACAGCTTGTGCATTCGGCAGAATTAATTATTTTTGACCGACTTTCTCTCATTCAAAAATTCTAATATTTTTATGCCACCTGGGAAACTCCAGTATCTAAATCTTTTCTCTTTGGATCGTGCTCAAATTATTTTTCGTTTGGGGCTTCACAAGTTGATAATATCAGATCCGGAGTAATTATTCTACACAATAACCTAAAAGAAATCCTAACATCTTCGACTTAGGGTTTGGGCTAAGAGAGTAGTAACATAGGTTTTCCGAAGTGATCTTTCCCTAGGATAGGTCTCTTTGTAGGATTTTTGTAAAGTTAACACTGTTGTTTCTTTTGCAGTTAAACAAGAATCAAGATGCTATCATCCAGCATGCCATGTTTGATGTTCAGACCCTTTTCATTCCAAGCTTCCGATTTCAATTCAGATTACTACACCTGGTACCTTTCAGCTTTAAATCTTATTTAGGCCATTTAGAGCCATGAATCACCAGACGCATATTTTGACACTTCCTCTTATTTCTTGGTGTTTTTATAACACTTTTGTACACCGGTTGAAATGTCTAGTTTTGTTTTAATCTTTTCATTCCCATATGAGGAATAACCGTGAGCAGTTATTCCTTGGCAGTGTACTATTCATCACGGGAAGTGCAACTTTGAAACCCCGAATTGGATCGTCAATGATCTTTCACACTTCCTTTCAAAGTTTAAATTAATTCTTTGGAATCAAACTTTATCTGGCAGTTCTTAAGTGTCTTTTCCCCTTCACTTAAAAGCTTGTTTACCGTTTACTCATTCAAACTTTTGATATTATTTTAGCATATCTTAAGGAAATCTCTTTTCCCCTTTCAATCTTGAGATAACTCAACCTTTCTTGAATAATGCAATTTTGACTTTCCTTGACAAGTTTATTTCAAACTGAGACCTTCTAGAGTACTCGATTTGTCTCCATAGCCCTTCATGTTGAGATTCTTGCTCCCTACTTGATTTCTAAATTGTCTAGTCTTTTTGATGCTCGACCTTGCACCTTTGCTTTGCTTCTCGGTTGTATGATGATCCATCTACGATATTCACATGATCCGAGGATTCTTCTAGTTTGCCAATAGCCACTTTGTTAACCAAATGATTAACAATCAAGGTCACCTTCCTATGTTCTCAAGCTCAGTGTTCTCTCTCCATGCATTGGGAATATTTCCAAGTCCATCATGTGGCGCTTCCCTTGACGTCTCCACCTTCTAAGGGCTTATGTAAGAGCTCGTCGTCTTCCTTTCAAGTGGCTTAAGTTCCATTGCAGACCACCGTAACTTGCAGAATTCCACTATCTCAAAAGAATCTCATCTGCAAGATAATCCTTTTGCTTCTTTCTTAATGGCTATCTTTTGTATTATGATACAATGCTTCACTCATTAGTTTGGAACCAACTTCAACTTCCCTGGACCTAGAATCATTTTTTTAACCCCTACAACATCTTTTGTTTTGAGAACTTGTTGCCCTTTCTTCGGCTTACCAAGTTGACATACCACTCTGGTACTCAACTTGTCACCTTTCAACTCTATTCGTTTTCCAAATTAACCCTTTTTGGCTTAAGGATTGGATCAGGCCTTCAGACAAAAGTATGACAATGCATGTTCTCCATCCCCAAGGAGTCTCAGAAGTCCTTCAGCTAGGATCCTTGCAGTTCTTCAGAAAGCTTATTGTGCCATTATGGATGTTGACATCAAAAGAAGTCAAGTGTGCCAGAAGTGTGGTTTCGGCTGGGAAGATTCAGCTTTCCAGGTATAGGTCAATAGGAGCAAGTAAAGTGTGTTGAACCGTTGATTGAAAGTTTCAAGGTAGTTGATGAGTTCGCGAAGGAACAAGATGAAGATCCAGTTGTACTGGGTACAAGTGATTGGCCCGAACCAAACTAGCCAGTCGTTACGACTTAGATGAACATGGCAACCTTTGGCATCGAAATCAGCTCTGGGTTCATAATGCGGAAGATCTGAGGAAGAAGGTGACGTACGGAGAAACCAAGATGTACAGAGAGCTGGAACAATACTACTGATGATCTCGAGGAAGATAGAGATAGAAGCGTTGTCTACAACAATGGTTACCACGTCAACATCCCAATGTCAACAGCTGGAACACTGCAAGGAGAAAAGCGAAGAACTCCAATCTTCTAGGATGAAGTGGAGCGATGACAGAATACGAGACCAAAGTTGATACAACAAGCCAACGAGAAGATTGAAATGGGTCATCGTAGCCTCGAGATGGTTTAAGACGGGTAGAAGAGTTGTGAAGATGGAAGAAGAAGACATTTAGAGTCTAAAGTGAAGATAAGTTCACCTAAAGACGTCTCTCACGGTTAGTGACAGGGAAATGTCTAACCGTCTTGGATGTGGAAGCAAGCGTTGACCTCGAAATGGTTGAAGAGACTTTGACCTACGCGGAAGAATCAAGTAAACTTTAGAGCGGCAGATGAAAAAAGTTGAGAAAGAAGATGTACAACTAGTCTTGGTTTGGTCAAGGAGTCAGACACCGGCAGAGGCGACGTGAGAGTTAGAAGACGAGACGTTTTGCAAGTCCAGAGTTCAAGTATCTCCAAGTTATGTTCAGTTTCGAGGACGAAACTCTTTTTAAGGGGAAAGGGATGTAATATCCCAAATTTCCAGAAAAGGGTAAAATAGTAATTGAGTATATTTACTACGACCTAATTATTATTTAGTCTATTTTCATTTAATTTAAAAGGATTTAATTAAAAGGATTTAGTTATTTAATTAAGGGATTTAATTAATGGCTATAAAAAAGAAATAATCCCCAAAATCCTTTATTAGTTTTAGACGCAATTTCTGAAGAAAAAAAAGAGAGAGAACGGCGCTCTCACAGAGAAAAAAAAGGACGCAGAGTTGCCAGGAAACATGAGAACATAATCTTCAATCGTGCGGCTAATCCGTCAGGATTTTGAGCAGGCAGCAGTAGAAGAAATTGATCACTGGGAGAAGACGATCGTTTCCATACTTTTCGTTTTCTAAATAGTAAGTTTTTGTTTTAGCCCTAAAATTGTAACCTTGATCGTTCTTTATAAAAGTTTGAGTTTTGATTGTGTGAATGGTTGATTTAATCGTAGAGTATCGTTTAAATATCGTAGTTTGGTTGTAGGAGTTGTGAATTGAAGGATTCAAGCCTTGCTTTCAGTTTTGGGATCGGTTTTGCTCGCAATTAAGGTAAAAGGCTCATACTAATGAGTGATTACGGTTTTACAATGTTAAAGTTGAGAAAAAGGGGGTCTGATGCATAAATACCTGATGCATTAATACCAACTTGCTGTGTATATGTTTGCCGAAAATGAAGATAAATAAATAAAACTAATCAAATAGTCAGGATCGTTTCATCTGTGCGTTTTATTTGTTTTACTTTTGGTAGATGTAGGTTTTGTTGTTATATAATATTATATATATATATATATATATATATATATATATATATATATATATATATATATATTGTAGTTTTGAATGGTAGTCAGATCAATCCGTACTATGTTGCAGGTAGAACACAAAAAAAGGGGTTTGATTTAATCAATATATATTATATAGTTGTTTAGTCTATTGTGTTGTGTTATTTCTTTTTCATAAAATATAAATATATGAATCAGTAGACAATGGATTTTGTGGCTTATTTCGTTTCGATGGTTAACTTGTATCGTAGACCTTCTACAGAGCTTAAAAAAGAGGAAATAGAGTTGAACAAGCCTTGATTGAGTTTCTGATGCGTTTAGTTACGGCACCGAATGTACTCTTCCAAAAACTTGAAGTTCGGGACCGTTGGAAGAGCATGAAAGGCTTGTGCTTTGATGAATTAGACTTCATCAATGTCTGTGTATGTGCTAGGTTTTTCCGTGTCTAGTGGTCTAAGTAAGATAGTAGAGATGTGAGGGAGCTTATTTGAAAATACTTAGGTGGTTAGATAATAAACTAATAATTAACGTACTTGTGTAGTAAATAGATTAAACATCATGTCATTCTTGGTAAGACACACGTCTATATCGTGATGTGTGGGCGGTCGGTAAAAGCGAGTAACTCTGCTGGCCTTTAAAGGGCACCAGGAGTAGATGGACTTCGCAAGTGAATAACTCTGCTGGCCCAAGGGCACCAGGTATAGAGGGACTTTACAATTGAATAACTCCGTAGGTTAATAAGACCCCAAGTACGGAGGGACTTTGCCGAACGTGTACACTATCGGGGCTAGCCCATGGCTATTGGTGTGATCCACCAATAGGTTTCACCCAGATGTCTCATGGTGGGCAGCACCATGCGTAGTGCCCTTGAATGCTGATGTAACAAAGATAAGCTAAGCTAGAAACAGTTAGTCACAACATGTTGGTGAGCATGACATGAACCCTAGAGTTGAGTCGGTCTCATAAAAATAACTTAATAATAATAATGTAAACCTTTCTGTTGTAGAACTTAATTATACGATAGCTTCACACTCTTACTAAGTACCTATGTACTTACCCCTTTGCGTGTTTGTTTGTGCTTTGGGGTGAGAAGACGAACAAATTGACCATGGGCTCGATGAGGATGATATAGGTTGTTGATGATGCCTTGATGATGAAGTCTTATCCGATGTATTCTTTCAATTCCATTGTATGTTGTTGTAGACTTGTTGTTTAGCTTCTTGAGTTAGTTGTTGTACTTTTATTTCTAAACTTTAGTGAGACAAGTTTGTAGCTTTTGTACTTCGTATTTTGTAAGGGATCGTTGTTGTAAGTTTCTTTTCCCGTCTTTAGAATGCTTGTAATCTTTTCTTAGTAGCATTTATGATTTTACCCGAGTCTTTTTGGCTTCCATTTGCTTTTATTGATACGACGGCGTATATGCTTGCGTATAATATTAGATTTATTTAATGCTATACGCGCCGAACGTTCTCTTTCGGATAAGGACTCGGTATCAGGGAGCGGTGCGTTACGGCTTTTCATGGATTGGTTTTCTACAATACAAAACCAACAAAAAAACCATGGTTTACGTATTTTCAGTTTGGACCGGTTTGGTTCGGCCGGTTGGTTTGGTTTCCGGTTTTTTTGTTCACCCTTAGATATAACCCTCTACCGCCTTTTCTCCAATAACCCGACCCTTTCCCTTCTCTTATATTTAAAGCTATCAGAAGATTTTCTCTCCTCTAAAAAGCTTCTTCTTTTGCTCTGAACGTCTCTCATCATCCTTTCTTCTTCCAGAAAAACCCATTCTCTGGTATCGATTAAAGTATCCTTCTTTCATCCCTGAAATAACTCTCTAAAAAGTTTCTATGTCTGCATCTTTGGTATTGTTGGCTCTCTGGTGCTACTCAATAAAGCTATTTCTAGGATTGAAGCCTTCGGTTCTTGGATGGAAGAGCTCATAAAGAAAGGCGTCGGCTTTAATGCTGAAAATGACATTGCTGTGGCCGATGAAGTCATACTGAGGCCAATGATGTCTTATCAACATCAACAATCCCAGTTTCATCTACTTCAGGGAAGTTCTTCTCATCCTTTTAGTTTTGCAATCTACTTCTTTCCATTTCTGTGAAATCTGAGCTCATACCTGTTAATATCAGTAAAGCTATAATCTTTACAGCTCTATTAAATTGACAAGTCGAATCTTTGGCTGATTTGGTCTAATCTGTGTATAAAGCTCTTAAAAATGCTTATTTGAAAATATGATGCTTTACCGAATTATGCATGTTGTTAGATCTATTAATCAAGAAATATGCTAAAGATGTGATCATTCAAGTGGTTAATGTTCCAATCTGACTTAATGAGACTTTAACATTTGACTGCGATGATATTTGTTCCATCTGTGATAATCTGAGCCTTTTGTACGAAATCCTGTTTAATGCATGTTAATTAAGATGAAGTTTTCAGAAGATCTGTATGTACTCTTATGCTAAATGACCCTTTATTAGTTGCATGTTGAAGCTATATGATGATATGCTGTCAAGATATTTTGGACTCAAAATTCTGGGTAAATGGAGCTGCATTTTGTAGTGTCACACACACACACACACACACACACACACACACACACACACATATATATATATATATATATATATATATATATATATATATATATATATATATATATATATATGCAATTTGTTTAGTGAATCCATATATATATTTATATAATTTGTGATTTTTGAGTCAAAAGTATGGTATGTGCTTTAGTATATGTATTAAATATTTTGATCAATCGATGCTTAAGTTCGGTGCTATATGTCGCATATGTGTATCTGTTGGGAGGATTTTGCATCATAAAAACAAAAGAAAATTTATAAAACCTATACTACCATGCAAAACTACCTCCTAACCGGCCGAATACCGGGTAGTTGCTAGTAAAGCTGGATAAGTACGGGGTCGATCCACAGGGAAAAGGGATGTTGAATCTAATCTAATTAATTCTCTCAATTGTTACTCAAGAAACGGCAGAAACGAAAAGCAAAAACATAAAAAAAACAGAAAAGAACAATCAAAATAAATCTAACCTAGAAAACAGAATAAAACAATCTAAACTAAAGACATGGGATCAAACAACCAATATACAAACCTATGTGATCTCAATCCTAGTTAATCTCATGATTATAATTCGATTTGTGGTTTCACCTTTTCACGAGACATAAACCCCTAATTCCTTAGTGAATTTATTCTCAAGCTACGGATTCCTAATTCCTTAGTAAATCCAATTTATCAATCTCTACTCTCTCGTAAGTTGAAACTGATTTCCATACAACACTCGGTGTAGATTCGCATTAACTCTCGTATTTTAGAATCTAACAACCTAGATAATTAATCGATTAACTTGTCATCATTAACGGCTAAAAATCCTATCTTTCTATGGTGATCTAACGTTTATGCAACTTCCGTATTATAAACATCTATCGTGAACCAATTTCTCAATTTATTCACATAGCCATACAAACCGCATAGAGAAGATACAAATAAATTGAAATCATGAAGAAGAACTGGAATTGAATAAATCTAAAAGAACTCACATAGTTGTGTACAAAGGTTGATCCTTGAAAAGAAAAACGAAACGAAAAGACTCCTAATCTAACCTCGGTTCACCCGAGCACAAGGCTCGGGTGACCGGCCTTGAGCTCAGCAAGGGCGGCTGCTCTCTGAAGAATATGTGTATGAGAAATTTGGTATGATTAGGGTTTACATAAGGGCTGTATTTATAGAGGATAGAGGCGGTTTGGCTTAAGTCGGCGTTGGACGCCCGTTTGCTATGTCGGACGCTCGTCCCCTTTCTCGAACGGGGGTTGGACGCTCGTTTGCACAGCGTCTGAACTCTCTGTATGTGAATTCCTTCCTATGAACGCTCGTTCACTTGGATGACCGCCCGTCCATAATGGACGCTGCATGGACGCTCGTTCATCTTGCCTTGAAATCGAATTTCTTGATTTTTCCATCTTTATCTTGATTGATTTCTTTCCTTATCTCTTCCAATCTTGCATAACTTTGATTGATCCTTTCTCAACTCGAATTTTAGCTCTTTAGGATCACCCTTTTCCATCATCAATGAGTATCTACAAACATAAAAAACATACCAAAACGTAATAATTTCTAAAATAACATAAATTAATCAAATAATCACTTAAATTGATACGTTTTCATATTTAACCCTTAAAAACAACATTTACTCAATTAATCAATTATAAGCACGATTTCTATGAAAATAACCCAAATATGAGGGAAATTGATATATAAAACATATGTGAAAATCACTATAATTTGACCCTAAACAACACCCCCACACTTATCTTTTTGCTCGTCCTCGAGTAAAACAAAACAAAGATCAAGCTCGAGACAAATAAACATCCATACAAATATGAAGTATATTCAATAACTTAGAAGTTCACCCGTGTAGTGTGTGTATAGCCATAATAAACTTCCACTAAGTTCCACAATTTGAAAGTTATTCAAACCAAAACTAGCCCGGTTTCCCATCTAAGTTAGAAATATTCAAAAATTATAACAGGCACTTTACAAAACACACATATCCCAAAAAGAAATAGTAGAGAATATCTAAAACATTTCGACGGACTCGAGAGGATAATCCCTACAACATATCCTTCGGTTTATACCGGGTATAAGATTAACGATAACTAAGTCCTTACTTATTCATAATAATATATTTCAATATTTTCACTTTTTTCACACTTTTCTAACACACATCGAATAAGCTTTTGCCCTCATAGCGAAATAGGACATTTCAAGATAATCCCTACCTTACTCCAATCATAAGGCGGCCTATAAACCGACCGTCGTGAGCTTTTGGTCATCATAGTGGAATAGGACATACGTGGTACACCCTACCTCACCCAAATCATCAACCACTTCCGACACACACAATTACAATTATGTTTACTTAGAGATTTCTCGGCCGGGCAAGTGGAAAAGATTATTTTCTAGTAGCAACCACCGAGCATAACACCTCAAGTAAACAATTTATTACTATTGCAAAGACTTAATCACGTTTCACTTATCACATTCAAACTTACAGATATTCACAGTATGTCATACTTTAATCCTAGAATACAAACTACTAAACTTTTCAAGAATTGTACATAAGCAAAGAAACATGCTATAATCATCAAAAATCTCTAACTAAAATGTGGTAGGCTTTCAACATTTAGCTCATCATTTACTATGGCATGTGAAAAAGAGTGTCGGGTGAAACAACTAAAATTACTAAATATACAGAATATAGCAAAAATGATATAAACTCAAGCAAAGATATGCCTTTGTCTACTCGGGACTTAACAAAAAATTTGAAAATTAAGCACTTTTCATAGAAATACTAAAAATACGAGCAAACGAAAGTAGACACATAAATCATCTATCCCTTCCCCCACACTTAGATTGCAACTTGTCCTCAAGTTATACGAAAATAATAAATTAGAGAACTTAGCCGATTGGATGCGGCAATTCGGAGGAACCAACAAGAACCAGGATTGCTTGCATAGCTCGAGACCGTGGAGCATCACAGGGACAACCGAATACATCTTTAAAGTGCACAATAGCTATAGAAAGTATCCCGCGACTTGATTAGTGCAAAAAGAGTCTTCGGGGAAAAAGAAAAGATTACATATATAAAGCACATGAAGAAAAGGATCATAAAGATTTTTCAACTTAAGCTCAACTAAAGATGGACACATATACATGAAAATATCACAAACTCGTAGGCTAGATGCAACTATATGAAAATATACTACAATGCAGCCTACATGATGTGCAATAATAATAATGATGGCATATGGAAAACCAACAGTAACCATCATGAAAAAAAAACGAGGTAGTATTACGGAAACCGACAGTTAACTACACTCAAGAAAAATAAAAGAAAAATAGAAAAACAATGCAACTAGATGATATGCAACTAAATGATATGCATCTAAGTGATATGCAAAAATAAAAGAAAATAAAAGAAAGAAAACTAGCCCACTCATTAGCAACATGACATGTATATAATAAACGTCTACCGATAATGACGGGTTACGATAAACGACGATCTTGTTCATTACATGCGGTGTAGACGCGCTTTAAGACTCGTCAAAGGTGATAGCATTATGGAAAACCAACGAGCTAGCTATACTAAACGAGATATAACTCATAAGGTTCCATCGTAGCAACGGAAAACCGACAGTTACTACCCAAATGAGTTATAAAAATAACAAGGAAGCACATAAGTCTCAAAGCTCACAAGATTCATCACAGCGGTATGTAGCATACGGAAACCGACATTAGCTACTAATTAACAATAAGAACAGTTATAGCGTACGAGAACCGACAGTAACTATAACATGCCTAGATGAATCGAGTATATATATAAAAAAAATTAATCAATTATTTAACATGGATTCGTAGATGGAAAGATATGAATATGCAAGTTCAGAACATCTACGTAAAATTACTTAGCCACAGAAGCTCATATTAAAGTAACCACGTCAAATAAAGCATTAAAAATTGGAACCTGGACTGCCGGACGAGCGTTCAATAGTTCAGACGCTCGTTTGCAATAAAAACAGGTCGGACGGGCGTTCAGTGAGTCAGACGCCCGTCTGATTCTTAAAACCAGAGCGAGTTGATATGTTTTGGAACGGACGAGCGTCCAACAAACCGTACGCTCATTTACCTACATGTTAGGGATCGGACGGGCGTTCACTTACCCGAACGCTCGTCCAACAAATCGAATTTGCATAGAAAACGCAGGAAACACAACAAACCCTAATTTCTTAAAAGATCATACATCAAATATCACAGAGCAGCCACATCAAATTAAAGCACAGAGGGTTAGACTAGATACAAACAACCATATAGATCACGTTTCACAAATCGAGTAAAAAACTTTTTGCACATTCTTAACCCAACGGTTATCGAAACACGGCAAAAATAAAAACTCTCGATTTATTCAACGCTACTCTTATTGAAAACGAAAAAAAAAAAACGTAACAAAATCGAGAAATTAATTCAACCAAATTCAACAAAACACCGATTCCCCGGCAACGGCGCCACTTTTGTTGGGAGGATTTTGCATCAGAAAAACAAAAGAAAATTTATAAAACCTATACTACCTGCAAAACTACCTCCTAACCGGCCGAATACCGGGTAGTTGCTAGTAAAGCTGGATAAGTACGGGGTCGATCCACAGGGAAAAGGGATGTTGAATCTAATCTAATTAATTCTCTCAATTGTTACTCAAGAAACGGCAGAAACGAAAAGCAAAAACATAAAAAAAACAGAAAAGAACAATCAAAATAAATCTAACCTAGAAAACGAATAAAACAATCTAAACTAAAGACATGGGATCAAACAACCAATATACAAACCTATGTGATCTCAATCCTAGTTAATCTCATGATTATAATTCGATTTGTGGTTTCACCTTTTCACGAGACATAAACCCCTAATTCCTTAGTGAATTTATTCTCAAGCTACGGATTCCTAATTCCTTAGTAAATCCAATTTATCAATCTCTACTCTCTCGTAAGTTGAAACTGATTTCCATACAACACTCGGTGTAGATTCAGATTAACTCTCGTATTTTAGAATCTAACAACCTAGATAATTAATCGATTAACTTGTCATCATTAACGGCTAAAAATCCTATCTTTCTATGGTGATCTAACGTTTATGCAACTTCCGTATTATAAACATCTATCGTGAACCAATTTCTCAATTTATTCACATAGCCATACAAACCGCATAGAGAAGATACAAATAAATTGAAATCATGAAGAAGAACTGGAATTGAATAAATCTAAAAGAACTCACATAGTTGTGTACAAAGGTTGATCCTTGAAAAGAAAAACGAAACGAAAAGACTCCTAATCTAACCTCGGTTCACCCGAGCACAAGGCTCGGGTGACCGGCCTTGAGCTCAGCAAGGGCGGCTGCTCTCTGAAGAATATGTGTATGAGAAATTTGGTATGATTAGGGTTTACATAAGGGCTGTATTTATAGAGGATAGAGGCGGTTTGGCTTAAGTTGGCGTTGGACGCCCGTTTGCTATGTCGGACGCTCGTCCCCTTTCTCGAACGGGGGTTGGACGCTCGTTTGCACAGCGTTTGAACTCTCTGTATGTGAATTCCTTCCTATGAACGCTCGTTCACTTGGATGACCGCCCGTCCATAATGGACGCTGCATGGACGCTCGTTCATCTTGCCTTGAAATCGAATTTCTTGATTTTTCCATCTTTATCTTGATTGATTTCTTTCCTTATCTCTTCCAATCTTCCATAACTTTGATTGATCCTTTCTCAACTCGAATTTTAGCTCTTTAGGATCACCCTTTTCCATCATCAATGAGTATCTACAAACATAAAAAACATACCAAAACGTAATAATTTCTAAAATAACATAAATTAATCAAATAATCACTTAAATTGATACGTTTTCATATTTAACCCTTAAAAACAACATTTACTCAATTAATCAATTATAAGCACGATTTCTATGAAAATAACCCAAATATGAGGGAAATTGATATATAAAACAAATGTGAAAATCACTATAATTTGACCCTAAACAGTATCCTTTAATGTTTGCTTCCAATCTGACTTTTTAATCTAGTAAAATATATAAGTTATATCTGATAATACACACACACACACACGCACATATATATATATATATATATATATGTGATATATTTATCACGTATATGTATATATTTTTGTATAATATATATTCTCTAGATTTGGTATAACTCCTGCATTGATATGTGGTATAACTCCTGCATTGATACGTGTGCCTTGAATAATGTGATGTATTGATATATGTGATACAATGTCTTGATATATGTGTTCTGTCTTTACCCAAGATGCTCTCTCTCTCTCTCTCTCTCTCTCTCTCACTTTCAACCACAGATTTAATCTTGTTTGCTAAGTGTGCATATATTTATTTTTGGGGAACTATTTCTTTTTAGAGCCATTGGATAAAAGCTAAAGATAAAAAGACTGGATGGTGACAGCTTAAATAGCCGTTTGGACTTCAAAGATTGATTGCACAAAAGACAAAAGTTGTACTGCAAATGTCGACTGCTCTATTGCAAAAAGCCATCTGAAAAATAAATGTTGAGTAGTATAAAAACCCCATCCTCTTCAAGAAATGCAGAACAGCCGCTCCAAAAAGACAACATCTATTTCACTAAGTCTCTACTTTATTTTCTTAGCACTTGTATTTCTGAAATCAGTGTTTTATTTCTTGAGTGTTAGAAAAGTGAGGCGTGAGTGTGTTAGAGTGTAACTCTAAAGAAACCTTTAGTGAGTTGTGTTGTAGTGTTGAGTGTATTCTCCACTTGTTATTTAGGAGCAATAACAAGGGCACAACTAGGCCAAGCTATGGTTCAGCAGTTCGGGTTCAGCCCTGCTGAGATACGGGTTCACAGAGCTGTATCCGGGTCACGAATTCATAGAGCTGAATTCGAGTTCAAGAATCTAGGTCCTAATTCTTTCTAAGTACTCCTTTAATGAGTGTTACTCCTTTGGTGAGTGTTTGTAGAAATCTGTTAAAAGTTGTTACTAAGGATTTAGGACATCTTAGTGTTGGTAAGAGTGTGGCTTCACTCAAGACTAACACTAATTTGGTTATCTGTTTAGTTACACTTTAACAGTAAAAGTGTTGTATCGTTTTTATCACTTTTGTTTTCTGTAATAAGACTCAAGCGGCATCAAGAGGAAAATTTGTTGTGTGTGGGTGTGATATCTAGTAGATCACACATACATTCTTAGATAGGTTATATTTTGTTGACACATTTTAGAATTGCATTCTTAGGCTTAGTCAAAGATAAATTGAATCTGCAATTCTGTGATATTGTTTAACACCTTAGACTTGCATGTACTAGGATTATAACTTAAACTATGAATATGCAAGTTTGCTATTCTGATTTTGGTTAAGTGTTGTAACCTGCACTTTTGTTCAAACCTGTTTAGTTTTGCATATCATAGCTCTTATTATAACAAACTGAACATGATTCTTAGAAACTCTTCAACCGAAGTTAACTTAGGTTCATATAGTTAATCGAAACTTGATATTCCGCCCAGGTTCGTTAATTGAACTAAGTTAATTATACTCTGATTGTATGTTAACCACTCTGTTTTATATTATCTGCCAAAGTGCTATTAAGTGGTTAAAGAATTTTTAAAAAAGACCATAATAATCTATTCACCCCCCTCTGGAGTATTGTTTGCGCGATCTTGATCCAACAAATTGTGTTCGTAGGTGAATTATTTGTGCAATTGTTAAGGGTGAAAATCTATGAATTTTAAGGATATATTTTACGATGTTTTTCTTCTATATTGTGTAATTTGCATAATAATTGGTCTTTATATTAAAATATTGAGCAAACGGTATTTTTGAAGACTTAATCGCAATAATGATATATTTATGTGATTTCATGGTTAAATTATAATTATTTGAATACTATTACAGTTTGCGATGTTTTCCATGTGTTATAGGTATGTTCATTGTGCTCAAATGATGGTCAAAAGGGAGAGAATTCGAGCTATAAAGATTTAAGAAAGAGATAATGATCGAATGGAGTGGAGAAAAAGGAGATAGAGATGATTTAATCAAGTTTCATTCCAGCTAAATCGGCGTCCAAGTCCCGTCCGGGAGTGGACGGGCGTCCGACAATCCAAACGGGCGTCTAGGGGAAGGATTCAATACGAGGCTTCATGAACTTACCGAACGAGCGTCCGTAAGAAGCGTACGAGCGTCCAAGGTGCAAAAAGAAGATCGAGAGAGTTTGGACGCTATCCGGACGAACGTCTACATTGGAGTTCGAACACTTGGACGAGAGTCCACTTCGTCGGACGAGCGTCCGGATTGCCGACTTAGTGAAACCGCCTCAAATCTCTATAAATACTTGCCTATTTTTCACACATTGAGATACCAATTGACAATCTTCGAACCCTAAACCCTAGGGGCGGCTATAGGCTGCGTTTTTACTCGCTTTTTACCGCTTTTATGTTCTTCAATTCCTAGATAAAATTAGTTTAATTTATGCAATTTACTTCAACAATTCGAGCTATTCAAGGATGCTAAGAGGCTAGGCTTCAATCAAACGAGCATTGTGAAGCCATCCAACTTTCATTAATTTTGATTCTCCGGTTATATTGTAAGTTTTTAATCAAGTTGTTTCCTTTATCATGTCTTATGTTGCTTAATTGCATTTATATCGAAAGATGTGCATGTATGATGTTTTATATTTGATGAAAGTCTTTATAAACATTAGATCACCATGATTTAGGAATAGATCTTTGATCTATGTCAAACGAAAGTTGATAGGTTGAATATCTAGGTTAAAACGTTAAAGTTTACATCTTTGTTTATGTTATGACGCGTTAATTTCCGTAAATCGAAAGATAGAAATTAATAGGCGAATCATCTACGAAAGTAGGATTCATACCTTTGATAAGATGAATCACAACTTGATAGAAACGCAATATAATCGGGATGAGAGATTAGTGTTTGTTGGATAGGTGGATCAATACTCGTTTGTCCGTTTTAAACTTGATTTAACCCTTAAAACTTGAACTTGTTTAGTTAGTTTATTTTCTATTGCACCTTTAGATTAATTTGTTCTCAACCAAACCTTCCTAGCTTTGGATTTTCGTCCTCTGTCTAGTTTATTTTCAGCATATATGTGTAGTTCATTTTTGTTTTACTCGCTGTTTAGTTTAGTTTTTCGTGACATAGTTTAGTTAGACAAAAACTAGGAACCACAATCGTCTAGTTCCCCGTAGGATCGACCCGGCATTAACCACTAGTACTACGATCCTTATACTTGGGGTTAACCGGATTATAAATTTATTACTTGTTTGTTTTGCATAGATAAAATCCGTAAACAAGTTTTTGGCGCCGTTGCCGGAGACCCGGACGTTGCCTAGTTTTTGTTTTTGTTTTCAATTCCTGTTTTTAGGTTAGATCTTCTCAGTTTCTGTTTGTGGTTAATCGTTTAGTTGTTTTTGTTCACTTGTCTGTCGTTTTAATTGTGTTTCTGTTAGTAGTTAATATAAAATTTTTGCTCCTAGTCTATACTCTGTTTTCTGTTTATCACGCTCTGTTTTTCTAATCGTTCTGCCCAGTTGGACGAGCGTCCGTTTTACCAGACGCCCGTCCAGTTCTTGCTTCAGTCGGACGAGCGTTTAGTTCACTGGACGCCCGTCCGCTGAAAATTCTTCAATCCTGTATCAATTCTGATCCGCAGACGAGCGTTCATACTTCTGGACGCCCGTCCAAAGGAATTCTGAAAAAGAGGACGAGCGTTCATATTTTGAACGTGTTGGGGAGATTTTGCATCATTAAAACAAAAGAAAATTTATAAACCTACACTACCATGCAAAACTACCTCCTAACCGGCCGAATACCGGGTAGTTGCTAGTAAAGTTGGATAAGTACGGGTATCGATCCTCGTGGAAAAGGGCTATTGAATCTAGCTTATTAATTCTTCTTTATTAACCTAAACCTAAACTAAACTAAAACGGAAAATAAACCGGACAGAGGGATTGTTAATCCAAAGCCAGGAAGGATAAAAGCGATAAAAACATAAATAAAACTACATCTACGGAAGCGGTAAATCTATCTACTGAACAACCATAAACGAACCATGATCAACCTCTTCCCAACAACCATCACCCCACCGAAAGAAATAAGATCAACACACATTCATTCACAAGTTATCTTGGATTATTATCTTATCTAAAGGAGCGTTTCCTCTTCCGATTTATCACGCCATTAATTAGTTTACCTTCCGGTCTTAACTAATATCGATACAAATCAAAGATATGGATTGAATCCTAATCTAACAACATTATCCCTCAACTTCCGTTTGTTGGAATAATAATTGTTAATCTCTCTCACGATAATCTAACGAATTCATTAACTTCCGTTATCTAAATTCGATTAACATACAGCCATACAAACATGAGAAAGAACAAGAACAACATAAGGAAATAAATACACGAAAAATCCTATCTTTCCGGTAACGGTGATATCCCTTAATTCAATTCTAGGATAATCTTGCATCGAATTAATTCTAATTGTGGTTCTCTCGTAAACCTAGATAATTAATCTACGAACTCTCGTTATGTATAGATTAAAAATCTAATCTTTCCTATTGTGATCTAAACTACACCGACTTCCGTCATACGGTAGCATCAAATCATGCAATCATCTTCCGATTTATATGCAAGATACAAATAAACATAGGGAAGAAACAATTTATATTAAAACTTACAAAATCATCCATGAAACTGAAATCAAGTTGCAGCAGGAAAAAGGAAGCTTCAAAGCTCATCCATGGCTGCCTCAAGAAAGGAAAAACGGAAAATAAAACATCTAGTCTAACCTAATCTAACCCCCATCACCCGAGCACAAGGCTCGGGTGATCGGCCCCGAAAACTGCTCGAATGGCCGCCCTTTGCTTGTCAAAAGTCGGCTGAAAAATAATGTGTTTTTAGGGTTCAATTTGCTGCTGTATTTATAGAATTTTCAAGTCGGTTGCTACAAAGAAAAACGCCGGACGCCCGTTTGAAGATCCGGACGCCCGTCCGGTGTTTTCGGCAACAACATCCAAACTTGTAACGCTCATATCTCGGGCCTCGTAAGTCGGAATGGAGTGATTCAAAATCCTGTAGAATCCTCTCTTCAAGACCTACAACTCTTCTCTTGAGGTCCAGAGTCAAATCGGTTGTTATCATATCAAGAACTGCGTTGAAAGGTCGTCACTACCCGGAATCCTGATTTTCCGACATTTATCTTGCTTGATTTCTTTCCTTATATCTTTCAATCTTCCATAACTTTGATTGATCCTTCCCAAGCACGAATTTGGCTCTCTAAAATCCTCTCTCCCATCATCAATGAGTATCTACAACAATAGGAAAACATACCAAAGCGTAACGTATTTCCAAAATAACATAAAATCATCAATTACGCACATAAATCGTTACGTTTTGAGATTTAACTATTAAAAACATCATTTACTCAATATTTCAATATAAAGCCCTATTTCTATGAAAATAATACATATACGGGGGAAATTGATATAAAATATATCGTTAAAAACACTACAATTTGACCCTTAACAACACCCCACACTTAAACCTTGCTCGTCCCGAGCAAAACAAAACAAGAACATACTATCAAGAATCCACATAACTCGACACGAGATATAGTCAAAATCATGACAAGCTAGTATTCAAGCAAATCGACCTCACTCGGTGATGTGTGTGCGTAACCTACTAAACTTCCACCGATCCTCTCTTGACTTATTACATCAAGCACTAACAGTTATCCGGTCAACTAAACGAAAACTTCATTCTATCTACAGCACTTACCTCACAAAAACTAATTACCAAGAACATAGTAACCAACTCACAATTAAATTCCTTTACTTAGTGCCAAGAAAATACCTCTCGGGTCTCTACTGGGTTTAGATCAACTTGACTTAGTGTTCCAAAAAGCGTACATTTTATATTTTAAGTTTCCTATCGTCGCGTCTCAAAAGTATAACACACTCCCCTACATTAGAGGCAGTCACCCTGAGATCACTCAATCCCTTACTGTCCGAGGTAAACCACACTCCCCAATTGGGGCAGTATCCAAATGGACTCGAGGTGATAGTTACAAACAAAATTCCCGCAAAGAAATTCTATTCATTTATTATTTATAGATATATATATTTTTATATTTTTCAAACTCTTCGGAAACTCGCGGTCAAATATATTTCTAACACATTCAAGACTCTCAAAGTTCTCAAGAACACTAAGGTACTGAGATTCTAACTGTGAGTATAGCACAAGTTCTTAACTTTCATTAATGCTAAATAAGTGTTATCTGCATCGAGAATTAACTTTCCTTTAACTAACCGGAAACTATTCTATATTTGGCTCTTCATCTAATAGGTTCGTGAAATGAAGTTCAAGTGAGTATTGACTTACTAAACCTATTCTCAGAACATGATATGACTACTGATAACAACTAAAGGGTGCCAGATTACAAAACTAGCATGCAATTGAAATGTTACTCGGGACGAAACAAAAAATTTGAAAATTAAGCACTTTTCATAGAAATACTAAAAGATTAAGCAAATGACTGTAGATACACATAAACCATCTATTCCCTCCCCCACACTTAAATTGCAACTTGTCCTCAAGTTGTGCGTAAATAAAAATAGAAAAAGAAAACTTAGCCGATTGTCGTTCGAAAGAAACACTTCGGGAGTGTATCGATCCGTATGCGAAATGCTCGATGAATGCGAGATCGTGGACCATCCACCGGAAAACCGAATTCATCTACAACTCACAAACGCTAAGGCAAATACCCTGCACACTTGATCAGAGCAAAAAGAGTCTACGGGAAAAAGGGATTATACATGGAACACATGGAAAAGAAAAGTCATAGAGATCTTGTCATATTAAGCTCAAATAAAGATGGAACATATACATGAAATATTACAAAATCGTAGGCTAGGTGCAACTATATGAAAATGCATTACAATGCAATCTACGTGAAAAATCCTAAAAATAAAATAAAAACGAGGTAGTATTACGGAAACCGACAGTTAACTACACTCAAAAAGAAAAATAAACTAGGTGGTATTACGAAAACCGACAAGACCACACTTAAGAAAAATAAAAGGAAATCGAAAAACAATGCAACTAAATGAAATGCACCTAAATGAAATGCAATTATATGATATGCAAAAAGAAAATAAAATAAAAGAAAGAAAACTAGCCCATTAATTGCAACATAGCATGCATATAAACGTCTACCACATAATGACAGGTTACGATAAACGACAGTTCTGTTCATTACATGCAATGTAGACGCGCCTTAAGACTCATCAAAGGTGATAGCATTATGGAAAACCAACAGTTAGCTATACTAAACGTATATAACTCATATGGACTGGACGTAGCGTACGGAAAACCGACAGTAGCTACCCAAATGAGTTATAAAAACAACAAGGAAGCACATAAGTCTCAAAGCTTAAAAGATTCATCACAGCGGTATGTAGCATACGGAAACCGACATTAGCTACTAATTAACAATAAGACCAGTTATAGCTTACGAGAACCGACAGTCACTATAACATGCCTAGATGAATCATATATAAGGAATTGATCAATTATCTAACATGGATTCATAGATGGAAAAATAAAATCACATAAGTTCAGGACATCTACGTAAAAATCAAGTAGCCACAGAGGCTCGTATGAAAAATCCACATCAAATAAAAGCATTGAAAATAAAATCAAGAAAAACGAACCTGGACTGCATTCCGGACGAACGTTCAAGGGAAATCTCGACGGACGGGCGTTCCACTTTTCGCAATAAAACCGACCGGACGGGCGTTCGAAAGTATAGACGCTCGTCCGGTCCTCTAAATCGAACAGATTGAAAATATTTGAACGGACGAGCGTCCAATACTTCCCACGCTCGTTCACCTGCGAGATGAAGAACGGACGGGCGTCCAACTTACGGAACGCTCGTCCATACAACAAGAATGCACGTACAATGTAGGAAAAACACAGCAAAACCCTAAATACTTATGAACACAACACAAGAACACGTATCACAAAGACAAAGACCTTATCAAATTAAGCACATGGGGTTAGACTAGGTAACACATAAACATATAAACTTCACGTAAAACAAGTTGAGTAAAAAACTTTTGCACATTCTTAACCTAACGGTCATCGAAACACGGCAAAATAAAAACTCTCAACTTGGTATACGCTACTTTTATTAAAAACAAAAATAAAACGTAACAAAATCGAGAACTAACAAAACTAGATTCAACATGACACCTATTCCCCGGCAACGGCGCCACTTTTGTTGGGGAGATTTTGCATCATTAAAACAAAAGAAAATTTATAAACCTATACTACCATGCAAAACTACCTCCTAACCGGCCGAATACCGGGTAGTTGCTAGTAAAGTTGGATAAGTACGGGTATCGATCCTCGTGGAAAAGGGCTATTGAATCTAGCTTATTAATTCTTCTTTATTAACCTAAACCTAAACTAAAACGGAAAATAAATCGGACGAGAGGATTGTTAATCCAAAGCCGGAAGGATAAAAGCGATAAAAACATAAATAAAACTACATCTACGGAAGCGGTAAATCTATCTACTGAACAACCATAAACGAACCATGATCAACCTCTTCCCAACAACCATCACCCCACCGAAAGAAATAAGATCAACACACATGCATTCACAAGTTATCTTGGATTATTATCTTATCTAAAGGAGCGTTTCCTCTTCCGATTTATCACGCCATTAATTAGTTTACCTTCCGGTCTTAACTAATATCGATACAAATCAAAGATATGGATTGAATCCTAATCTAACAACATTATCCCTCAACTTCCGTTTGTTGGAATAATAATTGTTAATCTCTCTCACGATAATCTAACGAATTCATTAACTTCCGTTATCTAAATTCGATTAACATACAGCCATACAAACATGAGAAAGAACAAGAACAACATAAGGAAATAAATACACGAAAAATCCTATCTTTCCGGTAACGGTGATATCCCTTAATTCAATTCTAGGATAATCTTGCATCGAATTAATTCTAATTGTGGTTCTCTCGTAAACCTAGATAATTAATCTACGAACTCTCGTTATGTATAGATTAAAAATCTAATCTTTCCTATGGTGATCTAAACTACACCGACTTCCGTCATACGGTAGCATCAAATCATGCAATCATCTTCCGATTTATATGCAAGATACAAATAAACATAGGGAAGAAACAATTTATATTAAAACTTACAAAATCATCCATGAAACTGAAATCAAGTTGCAGCAGGAAAAAGGAAGCTTCAAAGCTCATCCATGGCTGCCTCAAGAAAGGAAAAACGGAAAATAAAACATCTAGTCTAACCTAATCTAACCCCGATCACACGAGCACAAGGCTCGGGTGATCGGCCCTGAAAACTGCTCAGAATGGCCGCCCTTTGCTGTCAAAAGTCGGCTGAAAAATAATGTGTTTTTAGGGTTCAATTTGCTGCTGTATTTATAGAATTTTCAAGTCGGTTGCTACAGTAAAAACGCTGGACGCCCGTTTGAAGATCCGGACGCCCGTCCGGTGTTTTCGGCAACAGCATCCAAACTTGTAACGCTCATATCTCGGGCCTCGTAAGTCGGAATGGAGTGATTCAAAATCCTGTAGAATCCTCTCTTCAAGACCTACAACTCTTCTCTTGAGGTCCAGAGTCAAATCGGTTGTTATCATATCAAGAACTGCGTTGAAAGGTCGTCACTACCCGGAATCCTGATTTTCCGACATTTATCTTGCTTGATTTCTTTCCTTATATCTTTCAATCTTCCATAACTTTGATTGATCCTTCCCAAGCACGAATTTGGCTCTCTAAAATCCTCTCTCCCATCATCAATGAGTATCTACAACAATAGGAAAACATACCAAAGCGTAACGTATTTCCAAAATAACATAAAATCATCAATTACGCACATAAATCGTTACGTTTTGAGATTTAACTATTAAAAACATCATTTACTCAATATTTCAATATAAAGCCCTATTTCTATGAAAATAATACATATACGGGGGAAATTGATATAAAATATATCGTTAAAAACACTACAATTTGACCCTTAACAGAACGCCCGTCCATTCTGAAAACTAGTCAGACGCTCGTCCATAATTTTGGACGTCCGTCCGTTCCTCTTTCCTCCTATCATCTTCTTCTTTTCTTCTTTTCTTTTCTCTAGGTTTTGATCTTAGATTAGATTATAAGTCTTTAGTTTAAGTTGTTAGTTTCGTAGTTTATAGTTCTCTTTCTCTCCTTCTTTCTTTCTTGCTCAACAACTTGATCTTGGATCTCGGTGTATGCAAACTCGTAGTCAGAAGGGACCACTAATCTACTCTCCTGACCCCGAGCGGACCATAGTCCGACCCAATAGGCGGAGACTTCGTTTTGACGAAGGAAACGCTCTTGATCAAGAATTTGAGCAAAATCTTGCGAAGAAATCAAAGAAATAGTAATAATGGCAATGGAAGATAGACGGACGTTGGCCGATTATGCCATGCCCGGTACAAATCACCATCAACCCGGCTATCGTTATGCCGGCCATTACTGCTCCAACTTCGAGCTAAAGCCAGGACTTATTCAGATGATGCAGCATGCATCGATTTTTCACGGCTATCAATCAGAGAACCCCCACACTCACCTACACACATTTTTACATATATGCGGTACTACCCGTATCCAAGGTGTAAGTGAGGACGTAATCAAGCTCAAACTTTTCCCATTTTCCTTGCGAGGGGAAGCACTAGAGTGGTATCACTCTCTCCCTTCGGAATCCATTACAACCTGGGCCGGTCTTGATAAAGAATTTCTGAGTCAATATTTCCCTCCATCAAAGACGGCCCAGTATTTGAATGAAATCTTCACTTTCCGTCAGTAGGAAAATGAGTCTTTCTTTGATTGCTGGAAAAGGTTCAAGTCCCTCCTCCGAAAATGTCCCCACCATGGCTTGCCGATGCAAAGGCAAGTCCATACATTCTTTAGCGGATTGACCGAGCTCACTAAGGGCATGGTCAATAGTTCATCAGGTGGGGCATTTTTGAAGAAGACTCCAGACGAAGGATGGGCATTGTTTGAAGACATTGCCAAATATAACTATGCCCCATCCTATCAAGCTATTCAGGCACCTCCTCCTCCTCCCAAGGTCGAGGAAGTGACTATGCAGAATCTGATTGCCATGTTGCAAAAGCAAATGGCTAATTCTCACCGACAACATCCCAAACCGTTCCTAATCCGAGTAATCGGACTCTTTCGTTTCCACGAACTCTCGTGTTCGTATTGCGAAAATTGTTGTCAGACTGGCCACATGTCTGGCCAGTGTCAATTTCAACCCCCTTCTGTTCATCAAGTCAACGCTGTTCATAATAATGGACAGTATAATCCAATCACATGCCAAGTGTGTGATGATCCGGGGCACACTGCTCGTTTCTGTCCCATGATTGGACAAAATGCAGAAGTGAATGCCTTTTCTGGCCAGTCTAATCCGAGGTTCAATAACCAATTCTCTGGCCAGAATAATGCTCAAAATCAGGGTGTCGGCCAGAATCCAAGCTTTAATCAGAATCCAAACTTCAACAGAAACCCTGGATTCAATCAAAACTCAAATTTTTCCAATTCCACACCAAGGTTCAATCAGAATTGGCCCTCTAGTTCCAATCCTAATTATCAAAGTCGACCCAGCCAGCCATACTCTCCAAACTCCCCAAACTCTCAAGGCCCTTCAAGTTCAACTGATCTTAAAGCCGAATGGAACTCCTTTAGAGAGGAGCAAAACAAGAATATTCAGCTCTCTAATGAGTACGAATAAAAATCTTGAGAGACGATAGGGCAAATGGCCGGGCCGAGCGCTAGCATCAAGACCCCAAGGGCACTTGCCCAAACCTTTACCGAGAAAAATCCTAAGGGTGGTCATGTTGCTCAGCCGACTTAAGCGGCGGCGGTGTGTACTGACCTCGTGCCATCAATGCAATATGGTAAAGAGGAGGCCAGTACCATGAGTTTAAGAAGCGGTACACAGCTTAGTGGTCCCCCTGGTTTCCAGGGAAACCACTAGCCCCTCCTGCCACTGATAAGGCAGGAGGGGAAGTTGAGCACCCATCATCCCCTTGGCTGCAAGCAAGTAATCAGGTGGCTGATCCCCTGATAGGTGGAAAGGTTGGAAATCCTCAAGTGGCTGATCCTTTGAGGACTGAGAAAGGAAAAGAAAGTCAGGTGGCTGATCCCCCGACTACGAAAACTTCTGAAAAGTCTGTTCGGTGGAAAGATCTGGAAGACAAGGCCGTTAGCGCATCTTCAAAGAAGGTTTTCTCTGAGAATGATCTTAAGAAGCTTCCATTTCCACCCAGAAAGAGCAACATTCCATTGAGCGAAGATAAGAAGTATGAAAAGGTGCTCAATTTGTTGAAAAACACTCAGGTTAATCTTCCATTGTCAGAAGTTTTGGTTGAGATGCCTAAGTATACCAAGTTCATTAAGGATGTTGTATCTTCCAAAAAGAAATTATCGAAATGGATCAAGCAGCTTGGTAAAGACCGCGCGATGGTCAATTATCAAGACTTACCAACCAAGAGGGGCGACCCAGTGCAAATTTGTGCTCACACCGCGTACGGGAGGCCTAGTCTTCCCAAATTCCTTATGTGACTCGGGTGCATCCATCGCCTGATGCCATTGTCCGTTTGCAATCAGCTTGGTTTACAAAGTCTTCTAGAACCCACTACCATGAACTTACAGTTCGCTGATAGATCTTCCAAAAAAGCTTTAGGGATCCTAAAGGACGTTTTAGTTCAAATAGATAGGTTTACCTTTCCAGTTGACTGGTACGTCTTAGATATTGAGAAAAGTGAAAATGTCCCTTTGATTCTTGGAAGACCTTTTCTATCTACAGCTAGAGCCCTCATCGATTGTGATGGTGGGCATGTGACCATTCGAGTTGGTGACCAGGAGGTGAGCTATAGTGTTTCAAAATCTATCAATATACCTTCTGGATCTCCAACCGGCTTCTCCGTTGAGGAGACTTCTGATGATTTCGATGACTCTATGGTTAAGCAAGTCATGGCTGTAGAATCTGAATATGAGCGACTGATTGATAATCTGAATAATCATGGTGTGGTCGGGCCTAGACCGGTTCGCCGATTTTGAGGATGAGCTAAGAGAAGAAGCTTTGGCGTAGGGCCACTAAGTAAGCTCAACGATGTTGAGTTGAAGAGTGGAGATCTTAAATCAAGTCTAGAGGAACCTCCTGTAGATTTGGTTCTGAAGCCGTTGCCTAAACATCTGAAGTATGTGTTTCTAAGAGAAGGTGACAAGCTTCCTTTGATCATCTCTGCCAAGCTGTCTCGAATAGAAGAGCTTAAACTGTTAAACGTCTTGCGCAAAAATGAGAAAGCCTTTGGATGGCAGGTGGGAGATATCCGAGGGATATCTCCCGACATCTGTATGCACAAGATCAAGACGGAGGAGGGTGCAAAACGAGTTAGACAGCCCCAAAGGAGGCTTAACCCTCACATGCAAGAAGTAGTCAAGAAGGAGATCATTAAACTTCTAGATATGGGTATCATTTACGCCATCGCTGACAGTGAATGGGTCTCCCCGACTCAAGTAGTTCCCAAGAAAGGTGGAATTACGATTGAGAAAAATGAGAAGGGAGTTGAGATAGCATTGAGGCTCATTACTGGATACAGAGTATGTATCGATTATCAAAAGCTCAATGAGGTCACACTGAAAGATCATTTCCCCCTTCCATTCATTGACCAGATGCTTGAGCGTCTGGCGGGGCACGCATTCTACTGTTTCCTGGATGGTTATTCAGGATATTTTCAGATACCCATTGATCCTGTTGACCAAGAGAAAACCACTTTCACTTGCCCTTATGGGACATTCGCCTACAGGCGGATGCCATTTGGTCTCTGTAATGCCCCGGCCACCTTTCAAAGGTGTATGATGGCAATCTTTGACGGGCTAGTTGAAAAGTGCATGGAGATTTTTATGGATGATTTCTCGGTCTTTGGTCAATCCTTCGATGATTGCCTCGATAATCTTGATCAGGTGTTATCTAGATGTGTGGAAAAGGACTTAGTACTCAATTGGGAAAAGTGCCATTTTATGGTCGATGAAGGGATAGTTCTTGGCCACAAAGTGTCCGCCAACGGTATAGAAGTAGATAAGGCCAAGGTAGAAGCCATTGAGAAGATGAGTTATCCTAAGAATGTACGTGAAGTCAGAGGTTTCCTCGGACATGTCGGTTTCTATAGGAGATTCATCCAAGATTTTTCCAAAGTAGCCAAGCCCCTATCTACTCTGCTCAAGGAAGACGTTGAGTTCAATTTCGATGAAAACTGCAAGCAAGCGTTCGAGGAGCTCAAGAATCGGTTAATATCCGCTCCAATTCTTATTTCACCTGACTGGAACTTACCCTTTGAGCTTATGTGTGACGCATCAAACTATGCAACTTGGTGCGCCTTAGGGCAAAAGCTTAATGGAAAGTTCCAACCTATCTATTACGCCAGTCACACACTGAATCCTTCTCAAGTTAACTACACGACAACTGAAAAGGAACTATTAGCCGTAGTCTTTGCTATGGATAAGTTTCGTAGTTACTTGCCGGGTGCTCAAGTGATTGTGTGGACCGACCACGCCGCTTTGCGTTATCTCATGACCAAAAAGGAAGCTAAACCGCGCTTATCGCGTTGGATACTGACCCTCCAAGAGTTTGACGTTCAAATTAAAGATAAAAAGGGCAGTGAGAACGTAGTGGCAGATCATGTTTCTAGGATGTTAAGTGAGGAAAAGGGTGATCCTAATGATATAGATCTTTACTTTCCTCTAGAAAACATCATGTTGATCGATGGCCGCTCTCCAGACGTCCCATGGTATTCTTCCATCGTCAATTATCTTCATTCCCAATATCTTGACCCTGAAATGTCTTATCAAGAGAAGAAGAAGTTCTTCTCTGATATGAAATATTTCGTTTGGGATGAACCTTATCTTTTTAAAATCTGCAAAGATGGTTTGCTTAGGAGATGCGTTCTCGAATCCGAGCAACAAGAGATTATCGAGCAATGCCACAAAGGTGGACCCACCGGAGGTCACTTTGGTCCTTGGAAAACGGTTGCTAAGATCTTCCAAATCCGGTTTCTATTGGCCTACGATCTTTAAGGATACAGAAGCCTTCTGTAAAGCTTGCGATAGGTGTCAAAGAACCGGAACTCTGACAAGGCGTTTTGACATGCCTTTAAAACCCATCTTAGAGTGCGAAGTCTTTGATGTATGGGGCATCGATTTTATCGGACCTTTCCCATCATCGTGTGGCAACAAATACATCTTAGTCTGCGTCGACTATGTTTCGAAATGGGTGGAGGCTCAAGCCACAACTCACAATGACCATAAAACGGTCATGAAATTCCTAAAGAAAAATATCTTTGTGAGATTTGGATGTCCTCGAGCCTTGATCAGTGATGAAGGAACGCATTTCTGCAACCGACCCCTAGAGAAAGTTCTTGAAAAGTATGGTGTTCGTCACAAAACTGGCACACCATATCATCCGATGACTAGTGGTCAGGTTGAGCGAAGCAACCAGAGCATCAAGCAAATCTGGAAAAGACAAAGTGAACGACATAGAAAGGACTGGAGTTTGAAATTGGATGATGCACTATGGGCGTATAGAATCGCCTATAAAACCCCTATGGGTACATCTCCATATCGTATGGTTTACGGCAAGCCATGTCATCGCCGCTTGAGTTAGAGCATAGGGCTTATTGGGCGACAAAGTTTCTTAACTTTGACTCCCAAACTTGTGGAAAACATCGATCGCAAAGCAAATTGCATGAGTTAGACGAGTTCCGACTCCAGGCTTACGAAAGCGCCAGGATAAGCAAGGATAAGATGAAACTCCTCCATGACGCCAAAATTAAGAAAAGAGAATTTAAAGTAGGGGAACAAGTTCTTCTTTATAATTCCAGATTACATTTGTTTTCCGGAAAGCCGAGGACACGATGGTCCGGCCCCTTTACGATTCTCAAAATCATTCCCGGAGGCGTTCTAGAACTACTCGGTTATAAAGATCACCGTTTCGAGTTAATGGTCGAGGTGCAAACACTACATTGGTGAACCTACGTACAAGCCTTTGATTGTTAAATTTCTCGATATCCTTGGATGTGGTGTTAATGAAGTCGATGACTCTGACGAGATCTCACCTAATCTGTTTTCTGAGGATAACGGTAGTGGTCTATCACAAGAAGTTCTAGCCGGTAGTTGGGATATGGAGGAATATGAAAGGGAGCAACAACTTAAACGTCATCAGAGAAATCTACAAAGGAGAAAATCAACCATGGGAAAGGTCCAACGTATCTGGAAAACTGTCAAAGCTTTAATCCCATGCGTTAAGTGTCGTTTCTGCAGCCACAACCCTGATCAGAACTTAAATGAGGTCACGGCGGGCAGAAAAGTAAAATGGCCTGACCCAGGCTGAGCTTAAATGGTGTCGAGCTAACGACATAAACCAAAAGCGCCACTAGGGGGCATTTGTTTTGGTTTTCCTTAGTTCTTTTTGCTTTCGTGTGTTGTTTTAGTGAGATTTACTAAGCTTTTATGTTTCTATCTGTCAGTAGTTGCTTTCTAGATATGGATCTTTACGGAGTTCGCCCTGAGGAGTTCCCACTCATTAGTCGGATCCCGCTGATCACAGTAGATGATGGACCGGGAGGCACTATAGTTCTTCATGTAGATTTTGACATTAGCACTCAGGTTAAGACCATCACGTACGTTATCATTGTTCCACCTTGTTCGGGAGGCAGCGATTTCACGACTGAGGAGTTGCAGGAGGCCATAGGACGTCCTTACACGATCCTTAATGATCCTATGCTGACGAATTTGGCACTAGTGCTGCGGGCTGAGCATTTCAGAGGTGTTGAGGTAGCTGGTGAGGATTGGTGTTTGCAGGATGAGTACGACTTCCCTCCGGCTATCGACATGCTTCGACGTCTCATTCGCCTAGTGGATTGGGACGGGATCTACGCAGATTAGTGATTTTCTTAGTTAGTTTTGCTTTCGTCGAGCCCCGACGTAAAACGGAAGCGCTTGGTGGGAGGCAACCCACTGTTTTATTTGTGTTTGTTTTATTTTCAAGTTCTTTCATGTTCGTGCATTTCCGTATTATACTTTTGATTTTTAAATTATCAGTAATAAAAATTTTGCATTTAGTTGATTTATATGATAATTTTTATAAAAGGACAATTTTGCATTTTTCTTGACTGGACGCCCGTCTAGTGATTCTGGACGCCCGTCCGGCCTTCGGTTTTCCTGGACGCCCGTCCAAGTTATTGGACGCCCGTCTAGAAACAAGCTTTTCAATCCTGTATTCATCTTTTTCACCAGACGTTCGTCTAAAAATATGGACGCCCGTCCGGATAATTCCCTCCAATCCTGTATTCAAATCAAGCCTTTGGACGAGCGTCTGGAACTTTGGACGCCCGTCCAGTTCATCACATTTCCGATCAGATGCCCGTCCGCAGAGTTGGACGAGCGTCCAACACCTGTCTATTTATACCCCCCTCATGCCTTGAACCCTCATTTTTCAGGACTCAAAATCGAAAAACCGACTTTTCTCCTCCCTTTTTGCCCTAAATCCTACGTTTCTACACCAAATTGGGCGATTCAAAGTGCGTTAGAACGCTCTACACACCTTATTTTCGATTATCTCTTCCAAATCTCCCAACATTCCACATATTTGGAGAATCAAATTTGCAGGAAAAGTCGGATTTTTGGGGTCAAATTTGCGTTGTTTGGGTTTCCACAAGGAATCATCATCATCTACTCACCTTCAATCGTAAGTTTTTAACACCTTTTCTCGTTTTAATTCACGTTTTTGTGAGTTCGATTTTCGAGTCGGCTCATTTGCTTGAATTTTCGACTATTGTTGATTTTCTTTCGTTTTTGGTTTTTTTTCTTATTCCTTCTGCTGTGGTGGTGTGGGGATGGTGATGGTGTGTTGTTGATGTGGGTGGTTTGGACGTTTCGTTTGAAATCCCGATTTGGATGTTAAACGGGTACCCTTTGTTGTGCCTTGGAATGCTTTAGTGTTTGTGGTCCTTAAGGTTTCAATCATGGGGCGGGTGAAGGGAGTTCAGAAGCAATTTGGTAAGGGTGTGGCTAGGGAGAGTGGTAAAAAGTGTAAGGAGTTAGACCCTCCCATAGTTGATCCGAATAGAGGTGTAGTAATCCGGGAGCAACCCTCTAGGTCGTCACAACAAGCTAGAGATGATTTGAGAGACGAGTCCACCTCTGGATCTGAAACTGATTTGGATGTGCCCTTGGCACGGTTTACCAAGAATGCCCGAGGTGGTGAGCCGTCTAGAGGTGAAACTGCTGAAGAGGTTGCTAGGGACGATGCCGCTGAACCTAGGACTGAGAGACCTCGAAAGAAAGTGAGACCAGCTGTGCCTATCCCTATGCCTTGTCGGTTTGTCAATTCTAAAGCACACGAGGTCTATACCAAACACTATTTTGCTCGGAATATGTTGGTTGAGCGGGCGGTGATAGAAACAAACGTGGATCCCGTTTTTGTGAAGTTGTTGCGAGATAGGAAATGGGAGGAATTGATGAAGATACCGACTACCCCGGTGAATAATACGTTGGTTAGGGAGTTTTATGCTAATTTTTTGGAAACCGACTTATACACAGGGGTGGTGATGGTTCGAGGCGTGAGAGTTCCCTTTACGCCGCAAGTGATTAATGCAAAGTATGGTTTGGCGGCGTTTGAAGGATCCGATTATAAAGAGGAAATCAAGCGGAGGCAAGATTCGGGCCAGGATCCCTTGGAGGAGCTCCGATTGAAAGTTTGCCCCGATCTGGCTTGGACGCTCAGACCGGGTGGAGACCGTAAGGAGATTGTTACTACGGCATGGTCTGAAGATTGGAAAGTTTATTGCCGTTTCATCCAGAGTCGTTTATTGCCGAAGAATAATTTGACACACTTTCACATCGGCGATCTTGGAATGATGTATGCTTTGGTTTTCGAGTTAAATGTCGATGTTGGCCGAGCAATTTATGATGAGTTGGTGTGTAGTCGAAAAATTACAAGCGGAGACCGATTGTCCCACACTTGATTCATCGATATGCATCGATGCCGGAGTGCCGGAATATAGGCGGATCACAAGCCTAAGAACCCTGAGGTATTCAACGAGAGAAAATTCCGCCAACGGGTGAGCCCGAGGCAGCCCGTGAGCTCGGTTCTTCTTCGGCACCGCCTCCGGGTCCCGCCTTATCTAGTTTATCTCCCCGCGGAGAGGACACGGTACAAGCATGGCCAACGGTCCGCGAGGACCGGATGACGGATATCCAAGAGACGCAAAAGAACATGATGTACGTGCTTTGAAGTGCATTGTGGAGGGCAAGAAACCGAGGATATGCGATTTTCAAAGAGAGTGATACGGAGTTCGTCTTTTCCGATGCGATCGAGCAAGTTATTGCCGATGTGCTCGAGGCGGAAAAAGAGCCTGACGATGAGGAGGAGGAGGAGAATCCTCCTGGGACTGCTACTGCCCCGGTTACACAGCCGGCACCTTCACAGACGACGTCTACGGCTGCTGTACCTGCTTCAGATCCTCCTCCTGTTGATGCTCCTGCTGGATACTCTGCTGCTGATCCTTCTACGACTGAGACGACTCCGGGGACATCTTGATTGTTTCTTGTTATTCTTTCTGATGTTGCACTTTTTGGTTTACTTTTATTCGATCTGGTTGTATTTTGACTATTGCTACCTTTCGGCGCTGTTCATGACTCTTAGTTTTTACGCTACTGTTGTTTATCATAGGCGTCTATTTTGGATGATCATGTAAGCCGTCAGGCACTCTGCACTCTTTTTCTTTGACTTGTATTGACATAATCATCGATGACCTTTTCTTTTTATTTCGTTTTTGATTTATTATCTCTACTGCCATGTTATACCCCGTTTTCCCCCGAGTTTTCTGTTTCTCGAGCTTTGCAGCGGTAGTTTTTGTCGAGATCCGATTGAGTTAGTTTTGGGACGTTTTTCCATGCTTTTTGCGAGCGTTGGCCTTTTCATGCTCCAGCCTGACCGACGGCTCGGTGTTCTACGCAAGTTCAGCTAAGTTCTTATCTTTTTTTTATATATTATATCCTCTTCTGCACAACATGAGGACATGTTGCATTTTTAAGTGTGGGGGAGGGGATAGTTCGATTTGTACCTATGCGTATACGTTTGTTTAATACGTTAGATTGTTTTTTTTTATGCAAAATGAGCGTAATTTTTCAAAATTTTCCGACACTTTTGTTTTTGTTTTGTCCCGAGTAGGCAATTCAATTTGAAGTTCGTTGTTTTTATAGTCATCTATGCGATATTTCATGTACTTGATAAGTTAGTTGCTTCACCTGACACTATTTTTCACGAGCCATAGTTAATGATGAGCTACTTTTATAAAGTTATACCCCGTTTTGGATTAGTAGTTTTTGATTATCTCATAAGTCATGTGCTTAGTGCTACGTATATATCGTGAGACTTATGATAGTTTGTATTTAGTTCCGTAGTATGTTATACTGTGAATATCTAGAAGTTTGAATGTGATAAGTAACACGGGGCTAATGTCAATTAAAAGGATAAGTTAATAGTTGATTAAAAAGGGTGTGTCGAAAGCTAGTCGATGATTTGAGTGAGGTAGGGTATACCACGTATGTCCTATTCCACCATGATGACCAAGAGCTCACGACGCTTAGAAAAAGCCGCCTTATGATTGGAGTACGGTAGGGGATTATCTCGAAATGTCCTATTCTCGCTATGAGGGCAATAGCTTCTTCTAATGTGTGTTCAAAAAAGTGAATGAATTCAATCAACTTAAGATATGTTATGAAATGAATAAGGCTTAGTTTTCGTTAATCTTATCCCCGCATAAACCGATAGATATGCTTGTAGGGATTGTCCTCTCGAGTATTTCGGAAAGGCCCTAGATTCATTCGATCATCTTTTTCGGGATATGTCACGTTTGTAGGGTACATCTTATGAGTGTCATTTATTGCTATTCTACGAGGGGGTATTAGCTAGTTTACTTTGAGTTTCTCAAGTTTGGTTTTAGTGGAAGTTTTCTATGGCTATGCACACACACCGGTGAACCTCTAAGTTATTGAATGTATGTTATATCTGTTTAGATGCCTGTTTTCCTTTCTCGAGCCTAATTTTTCGTTTTGTTTTGCTCGGGACGAGCAAAAGCTAAGTGTGGGGGAGTTGTTAAGGGTGAAAATCTATGAATTTTAAGGATATATTTTACGATGTTTTTCTTCTATATTGTGTAATTTGCATAATAATTGGTCTTTATATTAAAATATTGAGCAAACGGTATTTTTGAAGACTTAATCGCAATAATGATATATTTATGTGATTTCATGGTTAAATTATAATTATTTGAATACTATTACAGTTTGCGATGTTTTCCATGTGTTATAGGTATGTTCATTGTGCTCAAATGATGGTCAAAAGGGAGAGAATTCGAGCTATAAAGATTTAAGAAAGAGATAATGATCGAATGGAGTGGAGAAAAAGGAGATAGAGATGATTTAATCAAGTTTCATTCCAGCTAAACTGGCGTCCAAGTCCCGTCCAGGAGTGGACGGGCGTCTGACAATCCAAACGGGCGTCTAGGGGAAGGATTCAATACTGAGGCTTCATGAACTTACTGAACGAGCGTCCGGAAGAAGCAGACGAGCGTCCAAGGTGCAAAAAGAAGATCAGAGAGTTTGGACGCTATCCAGACGAACGTCTACATTGGAGTTCAGAACACTTGGACGAGAGTCCACTTCGTCGGACGAGCGTCCGGATTGCCGACTTAGTGAAACCGCCTCAAATCTCTATAAATACTTGCCTATTTTTCACACATTGAGATACCAATTGACAATCTTCGAACCCTAAACCCTAGGGGCGGCTATAGGCTGCGTTTTTACTCGCTTTTACCAGCTTTTATGTTCTTCAATTCCTAGATAAAATTAGTTTAATTTATGCAATTTACTTCAACAATTCGAGCTATTCAAGGATGCTAAGAGGCTAGGCTTCAATCAAACGAGCATTGTGAAGCCATCCAACTTTCATTAATTTTGATTCTCCGGTTATATTGTAAGTTTTTAATCAAGTTGTTTCCTTTATCATGTCTTATGTTGCTTAATTGCATTTATATCGAAAGATGTGCATGTATGATGTTTTATATTTGATGAAAGTCTTTATAAACATTAGATCACCATGATTTAGGAATAGATCTTTGATCTATGTCAAACGAAAGTTGATAGGTTGAATATCTAGGTTAAAACGTTAAAGTTTACATCTTTGTTTATGTTATGACGCGTTAATTTCCGTAAATCGAAAGATAGAAATTAATAGGCGAATCATCTACGAAAGTAGGATTCATACCTTTGATAAGATGAATCACAACTTGATAGAAACTGCAATATAATCGGGATGAGAGATTAGTGTTTGTTGGATAGGTGGATCAATACTCGTTTGTCCGTTTTAAACTTGATTTAACCCTTAAAACTTGAACTCGTTTAGTTAGTTTATTTTCTATTGCACCTTTAGATTAATTTGTTCGCAACCAAACCTTCCTAGCTTTGGATTTTCGTCCTCTCGTCTAGTTTATTTTCAAAGCATATATGTGTAGTTCGCTTTTGTTTTACTCGCCGTTTAGTTTAGTTTTTCGTGACATAGTTTAGTTAGACAAAAACTAGGAACCACAATCGTCTAGTTCCCCGTAGGATCGACCCGGCATTAACCACTAGTACTACGATCCTTATACTTGGGGTTAACCGGATTATAAATTTATTACTTGTTTGTTTTGCATAGATAAAATCCGTAGACAGCAATCAACCTTGCAAACGCCATATTACGAGTTGGCAACAGTGAAACATTTGACCATATTCTGGATGCGTTGATTAAGACCATAAAATGTACGAATTTTCCACTCGGTGGATGAACAGGTCCACATATATCACGTTGAATTCTTTTTAAGAATGCTGGGAATTCTGTTTCCACGTTCATAAATATGGTTTGAATTTCATCTTTCCTTTAGAACAAGCAACATATGAGAATTCATCTGCACTTAAAATCTTCTGGTTTTTTCAGTGCGTGGCCATGTGAATTACCAATTATATTTGTTATCATATTCGATGCAGGATGTCCTAGACAATCATGCCATATTTGATAAACATTGACATCAGTAAACTTCTGGTTTACTAGATGGTACGTTTCAAAGAAAGAGATGGAAGCTTTTCCACTACATGTTTAATCCCCAAAACATTTGTTGTTATTCACAAATATTCAGCATCTGTTTCATTCTTCGTTTCAATATGGTGTCTGTTCTGGCGGATATCCTTCAAACTTAATAAATTTCTTCGGGCTTTTGAAGAAACAGTGCTTGTTCAAAAGTAAAATTCGTTCCTCCGGGAAGAAATATACTCTGAGAGCCTTCTATCACTTTTGAATTGCCACAGATTGTGTTAACATTTATCTTTTATTTCTTCAGAAAAGGAAAATATTTTTCGTATTTGATTATGGTATGCGTAGTGGCACTGTCAATAAGACAAACATCTTCATTGATATTTGTTGGTCCCTTGAAAGGCTAACACAAGTTTAGAGGGGGGGGGGGGGTGAATAAACTTGTCCCTAAAACTGGATTTAAAACAAATTAAAGTTCAGTTAAAACTTGTGTGGAGTTAAGCTGACTAAGCTGAGTTAAAGTCAAACTGACTTAAGCTTGAAACTGAGTCAACCAACAGTGGATATAATTCTAGCCTTTTTCTTGATCTTGTTATTCTATGTGAAAGCTGAGTGTGTTAAACTGAATTTTGAAGAATGTCAGTTTGTGAACTGTGAAATATATAACAATCAATTCTCAGAATGCTGTAAATAAATGCTGAGTAAGTAAATAAGTGCGTAAAGTAAATAAACACGAATTATAGAGGTTCCAGGTGGTGTAATCCTGTACGTACTCTCTTCCCCTATGGTGTGGAGGAAGATTCCACTAGAACTTATTGAGGTGAACTGTTACAAAAAGTCCTAAACAATAGTCCTTGGCTAATCCCTAGCTTCACTATCTAAACAGTTGTAGAACAGGTAGAATTGCTGATCTTCAATTGCTTGAACACTGGTCCTTGAAGGGTTATGTATGCCTCTTCACCAGCCTACCACCACAAACACAAGCCTACCCGATCGCTTGTAACAACTGTCCTTGGCGAAACCTTCCCGGTTTGCTTCACAGTCTAAACCTTTGATGTAGAATCAAAGTTGGGCTGAGAATCAATAAATTGATTCTTGTTTGTGGTTCTTCAAAGTGTCTGAATCTGGATAAATTCTGTGTAGCTTGAACACTTGAAGAAATTCTAGATGTGATCTTGTTATAGCACTGGGATGATAGCAATTCGAATAAAAAGACTAATGCACAAATATGCTTGTAAATTTGTTAAATCTTCGTATCTAATCCTTGGTGCAAAGTCCTCTATTTATAGTGTGAGATCCAATGTTCATCTGGCTTGAATTTGAACTGTATCAACGTCTATCTTGTAAAGGCTATATTTTCCGACCATTCTGATCTGTCAGTAACTCATCCAATAAAATCGCTTTCTTTTAAACGTTCGACTGTACTATCAGTTTGTTGGATGGCTGACATGTAAAACTGAGTTTCCTGATCATTTTTATACTGAGTTTATCAGTTGTCAGTTTCTTGACTGACTTGGAGCATTAACTGAGATTTTTACTCTTCTTCAAATATCGGTACTCCAGTTCACATCTGATTATAATTGACTTAATCGAGTACACCAAAAGCAAATATCTTCTAAGAATTCATTGTCCTTATGAATCTTAGGTCTTCATACAAGATCCATAAATTCGCTCGAGTCACCACAAACTTGCCTGAAGTCTAACTTCATAGTCTCGACTTGTAATCTTCATAACTGGGTTTGAACCCTCAGTTCTTCAATCTTCAATAACTGAGTTTGAACCCTCAGTTCTTCAGTCTTCTAGATAAGCCAACTGAGTCTGTGTCCCTCAGCGAACTTATTTTCTTCAGTTCAATACTGGTGTATTCTGAGTCCGTTTGTTTGTCTTAGTGATTTCCAGTTTTCTAGATGACTTCCAGTTTTCAGTTTTACGACACACTAACTATTACAGTGCTTGTCTGATGTAACATATAGAAATATCAGACTCTAGTAAAACCTAAACATTCAGTTCTAGACATCTTTCAGCTTTTCACTATAACAGCTGGCTTCATCACTTCATCAATGAGGTTAAGATAATACTTTGAATAAATATGATGAATTATCATCAAAACATAAATTTTATTTCCAACAATTTTCCCCTTTTTGATGATGCCAAAACTCTCCCTAAAAGAAAATCTTAAAGATCAAAACAATGTAAAACTGGAAACTGGATCTCATTAGAATACGGAAAAACTAGAATAGTTACATTTTGTTCAAATGAATTTTGACTAAAGACTAAGCCTTTTTATGTGCTTTTTGTGTGACTGAAATAAACTTCATCTCTTTGTCGTGTAGACGATAATCATATTCTAGCTTGGAGTCTTCCTTAGAAAAGGTCTTGTTGTAGTCTACTTGACTTCCTTCTTTCCATTTCATCCATAAGATTAACTTTGGTAAAGCTGGTTCATTCATGTAGTATTTCTCAAATTCTACAACATCAGCTTTCATCTGTTTAGTTTTGTCTTTAATCTTCAGTTTGTCTTCGATCCTTTTGGTCTTTTTATATTGTGCCATTTTCTGATTGTAGAGTTCATCAGATAGAAAGTAGTTCAAGGATTCTTCAAAAGTCTTGTCCTTGTACTTGGCTTTGATAGGATTAGGATCTTTGACAAACTTTAACCATAGATCCTTTGTAAGAGTAGCTCTCCGATCTCCAGGTTGACTATATTTTACAATGAGCTGCTCGTCAGTTAACTCTTTCTGTAAGAATTTTGGATCTGATTTGTATCTTTCCAACTCGTCTTCGAGTTGCTTCTTTTCCTTAAGTAACTTCAATTTTCTTCTTCAGCTTCCCCCTTTTTGGCATCATATAATTGATCTACTAGAGCATGGGTTGCCTTTTGATCGGCTGAGATTTGTTGATGAGAAGCAAGTACTTCTTTGAGCTGAGTTTCTAACCCGTAGATGTGCTGATTCATATGCCAGTGAGCTTATGCATGTGTTTCCCTATCTACGGCGGTTGAGTCCTCAAGTTTTTGTTTAAGTAACAAAATTTCTGAAGCAGAACTTGAACTTGACTTATGAATCATCTCTAGTCTTGCATGAACTGAGACATCTGTTCTAGTTCTATAGTTTAGATATCCAGAGATGTTTGATAAAAGGCCATTTTGTATATCCCTTTGACTGAGCACGATCTTCAAGTTCTCATGAACTTTGGCCAACTCATCCTTTGTTAGGATATCGGAAGGATCATATGTAGTTTCTATTTGATCCTTGAACTGAGTGATACCTTCAATGATTATAAGTTGTTGATTATCAATTCTATCAGCTCCTTGCTGTTTGTTAGTTGTCTGATTTCCAACTGGCAAATCTTCTTGCTGAATTACAGTTTGCGTTGCTTGAAGTTGAGGTTGGATATCTGTCTGCAAACCTATAGTCACATCAGCTTCTTTTCTTGAATCATCATGGTCATCATCATTCTTTGAAATAACTTTGGGGGTGGCTGATGTGCCCGATTCTCTTCTTTTAGCTAGTTCAGTGAATCTTTTGAAGCAATTTTCAAGAAATTCTGATATAGGAAATAGAGTGTACAGCTCTCTAATTTCCAATTTCTCCAAGAGTAGTTTCTCTTCAGTCTGTAGACTGACATCACGAGAATCTTCTGGTTTAAGCTTCATTTTCATCAGCTTGGTGATTCTATCAGCTTCAAAACCTGAGACTGGATGCTGATATGATTGGTCTTGTAACTGAGAAGTATGGTCAGCAGAGATATTTTCCTTGGAAACTTCGGTTTTCAGTTGTTGTTGTTCCCTCTCAGTTGGTGCTTTCTCTTTTGAAGTTCCTGGGTACAAACATTTTACAACTGATCTTCCTTTTGCTGAGTCAGTTTTCCGCTTGATGCCTTTGTGTTCAGCTTCCTGCTGAGACACAGTTTTCTGTCCAGCTTCAGGTTGGGAAGTTGTTCTTGTGACAACTGCTATTTCCTCTGCAGTTTTTCTTTCTTTCTTCCCTGCCTTGAGTGTCTCCAGATAAAATTGAATGATTCCACTGAGCGTTTTCTTTAGTCGGAATCTGCCAACAGTTGCTTGACCTTCAGCTTGAGCTATTCTTACACTTTCTAATTCAGCTAAGTGTTGCTTCTTTATCTGATTGACTACATAACCTGCCCAATTGAATTGTAGTTCATCCCAAATTATGTTCATCAGATATATGTTTTCATCGGATAGTGTACTGATTCCTTTGGATTTTCCAATGACATGTTTGCTGAGCCATCTGCTGAGATGCGCAAATTCTGGCTTGAGTTTGTCAACATGAATATCAATTTCTACTGGTTTGTTAGAAAAAGTAAGTAACTTATGAAAAGCGTCTCTTTTTAATGGTAGAGTAGTCAAATTTATTGATGTCACAGATGAATTTGTGAAACCAAATAGTGACTTCATGACTCGTTCATTGATAATAATACGATCTCCACGAACTGTAGTGATTAGGGAGTCTCGTACCAATCGCATATTCTCCTAGAATTGCAAAATTCCTTCCACATCACGTTCTTCGTTGAACTTAACTTCTAGAAGGTTTCTCAAACCTAGTTGTTTCTGGATTTTATCACAGATGTAGCTTGCTAATAGAGTGTTCTTGCACATTGCTTCATAAATTTTGAATGAAAACTCATCTAACTCTGTGATCAATCTTTCTCCTTGTGATTTCTTTGAAGTGGCCATATCTGGGTGTGAACACAAAAATTGATTTTTGAGATGAAAGGATTGCGAAAAGTCTGATTTTGTTTTTAGGAAAGAGACTGATAATTTGAAATTTTGATTGAGGAGAGTGTGAACGAAGGTTGAATAAATAGGTAGGATGTACTGGAGGTTGATTAGTACAACTTCTCAAATTCCATGATGGTTTGGGTAACCGATGCATGTACTGTTCTGACAGTAGTGGGGTGTACACGTAATGTATTCTGACAAAAGAACTGCAGTAATTAAATGCGATATAACCGCTGTTGATTTTATCTTATCAACCTTTGACTGAAGTTGATTGGAGTAGAAACTGATGCGAGGCCAGTTTTAGAGTGAACTATCAGTTCTGTCAAATTTTCGCCGGTTAATCGCTTTGAGATTGTTGATGTCAATGACTAGTCTGTTAAGTGAGCGCACCCAACATCACAAAGATTAATCCCCTTGACGAATCTCTGGCTAAAATGACTTAACTGACTTTAATTATCCCCTATTCAATTCTTAGTTTGGCAAATCTTTCTTTCTCTAATGGCTTTGTAAAGATATCTGCCAATTGATCTTCAGTAGGTACATAAAGAACCGTGATATCCTTTTTCTCTGCATGATCTCTTATAAAGCGGTGACGCACATCAATGTGCTTTGTCCGTGAGTGTAAACTGGATTGTCAGTAATTGCAATTGCGCTTGGGTTATCACACATTTTGGGAATTGTTCCTTCTTCTATCCCATAATCTCTTAATTGCTGTCTAATCCATAATACTTGAGCACAACAACTTCCAGCTGCTATATACTCTGCTTCAGCTGTTGAAGTTGAGAGAGAATTTTGCTTTTTGCTAAACCATGACACAAGTCTATTTCCTAATAACTGACATGTGCCTGAGGTGCTCTTTCTGTCCACTTTGCATCCTGCATAATCTGAGTCTGAATAAGATATCAGTTTGAATTCTCCTTCTTTTGAATACCAAATTCCAACACCATCTGTATCTTTCAGATATTTCAGGGTTCTTTTTACAACTGTGAGATGAATTTCCTTTGGTTTTGACTGAAATCTTGCACATACACCAACAGTAAAAGATATATCTAGTCTACTTGATGTAAGATAGAGTAGGCTTCCAATCATTCTTCTGTAAGTGTTTGATCAATATCTTTGCCTTCTTTGTCTTCATCTAGCATGATGTTGGTCCCCATTGGTGTAGAAATTCCGGTTGATTTCTCCATACCAAACGTTTTGATAAGTTCTCTTGTATACTTGGTTTGGTGAATGAAAATTCCATCATCTAATTGTTTAACTTGTAATCCAAGAAAATAATTCAATTCTCCCATCATACTCATCTGAAATTTGCTCTTCATTAAACTTGCAAATTTCACACATAACTGTTCATTTTCTGATCCAAAAATATTGTCATCAACATAGATCTGAACAAGTAGAGTGCTCTCTCCATTTTTCATCCTGAATAATGTTTTGTCAATTGTTCCTTTGATAAATCCATTATCTACTAGAAAATGAGATATAGTTTCATACCAAGCTCTTGGTGCTTGTTTAAGTCCATAAAGAGCTTTCCTTAGTGATGTGATCCATGAAGGGCTTCAGAAGGAAGAAAAATCAGAAATTCATGGAGATGCAGAAGAGGCGCAATTATTTGTGATATTGGCCTGAATAAACTGTTTAGCATTTATTTGAGTCATTAGTCCTTTATTATCCCACATTGGTTAGATAGTCTTTTATTTTTATTATTATTTTTATTTATAGTTATTTTGTCCCACATTGCTAAATTAGCAATTGGCATTTGAGTCTGTAGCCTATATAAAGGCATTTGGAGTCATTGTAAAAACACAGTTATATTTTCAGTGAAAATTTGATGAAAGTCTTTGACTTTGTTTATCACTTGCGAGTGAGGATCTCTTCGTTGTAGAGTTCCACCCCTTAGAGAACTTATCAGCGTCTTGAGCAAGCGTTGTGGCGTTCTTGCCAACGTTTTTAGGTTGGATTATCTAAGATCGTTATTTTGAGCTCGTTATTGATTCCTTTAGAAGATCCTAGGGCAAATCTCGTTCTCGATTCATACCCGAAATGCTAGAGTCGGCTATGTCTATGCTATTACATAATAGGACAAAGGATAGTTACTTTATGACTATTAGGACATATTAATTGTTTATTCAATGCAATTAATATGTCCCTTGATAGAAAGTAACACGTTACATTGTAACATGTTATGAGTGTAATAATAATGTAATATTAACCATAGTATTTCCACACCCCCCCTCAACCGGGTTGTATATGTTTATACGACCAAGTTTGCTACTTAGTCTATTTGAACATAAGTGGTGGTATGGCCTTGGTGAGAATATCGGCATTCGATCTGCCGAGGGAACATACTTTGAGTTGAATAATCTTGGCATCAATCTTCTCCTTTAGGAAGTGTCCGTCAATGTCCACATGTTTGGTTTTATCATGATGGATGGATCCTCTCGCCATGCATAAGGCTGAATTATTGTCACAAAGAGAGTGTGATAGGTTGTCAAGAGGTTGTTTGAAGTTCGGTGAGTACCCTTTTTAGCCACGAGCTTCACAAATGCCAAGTACAAGTGCCCCGAGTTCGGCTTCAAGATCGCTTCTTGACACGAGGTCGTTTCATGCTTCTCCAAGTAACTAGGTTTCCCCATACATATGAGCAATAGCCTGTGGTAGATCTTCTCAATGTGACATCCACCCAATCGATCGGTGTAGACCTTGATTGATCTATCGGAGACTTGGTGAAATGTAAGCCCCGGCCAGAGTGGACTTCGGGTACCTCGGTATCCCGTTCACGGCATCCCAATGTTGCTCGGTAGGGCAATGCATGAATCGGCTAACCGGACGACGCCATATGCAATATCGGGTCTTGTATGGGACGGATAAATGAGTTTCCCTACAAGTCTTTGATATTGATCCTTTCTGATAGCAATGTCACCATGCAGCAGGGTATTACTGGGGTCTACTGGGGATACAGCAGGTTTGCATCCCGGCATGCCGCTTTCCTTCGACGGGTCCAAGACATACTTCCTCTCGTGAAACGATATACCATGGCCGTTCCTAGCTATTTCCATACCAAGAAAGTACTTGAGGTAGCCCAAATCTTTAACTTGAAATACTTTTGCCGGCGGGGTCTTCAAGTGTTGGATCTCGACGGGGTCATCACCGGTAAGGATGATATCATCCACATAGACAATAAGAATGGACCTTTTCTGGTTTGTTGTTTTGATAAACATTGTGTGATCTGAGTTGCATTGATGGTATCCAGCAGCTTTAACCACAGTAGTGAGTTTGCCAAACCAGGCTCTGGGGGACTGCTTTAGGCCATATAGAGATTTCCTCAATTTGCAAACTTTCCCTTGAGTGTGAGTGTTGGAAAAACCAGGAGGCATATTCATATAGACTTCCTCAGTAAGGTCACCATTTAGGAAAGCATTCTTGATATCCAATTGGTGTAGAGGCCAGTCAAGTTGGACAGCAATTGAGATCAGTACCCTGACAGTGTTTAGTTTTGCCACAGGTGCAAAGGTTTCCTTGTAGTCAAGGCCATATGTTTGAGTGAATCCCCTTGCAACCAGTCTAGCTTTGTATTTGTCAATAGTACCATCGCATTGTACTTGATAGTGAACGACCATTTGCGGTATTTGTCTTCTTTCCATGTGGGAGAGTGGTGAGATCCCAAGTATGGTTGTCAAGGAGAGCGATCATTTCGGTTTTGACACCGCCTTCCACTTATCATGTTGGAGAGCTTCCCGTATATTCTTAGGAATAGAGTGAGAATCCAAGTCCCGTGTAAACATGGCAAAAACAGTGATAACCGATCATAGGATAGATAATTATGAATAGAGTGATCGGTAGTGCAAGATCTCTTTCCCTTCCGATAGCAATAGGTCCGTCATCAACGTCGGCAGGGCCGCCGAGAGTCGGTGGGGTGCTTTGAGGTTCGGTCTCCGCCGTGACTCGCAGTAGGTTGCCGAGTGTCGGTAGTCTCGGTTCGGCGGCTCGGGTCGGTAGTCTCCGGTTCGGGGAGGTTGCCGAGGATCGGTAGGATGCCGAGAGTCGGTGGGGTGCCGAGGTTCAAGAGTTTGCCGAGGGAAAGGATTTAGGTCAAGTTCAATCGGGTTTCCATCGTGACGCCTCGGTGGACTTGTCGTAGTAGGGAGTCCTTTCAAAGAATTTTACATCCATAGAATTGTAAAATCTCTTTTCGAAGGAGAATAGCACTTGTAACCTTTCCCGTCCTTTGCATATCCTAGGAAAATGCACTTGTGAGCTTTGGGATCAAGTTTGCTTCGTGTTGGGCATGGATATAAACAAACACAAGTGCAACCAAAGATTTTTGGAGGTAATTGGGAAATAAGATGAGGACGGGAGTGAGTGGTCAAAAGGGTTTGGATAGGAGTTTTGAAGCCTAACACTCTGTTTGGGAAGTCTCGTTGATTAAGTATGTGGCAAGTTAATATAGCTTCACCCCACATATATTTTGGAACATGTGTTGTGAACATGAGTGATCTAGCCATTTCCGGTAAGTGCTGTTCTTTCTCTCAAAACCCCATTTTGTTGAGGTGTTTCCACACAACTACCGGTATGGACAATCCCCTTATCCATCAAGAAATTACCGAGGTTAGACTCATAGTATTCAAGTGCATTATCGCCTTTAAGATCTTGATCTTAGTGTCAAATTGAGTAGAGATCATGTTGTAAAATTCCCGAAAAACTGTTCCAACTTCGATTTATCCTTCATTAAAAACGGCCATGTGTTTCGGTATGATCATCAATGAAAGTGACAAACCACCTTTTCCCTGTTATACTTTTTATTCTTGAAGGTCCCCATACATCACTATGAATTAAAGTGAAAGGTTTTGAAGGCAAATAAGGTAGTTTGGTATACACAGATTTGGTAAGTTTGGCAAATTGACAAATATCACATTGAAGATCATTGACATTACATCCTTTAAATAATTCGGGAATTACGGACTTTAAATAACCAAAACTTGGATGTCCTAGTCTATAATGCCATAACATGATATTATCTAAGGTTTGAGTGCAGTGCCGCCGAGGCGATTCGGTCGTCTTCTTGTCTTCGACGGGGTTGACCACATACAATCCCGAGCGGGGGTTTAGCCCTCCCAATCACTTCCCGTGAAGAAGGGTCCCGGAAAGTGCACTAATTCTTATTAAACACCACGGTCAATTCAAATCTTTTGCAATTTTACCGACGGATATGAGATTGCAATCTAATTTTGGAACAAATAGGACATCCTTTAGGCATATCTTATTAGTGAGTTTAACATTTCCAAAACCTTTTGCATGAGAGATAGATCCATCGCGAGTCTTAATTTTATGAATTTGATGACATGGCATAAGGTGAGTTATGAGGTTTTTATTGCCGGTCATATGAGAGGAGGCCCCGAAATCAACAATCCACGTTTCATTACTAATAGAAGAGTAGAATTTACCCGTACCGGCTCTCGTGTAGCCATGTCAGTAGAGGGACTACCTTCTTTTTGTTGAGTGAGGAAGGCTTTGAATGCAGCAAACTGAGCATTCAACTTGTTATCATTCTCCCCTTCATTGACGTGCGTGCCCTGACTTTCCCTGGTAGGCTTGGAGGATTTGGGCATGCCATGTAGCTTCCAGCAAGTGTCCTTGGTGTGATTTGTGCGTTTGCGGTGCTCACGCGAACAACTTTCCGGTTCGATCGGTAGGCTTCCCGACGGTCTCGGTAACCTCGGCGGGCTTCCCGACGGTCGGCGGGGTAGCACTTTCGGTAGGGTTGTCGGTAGGGGAGTTCGGCGATCACTTTCCTCCTCGCTTTCCTCATGTTTGACTTCGGCAAACATGGATTTGAGATTGGGGAGAGGTTTTGTGGCAAGGATTCTTCCCCTAACATCATCAAGAGTAGGATTCATCGGTAAGAAACTTGAATACTCTCTTTTTCTCAATAATGTCCTTATAAAGGGCGGCATCCTTGACATCATTCCGGGGGTGAGTTTCCAACATATCCGGTGTTGCCATGCCCTAGATAGTTGATTGAAGTATTGTAGTATTTCCACAATACCATTTAGAATCGGAGCCTTCGGTTGACTAAATGTAATCAAATATCTCTTTTTGTTTCTTGTTTTGCTATCGTTTATTCGTTTCTTACGTTCCGTATTCAAAAAATAATCAAACACATTGCAGCCCCTTTGTTTGTTACCTGCGTTTGATCTTAAAAATATATATATATATATTTGGTCCAGCTTTTTCTTGGTCTTGCGTCCATATATATATATATATATATATAAAACCATATATTTTTGTTTTGTTTTGTTAGTCCTGAATCCTCTGTGCTATTATCCAAAAAATAATAAATCTTTGATTGTTCTTTTTTCCTTCGTCAATCATCGTTGAAAAAAATAAAAATAATAATTTACCCTAGCTTTCTGATCCTTCTTGCATAATTAGTTTTAATTGTCATACCAAAGGAAGGAACAACCTTCCACTCGTCCCTTCCTGATCAAAGCATCAGCCGTAATTATTACTACCGTCTATTATTTCTGTTCACTCCTGCTGAATTAAGAGTTTGACCTAAATTGATTTCTTTTATTTATTTTATTTAGTTAGAAAAAGTTTCGGCTGATCCAAAGAAAGAAAAAGAAAAAGAAAGACTTAGAAAATACGAAGGTGTCACACCTGTGAAAATTCTGTAATCTGAAAAAAAAAACTCCTTTATTTGGACGAGAATTTCACACCCTAGTGTGAAAATTTTCACACCTGTGAAATTTTGTGGTCAACCAATATCCTTACTTTTTTTCTTTCACTTTTCCTCCTTTCTTGCTTTTTTTTCTTGCACCTATTGTCTCTGCACACATTTTTCCACACACTTCCATACATTTTTACCCAATTCCCAAACCTACCTCTTAGTTGTCTAGTCTAGATCGTTGGTTTCGATTGTTACACTTTGCTCAATTCTCTGATTTGTTTGAAAAGGGGTTACTTTACAACTTAAAGAGAAGGTGAATGCAACCACGAGAGTCGTAAGGTCGAATCTTGCATAATGTCAGAAATAGATAGTACTGTGCAAGATGCTGTTGAAAGAGATTTTATTCGTACACGTTTAATTGGTGAGAGGCGATGTTCTATGATTATTGAGCCAGACTGTTGTGCTAACTTAGTTAGTACGTATGTGATCAGTAAGTTATCGATTCCCACTAATCCTCATCCCCACCCTTATGGGTTGCAGAGGATTAGTGATAGGGGTATGATACGAGTTACCCAACAGGCATTGATTGCATTCAAATTTAGTTTATATGAAGATGAGGTGTTGTGTGATGTAGTTCCGATGCCCGAGAGCTACATTCTACTTGGGAAACCATGGAAAACTTCTAGGAAGGTGGAATATAATGACCCCATGGACAGATACACAGTCTGCCATGAAGGGAAAAGGTTTAAACTTCTTCCATTATCCCCCGACGAGGCTCACAAAGATAAGGTTCGGGTCACTAAAACCTTTGAGGAGCACGTAATGGAAAACAAAGCTCGTTTGAAACTTGAAACCGAAAAAGAAAAAGAATTGGTGGAACAGAAAAATGAAGAGATTGTTAACATTCGTGAGGATGAGTTGACAAACGATGAAGATACGAGTGTAGTAGAGATGAATATCGAGAATGATCCAGCATTGGCGGAGATCGTGGAGAAAAAAGTGAAGGAGGCAAATGAAGCTTCTATATTAATAAATACTTGTTCGAGTTCTTTCTTGTTGTCTATGCAGTTACATGGCGATTACCCCATTGAGAAGAGCTCGTTCCCTACGGTGGTTCTTGATCGTGACTTCATTAGTGGCAAACCCGAGCACACTTTTCAAGATCTTTTTGTTACGCGTGTTGATGATTATCCATCATTGCGTTGTTATGAATATGTTGATGCCACTTCGATCTTCATCAACATTTATATAAAGACGAGTGTTTGTTATTATGTTCCATTGGTGAAGCCTAAATCATCGTTTCAACATTCCATTGATTTGGAGCTGTATATTCGCTTTATATTTGATCCTGGTATATCTTTGAAGATTTTTGTGGTTTGTTCAATGTTGGTTCAAGATGCTGAACTATACGACATCCTTTTGATTCGAGGATGAATCCTTTCCAACCGGGAGGGAATGATGTGATCCATGGTGGTCGTCAAAAGGAAGGAAAATAGAAATCCATGGTGATGCAAAAGAGGCGCAACTATTTATGTTATTGGTTAGATAGTCTTTTTTTATCCCACATTGGTTATATTGTCTTTTATTTTTGTTATTATTTTTATTTATTGTTATTTTGTCCCACATTGCTAAATTAGCAATTGGACTTGGAGTCTGTAGCCTATATAAGGCACATAGGTTGTTCTTTTACAAGACAGTTTAATTTTGAGTGAAAATTTGATTAAGTCTATTGACTTGTTTATCACTTCCGAGTGAGGATCTCTTCATTGTAGAGTTCCACCCCTTAGAGAACTTATCAGTGCCTTGAGCAAGCGTTGTGGCATTCTTTCCAATGTTCTTAGGTTGTATTATCTAAGTTCGTTGTTTTGAGCTCGTTATTGATTCCTTTAGAAGATCCTAGGGCAAATCCCGTTCTTGAATCGTATCACTTAGTTTGAAACATTATCAGCTTGATCTTTGATCTCGAATCCAGGTGGTTGTTGAACATACACTTCTTCTTCAAGAATTCCATTCAAAAATGAGCTTTTAACGTCCATCTGATATACTTTGAACTTTTTGTGAGCTGTAAATGCGAGAAATAGCCTGATTGCTTCCAATCTTGCAACTGGTGCATAAGTTTCATCAAAGTCTATGCCTTCTACTTGAGAATATCCTTTAGCTACAAGTCTAGCTTTATTTCTGATGATATTCCCATCTTCATCAAGTTTGTTTCTGAAAACCCATTTGGTTCCAATGATATTCACATGATTTGGTCTTTCAACTAATTCCCATACTTGATTTCTTTCAAATTCATTAAGTTCTTCTTGCATAGCTAGTATCCAGTCTGGATCCTTCAAAGCTTCTTCTATTTCCTTAGGTTCAGATTGAGATAGAAAACATGCAATCATTGCATCTAGTTGATGTCTTGTTCGAACGCCAGTTTGAGTATCACCAATAACTTGTTCTTCAGGGTGATCGCTCATCCATTCATGAACTGGTGCTTGCATCAAAGGATTTGCATTTTGTTCGACTGGTTCTACAAGAACTGGTTCTTGAATTTCTTCAACTGAATCAGAGTCATGTTGTTCAGGTGTGAGTTGTTGAGTAGTTGGAAACTGAGACTAATCTGGATCTGAGGATTCTGAAATTTGAAGTCTTCCAATATCAACAGAATGTTAACCGTTTTTAAACTCTTTTTTGGACATTCAACACAAGTACTAGTAATTAAATGCGGAAACTCACTTAGTTTACTATTTGCTTCTGTTATAGAAACGTACATGATCAAACGATAAGTGATTAAATAAGGAGTGATCAAATTATATATAACACGTTGCAGGTAAGTTGAGATTGATCAACCAAATTGCAAGTCTAAACAAAACCTATGAAGGGCAGGTTAACTATGTCAAGTTATGACAAAATAAGGTGTTATGAGGGCCGGAAAACAGGAGTGATAAAATTCTAAAAACAAGGATGAAGCACACTGATAAAGAGTGTATTAATTAATCACGGTTTGCCAAATAATAAGATTAATCAAAACCACAAGCAGTCTGATGTTAAAACAGTACTTACAGTGACGTTTTACAAGCGTCACAAACGACTTGTGAAAAGCTTTCAACCAACAGTTTAAGATTAGATCAGATGGTATCAAAAATATACACAACAAGATTGGAAACACTATAAATCAAAGGATACGCATTAAATGCATATTATATAACAGATGCCGTCTTCAAATTCAGACCAAACCAACACGTTGCAAAACTAGATGTTAACCAAGAATTTCTTGATAAAAATGTTAAATAGATTGCAGAAAACAATGATCAAACAGACTGTATAGCTGATACAATTAATATACAAAATTCAGGTCCAACAACTGATTGCAAGGAAATGTTAATTCAGTCACGAAGAGAATAGGGCTGCAGATTACTTGAAAGAATGAATTACAAAAAGATCCAAATTCAGGTTCACAATACAGATTCAAATACAAAGCAGATTACACAACTCATAGGCAGTTCTGATTACAAGATGATACTCAGATACATGCTTAATTTTCAACACCTTGTGAATTTAACTAAAGAATTGAACTTTCAGCTGAATGCTAAGCTGATAGACACACCTAAACTGGTGAGTTTGTCAGAATAGAATTCAATACTGAATACAAGAGGGGTTCAGACAAAAGTCCTATATATCGAACTATTAAAGATGCAGCCAAAAGCCTATTAGACAATGTTCAGAACTCAACGCAGATCACATGAAGCTTTATAGTTCAAAGGAGTAACAGACTTGCAATAATGCTAATGAGTAGGTTCAATTTGAGATCAACAGATTGTAACTCTCACAAGCTGCAACAACACTGATACAGACTACCAGATTATGTTACTACACTTTCAACAGCTGCACTAAACACAGAAGGGTCAGAAACTTGTATGCCAGTCTCTTATGAGATAGATACAATTTTCAGACATATAAAAGGGAAATTAAACAAAAGGATCAACACCAAGGTTTGTCAGTCAAACCAAAAGTGCAGATATTCCAAGTGTGCAGTCTGTTCAGGTCTTATTCACAAGACTCTAACAGAGAACAGATCCTGAACACTTGATCAAATCACTTCTTGGTTTTATGATAAACTTTGGAACAACTAGAGTCAAGTTTTTCGGTGAAGAGTTCAATCCACGGCTTAGTGAGAAATCGGTGATGAAACCTTGCACAAAGGCAATGGCTTGGCTTATTAAACCAATCACAATGGCAAAGACCGACTTTCGACGATTAGTGGATTACACACAAAAATGAGAATCTTTTCTAGCACAGACTCAGTCAAACAACACACATCAATAAAGCAAAAAATTATTCTAAGTACACAACTAAGAAAACTGTAAAATAGGTAATCACACTGACCAATTTGGAGAGACTACTACAACGATGTTCTGCTCTTTTGTATGCCACAGAAAGCATGAACTTGTATCTCCTTCGGTTCTTGACTCAATAATGACTTACCAACACTAAGGGACTGACCACACTTTTCAAACAGACAAAGACTAGAATTTTTGAGAGAAAATGTGGGATTGATTGTGTTTTCAACTAGTGCAATCCATGATAGTATAACTGGCTATTTATAGCCTTGAGGTATGATTCAAACCTCAAAGGATAGTGTGAACAGGATCAAAAGAAAATCTTAAGAAATCCGAGGCAATGACTAAGGTAATTATCCAGCCATGTTAACCACTAGTTGAGTTGGGTTCAAAGAGTTGAGCATACTCTCTAAAGGATGTCCATTTAGGCAAATGTAAGAGAGTGTATCAACCAGTGAACCCTACGGGATTGGTTAACCAAGCAATTACGTATACTTAAACCAAACCGACTGATTTCTTTTGACCAAGTTAAATAGCTCATTGTAAAGGGACCCGGACAAACCAAACTGATCAACCAAAAACATAGCAGGCAACTCATAGGGTTTGATCAGTGGTTTAAATGAACTAATGCTCAGACTCAACCATAAACACGAGCTCGAGTCCGAAACCGAAAGGGACATGGTTTAATCAACTCATCATTGAGGTGTTGCCTTTAGTAAAAAAAATTCAGCATACAAAACTGTGATTAAACCAATTGCATCACAGGGTGTAAACCCTCAGCTTTAAGACCAGTGATATAACCTAGTTAAACCGACAGACTGACATCACTGGTTCAACCAACCTAGGCACAGAGAGTACCGGGTCAAGAGAAGGGTTCACAACCAATTTACCATTGTGGATTGGGTTGCAAATTACCGGCTCGATTTCATAGTCTGAACACTGAAGAAAAGCCTTGCCAGAAACAAATTCATGGCTGCAAAATCTTCACAATAAATGCTCTGAATCATGAATCATACTAGCAACAGGGGCAAGTTCATTTTCGAATGACCATGCTTTCAGAATCAAGACTGCCAATTGTTCGGTAAAAACGTGTTTTAAATTTATAATTACCGGAACACCCCAAGTATAAGGTTCGTAGTAAAGGGTGTTACCGGGTCGTCCTAAGGGAGTGGAATGTTTATCGGATTCAAGTATAAATCTATATCGATTATGTCACAATTATCTATCTAAACTAAGGTTGAAACTAACTAAAACCTAAGGAATAAACCTAAGAACTGAACCCTAAAACTAAAACTAAAACAGAAATAAAACAAGCTGAAAAATAAGAAAACAGAAGGATGGACGGGCGTTCGCTAAAGAGGACGAGCGTCTGGAAACTAAAGCTAACGGACGGGCGTTCGCTAAAGAGGACGAGCGTCCAACTACGATCAGAACAGAAAATTGCAGAAAAGTTGCAGGAAATCTAAAGGTTTAAAAACTAAAACTTAAACTAAACTTATGCAAACGATTTGATTCAAACAAGTAACGGAAAACACAGCAAGGCGACTGGCCTCCACTTATCAACCAACAATCCAACTAGACGGTGATTAAAAAGACATAGTTTTTTAGTAGTGATTTATCACGAATTCAATCAAATATCTTTAATCAAATTCCTAAGGTTTCGTTTGTCTTTTCAAACAAACTAAACAGCAATCAAAACAGGATCACGAGATCGTTTCCAAGCTCTTACTCAACTAATCATGCATAATCTCTTATAACACAATTAGATGCATTACTTTGAATAAAAGAGAACTTAAATAAACATACTTTCATAAAATTATTCAAGCATAAATTAAACATAGATCGTTTCATCAAATCTTAATTCAATAAAACTTAAACAATACAAAACAGATCCAAAGTAATGAAAAACTACGAAATAAACTCACTACACATAAGCATCGAACTCTCTAGTTGGTTTTGTTGTTGATAAGCTTCCTCCGTCGACTCACTGCAAGGTTTCTAGCCAACAATCATATTGGAGATGATTGTTGGGTTGGAGAAGTTCATCTCTGTGTAAACAGGCTTGTGGCCGCAGCTTTTTGGTGTAAAATTGCGATCTCAATTATGTGGTATGAATTAGGGTTAAGAGGCTGCTGCTATATATAGAGTTTTAAGTCGGTTAGCCTTAGGTCGGCGGCGGACGCTCGTTCGCTTCAATGGACGTTCGTTCACTCTGCTTGGACGCTAATCAAACGCTCGTTCAGACTGCGGTTGGACTCTCTGTTCTGATTTTGGCACTTCGAACGCACGTTCCATTTCACCAAACGCCCGTTCATAATGGACGGGAGATGGACGCTCGTCTGGACTCCGTCTGGATCGACTTGAACTTGATTTCTTCGTCCTTATCCAATTTCTTCAAGCCAATTCCAACTCTATCTCTTATAATTCGAACTTGAGCCTCTTTAATCCTCTTTATGCACTCGAAATTAAGCTCCTATAAGATAAATAAACATTGCAAAAATGTAATAAAATCCAAATAATAATAATTCCATTAAATTAAACACTTAAAATCATCAATTTTGCATACAACCCTCTTAAAATCATCTTTATTAAATAATTACACTTAAACCCTTAATTCTCATGTAAATTATGCAAATGTGGGGAAAATAATAATGAAATAAACCCTTAATAATCATATAAATATGGCCTTAACACCAATTCAAAAAAACGAAAGATCAGCACAGTATACTGCTCAAATCAGGATTAATAAATGATTGAAATTGCTACATTAATAGGAACGAAATCACGTTGATTGAGTCGTTGACTGCATAAATTCAAAATCATAGCTTTAAAGATCGAATCAACATTATATCAATAAGAGGTCAGCTCTTTCATACCCAAAACATTCACAACGGCAGTGGACATAAAATCAGCCAGATTTCTAGTTCTAATCAGCAATATAAATGATAAAGATATGATATACAAAAGGAAAGATTGCACCTTTATTTCGAATCAACCAAATCAGACCCTCATAACAGGCTACATTGCTTGAAATCGAATCCGCAGTGAAACATGATCGAATTCGGACTGAATGAGCCTTGAAGATGACAGCTTTACACCTCAACCTTTCCTTAAACGAATTAGCATGCAATCAGGGCAGATTTCACATTCAAATCGATTTAATAACACGATATTAACACATAATCGAGGAAAACAAAACTTCCCTGAAATAAAAAGCGAAACGGTTGGACAAGACAGTGATTTTAATTCGAATCAGCATTAAAGCATAAGCTTTTCTCCTTCGAACCTTCCTTAAATGATTTCATCACGTGGTGGCTCGAGTGAGACGATTTAAGGCAGAATCGTTCTTACCATACAAGGATACAACACGAGGAAAGAAAGATAGAAGGAGGAGAGACGATTTGCTGAGATCTTCAACAAGATTTCAGGGATTTTGAAGATTGGGCATTTAGTTCGAGAGAAGCGGATGGGAACGGCAGAGAAGAGGGCGATTTATGGTTCAGATAATTGGGGAGAAGATTATTTGTTTAGGTTTAGTTGGATAAAAATTGTAGCTGGACCGGACTATTTAATTAACTACTGGGCTCGGGTTCTTTCTTTATTGGGCAGATCAAGTATATAATATATGATCCAGCAACTTAAAAATACACTTAATTAATTAAACAACCAATTAATCATATACATGATTAATTGATTAATTTGATCAATTAATTGAAACCTGCAAAAATAATAGCTACAGAAGCAATGCCCTATGATGTAAGTCTTTGACTTCATGGCTTGTTAGTGTGACAATAGAGATATTAAATAATTAAGTGAAAGTCACACACAAACATATATCGTCATTGGATCACAATATTATACAAAGCGCTTATAAAAGACTTACACAAGGTATAGTAAAATACTTATAAAAGCTTTAATCAAAGGCAATGTGGCTTTTGAAAATTAATCAACATAAACCAATGTACCACAAAATACTCAACAATCTTCCTCTTTGATTCATTTTCAAAATAACTACTTTAAAGTTTGTTGGACTTATTTTTAAGTTTTAGTGATGAGTGCCAGACTAGCTGTTATAGAGCAAAGGCAAAAAGATGTTTAGATCAAATGTATAGGTTTATTAGAGTTTGATTTTGTATAGGTTTGATCAAACAAGCACTGTAAAGGTCAGCTGACTTAAATCAGCAGACTAGTCTAGATCAGTATGGTAGCTGAGTCAGTAGACTAGTCAGGAACCTGCTGAAGACTGAAGGCTGAGGGGTCAAACTCAGTTATTGAAGGCTAAGGGATCAAACTTAGTATTTAAAGTCAAGGATATGAAATCAGAATTTAGGGAAGTCTGTGATACCCTAAACTGATTACATATACCTTGTGTACAAGGTCTAAGTTCCACAAGATAAGTGGTGATTGGAACTTAGTTATATGCAAAAAGGTGTAATCTAACTTCATAAATAAAAGTTAGATAAAAGACAGTAAGCTGAAGTGTTTTTAAACACAGCATAATAAGGATAAGCTTCCTGATGTGTATATCAGCAGACTTATGTTCACAAGAACCTGCTGGACACATATTTCGATTTAATCAAAGGCTGCATTGGAAGATTACAAAGAAAGGGACATCTAACAACCTCTGATTTTATCAAACAAATCAATGGTTAAGATCAAATGGACGTTGGAAAGATTCAGACCTTTATCCAATGGATACAAGTTAAAGGGTGGATAGACTGTAGACTGTCAAAAAGCATTCTGACAGTGTCAGTCCTATGAACAATGACATAAAGCAAGTCAAATGGGACAAATCTGAAACGGCTATGTTTGAATTTCAAAACATAAGTCACAAGGATTCCTACCTATAAATAGAGGACTCCTAATTCAGATAAAAGTGATGAAAATCAAGAGAAAAATACAGATATTCCTGAGCTTCAATTTCTGATCAAGAAAAACACCCTGTTGACCCTACTGAGCATAAAGCTACTGATCCAGAAAACTTCTTCAAGTGTAATCTGCATTCAAGCTGCATTAAGTTTACACACTTGAAGACATCAAGCTGCTGATCATATCATCCTGATCAAGCTGCTGAAAGATGAATCACTTACTTGATTCAATCTTTCTTTCACAAGAAATCTACTGAAGACAGTCAAGCATCTTTGGGTGTGAAAGACTGTTCGTTGTGGTGGAGCTGGTGAAGAGGCATTCCTACCCTTCAAGGACCAGTGGAAGACTTTGGAGCAGCAATCCTAACTGTTCCAAGTGTTCAGTTTGTGAAGCCATAGTTATTGGTGAAGGACAAGCAACTTAGGGATTTTTGTAACAGCTACATCAAAGATCTCTAGTGAATTACCTCCAACATCACAGGAGAAGAGTGGACTGACATGATTACACCACCTGGAACCACTATAAAATCAGCCTACTTACTTTCTGCATTTATATTCTACACTTAGTTTATCTAACACATCAATCTACTGAATCTAGCAACTGAATCACACACATACACTACTGAGTATCTAATACTTGGTATCATATTTAACAACAAGTGATAAGGCTTAATTTTTGATATATTTCCGCTGCACAAATTCAGTAAACTCAACGATCGGTAAACTACGAGTGTCGCGACTATCGAAGTATCGACGGTCGCCGAAGTTGCTGAGTTTGTTAACTCCAAAAGTTTTAAGTGTTAAGTTTATTCACCCCCTCTAAACTTAACCAAAGCCTTTTCAAGGGACCAACAATTGGTATCGGAGCGATTAGCTTCGTTCGAAGTAATCCTACTTGTTGTGCTTGTGAAAATACTTTGAAAACTTTTTCAAGTTACTGATTTTCAAAGCTTTGCATCATGGATAACAACCAGTATGCTAGAACAATGTTGATGTGTTCTTTAGATTGTTTTGATGAGTATAAACGTCGTATGCAGGCTTATCTAGCTGCAACACATGATGAAATGATGGATGTGCTGACAGATGGACCACTAGAGATTACCAAGTCAGTAAGAGTGGGAGATGAGACACGGTACATTCCAAAACCAAAAAGGGAATGGACTGCTGAAGTTAGAAAAAGAGCAAATCTCAACAATATTGCTATTGATATCATATACACAACCTTGGATAGCAATATGTATATGAAGGTGAAGGATTGCAAGACTGCAAAGGAACTATGGGACAAGTTACAATTAATCTGTGAAGGCACTGATGCAATCAAAAAGAACAAGATCAGTGTGGCAAAGAAGAAGTTCCAGGAGTTCAAGATGAAACCAAATGAAACCATTGAACAAATGGAATCTAGATTAAATGCAATCATGGATGAACTCACCCTACTGAGTGTGATGTACTCACAAGAAGAAATCCACTCAAAAATCTTGGAAGCATTACCTGCAAAAGAAGTTTGGGAGATGAAGGTGACTGCCATAGAAGAAATGAGGAGTTTGCATGAAGAAGACACCTTCAAATTGTTTTTAGATCTTAAGGCCTTTGAATTTAGCAAAAATCTTGTGCCTGAGACTGAAAAAGAAGAGCCAAAGACCACTGCATTGGCTGCTTCACATCAAGAAGAGACATCAGGAGCTCAAGATGATCTACTTGATGAGATGCAAGAGCAGATTGCCCTACTGAGCAAGAAAATCAGAATGACGAAAACTGGAAAGGGTTCTCCAAGGAATTTCACAAAGAAATTCAGTGAAAAGAAGAAGGAAGAATCAAAGAAAGAAAATGATTACTTATGCTATCATTGTAAGAAACCAGGACAATTCCAACCTGATTGTCCTGGATCACAATATTATACAAAGCGCTTATAAAAGACTTACACAAGGTATAGTAAAATACTTATAAAAGCTTTAATCAAAGGCAATGTGGCTTTTGAAAATTAATCAACATAAACCAATGTACCACAAAATACTCAACACTGTGTATAGGAAGCTGTGTTAACTGCTTCTGCCCAATATCTTTCAGGTAGTTTTGCTTCACAGATCATCGTCCTTCCTGCTTCTTTGAGTGTTTTATTTCTCCTTTCAGCTACACCATTTTGCTGAGGTGTTCCTGTGGCAGCAAGTTGGTGTAAAACACCATTTTCTTCACAATATTCAATAATCACAGTGTTGAGGAATTCAGTTCCTTTATCTGATCTTATCTTCACAACTAATACTCCTTTTTGATTCTGAAGTCTCTTAAGTAATTCTGTAAGTCTTTGCTTGGTTTCACTTTTCTTGGTTAAGAAGATAACCCAAGTGTATCTTGAAAAATCATCTACCGCCACCAATGTATATTTCTTGCCACTGATACTAATTGGTGTAATAGGTCCAAATAAATCCATACGTAGTAATTCAAGAACTCTGGTTGTTGAATGCTGAGACTTGGTCTTGAAACTTGCTTTTGTTTGTTTTCCTTGTTGACAAGCATCACATAAGCTGTTTTTCTTATATGAGATTTCTGGTAGTCCAATGACTAGCTGTTTCTTGACAAGTGTGTTGATGTCATCAAAGTTTAGATGACTTAGTTTCTTGTGCCATAACCAACTAATTTCTGATTTGCTATGCACAAGCAAACAGGTTTCAGCAACGGCTGTTGTCCAATCTACTACATACATATTCTCTTTTCTTCTTCCGGCTAAAACAACTTGAAATGCTGTTTCGCTGACGAAGATGCAGAAGTCTTTATCAAAAGTAACTTCGTATCCCATATCACAAAATTGACTGGTGCTGAGTAGATTGTAATGTAATCCTTCTACATAAGATACATTCTTGATTATAAGTCCATTCCTGATTAAGGTACCATACCCTTTGGTGTATCCAGGTTTGTCTTTACTTCCAAAATTAACTTTTGGTCCATCTTTTACAATAAAATTACTGAGACAGTCCTTGCTCTTCGTCATATGTCTTGAGCAACCACTGTCAAAGTACCATACATCCTGCAATAAAAGTTAAAAATTTTTAGGTACCCAACTTTGTTTGGGTCCATGGGGGTCAGTTGTCAGTACAACTCTGGGAATATATCCTTTAGGTATTCTTCGGCTATCGTTGCACTTGTTTTCATATATGTAAGCCACACTCCCATAGTATCTATGTTTGGACTGTGTATTATTTATATGATCTCTCAGATCTTTTGACTGAAACTTGTTTCCATGATGCTTTCTATTATTGAAGCTTGAATAATAACCGTCATTCCTTCGTACTGAGGTCTGGACTGACCTTGGTACTTTTGCTGAGAACTGAGATTAGCTCTCTGCTGAGTTTTGGACTGAAACTTGTGATAAGTTTTCTGTCTGGAATGAATGTTATTATCAGTTTTGTTAATAGATGCAGTAAAATTCCAATTATCATCAGTGGGCTATAATCTTCCTTTCCCCCTGAATGTGTGAATCTTTGAATGATTGACATTCTTGGATTTACCTTGATTGTAATTTTTCTGGTTCTTGACTTGATTGGTTTTTGTGGATTTGGCAGTTGATTTGGCATTTCGGTTTTCTTTAGATACAGTTGATCTACCATTTGATTTACCTTTGTTGGTAGATACAGGTGTCTTCTTAGAAAACTGATATATCCTATGTGATACTAGATTTATTGGTTCAGCAATTTTCTTAGTTTGTGGAAGTTGCTCAGCTACAAACTTAATAACAGTTTTGATATTAGGTTCAGCAGCTTTGCTAGTTCTATCCTTAGAAGATTGCTGTGTATCAAATCCTAAGCATGTTTTGTCTCCATACGGCTTTCATGATTTGAATCTAGTAACTAAACTTGATTGAGCAAATGATTCAGTTGCTGCTGCTGATGCAGTAGGTTGATGTTGAATCTTTTCTCTATCAGTTTTAGTCAGTTTCAACATTTTTAGTTCAGACTTCAATCTTTCAACTTCAAGAATTAGATTCTCTTTCTCAGCTTTAATTGATTCATAACCAGCTTGAATAGTTACTAGCTGATTCATCAATTCGTCAAGTGTTTCTTCTAATTTTAGATTTTTTGGATTGGAGTCAGCAGTCGAAGAACATGCATTTTGCATGGAAATTTGAGCTGAAGAGTATTTAGAATTGGATTCACATACCTCATTTGTATCTTCCATGTGTGCCATTAAAGCTGTGTCATCTGATAGTCTTTCAGTACCAGCTTTATAGTCTGACTCATCTCCAGCAAGGAGTGCTCTCCTTCCAACTCTTCTTGGCAGAGTCTTCTTGGTCAGTTCTGGGCATTCAACTTTGTAATGTCCTGGCTTCTTGCAGTTGAAGCAAAGATACTCATCATCTTTTCTTTTCTCAGGAGTCTTCTTGATGAACTTCTGGGTTACAGGATGACCATTCTTCATCCTTCTGATTCTGCTCATCATAAGAGCCATTTGTTCCTCAATTTCATCCAACTGTTGAAGATTATTTGTGGATGTTTCTTGAGAGTCATTTGATGCTGCTGCAAGTGCTATGGTTTTTGGTTCTTCCAGAGCTTTGATTATTGTAGCTGTACTTGTAAAATCTTCACTAAATTCACAGGCTTTCAAATCTGAAAAGATTTTAAATGAGTCCTCTATGTCAAGTCGTCTAGATTCTTTCATAGCAGTGACTTTAATCTTCCAGCACATTGGTAATGCCTTCAAGATTCTTGTATTGATAACTTTCTTTGAGTATTCAATCTTGAGTAGATCTAATTCTTCCATTATAGCACTGAATCTTGTCTCCATTTGGTCAATGGTCTCTCCAGATTTCATCTTGAAATTCTCAAACTTTTGTTTTGCAATTGAGATCTTGTTCTCCTTGATTGAGTCAATTCCTTCACAAACTAACTGAAGTTTGTCCCACATTTCTTTAGCAGTTGTGCATTCTTTCACCTTTAAGTACATGTTGCTGTCAAGAGTTATGAGGATAAAGTCCATAGCAACATTGTTGAGTTTGTTTCGCTTGCGATCATCACTAGTCCATTCGGCTTTGGGCTTTGGAACTCGTACTTGTCTATCACCATCAGTTTGCATGTGAGTGATCTGAATTGGTCCATCAGTGAGTACGTCCATCATTTCGTCATGATTAGCCGCCAGAAAAGCGTGAATTCATCTTTTATATTCATCAAATCTGTCCATATTGCACATAAGCATCTGTCTTGCATACTGATTGTTATCCATTGTGAGTGAGTGAAAACTGATTGTGTAATAACTGGAAACCGAGCTTTCTTATGAGAACAACTAGAGAAGATTAGAGCAAATGAGCTTTTAACAATGGCTTGTTAAAGAAACACTGCTCCGATACCAATTGTTGGTCCCTTGAAAGGCTAACACAAGTTTAGAGGGGGGGTGAATAAAATTGTCCCTAAAACTAGATTTAAAACAAATTACAGTTTAGTTAAAACTTGTGTGGAGTTAAGCTGACTAAGCTGAGCTCAAGTCAAACTGACTTAAGCTTGAAACTGAGTCAACCGGCAACGGATATAATTCTAGCCTTTTTCTTGATCTTGTTATTCTATGTGAAAGCTTAGTGTGTTAAACTGAATTCTGAAGAATGTCATATTGTGAACTGTGAAATGTATAACAATCAATTCTCAGAGTGCTATAAATAAATGTTGAGTAAGTAAATAAGTGCGTAAAGTAAATAAACAAGAATTATAGAGGTTCCAGGTGGTGTAATCCTGTACGTCCTCTCTTCCTCTGTGGTGTGGAAGAAAATTCCACTAGAACTTCTTGAGGTGAACTGTTACAAAAAGTCCTAAACAATAGTCCTTGGCTAATCCCTAGCTTCACTATCTAAACAGTTGTAGAACAGGTAGAATTGCTGCTCTTCAATTGCTTGAACACTGGTCCTTGAAGGGTTACGTATGCCTCTTCACTAGCTACCACCACAAACACAGTCTACCCGACTGCTTGTAACAACTGTCCTTGGCGAAACCTTCCCGGTTTGCTTCACAATCTAAACCTTTGATGTAGAATCAAATTTGGGCTGAGAATCAATAAATTGATTCTTGTTTGTGGTTCTTCAAAGTGTCTGAATCTGGATAAATTCTATGTAGCTTGATCACTTGAAGAAATTCTAGATGTGATCTTGTTATAGCACTGAGATGATAGCAATTCGAATAAAAAGACTAATGCACAAATATGCTTGTAAATCTGTTAAATCTTCATATCTAATCCTTGGTACAAAGTCCTCTATTTATAGTGTGAGATCCAACGTTCATCTGGCTTGAATTCGAACTGTATCAACGTCTATCTTGTAACGGCTATATTTTCTGACCGTTCTGATCTGTCAGTAACTCATCCAATAAAATCGTTTCCTTTTAAACGTTCGACTGTACTATCAGTTTGTTGGATGGATGACATGTAAAATTGAGTTTCCTGATCAGTTTAATACTGAGTTTATCAGTTGTCAGTTTCTTGACTGACTTGGAGCATTAACTGAGATTTTTACTCTTCTTCAAATATCAGTACTCCAGTTTACATCTGATTATAATTGACTTAATTAGAGTACACCAAAATCAAATATCTTCTAAGAATTCATTGTCCTTATGAATCTTAGGTGTTCATACAAGATCCATAAAGTCAGTTCAGGTCATCACAAACTTGCCTGAAGTCTAACTTCATAGTCTCGACTTGTAATCTTCATAACTGGGTTTGAACCCTCAGTTCTTCAGTTTTCAATAACTGAGTTTGAACCCTCAGTTCTTCAGTCTTCTAGATAAGCCAACTGAGTCTGTGTCCCTCAGCGAACTTATTTTCTTTAGTTCAATACTGGTGTATTCTGAGTGAATTTGTTTGTCTTAGTGATTTCCAGTTTTCTAGATGACTTCCAGTTTTCAGTTTTATGACACACTAACTATTACAGTGCTTGTCTGATGTAACTTATACAAAAATCAGACTCTAGTAAAACCTAAACATTCAGTTCTAGACATCTTTTAGCTTTTCACTATAACAGCTGGCTTCAGCACTTCATCAATGAGGTTAAGATAATATTTTGAATAAATTTGATGAATTATCATCAAAACATAAATTTTATTTCCAACAATATTCAACACACCATTGGTATACATATCTTCTCCGAGAAGGCAAACAAAAGGACACCATTCAGGCAGAACAAACAAAAGGAAATTAAATGAAAAGTAAACAAAAATAAAAATAAAAATTAAACATTCTGCTAATCATTTGGTTCACCAGGGACCATCAAGAAACTATCCACATCAAAGTTCATATCGGCATCATCATCAAAGTTAACCATACCGCATTATCGTTTTCAGGATGGTAACGACATACAAGATTTGTCTCACAATCTTCAATATGTTTTTTCAAAGATGCTTGATAGAGAAGGACAAAGTGATCTGCCGTATGGCTGTCACGGGCCTAGTGACCTTTCATTCCACAACGAAAGCATTTCTCATCACGAGCTTTCTTTTCATTATTCTTCTGATGGTCTGCCTTATTAGGTCCATTTTGTTTCTTGTCATCATTGTAATATGACACATATCTTCCATGACCACGTCCTCGACGACGGCCCCATCCATGGCTTCTCCCACAGCCACAACCATGTCCATGACCACGATCATAATTTGAAGACCGAGCCACATTCACTTAAGGGAATGGGCTAGCATTAATTGGTCAGGACTCATAATTTTTCAACAAAAGCTTGTAGTTTTCTTAGCCACCTGGAGGCATGCTATGAGTTCAGAATATCTTTTGAACCACTTCTCTCGATACTGCTGCTGCATGAGCATGTTCGAGATATAAAATTTGGAAAACCTCTTTTCCATCATGTCCTTGTCAGTTATTTTATCACCACATAATTTTAACTGAGAGGTGATTTGAAACATGGCCGAACTAAATTCAATCACTGTTTTAAAATCTTGCAATCGTAGATTGAGCCAATCAAACCTGGCACCTGAATGAACAGACAACTTCTGGTGGTCAAATACATCCTTTAAATTGTCCCACAATTCAAAAGGATTTTGACTGTAAGATACTCATTTTTCAGCCCCTCGCCAACAAGGACGGAGCCAGGAAATTTTTTTAGGATGGGCAGCCTAATCACGTAATAAAACATTTTTTCTTTCATTCCGAAAAAAAAACTTATAACAAAAATTTACATTGAACATCAACTGTAAACCATTGTTTTCATTACTCTCCTACTTTGGCCCTGTGAATTTAGAGAAAATTAGATGATTTCTCACAAATTAGAGAACTCAATTGACTCAGTACAACCTCATGTGTTTAGCTACAACGCATGAAACAAAACAAAATGAAAAGAATATCAAGCATGAAAATATGGAATTACGTGTCAGCTAAAAATGTTAGTATTTGCACCAGACCGATTCTAATGATACACCACATCTAAAACACATAACCAATCTTTATAATGTCGATTCTTGAGTCAAGAATTGACTTTCCGGATGTCTATTCTCACAATCGACTTTCCAAAAGTCTTTTTGGTATATTGCAAAGTTAGTGTGGTGTGTCAATAGAATCGCGGTGGTACAAATAAAAAAACATAAGAAAATAAAAAAAATTCAATACTTGAATGTGATAGGTTTATTAGGTGATAAATACTTAGATGAACGTAAATATGAAAGAATTGGGAAGAACAAAAGACACACACATGTGAAGTGTGTGTATATATCGGGTGATGGAAAATGGGAATTGATAAACTTGAATTTATATAAGTAATGTGTAAATATATTGAGTTTAAAGTGGTTTATGTTTAATTATAAATAAAGCGAGTGCAAGTATGAAAATATAAAACAAATGATACAACCACAACGAAAAGACACAACAAACTAACACAACATTGATCTACACCATTGATTTTTATGAGACTTATATTGACTGATCTAGGTGCCACAATAATCAATAGTGTAGATCAATGTTATATCAATTGGTTGTGTCTTTTCGATGTGGTTGTATCACTATTCAAATACAATATAAAAGGTATAGCTAAGAGGGGAGGGTATAGATAACAGGGGAGGGGGCTGGGTGGGCTTAGCCCCCCTAAGTCCAAACAATGGCTCCGTCCTTGCTTGCCAAGACGATGACAGAGGAAGATCATGGCTTTTGCCCGGTTTTGGCTGGACACATCATTACCTCGAATGATAGTATTTCCAAGCCCCATGGATTCCAAATGGATCTCAACATCCATTGTCCTTGATTGATAATTTCTTCCAGATAGATCCATCGGCGTAAATTCCCGACTTGAGATGTTAGCCATAACAGAAATAAACGAAATAGATTAATAAAGATTACCTCAAAGCTCCGTCAAGGATTTCCGAGTAATTTTTTGGATGTTTTACTTAGATCGATAGAGACTCGTGCTGATAACGTATTATATCATATATGTTATTAAAGTATAAAACTAAGGTAAGTAGTTCCCAAGTTCAGTATTGCAAAGATATATTTATTCTCGTTTCACACAAGTATTCAAGGTGGGATCTTACTTCCATAACCATCACTCCACTTACTTATATATGCATAAGACTCGGCTCACTCCCCTGATCATCACATGTAATGTTGCAATGTTAACCAAAGGTCATCACGTGATGATCATCAGCTACGATAATTATCCAGAAAATTATCTAACGTGGTACCGTTTAATCAAGCCACGATACACGTGGCTTTATGGTGTAACAATATCTGTCGATCATGTCGAAGATTCAGAGTGTATTTTATCTAATGGACGTCCACATACAACGTCTTATATTTATAACACTAGTTATCACACGTAATATTTATAATGATTTTTTATTTTATTTTAAGGGAAGTGAAGAACCGAATTAAGGATTAGGCAATTTGCATATGTGCCTTCACTCGTTCCATCACACGCTAAAAGCTTTCAACTAATTTCTCTATCCCGTCTCCAGGTATTTCTCTTTTCTTATCCTGTTCTTCGTTTTGTCGTTTTTCCTTTTTCTAGTCATGGATTGCCTCTAGGGTTGCGATTTCTCGGTTCATTTGGGGTTTCCTTTAGGTTTTTTTTGGGGTAGTATGCCTTTTTCCATGCCCTAGGAAAAGAGAGGATGAGGTGTCGAGATGATTGAATTTCTGTCATCTTGGCCTGACTTCGATTGTTCTGGGTGATTGATACTCTACCTCGTCCCTTGTCTCTTTGCAGGATGCCTTGCAGTGACCGATTTGGGAGTGATGATAATGACAATATCCATGGTTACACCTTTGAGGAGGCTGAAGAGGCGAGTACTAGTTCCGGTGAGGGTAATGAGGGTGAAAGAACTGAGGATGACATGGTCTTGGCCCATCTAGCTCCAAGTGAAACTGGCCGCCCAAAATTTGCTGTCTTTAAAGTGCCCTAGGGTCAATCTGTTCCCTCTATGGCGACTTCCATAAGGTCTAAGAAGACAGTTGGAAAAGAAGCCGCCAGGGCTAAAGGTTCCTTCTCTGACACTGCGGCCCCTGAGACCAATGGATCGAAAAAGAAAAACAAATCCGATGAGGAAGCCACTGAACCCAAAGATAGTAAAAAGACTCCTAGGCCGAATAATCCAGAGGTGGCTAGAGATGACAAGGAGATTGACGCTCTTGACAAGAAAGTTGAGGAGGATTGGGTGGAGGTACGATCTCTCCTTGGTGACCCCAAGATTTTCTCTGAGCTTAACATATCGTCCGCCAACCTTTTTTCTGGTTTCAAGGAAGTTGCCAGCCGGGCCCGATAGATGTTAAAGAAGGATGGGTTGGTCCTCTTTTACGATCACTTTGTTGCCGGTCTCAGGCCGCCCTTTGAGCCTTTCTATTTTGACGTGATGTGGAGACTGGCCGCTCTCCCCTACGATTTCACTCCGGGGGCGGTCAGAGTAGTGATGGCCTACATGGTGCTTTGTTGGATTTTGAGTTATGATCCTTCACTTCGAGTTTTCTTGAAGTTTTATACCATCAGCAAAGCTGCTACCGACAAAGCTGATTCAAGCAATTTTTCATCGACTAGAGTGAAGAAGTGTCGGCTGTTTTATTGGACTTCAAATAAAGTTCGTGATTGGGGGGTGAGAGACATGATTGTTGAATCTATATCGGGCTGGCCCTTTCCTAAGTTCGAAACAACTCCCAAGGGTAGATCGAATTCGATCGTTGTTTCTAAGAAGCTCAAGGATGTCGAGCAGGAACTTCTTGATACTCTTCAGGGGATTCTAGGTTGGGATGAGAAGAGTGGAACCCAAAAGCGGACCTTTAGCTGGAGGAGTTTTCTTGATCTCAAGGCCTCTTTCTGTTGTGTTGCCGGAATTCCTGGGACGATTAATGCTCAGTCGAAAGTCAAAACATCTAGGCTGGGGACTCACGAGGATTGGAATGCTGAGTGCCATGATAAAAAGTGTTATCCATCCAAGTGTTCTGTATGTAAGGGGATAGAGACATCGCGACCTGCTCATAATTTACTTTTCTGCTCTGCTTTACTTTTGGACTTTTATATCCGTTAGCTATAGATTTTGTATTTTGGCATGAGGCTTTGATCGTTTTTCTTGTAGGCACAATGGTACTCGCTAATGAAGATAGGAACACCATTCTGGCTCACCTGAAAGAGGAGAGGAAAGCTCGTAAGGCATTATTAGCGGCCAGCCAACCCATGGATCCTCCCCCTCCAATTAGCATGGAAAATATTCCGTCCACGGACGCCGCATCTACCGAAGAGCCTTTGAGTACTGTCGTAGTTGAAGACAAAGTCCCTAATGCGGGGGCTAAAAAGCCATCCGTTACCAACAAATAAAAAGAAAAAGGCCCGTAGAGAGAAAAAAGCACTGGCCTGGTTGATGAGGCCGATGAATCAGAAAAGGCGGGTAGTCCGACTTCGGCTAAGAGACATAGAGCCGTTGCCTCCGTTCCTGACCCCGTGGAGATGGTCGAAGATGCCCAAGTGCTTTAGGGTGTTAAACCTCTCGCCGCTGCCGTGGATTTGACTGTGAGCCCTATCAAAGAGGTCGCCTATAAAGGAGAAAAGGCACCTTCTGAATCAGCGCCTAAGGCTTCAAGTGGAGGAGGAGTTCCGACTGGGGCCATAGGGAAGCCGGATTTATGGTTTGATAGTGATTTTCTGAAGCAACCCCTTACTCTCCAGGAGGCTGGGGAGCTGTCTGCCTCTATTGCTGTTGTGGTTCCCTTGCGGAACCTTAGACTTAGGTTGCCTGATGCCCCTCAGTTGTTGGTTGTACAGGGGATCGTTAATCGGATAACCCAGGTAGATGTGGTAGCTACGACAGCCTCTGTGGGACCATCCTACAGCCTGTGACTTTTATCTGAGGAGCTCGGACTGTATGAAACCACGGCCAGTGCGGTAATACACATGCTTTTTACATCTTCTTTTCGATAAGTGTTTGATACTAAGATCCTCTCTTTTTAGGTTGCCACCAAGTTGAAGAAAGTCGAGTGGGCTTGTAATGAGGAAGCGAAACAAATGGTTAGTCAACTTGCCGAGTTGCGGGAAAGGCTGGCCGCTGAAGCTTATCGGGCCGTAGCAGCTGAAAAAAGAGAGAAGGCTCTCCAGGCCAAAATTTGTCGGCTCAAAGAAGTTGAGAAGACGGAGAAAACTCTCCAGGCCGAAATTAGTCAGCTCCACTTTGAGAATTCGGATCTCTTCAAGAAAGCTCAGGAGGGTGAAGCTAGCATCAAGAATGCTCAGCTGGCTACGGGTCTGCAAAAATCTGACAAGTCTGAGAGAGATAGGGCCCTCGCCAAGAGCAATCCGATCGGCTTAAGGGTGAATTGGAGGAAGCCAAGGCCGCTGCGGCTGACGTCGCCGGCAAGGTTAAAGACACATTGTTGGATTGGTTCGACCATGAGTTTTATCACCTGGAGAGGTGCCTTAAGGCATTTTGTGAAGATGCTCCGGATCTGGAAACCTTGCAAGATTGGCTGACGAGCGATCAAGATGATCTTGAGTTGAGAGCGTTTCATTCAGATATTCCTTATACTGGCACTCAGCTTGAGGATTTCCGAACTGGCTGCATAAGGAAAAACAAGTCGGTTTGGACTCCTCCCCCTGTTAATGAGGGTAACCTTCGTGCTATGATGCGTGAGTGGGAGATCCAAGCTGTTGAACATGCTAAGAGAAGAGCTAAAGCCGCTCAGAGGGTTGCCGGGAGTAGTGGTGCTGGCGGGGAGAAAATTCCTGAGCAAGAGGGTGATCAATATCTGAACCTATCCGAAGCTCATATGGAGACTGCTCCTTCCGATAAGTGAGTCTGATTAGTTTGCTTTGATTTAGCATTGCTGTAACTTTGTAAACTTTGCTAGCTTCGACCTTTGAACTATTTTTATTTGTATTTGTCTAAATCTTGTGATAACTTCTATCAATTTGGTGGGTGCTGGTTTGTCTTTTTAATGTATCTTGTATTTTGCTTGAACTGTTCTATTTTTCAAGTTCTTTAACTGCCATTGGTGTCCATTTGTGCGTGGCCCCCTTATTTGGGTGTGATTGAGGGCTCTTTGTATCGAGGTCGCCAAAATGAATGTCATATAATCGAGTCCGCTGCTGTTGGTTTTCGGAGTCTGATTTAAGATTTTGGCTTGTGGCCCCCTTATTTCGAACGAGGTTAAATGTGAGCTCAAATGAAATAACAAGGAATCTGCCTCGAGGCTTCTATCGTTATCGAATCTTCAACTTGAATTACAAATTTATGTGCGCGGCCCCTTTATTTTGAGCAAGATTGAGGGAAAACTTGGTTGAAATAATTGTCGAGTCTGTATGATCATGTGTTTGTTTAAGGTTTTCTGCTGTTGGCCCTCTTGTTCTTGGCGAGGCTAAAAATAATTAGACTTGTTTCTGTTGGTTTGATTACAAGATCAAAAAATCCGATATGCGGCCCCTTTGTTTCGAATGAGATCGAAGCCACATTGTGCTGATCTTAATCAAAACAAAACCTTATCCAGACCGCTGACTTGAAAGTCTCCTTGGGGGTTAGTTCGCTTGCTTTAAAATTTTCAGTGCAGCCCCCTACTTTGTGTGGGTCCGACTACGCTCGGGGCGGGCTTGCCCAAAGCAACCTTCGAGTCGTCTTAACTGTAGCGTTGAGGCAGTTATTATCTTCTGACGGTTTTGAATGCTTTCTCAGGCACGTTCTGAGATAAAGCTGCAATATCTAGACAGTTACTATTCCCTAACGGTTTCGGACGTTTTGGGAGTCATGCTCATAATGGTGGCGGTTTAGTAACCACTTTGCTGTAAATGCATTTGAATTTTGAATTAGGATACACCATGTTGCTGTGAACCTTCCGATCTTTCAGATTTTGATGGTGAGATTGTCACCCTCCTCCCTATAAAAGTTGAGGTTCCTTCTCAACGTTCCTATCACTTTATTTGCAGAATCATTCATTTCTTAGAATAAGTCTTCTTCCTCATACTGATCATTATGTTTTTTTCAGCCCGGGGATGGTAGTTCACCTCGTGTTTTCAAAGCTCGTCCTATGCGTGACATTTCTCCCTTCTTTCTCTCTGTCTCCTTTACCGCCAAGTAATATTTTTGGAGCTAGTTTGATGTAGTGGGTTATGTGAGAGAAAAAGGTATGAATGAGAGGAAAGTTGAAGGGGAGGGCTCTTTGCTCTGGGTTAAACTCTCTCGGTGGTGGGATTTTATCGCTGTGCCACCAACAAACATCAACCTTACCATGGTGAGGGAGTTCTACTCTGTTCTATCTGAGATTTCTCAGGAAGAGATCATCGGCTCCGTTCCTCTTCGGGGCATTTCAGTCACCTTCACCTAAGAGGCTATCAACAGGGTACTTTGTAATTCTGCTATCTATCCTCCTACTCATTATAAGGTGGCTTGGAATCTTATGTTGGAAAGGTGTCCTAAACCCAATCGGGTTGGACCGGATCCGACCGGATCGGGTCATTTACAGTCTATTTAGTTCATGTAATAGCTTTATTATGATTAATAAAAGCACTTATGTTATTATATATTGTTTATCTTCATGTTATTTTATGTACATATATAGTACCGTCCCTAGTATCAAACTGTGATAGAGAAACCATGACAGTGATTATGCTTGATGAGATCTCTAATCACTATAACAAGTTTGGTACTTAAATGTCTCTAGTCTTATGTATTGTCAAATGGAACATTGATAGTATAATCTGGCTAGCAAGTATTGGATGTCTTTTATCTTATAGAAGGTAGGGATAGATCTCATCTATCTAAGTGTAGAGACACTTGGACTGTACGTGGCCGTGTATTAGAGAATGCGTACGTAAGACTGACCCACTTACATTAAGTGTCACACTATGTGGCGGTTGTGTAATTATCCTTTTGACCGGAGTCTTCATGGCATCACGGAGTGGATTGTCATGCTTGGACACTATTGAGATTTCCCCTAGCCACGGGACGATCAGGCGGTAGTGATTGGGTATGATATTGAAGCATGCGGAGTATACATGATTGGTCATCCGGCAATCGCGTACGCTATGATTGTGATCAAATATCCGAAATGGCCTTCTTATAAGGAATGTCTAGCTCTCGAGAATCTTTGCAAAGTTGGAGTAAATGTGTTATCCCGAGAGAGCATGATATCCAGATTATAAGATACGATCGTTAAAGTATTGACACTTGAGATACGATCGTGTGGATATTATTACAGCGATAGGATTGTAAGTTACACGGTAACTGCTTCACAGGAAAGGTAATAGTCATTGCTTTTGACTTTTCCGATGATTTGGGGTCACGATGTGTTTCTAGACGCCATCCCGTGATCGTTAGGCATGTAGGGCATTTAGTAAATTGCACTTTGTATCTACGGCCAACATATTCAGAAGCCTATCGGGTCACACACATATGAACTTCAAGTCGGATTAAAATGCTATTATAGTTGATAACCAAATAATGAATGTTTATCTCTAGACTATAAATGTTATAGTGGTAAATTAATATGGTGGTATTTATTTATTATGAATAATTAAAATACAAGATATTAATTATATACAAATTATATTAATTAAAGAATATTCCGGAAGTCAATTTGTTGACTATAGGGGCGCCACATTTGATGTTTATGAGATACACTTGAATTGTGCACTTTAATTAATAAGATTACCATAATATTAATATAAGAAATTAATTGATTTTGGAAAAATAGATTTATGGTAATAGATAATTATATTCAATATAAGATATTGTCAATATTAATTATAATAAAAGAGATACATCAATCTAGAAGATTTTCCTTATTTTATTGGAAAAAGGTTTTCTTCTCCTACACACATATTGGGCGCCACCTTTAGCTATAAATAAGAGGTGGGTGTCAAGCTCTTTTGTACATCACAATTGCAAGAGCTCATATTTCTTGTGTAAAATAGAGAGCATCGTATAGTGAGTTTGTGAGAGAGGAAAAAGGACGGTCTAGCAACCGGAGTTTTCCAATAGCAATCCAAGGAGGATTCCGGCGAGGAGTTCGTGTGGATTAGCGATAGAGGCCGGACACGTGGACGGCTTGCACACAGTACTACTCTCCGTTGACGGTCAAAACGACGATCTTATAGATCATTAAGGTATAACCGTCAAACTACTTAACGTGTTAATTGCATTAAACGAAGAATGATCTAGAAAATGGAAATCAAATTTTAAATTCCGCTGCGCTAGACTAGTGATTTCCTAACAGTGATATCAGAGCCAGACTTTGAGTTTAAGCATTAAGCACAATTTAATTGCGTTGAAATTAATCAATATATGCAAGATTTAAAATCACAAGACAGTAAAAACAAAAAAAGAAAACGATTGGGGCTCGCCCGACTGGCGGCGGCCCCCTCCTCAGCGGCGGCAGCGGCGGCTCTAGGGCTGCCATCGTCGGCTGTCCTCTTCCAACCGGGAGATCAACCCTTTTCGTTTTGTGATATTTATTGTGCATATATATCTCTTATGTTTAGTTGTGTCATATGGCTAACCAATGGTTCAAATAGTTTGGGCCATTGGGAAACCATAGTGGTATATTGGCCTTTCCAAATTTTGATTTGGAACAAGCTTAGGCCCTTTTCGAATATTTGATTTGTAAAAGGCCTATGCCTAGGCCACTTCCAAAATTTGATTTTGGAAAGTGGCCAGGCCTAAATCAAATTTTAGTTTTGGAAGATGCCTTTGGGTTTAGGAAACCATAGGCATCCCTTTTGGTTAAGAACCAAAAGGAAATGAAACAAATTGGAGACTTTATAATTTTAATTTTATTTTGAATAGTTCAAATTAAGTAAAACTGAAATTAAAAATCGATTTAAAATTAAATGTTAATTTTATTTTCGATTAAGTCATATAATTAATTAAAAGTTATTTAATTATTTGATGTGATAAAATAAGACGCATATGTAGTTAAAATTAGTATTAATCTTTTTCATAAGATAAAATTGTATGGATTAGATGAGTAGATATAATGTGATTATATGGACCCCGATTGATCATGGACTCGACCAATATGTTAGATGGGAATGTTTTCTTTATGTTGGTTTTTTTGAAAATTTGTCCTAGGCTGTTATGAAGAACGTGACCTAGTTTACTTTTTGCAATTATCACATTCCCTTAGCTCCCCCCTCCCCCCCGTGTGCGGCGGGTGTAATTATTTATTAGATAAATTATTATGTAACAAGAATGGAGCAAGAAGATGAAGACCAGAGAGAGATAAAGAACCCATTGGCGTACAACAATAAAGATCCTATTGGCTGTTGCAGACACCCTTAGTTTGCGACCCGCGGTTTCGTCAGTTTGTATTCGAAACCGCACCTAGGAAAAGTCCATGATCATACCGGTTATTTTGTGCGTGGAATGTTGTGTATGTTTTACTTTATATGATATCGTAGTAATATGCACATAGTAGATGAGACCATAATCAAACAGAATTAATTAAAAATTATTCCCAAGACAAAAATCGAGCCAAAATTGTCTCCCAATATTATAATGACGGTGAAGAGCCCTTGTTCGGATCCAACTAATCGGCCCTCGTTGGGAGTTGACATACCACGGGTATATCGTTATTATCGAGATATGATCGTCACGAGATCTTATGAATATTTGGGTTACGACTCGACTAAAATCTTGCGGTGATTGGCCCTCATCAGGACCGTCTGATTTTAGAGACAAGGGGTTGACTATCACATAGAGATGTGAAACATCAAAGAGTTGACATATGATGCGACCGGTAGGAGTACCTACCTTTCAAAATTATCTTGGTTGTTCGGCCGTCGTCGGGAATCAAGATAACTAGATGGGATCCCAGCCATTAATGAATTAATTAAATTCTTGAAAGCCAATTGGGAATAGTTGGCTAGTGGGAGTAAGAACTTTATAAAATTTTAAGTGCAGATTTAGGGATTTTTTATACATGAGCTTTTACTTATTGTATCATTATTTATTATTGTAGAAAATGTCAAACAAATTGAACCTTCGTTTAATCATCGGCAATAAACTTGACAAAACTAATTTTCTCGATTGGGAAAGAAACCTCAAAATCGTTTTGAGGCACGAGAAGATTGGCTTTGTCTTGGATGAGGCCCTGCCGGAGAAGCCCATTGAGGGTTCGGCTACAGATGCTGTCGAGAAGTATAACAAGCACTGTTCTGATACTACTGATGCTACATGTTTCATGCTTGCTTCGATGACACCTGAACTGCAAAAAACAGCATGAGTCTCTGGACGCCTACACAATCATGGTCCACCTAAAGGAACTCTATGCCTCTCAGTCTCGCACTGAGAGGTACGAGGTCTTAAAGGCCCTGTTTCATTGTAAGATGGCATCTGGGACTACTGTGGGTTCACACATGCTTAAAATGATCGGGTACATAGAGAGGCTTGGGAAGCTGGGCCACAAGTTGGAATGAGAATTGGGTATTGATTTGATTCTACAATCTCTACCTGATTCATTCTTGCAGTTCGTGATGAATTATCACATAAACAATAAAGATTGCTCCCTTGCGGAGTTATTGAACATGTTGAAAACTGCTGAGGGCACTGTGGGGAACGGAAAGCAAGTGTTGCTGGTCACTTCTAGCAAGGTCAAGGAAAAAGCCCAAAAGAAGTCCAAGAAGGAGAAGGGTACACCTAAGCCAACGCCTAAAATAGTGAAAGACAAATCCAAGGATGCTTGCTTCCATTACCGTGAGACCGGATATTGGAGGAGAAACTGCAAAGGCTTCTTGAGTACCAAGAAGAAGCATTCTGATGCTTCGACTTCAGGTATATTTATGATTGAGATCAACATTACTTCTTCTAGTCTAACCACTGGGTATTAGATACTGGTTGTGGTTCTCATATTTGTACGAATATGCAGGCACTAAGAAGAACTAGAGAGCTAAGAAAAGGAGAGGTGGACCTACGCGTTGGAAATGGAGCAAGTGTTGTTGCACTAGCCGTAGGAGTTTATTTTCTTTCATTGCCCAGTGGGCTAGTACTTGAACTTAATAACTGTTATTTTGTTCCTGCTCTTACGAAGAGCATTATTTCAATTTCCACATTAGATGTTGATGGATTTTCATTTACGTTTGAGAATAAATGTTGTTCTTTTTCACGTGATGGAATTTTTTTATGGTACTGGCATACATAGCAACGGTCTCTACATATTAGATATGAATGTTGACGTACTTAATATAAATAACAAGAAATCCAAGGCAAATGACTTGAATGAATCCTACTTATGGCATTGTAGACTTGGCCATATAAATAAGAATCGCATTTCCAAACTCCATAAAGATGGAATGTTGGATCAATTCGATTATGAATCGTTTGATACATGCGAAGCATGTTTACTTGGCAAGATGACAAAGTCACCTTTTAGTGGCAAAGGGATAAGATCCAATGAATTGCTTGAGCTCATACATACTGATGTATGTGGCCCAATGTCAATTCAAGCCAAAGCAGGATACTCTTATTTTATCACTTTCACTGATGACCATTCCCACTATGGTTATATATACTTAATGAAGTATAAGTCTAAAGCCTTCAAAAAGTTCAAGGAATTCAGAAGTGAAGTGGAGAAACAACTAGGTAAAGAAATCAAGACACTTCGATCTGATCGAGGCGGAGAATACCTAGATGGCGAGTTTCAAGATTATTTGAAGGAGAATGAGATTCTACCTGAATGGACCACTCCCGGAACGCCATAGATGAATGGCGTATCTAAGAGAGGAGGAACCCCACCTTGTTAGACAGGTGCGATCCATGATGAGCTATGCAGTTCTCCCAAAATCATTTTGGGAGTATGCTTTAGAAACCACATCCTATACACTGAACCGAGTTCCATCAAAGACGGTTGAATCCACACCATACGAGGTATGGCACAAGAGGAAACCGAGTCAAGCATATCTTAAACCTTGGGGTTTTCCGACTTACGTGAAGTGGATGATGCCTGACAAATTAGAGGCTAGATTTGACAAATGTCTGTTTGTGGGTTATCCTAGAGAAACTAGAGGATACCAATTTTACCATCCTGAGGAACAAAAGGTGTTTGTTGCCAGGACTCGCCACTTTCTAGAGAAAGTGTTTATTCTGGATAAGGTCAGTGGGAGTAAGATTGATCTTGACGAAATTCGAGAACCACATATGGATAACAGTCAGTTGATGGGAGTAGAGGACTCGCCACACACAGATGTGACGTCAGCCTCTACCATGGATACACTAGCATCTCGAAGATCCACCAGGGAACGCCGTGAATCCGAAAGGTACACTGGAATGTATCTCATGGAAGATGAGGACCCTAGAACTTATGAGGAAATGCTATTAAGGCATGACAAAGAGAAATGACTGGAAGCAATGAATTTTGAAATGGAATCCATGAAAGACAACCAAGTTTGGAACTTAGTTGATCCACCTGATGGAATAGTTCCTATAGGGTGTAAATGGGTCTTTAAGAGAAAGACCGACATGGACGGTAACGTGACTACCTATAAGGCTAGGTTAGTGGCAAAAGGTTATAAGCAAAGACAAGGAGTTGACTACGACGAAACCTTTTCACCTGTTGCCATGTTAAAATCCATTATAATTTTGCTCGCTATTGCAGCATACCATGATTACGAAATCCAGCAGATGGATGTGACAACAGATTTCCTAAACGGGAACCTGTCTGAGGAGGTGTATATGAAACAGCCTGAGGGTTTCACAACCAATGACACCACGATGGTGTGTTAACTGCAAAGATCCATTTATGGATTAAAGGAAGCTTCTCAGAGTTGGAATCTTTGCTTGGATGAGAAAATCAAATAGTTTGATTTCATAAAGAACGAAGATGAGCCCTGTGTTTACAAAAAGGTTTGTGGGAGTGCCATTGTGTTCTTAGTGCTTTATGTAGACGACATATTGCTCATAGGTAATGATGTGCCAATGTTACAATCAATCAAAGCTTGGTTATCCAAGAACATATCAATGAAGGAATTGGGTGAATCAGCCTATATTCTAGGAATAAAGATCTATAGAGAAAGATCTAAAAGATTGCTTGGTCTGTCGCAATCCACCTATATAGACAAGATGCTGAAGAGATCCAGCATGGAGCAGTCCAAGAAAGGATTCCTGCCCATGTCACATGGGGTCTACCTGTCGAAGGGAATGAGTCCTAAGACAGGGGAGGAAAGGGCACAAAGGAGTAAGATCCCTTATGCTTCGACAATCGGGTCTATCATGTATGCCATGTTGTGAACTAAACCAGATGTCTCGTACCCTCTTAGTATGACTAGTAGGTACCAGTCCAATCCAGGTGATGGTCACTGGTTTGCTGTCAAGAATATCCTCAAGTACATGAGACGTACTAAGGATATGTTTCTGGTTTTCGGGAATCATGATTTAGTTTTACGAGGTTACACAAATGCCAGTTTCCAAACTGTCAAGGATGACTTTAAGTCACAATCTGGATTTGTTTTCACGCTTAACGGCGGAGCAGTGAGCTGTAAGTCTTCCAAGCAGGAGACTACTGTAGACTCTACAACGGAAGCCGAATACATAGTAGCCTCGGAGGCGGCAAAGGAACCAGTTTGGATGAAGAAGTTCATTACTGAACTTGGTGTGGTTCCCTCCATTGAAGGTCTAGTGCCTTTGTACTGTGACAATAATGGAGCGATATCTCTGTCAAAGGAACCAAGGTCTCATCAGAAGTCCAAACATGTGCTACGGCACTATCACTTGATTAGAGAGATAGTAGATAGAGGAGATGTAAAGATAGAGAAAGTCCACATGGATGATAACATAGCTGATCCGTTAACCAAGGCATTGTCTCAAGCAAAGTATGAGAAACATGTTCACTTGCATGGGCTTAGGCATATGGGTGATTGGCTTTAGTCCAAGTGGGAGATTGTTGGAAAGGTGTCCTAAACCAATCGGGTTGGACCGGATCCGACATGGTCGGGTCATTTACAGTCTATTTAGTTCGTGTAATAACTTTATTATGATTAATAAAACCATTTATGTTATTATATATTGTTTATCTTCATGTTATTTGTTGTACATATATAGTAACGTCCCTAGTATCAAACAGTGATAGAGAAACCCTGATAAAGATTATGGTTGATGAGATCTCTATTACAAGTTTGGTACTTAAATGTCTCTAGTCTTATGTATTGTCAAATGGGACATTGATAGTATAATCAGACTAGCACATATTGGATGTCTTCTATCTTATAGAAGGTAGGGATAGATCTTGTCTATCGAAGTGTAGAGACACATGGACTGTACGTGGACGTGTATTAGAGAATGCGTACGTTAGACTGACCCACTTACATTAAGTGTCACACTATGTGGCGGTTGTGTAATTATCCTTTTGACCGGAGTCTTCAAGGCATCACGGTGTGGATTGTCATGCTTTGACACTATTGAGATTTCCCTTAGCCACGGGGCGATCATGCGGTAGTGATTGGGTATGATATTGAAGCAAGCGGAGTATACATGATTGGTCGTCTGGGAATCGCGTATCCTATGATTGGGATCTAATATCCGAAATGGCCTTCTTATAATGAATGTCTAGCTCTCGAGAATCATTGAAAAGTGGGAGTAAATATGTTATCCTGAGAAAGCATGATATCCAGATTATAAGATACGATCGTTAAAGTATTGACACTTCAGATACGATCGTATGGATATTATTACAGCGATAGGATTGTAAGTTACACGGTAACTGCTTCACATGAAATGTAGTAGTCATTGTTTTGACTCTTCCGATGATTGGGGGTCACGGTGTGTTGTTAGACGCTATCCCGTGATCGTTAGGCATGAAGGGCATTTTATTAAATTGCACTTTGTGTCTAGGGCCAACATATTTGGAAGCCTATCGGGTCACACACATTTGAACTTTGAGTCGGATTAAAATGCGGTTATAGTTGATAACCAAATAAGGAAAGTATATCTCTAGACTATAAAGGTTATAGTGGTAAATTAATATGGTGGTATTTATTTATTATGAATATATAAAATACAAGATATTAATTATATACAAATTATATTAACTAAAGAATATTCCGGAAGTCAATTTGTTGACTATAGGGGCGCCACATTTGATGTGTATAAGATACACTTGGATTGTGCACTTTAATTAATAAGATTACCATAATATTAATATAAGATATTAATTGATTTTGAAAAAAATAGATTTATGGTAATAAGATAATTATATTCAATATAAGATATTGGCAATATTAATTATAATAAAAGAGATAAATCAATCTAGAAGATTTTCCTTATTTTATTGGGAAAAGGTTTTCTTCTCCTACACACATATGGGGCGCCACCTTTAGCTATAAATAAGAGGTGGGTGTCAAGCTCTTTTGTACATCACAATTGCAAGAGCTCATATTTCTTGTATAAAATAGAGAGCATCCTATAGTGAGTTTGTGAGAGAGGAAAAAGGCCGGTCTAGCAACTGGAGTTTTCTAATAGCAATCCAAGGAGGATTCCGGCGAGGAGTTCGTGTGGATTAGCGATAGAGGCCGGACACGTGGATGGCTTGCGCACTGTACTACTCTCCGTTGACGGTCAAAGTGACGATCTTATAGATCATTAAGGTATAACCGTCAAACTACTTAAAATATTTATTGCATTAAACGAAGAACGATCTAGAAAACGGAAATCAAATTTTAAATTCCGCTGTGTTAAACTAGTGATTTCTTAACATCTTAGTGATGAGGGGAGCAGACAGGTTCACCTACGTCGTGCCGCTCGCATCCTTTTTTCCGATCGGCAACATCCTCGCTCTTTAGGCTCCGCCTCCAAGTTGTCTCGAAGCAACAAGGAGTGGAAGCGATTTGTGAACTCCCACACTCTTCCTTCCGTGAATTTTGAAGAGTAGATGAAGGATGAGGCTCTCCTCCTTTGTGCCATTCTCGACCCGTGGGTAAACATCGATTGGGGGATTTTTGTTCATCGCGAGGCCGTGAAGTTTGTTGTTGCTATGGATCCTGGCCACCGGATTCCTTTTGGTTGGGTGATTTCTCGTATTTGTACTGATATCTCCAGGGTGCCACCTTTGTACCCATATCTCGCCTTTGTACCGATATCTCCAGCAATATTAGCCTTTCTTTCTCTCGCTCCTCCATCTGAGCTCCAATTTTCACCTTCTGGTCTGGATATTCCTCATTTATGATAACTTCAATTAGTTCATCCTGAGCAGTGAAGTCCGACTCGTCTCTGATGTGAAGGGTGTCATAGACGACCGCTTTCAGTTCGGCGCCCCTTCTCCTTGGCGGACCTCATACAAATCTTCAATAGATTTCTTCGGTCGCTCAGCTGTTTCAAACTCTTTCAGAAACTTTGCCCTTAGCTCTTCCCAACTTTTGATTGATCCGTGAGGCAGGTTTCGGAGCCAAGCCATGGCTCTCTCCTGCATGCTTCCCACGAATGCGACACACCAAGAAGATTTGGTTTTGGTGGCTAAGAGCGTAGGACTTTGAAATGCAGCTATCCATTCGAGAGGGCAGGTGGTCCCTTTGTAGTAAACATATTGTGAATATTGGACTACTGGATATACAGAAACATGAATTTGGATTCGATCCAGAATTGGATCATCAGATCTGATTCACAGCACCGATCAAGACACTAAATCATGCACAGCGGAAGCAACGAATTAAAATTCGTTTTTCAATTTTACCACGATATGATTCGTATAATAAATTAATCTACAAGAAGGTTAGTAGATTTACCCAACTGGAGAGAGGCCGTGATCTTCCAAATTGTATCTCCAAGTGACGACTGGTGGACGTCGATCCTCGTAGTAGAACCTCCTTGAATACGCTCCACGAAAAACACTAGTTTTTCTTCTTCCCAATGGCTAAGACAAGAAAACAAATTTCTCTCTTTTTTTTCCAAAAAACTGGCTTCACCCCTTTTTTCTTAAATGGCGTTGGATTTTTCTATGTCTATTTTGTGTTGGGAGAAACTCTCTTTTTAATAGAAAAATAAATAATAATTTGAGAGTTTATATTTTACACACAAATTTATCTTTTTCTTTTAGGAAAATAAAACCTTTATCCAATAGGAAAAAAATTTCCTATTTATCCAATAAGAAAACTAAGTTCTTATTTATAATTATTTAATACATAAATAATTATATTATCCACATTATAATTAATTACGAGAAAATTTCTTTTCCCAAAACCAAAAAAATATGGCGCCATTTTTAATGTCATTTGGGATAATAGAAAATGTCTTTTCTATATTACATATTATTTACCAAATAAATAATATTTACATATTCATTAAATAGACCAACTATTTAATTTATTCTCGAGGTTCCACAAAACAAGAAAACACTCACGTGTTAGGAGCCAACCCGGGGACCATGGGCCTATTACCAGTAGCTACAATAAATTGAATAAAATATTCATCGAACATAATATTTCTACTCAACTTATTAATTCCGGGATTACGCCACCATAAATCCGAAACAGAAATCTATCGATTATAGATATAACTTATTCTCAAAGTGTCTAGTCAATAAGTATCCATTGATATAATCATTACATACAGAGTAACCCTCCATAGACTATCCGTAACGAAGCAGGATTATTTCCACAAACCTTCTTCATTACATAATATCCTTATTTACCATTAACCCACTAGTGATCAATTAGTTCATAACCAATACGAACTCGGCCGATCGATCAGTTTCTAGGATGAACAAATAAGGGGATTGTCTTTCCACCTCCCGCAGGAAGGAATGTATTCCGTATCTGTGAGACACACACTCCTTACTCATTCCAGAATGGTGCCAACATGAAAGTGATTTGGACCGGGCCTCTTAGCGATCCTTAACGAGCACATCAAACCCTATCAGGCGTCTGCAATCACTTCAGGATTAAGGTTAATCCATATATGATCATCTTGTGATTTAATAAGATTTCTCAGTCACGGAATTATATGAGAAATGCAGATTAAATCGGTCCATTCTTATATGACTCTCATCATATATAATTGCCCCACTTAGATAACCAATATCGACGGTCCGGATAAGACGGTCACACCATAAAGTGTTATGGGCGCATTAATGGTGGTTTAATCAATAGACCCCATACTTTGATCAAGTTCACCACGGACTAACAATTCAAGTGTATCACCATAAACTTAATCCTCATGTGTGACACACACTAAGTTATATGGCTACATATGATACAACTTGGGGTTTTCAACAGTGTATAATGTATAAGCACGAAGAAAATAATAAGATGAGAATAAATCTGTTATATATTAATTATAAAAACAATTACAGAAATTGTCTTTCAAGCTCTACTTTCAACAATCTCCCACTTGCCCGTATAGACAAGAAACAATTGTCCTTCGGACACTACATCCAACAATCTCCCACTTGCCCGTAAAGACAAGCAACAATTGTTTCTAAAGCACCACACCCTTATTCTTTCTATCCACAACACTCTCCCACTTTCTATAAAGTAGATGAGACATATCTCCCAATTTCATATCCGCCAAGCGCTTATCAGTGACATTAGATGCCACGCGTCTTGGTATACTGATCAGCTAGGTTGTCGGCTCAAGGTGATCTTTAGGACTGAAACGTTTCCTCTTTGGACGATCTGTTTGACCAGGTGGTATTTACTTTCAATATGCTTTTGACCTCTTGTGATTGTAAAGATCCCTTGTATAAGCTACCCCTCCATTGTTTTCACAGCGAAGTGATATCGACTTACCCAGAAGTGGAATTAATCCCAGATTAGTAATGAACCTTTCAAGCTATACTGCCTCTCTAGCTGCTCTAGAAGCTACTATGTATTCGACTTACAAAGTCAAATTGACAGCGCTGGATTGCTCCAGACTATAGCTCCATGACTATGAGAAAACACTATTCCCGAGATCAATTAACGATCATCCTTAATCTGACTTAAAGTCAGAATCAGTGTAATCAATACTCAGGTTTGCACCCGAATATACAATCATATTACTCCTCGTTCTCCGAAGGTACTTGATGCACTATACTGCTACTCAACGTCCGAATCCAAGATTCGACTGTTATTGACTTTTAACAACATGACTTTCTCTATCCAAAAGAGAATATTTTATCCCATTTTCTCTATATACAAAAATTGAGAGAATTATTCCGTGAGGAGTTGGGTAGGAAACCTCTCGTTGAATATTGCACACGAAAATGCATTATCATCTTAAACAATAAGATGAATGGGAAACAACCACAACTTGTTCTCATGAATTCGACTGAATCAAATTCTAAGAATACAGTCCACTTCTCTAATTCAGAGAAGCTTTGGCTCGTCAGTTTCTGACTTCAGATAACAAACCCATGTTGTTCACAACTGTTTCAGTGTTATGGTTACGAACACCAATATGCACTTCTTTACCAACATTGATACTCTGTCTACGAAAGACTTATCAATATTCTGGTCAAGCCTACATATTTCAAACATGTGGCTTTTAATGACCTAGAGGTTTGCTTCAATCCACCGATGGGTATAAGCATAGGCAGTCAATCTCCCATTGGCTTTAAGCTAAAAAACCTTTCGCTGTTTCGAATGAATTCAAGCTCCATTGTACAGAAAGAAATTTTCAGGGCATCAACCCTGGTAATCTTTCTGCTTTCCAGGGAGTCAAGCAAGGCTGAATGGTGAGAGATTTTCAGGGCATCACCCCCATTTAACTCTCTATTTTTTAGGGAATTACCCCTAGACCACTTGGATTTGCCATGAAAGTTAAACTTTCTCATTCATTTGACTCTTTTTCACGCAGATCCAATTTCTCCCACGGAGCCGGAGACACTCAGGCTGTTCTACAATAATGTGAACAGAACTGGAGTACCCAAACTCCATTTACAGGTTTATGGCTTTAAACCAACCTCTATTTATCATAATCCTATATAGACCTTCCAGAGGACCATATGTTATCAATCACCCGCAGCAGACTTTAAATTCTGCATAATCACAGTGAGTCAATGGTTAAACCATACTCTCACTGCATTTGTGTGGTTCGATAATCTAATCTAGTGTAGTAGTAATTATCAGCATAACCCCTAATAACCAATGTTGGATGTGGTATGATTGAATCAGATAGTAACTCCATGAGTAACTTTACTTCAAGGTTGTTATTTAAACATTCTTTCAGAAAGGATGTGACAGTATAACCGTCACTATCCGATCGAAAGAATCTTATAACTAACCTTTACTCATTGCATTAAGATATTTCACGATCAGTCACCATCTGAACGTGTATGCAAAATGTCCAGTCCTACCTTCAAGCATAAATGCTAAATGCCTCTATTTGCGGAAGTTGAGTGAATTTACTTCACTTCTTATCCACAAATTCATAAGCATCTTCTAGGTTGACTTCTCGGTATTACATAATAATGTATACCGTTATTTTGTAGTCAATATCTTAATTGAGTTAAGCAGTGTAATGTAGCATATCAATAACTATACAAGGCAATACATGGTTTATCCTTTCAGTGAAATCATTCAACTCAGAGGTATGCCAAACATCAGTGTCAAAACCATGCCATAGCCTATATCTGAGCATGAAATACTCGTTGCTCTAGTAATATCAGAGATTCCTCCAAATATTTTGGTAAAATAATCGGCGTTTCGAGTAGTCATTAGACAAATTGTCTACCACTCAAAACCTTACACTAGCTTGTATCTTTTATAAGACCCCGAAGGTCAATAAGAACAAGCTGTGATAGTTCTTCAGCTCCATTACCTTTTCCTAATTGAAAATGTTACTTAGTAATTTTTCCTTTGAGATAGTGTTCTTAGACTGGGAGATAGAAATCACCCTTAGCCAGTCTTAAGATCTTATCTTTAGGATATATGCACTAAACAATAGATGCTGAAGAATCATTTATCTTAATACGGAAACCAATTGTCTAAATAGTTTATGACGTGTTATATATACCTTTTCAGCATTACTCAGTGGTTTTGACATTATCAAACAAAAGTCTGAGTTTTGGAATCGTATACAAATGTCATATTCACTTTCTATAAGGCAACTAATCGATGTGAAAGTGAATCCATTTGTTCCAATGAATCTGAAAATAGAAATTAAATTTCTGCAATATTCAAGGATTAAAATCTGAAATTTGTTTTCTTATATCACTCCCACTATCTTAGCTGAAATAACTGCCCGTTGTATACACTTCATCCTGAATGCCCCGCTACCTTGTTCTTACAAAAGAACTTTAGCTTCTGAGTCAATTTACACGGTTAAGAAAGTCTCTAAGGATTCATAGGTTAGTGATCCGAAATCACTTTCCTTATCCTATATTTTCTTTTATTAATATTTCGGTTTAGCCTTTAACTTATTTTGTTTAGATGACTTGCACTTGTAGACATTTACCTTTCTATTCTTGGATTTCTTTAAAGGAAAGGGCCGTGAACTAGCAGTTCATTTGAGTAGACACTACTCGTGAACTGTCTGATGTCTAGTGAGATTGATACCAAATCATTCTCGTCATCATTGAACTAATTTTGTTTTGTCTCTCGTTCAACACAAGTGATAGGAGTGACATACTTATCAATGTCACTGAAGTTTGTAAACTCAAGAGGAACATCCTCTTCTGGAAAAATTAATTTGCATTCTCAATTTATGAGTTCAATGTTCCTATTACTTTTCCACTTTTACAAAGTCGTTACTAGTCAATTTTTGTATTTATCAATTTAAATATATTGATAGGATATGTAGTTGTAAAATAAATTATGACAGAAATATAAATCAAATCATACACCACAACATATAATAATTTTAGGAATAATAAACGTGATGTCTTGCATACAGTTTATCCTAGCATTCCAAAGATTTAATCTCACACCTCAGTGCCGCCGTATGGTAGGTCAATGAGGTGACGATTAAATTGAGACAATCTCTCTCAACAATTAAACCATTGAGAATCAAACATCTCCTATTTAATTGTTGATTACCTTCCTTTTTCAGCCAAGATATTTCCAAAAATATCCTTGTGAGTGTGACCTACTATTTCAGATTTTTAAGTACGACCCGAGTATGCCGCCGTAGGGTAGGTCAGTGACCTGACGAGTACTCAAAATCCTATCCTTTCGGAGACCCATCCGTAGGGGGCCGAAATCAAAGCGGCATGAGGCGCCACCATTCCCTCACGTGCTTGTGTCAACAGTGGAGGCCGTGGGTTCGGTTGTCACCTTCCCCGCACCCACTCATTATTTGAAAATTATGTAGTTTCATTAGGATTTTCAGAATTTCCTTTTCAATCCGGAAAATCAATAAAACATGAATATTTAAATTAATCCTCCCACTAGTTCATCGGTTCAAAATACCGTCTAACTAGTGTCACTATGTTCATGATTTTCCAATTTTATGGATTTATTAAAATTCCTTGTGCAGACGCTATACAATTAAAATTCACCAAGAAATTTATAATCCTAATATATTAGGACTTATGAATTTCTCAATAATTTGAAAACAATTTGCATATTCATTAAATAGACCAACTATTTAATTTATTATCGAGGTTCCACAAAACGAGAAAACACTCGCGTGTTAGGAGCCAACCCGGGGACCATGGACCTATTACCAGTAGCTACAATAAATTGAATAAAATATTCATCAAACAGAATATTTCTACTCAACTTATTATTTCCGGAATTACGCCACCATCAATCCGAAACTGAACTCTATCGAAAATAGATATAACTTATTCTCAAAGTGTCCAGTCGATAAGTGTCCATTGATATAATCATTACATACAGAGTAACCCTCCATAGACTATCCGTAAAGAAGCGGGATTATTTCCGTAAACCTTCTTCATTACATCATATCATTATTTACCATTAACCTACTAATGATCAATTAGTTCATAACCATTACAAACTCGGCCAATCGATCAGTTTCTAGGATCAACAAATAAGGGGATTTTCTTTATACCTCCCGCGGGAAGGAATGGATTCCATATCTGTGAGACACACATTCCTCACTCATTCCAGAATAGTGCCAACGTGAAAGTGATTTGGACCATGCCTCTTAGCGATCCTCAACGAAAACATCAAACCCTATCTTGAAACAAGCAGGCGTCTGCAATCACTTTAGGATTAAGGTTAATCCATATATGATCAACTTGGGATTTAATAAGATTTCTCAGTCACGGAATTATATGAGAAATGCAGATTAAATCGGTCCAGTCCTATATGACTCTCATCATTTATAAATGCCCCACTTAGATAACCAATATCGACGGTCCGGATAAGACGGTCACACCATAAAGTGTTATGGGCGCATTAACGGTGGTTTAATCAATAGACCCCATACTTTGATCAAGTTCACCACGGACTAATTGTTCAATTGTATTACCATAAACTTAATCCTCATGTGTGAAACACACTAAGTTATATGGCTATATATGATACAACTTGGGGTTTTCAGCAGTGTATAATATATAAGCACGAAGCAAATAATAAGATGAGAATAAATCAGTCATTTATTAATTATAAAAAAATTACAGAAATAATCTTTCGGGCACTACTTCCAACATGGACGCCTCTGGAAGGTAGTGAATCTAATATTTCATCCGAGAGGACATCGATTCCCTGGGGTGGCTCGGGCTTCCTATCTTGTTGTGCCCTTTTCAATTCCGAAATTTCCCTTTCCATCTTTTCCAATCTGTCATCCTTTATGGGCTCGGCATTCTTAACAAGAACAACTTTTCTCTGGTTGATGTCTTCCGAATCCGCATAATAAACTGACTTCACATCTTTGTCTACCTTTTTCTCATTTAGAATCTGGCGTGCATCGCGGAGGTCTTTGACCTCGCGATACGGAGCGACGTTCCTTTCATAACGGACAGGGCCCATATGCTATTTGAGAGTTCTCTTCTCAGGGTTCCCCAACCGTTCCACGGCCGATCTTCTTTCAGAACTTTTTTCTGGTAGGCATTTTTTCTTTTGCTTTGCTGATGAGTACTCACTCTTATCTATCTCCATCCTTGTATGCTCATGCCTAGGCATAGGCGGACCCTTTGTTGGGGCCGCGGCCTCAGGTCCAGATGGAGTGGGGAGCTGCTCATCAATTGGCATAAGAGTTAAGTTGCCTGCAGCCAGACGCATGTTCGATGCGTACATCTGTTTGACATATTTGGCATAGGCTATTACTGCCTTTGCCTCCGGTGTCTTAGCCTCAGGAATCTCCTCTTCCCCCAAAATCCTTTCCGGGGCCGTCTTTCTATTTTCATGTTTTTTTGAGGTCCCCTCGATTACTTTCCCATGGTCAGTTCCAGTGCGGGCCGGCTCTGAGTTCGCAGCGCATTCTCTAGATCTGGATCTTCTTTGGTTCAAGATGGTTCTAGCATCAACATTAAGCCTCGATATGTCCCCAAGCTGAGAATTATCGCACCCCATAGTAGGGTTTTCATGCGTGAGGTCCAAGTTTTCTTGATGGGGGGGATCCCGTGGGGTCCCCTTTCCTGGGGTGTGTGGTACCAAGGGATTGTCCTTTGTCCCTGCCATGTGTCAAACACTGATAGGTTGTCTGCACAAAATGCCAAAAAGTACTCTGATTTTACCTTAACATTTCTGACAGTTACCAACCTTGCACTGTCTGTATATTCAGACAGCGTGTCGGGATGTTGCCGAAAGTGACCTGTCCGGCGTCTAATGGCGGCGACGATGTACGGATATCAGAATATTTGGGGGCAACTGTGATTTCTCAAGCGTGAAGCCCTGAAAATTCCAACGACCTGTCGATACGGGCGTGATTCTATCCCAAATCCCAAAAGCAGACTGTATATTCTCAACACAAAGCTCTACTTCGATGTAGCACCAGAAAATTTGAAGGAAAATGACGATAGCAACCAAAATAACTTAGATAATAACAACCAAAACAACGAGAGTGTTTCAAGCCTTTTCTTAGCGTAAAAAGGTCGAGAGTGTCGATTTCTCAAGAGCAAACTGAACAAAATTTTGTGCCCTTAGTCCTTTTTGGGGGTGAACAGCTCTAAATGATGAATCAAAAGCTCCACAACTAAGTTTCAAGCCAGGAAACGTACAATGCCAACTCCGACGAATTTCTTTATGCAAAAATCACGAGGAAGGTGATGATTCAAACGCAAGCTCGTGACTATGAACAAAGAATCATAGAGGTTACCTTATTTTGAGGTGATTTTGGTGCCGAGCTGGAGGTTTCAACGTGATCAAACAAGAGCTGAGAGCTTTTTTGATGAAGATATTGTGAGGAGGCCTGAAGGAGAAGATGGAGCTCCTTCTGGGACCTCCATGAAACCTTGTAACCGTGGAGGTGCTGTACGCCGGCAAAGAGTTGAACGTCGTCTCTTTCCCGGTAACGGAGTCAACTGATAATGTCAAAAATATCTAGGATGTTCAGCGGTGGATTTGTGGGGATATCTAGCTGTGAAAGTAATGTAATGGTGGTGGCTCATGGTGGAGCTGTAAGATATGTGATGGTGAATGTGGTGGTGCAAAACAAGTAAAGAGAGAGTCGTAAATTGGGCAGAGTTTTGCCTTCTTTTATATATTATTCGCCTGGCCTTCAGTTTATACAAGGAGCCCTATTTATAGGGTGAGAACCGACTAAGTTCAACGTAATTACAATTAAGGACATAGTACAACTAAATGTGCGGTGGACATTGGGACCGCGATGGGATGATGGCGGCGCGGACCCTGATGCTTTGTCGTATATCCTCAATCGGCTAGTTGCGTTGTCGGTCTCTGTCTCCAAGTGTCAGGAGAAGGATCTCCAGCGGATCCCTCAGTCTTATGCTTGAGCATGTTTGCCATTCCTCTCTGCTCGCTCTCACTGTTGGCTCGTTTTGGGGGTCTTATCACGTGGACTTGAGGGCGCCTTGGGCCTCACCGTGTGCGGGCTCTCCGGTCATCGTCCTGATCCTATTTGTGGGCCTCATTGGGTCCGGATTCGGGTTCATAGGCTGGATGGCATAGCCGGCCTATCACCTTTGAATTCAAACTTTAAATAAAGTTATCTAGAAATATCTTAATTGAATATAACTTAATCTTAACAACACATCATCTCTATCTTTTCTGTCATTTTATCTGATTGTATCTCTTTTGTGACTATATCTTCTTATATTATTAAATACATTAGTTATGCATCTAAAAAAAGAATTAGTTATGATGTAAAAATAAAAAACGATCCAACGGATAGTGTTAATCACATACATTTTCAACGGTGAAGATTAGAAACTAGATCATCACATTAAATTAAACCATAGAGAATTAGGAAATATAACCCCACAAAAAAAGAATCATGAAATATAAAAAATTTTGAAAGATTTTTAAGTAAAATGATACCCAAATATGTAATATCCCGACTTTTCGAAAATAGGCAGACGTGTCTTTTTGTGAAAAATGGAATATTATGATTTCCGGATTAAAGTATTTTATGTGTGTATATATATATATTTCGGATATCTATATATACTTTAAGGGAAAAATCTGATTTGTAAGGGTAATTAAGGAAAATAAGGGATTAAGTTAATTATTGGGAATTTTCCTATTTAAGGAAAAATACACCCCATTAGTTTTCCCTAACCTTTAGAATCAGAATTTCACCTCCTAATCTTCCCCTCTCCTGGCGTGTAAGAGTTTGAGAAAAAGGTTGAGAGATTTCTTCCGTTTTCTAAGTCGAATCTCAACCATTTTTAGATTCGAGTGGAGCGTTGGAATCGTCGTGAAGAGGGCGTCGTTTCAACACAAGAAAGTTGGAGCTTTTCTCAAGATATCATTTTTGACCTAGCTGCTGTTTTGGATGAATTTTGGAGATCAAAACTCATATCTTTCGTAGTCTTGTGTTAATCGATGCGGGTGATCGAATCTAACCCTTTTTAGAATTGATCACATGGGCTACCTGCAAGAAAATATCAGCTTTTGCCGGTTTTTCTAAAGAATTGGAATTGGATTAGCTTGCTTGAAGGTAAGAGGATCTTCCTACAAGTTAATTACAGTTTCATAGGGTTTACATTAGGATTCGATGCGCTCTTATGCTAGGATTGTTGCCTTCATGTTGCCTAAAGATTTAGAGTTGTTATGGTAGATAAAAGTTATGTTTTTCTACTATTTTTTTGAGTATTATGATGTTGAACAAGTTTGAGAATGATTAGGGATCAAAAACTGAGTTTTTAGGGGGTTGGCGCGCTTGGTGCGGGCGCACTAAGCCCAGTGCTGGTGCACTGGATGCCCAGAATGTGAAATTTTACGTACAGAGAGTTGGTGCTGGCGCACCAGATCTGGTGCTGGCACACTGAAGCCCAGTACTGGTGCACCAGACCTAGTGCTGGCACACTGGACGGGCATAAACTAAGTTTTTACGTACAGAGGCTCAGTGCGGGCGCACTGAACCCAGTGTGGGCGCACTGGACCTCCCTTTTGATGATTAAGATGATTTTTAAGCTATGTAATGAGTTATAAATGTTAATCCTTGATCTAAAAACATTAATTAAACATAAACAAGCCCCGTTTGACTTCTAATGCGTTTGGTTCCGGCACCGGACCTAAACTTAAAGGGAGTTAAAGTCCAGGACCTTCGGAAAGGCATGAAAGGGCTTATGCTTTGATGAAAAGTATTCATCAATGTCTGTGTAATTTCTAGGCCTTGTCCGTGTCTAGAGGTCTAGGAAAGAGAGTTGAGTTGTGAGGGAGCTTACTTGAAAACAACTAGGTGGCTAGTTAACAACTAAGGACGATTACATACTTGACTAGTAAAAGACTAAACATCATGTCGTTCTTGGATAGGCAGAAGATTATATCGCAATGTGTAGGCTTTCAGATAAAACGAGTAAACTTGCTGGCCTTTCTAGAGGCACCAAGAGTATAGGATACTCGTGAATGGATAACGTTGTTGGCCATTAGAGGGCACCAGGAGTAGAGGGACTTCACCGAACGCGTATACTATCTGGACTAGCCCGTGGCCATTGGTGTGATCCACTAATAGGTTGCACCCAGATACTTCGTGGTGAGTAGCACCATGCGTGGTGCCCTTGAATGTTGATGTGACACAGATAAGCTAAGTTAGAAACAGTTAGTCATGACATGTTGATGGATATGAAGTGAACCCTAGATTGAGTCGGTCTCATAAAGATAACAGTTTAACCTAAAACATGTTTAAGAGCCTTAGTTAATTTTGTAGCTTCTACCTCTTATTGAGTACTTTGTACTTACCTCAAATGCATTGTTTTTCTATTCGTTTGGGGGAGAGAAGATGAACAGGTTGACCATGAGCTTGGTGAGGACTTCGATGATGGAGTTTGAGGATGCCGGAGTTGGAGCTGTTTATTATTTAGGGGGAAGGGGCCATACGGACAAAAAAATTAATAAATGGGTCTGGAAGGACAAAAGTAACATTTTCATGATTATAAAGGACAAAAATCACAATTGTTACTTTAAAATTGTTACTTCACGTGTTAATGTTACTTTGTGTTTCACAATTGTTACTTCATATTTACACTATTCCACATTTGTTACTTCGTATTTGTTACTTCATAATTGTTACTTTTGTCCTTATTAAACTACAGTTTCCTTCTATCCCGATTTTTTGGTAATTTTGTCCTTCTGGACAAAAATCTATATTATTTATTGTCTTTTATTATTATTTTGTCACTGTTTTGGATTCAAGTTCTTTAGTTGAACTTGTGGCTTTGTCTTTCATAGTTTTGAGGATTTCGTATTTCGTTTAAGTTTCATTTGGATTTCTCTTGATGTAATAAGTTACATTTCTACCCTTTAGTTATTCTTTCTATTCTTGGTTGTATGGAGAATTTTACCCGAGTCTTTTGCTTCCGTTTGCTTTATTTGATACGACGTAGTAGAGGCTTACGTGTAATATTAGATTTATTTAATATTATGCGTGCCAAACGTTCCATTTCAGGATAAGGACATGGTGTCCGGGAACGGGACGTTACAGTTGGTATCAGAGAGAAGCGTCCTTCTTTCCTAGGCTTCTTCCCTATAAGATAAGACTTCTTTAGACCTTTTTGAACCTTTCTGATCTCTGTTGATCTTGGTGGTAAATTCTCATAGGATTAGGAATCCTTAGAACGTGGTTAAGTTGCACTAGGACCAAGTGAAAAGTCTCCTTAGGCGAAGGTTAGGTTGAGTTTTAAGCTCACGTCTCTTATGTGATCCTCTTAAGTTTTGTTTCTTTCGAGAACCCTTAATAGGATCCCTCTTTCCTTTTGGAATCTTCGAATATTTCTCTAATGTCCTTTCTTTTTGAGGTTTTAATTCTTTTGTAATGGTACATTTGGTTCATATCACTTCCTTGTAACTTGGTGTTATGCAAAACGAGTAAACGATTTTCTTCACGTTTCTACATGTCATGTTATATCAATTTTTTTTCCAAGAATTCTGTAAATTTTTATCTACTTAGAAAGTTGTCTTATCTACAATTTCTCTCTTTACATCAATTTAGTTTTCAATATGGATTGTTCCCAAATTGTTTAACAAGGAGGGGTACTCTATTCAGAAAATTCTGCGGTGGTACTCTTACTTATCAATCTGTTTTGAATAAGCGAAACACCTCCAAATGACTTGTATTTTTGATATGTTGTAGAAAACATCCTGCACTAAAATTTTCGTTTCGGAACGAAGTGCAATTATTTTTAGTTTGAGCACAATATGCAACACAAGTCTGTTTGTGAAGTCCTGAATTTTTTTGACAGCTTATAGTAGTAGATGAAAAGAATTATTTTGCAGACCTATGGCTTTCCAATTTTTTTGATTTTTGAGCATCATATGTAAAACTTATATACTTACAAATTTTCTCTTTGTCTAATGTTCAAAATCCGTTCGGTTTGTATTGTGCAAATCAATTATTTCATGGCTCATGTATGCACATGCATTTCTCAAAACCATTTAAGTCCTCAGGTCAAGAAAGAATAGATGCCTTTCTTTCACCTTAGAAGTTTGGTAGTTAGAGACTAGGTGTTTTCGTTCTAGGGCTCAACAAGAAGCGAGTGGTTTTGTTTAGGACAGTAGTGACTCAGTTGGAACTTGTTGATCCGTTTCGGAATCAGGTACCCCACCTCAGTTTTAGTAAGAACAACCTCAATATCTCTTGGTTGTAGCAACACCTTTTGTATAGAGTAATCAAGGTTGCTAGGGTGTTACTACAAGTTGCTGAGTTCTGGAGAACATCAGTTAGTGTTCTGTGTGGATCACAATCACAATAAATTAAATGCTGACATAATAATACGTAAGGTAAAGTAAACAAATAAGGCAAAAAATTATAGAGATTCCAGGTGGTGTAATCTTATCAATCCTCTCTTCCTTGTGATGTGGGAGGAAACTTTCCACTTGATTACTTTGAGGTAGATCGGTTACAAAAAGTCCTATACAATAGTCATTGGTTGATCCCTAGCTTCACTATCTACACAATCAAAGAACAATTCGGATTGCTGCTCTCCAACTGGAAAGGTCCTTAGAGGGTTGATTGCCTCTTCTCCTGATCCACCATAAACACAGTCACCCAGACTGCAAAAACAATAATCCTTGGCAAATCCTTGACCGGATTGCTTCATAGTCTCAACCATTATTAAAAATCAAAGTTGGGCTTCGAATCAAGAAAGTGATTCTTGCTTATGGTAGTTCAAAGTGTTGATATCTTGATAAAACATTGTAGGTTGAACACTTGGAAGATTTCTAGATCGATGTCTTTGTTAGCTCAGAATGATAGATTGGACTTGCAGTAATTCGATTACTTGATTTTAGATATCATACTGACAGATTTGTCAGTGGTCGTTCTGACATGTCAGTCCTTCAGCCAATTGGAATGCTTGATTTCCAATGTTCTGATTTTTGCATGTGGAGCTAACTTGCTAACTTAGTTGAAACTAAGTAGGTCAGTATTCAGTTTTCAACTGATATAAAGCATTAACTCAATTCTATACTCTTCTTAAAAAACTGAGTACTTTATTTTCATCTGATGCTTAAATTTGTAATATCATAGTACACCAATTTATCATCTAAGATATCATTGTCCTTATGTATTATAGGTCTTCATATAAGATATATAAATATAGTTCATGCCCTCACAGAGCGAGTACTCTTCCCTATGTGGTGGATTTTCCTACACTGGGTTCGCCACACATATGGTTTAAAGAGGCCATGCTATGCACTCTGTCATGTAAAATTTGGGCAGGCCGGGATATGGCACTCAACTTTGTAGCTATCTACTTTGTTTATTAATATAAAAAAGTTTCTTTAAAAAATAAAAAAAAAACTTACCAGAATTCCAACTTTACAGTCTCGGCTATGGTCTTTATAAACTGAGTTTGAACCCTCAGTTCCTCAATCTTCATAACTGAGTTTGTGCCCCTCGGTCTTTAATAACTGATTTTGTCCCCTCAGCCTTCAACTTCTTGATATGCCAACCGAATTTGAACCCTCAGTCAACTTTTCTTACCCAGTCCTGAGTTTTCAGTTTATGGAACAAATTTCAGTTTCTAGATAACTTCTAGTTTTGGCATGACTTCCAGTTTTTAGGTTTACATCTCTCTAACTATTACAGTGCTTGTCTGATATAACCTATACAATAAGCAGACTCTAATAAATCTTTTACATTCAGTTATAGACATCTTTTAGATTTTCACAATAACAACTAGTTCCAGCACTTCATCAATGGGGTGTATACAAACAATTAAAACAATAAGTGATGAATCATCATCAGAACTCAAATTTTATTTCTAACAATTGTCCTTGGCTACAAAAGCTTCACAATCTATAGACTATCACTCCCTAGCTACAAAAGCTTCAATGACTCGATCTCTTCCACACTGCTCCTTGATAACAAATCCTTTTGCAGCTATCACAATCTTTACAATTCCTTCTTAGAGAGTCCGATTCAATTGCTTGATCCGAAAGATCCTTAAGGTTGGTGTGAATTCAGGATTCACAAAATTGATCAATCTCAGTCTTGATATTTCTTTTATGTTTAGCTTTCTGAGATCAATATTTTCTAGATATAACTTTGAAGATTAAAGAGAAGCCTTGTGAATTTGACAGAGTTTTTGTCACTTGCAAAATTCGATGTTGTTCTTCTTTTTTCTTCTTGTCAATGCCGTCTATTTATACCCGTAAATCCCTTGATTTTGAATTTCCGTCCATTGGCTATTTAATGCTAATAATAATCCTTAATTCTATCTTGATTTACTCCTCCTTGATTTTAATGATCTGGATTTTAAATCACACGTCCATCACAAAATCCGTCCTTGATTTATTCTGCATTAATTTCTTGATCTCTTATATCTTCCATATTTTGAATAGGTATGGACAGCTTACTTGACATAGCTGTCTCTCCTTTACTTTGTTGCCTAAGTGCCAACTTCACTTGACTGCTTCCTTAGTTACTTTACTGGTCTAGTGACTGCTTTTACTTGGCTGCTTGATCTTGTACTTTGCAGTTGCTTCTATGTTGTTTATCAGCCGTTAGTGATTCGCTTCACTGAGTCTTTTTTTTTGTATTAGATCAGTATACACCATAATATAGAATAATTAATTTAATCATGTGTATTGCATCTTAGACTTACCTAAGGTCATCACAGGCTGTGTTCACTCTGCTGGTCTTCTGTCTTGACTGAGCTGGCCTACCAGTCTAGTACAATGCTTGTGTGACTGAACTTATACAATATGTTAGACTTCTATGCAAAGCTTATAAATCTAATTCTAACTTATTTCAGGCTTTTTTTAATAGGTAGTATGGCCATCATCAAAACTATAAAATGTTCCTAACATATATTGTATCACCCCCTCAAGCTGAGAATGGTACATGAGCAGCTTGCACTCCGCAGACTTCCTTCAACTACTAGATCTTTGAAATATCTTTGAAACACATAACTTACCTAGAAAATATGAGAAAATTGGTGTATCTGTTTCCTTGGTGAGGATGTCCACAACTTGTTCTTTTGAGTTGACTCAAAGGAGTTTGATAAGTCCATATTTAACTTTGTCACTTACAACATGACAATAATTTCAATGTGTTTTGTTCTTTCATGAAACACAGGATTATGAGCAATGTGCATAGCTTTAGAATTATCACAAAAATGTAATTCTGCCATTGAAGCACACAGTGCATTGGCCATAGCTCTATATTCTGCATCTAAAGAGCTTCTTGGGATAGTTGTATGTGTTATGAACTTTTTATAGTTTTGATGATGGTCAAACTAGCTGTTAAAACGAGCCTGAAATAAGTTAGAATGAATTGTATAGGATTTACTTAGAAGTCTGACATGTTGTATCAGTTCTGTCAGACAAACACTGTAGTAGACTGGTAGGCCGGCTCAGTAAAAGGACCAGCTCATTGAAGGCAGACAAGGAACCAACACAATGAATTAAGGTCATATGGAGTGACTTACAACCAAGGAAGTCTGTGATGACCTTGGTTAAGTCAAAGATATATTAAAAGTGATGAAACTCAATTCTTCTGTAATGTGGTGTACACTGATCTCACACAAATTAAGGATCAGTGAACTATATGGCTATCGTCTAAGAAACTAAGCAACAACACAGTAAAAGATCAAACAGCCAAGTAGTGCAGTCACTTGACCGGTGAAGTAACTAAAGGAGTAGACAAGTGAAGGAACCACTGAAGAAACGGTAAACTAAGGAAGAATCAGCTTAGTCTAGTAAGCTGCTGGCTCCTGTTCAAAATGTGGAAATCATGGAGGATCAAGCAATAAATGCATAATCAATCAAGGATGGATTTTATGATAGACGTCAACTGTCATTTCAACTATCTCACTGCATCAGCCAAACATCACGTGCCCTCTATAAAAGGAGAGGGACTCCTTTATTTTCATACTTTTCCGTCTTCCGATATTTCCATAGTGAAAGAGGTTCCGGCCACTTTGCTTGTCGTTTTCGGTGGGTACTTCAAGTCTCCGATCAGGTCTTTCCATTGAATCTCTGAGCTTCTTCATGCTTCCGTTTCTAACTACTGAGCTAAGTCCTTCATTAAGGCTATTATTTCTCTTACTTAACTTGTCGTTTCCTTTCAAGATCCTGTTTAGGCTTGATTTCTCTTGTTTTGTTGAAGAACATGTTTGAATGTTGTATCGGACAGTAGTTGAATTGTTTGCATACCCTCATTTCGTTTAGGTTTAGTCTATTTGAATCATCATCTTTGTTGTATGCCTTCGTTTAACTTACTCCATTCTTTGATGCGCTTGTTTTTGTGTGTCGATTGAAGGATTTTGCTTGCTCTGATTAGGGTCTTTTGCTCTGAACTTGTATGAAATGTGTTTTCTAACCCTTCCCCGGGTGTTCTGCTATGTTTATCCCATTAGGATTAGGGTTTTCTTTCATCCAGTGACGGGGAGCGATGTGTCGAGATGACATAGGCTATCAATCTCGGCTTGACCTAACAGTTTTAGTGACTTACATTCCACCTCGCTCTCTTTAGCAGGAAATGTATCACAGCAGAGGTGATTAAGCAAGCTGAAGTGGCTCATCCCGATCACGTTGAGCCCGATGTTGAAGTTGAACAAGTTGAAAGCGTAGAACAGGCTCTAATTGTTCTGTAGGATAATGGTGCGGTTGTTCACCTGGCGCTATGGAGTGCATGCCAGCTGATTTGGCACTGGGAGCTGTTAGGAAAATATCTGCTTTCATCTCCCCTAGCCGAGTTCTAGGGTTCGAGCCAAGTTTGACGGCCTTTGGCCATTATTATACGGTATCTGTCTAAGAAGAAATCGGGCAATTCCAAGTGAGGGGCCTATCCGTTAAAAACAAGTTGAAGTTGTTCTACAAACCATCATTTAAGGTGAACTAGTAAAGTCACCGATGTCTGTTGGTCGAGTCTCGAGTTGGTTGGCCATTCGGGAGGCGCGTCTCGAGAACGGCCAAATGTCTTAGTTTTTACAATTGAAGAATGTTTTTGATATACCGGAGAAAGATCTCCCTTTTGTTGCAGAATTAAAAAGGTTGCTGGGTTGGGATGCTACGAGTCAGTCTCAAGCCCGCATCTTTAATTGGAGAATTGTATGTTCAAGTCCTCGATAAAACACTTTGGCCGCGATAGCTGGCCCTTGGCTTCCCCACATGCAACCTTTATTAGAGATCGTCCCAATCCCATTTGACCCGTACTGGATTGTGTTCTGTCATCAAGGGGAGTTTCCTTTTGATTGCCCTGTTTGTGGTGGGTACTATCGAGATCACGCGCCAGACCCTGATAACTTTTGGTTGACTTAGGTTGCCTTGATGTATGTCTTTATCCAGATTCATCTTATCATTTCTTTTTCTTTTTCTGTTTGATATTTGTGGGCTAACCTTTTTCTTCCTCGGGCAGCTAACATGGATCAAAACACATTGCGAAATGCAAAGAGAAGGTAGCAGCGTGAGCAGAGGCTGGTCAGAGAGTAGGTTTTGGCTGGTCAGAGGGGACATTAGAGGGAGGTCCTAGTGAACTGGTGATGGAGCGCGTTTTTAGGGCTAATCGAGGCACTGCTGGCTCTCGTCCTGTTGTGAAAACATCAGGTTCTCGAATTCCATTCCCGCCACTTGGTGAGGGTTCAATATGGTTGAGAGATGGGTTTCATCTACCAAAGAATAGATCCGAGGGAGGGGTCTTAGCGAGAGCTCTTAATGAGGGTTTTCCTCCTATGAGGAATATTGACCCCACTAACTTTGACGGAAAATCTTACAACGTCGGTGTCGGCCTGGCTAACCGGATCATGGCTGAGGATCACATGACTGACTTCTTGCCTGATGTGGATGTACTTTATCGACTGATGGACTACATTGGCAGCATTGTATGTTCTTGATGATATTTTTCATTTCATTCCACTTTTGTTTTTCACCTCGAGTTTGACTTGATTTTTCCCTATCTTCTTTCTCCCTATCAATCTTTCTCTTTTCTTCTCTTCGTCTCTCTCCTTTTTTTAAATTTTTTAGATGGTGACCATGACAGGACATGTGGTATTCGTGAGAAAGAAGCTGAAGAAGACTTGTGCATGCTTGGACGAGAAAGCCAAGAGGACTGACGAGTGTAGAAGGCTCTGGATGAGGAGAAGGTTCATGCCGTTAAAGTTGAGAGAAAACTTAATTCCGAGCTGATTGAGGCCAGTCATGATAAGGTTGAGCCTGGAGAACATGTTAACCGAGATGACTGCGGATGTTCGGGCAAGGGTTCAGGACCTTGAGCTGACCCACAGACAGAGGGATTCCGCTCTTGAATCATTTGCCCTTTCTGAGTAGATGCTGGAATATGAGCATGGGCTGAACAATGAACTTGTTGAGAAAACCAAAAAAGCTGAGGCAGAATTCCAAGCCCGACTTCAGGAAGGTCGGAGGCAAGCTGTCGAGGAATTTAAGGAATCTGCGGAGAACTGTGATGCTTTAGCTACTTCTTGGCTTACGGCTTTTACAAGGGAATGTTCCACCTTACAAGGTGAATGGGTCATGACTAGGGTCTTTAGGCCCCCGTCTTCGGCTGGTGGCAGGCTGGTGATCATCTCGACTCTGATGGAATCCGCACTTGTAAGCATGACCTAGCTGTAAGAGTTAGCGGGCTCCATGATGAGGGGTAGGCTGAGTGGACCCTAGTGCATCGTCCCACCTAGTATGCGGCGTATGAAGGTTTCTTTTCCCGAGCCACGTTGTTTCAACCAAAGTCTTAGGAAATTGCTTCATAGCGGGCTGGGGACTTTCTCGGCCCAGCTCATCTTATTTGATTATGACCCGATTGGGTCGGGCACCCTAACCTTGGTTGGGCCTACTTGGAGGTCTGCATCAGGTCATTGGGCTCTCTTACGGGTTTTTCATGAGACAAAGTACTATATTTGTTTAACGATTCTAGTAAAAGTGTGGTATACATTACGGTAAAAGTGTATTATACTAATTTTGAGCTTTTACGTGTATAACATGATACGATGTGGCTTGAAAGTTCTTATGGAATATTATATGTTAATTTGAAAAGTATAACTATGACTTCTGGTAGCCTTGGCTCAACACCACAACCGTGACCCTCTGCAGGAAGAAGGTGGGAGCACCGGAAGACATTGTTTAGGCCTTGTGGGACATTGACTTAGTAGTCATTGATCTTTTTACAACGTGCTATGTTGTGTAACTATATGTCTAGGACTAGAAGTCCTTAGGAGGCATTTTATGTGAATGAACTAGGTGGTAAGAACATAACTCGTAAATACATATGTGAATGTCTAAAAGCTAAAACGTCAAAATCATTGGTAAGGCACATTATCATATCGAAGCATGTGACACTTACAACTCCAGTTGGTTTTGAGGGCAAGGGAAAACATGTAACTCCCACATGGAACATGAGTCCATGGCACTAGAGATGTGCTTAATATGTCTCAGTGCAATCTCACCATGCACAGTGTCCATTAGTATTGATGTAACAAACGTATGTGCGTGAGGATGTACTGTGTGATCTAGTAGAGGGTGATTGTAGACTTTATATTGATGTATGTTATATAAATATATTTTGTAACCATTTATACTACCTCTTATTAAGTACGTATGTACTTACCCCAACTTCTTTATTATCCCACCCTGAGAATGTGGTGTATTTGTAGGTTATTTTCGAGGCCACTGAGGAGTGACCCGGAGATGATGCACATGAAGTCTTTTGTTCATTTTTTACCTTTATAATATGGTATAGATTCTTTTATACGGCCTTGTAAAGCTAAAAATTAATGAGTCGGGTTTTTGGTTACCATGTAGTAATGGATTCATTTGTTTTTTATGGTTATAATTAGTCTTTTGATGATGTAATAGATGCAGCATGTGTTACTTTCGATCGTTTACTAGTCGTTATAGTTACCCGAGTCAGTATTTTTACCTTCCGTCTGTTCTCTGATATTGCTTACAAAAGACTTACGTATATAATTAGATTAAACGTTGATTATATACGTGCCGGGCATTCTTTTCTAGATAAGGACTCGGTATCCGGGACAGTTTTGTTATTGTTAGTATCAAAGCGGCAAGTAACACCGCTGCATAGGATTTAAACTCTTAAGAGGTGATCTAGTTGTGTTTGAAAAAGTAAGCGGAGAATCTTGGAGTTAGATCTTTTAAGTGTAGACCCTCATAAGCTAGTCTGTTAAACATTGCACCCTTAAATGTTGGAGTCTTTAAACCAAACCATGTCACCTTTGACTAAGTAAACCCCATTAAGTAAAGCTTTGGGATCAGAGTCTGTTATGAAGAATCTATCCATCATAACAAATTGGTATCAGAGCGTCCAGGTTATCAATGTATATTTTTATCTGATGAAGCATTGGTTGACAGGCACCGAGGTCATAATTGACGCTAGGTTTTGGGATCAACACAAGCTTTTCTGGTGAGGAAAGATATCTTCATTAAATGTCAAGATTGAAAAGTTTACAAGAAGAAACAGTTTTAGTTCGTGGCAAATCAAGATGCGTTCTTTGTTGAAACAACCGGGATTATGAGATCCCTTCTCAAAATCAACAGAAGGAAGTGCTGCTGAGAGAAAAAGTCTGGAGGAAAAAGCACATTCAACAATTATGTTGTGTTTGTCAGATGATATTATCACAGGATTGCTGAAGATGACACAATAGAGAAGTTGTTGTTGGTCCCATAGAAGGGTAAAACTATAGACAGAGGGGGGGGGGGGTGAATGACTATAGTGGAGTTTCAAAAACTTTTGTTATGTTTAAAATCTTTTGGGCAGCGGATAAGTCCCTTCTTAAAATGTTGTTTCAAAGTAGATTATTATTGCTCACAGATATAGAGTATGCAGTGAAATAAAGTGTTGTAAAGTAAATTGCTGAAAGTAAATAGACACAAGGCTTATAGTGGTTCAGGGTGGTATAATCCCTTAATTCACTCTTCTCCTGTGATGATTGGAGGAATTAACTATTGTTTTCACAGATACAATAGCAAGATTGTCCGTGGCTACACAAGCTTCACAATCTACAAGACTATCACTCCCTGACTTCAAAAGCTTCAGTGACTCAATCTCTATCACTGCTCCTTGAGAACAAATCTTTCAGCAGCTATCACAAAGGTTGCAACTCCTTCTCAGATTCCTTTGACTCAATTGCCTCAGTTTGTGTGAATTGAATTCACAGATTTGTTGATCAATCTCAGATCTTGATTTGCAATTGAAGTTTTAATTCTTGAGTTGATCTCTAGATGTTTCCTTTAAGTCAAATGGAAGGCTTTTCACTTTGACAGAGTTTCTGCTTGTATTTTTTCAGACTCAATCAGTGATCGGAATTTTCTTCAAACGTTTATCAGAAAATATGTCCTTGATTGATCCTCAGTTGATTGTGCATTTAATGCTAGATCTTCATCATTTGAAATTTGAAGGAGTAAAGTTTACTTGGCGTTCCTTGAACGGTTAAGTGATTCTTCTGACTTGGCTGTTTGGTTCTTCCTTTATTGCTCTGTCTTTAGTCAGCCGAAAGCCAATTTACTTTACCGGTTTACTGCATTGCTGTTTTCTTTGATTCTTTCGAGTACTTTTTATACTTCACTGATCCTCGATTTGGGTGAGATCAGTGTACACCATATTTGACAGTGTCATCACAGACTTCCTTGGTTATAAATCAGACCATAATCTCTTCATGCTTCCTTGCTAGTACTTGGCTGGCTTCACTCTTCCGGGTATCTATTTTTACTTAGCCGTCCTACCAACTAGTAGAATACTTGTCTGACTCAACTTATACAACATGTCAGACTCTAAGTAAAGACTTATACAGAGAATTCTAACTTATTTTAGGCTTGCTATAACTGCTAGTATAGCCATCATCAAAACATAATAAAATGTTCCTAACAATTTCCCCCTTTTTGATGATGCCATAACCCTTATAAGCCTGAACATAAGTGTACAAGAATTTCATAATAAACAATAGAACAAAACTCAACAATTTTATTCATCCATTTAAGGGCAACAAGAAATGTAGGTTGAAAGCATATTCAGAGTACTATAACTATATTTTGCTTAGTTCTGCTTTGTACCTCTTGTACTTTGTGGTCTGGACCTCTTCCATATCTTTCCAATTGATTTATGGAAACTTCCACTTCCAATATGCCATAGCAGTATACTCAGAGACTCCCTAAAATACCCTTTTGTCAAAGAGTCTGTGAAAGTCAGGCATAGTCTCATTTGCTCTAGGTTCTCCAAAGTATTTTTCTAGTCTTTCCCTAGCTTCAGCAATGTATGAGTCAGCAAACTTGAGATTCATTTTCCCCATTGGGTTTAAGAATTTTGCCATGTAATTCAAATCTTCCTGTTGTTCACTGGGTAGGTCTTCTGGTCCTTTTGTAGAGAGGGGTATGGCTATACTTGGTCTGCTAGTTGAGTCGGATCTAGTATTTTGGTTATGAGATGCATGCTGTCTCATAACATCATTGTAAATTTTGGCCATATCAGTTATCATCCTTTCATCTTGATAGCTTATCCAATCTGCTCATGTTTCATCTTGTGTTTGATTTGGATACAGACCATTTTTGACTCTGAAGAACTCTCTTACATTATCCAGTACCTCAGCATCATATTCTTCCCAGTATCTGTGAGTAGGAAATGTTCTTTTCTTCCCTGTATCTCTATCATCATCTCTTCTTTGGATGGGATGAGGAAATCCGATGCAAGGTTCATTTGAGTCTTTTTCCTTTTCCTCTCTAACTTTCTTTAGCTGTTCTGCAGCTTCATTTCGAATTCTTAGTTCTATGTCCCTTGCTCTTAGATGCTCCTCAGTGAATTTTGAGGGTCTAACTATTGACCCTTCTTATGGGTTATCATTTCTTTCCCTCTTTTTGACAGCATCGTCCCTTTGCTGTAGTAGAATACTGTTTGTGGCTTCAGTTATACCAATCAGAGTGTCCAGTTTGGACATAATGGAAATGAATATTGAATCATGATCGGTCAGTTTCTGGGTTACACTTCGAAATCTGGTGCCAAAAGCAAGTGCCATGGACTCATTTTCTTGAGAGATGTGTTGTCTGAGTCCTGCAAGATTGTTGGTGATATTGAGGATTAACTGTTTCATCAAGTCACCATGTCTTTGCACAACAATGTTTTGTGCATCAATGTACTCAGCAACAGCCTGAAACCTTTTCTATATGGAGTGGCTTTCATCTTTAAATGTCAGAGTCATAGATCTGTGATACATTGCTCGCTGTTCGAGTTCCTCAGCCAATTGCCCTTTCAAAGGTCTCATTGGGTATGCCAGTGTTCATTGGTGTAAACTTGTGGTGGATAGTAGATGGTTCTGGTTCTGTTTTCTGGCCTCTGTCTTGTTGTTGCATTGTGGAAGGCACCTTTACTGATTCTTGGAGTTGTGCTGGTGGTTGACTGACATCTACACCACCTTCTACTTCTTCAAGTACTTTAGTAGAGGTGAGTTTTGGTGAAACACTGCCTCCTAATCTTCATTCCTTTGTGCCCGGAGTTGTCTTGACTGGTGTTTCAGCAACTGAGCCTGTGTCCAATACTACAGTTGGTTCAGCCGGAGAGTCAATAGACAGTTGTTGAGGTGTTGTCTTAGCCGGTACGGTTGACTTTGCTGTTTCATGTGTTTGTAGAAAAGAGCTTAGGAAGATGTTATCATCAATTTCATCAGCTATTGGTTCAGCTTCTTGGTCTTGGTCATCAGTAGTAACTTTTGGATCCATACCACCATCATTTTGATCAGCACCGTCATCATTATCATCATTATCACTATTATCATCATCATCACCATCATCAGCTGAATCATCACTGTCTTTATCACAAGTCAGGGGCAGTTTTGCTTTTGCAGCATCAACCATGTCCCATAGTGGGGATTCATCCAGTACACTAACCAGGGTTGTGATCCTCAAAAATTCAAAGAACCAAGCCTCGTCAGCAAGCATGTGTTCTGAGTCTTGAAGCTGAAGTCTTGAGTCACATTCTTTCCATTCAAGATATGCTGCAATTTGATCATCAATATCGTGCTTGCTCTTCTGGAGTTTCCTCATCATCTCCAGAGTCTCTGGTATCTTCCTCATTTTGAAGTTTTTCATCCTCACTCCCACTTTCTTCCTCTTGTGGTTCTGCCTCTTCTTCTGATTCCTCTTCTTCTTCTTCATCAATTAACTTTCCAACCTCTTCTTTGTCTAGATTTCATTGAACTTTTGGTTTCTTTCTTTGACCAGTTGTCAATCTGCTAGGTTTCTTTCACTTCCCTCCGTCTGCTTTCTTTGTCTATTTGACATTGGTAAACATGACTTTAGATTCATGCTTTTTGTGGAGCTTGATTACCAGCACTTTTAGACATTGCATGAGGTAGTGGAGTTGAATTCCATAGGATTTCTTGATCCAAAAAGTCTCCCTTTTCTTTTTCCCTTTGGCAAGTCCTTTCTTCTCAGCATTTACTTCACCTTGTATCTGTTCTTTGAGTCTTTAGAAGAAGTAATTTGCCCAATTAAACTCCATACTGTTATAGATGATACCCATAAGACGCATTTGAACCTCTGTCATGGCATTGTTTGCTCCTAGCTTTCCATCAATTGTCTTACCAATTAGGGCACTGAACTCATTGAAGGATTTCTTTAAAGCAAATCTCAGAAAGTTAAGCTTCTTGGAGCCTGGGTTTGCTCTTTTGGCAATCGTTTCCCAGAAGTCATCCAGGTTTTGTGGCACCAATGCTGCTTTTGGGTAACCTTTATTCGAGAGTTTGAGGTGTTTACGGATTACCTTTGCGGTAATGACCACTTCAGTACCATTGACAGATGCAACAATCTTGTCTTCGTCAAATTTGTCACCTTCTTTAGCGAGGGGCCCAGAGATGAATTTTGCAGTCTTCCAGAAGGAGATAAGGTTTTCATAGCAAATTTCTTTGACGGGGGGTTTAGAAAGGTCAACAGTCCTAGATTTTTCCATCCATTCACCAATCATTTTGCATCTTCATCATTTCCACATAGCTTTAAGTAGTGTTCTTCTTGAAAGAACGATCTAGTGGCAATCGATTTCTCATATTGTTTTCCAGTTTGAGTGGTTGAAGAAGATGAAGCCATTGTTTGAGAAAGAGTGATATTTAGAGAAAATGTTTTGATTTTGCAGATGGAATAGGGTTTATGTTTTGCAAAAGAGTGTAAAGATTTCTGAAAAATCTCTAAGTGTTGCTTAAATTGGGTGAATTTTTTGTAGTGTGAACGTGGTTGAATATGGAAGGATTTTGTGACATAATGGCATGAATTTATATATATAAATCAATGTATTTGAGTGTAGTGGGGGAGTGGATTGAGATAAGTAATCATAAATCCCGGGAATCGAGGCATTCGTAATTCGAAAATAATATAGTTACTTCCTCGATTATGAATTGATCTCCACGCGTGTAATATTCCACAATATAATCCTCCATAACTTCTTGATTTTCCACGTGTATAAAACTGTTTTAGTTCACACTTTAGTTTGCTGTTTACTCCAATGCATATTTTGGTGAAGTGACCTAGCTGGTCAATCAGCCGGTGTAGTGACTTCTTCACTGAGCTGCTGATATAACTTTTCCTAACAATCAGTGTAGTTTACTTCGCTGAGTACCAGTGCCTTACCTGCCATATGAGTTACTCATAACGGCAAAGGTTCAGTTAGCTAGTGAAGTTACTTAGCTGATTACTCCAGTTACCTGCTCTTTAGTCAATTTCTATCATTTCCAACTCAGTTCTCAATTTACTGAATCGTTCATGACATAGTGGTTTTGTGAAGATGTCAGCCAATTAATCTTTAGTGGGTAGGTATCTTAGAATAAGATCTCCTTTTTCCACATGATCTCTGAAAATGTGATGTCTCACATCAATGTGTTTTGTTCTTGAATGTAATACTGGATTTTCAGTAATAGAAATTGCACTTGTGTTGTCACACATAATTGGAATTTTCTTCTCCTCCATTCTATAATCCCTTAGCTGTTGTCTGATCTATAGTACTTGTGCACAGCAACTGCCTGCTGCTATATATTCTGCTTCAGTTGTTGATGTAGATATAGAATTTTGCTTTTTGCTAAACAATGATACTAGTCTGCTACCTAGCATTTGACAGGTTCCGGTGGTGCTTTTTCTATCTATCTTGCATCCATCATAATCAGAGTCTAAATATGATATCAACTTGAATCCTCCATCTTTTGGATACGAAATTCCAACATTGATGGTGTTCTTCAGATATTTGATTATTCTTTTGGCTGCTAGAAGATGTGATTCTTTTGGTTGAGCTTGAAATCTTGCACATACTCCTACTGCAAATGCTATATCAAGTCTGCTTGCAGTTAGATAAAGTAGGGATCCAATGATTTCTTCTATAAAGCTTTTGATCAACATCCTTTCCATTTTCATCTTTTCCAAGAATAACTCTTGCACAGATTGGTGTATCAGATGTGCCACTTGTATCCATACCATACTTGTGTATCAAGTCTTTTGTGTACTTGGCTTGATTAATAAAGATGCCATCCTTCATTTGCTTTACTTCTAGTCCAAGAAAGTAATTTAATTCTATACTCATCTTAAATTTTCTTTTCATTAAGTTTGCAAATTTCTCACATAGCTTCTCATCTTCTGATCAAAAGATAACATCATCAACATAGATTTGGACTAACAAAGTGCTTGTTCCTTCCTCTAGCTTGAAGAGAGTCTAATCAATAGTTCCTTTGTTGAATCCATTGTTGATCAAGAATTGTGATAGTGTTTCACCAAGCTCTGGGTGCTTGTTTGAGTCCATAAAGTGCCTTTTTGAGGTTGTATACTTTATCTTCTTTTCCTTTGAGTTGAAAACCATGAGGTTGTTCCACGTATACTTCTTCTTCCAAAAGTCCATTCAGAAATACACTCTTGACATCCATTTTGTAAACTTTGAAGTCTTTGTGGGCTACAAAAGCTAGAAAGAGTCTGATTGCTTCAAATCTTGCTACTGGGGCAAAGGTTTCCTCATAATCTATTCCTTCTGCTTGAGAGTAGACTTTAGCAACTAGCATTGCTTTGTTTCTGACAACTATTCCTTGTTCATCCATCTTGTTTCTGAATACCCATTTTGTTCCAATGATGTTGGCTATGTCTGGTCTGTCAACAAGTTCCCATACTTCATTTCTTTCAAATTCATTTAGTTCTTCTTGTATGGTTGTAATCCAGTCAGCATCTTGGATTGCATCATCTATTGTTTTGGGTTCCACTTCTGATAGAAAACATGTCGGCATATTCTCCAGTTGTCTTCTGGTTCTGACTCCTGTGTGAATATCTCCAATGACTTGACCTTCAGGGTTATCTCTTAGCCAGTTGATATCAGGTAGAAGTTGCTCTTGACTTGTAGCTTCCACAACATCAGTTTGTGCATCAACTTCATAATCTTGTGCTGGTGCTTCTTCTGGTTTATTGACTGGTGGTTCATCTTGATTTCCAAAATTGTGATTCAGAATTGTAGCTGATACTGTTCTATTCAAATAAACTTGTCTTTGACCTGCTTCTTTTTCAAGTTCTTGAAAGCTTTCTCCATTTGTGTTTGGTTCATCAAAGGCTACATTAATTGATTTTTCAATCACCAAAGTTCTTTTGTTGAGCACTCTGAAAGCTTTGCTAGTGTCTGAGTATCCTATAAAGATTGCTTCATAAGCTTTTTCATCAAAGGTATGCAGTTGATTCCTGTTCAAAACAAAACATTTAGATCCAAACATATGCAAATGTGTGATATTAGGTTTTCTTCCATTCCATATTTCATATGGTGTTTTTACATGATGTTTGTTGATGATTGATCTGTTTTGAGTATAGCATGTTGTATTTGCTGCTTCAGCCCAAAATCTCTTTGGCAAGCATGCTTCTGTAATTATTGTTTTGACTGTTTCTTTGAGTGTCCTGTTTCTTCTTTCTGCTACACCATTCTGTTGTGGAGTCCTGCTGCTGATAGTTGATGCAGTACTCAATTTTCTTCACAATAGGTTCTGATAATTTCATTTAGAAACTCTGTGCCTCTATATGATCTGATCTTTATGATCTTCAGTTCCTTCTCATTTTAAATTCTTCTTAGCAAATATGGAAACTTTTTGAGAGTTTCTCTTATCTTGTTCATGAATATGGTCAAGGTGAATTTGGAAAAGTCATCCACCACTACTAAAGTGTATTTCTTTCCACTTACATTCGACTGGTGTGACTAGTCCAAACATGTCCATATGCAATAAATGTAAGATTCTTGTTGTTGACTGATAGGGCTTTGACTTGAAGGAGCTTTTGATTTGCTTCCCTTTTTGACATGCATCACAAAGACTTTCATTTTTGAATGCGATCTCTGGTAAGCCTTCAACTAACTTGTTCTTAGATCGTGTGTTGATGGTTTTGAAGTTGAGATGATTCAATCTCCAATGCCAAATCTAGCTGGTTGATTGTTTATTTTTTGACAAGAAAACATGTTTCTGCTTTTGCTGTCTTCCAATCTACCACATACATGTTGTCTTCTCTCCATCCTGCAAGTACAACTGTGTTGATTTGATGTGAATCACTTTGCATCCTTCCTTTTTGAAGTGCACATTATAGTCATTGTCACAAAATTGACTGATACTTAGTAGATTGAAATTCAGTCATTTAACATAAATCACATTTTGAATCTTCAATCTATTTTTGAGCATTATGCCTCCCCCTTAATTTGACCAGGGTTTTCTTTGCCTCCAAAAGTGACTTTGGGTCCATCAAAATGTGGGATCGATAATGGTGCAAACACACTCTAGAGGGGGGTGAATAGAGTGTTGGGTGAATTTTAAACTCTTTTTCGAACTTAACACAAGTACTAGTAATTAAGTGCGGAAGCTCACTTAATTAACTATTCGCTTGTGTTATAAAAACCTTGAGTGATCAAATGTGATGTGATTAATTTTTGTGATCAAGACAATGAAGCACGGTTCAAAGGGTAGGATTGATCAAAACCAAAGCAAGTTAAATATGATCTAAACTAAAGCAACATGTTAATATAGCACATAAGCATGTAGGTGATTACAGAACTTTATTATAAACCTAATAAAGGAATGTTAGCATATATATTTATATTGGCTATTAGTATTTTAGCCTTAAGGGTTTTTTTAGTCTTTTTTCGTTTTAGTTTTGCTTTGTGCCTGGCTATATAAGCCTCTCTCTTGTATTCTACTAGGTATGCTTTTCATTGTAATATCACAAGCTTCCAGCATTCGTCTTCTCCTTTTCAAATTTTTTTTTTCTATCGGCTATATGGTCGTTGCCGCCGTCGAGTTTTTGATTCTCATCGATTTTTGTCTCAATTTTGTTTCGTTTTGTTTGGGGTTCCGATTTTGCATCGATTTGTTTGGGGTTCCGGCCATCGTGTAGTATTGTCCGATTTGCTTGAGGTTCAACTTGTGCCTTTTTTTGTGTCTTTTTCGGTTCACCAATGGCCCCTAGTGATGAATCGTTGCAGTCAATTGGTGTTTGTTTGGATGGTAAAAATTACTCATATTGGAGCTATGTGATGAAAAAATTTCTTCGGGGGAAAGAAATGTGGAAATATGTTTCTGGGGTTGCTAAAGCTCCCACAAAGCAGTACGATAATTATGCCGATTTGCTTGATAAGTGGGATTGTGCCAATTCAAGAATTATTACTTGGATTAATAATTCGTCGATGTTAAGATTGGTGTGCAATTGGCTAAGTATGAAACTGCTAAGGAGGTTTGGGACTACTTGGGAAGACTTGTTTATGCGCACCAATATATCTCGTTCGTTTTCGCTTAGAAGGGGAAATCCGTGCTTTGTCACGGAATGATCGCGGCATTCGGGAATTTTATGCTGAAATCATGCTCTTTGGGATCAGTTGGCTATGACAGAGTCTGCTAAATTGAAGGCCTTTGAACCTTATATTGTTCATCGGGAGGAATCGCGTCTTGTTCAGCTCTTACACTCGCTTCGTCTAGAATATGAGCACTGTCGTGCTTCGATTATGCATCGTAATCCCTTGCCCTCTGTCGATTCAGTGGTTCACGAGTTGTTAGCTGAAGAAACTCGTCTGAAAACACAAACTGAAAATGTACCAACCGCCCCTTCTGCATCCGTTTTAGCAGCACCATCTCAACAGTTTCAGACAAATTCTGCTAAAAAGGATGAGTATCGTTATTGTAAGAAGCCTGGAGATTGGAAAAGTCAGTGCCCTGTATTAGCCTTGAAGAATTCGACGTCTGGTGATAAGTCTCAGCAACAGAACCGTGGTGGACAGCCACGCACACAGGGTACCGGACTGGGACAGACCCGTAGTGGGTCATCTTATATGGATGCGGTTGCACCTACAAGTGATTTGGATGTGGCTTCTTCTCAGAATCCTTCTATGGATGCCCTTGTAGTACAGTTTCAGAGATTCCTTGCTACTCAGTCTCCGTCCTCAGGTCAGACAGTCCCGCCGCCTCAGTATTTTGCAATGACTACTCGTTCTCCAACAGGTTTGCCTTCATCAAATCCCTCAGGTAAACCGTCATCCCTCTGGGTTTTCGACTCTGGGGCTTCTTTTCATATGTCTCCTGATTCATCTAAGTTTACATCATTGTCTTCTGACTCATGTTTCCCTACTATTGTTACTGCTGATGGCTCACATTTTCCATTAGATGGCATTGGCACTATTCACACTCCCCACGTGTCTCTCTCAAATGTCTATTGTATCCCTAAACTTACTCTCAGTCTTGCATCTGTTGGTCAATTATGTGATTCTGGATATTCTGTTCATTTTTCTTCCACTTCTTGTTCTGTGCAGGATCCCGATTCCAAGAGGCTGATTGGGACAGGCCGTAGACAGGGGGGTCTATATGTTTTGGATGAGCTGCGTACTCTTGGCTATGCAGCTGCCACCTCTGTTGATTTATCTTCTTTTCATTTAACCAGTTCATCCTCTAAGTATTTTTTATGGCATTCTAGAATTGGTCATGTTTCACACTCTCGTTTGAAATTTTTGTGTTACACTGGTGTTTTGGGTGATTTGAAATCTCATGATATTTCTGATTGTAGTGGATGTAAACTTGGGAAATTTTCTGCTTTGCCTTTTCATAATAGTTCATCAAAATCTTGTGCGCCTTTTGATTTAGTCCACTCTGATGTTTGGGGACCCGCTCCTATTCCTACCAAAGGGGGGTCTAGATATTATGTGTCCTTTATTGATGACTATACTCGTTATGTTTGGGTGTTTTTGATGAAACATCGTTCTGAGTTCACTAAGATTTATACTGATTTTCAAGCCTATGTTAAAACCCAACATTCCACTGTTGTTAAGTGTTTCCGTTCTGATTTGGGTGGGGAATACACTAGTGGAACCCTTTCTGATCTTTTTCTTTCTGAAGGTACGTGCATCAGTCTTCATGCACTGATACCCCTCAGCAGAATGGTGTTGCTGAGAGAAAACACCGACATATTGTTGAAACTCTTGCTAGTCTATGTTGCTATCCGCTAGTGTTCCAAATGAGTTTTGGGGAGAAGCTGTCCTCACCTCCGCTTACATTATTAATCGTATCCCGACTGCTCATAACTCTGGCCTTTCTCCTTATGAACAATTATTTGGTCAAACACCTAATTATTCTCTCTTCAGAGTCTTCGGTTCCACTTGCTTTGTTCTTCGTTCACATGTAGAATTGTCCAAACTTTCTTCTCGTGTTGTTATATGTGTTTTCCTTGGGTATGGTATAGGTCAAAAAGGTTATCGTTGTTATGATCCCTCCTCTCGAAAACTATACGTGTCTCGCCATGTCTCCTTCCTTGAGCATATCCCTTTCTTTACCATTCCCGCCAGCACCCACAACTTGACTAAATCTGATCTTATTCACATTGATCCTTTCTCGTCTGACTCTCCACCTCCTACTGCACCTATTATTGATGATTCTCTGACCCCTGATACGGCTACCCAATCACCGCTTGTGACGACGGATCTTGTTGAGCCCCGCTATCCAGTACGCATACGTAAGTCTACTCAGTTACCTGATTTTGCCTATTCTTGTTATTCTAAGTCTTTTGCTTCCTTTCTTGTTTCCATTGATCCTATCTCTGAGCCTTCCTCTTATAAGGAGGCTGTTCATTCCCGTGATTGGCAAAATGCTATGGCTGAGAAACTGTCTGCCTTAGACAAGACTGGTACTTGGGACCTTGTTTATCTTCCTGCAGGTAATAAGACTATTGGTTCTAGATGGGTGTACAAAGTTAAGACGAAATCCGATGGTTCTATTGAGCGATACAAGGCCCGCTTAGTTGCTAAGGGGTTTGCTCAAGAGTATGGTTTAGATTATGAGGAGACTTTTGCTCCTGTTGCCAAGATGACTTCAGTCCGTGTCCTCGTTGCTGTTGCATCTGTTCGTCAGTGGCATATATCTCAGATGGATGTTAAAAATACCTTTTTGAATGGCGACTTGAAGGAAGAAGTGTATTTGGTTCCCCCACCAGGTGTTTCTCATGCTCCAGGACAGGTTTGTCGCCTTAAGAAGGCGCTGTATGGACTTAAACAAGCCCCTCGGGCTTGGTATGATAGATTTTCTCGGGTTGTGATCTCCCTTGGATTTGTCTCTAGCCCTTATGACTCTACTTTATTTGTTCGATCGAATTCTGCTGGTCGTGTTCTCCTTTTGTTATATGTTGATGATATGATTATTACGGGTGATGATGTTGATGGTATTGTGGATTTGAAAGCAACTTTGTCCCGTTGCTTTGAGATGAAAGATTTGGGCCCTTTACGATATTTTTTGGGAATTGAAGTTGCCTCCTCACCACGAGGTTACCTCCTCTCTCTGTCCAAGTATGCTGCTGATATTATTCACCATGCACGGTCACTGACACTCGCACCTCTTACACTCCTCTCGAGCTGAACGCAAAGTATACTCCAGATGATGACACTCCTCTACCAGATCCCACTCTGTATAGGTCCATTGTTGGCAGTCTTGTTTATTTGACGATCACTCGCCCTGATATTGCCTATGTTGTTCACATTGTTAGTCAGTTTATTTCAGCACCTACTGCTGTACATTGGGCTGCTGTTGTGCGTATTTTGCGTTACCTACGGGGATCTCTTTACCAGAGTCTTTTGTTTCCATCCACTTCTTCCTTGGAGCTTCGTGCCTTTTCTGATGCAGATTGGGCTGATGATCCGACTTTTCGGAAGTCCACGACTGGGTTTTGTATTTTTCTTGGTGATTCTCTTATTTCGTGGAAAAGCAAGAAACAAGATGTAGTTTCCCGTTCTTCCACCGAGGCAGAGTATCGTGCTATGGCTTCCACTACGGCTGAGATTATATGGTTGCGTTAGTTACTGGCTGACATGGGAGTTACTCTTTCTGACCCCACTCCTATGTATTGTGATAATAAGAGTGCCATTCAGATTGCTCACAATACGGTGTTTCATGAGCGCACCAAACACATTGAGATTGACTGTCATTTCACTCGGCATCATTTGGATCACGGCACCATTTCTCTACCGTTTACTCCGTCATCCTTGCAGTTGGCTGACTTCTTCACGAAGTCTCACACTGTCGAGCATCATAGATTTTTCGTTGACAAACTCTCGATGCTTCTTGCTGTACCATCGTGAGTTTGAGGGGGTGTGTTAGCATATATATTTATATTAGCTATTAGTATTTTAGACTTAAGGGCTTTTTTAGTCTTTTTCCTTTTAGTTTTGCTTTGTGCCTGGCTATATAAGCCTCTCTCTTGTATTCTACTACGTATGCTTTTCATTGTAATATCACAAGCTTCCAGCATTCGTCTTCTCCATTTCAATTCTTGTTTGGTTGTATGAATACTAACAAGGAAAACACCTTTGCAGACAAGATAATAAAAATGGATGCAACAGCCTTATGATCAATTGATCTAACAAGTACACTAAAATTGAGAAAATTGACAAGAAGGGTGCAAGCTGATATAAAACAACTTGTATGTGATGAGTGTCACTAAAGAATTTCCAAACAGTGTTAAAAAGAAAATAAATTGCAGTTCAGATTGTGGACTAAGAAATAGATAAGATTTATGCAACAACAGATTAGCCAAAACAGGTTGAGATAAAGAATACAATTATTTATTACTCAGATGTGCAACAACAGAAATAAACCGAATAGATCTAATTTCACAGTTACATTTATTAATATACAAAGCTCAAGTCCAGAAAATTTCACACAGCAAATTCAATTACAGCAACAGCAAGAAAGTTGGTCTGAAAAAACAGCAGGCTTCAGAGATGATAATCTGGTCCAGAGGACTGGATTATCAAAATTGGAGTCTTGAATGCTGAAGTACAAGTTCAGTCAAGCCGATCAACTGATTATGTTCAGCAACAGGTTCATCAAGGTTAAAGGTTAAGAAGGGGTACAGATGCACCCAGAGGATAGCAGGTTTCAGATTAGTGAAATGCAGCAGGTTACGGCACTCGTGTTCACAGAATTCGGGATTATGGCACCACCGAAGTTCAACAGATACGACGGAGTGCAGCAGGTTATGTTCTCAAACAGTTTCAGCAAATTGAACAGCAAATTCAGCATACAACAAGATTGTGGAACAGCAGGTTATGTGAACTATAAGTTCAACTAGCACAACAGCTGTAACGCCCCGTTCCCGGACACCGAGTCCTTATCCGGAAATCGAAACGTTCGGCACGCATAATATTAAATAAATAATATTACACGTAAGCCTCTACTACGTCGTATCAAACTCAAGCAAACGGAAGCAAAAAGACTCGGGTAATTTTTTTTTTCAAACAACCAAGAATGGAAATCAAGAACTAAAGAGGAGATGTACTACTGTTACATTGGAAATAGAAACCAACGAATCCAAAACATACGAATTCCAAAGTACTAAAAGTAAACTACAACATCCAATAGTAATCCAAGTCTATGAAATGAAAGGGAAAAAAAAGAATGATAAACAAGATCTTCAACTCCGGCGTCCTCAAACGTCGTCATCAAAGTCCTCCTCGATGTCTTGACTAACCTGTTCGTCTTCTCTCCCCCAAACACATAAATAAACTTGCATTTGAGGTAAGTACATTGTACAAAGTAAGAAGTAGAAGCTACAATTCAATTAAGGTTATGACTAAAGATATTATATTAGTGAGACCGACTCAATTTAGGGTTCATTCCATGCCCATCGACATGTCATGACTATACGTTTCTAGCTTAGCTTATATGTGTTACATCATTACTCAAGGACACAATGCATGGTGAAAATTCCACCACGAGATATACTTGCCAACTACGGTGATTAGCACCGGTAGTCCCGGGATCTCCCCGGTATGCATATACGTTCGATGGATTTCCTCCATTCACCTTTTGAACGTTGTCCACCTTTTATGAACGTATCACATCGCCGATTTGAATCAGTGTCTAACCAAGAATATATGACATTTTAGCTTATACTACACTTATGTAATTATTATTGTGAATTAACTAGTCACCTAAGTGTTTTCAGAATAATACTCACCTTATCAACTCTACTCCCTCACTTAGACAACTAGACATCACATCCTATCAATTACACAGACATTGATGAACCCTAGTTCATCAAAGCACAAGCCCTTTCATGCCCTTCCGACGGATCCGAACTTCAACTCCCTTTAAGAGTACATTAGGTGTTTTAACTGAATGAATCAGAAGTTCAATCGAAGCTTGTTCAACTTAATTAATGTTAACATATCAGGATTAAGGGTTTAAAACAGTGAAAACGCGATTATGAAGCCAAACACCAAGCTAAGATGCTAGAATAGTGAAAACAAGGTAAAAGACGCCCGTTTGAAACTCTATGGACGCCCGTCCGTAACCAGACGCCATCCACTAACCTCAGACGCCCATCCGTCAAAAACAGCTACATCCTCAATCAAAATTCTGACCTCAAATGCCCGTCTGCCTAATGCAGACGCCCGTTTGATCTACTAGGGTCTCGGACACCCGTCTGCCTAATGCAGACGCCCGTCCGCCTAGGTTTTTCCCAAAACGCTAAAATCTTCACAACTCGATTTCTGAATCGTTTCTAACATAATTAACATCGATTTCAACTCAGTAAAACGTAGAAAACATATCTAAACGTCTATGATCCTTTGATCAACGAAAAAGAACAACTTTCTTGCATCTACGCATCATAAATCTTGATCTAAACCTCAATAACAATAATTGGAATTGTAGGAAGAGCTTCTTAGCTTTTAGCAAGCTTAATCCAAACAAAAACGCTGAGAAACAGCAGCAAACTGATCCTTTTCTTAAGAAAGCTCCAACTTTATGATATTGAAATGTCAACCTCTTCACGACGATTCCGTTGCTTGACTCTGATCTGAAAACCGTTACGAATTGACTTAGCGATCGATTGAAAACCTCTCAGCCCTAACTCTTGCTCTCACACACGCAGAAGACAAATTTGGAGGTGGAAAATCTGATTCTAAAGGTTAGGGAAAACTGATTGGGTTTATTTTCCTTAAATAGGAAAATCCCAATAATTAACCTAAATCCTTATTTTCCTTAATTACCCTTACTAATCAGATTTTGTTTCCCCATATATATATATTTCGAAAAATACATATATAAAATTAATAAAATACTCAAACTCCGAATAAAAGGAACCGAACCCAATATTTCGTTTTCGCAAAATGACACGTCTGCCCTTTCCCGAAAATCGGAATATTACATTCTTCCCCCCCTTAAAGGAGTTATGTCCTCGAAACTAGAACATACTGGGTAAGTCCATAAAATCTGGGAACTCGTTGATCATATCGTCCTCGACTTCCCAAGTACCTTCATCCGGTGAATGGTTGCTCCATTGCACCAAAACCAAAGGAATCAACCGTCTCTTAATCATCTTTTCTTTCCTGTCCAAAACTCTGATCGGTGCCTCATCATACGAAAGATTGTCTTGAAGAATCTCTGGATGAATAGTAGTCTCAACATTCGTCTTGGTCAAACACTTCTTCAACATCGAGACGTGAAACACGTTGTGGACTCTTGACATGGATTCTGGTAACTTAAGCTTGAAAGCCAACGGTCCAACTATTTCCAGAATCTCAAAAGGTCCAACGTACCTAGGGCTTAGCTTTCCCTTTTGTCCAAAATGTTTCACTCCCTTCATTGGTGAAGCTCGTAGGTAAACTCTTTCACCAACTTCAAACTCTAAAGGCCTGCTTCTAACATCTGCCCAACTCTTCTGTCTATCTTGAGCCGCCTTCAAATTCTTCTTGATCAACTGAACCCTTTTTTAGCTTGCTCAAACAATTCCGGCCCGGTGATTTGTCTTTCCCCGACTTCATCCCAAAACAGCGGCGTTCTACATCTTCTTCCATACGACGCTTCAAACGGTGGCATGCCTATACTTGCATGATAACAGTTGTTGTAAGCAAACTCCGCTACCGGTAGGTAATCATCCCATGATCCACCTACTTCCAAAACACAAGCTCTCAACATATCTTCAAGTGTTTGGATGGTTCTCTCAGATTGTCCATCTGTCTGAGGATGAAAGGCCGTACTCAAATCCAACTTGGTTCTGAAAGCTACTTGTAAACTCTTCCAAAAGCGATTGATGAATCGACTATCTCGATCCGAGACTATAGAGACAGGGACTCCGTGTAACTTCACTATATTATCCAAGTATAGTGTCGTCATCCTCTTTAAGGGCATATCAACCTTATACGGTAAGAAATGAGCGGACTTGGTCAATCGGTCCACGATCACCCAAATCGCATCGCTACCGCCTCTCGTCTTAGGTAAACCGGTGATAAAATCCATAGTGATCTTATCCCACTTCCATTCCGGAATATCCAAAGGCTTAAGCATTCCTCCTGGTCTTATATGTTCTGCTTTAACCTTCTAGCAAGTATCACACCCTGCAACGAACTTGGCTATCTCCAGTTTCATCGAGGGCCACCAAAACCTTTCCTTCAAGTCTCTGTACATTTTAGTAGCTCCCGGATAAACTGCAAAAGCAATCCTATGTGCCTCTTCCATGACTCTCAGTCTTAAATCACCAGCATTAGGCACACACAAATGATCCTGGTACCAAAGATTCCCATTCTTATCTAACATATAGCCAACCGTAGGCTTTTCTCTTGCAACTCGCTTCAAGTCAACCAAAACTGGGTCTTCATCTTGCTTCTCCCGAATATCATCCATTAATTCAGACCTTGCTAACAACGGTGCCACAAACTTCCGGTCTTCAATCTGATCAAAGCTTCGGATTCTCAGCCCATCCAATCTTTCTGCAAACATCTTCAACACTTGAAACGCAAACACTGGTTTTCTGCTCAAAGCATCTGCTACCACATTTGCTTTACCCGGATGGTACTGAATCTCCAAGTCATAATCCTTAACAAACTCCAACCATCTCATTTGTCTCATATTCAGATTCTCTTGGGTAAAGAAATACTTCAAGCTCTTGTGATCGGTGAAGATCCTGGCCTTAACTCCATACAAATAGTGCCTCCAAATCTTCAAGGCAAACACAACTGCTGCTAACTCCAAGTCGTGGGTTGGGTAATTCTTCTCATGCACCTTCAACTGTCTGGATGCATAAGCAATCACCTTCCCTCCTTGCATCAACACACAACCCAAACCTTGTCCCGAAGCATCTGTGTAGACATCATAATTATCAAAGGTCTCCGGAACTGCCAAAACTGGGGCTGTAGTCAACTTCTTCTTCAAACTCACTGGTCCACTCGAACTTTACATTCTTTTGAGTGAGCCGGGTAAGTGGTGTAGCTATCTTTGAGAAGTCTTGCACAAATTTCCCATAATATCCAGCCAAACCGAGGAAACTTCTGACCTCTGAAACGGTAGTCGGTCTGGACCACTTCTCAACTGCTTCAATCTTGGAAGGACCAACCTTAATGGCATCTCCAGAAATGACATGACCCAAGAAACTCACCTGATTCAAACAAAATTCACACTTAGAGAACTTGGCATACAACTGGTTCTTCTTCAAGGTCTCCAACACTATCCTTAAGTGTTCCTCATGCTCTTTCTCATCCTTAGAGTACACTAGGATGTCGTCTATGAATACTATCACAAACTTATCCAAATATGGCATCAAAACACGCTGCATCAAATCCATAAATGCAGATGGAGCATTAGTGAGTCCAAAAGGCATAACCAAGAACTCATAATGTCCATACCTCGTACTAAAGGCCATCTTCGGTATGTCCGCTACCTTGATCTTCAACTGATGATATCCTGACCTAAGATCAATCTTGGAAAACACTCTCTTGCCTTGCAACTGATTAAACAAATCACCAATCCTTGGCAAAGGGTATTTATTCTTGATGGTGAGGTTATTCAATGCTCTGTAGTCTACGCACATCCTCATACTACCATCCTTCTTCTTGACAAATAACACTGGGGCTCCCCAAGGCGAAGTACTAGGCTGAATTATATTCCTCTCAAGCATGTCCTTAAGCTGAGCTTTCAACTCTTTCAATTCAGCCGGTGCCATTCTATAGGGTGCCTTAGCAACTGGTGCCACTCCTGGTATCAACTTGATCTCAAATTCAATCTCTATATCCGGCATGTTTCCAGGTAACTCCTCTAGGAACACTTCAGGGTATTCTTTGACTACAGGGGTTTTCTCTAACTCGGGCTTCACTTGTTCCACATCCACTGCGTACAACAAGTAGCCTTCACAACCTTTCTGACAAGCCCTTATAGCCTTAACCGCTGAAATTATTGGATGACGCTTCTTGCTAGGCTTGTACACATTGCCCTGATAAGTCTTATCGGATTTTCCGGGTATCTTAAAGGTCACTTTCTTTCCTCGGCAATCCAGATGGACAAAATTCTCGGATAGCCAATCTATTCCAAGAATCACATCAAAGTCTGAAAAGTCTAAAACTGTGAAGTCACTTTTGCATCGGTACGATCCAACTTGGACTTCCACTCTTCGGCCTTCGAATCCTCAACATTCCCAAAGAAATCCTGGACTTTGTTCCTTCTCAACCTTGTATACCAGTCAGCTGGCGGTGCCTGCTCAAAAATTGGTCTTACTGGTGGGGCTTGTGGGTACACTGGAGGGTATCCATAAGGCACTTGCTGCTGGTACTAGGTTTGTTGTGGGTATGGTGGAATCACTTGGGGCTCAGTCTGATGGGGGTAGTATGCCTGGTGGTAACCCTGATGGTGTTGTGGTGTAGGCTATGGTTGGTGGAAACCAAAGGGGGGGACCAAAACCTTGCTGAAAGTCAAAACGGGGTGACAGCCTACTGTAGGCGGATATGGGGTCTGTTGTTGTTGGTGAAACACTAGCGGTGAGGGGTGCCTCACTAGTGGAGGGTAAACGGTCTGTTGGTGTGGGGGGTAGCTTACTGGCAGTGGTACTGAACTTACTGGAACCTCACTTACCAAAGAAAACGGAACATGACACTGTGGGTGTTGCTCCTGACGAGATAGTAGTGGTGAATTCCATTGGGAATCCGGTGTGGGGGTCGACGTATAAGGGGGTAGTGACATGCTCCGCTAAGGTGGATGATTCGGCCTCACAACACCGCCTCCTACGACTAGTGTCGGACTCTCTCGTCGAACACCAGAGGTTTCTGCACCCGCTCCAGTTCTCGTGAACACCATCCTGATGACCAAGAAAACCAGAACGTTACTAAAAGATCTAAAGAAACTTATCTTAAAAGAAAGGAAGCCTAAAAGACCCTTCGTCTCTGATATCAACTGTAACACCCCGTTCCCGGACACCGAGTCCTTATCCGGAAATCAAAACGTTCGGCACGCATAATATTAAATAAATAATATTACATGTAAGCCTCTACTACGTCGTATCAAACTCAAGAAAACGGAAGCTAAAAGACTCGGGTATTTTTTTTTTCAAACAACCAAGAATGGAAATCAAGAACTAAAGAGGAGATGTACTACTGTTACATTGGAAATAGAAACCAACGAATTCAAAACGTACGAATTCCAAAGTACTAAAAGTAAATTACAACATCCAATAGTAATCCAAGTCTATGAAATGAAAGGGAAAAAAAAGAATGATAAACAAGATCTTCAACTCCGGCGTCCTCAAACGTCGTCATCAAAGTCCTCCTCGAAGTCTTGACTAACTTGTTCGTCTTCTCTCCCCCAAACACATAAATAAACATGCATTTGAGGTAAGTACATTGTACAAAGTAAGAAGTAGAAGCTACAATTCAATTAAGGTTATTACTAAAGATATTGTCTTAGTGAGACCGACTCAATTTAGGGTTAATTCCATGCCCATCGACACGTCATGACTATACGTTTCTAGCTTCGCTTGTCTGTGTTACATCATTACTCAAGGACACAATGCATGGTGAAAATTCCACCACGAGATATACTTGCCAACTACGGTGATTAGCACCGGTAGTCCCGGGATCTCCCCGGTATGCATATATGTTCGATGGATTTCCTCCACTACCCTTCAGCCTTTTGAGCCAGTAGCGTTGTCCACCTTTTATGAACGTATCACATCGCTTATACTACACTTATGTAATTATTACACTTAGCTTTTACTACACTTATGTAATTATTATTGTGAATTAACTAGTCACCTAAATGTTTTCAGAATAATACTCAACTTATCAACTCTACTCCCTCACTTATACAACTAGACATCACATCCTATCAATTACACAGACATTGATGAACCCTAGTTCATCAAAGCACAAGCCCTTTCATGCCCTTCTGACGGATCCGAACTTCAACTCCCTTTAAGAGTACATTCGGTGTTTTAACTGAACGAATCCGAAGTTCAATCAAAGCTTGTTCAACTTAATTAATGTTTACATATTAGGATTAAGGGTTTAAAACAGTTAAAACATGATTATGAAGCCAAACACCAAGCTAAGATGCTAGAATAGTGAAAACAAGGTAAAACAGGCCAGACGCCCGTTTGAAACTCTATGGACGCCCGTCCGTAACCAAACACCGGTCCACTAACCTCAGACGCCCGTCCACTAAACTTAGACGCCCGTCCGTCAAAAACAGCTACATCCTGAATCAAAAGTCTGACCTCAAACGCCCGTCTGCCTAATGCAGACGCCCGTCCGCCTGGGTTTTTCCCAAAACGCTAAAATCTTCACAACTCGATTTCTGAATCGTTTCTAACCTAATTAACATCGATTTCAACTCAGTAAAACGTAGAAAACATATCTAAACGTCTATGATCCTTTGATCAACGAAAAAGCACAACTTTCTTGCATCTACGCATCATAAATCTTGATCTAAACATCAATAACAATAATTGGAATTGTAGGAAGAGCCTCTTACCTTTTAGCAAGCTTAATCCAAACAAAAACGCAGAGAAACAACAGCAAACTGATCCTTTTCTTAAGAAAGCTCCAACTTTCTGATATTGAAACGTCAACCTCTTCACGACGATTCCGTTGCTTGACTCTGATCTGAAAACCGTTACGAATCGACTTAGCAATCGATTGAAAACCTCTCAGCCCTAACTCTTGCTCTCACACACGCAGAAGACAAATTTGGAGGTGGAAAATCTGATTCAAAAGGTTAGGGAAAACTGATTGGGTTTATTTTCCTTAAATAGGAAAACCCCAATAATTAACCTAAATCCTTTTTTCCTTAATTACCCTTACTAATCGATTTTCTTTCCCCATATATATATATATATATATATATATATATATATATATATATATATATATATATATATATTCAAAAAAAAAATACATATATAAAATTAATAAAATATTCAAACTCCGATTAAAAGGAACCGAACCCAATATTTCGTTTTCACAAAATGACACGTCTGCCCTTTCCCAAAAATCGGAATATTACAACAACAAAGTGCGGTATTGGAATGTGAAAGCTTAGTAGGTGCAAAACTACAAACACAATAGTGCAATAACAACAGATTAAGTTTAGAACGAGATGATGAAACGGGTAATATATATATATATATATATATATATATATATATATATATATATATATATATATATATATATATATATATATATATATATTCACAAAAGATTCAGCAAATTAGCAAGCAAGGGACCGAAATTCTCTGTGCTACCCACAAGGATCATTCACTGAATTTCTTACCAGATTAATGGGGATTGTTGTTAAACAAAAGGATCAACACCAAGGTTTGTCAGTCAAACCAAAAGTGAAGAGATTCCAAGTGTGCAGTTTGTTCAAGTCTTTTATTCACAAGACTAACAGAAAACAGATCCTGACCACTTGATCCAAAAAAAAAACACTTCTTGGTGTTCTGATAAACTTTGGAACAACTAGAGTCAAGTTTTTCAGTGAGGAGTTCAATCCACAGCTTAGTGAGAATTCAGTGATGCAGCCTTGCACAAAGTCAGTGGCTTGGCTTATCAACCCAATCACAAAGTGAACACTAACTTTCTGACAGATTTGTGGATTACACACAAAGCTGAGAAACTTATCTAGCACAGACTCAACCTTAATCTGAGTACAGGTTAACACAAGATCAGATTATACTGGAAATATGATTTTTAGGCCAGAATCCTCTTAGGGCCACTTTCTAACTCATGCTTTCAAATATAAGTCCAGATCTTAGATACTGAGATACACCAGATTAAGAACAACAACTCAAACAGACACAATCAATCAACACAACAATCAAAACACAGTTCTTTCCTAGTGCACACAACTATGAAAAACAGTAAAACAAGAAATCACTTACTGACCAAGGGGAGAGACTACAACTACGACGTTCTGCTCTTCTGTATTCCATATAAAGCATGAACTTGTATCTCCTCCGGTTCTTGACTCAATAATGATCTACCTCTAAGTCCACACTTTTCTACAGACAAAGACAAAAACTTTTGAGAGAAAATGTTGGATTGCTTATGTTATCGACTGGTGCGCAATCCAGTGTGAATGACTAGCTATTATAGCCTTCAAGGTACGATTTCAGGATCAAATCAATTTAATAAAAGAAAATGATATTAACAAAAGGGCTAAGGGTTACTTCCCTGAAATTAAAGATTCAGCCACTAAGGCTTCGATTATGGCCACGTGAAAAATGGGAAACTTCGAAAGCCAAGCCTTTGAATCATCAAGACTGCTAATCGAAATCCTTCCCTGAAGTGCAGTCAATCGAAGGATGAGACCACGATTTTAGGGTTTGCTTCGAATCGTCTGAGAATCCTTCTAATTAACTGTCATCGAATCAGCAAGACCTCCTTCCAGAATCGTATCAAATCGGTTGCAATAAAAGCTGGTCTCGATTGAAACCTTCATGTGTTGCTAAAAGAATTAACTTTCCATAAATAGGAGAAACGAGAAATATTTTAGTACACAGAGAAACAACGATTACGAATTACAATCGAATCAAAAAGGTTATGCTGAGAGATAGAAATCACAGCTTTACAGAATCAAATTCCGTAATCAATGAAAAGAATCAAAGAGTTTATTTTGGAAAAGGAGGAACATTTAACGCAGAAAATGGTTTGATTGAGAAGAGGAACGGCTGGATAAGAATGGAGAGTTCAGCCAATTAGGTTTTTCTAATATAATTTGGAAATAGGAGAAAAGATAATTAATTAATACAACCTGCAAAAACAATATAAACACAAGCAATGTCATATGATGTAAACCATAAGTTTCATGGCTATGTTAGTGTGACATAAGATTATATAGTTAATGAAATATAAGTCGCACACAACATATATTATCAGATATTAAATATAATTCAAATCACTTAAATATTTATAAAAGCTTTAAATCATTGGAGACATTACTTTTGAAAATCAATCAACATATAATAAGAAACACAAAATACTCAACACAAAATCTTTAAAGTCAGTGAGCCATCCCTTGTTTCCTGTCATGTGTCTGGAACATCCACTGTCTATGTACCAGACATCCTACAAAACAAATTAATTATGTTTAGGTACCCAACACTATTTGGGTCCATACCTGTTCGCAGTCATGCCCCCGACTCCTAGTGTGTATCCAAAGGATCTTCTTTTTGGATAATTAAAGTCATCAACTTCCTATGTATAAGGCATGGCAGAATAACTTCTAATGTTTCTACTAGAGGTATTTTGATACTTTTCTCTACTTTTTGGTTCATTTGCATCCTTTTTCACTCTCCAATATGTAGAAGCAAACTTATTTCCATGCTGCTTATTGTCCAGGAGTATGCCTGGGCTGGCTTTTCTGGAACACATGATGCATGTTATGAAATGGTTCTTCTTACATTTTGGGGTTTTAATATTACAATCATCCTCAGAAGGGTAAAGTCTTCCCTTACCTTTCTAAACTCATTTGCCTTTATTTGGCTGGATTGATGATTTACTCTGCTGTTTCACTACACTAGGTTTTGAATTCACCGGTGCCGGATGAGTGGTAGAAACTGTGATCTCTCCTTTTTTTGAATTTTGGTCCAGGTTTGGTCCTTGAATCAGATTGGTTTGTCCATTGTTTCTATTGTTATCCTACTGTTGTATCCAAGACCAGATCTAGATCCAAACCTTTTTGAAGGTTTGTAAGCTGGTGCATTAAGAGGTGCAGTGGAGTTCTTAACTTGTATGGATATTTTCTCAGTCTGTCGATCAACATTAGATGAATGATCATATGCTGTTTGTTGATCAGTTGAGTGAATATCCTTACAAGTCTGTTCAGCTTTTATTTCATCCAGTTCTTTCTTTAATCATTTATTTTCCTTCCTCATGTTCTCACATTCTAGTTCTAAAATTTCATGATTATCTTGAATTTCTTCAAATTTTCTCATGATATTTTGAATTAGATTTACAGAATCTAAAGGGAGAATAAAAGATTGTGCGGTGTCAGATGTGGATGAATTAGATGATGAATATGGGCTAGATGATACCTCAGTTTCATTTGACCCTTTAGCCATAAGACATAGGTATGCCTTTTCATTGTATGAGTTGTCAGCTTCATCATCATCAGAATCATTTTCATATGATTCTTCAACCTTTTCACTGCTAGATTCAGCTTTGAGTGAATTCTTGTTTTTTCTCTTTTCAGTTGTCTTGTACTTTTTCTTGTCCTCATCTTTGTCTTTTTCTTCAAGGCAATCAGCCGTGAAGTAACCTTTCTTCTTGCAGTTGAAGCTTCTGTACTCATCATCCTTTTTCTTCATGTCTTTGCATGAATTTGACTTCTTGTTTGATGATGATCCTCCCTTAAATTGCTTCTTTTTTCTAAACCTGTCAAAATGTTTGATTAGTAAGGCTACCTGTTCTTTTAGTTCTTGTGTCTATTTGTTGCTTGAGTCAGCTGTTTTTGCTTTGCTGGGGTGTAACCAGTGCACATGCCATGTGTGCCTCAGCTGGTGCACTCTTTTCACCGTTCAATTCAAATTCATGAGCCTTTAATTAAGACATTAGAGTTAGCGTGTCAGTGTTTTCAAGGTTTGTTTTTCCTCTGAGTAGTGATGTGATGATTTTCCATCTTTCAGGTAAGCCTCTTTAGATTTTCAGGCACACTTCTTTCTGAGTATATGTGTGTCCAAGTTGTTGTAATTCACTGATGATGTAAGAGAATATGTTATCCATTTGATCAATGGATTCTTCAGTCTTCATTTTAACGTTCTCAAATTTCTGTTTTGCAACAGATAATGTATTCTCTTTAACTACTTCTGATCCTTCATTGACCAGTGCCAACTTGTCCCACATCTCCTTTGCTGTTTTGCAGTCTTTGATCCTCATGAACATGTTGCTGTCCAGAGTCTTCAATATCATATCTTTTGCAACAAAATCTAGATTTGCTCTTCTTCTGTCATCCTTGGTCCAATCCTCCTTGAGTTTGTCTATCAACTTTCCTTGATCTACTCATGTGGCTGCCATAGTTGTGATCAGGATTGGGCCATCGTTGATTACTTCCAGCATCTCCTCATGAGTTCCTGCAAGATGTGACAACATCCTTATTTTATATTCATCAAAATTATTGACATTGAAAACAGGTACCTTTGACATGAAATTTGAGGAATCCATAAGTGCAATTAAGATATATATATATATATATATATATATATATATATATATATATATATAGAAAGCACAAATTTGAAAACTTCTTTGAAAATATGTGATCTCCTTGTTACCAGAAATTAGATCTAAACAGGTTCTGATACTAGGAACACTGCTCCGATACCAATTGTTGACCCCAGAGAAGGGTAAAACTATAGTCATATGGGTGAATGACTATAGTGGACTTTCAAAAACTTTTCTTATGTTTAAAAGCTTTTGGGCAGCGGATAAGTCCCTTCTTAAAATGTTGTTTCAAAGTAGATTATGCAATCACAGATATAGAGTATGCAGTGAAATAAAGTGTTGTAACGTAAATTGCTGAAAGTAAATAGACACAAGGCTTATAGTGGTTCAGGGTGGTGTAATCCCTTAATCCACTCTTCTCCTGTAATGATTGGAGGAATTCACTATTGTTTTCACAGATACAATAGCAAGATTGTCCTTGACTACACAAGGTTCACAATCTGCAAGACTATCACTCCCTGACTTCAAGCTTTAGTGACTCAATCTCTATCACTGCTCCTTGAGAACAAATTTCTTAGCAGCTATCACAAAGGTTGCAACTCTTTCTCAGATTCCTCTGATTCAATTGCCTCAGTTGGTGTGAATTGAATTCACAGATTTGTTGATCAATCTCAGAGCTTGATTTGCAATTAAAGTTCTAATTCCTGAGTTGATCTCTAGATGTTTCCTTTAAGTACATATGGAAGGCTTTTCGCTTTGACAGAATTTCTAATTATATTTTATCAGACTCAATCGTTGTTTTTATTTTCTCTCAATGCCTTCTATTTATATCCTTGATAATCCTTTGATTTGAATTTCCATCTGTTTTCTATTTAATGTGGAGAATCATCCATGATTTAATCCTTGATTCCCCCATAATTATATTCTCCTTGATTTCAGTGATCGGATTTTTTGTCAAACGTTTATCAGAAAATCTGTCATTGATTGATCCTCAATTTATTGTGCATTTAATGCTTGATCTTCATCATTTGGAATCTGAATGAGTAAAGTTTACTTGGCCATTCCCTGAACGGTTAAGTGATTCTTCTGACTTGGCTGTTTGGTTCTTCCTTCACTGCTTTGTCTTTACTCAGCCAAAAGCCAGTTTACTTTTCCGGTTGTCTGCATTGTTGTTTTCTTTGATTCTTTCGAATACTTTTTGTACTTCACTGATCCTTGATTTGGGTGAGATCAGTGTACACCATATTTGACAATGTATTTCATTACTTAGACTTATCCAAGGTCATCACAGACTTCCTTGGTTATAAGTCAGACCATAATGTCTTCATGCTTCTCTGCTGGTACTTGGCTAGCTTCACTCTGCCGGGTATCTGTTTTTACTTAGCCGTCCTACAAACTAGTACAATACTTGTCTGACTCATCTTATAGATCATGTCAGACTCTAAGTAAAGACTTATACAGAGAATTCTAACTTATTTCAGACTTTCTATAACAACTAGTATGGCCATCATCAAAACACAATAAAATGTTCCTAACAGCTGTGGTCTAAACTTGAGAGTTTGTATATGACAAAGTCTCTAACAAACAAGTTATTATTGAAACAAAATCTACTCAGTTTAAGGATGAATGAGGGCACTCAACTGAGGTTGCGTGACCTAAGGAATATTGATGTAACTATTGAAGTTGAGGATGCAACATTTATTCTACTTTTTTCATTGCCTCCTTCATATGAGAACTGTGTGCCGTCCTTTGTTGTTGGGAAGGACTTAGTGTCATTGAGGATGTGAGGTCATCATTCCATGCTCAAGAGCTTTTCCATAAGGCATCTGGTTCTGGTATAGACTGTCAGCCTGCTGGGTTTGTGGAAAGTGGAGTCAGTACTGGTTAAGGAAATCCTCGAAAGTAGAAATCCAAGAAGGTTTCCAAGGGTCCTGGGGGAAAATATGTCTGTAATTGAGAAGGTTGACAAACATGTGGAGCTTCAAGTACAGTCTGCTGAATTAAAAGACTCGATAGGGGATAGTCAGTGCTCAGCAGATCTTGATTTGGATCCAAACCAGTCTACTGAACAAGGGTCAACAGACACTCAATCAACTGTTGTTGGTCAGCAGAGTATAGCTTTCAATAGAGCTATAAGGACTAGTATTAGGTTCCCAAGAAAATATGGGTCTAAGGAGGATATGGTTGATATGCACTACATGTAGCTGAAGAAGTGGATGGTTTTGATTAAAACACCTACATGGATGTTGTGACATGTTCTGATGCATCTCAATTGATTGCTGCCATAGGAGAATAAATGGAGTCACTTCAAAAAAATGAGACTTGGGATATAGTCCAACAACCACAGGATAGAAGGGTGGTCAGCTCCAAATGGATCTTCAAGAAGAAGGAAGGAATGACATTTTCTGAGGGCATCAGATATAAGGCATGTTTGGTTGCAAGAGGGTTCAGTCAGAAAGAGGGGTAGACTATGAAGAGATATTTTCTCTAGTGGTTAGACATACTTCCATCAGGGTGCTCTGAGCAATAGTGGCATATCAGAATCTTGAACAATTGGATGTGAAGACAGGCTTTCTACGTGCAGATGTAGCAGGCTTTCAACATGGAGATGTAGATAAGGAAATATAAATGACTCATCTAGAGGGTTTCCGCGTTCCTCACAAGGAAGGATTGGTTTGCAAACGGAAGAAGTCTTTGTATGGACTTAAGCAGTCCCCAAGGCAGTGGTACAAGAAGTTTGACACTTATTTGATTCAATTGGGCTATAGCACAAGTCCATATTATTGTTGTGTTTATCACAACAAGCTGAAGGATGGTTCTATCATCTATCTGGTCGTGTATGTGGATGATATGCTGATAGCTGCTGTGAACAAGTCTGATATTCAAGATCTGAAGAATCTGCTCAAGGCTGAATTTGAGATGAAGATTTTGGGAATGCAAAAAAAAATTGGGGATGGAGATCTATAGAGATAGGAAGCAGGGGAAGTTGTTCTTGTCTTAGCAGGGGTATACTGAAATGGTAGTATCCATGTTTGGCATTTCAGCAGCCAAACCTATAGAAACTCCAATGGCACCAAATCTGCATCTGTCTACTGTGTTTGCTCCATAGTCAGCAAAAGAGGAAGAATACATGTCAAGGGTTCCATATGCTAGTGCAGTGTTAAGTATAATGTATGCCATGGTCTGTACTAGGCCTGATTTGACTCAGCCTGTCAGTGTTTTCAGCAGGTTTACGACTCAACCTGGGAAATAACATTGGAAGGCTGTAAAGAGGATATTTAGGTACATTAAGGGTACATCTGATATTGGACTCATATATGGAGGTGGTACTCAATGCTTTGTCACATGGTACTGTGATTCTGATTATACTGCTGATGTGGACAGCATGAGATCTATGACTTGGTATGTGTTTAATTTGGGTGGTTCTATGGTAAGTTAGAAGGTAACTTTGTAGGGTTCAATGACATTATCTACTACTGAAGCATAATACATGGCACTAACAGAGGTAGCAAAGAAGGAAATCTGGTTAAAAGGGCTAGTCAATGATCTGAGTCTACATCAAGATCAAGCCAGGGTGTATTGTGATAGTCTTAGTGTAACATGTTTGGCAAATGAACAAGTTCATCATAAGAGAACCAAGCACATTGTTGTTTGGTAGCAATTTTTTAGAAATGAGATGAGGGTTAAAGTGGAGAGGATCAGCACTGATGCCAATCCTGCCGATATGTTCACTAAACCAGTTCTAAGAGGCAAGTTTCAGTTGTGTCTGGACTTGCTGAATATCCATAGATGTTTATTTGAATCTGGGAGTCCTTAGCTGAAGGTGGGGGTTCTGCTGAGGTATTCAAATCTGAAGGCAAAGAGGAAATCAGGAACTTGGTTGTGCATCTGGTCAGTTTGGATAATTTTCAAGTCAAGGTGGAGATTTGTAATGATACTTAAACTATGCTGCTGAGTTTGGTCAGTTGAGTGTGATGCTTAGCTGAATCTGTGTGGAAACTATGGTGGTAAGCAGAGTGTGAAGCATCTGTTGAGTCTGGTGTTTAGCTGGGAGGTCAGCAAAGTTGGTCTGCTGAGTCTGGTGTTCAGCTGGGAGGTCAGCAAAGTTGGTTCTCAGCATTCCTTGGGGAACACGTTTCTGGTTTGGATAAGGTTAGTTCTGGGGTATTTTAGTCATTATCTGGTTTGATAGTTTAGTCAGTTAGGGTTTGATTCCTAAGGCTATAAATACCATCTGTAATACATGTAATTCGTAACTTTCTCATGATAATAAAATAATCCTCGTTTGTCCGTGGAGTAGTCGGCATATTGCCGGAAACCATGTTAAATCTGTGTTTTTCTTGTTTTTGTGTTTGTTTACTTGTTAATTGTTTATATTTGCTCACAATCACCATCACTTCTTGATCGATCCGTCAAAATAGAGTCTTATGCCTACACCTTTCAGTCGAGCTCCTCTCGGTTGAATTTCCCTTACATTCCTATCGAAATCTCTCCACCTTATTTTACACCTCGAAAATCTACGCCTACTTTTGTCTTGGCCTAACTTTCTAGAGAGTGATTATGACTCAACTCTACAAATCCTTAAATTTCTCCCTTTTACTGTTACTTGCTTTGTGTCCATCCAAAATCTTTTAACCTTGCTTCACTTTAGATGGGTTCCACACGAACGCAATGTATAATTCTACCTTTTTCAAGTGTTTCCTACTTGTTTCAATTACCAATGTTGAAATTTTCTTTGACACATTGTTTCCATCATCGTTGTAGTTAAATGGGTGAAACACGGGTGAATGCTTTATATTACCGTGTTTTCCTTCACATAAAACTGTTTCCCCAGCTCTAAAAATTCTGAAAATTTTGACCATGGTAGATCACTATCTTTTCTACAATTTCTTTTTCTACATGGACTCAATAATCCGCATGGATTGTTCAGAATGTTCTTGTTAATGCTGGACACTCTGTCCAGAAAATCTATAGCAGCACTTCCACTTCTTCTTCTGCTTTGAATAGTCTAACCACATTCAAATGACCTGAAGTTCTGATATGTTTCCGCAAACACTTTTATCTACAACTTTCCTTTAGGAATCAAGTTCAAATACCTTTTTGTTTGATCGCAACCTGCAGTCGAAATCAGTGTTTACTAATCTGGAAATTCAGACAATTTGTGCATTTAGCAAAAATAATTTGTTTTGACAGACTATCTCACCTTCAAAAATTATATTCTTTTGTTATCTTTTGGAAAACTTCAGTACCTAAATCTTTTATCTTTTGACGGTACTTAAATTCCTTTTCATTTTGGCTGTACAAGTCGATAATGATAAGTCTGGAGTAAATATCATACACAACAGCCTAAAAGGAATCCTCACCTCTTTGACTTAGGGTTTGGGCTAAGAGAGTAATAAGTTACGATTGTTATGCTCCAGAAGTTTCCCCGAAGTTTGATCTTCTTCTGGGTTAAGTCTTTTAGTAGGATGTTTGTAAAGTTAACACTGTTGTTTCTTTTATAGTTATAAACAATCACCAAGATGCTACCTCCTAGAATGCCATGCTTGAAGTTCAAAAATTTTATGCCTTTATTCTATCATGCTTTCTGGTAATTTATTTCCCATTTAATTCATCACATGAGATCTTTAAGCGCAACAAATCCTCACCACTTGTAATCATGTATTACCTCAGAAACATATCTCCATAAGCCATTATTTTGAACAAGTTCATACATTTATCTCTCTAATCCAGAAAGCATGTCCCCACTAACTTTTTATCGTTGCACTCCCATTATTCCTCTCGAGTCCAATTTTATTGAACCTTCCAATGTTAAAATATTTTTCTTACTTGTGTTCATTCTCAGCTTCCCTCCTAAGGGTAGTGACGATGTTGTAACTTTTACAATTATTTATATTGTTCTTTTAGGGTATGCATATCTTCTTTTTGCCAGTCAAATTTTTAAGCCTGCCATGACATCAATTTTCAAGTACATATCCTTAATATTTTGGCAATCTACGTTAAACCGCTTTCAGGCAGATGGTAGTTGTTTACCAAGATATCTTCCGAGCCCTTCTTCCTGTGGTCAACATTTGAACTCCAAATTTTTTATTAATTTCAATTCGGATTAATGCACCATGTACCTTTCAGTTTCAAATTTCATTCAGGCCATTTAGAGACATGAACCGCAAGGTACGCCTTTTGACATTCCCTCTTCTGTCTTGGCGTTTCTATTGCAATTTTATCACACCGGTTCAAATGTATATTTTGTTTTAACATTTCCATGAATACCATTGATAGTTTATTCTTTGACACTGTACTATTCCCCTCGAGTAGTGTAACCTTGGACCCTTGAATTGGACCATCAATGATCTTTCACACCTCTTTTGAAAGTTCGAGTTAATTCCTTGAAATCAAACTTTATTTGAAATTTCTTAAGTGTCTTTTCTTTTTCATATTATCAATACTATTACATTACCTTGATTAAATTTCTATCCCATTTTAATCTTGAAGCAACCTTTCATCCATGCAAACATGGACACTTCTTGACATGTTTTTATTTCCTTTCTGACACCGTATTTGGTCTCCTTGTTTGACCACATAATTCTTCATGCGAGACTCTTACTCTCTTCTTGATTTCTCTGTTATTTAGTCTTTCAGGTACTCAACCTAGCACTTTTTCGTCTTTTTTTCTGTTGTGGGGTGATTCCTCTACACCATTCATGCAAATGGAGGACCTTCTTAATTCGCCAACAGCCATTCCGTTGATCAAATAATTAACGATTAAGGTCACTTGCCTAATGTACTCAGGTCCAATGTTCTTTTCCTTTTTACAATAAATATCTCCGAACCCATCGTGTGACGTTTCCCTTAATGTCCCCAATTTCTAAAGGCTTATGAAAAAAACTCATTACCATCCTTTCAAGTGGCCTGCGTTCTTTTGCAAACTACTATATCTTGGATAATCACACTTTCTGAAAAGAATTTCAACTGCAAGATAATACTTTGCTTCTTCTTCGATGGTTTTCTTTTATACTATGACACCACACGCATCTTTCAATATTGAACCAACATATGACTTCTCTCGATCTGGAATCACCATGTTTTGGTTGTAACCCATGCAACTTATTTCCTTTCCTTCGGCTAACCAAGTTGACATACCACCCTGTCACTCAACTTGTCACTTTTCAACTTTATTTGTTCTCCAAGCTAACCCTTATTGGCATAAGAATTAGATCTTACCGATGGAGATAAAGTATGGAAAATGCATGTTTCTTCCTTCCCGAGAAGTCTTATAAACCCTTCAGTCGTAATCCTTGTTGTTCCATAGCAAACTTGTGCCGCAGTGATAGAAGATGAGATCAAAAGGAGTCAATTGTTCCAAGAGTTGAGGATCAGTTGGAAAGTTTAAGCATTCATGAATCAATCAGGAAATGGAAGTAAAGTGTGTTGTGCCGTTGATTGAAGATCCGAGTGAGTTGATCAAATCATGAAGAAACAAGATGAGGATCCAGCTAAGGCTGATTAGAAGCGAGTGGCTAGAACCATACCAGCCAGTGGATGCAAGTTAGTTGAGGATGGAAACCATCAGCATCAGAATAGGCCTCATGTTCCGAATGTGGAAAATTTAGGGAGGACAATGACGGATGAAGACCACAAGATAGCAATTTCACTTCATCCCGGAGCAACCAAAATGTACAGAGAGTTGAAACAGTGCTACTCATGGCCTTTCTTGAAGATGCAAATAGCAGAGTTGCCCGCAACGCCAGCTACCACGCTAGTGTCCATATGCCACCTTCTAAGCTCTGTATGGAAGAAAGCGTGGAACTCCAGTTTTCTGGGATGAAGTGGGTCTGTGATAGAATACAATACCGGTGTTGATACGGCAAGAGATAGATGAGATTGATGTGGACCGTTGCAACCTTGAGATGGCTCAAGAATGGTAGAATAGTTGGGAAAATGGAAGAGGAAGACTGTTAGGGTTGACGTTGGAGAAAAAGTGTATCAAAAGACGTTCCCAACTTAAGGAGTAAGACGGTTTGGGCAGACATGAAACTAAGCCCCAGTTATGAAGGCCCTTACATGATCCTGGCCAATGTTGGATCCTTAGTCTATCCATTTGGAGTTACCAGAATCCCTTCACGAGTGCATAACATCCCTTGTGTGACAATGACAATGGAATGCTTAAGCGATATTGACGTGGAAGCAAGCTTTGACCTTGAAATGGTTGAAGAGATCTTGACCTTTAGAAAGGGAGATGAAGAAAGTTAAGAAGGAAGACAAACATCTAGTCTTGGTTCAGTGAATCAGTCACACACCGGTAGAGACAACATGAGAGTTAGAAGACGGGACGTTCAATGATGTCCCAAAGTTCAAGTACCACCTAAGTATGTTCAGTTTCATTCACGATAATCTTAAGGGAGGATGTAACACCCCTGATTTCAAAGAAAGGTAACATCGTAAATGAGAATTAAATTATATAATTCCTAATTATTATTAACCTAAAAGACAAATTAAATGATTTTAATTAATGGTTTAATTAATTATGGCTATTTAAAGGAAATGATACCATAATTTCCCTCATAAGTTATTTATGGTAAAAAAAATCAGAAAATTAGAAAAGAGAACGACGACAACATAAAAGTGACGCAGAGCGGCAAGAAGAGAATCTTCAAGCGGCCCATACGACAGGAATTTAGGCAGACCATGGAAGATTGAAATCATCATCTCGTCGAGACAAACATTTCCACACTAACTATTTGCAATTCAGTAAGTTTTCAATTTAGCCCTAAAATCATAATCTTTATCGATCTTGATAAATATGCGAGGTTTAATTATGCAAAGGGTGTTTTAAATGTAGAATGTCATTTATTGATCATAGGTTGTTCGTGGAAATCGTGAACCGAATGTCTCACATTGGTTTTGTCTGTTTTGGTGACTTGATCTCTAATATGATGAATAAACTAGTGGAACTAATCTGTGAAACTGAGACTGAGAATGATGGTCAGTTTAGTAAAGTATATTCAGTTCTGTGAAAATCAGTTTGATGAACTGCAACTGAGTTTCTTCTAATGTCAACTGTCAGTTTGGTCTATTGGGTTTTGCTGAGTATAACTGAGTTCTACATTTGGGCAGTTGATTACAAGTCTGAAAATTCAGATTGAAGTTGATTTTCGTCTGGTGGATAACAGCTAGAGCTGGTGTCCACGTGTGGGGTATTTATGACAATCCCAACAAAGATTTTAGGCAGTAAGGGTTGGGGATTTGTGCCTATAAATACCAACGTTGAAATCAATGCAAGAGTGCATTAATTTCAAAAGTGTCTCAACTACATGGTAACTTTATGCATAATAAAATATCTTTTTTTCTGTCCGTGGAGTAGTCAGCATAACGCCCAAAACCACGTTAAATCACCGTGTTCTATTTGTTTCTGTGTTTTATGAATTTTCGTCATACTTTATGTTTGCGTTGCTTCGTTTTATCTTTCTTAAACTGCAAGTTTCTCATCTGTGTTTTAAAAAACGTGTATCGGAGCATCAGGTTCAAGATTCAGGGAAGTTGCTGGTTGAACAGAGTTGATCTTCACCAAGACCGGTGACCGGTGCTAGGATATTGTGATCAAAGATTTATTCTTTAATTAGAAGAATGTCAGCAATGAACGTAAATGTTGATAAATTTACAGGGAGAAACAGTTTCCGTTGGTGGCAAATCAAGATGCGGGCCTTGTTAAAGCAACAAGGATTGTGGACTTCTTTATCAGATTAAAGGGATTCAAGTTCAGGAGATTATGTCCGTCCGGAGGAGAAAGCACATTAAACCATCATGTTGTGCTTGTCTGATGATGTTATCACAGAAGTTCCTGAGGAAGACACCGTTGCCAAGTTATGGTTAAAGCTTCAAAGCCTGTATATGACTAAGTCATTGACCAACAAGTTGCTGCTGAAGCAGAGGCTATTCAGCTTGAGGATGTGTGAGGGGGCTCAACTGAGAGATCATCTTGATCAGTTGAACACACTATTACTTGATCTCGGGAATATTGATGTTAAGATTGAGGATGAAGATGCTGCTTTAATTTTGCTGGTTTCATTACCAGCTTCCAATGAAGACTTTGTACAGTTCTTCATAGCTGGGAAGGATATAGTTTCTTTAGAGGATGTAAGGTCATCTTTACATGCCAGGGAGCTGAGACATAAGGCGGATGAGGTGGACAATCAGGCTACTAGACTGGTAGTCAGTAGCTGCAGTGGACAAGAGCATGGTCAGTCTAGGAGGAAAAATTCCAAGAAGACAAGGTCCAAAGGCCCTAAATCCACATATGTTTGCAATTATTGTAAGGAGTAGGGACATTGGAAGTCCAATTGTCCAAAGAGGAAGAAACAGCAGGAAAAAAGTTCTCGCACAGCTGCTGTGGCAGCAGAGCATGACTCGGATGAGGATATGGTCCTAGTGGCTGGAAAGTCAGCATATCAAATTGATGTGTGGATTCTGTACTCTGGGGCATCCTTTCATATTTGCCCTCATAGAAAGTGGTTCTCGAGTTATCAGCAGATAGATGGTGGTCATATATCAATGGAAAATAGCAAGGTCTACAGGGTAGTTGGGATTTGCTCAGTTCATTTGAGGACTGAGGATGGAAGATTCTATAAATTGAGTGAAGTCAGACATGTTCCACAGATGACCAAGAATTTGGTATCTCTCAGTTATTTGGACAACATAGTATTCAATTGCAATGGTGAAGCTGGAGAACTGAGTGTCGATAAAAGCTCAGTTGACGTTCTCAAGGGAGTCAAGAAAGAGACATTGTATATACTACAAGGGTCAGTTGTCGCTGGTTCTGCTGCTGTGACATCAGCTTAGATTCATCAGTTACAGCTTACAAAACTGTGGCATATGAGACTTGGTCACCTGGGTGAAAAGATGATGCAGGTTCTCAAAAAGATCTTCTTGGGTAGTGTAAGGTCAAGCAACTGGATTTTTGTGAGCATTGTCTGTTTCAGAAGCTTCATAAGAGCAAAAAGCCAAAAGGGGTACACAACACAAAGTCATCACTTGATTACATTCATTCTGATTGTTGGGGGCCATCAAAGGTGGAGTCATTGGGTGGTCACAGATATTTTGTGTCATTCATAGATGACTATTCAAGGATGACTTGGGTGGTGATGATGAAACACAAAAGTGAGTCATTCAAGAGCTTCATGCAATGGAAGGCACTAGTTGAAAATCAGTTGGGGAATAAGTTCAAGAGGCTTCGTATAGATAATGGTCTAAAATTCCGCTGGAATGAGTTTGATGGGTTGTACAGAAATGGGTATTGCCAGACATCATACATACATGAATACTCCTCAACAAAATATTGTAGGTGAAAGAATAAATCAAACTCTTCTGGAGAGAGGAAGATGCATGCTCTCTCATGTTGGTTTGTCAAGGAGATCTTGGGCAGAAGATGTAAGCACAACTTGCTACTTAATCAACAGGAGTCCTCACACATGGATTAGTTTCACGACACCAGTTGAAATGTGGCCAGGAAAGCCTGCTGATTAGTCTATTCTGAGATTATTTGGAAGCACAGTTTACTATCAGGACATTAAAGGGAAACCAGAACCAAGGGCCAAGAAATGAGTGTTTGTGGGGTATGGTTATGGAGTTATGGGTTATAGAATTTGGCCATCAGCATAAAACAGAGTTATTCTCAGCAGAGATATAGTTTTTGATGAAAATTCTATGTTCAGTTCAACAGGGAGAGAGACACCTGAGTTTGAAACCAGTGCTGAAACTGAGAAAACACACAATAAGGTGGAGATTCAGGTGGAGTCAGCTAAGATGAAACACTCAGCTAATCCAAGTCATTTTTCATCTGATCTGGTTACTAAACAAGAATTGAATCCAAGCCAGTCAGCTGAGCAAATGTCATTTTAGTGTCAAACTGAGAACGTGGGTCAGCAGAGTATAGCTCTCAGCAGAGCTAGAAGATCCAATGTTGGGGTACCTCCCAAGAGGTATGGGTTTGATGATATGGTTGGATATGCAATTCAAGTTGTAGAAGAAGTCAATGGTTTTGAACCTTCTACTTAGAGGGAAGCAGTGACATGTTCTAAAGCATCTCAATGGCGTGCTGCCATAGGAGATGAAATTGAGTCTTTACTGAAGAATCAGACTTGGGATCTAGTTAAACATCCAGCTGATAGGAGAGTTGTTACTTGTAAATAGATCTTCAAGAAGAAGGAAGGGATAATTGAGGTAGAAGGAGTTATGTATAAAGCACGTTTGGTTGCAATAGGGCTCAGTCAGAAAGAAGGGGTGGACTTTGATGAGATATTCTCACTAGTGGTCAGACATACTTCAATCTGAGTGTTACTAGAAATGGAGGCACAACAGGACTTAGAAATGAGTAGTTAGATGTGAAGACAACTTTTCTACATGGTGAGGTAGATAAACAGATATACATGACTCAGCCAGAGGGATTTCAAGTTCCTGGTAAGGAAGATCTTGTGTGTATGTGGAATAAGTCCTTATATGTACTGAAACAAGCTCCTATACAGTGGTTGTTGGTCCCCTAAAAAGGCTGACTCAAGTTTAGAGGATGGGGGTTAATTAACTTGTCGTCAAAAACCAAGATTTGAAACAACGTAGGTTCATCTTTAAACTTGTGTGGAGTTAAGCTAACTTAGATGAGAATAAATCGAACAGACATAAACTTGTCTTTTCATCTTCACAAACTGAGTTTGAACCCTCTGTTCTTCGTTCTTCAATGATTGAGTCTGTGTCCCTCAGCCTTCTTAACTAAGCTTGCTCCCTCAGCCTTCTGCTTCTAGATAAGCCAACTGATTCTGTGTCCCTCAGCAAACGTAACTTTTTCAGTTCTCTTGATAAAGTCTGTTTCTTCTTATGAATAGACTCAGTCTATTCTAAGTTTTCTCAGTTTACCCTATTCTATTACAATGCTTGTCTGATTAACCTATACAAGTATCAGACTCTAATAAATCCTATACATTCATTTCTAGATGTCTTTTTTCTTTGCACTATAACATCTAGCTATGACACTTCATCAAAGAGGTTTAAAATAATAACTGAATAACTGATGAATCATCATCAAAACAAGAATTTTATTTCCAACAGTTTCCCCCTTTTTGATGATGTCAACACCCTCCTAACAAGCAATGCAAAAAGATAAAACATAAGAAATAACAAACACAAAAAACTGAGAAACTGATATATTATTAATGGTCTGAGTTATAAGAGTACTTAGTATTAAAATACAATACATGAAAAGAAACTAAGTCTCAGCTTCCTTTCCTTTCCATTTGTCAGCTTCTTCAACAACTTCTTTCATAGAATGATTTGTTGAACTGTTCTCTATTCCATTGATACTTACCCAGACATTCCATGAATTAGTCATATTGTGCTTCCCGAAAAACATGCTTTTGAACGAAACCGCAAATAAGAACACAATTTTCCTCAACTTTTCACTGGTAGCTGTCTTCAGTAAATCTTTGACAAACTCAGATTCAGTTTTTTCAACTTTCTTTTCAGCTTTCTCGAGCGTATCATTTCTTTCCCATTTGTTCAGTTTATTCCAGTAATGAACAAGAACTTTCTGAATGACTAGAATGTTTTCTAAGGCTTGTTCTCTTGATTCACGTTCCTTTGTTGGTAGCTCCTTGAAAATGTTGTACAGTTGTGAATCTAAACCAAGACTCTTTTTAGTTGGTTCAGAGAACTTTCCAATCATCTTCATTTCTCCATCATTCATGTCACCTCTGGATTTCCTGAGTTCAACCAATTTCTAATCTATACTTTCAAGAACTCAAGTCATTTCTGCTGCATTGACTTTTAAAATATCCAAACTTTCCACCTTATTGACATCATCTTTATGGATCAAGCTCTTCATATAAGAATTCAGATGCTCTTGATTTGATGCCAATATGGTTTGTGCAACAACTGAGTCTCTCATGGCATTTTCCAATAAAAGCATCCTATTATGTGCATTCATGACAATGCCTTCCAGTCTTCCCTGAGTGTCAGTTTTTCTTGCTTCTGATTCAATGTGGTTTTTCTGATTTCGATCAAGGGTGTCATCACAATCCTTCTTGACACTGTCTAACCTCTTCCATGTTAGTCCTTTCATTTTTATTTTCTTCCATGGATGGCAACACCTTCCCAAAGATGCCCATATCTTCATTTTGTATCCTCACAAGCTCGTTGTATTTGTACTTGATGAACTCAGCTTGTATTGGAACATCATTTTCAGTTTCAGCTTTCTTGTTCTCAGTTTTGTCTTTCTCATTCTCAGCTTCTTTCTTTTGTGGCAGTTTTTATTTGGTCGGGTTAGAAATGATTTCTTTCATCTTTTCCTTATACTCTTCTGACTTTCTTCTTTCTTCGGATTGTCTTCTTATTTCATCTAGAGTAGAAGGATCAGTTTCTCTCACTGGTGACAGTTTTACATCAAACTCGTCATCAGCTTCTTCTCCGGCTTGACCAGCTTCAGCTTTTGCTATTTCAAGGATTACTCTGTCGGTTGGTGACTTATAACCATCTTCATCTTATTCTTTACCCAATTCAGACTGAGTTTCAGAATCTGAATAACCACTTTCCTCAGAACTATCTTCACTACTATCTCCTTTTTAGTATCTTTTCCATATTCTTTTTCTTGAACGGAGGCAAGAATCCCTTTTTCTAGATCAGAATCTCCTTGTGAATCATCATCATCATCTTTATCATCTTTCTTTGATTTTTAAGTATCTCCTCTAGTGAACTTCTTCCAGTAACTATTTCTTATCAGAGAATATCCATTACTCAAAAATTCTTCAGAACTGAATAGTTGTGATAGTTGAGTGATGCCATATAAATCAAAAACCCATCGTTCAGTACCTTCCATAACTTCTTGTTGACTTCATTGATTTCTGATTGATCTGAACTTCCAATGCTCATAAGCATCATGTATTCTACAGTCAGCTTCAATCAGTTCTCCAATGTCGGCAGTAGGATCAAGCTGTGTTATGACATCTTCAGTTTCTCCAGAAGCCTCTAAGTTATATTCAGTTATAGTTCCGGCTAGTTCTTCAACTTTCTCAGCTTCAGTTTTGCTGGATTCCCCTTCAGCAACAACTAGGATGATAGATAATTCAGCTTCAGTTTCAGGTACTATTGTGGATATAGTAACATGTTCATTTTCTAGATTTTCTTCAGCAACATTTTCCTTTTCAGCTTCAGCTACATCTTCCTTTTCATTAGCTACAGGTTCAACAACCTGTTCTGAAACCGCTCTTAATTCAGCAACCTAAAGCGCCCTTGGTTCCTTTGTTGGTTCAGTTTCCAGTTCAGCAACTGGTTCCTTTTCTTCCTCAAGTTTATCAACTTTCTTTTGATTTTCTTCTTCAACGAGTTCATCCAAGGTGATGAATTGTTGTTGAACTGATTTACCATCATCAACTTCTCTACTTCCGGATTGGGATGCTTCAATCACTTTGATAGATTCCTCTTACTCCAGTCTAGACGCTGACTTTTATGGTGTTGATCTTGATTTAAATAACAAGTTGAGCATTGCAACTATCCCTGGTCCAATCAGCTCTTCATCACTATCAGTTTCTTCATCATCAACCTCAGTTCTCAAGGTTTGTTCCCCCTGAGTGTCATCTTCCGGTAGTGATGGAACGGGTACTTGAGCTTCTTCAACTAATTCTTTCTCAATAACGGGTTCTTTTTCAGCTGTAGATTATGTGGGGTTTCGCCTTCAGTTCATGACTTCTTTGCTGTTTGACTAGCTGTGTCTGAGACTAAGGATGTCTCAGGTGAGGGTTCCTTTGGTTTCTCAGTCTCTTCAGTACTCTTTCCTTTCTCCAGGTCTTCCAGCTTCCTCTTCTTCTCTCTCAGTCTCTTAAGATCTTCCAATGCTTCTTTTGTTGTGATTTTCTTGGTTGACCTTTTTCTTTTCTTTTTAGGTTCAGCTTCTGAAACCATCTATTATCCTCTTCCCAGACTTGTTCTTCTCATCTTTTAGTACAATTTTACCATCAATAATTGCGGTTGAATCTTTTCCTTGCAATTCCAAAATGATTAATGATCATTTGTACCATTAATGCAAGTGTCTTCTTGTGATAGAATCTCCTTATCTTCGCGTCAGTTTTCTTCTTTGGTACATCAGATGATTGTTCTGCTATTTGATCCAGAATGTATCTTTGCCAAATGAAGTTTTCTTCAAACCAAATTACATATAACAGATATAACTTGGTGCCTGATAGATTGCTGAAGTTTCCAACACTTCCAATCACACATTTGGCTAGCATCTTGGTTAGATAGTCAAATTCTGGTTTGAGAAAAACTATTGACCTGATAGAGATACATTTGAATCTCCTTTTATTACAACATCTTTCCACAACTTTTCTCTTTTTTCTTTATTCAACTTGATGGAAGATGAATATCCAGATTTGTCAGAGCCAAAAATTTCTGCAATAAGGTCCTCAGTGACCTTAGTTTCCTTCTCATTGACCTAGGTGGTGTAGGGGTAAACTTTATTTTCTATGGTTGTTCTTCCAAACACATAGAAGTCTCCAGTGCTTTCTAAGCATACATTCTCCAGGGCAATGTTGAACACTTCTTCAAGCCTTTTGATTTTTATGATTTTGTCCACAATTTACTTGGCAAGGTCTGAATTTTTATGCTTTTCAAGAAATTGATCAAGTGAAATGATCAATCCGGCTTCAACTCTGCTATAAGTCAAAATTTCTGGTAGGAGTGATTTTGAAAAATTTGAAGATGGAGAATTTTTTTTTCAAACTGGAGGTTGAATGAAACTGAGTGTAAAGATTTAGATAAAGGTAGTACAAGGTATTTATAGGTGGTAGATTGTGCAGTTAGAGAATTTGAGTGGTTTTGAAGCGTCTTCTCATAAATCATATCTGGCGTTGAGATGCGAAAAAGATGGTGTGTGGAGAAGATGGACGGTTGAGATCTGTGTTGGTTATGATTTTTCTGCCAACCGTAGCTTGTATCAGTAAATACAATTGATACGGTGTAATTCCAGCTGTAAGATTTCAGCTTTGATCTTATCCACATCTTGTTCAATATTCAGTTATCTGCATCTCAGTTTGCTCTTCCTGATCGGTTTTCAACTTGGTCAGTTTTAGAAAGCCAGTTTATTCCTTGCAAAATAAATTAAGATCTTTTTGGTACCCATATCTGTTTGGGTCCTTTCTTGTCAGTTTTTGAATTAATTCTTGAATTTCTTAAAGATGACTCCTTTTTCTCAAAATTAATTTCCTTTGTGAGAGCTTTGAATATTTTAACAATTGAGCTCATATACTTTTCTTTACCTTTTGACTTAGTAAAATTTCTGTTAGATTTGGCAGTTTTCACATAATTTTGTTGTCTTGATTATTTAGTCCAATCCTTAGGAATTTTGTGAAACTGAGTTGATTTAGCAGTGATAGTAGGTCCATTCCAGTCTTCATCAGTCTAAAAGATCCTTCCTTTCCCGCTGAATCTATTAACCTTTGAGTGATACTCATTCTTTGGTGAATATGACCTTAATGTTCTGTTAACTGATCTCTGATTAGTTCTGCCTTTTTCAGCCTTATGAGTTTTTCTGTAGAATTTGTCAGCTTACGGGTTGCCACTGACTAATTTCACAGTTTTGTCATTTTTTGAATGAGGTTGTGCTGAACTAATATCAGTTCTACAAACTTCATCAGTTTTCTGTGTCCTCGATTTTTGTGCAGCCACAAACTTAGGTGCAACTGAACTAGTCCTGAACTTAGAATTCTGTTGATTGTCAAACCCTAAACCTGATTTGTCTCCAAATGGTTTTCTTGGTTTGAACTGAACTTTGGTGATTGGATCAACTGATGATTCTGAGATATTTATAACTTTTGTCACTTCATCAATTGAGACAACACCTTGAGTTCTGTTATTAGTCATGATAAGGTTAATTTCAACATTCAATCTTAGAACTTCAGCTTTCAACAATTCTTTTTCCTTTTTTACATTCTCATAATTCTTTTGAATTTCCTCTAATTCCTTCATGAGTATGTCCAAGGTTTCATTAAAATCTGCCCTTCTATGGTTGTTCATGGAAGTGTTACAGTTGGATGTAGAAGCATTTACCTCATTATATTTGATCGATAAGTTCTCAGTTCTAGCTTCTTCATATTCCATTGTCTGTTTTTCTTTGCTTGATTCAGTAGTGTCCTTTACTGGTTCAACTCCAAAAAGAATGATTTCTTCATCGCTTTCGATGTGATCTTTTGCAGCAAGACTTAATGGTAAAAATATCAGAGTTCCTATACCTTATTGGTATCTATTGGATCTTCAACAAATGTCTCAATTAATCTTTCTTGGGTATCAGCAACAAGAGCCTACAATTTGCCTTTATATTCATAAAATCTCAAAAATGAGCAGTTAATTAAACTTCTAAAGTGATGATGTGTATTCATGACGTAGTTTTGAAAACTTTGAAAACTTGTTTAAGCTACGAACTTGTGGCAGTAACAACTTTGGATCACCTCCAAAAGAAAGAACTGTTTCGATACCATTTATTGGATTGTTATCGGAAACAACTGAGTGCCATTTAATTCAAGCAAACTAACTGATAAGACTCGATCGGAGATCTCTTCAAAATAAAATACTTGCTCCAATGCCAATTGTTAGTGTCACGGATTTTATGTAATGAAAATAAACAAGTAATAAATTTATAAATCCGGTATACCCCAAGTGTAGGGATCGTAGTATAGCGATTAATACCGGAGTCGATCTCAGGGAATCGAGGTTGTTTATCTAGTTAATTAATTCTTCTAAATTGTCACGACACAAAACGAAACTAAAAACGAAAAGATAAATTGGACAGAGGATTGTCAGTCCAAAGCTAGGAGAGATCGTTGCAAAAAACATAAATAAATAAAGCTACAACTAAGAAAAACGATAAAACTAACGAATCATGATAATGACTGAAGCAAATCAACATCGAACAAACCATTATCCACCATCCCGCAACCCTTATTCTCCTCTCTGGATTATCTCATGATGATCTAATTAAAGATGTGGTTCACCTCTCATAAGTATGAATTCCTACTCTCGTAGATAATTCGCCTATCAATCTCTCATCTCTCGATCTATAAAATTGACGCTATCAAAACAAGGTGTAAGATCTCTCAATCTAGCAACCTAGAAATCTAACCTATCAACTCTCGTTATGTCAAGGTTAAAAATCCCATCTTTCCTATGGTGATCTAAGGTTTACTCCGACTCTCGTCATACGGCAAACATCAATAACAACAATCTCTCGATATGCGTTGCATAACAAATAATCAAAGGAAAGAAACAAGCTTTAATTAAAACACTCACAAAATCATCCAAAGAAAGAATAAAAATGCTGCTGGAAAATCTCCCATGGCCGCTCCAAGTTCACAAACTTCGGACGGCACCATGGAGTCGAACAAGAACAGAAAACGAAAACAAAAACCTAACTAATCCGCAACCCCAGCCTCCCCAAAGGGGCTGGGGCCGCCTATGGTTTTTCCCTAATGATTTTGTATCAATAGGTCTCGATAATATATGTTTAGGGTTGAAATCCGCGCTGCTATTTATAGATGTTTAAGTCGGCTGTGCTGATGTCGGTTTAAGGATTCCCGTCCACTTCTTTGGACGCTCATCTATTCTTCTGGACGGAGGTGAACGCTCGTTCAAGTCCTTGGACGTTCGTCCACCATCTTCACTTTAACTTCAAACTTGAGCTCCAATCTTCTTCCTTCTTCTTCTACTTGCATTTAGATCTTCAAATGAACACCATTCAAGCTCGTTCCACCGCATGCAAGCGTACCTACATCACGATAAAAACATGTAAAATTTAACATCTTACATCTAAAGATATTTATCCAATAAAATCACATAATTAGCTCGATTTAGCACTTTAATACTTCTAAAACTCATTTGCTCAATATTTCAATATAAAGCTTGATTTCTATGAAAAACATCCAGATATGGGGGAAATTGACATAAAATATATCCTTATAAAACGTATAAAATCACCCTTAACAACTCCCCCACACTTAAACCTTGCTCGTCCCGAGCAAGACAAAACAAAAACTAGGCGTAGGATAACAAAATTCCAACCAAAAATACATACAGTCATTTTCAACAAATACAAAGCATATGTAATAAATCAAACGTTCACCCCGGTGTGTGTGCATAGCCATATTAAACTTCCACTAAGTCCACACTTGAATTTTTCTCAAGCAACTAGCAAATACCCATCTAAACCAGCAATAACCAACACTTATAACACGCACCCTACAAAACATAACATGTCCCGAAAAGGATAATAAAATGCGTTTAGGATCTTTCCGACATACTCAGAGGATAATCCCTACAACATGCCTTTCAGTTTATACTGGGGATAAGGTAGACGATAACTAAGTCATTCTTTTCACTACCTTATGTAAGTTGATTTAATTAAATTTTCAAATTTAGACACAAATCAGAATAAGCTTTTGCCCTCATAGTAGAATAGGATATTCGAGATATACCCTACCTTACTCAAATCATAAGGCAACTTTTTCTGGACTGTCGTGAGCTTCTAGTCATCATAGTGGTATAGGACATACGTGGTATACCCTATCGCACTCAAATCATTGACTAGCTTCCGACATACTCAATCTTGTTATTAAACAACTTTCCAAAGACACTTAATAGTTATATCTTACTTATCACATTCAAACCTAAGACATTCACAAGTATATCATACTCCGACTCTAACCACAAACTATTATAATTCTCCGAACATGCATATTAGCACTAAGTACAAAATTATAAGATAATCGAAAATTACTAATCCAAACGGATACAGCTCATCATTTAATATGGCTCGTGAAAAATAATATCGGGTGAAACATCCAACCTACTAAACATACAAGATATACGACATCAATGACTATATAGTATCGTAGTTGAAAATCAAAAACTAGTAAGCCAAGCAAAAAGGAATGTACTCGCTCGAGACAAAACAAAATTTTTTTAAAATTTTAAGATTCAGCACTTAGTAAGCATGGTATAAAAATTAAGTTCTCAGCATGGTAATCATAATTAAATTGGGCAAATATCATGTAGGTACTAACTAACCAACCAAACCTTCCCCCACACTTAAACCACAACATGTCCTCATGTTGTGCAGAATTAAAGAAAAGATAAAAGAACTTAGCTGATTTTGTAATGATCCGAAGATTGGCTGAAAAAGACAACAATGGTGATGTCTTATGGAGTCCTTCCCAGCTTCAAATCCAAAGTTAACTTGACAAAACAGCGATAAATGTACCTGTCACTTGAAAAACATGGCAGTATCTCGGGGAACATAGGGGGTATAACACGGCAAAATTAATCATAGACAAGATAGAAGCACAGGATATAATTGCTCAGATGGAACAATCACCACACAGGGAAAACACAGGACACCTAAGCGTCAAACATAAAGCCACAGAAGCTTTACAATACAAATAAGCCCAACATGTGCATACAGAAATAAGGATAGAGGACACTACAAAGTAGCAGGGCTAGGTGCACTAAAAAGATAAATAAAAATAAAAAGAAAAAACAGAATAAAATACAATGCAACTAAATGATATGCAACTATACTAAAAAGGCAAAACGAAAATAAAGAAGATAAACTAGCCCAACTAATTCCATAGTTGTCGCCCTAATCTAAGCACGGTCAAGAATATAAACGTCTACTAAATAACGCCACAGAAGCGTAACAAAATTTGATTATGCAAAGCCACAGAAGCGTGCCATGTGAAGTGTAGACGGGAAGATGATTGGACATGTAGACGGCCCCTAAACAACCCTAACATCCTAGATAGACGACAAAAGGAACATCATAAATCAAATTGGAATCACATCCAACTAGGTGAATTACTCAACATGGATTGCAATAGACGGAAAGAAAACCATAACGGTGAAAGAACATGACATCTACGCATATATACAACGGCCACAGAGGCTCACATTAAAACATCCAAGTCGAATAATGAAGCATATATATAAAAATTAATCAATTAATTAACATGGATTAGTAGATGGAAAGATATAAACATGCAAGTTCAGAACATCTACGCATATATAAAGAGGCCACAGAGGCTCACATAGGAACAACCATGTCAAATAATAGACGTATGTATCAAGATAAAATCTATTCACAAAAAAAAACTGACAGACTGGATCCGGCGTTCGGTCAAGACGTACGGACGTTTAAAGCATATTCGGGGCGGACGGACGTTCGTGCATGCGTACGCCCGTCCGTAACCACATGAGCGACGGGCGTTCGGGGAAAAAGGCAAACGCTCGTCCGACTCTCTAAAAACATGACAACATGATGCGTTTTAGGACGGACAGCGTTCACTTACTATGGACGCCCGTCCGACTCACGCGAAAAGCACGCGGACTCGACCTATATCGAAGACAAAGAAACCCCGTAAATAACCTAATATCATATCATTAAAACAGAAACCCTAGTGTTTATTAAAAACGAAAACAAAACTATGAGACCTAAAAACGACAATAGACAACCTATGAAACCTATCAAACCTAAAAAAAAAGTTCGTGACAAAAATAGAAAAATTAATGAAAACTAGACAACCGTACCGATTCCCCGGCAACGGCGCCAAAAACTTGTCACGGATTTTATGTAATGAAAATAAACAAGTAATAAATTTATAAATCCGGTATACCCCAAGTGTAGGGATCGTAGTATAGCGATTAATACCGGAGTCGATCTCAGGGAATCGAGGTTGTTTATCTAGTTAATTAATTCTTCTAAATTGTCACGACACAAAACGAAACTAAAAACGAAAAGATAAACTGGACAGAGGATTGTCAGTCCAAAGCCAGGAGAGATCGTTGCGAAAAACATAAATAAATAAAGCTACAACTAAGAAAAACGATAAAACTAACGAATCATGATAATGACTGAAGCAAATCAACATCGAACAAACCATGATCCACCATCCCGCAACCCTTGTTCTCCTCTCTGGATTATCTCATGATGATCTAATTAAAGATGTGGTTCACCTCTCATAAGTATGAATTCCTACTCTCGTAGATAATTCGCCTATCAATCTCTCATCTCTCGATCTATAAGATTGACGCTATCAAAACAAGGTGTAAGATCTCTCAATCTAGCAACCTAGAAATCTAACCTATCAACTCTCGTTATGTCAAGGTTAAAAATCCCATCTTTCCTATGGTGATCTAAGGTTTACACCGACTCTCGTCGACGGTAAACATCAATAACAACAATCTCTCGATATGCGTTGCATAACAAATAATCAAAGGAAAGAAACAAGCTTTAATTAAAACACTCACAAAATCATCCAAAGAAAGAATAAAAACGCCGCCGGAAAATCTCCCATGGTCGCTCCAAGTTCACAAAATTCGGGACGACACCATGGAGTCGAACAAGAATAGAAAACGAAAACAAAAACCTAACTAATCCACAACCCCAGCCTCCCCAAAGGGGCTGGGGCCGCCTAGGGTTTTTCTCTAATGATTTTGTATCAATAGGTCTCGATAATATATGTTTAGGGTTGAAATCTGCGCTGCTATTTATAGATGTTTAAGTCGGATGTGCTAATGTCGGTTTAAGGACGCCCGTCCACTCCTTTGAACGCTCGTCTATTCTTCTGGACGGAGGTGAACGCTCGTTCAAGTCCTTGGACGTTCGTCCACCATCTTCACTTTAACTTCAAACTTGAGCTCCAATCTTCTTCCTTCTTCTTCTACTTGCATTTAGATCTTCAAATGAACACCATTCAAGCTCGTTCCACCTCATGCAAGCGTACCTACATCACGATAAAAACATGCAAAATGTAACATCTTACATCTAAAGATATTTATCCAATAAAATCACATAATTAGCTCGATTTAGCACTTTAATACTTCTAAAACTCATTTGCTCAATATTTCAATATAAAGCTCGATTTCTATGAAAAACATCCAGATATGGGGGAAATTGACATAAAATATATCTTTATAAAACGTATAAAATCACCCTTAACAACTCCCCCACACTTAAACCTTGCTCGTCCCGAGCAAGACAAAACAAAAACTAGGCGTAGGATAACAAAATTCCAACCAAAAATACATGCAGTCATTTTCAACAAATACAAAGCATATGTAATAAATCAGACGTTCACCCCGGTGTGTGTGCATATCCATATTAAACTTCCACTAAGTCCACACTTGAATTTCTCTCAAGCAACTAGCAAATACCCATCTAAACCAGCAATAACCGACACTTATAACACGCACCCTACAAAACATAACATGTCCCGAAAAGGATAATAAAATGCGTTTAGGATCTTTCCGACATACTCAGAGGATAATCCCTACAACATGCCTTTCGCTTATATACTCGGGGATAAGGTAGACGATAACTAAGTCATTCTTTTCACTACCTTATGTAAGTTGATTTAATTAAATATTCAAATTTAGACACAAATCAGAATAAGCTTTTGCCCTCATAGTAGAATAGGATATTCGAGATATACCCTACCTTACTCAAATCATAAGGCAGCTTTTTCTGACTGTCGTGAGCTTCTAGTCATCATAGTGGTATAGGACATACGTGGTATACCCTATCGCACTCAAATCATTGACTAGCTTCCGACATACTCAATCTTGTTATTAAACAACTTTCCAGCACACTTAATAGTTATATCTTACTTATCACATTCAAACCTAAGACATTCACAGTATATCATACTCCGACTCTTCACCAGCTCTTCACAAACACAGTCTTCCTGACTGCACTCAACTATCTTTCACACCTTCGTGGTGTTTCACAGTCTAAAACCTTTGATAAAATCAATGTTGAGACTTGAATCAATAACTATGATTCAATTTGTGATTTGAGCTTCTTCTTCTGATGTATTAAAGATTTGCACATAAAGCACTATTTTCTTCAAGAGTAGATCTTGATGTTTCTTTGAATCGTTATGAACACTTTGAAGATATCTTGATCTGGATTTTGCAATGTAGACCAGGAGTTCTTTTTATTGTCTTCCTCCTTAATTGAATCTTCCTTAATATTTTTATTTCTTAGAACTGCGTTGTTCTTCTGGAGGTAGAAGTGGTCTATTTATAGGGGTTTATCTAACGTTCATATCATTTGAATTTGAATTCTTGTAGCCAGTGGTGGTCTTGCTTGTTCTGTTGATTGTCAGTGTCATTTCTGACGTTTCTTTATCTAATTACATTGATTGCTTACTAACGGTCAGCTTCTTCTTCGGTTTGAATCTCTACAGCTTGAAAACTGAGTAAATTATGTGTGTCAATTTTCAGCTTTAAGAGCATTAACTGAGTTCTTACTTTTCTTCAAAACTCAGTACTCTTTCTTCATCTGATTATTATTGACTAAATCAGAGTACACCATAACTCATAAATCATCTAGGTTATTATTGTCCTTGTGTATCTTAGTTTTTGATACAAGATCTATAATGTCAGTTCAGGTTATCACAGTCTTGCCTGAATTCTAACCATATAGTCTCGACTTTTGATCTTCATAAACTGAGTTTGAACCCTCAGCTTTTCATTCTTCAATAACTGAGTCTGTGTCCCTCAACCTTCTCAACTGAGTTTGTTCCCTTAGCCTTCTGCTTCAAGATAAGCCAACTGAGTCTGTGTCCATCACCCAACATAACTTCTTATGTTCTCGTATAAGTACTCAGTTCTTTTGATAAATTCAGTTTCTTCTTATGAATACTCTTTTGATAAACTCAGTCTATTCTCAGTTTTCTCAGTTATCCCTATTCTATTACAATGCTTGTCTGATTAACCTATACAAGTATCAGACTCTAATAAATCCTATACATTCATTTCTAGAAGTCTTTTTTGCTTTGCGCTATAATAGTAGTTATGACACTTCATCAAAGAGGTTTAAAATAATAACTAAATAACTTATGAATCAACATAAAAACATAAATTTTATTTTCAACAGTGGTATAAAAGGTGTGACAGTTATATGATCCAACTTGGTTACAACAGATGTCCTTATGATTGATGTGTTTACCACAGTCAGTTGAAAGATGGATCATATATCTATGTTGGGTTATATATGGATGACATGCTAATAGGTGCAAGGAAGAAGTCCGATGTTCAGAATCTGAAAGACCTTCTCAGTGTTGAGTTTGAAATGAATGATTTAGGTGCAGCCAAGAAAATCTTGGGGATGGAGATCTAGCGAGATAGAAGTCAGAAGAAACTGTTTTTATCTCAGTAAGGCTATATACCGAAGATTCTGTCAAAGTTTGGCATGTCAGCTGCTAAGCCAATAGATACTCCTATTACATCAAATGTTCATTTGTCAGTTTTTGCTTCATAATCAGCAGAGGAGGAGAAGTACATGTCAAGAGTTCCATATGCTTGTGCAGTTGGCAGTCTAACGTATGCATGGTGTGCACTAGCCTTGATATGGCTCAGGCAGTCAGTGTTGTCAGCAGGTTTATGGCTCAACCTGAAAACGAACACTGGAAAGCTATGAAATGAATGTTCAGGTACCTTAAGGGTACGGCTGATGTTGGTCTCATTTATGGAGGTGATACTCAAGAACTGATCACAGGATACTACGATGCTGATTATGCAGGTGATGTGGATCAGAAAATCAATGACTGGTTATGTTTTCACAATGGAGAATTCAGTTGTCAGCTGGAAAGAAACTCTTCAGGCAACAATGGATTTATCAACTACTGAAGCTGGGTATATGGCTCTGACTAAAGCAACCAAGGGGGTATCGGGTTGAAGGGTCTAGTAAGTGATTTGGGGCTACATCAGAATCATGCTAAGATTTATTGTGACCGTTTGAGTTCAATTTGTCTAGCTAAGGATCAGGTTCATCATGATAGAACCAAGAATATTGATGTGAGGTATCATTTTTTAATAAATGAGAAGAGGGTTCTAGTGAAAAGATCGGCATCAAGGATAATCCTGCTAATACGTTCACTAAACCTGTTCAGCAGAGAAAGTTTCAGTTGTGTCTGGACTTGCTGAATATTCAAAGCTTATAAACTGAAATCTAGCTACTTAGTTGAGTGCATATCAACTGAGGGGATTCTGAGGAGAAGTCTGGTACTATACATCCTGGCATTAACAAATGCATCTGGTACAAGTACATCTACTTATGCATTCTGATTGACTGTGAATGAGAGTTCAAGTCAAGGTGGAGATTTGTTAGTTTTGGTGACTTGATCTCTAAACTGATGAAGAAACAGGTGGAATGAATCTATGAAACTGAGACTGAGAATGATGGCCTATTCGGTAAAGTACATTCAGTTCCGTGAAAGTCAGTATGATGAAGTGCAACAGAGTTTCTTCTAAAGTCAGCAGTCAGTTTGGTCTGTTGGGTTTTGCTGAGTATAACTGAGTTCTACATCTGGGCAGTTGATTACAAATCTGGAATGTCAGTTTGAAGCTGAGATTCGTCTGGTGGATAACCGTTGGACCTGGGTCCACATCTGGAGTATTTATGACAATCCCGACAAAGATCTTTTGCGGTTAGGGTTTGGGATTTGTGACTCTAAATACCAATGTTGTAATTAATGCAAGAGTGTGTTAATTTCACATGTGTGTGAAATACCTTGTAACTTTGTGCATGATAAAATATCTCATTTTCTGTCCATGGAGTAGTCGGCACAACGCCGAAAACCACGTTAAATCACTGTGTTCTCTTTGTTTCTGTGTTTTATCAATTTCCGTCATACTTTATGTTTGCATTGCTTTTGTTTTATCTTTCTTAAACTGCAAATTTCTCATCTGTGTTTTAACAGGTTTAATTTAATCTCGCTTTGGAGTTTGCTTTTGGAATGCTAAAGTAATTAGGCGTTCTTAATCAGTGCAATTACAGTCGTGTTGTTAATTTTTAATTACAACTTTTGTTGTTTGGTGAAATTTATGTGCTACTGTAATTGATGAATTTTCAACTTGACCAAAATATGTGTATTGAAACTATAATATTGGAATGAAAGTTTTTATGTGGTATATCTACATTCACTTAATTGACCAGTAAATAAATCTGGACCACACAGTATGAATTATTTAAAAAAAATTAAAAATTATACAATTTTCCATATGGGTGTACTTCAAATATGGCAGGTGTCCCCAATAATTTTCATATTGGAGATATGTGTATCACCGGAGCCACTTTCACGTCATTTGCGGCGGCCGAATGTGCAGGATAGAATATTGTCCTACCTTTTTTTTAGTTTGATATTGTATAATAATTAATGTTACCATTTTATTATTATTATTTTATATGGGTTTGGTACTGGGGTCACATTCCCAGTACTGATCGCAGGTTACGTTAAGCAAATAAATATATTATATTTGTAGGAAACCGTGCGATGCACGGAAAATATTATATTTAAATATTTAAAAAATTATATTTAAACGTTATATTGAAAGTGCGATGACCATCCCCCTGTAATTGTGTAAAATTTAATAATATAAATTATGGTTTAGGACAAATGCACACACTGTACACACACAAAAATCTATACAAACAATGAAAATAAATACTAAATAAAAAATTTAATGATTATATTATTTACATTTTAGATACGCGGATCTTTCAACGCTCAAGTTCTTTACTTTTTTGTAATACAGTGTAAGAAGGGGGCATATACAACAAATGGGTCAACTGAACCCAAACGAAAAATCCCAGTTTTCACAATGGAAAAGTAATATCTATAAATTGATCCTCAAATATATATCTTAATATTTAAAGTTGATGCATAAAAAAACATGAAATATGATGTGTTACCCTCGATCTCTGACCCGTATCACAAAAATTCTGCAGCCACCGTTAAGTCAAGGTAATATGTGTACATAAAAAGTATTACATTGAGATATGCCCCGACAGATAAATATTCAATCTGATTGAGAGTTTATGACACTCTTCGTCCATGAATGAATGAGTATAGCCGATGAAAACCAAAAGACGAAAGCAAATGTATAACCTGAAATTCCTATTCAAACGTTAACCAATTCACACAAATTACAAAAGAAAAAGACATGATAATAAAAGTACTTACCATAAAAGTACTTACCATAACGTTTTTAGTCTCAAGCAAGAGCTGCACATCATCTATTCTTGCTCATCGTCTTACTAGTCAACGTCTGTACTCGCTCTCCAGCCGCCACGCGTCGCCTTCCTGTCATTTTCAGAATGTTAGGGGCATAAAGAGTTTTCTGGCCCATCGGAAAGCTTAATGAAAAGCAGAAGTACACATACCTGAAGCAGCGTCAACTTCCTGAAATGTTGGTGTGACATTGCATGAAATCTTAGTGGCAGCTTCAGCTTCCTGAAATATTTTCAAATTTCAACTAAAACACTTTACATTATACACCCACATCTCTTTCATCATGTGTCTCTTCTCCTTGGTGTCTTTTTTCCCTGATAAACTTGCTTTACAGTCCAGAGATTACAGAGCATATGAGAAGTTAAAACATTGTTGGTTTGCCCCTTTATCATGACACCTTTTTCTTTAGTGAATATCAAGAGTTCAACTTATCATTGAGGAATACAGAAAAAGTCAAAACCTAAACACATATAAAAGCATACAACTCCAACAACTTCCAAAAATATGCGTAGAAATCTTTCCTTCATATTGTGGTTTTCATTAACCAACAAACAACTCTGTTAATGATATAAAGAACCGATAAAAGAAACATAAATATTGTGCTGCTTATGGATTGAAAGAGTCTTGAACAACCAAATGAGTAGTTGTTCAAGAACCAAAAAATAAAATTAATAGTTGTCTAATGAGATGAATCTAGACACGAAAACCTGATCACAAAAAGGGAACAAATTGAGTAGATCCTCGAAAATCATTATTGGGAAGAAGAAAATTATGCATTTATAACATAAAAAAAAATCATCAGAAGCACTGAACTTACTAAGGCTTTCTGTGATCTATTATGACCTGATAACAACACCAACTCTCTGAAATCTATATTAAACGGAATAATAGAAAGAAAAATGTTCATAAGAAAATAAACAAATGCAAATCTGTCATCACCAAACATAATACTAAATTACTCACCTCACTCAAAAGAAAATGATCAGGCAAAAAACTCCCATAATACCGCGACTCTCTACCTAGCTATTTCTGATGGTTGCCTAACTTCAGAATGCTACCCTCCCATAATACCGCGACTCTCAATGAGACACTTCAAAATACACTCATCAAACAGTCAATGAGGAATGAAAGAAAGAAGAAATAGCAGACAAAAAAGAAAAAGTGATAAACCTGTAGGGATAGTTTATCGTGTGTGGAGTGATTTACGGAACAGATCCGTAAATAACGGAAGTAATTACGGAATATTAAATTAGAAATAAATACAGGAACAAGAAATTAGATTAATCAGTTAGATCTAACACAACAACTATCACCATGCAGATCTAATCTCAAACAATGAATAATATATAGTACGATGCATAAATCAAAGGACTAGAGATCAAACCGAGGCGAGTAGTTACTCTTTCCAATTGCTCCGGTATGGTGCCCATGGTAGTAGCAACTGTCTCCCAAGATACAACGGCTTTATGTCTCGGATTTAGAGGCACTTCAAAAATCCGAGCTCCGGCGAACTTACAGAATGCTCCAACTTCTCTTCGACTCAAAATCTAGATCTATATGAGAGACTCATTTTGTGGTGGAAAAAAGAGGAGAAAATTTGATGATCTAATTCTCATTCATAGGGATCTTTTATATAGTGGAGAGGAGGTTCCAATACTCGATTCTTATTGGTCGAACGACACATTTTCTTTTCCCTTAAGAAAAGATAATATAGCCGACTTAATTTTATTTGGGCCGACCTTATTAGGTCAAGTCACTAAGTCGGTCAACTAAAACCGAGTTTCGGTTTTTACGTATTTTACATCAACTTTAGACATTAATTTCTCACACTACTACAAAATATGATATAGGTCACACTTAAGATAAGATAACAATCACAGTTTTTAATAAAACCGAGACAGCGAAAATATATATATCACACTTACAACTTTCTATCACACTTATGGAAAAACTGAGATAAGTTATATTAATCAATCTCATTTTTAAAGTGTGACTTAATTGATATGATTTTTCTGTCACAGTTATTGGAAAACCGAGATAAATTATTTCAATCAATCTCATTTTTAAACTGTGATTGAATTGATATGATATTTCAGTCACAGTTTCTAAAAAGCGAGATAATTATATCAATTAATCTCATTTTTAAACTGTGACTGAACTCATGATATTTTTGTCACAACTATAGAAAAAATGAGACAAATTATATCCACTAACAAGAAAAGAGACATAGATCACACTTATCTAAAGATAAGGATCACACTTTTAAAAAACCGAGACAAGTAAAATGTATATTTATCACACTTAATTTTTTTATCACAGTTATTAGGTGTGGAAAAAAAAATGATCACATTTTTTTAGGTGTGATTGAAATAATAATAGATCTCGGCTTTTAAGTGTGATAACAACTACTAAAATAGATCACAGTTTTTAAATGTGTTGAAATTATAATCGATCTCGGTTTTTAAGTGTGATAACAACTATAATAAATCACGATTTTTAAGTGTGATAACAACTAAAATAAATCACAGTTTTTAAATGTGTTGAATTATAATAGATCTCGGTTTTTAAGTGTGATAACAACTAAAATATACCACAGTTTTTATTATCACGGTTTTTAAGAAAACTGAGACAAGAACATCAATCAATCACGGTTTTTAACTGTGATTAAAATAATATGATATTTTATAATGATATTTTAGATTAGTGTGGCCGAAAATGATAATAAAGTAGGCATCGGACCAGCGGTAATTAGTGTGGTTCCTTAATCCAGAGTATCCGGGTTCGTGTCCCAGTGGCACCAAAAAATATGTGTGCGTTTATTTTGTTTTCGAAAAAAAGAATGATCACACTTTTTTAGGTGTGATTGAAATTATAATATATCTCGGTTTTTAAGTGTGATAACAACTACTAAAATAGATCACAGTTTTTAAATGTGTTGAAATCATAATAGATCACACTTTTTTAGGTGTGATTGAAATTATAATATATCTCGGTTTTTAAGTGTGATAACAACTACTAAAATAGATCACAGTTTTTAAATGTGTTAAAATTTTAATAGATCTCGGTTTTTAAGAGTGATAACAACTATAATAGATCACGGCTTTTAAGTGTGATAACAACTAAAATAGATCACAGTTTTTAAATGTGTTGAAATTATAGTAGATCTCGGTTTTTAAGTGTGATAACAACTAAAATATATCATAATTTTTATTATCACGGTTTCCAGAAAAAATGAGACAACAACATCAATCAATCACAGTTTTTGACTGTGATTAAAATAATATGGTATTTTATAATGAGATCTTAGTTAAGTGTGGTCTAAAATTAGAAGAAAGAAAGCATCGTCCTAGTGGTAAACATTGTGGCTCGTTAATCCAGAGTATCCGGGTTCGAGTCCCGACAATGACAAAAATATATGTGTGCTTATATATTGTTTTTGAAAAAAGACACTTTTATTGGTGTGATTTAAATTATAATATATCACGCTTTTTAAGTGTGATAACAACTAAAATAGATCACGCTTTTAAATGTGTTTTAATTGTAATAGATCCTGGTTTTTAAGTGTGATAACAACTATAATAGATCACGGTTTTTAAGTATGATAAGAACTATAATAGATCACAGTTTTTAAATGTTATGAAATTATAACAGATTACGGTTTTTAAGTGTGATAACAACTATAATAGATCACGGTTTCTAAGTGTGATAACTATTATAATAGGTCATAGTTTGTAACTGTGATTGGATTAAAGTACTTTATGTCACACCTCAATATGCCACAATATGGAAGCCGTGACTAACGTGAATATATCACACTTAAAAACCGTGATCTTTATGGTTTTTTGTAGTAGTGTCATTCACCCGATATCTGAATCGAGTGATTCAAAAACCCACCATTATCTACTCCATGAGTAGAATTTAATCATATAAATAACTCTCGATGATATACATCAAAGCCTATCCAAAATTAGCGCTAAATTTGACCGTTTGACCTTGTCGATTCGGTTTTTTCTCCAACAATCCCCCACATGATTGAAAATTAATGCATATGCAAATGCAGACTCAGAAGAGAAGTCAGACGGACAAATATTGCATCAGGAGAGGTAATTTCTGGCCTTGAACCTGCCTTAGCGAAGTACTATCGGATTTACTCGGCTAATCTGTGAACTAGGTCTTGAACTGTTCAGCCTTTAGTGTAAACCAAGACAATAGCACTCACACAATATTTCCCCTAGCACCTTTCGGTTCTCATGGTTGCGTCCGTCTCGGCCCCGGACAACACTTGGTTTCGTAAAAGTGCTTTAGAGAATTCAAGCCTCAAAATTCTCATAAGCGGCCCCACTTCGCACTTACATAGGTGACCTCCTATCAAGGGTATTCTCGCCCTACCCCACTTGAATATCAAGATATAGGAATCATTAAAAGCTAAGCTTAACCTCACACCCTCTCGCATATAGCACTTTTATTCTCTCGTAATGGGTAAGTGCTTTGGACGTTCCTTATAGCTTAGTTGTCCCTTTTGAACCATGATCTTGGGATCTCCAGTCAACATGGTTGGGTTGCCACTACAAGGAAACACGCGTAATAGGCTTCAGTCCCATTCCGGTTGTCAAATTGACATCTGATCTCTAGCTAAACCTTTTGTACGCGGATCCGCGAGATTCTCCTTCGACCTTATATAATCGATGGAAATCACATCATTAGAGATCGATTATTTAATGGTATTGTGTCTACGGCGTATGTGTCGAGACTTACCATTAAACACACTACTATGTGCCCTTCATATAGTCAACTTACTATCGCAGTGTATGCTGATAGCAGCCACTAGTATGGAATATCCTCAAGGAAATTCCTAAGCCATTCAGCGTCTACTCCAACCTTATACAAGGCTATAAACATAGCTTTCATTGTGGAATGAGCTATGCACGTTGGTCATGTAGACTTCCAGGACACAACACCACCACCAATCGTGAATAAGCATCCACTGGTGGACTTCGAATCTTTCGTATCGGATATCCAGTTGGCATCACACTATCCTTCTAATCCTGCCGGATATCTCATATATCGTAATTCCAGACTCATAGCGTACTTTATGTACCTCAACAACCTATTTAAGGCTTTCCAATGGTTGTGATCTGGATTACCCGTGAGCCTACTCATTTTATTCACTGCACATGCTAAGTCTGGTCGTGTACAACTAGTGATGTACATCAGACTTCCAATCACTTGAGAATATCTCAATTGATCCACATGTTCATCTCTGTTCTTGACTAAGTGCATACTTAGGTCAAGTGGAGTGCTCAATGGACTTTTATCAAATACTTTAAATCTTTTCAAAACAGACTCAATATAATGAGTTTGTCACCACAAGTCCATCGAATATTCTAGAGATCTTACTCCCTAGTATCGAAGTTCATTGTTAGCACCTTTATCGTATTCATGATACTCCCATGAGTACTTCCCATTATCAGCATGTCATAGACATATTATCACATATGTGTGTTCTTAATGTAGACATATATATGTCCTACCCACTTGACAACATAACATTGTCAAACTTGATATGCCGTGGCTCTGGCTATTATTCGAGCCACAAAGAGACTTAACAAGTCTACACACCTTACTCTTTAAGTCTGGAACTATGAACCCATCGGGTTGTTCCAAGTACATCTCTTTTTCCAACTCACCACAAACATCCTTTTGATGGATTTCTAGGTTATAGTCTCCAGCTATACCGACGAGAACCCTTATATAAGTAATTCTCGTAACTGGTGAGTAAGAAGTCAAGGCCTTCTTTCTGTCGATACCCTTAGGCTACCAACAACGCCTTACAATAAATCCATCAACCTTTAACTTCTTCTTGAAGATCGACTTGCACTCGAGTGGTTTATTTCCCGTTGGAAGACCAACCACTTCCAAGTGTGGTTTAGCATGATGGATTGTATTTCACTATTTACAGACTCTTTCCAAAAAGGAGCTCTGTAGTAGACATTGCCTCAGCATATGTCCTTAGTTCGTTTTCTACCATATAGGTCAGAAAATCAGGACCAAAAGACTGGGAAGTCTTAGCCCTCTTACTACAATGGGGTTCTTCAAATTCTTGAGAATCTCTCTTTTTTCGTACTCTTATGCCCGCTTACTCATGCTTGCTTCTTCTTTAACACTTTCCTTACAAGGAAAGATATCCGCAGTGAACACCACATTCTTAGACTCGGTGATGACATGTTCATGTACATCATTGATGTCTGATTTATGCACCAAAACCAATAGGCACTAATGATCTTAGATCCTATCACTCACTTTGGTTTAGGTACTTCGACCTTAGCCAAACACCCCCATATTTCCAAGAATCTGTAGTCTTTACATAGTTCATATGGGGTAGCACCCTTCTTCTTTGAAGGGATGTTGTTTAGAATGAATTCTGCTGAGAGGACATCATCCCCCCACAAGTTCTGATGTAAACTCGAACTTATCAACATAGCATCCATCAACTCTTTAAGAGTTTGGTTCTTGCACGTAGCCATTCCACTTGACTGAGGTGTGTATGGTGTAGTTGTTTGATGAATGATGCCGGGCCCTTAGCAAGACTCATGAAACAATACATCATATCCACCATCACAACTCCTATGGATACATCTCATCCGTTTGCTATGTTTATCAGCTTCATTCTGACAACCCTCAAGGCAACACGGGCCTTATCTTCGCTTTTCAGCATCATAATATTTTGGTGCTATACTCAATAAAAGTAACATTATACTTTTATCCCCTCTAGTTTGTATGAATCTGGAGGTTCTGTGTTCCTTTCTACCGGTCTACCGGTGAGGTAGCCAACATGGCTTCAACACATATTAGACACTCGCGATTAGGATCAAATTTCAAATTTGGTAACAACACCATGTTCATCAATGGACGAACGAATTTGAAATTTGCAAGTCTTAGTCATAGTGTCACAAGCAAGATTACTCGAGCATGTAAGCAGATCTTAAAGCCAATCTCAATGGCTATTTACGGAGCATTACTTTGTGCTCAACAGACAGTACTCCTGTCACCACAATAATCAATCCCAGATTGATTATTCAAAGAAATCGTTCGTTGCACAAACAAGCTTCTCTTATCTCAGTCCTTTTCCAAGCATAGGAAGAGACCTAGTCAGAGAGACAACATCTGGTGCCCCCATTAGGCACATACAAATGTGTCACAATGGACACAATAATATTTGGATTCACCTCGGTGTTTCCTACCATTTTTGTTCAGCGAACAAAAGATCAACACAATTTTCCGTATCTAGTTTGGTTGTAAACGCAACCCCAAAGAGAAACATATCACCGATATAAACCATACAAGATAACACATCACACCACCTGGATAATTTAAAATAACCCTGAACACATCTCAGAATTTCCCAAACGGATAAAAGGACTAATTGTCGTTATTCTACTGCCGAGAAACTAGTTGCAATAAGTTTAGGCATTTAGAGAAAACAATTTTACTTGTCTAACTTCCCTAAACATGTGACTTCATTATCCAAATCAATCCCATCGACACGCAATTGCCTTTGAGAAGACAATAAATTAGGATCTTTCCATAAGATCATTTAATTATGCGTTTCCAAACGATAACTATTATATTCTTTAATTACCGAAATGCATGAAAACAAACAGAGAATACCACCGATCTACTAAATTAGGTTTCCTTGGCACAAATACCCTGTTATAACCAAGTACTCTATCAACTTTTTAGGTGAAGACAATCACGGGAGACGAAGACATTATTCTTTATTCACAGGCCGCATAGGAAACGAATCCCACAAAGTGAATATTATGATGCATATAACCAACCACTCGATCAGGTAATTAGACCATAGTATTGGACTCAAACAATAATTAACTCTCTAGAGAATAAAAAATTTCTTCCGTATTTACATCCTGACAATAAATGCTTGCCATACTTAGGCGATAACAATCAATGTATATAAAAGAGATTAATCAATAATGTCTATTATTTTATTTTATCTATTATAATTATTATTTTCCTACAGAAATAAACTCTAGTCGCTCTTACACCAAAAAAGTTCAGAATAAGTAAATATTCCATTAGATAGCACACAGCCACTTATGTTTGGTGCCAACCAAAATGCAATTGAAAAGCAACTTAATTTAACCTTCATCACACATGATGGAGCACATCCACAAACGAACCTCATAACACGATTATTAAATCATAAATACCGTGATTGTATTAAGGGGCACTATGACAACTTGCATAATTGACCACATAAATTATTTTCAGTAAATACGGACAAGTATTTAGATCGCACCAAATCTCTAACGGAACTGTACCTTCGCAAAAATATAAGTATATATATACTTTCTTAAACTGGATGCAACATATTAAATTGCACACATGCAGCATACACAAAGTATATCATGCACTATGTAAATATTAAGCATGCTGCTCCTCACGAGGAAAAGAATTACTTTTTTTTTTCTTTTCTTTCTTCTTAAACAATAAGTAGTATGACGATGCTGGAAATCGTCCAGTAACCAATGCGGGTCAATCCTCTATGTGACAACGACCGGTAACCCTAAAAACCCTAAATTATTGTACAGGGATGAGATGTTTAGTGTGTTCGGACTGAGCTCTCAGAATATTTCTGGGAGTTGCCTACGTATCCAATAATCGAATTGGAATCCAGTCATCCGTAGTTCCTTAGGGTCGTTTATATAGATCATCTCTCGCCCCTCTTACTTGGTGGGCAAGTATTATAATTAATAATTAATCCCTAAGGATAAATATGACTCAATCCCCAAAATAAGAGATAATTATGGACATATTTAATGTCAAGATTAGAGCCTTTATGACTAAGGATTCTTTCCATATGCGTTTATCCCACACGTGGAATAACAATGAGCCGTTTGGAAGGTTACCCGTTCAGCCCCCAAAACCAACACGTCCGAACCGGCGCCTCCTCCTCTTCGCGCCCTTACCGTCCCGCGGCGGCCGGAGGAGGAGCTCGACCGGTCTCCCGTGGTAGACGATCCGCCCTCTCGCTCGGCCATTGGGCCTTTGGCCCTTAAGACCTTAACCTCGGGAGCGGTAACTTATTAAGCACCCCTAAAGGTGACGCGTGGCCTAATCCGGGTCGAGTATCATCATAAGCCCCCCAGATCTGACTTGACTTCCTTAGTCGGTCAGATCTGCTCGGTTTGGCGGTTCGTCTGACACTTGCCCGGTCTCGCGTTTCAAACTGACAGTGCCAGCTGGTGGCCTATTTAATAGATAATTATTACATACGCGGTTTGCGAGGCGTTTTTCCCTCTTCTCTATAACTGACGTCGCTTGAGTGTCAGGAGAGAGGTTATAAACCCGTCCCCTCATATCAGACCCTTTCTCTTCCTTCGCCGCTATTAATTCGAAGTCTCCTCTCCGGACTCCCCGCATTTCCAAGTAAGTTTCCAACTCTTATTGCTTTTGTTCTTTTACATTTCTTCTTCTCCTCTACTTTTCTCGCCTTTATGAGGGCTAGTACTGCCTCTAGCAGCTCCATTGATAGAGAATTTGAGTCCCATTCTGAATCAGAAAACGAGGTCACTCAGCCTTTCATCCAGTTCGGTGGCCCTATAGATGTTTCTGCGCTGAACACTATTGCTGCTCGCATAAATTCCGAGTAGATCGTCACAGATCAACCCTCATCTAGGTCTAGATACCACTCTGCCTTTGGATTTTCCTCCTTAAATTAGTGCCTCAGAGCCCATATGACTGCCAGAACGGCTATAGGTGCTTTCGGTGTTAGGTCTAAACTGACCCAGGATGGACTCTTGCAAATTTGTAACCGGTATGGCATGACACGGACCACTATGCCCCCCGCTACTGGGGGTTCCCATCTTTATGCCCATCGCCCCCGCAGGGATATTGCACAAAGTACAAGGATCGCCCGTCCGCGGCCTTAGAGTTCCCTTCTGTCCGGCATTCTTGGCCGTACTGAGGCATTACCAACTGGGATCTGCGCAGATCGCCCCTAACGGTGTTAGGGCAATCATTGGTTCTGCGATTTTCTTCCGCTTAGCAGACACGGAGTTCGACGTGGATCTTTTTAGGACCTTTTATCAACATAAGAAGGTAAGGAACCACAACGGGTGGTATTACTTTCCACGCCGTACTGACCAGCGGAGGGGGGTCCCCATGCTTTCTACAGGAAAATCTTCGATCCATGAATGGAAGAATAACTTCTTCTTCATTCGCCACGATGGACACCCGGAGTTGAGTAACTGGAATTACTTCCAGCTCCCCGCCGATGTGTGCCCCACTACGGTTGGTGAGAACTTGCTGAATGATATTGCCAATGCCAATGTTCTCCTTGATTTTGAGTACTGGTCGGACGAACTGATCGAAGCTGCGCGCTTGTCCGATGCTGGCCCCGAGCCCTATTTAAGGCTTACTCAGGACGAATACGACCATCGTAGGAGTTGCCCTCTTAATTTCCTTTGCCTTGCATACTTAATGTTATGGTTCTTCTCTGTTCTAACAATTTCTGCCTTTTACAGTGGCTGACGTTGCAGACATTTTCGACCAAGCACAATGAAGAGGAAGATGTGCTCGAGCCCCAAAGCAGAACTTGGAGGTTCGAGAGAAAGGCGGCACCGAGCCCGAACCGCCTAACCCGTAGGCCGACCCGGGAATTTCCCGTACCGGCCTTCAACAAGACGACCCGACCCCGGGAGCACAAAGATGCCGAGCAAAGAGAGGATAGTCCGGTCATTCCGGACGTCTCGTACACACGTGTGACCGCCAAGGCGCGCCCCCGCGATCCGGACGGAAAAGGCCTAGGTCTGGCCAGGAGGCTTCTGAGGGAACTTCGGGCTCTTCGGCCGAATTCTTAGCTGAGCTGCCGGACAAAGATCTGGCATCGATCGTAAGTCTCCTTATCCGTTTGTTGTAAAACACCTTTCTACCCCTGCTCGCCTTACACTTAACATTTACAGGTGGTTAAAGCTGGGAAGGAGGTTCTTCACCGACTCAATGACTTCTCTTCCCAGAAGGCATCTTTGGAGAAACGGATTTCTGACCTATCTGCCAGCCGCAACAAACACAAAGAAGAATCTTTGTCCAAAGATGTCCAGATTGCAGATCTGGAGAAGGTCGTGCAGGCTCAACGAGCAGAGTTGGAGGAGCTGCGTGCATCTGGGGCTGTCCGTGAAGAGGCCTTGGCCAAACTTCAAGCTGATCATGCGTCGTTGGAAACTGCTATGCCTGAACGAATTGCTCAGGCCATCCATGAGTATAAGAGCTCGCAGCATTTTACCGGGGCCTTAAAGGTGTTACTTGGCTCTATCTTGAGCCACGGGTATACCCTCGGTGTTAACCAGCCAAAGAGCAAAGGCTCCGAGCCGGTTATCTCGCATCTTCAAGCATGGCAGCTCCTTTGCAAGCCGTGCGGCAACGAGTTGTACCAGTGCCAGCCGAGGGAGTATCAAGCCGGTGTGGACCCGGGCCGAGAAGTATGGACGTCGATCTGCGACCCGTCAGACTGGAACCTCCCCAGCTCAGCGTTCCGGCACCCCGACCGATCCGCCTCATGAGGCAGCTGCCAATCCTTAAAAAATCAAGGGCTTCATTATTTTGTTGAAAAACTTTGCACCATTTTTTCCAACTTTTGCTATTTCTTGTTAACTTTTGCCGTTTCTTGTTCTTGAATATTTGTGCCTTTTTGGCACTTGTTCTGTAATATGTTTTTCTTTGGCATCTTCATTACTATTGCTTTGACTTTTGGTTTTGCCCTTACTTTTGTTATGGCCCTTTACCCCCCTGAAGTACGTCGTTTATAAAGCTTCGCTTTTTCAAGGAAGTACTTCAGTGTGTGCGCTGATCGTCTGTCCTGCAGACTTAGGAAGTATGATTACGTCAACTTGCTAAGTATTTTAGGTCTTTTGCAGCTCCGCGCGTATTATTAGTCCAGCCCGACTGTACTGTTTCAGACCTTTTGGGTTAGCCTTGGCAAATTTTTTATTTTTTTTTTATTTTTTTTTTACTGAATCCGACCTGCGGATCAGTTTGCTGAGTCTGTCCTGCAGACCTCTTTGGATTTGCCTTGGCAAATTTTTTTTTCCGACCGAATCCGACCCGCGGATCGGGCGCCGAGTCCGTCCCGCGTCCCTTTTTGGATTTGCCTTGGCAAATATTTTTTATCGAATCCGACCCGCGGATCGCCCGCCGAGTCCGTCCCGCGTACCTTTTTGGATTTGCCTTGGCAAATATTTTTTACCGAATCCGACCTCGCGGATCGCCGCCGAGTCCGTCCCGCGTACCTTTTTTGGATTTGCCTTGGCAAATATTTTTTACTGAATCCGACCTGCGGATCAGTTCGCTGAGTCTGTCCTGCAGACCTTTTTGGATTTGCCTTGGCAAATATTTTTTACTGAATCCGACCTGCGGATCACTTCGCTGAGTCCGTCCCGCGTACCTCTTTGGATTTGCCTTGGCAAATATTTTTTACTGAATCCGACCTGCGGATCACTTCGCTGAGTCTGTCCTGCACATCTTTGGATTTGCCTTGGCAAATTTTTTACTGAATCCGACCTGCAGCTTAGTCGTGATCAAATAACATAGTGACAATGCATATAGTAATAAAACTCTTTATTCGATATTTGATGTCTGACTACAATTTATTCAAAATTAAGAACGCTAACTTAACAAATAGTCTGGAACCTGTCCTAGACGTAAAACTTTCTCAAGTTGAGGCATTCCAAATCGCGAGGAATAGTCCCCCACTTGCGTCGGCCGCCTGATATGCCCCTTTACTATGTACTTTGACCACCTTGTAAGGCCCTTCCCGCCGGGAGCCGCTTCCCTTGGGGTAATTGCTTACTAACTTCATTCTTTCGGAGCACCAGGTCCCCCTCTCTAAAGTACGAGTGCTTAACTCGAGAATTATAATATTGAGAAATTCGTTGTTTGTACTTAGCCATTCTTATGAAGGCTATGTTACGAGCTTCCTCCAGATCGTCCTTGGAATGTCTAAGTTCTGCCTCTTGTTCACCTTCTGTGTAGAGCGTTGTTCGTGGAGAAGATAGGCCGATCTCGGCTGGAATCACGGATTCGCATCCGTACGCTAGGCTGAAAGGGGTTTCTCCAGTGGCTGAGTTCGGAGTTGTTCTGTATGCCCATAATATATTAGGCAGGTGATCCGTCCAATTCTCTTTTTCCTCCTCTAAACGTTTCTTCAATCCTGCCTTGATCTGCCTGTTGGTCTGTTCGACCTGGTCATTAGCTTGGGGATATCCCACAGAAGTGAAGTGTTGTGTAATATGTAATTCATTGCACCACTCCCTGACGATCCTGTCTTCGAACTGAGTCCCATTGTCCGAAACCAAAGTCTTTGGGATTCCATACCTGCATACTATGCTCTTCCACAAAAATTTCTGTATCTGCCTTCCTGTTATAGTGGCCAATGGTTCAGCTTCGACCCACTTGGTGAAGTAATCGATTGCCACAATTAAAAACCTGACGTTGCCTGGGGCTCTGGGGAGTGGCCCGACCAGATCTACCCCCCACTGATCGAAGGGCTAGGGGGAGATCATCGGAACCATCTCTTGGGATGGCCGATGTGACAAGTTGTCATGCACCTGGCATGATCTGCACTTTTCCACCAATTCCTTGGCGTCTTCCAACATTGTTGGCCAGTAATAACCGAACAGCCGGCACTTCCTCGCAAGCGTTCGTGCTCCTTGATGATTTCCACGTATGCCTAAATGCACTTCCCCGAGCAGTAATTCCCTTCTTCTTCGCCACACATCTCAACCATGGAGCAATATAAGATCTCGCGGTAGAGTACGTTTTCGAACAGTGAGTATCTCACTGCCAAGAGCCTCGTTTTCCGAGCCTGAACTCTGTCTTGAGGGAGGATATTGTCTCTAAGATATAACACAATTGGATCCATCCACGTACTGGCCTGCCTAATTGGCCGTACAGCCTGCTGCTCGTAGCTTCTTTCTTTCAACAGTTCCACAAGTACTTTCTTTTCTGATAAAAAATTTGATGCCAATTTGGACAAAGCATCTGCCCTCCTGTTTTCAGCTCGTGGTATCTGGTCAACCCGGACCTTTTGAAACTTCTCTAAGAGTGCTTTAGCTGCTGTTAAATATCTTCTCATAGGTTCTTCCTTAGCTTCATATTCTCCGTTTATGTGATTCACCACGAGCTGCGAGTCACTATACACCTGCAGATCGTCCGCCCCAAGCTTACTTGCCAACGTGAGTCCCGTAATCAAAGCTTCGTACTCAGCCTCATTGTTTGTAGCCTTAAAATCAAATCTTAGAGCGTAGGGGAATTCCTCCCCTTTGGGGCTGACTAATAGGAGACCTGCTCCTGCGCCGTCTTTACTTGACGCTCCATCAACGTACAAGTTCCACCTACGTACCCCTTGTTTCTCAAGATCAACATCTAAACCAACAGATACTCCTTCGGCCAGAAAATCCGCTAAAACCTGTGCTTTGATCGCAGTCCGTGGTCTGAAATCAATGTCATATTCCGCCAGTTCGACAACCCATTTCGCCAACCTACCTGAAGTTTCTGGTCGTCCTAATATCCGCCGTAGCCGGCCGATCGCTGATGACAAGATGGGATGTGCCCGGAAGTAAGGTCTCAACTTCCTTGAGGCATGTACCAACGCTAACGCCGCTTTTCTCGCGTTTGAATATCTAACTTCGGTCCGTGGAGAGCTTTGCTCACGAAGAAAACGGGTACCGTTGTCCATTCTCGCTCTTTTACCGCATCGCGCTCGTGCTTCTTCAACTACAGCTAAATAGACGAACAGAGGTTCTCCTTCCTGAGGAGCTGTCAAAGTGGGCAATTCGGCTAAGTACTTCTTTAGTTCATCGAACGCGACCTGGCTTTGTTCGTTCCAATGAAAAGGGCTAGCTCTCCGTAAGATTCTAAAAAAAGGCAAAGCACGCTGTGCTGATCTCGATAAAAATCGTTCGTGCGCCTATCCGCCCGTCGCCGCCGAACTTCTTTGATGTTCTTTGGTGGGGACATGGTTTTTAATGCTTCGATCTTATCCGGGTTCGCCCCGATTCCGTCTCCGGATATCATGTATCCTGGAACTTCCCGTATCCGACCCCAAACGTGCATTTCTTTGGATTGAGCTTCATACGAGTCTCCCTTAGACCCCAAAGACTTCTCTAACATCGTCCAAATACCGATCAAGAGACTCGCTCTTGATTAGAGGTCATCCACGTACACCTCCATACATCTTCCTATCTCGTTTGTCAAAAATCGAGTTAACAAACTCTCCGATACGTTGCCCCCGCATTTTTGAGTCCAAAAGGCATTGTGACGTAGCAAGACGTCCCAAACTCGTTATGAAAGCGGTCTTCTCTCGCATCTTCCGGATCCATCACGATCCGGTGATAACCTTTGTAAGCATCCAAGAATGCGAACACTTCATATCCCACAAAGGGAGTCCACTAAACGATCAATCTTGGGCAGAGCGTAACAATCCTTCGGGCACGCCTTGTTCAAATCCGTGAAATCTACGCACATCCTCCAACTCCCGTCTGGCTTCTTGACTAGTACGGGGTTGGCTAACCATTCAGGGTACATCACTTCCTTTATTATGCTTGCTTGCAGTAGTTTCGTTACCTCTTGCTTGATTGCTTCAATACGCTCAGGGGCGAAGTGCCTTTTCTTTTGACGAATAGGCTTCTTGTTCGGATCCACCTTTAATCTATGTACCGCCGCATCGTGGGATAATCCCGGCATATCCCGTGCCCTCCAAGCGAACACATCTCTAAAGTCTTCAAGAATCTTCACCAATGATTCTTTATGTGGGGAGGGGATCCAGGCCCCAATGCGAACCGTCGAGTCTTCCCCGTTCGTCCCATAGACGTACAGCCTCTCGTTGTATCCTCGCACGACCGCCTTCTTCTTCACCGGGTATTAGTTCCTCAATACAAACCCGTTGCACCATTTTCCCATTTACCGTTGCAAGATAGCAGCCTCCCGGCTGTTTCTACATCGCCTCGATTTCTATCGACCCCTCCCCCGTCGGGATCTTCATGCTAACACGGGCCGGCGAAATCACAAACCCCGAAGATCTATAAGGGCCGGCCTTCCCATTATCACGTTGTAAGCCGATGGTGCCTTCACCACCACATAGTCCACCATTAGGGTTCTCGCTCCTCGCGCCTTCTCCAAAGGTAGTGAGCAAACTTGATCACCCCCAATGGATGAACCGGAGGTCCCGCGAAGCCGAACGCAGGTGTGGAGACAGAGTCGGTTCGGCGTCCCTCGCCATCGCTATGAAGACATTATGGTAGAGGACATTCACGGCACTACCCGTATCCACACAGATTCTTTTTATCCCGGTTCCCGCTAATCACGCCTTCAATCACCAATCCTTCGTTGTTGATCACTAATGGTAATGAGTCCCTTGGTCCATACACTACTTCTCCTGACATCCTTTGCCTCTTATTCGTGGAAGTAGGGGTAACGTACCCGCCGTTTCCCTCTTCTGTCACCTTTGAACTGTTCGGCCCCCCTGAGATCGTATTGATTGTGTTCACAGGGCGATTATCCGCATGTCCTCCAAAGATCGGAGAACGATCTCTTCTCCACCTCTCGCTCATCTCGATGATCCTTATCACCGTTATTCCTACGCTTAAACTCTCGCCGCCCCTTGGGCTCGCCTTGTTGAGACCGATCTATAACTTCATCAAGTTGCCCTTCCATTACCGCTCGCGTCAATGTCTCGGATCGGTCTCTCGCACCGCTCCGAGTCATGTCCTACATCCTCGGTGATACTTGCAATACTTGCTTTGATTTCTCGTTCTCCCTAGGCCCTTTCATCGGGGGGGGGTCCTAGCAATGCCCTTTCTTTGCATTATCGCAAGGACTTGTTCGCGAGGTCCGTCGGCCGGGATGAAGTCTCCGTCCCGCGCAGCTCCTTTCTTCCCCGTACGATCGTAGATGGGCGCAGCTTACCCGATCCCAAACCGACTTTCTTTTTTTTGTCCGATCTTTCTTCGTGCTTGTTTTTCTTGCTCTCACCCTTTTCCATCTCTCTTTTAAGTCGATTTGCTTCTTCTCCCCGGCGTACTTATATGCGACGTCCGTACATTCTTCCATTGTGTTTGGGAGCTTGTCGTTAAGCTTTGCGTGTAGCCGTCCCTCTCGCGTACCCGCCACGAAAGAGGCGACCAAAGAACCCGTCATCCGCGTCCCGAACTTGTGCGGCCTCTTCATTGAATCGTTTTATAAAACGCAATACGGATTCATCTTGTTTTTGTTTTAAAGTTAACGATGAGTTTGATTTCTTTGGAAAGGTCGTGCCGCAATGAATGCATGAACGAACTTCCCGGTCAAAGTCCCAAAGTCCGAGATTGATCTAGAGGGATCCCGTTGAACCACTCCCTAGCTCTTCCAAGCCAGAGTTCGGGAAAAGTCTTGCACTTCATCTCGTCCGACGCATTATATAGTTCATGTGGGAGATGAACCGGTGCATATGATCATAAGGATCCTTGGATCCATCATATGCGCTTATCTTCGGAATTTTAAAACCCGCCGGACGGGGATAAGGGTTTATATGCTCGGTGAAGGGCGACGCACGCAGCGTATAATTGTCCGATCGCTACCGCGTATTGTCCAGTTCGGCCTTGGCCGTGTCGTTCGGGTAACGCGTAACTCCGTGGTCCGTATGGGTGCTTGACTCTACGATCTCAGGTTTAGCAGGGGCCTGGTGTTGGAGATTGTCTTCGGGTTTTTCTGGGGGGTCCCTTCCCTTGAGGGTCTCGTCCAGAATAATCTTGATAGTGGTATTATCTAGATTCTTCAGAGCGTCAACCAATGCCTGATTGGCTGGGTCCTGAAGAACTGGATCTACCTGATCTCCTTGGAGATTGGCCCCTTTCTGGGCCGCCCCATCCTGAGTTTCGCCTTGAATAGCTGGAGTTCCTCCCTGTTGGGTCGGATCTGCATTCTTCTTGGTTGTATTCTTCGGTGGTGCCATAGCGTTTTTAGGGGTTCTTGTTTTTTGGATCAGTTATCAGTAGAAAGAACCCTCCTTCTAGCGCCAATGACGATGCTGGAAATCGTCCAGTAACCAATGCGGGTCAATCCTCTATGTGACAACGACCGGTAACCCTAAAAACCCTAAATTATTGTACAGGGATGAGATGTTTAGTGTGTTCGGACTGAGCTCTCAGAATATTTCTGGGAGTTGCCTACGTATCCAATAATCGAATTGGAATCAAGTCATCCGTAGTTCCTTAGGGTCGTTTATATAGATCATCTCTCGCCCTCTTACTTGGTGGGCAAGTATTATAATTAATAATTAATCCCTAAGGATAAATATGACTCAATCCCCAAAATAAGAGATAATTATGGACATATTTAATGTCAAGATTAGAGCCTTTATGACTAAGGATTCTTTCCATATACGTTTATCCCACACGTGGAATAACATCGGAGCTGTTTGGAAGGTTACCCGTTCAGCCCCCAAAACCAACACGTCCGAACCGGCGCCTCCTCTTCGCCGCCCTTTACCGTCCCGCGGCGGCCGGAGGAGGAGCTCGACCGGTCTCCCGTGGTAGACGATCCGCCCTCTGCTCGGCCATTAGGGCCTTTGGCCCTTAAGACCTTAACCTCAAGGAGCGGTAACTTATTAAGCACCCCTAAAGGTGACGCGTGGCCTAATCCGGGTCGAGTATCATCATAGTATTCAACATATCACTATAACTGCACGCTTCTATTGAGCCTCAACAACACAGTAACTCAAAACCATGGCTATTAAAATAGAACCAAATTCCCGTAAAATAAAAACACGATACTAAACCAATATTTTGTGTGATCCTTCACACGATTTAATTTGTCTTAAGCTTGTAGGGATAGTTTATCGTGTGTGGAGTGATTTACGGATCTGATCCGTAAATAACGGAAGTAATTACGGAATATTAAATTAGAAATAAATACAGGAACAAGAAATTAGATTAATCAGTTAGATCTAACACAACAACTATCACCATGCAGATCTAATCTCAAACAATGAATAATATATAGTACGATGCATAAATCAAAGGACTAGAGATCAAACCGAGGCGAGTAGTTACTCTTTCCTTAAGACAAATTGCTCCGGTATGGTGCCCACGGTAGTAGCAACTGTCTCCCAAGATACAACGGCTTTATGTCTCGGATTTAGAGGCACTTCAAAAATCCGAGCTCCGGCGAACTTACAGAATTCTCCAACTTCTCTTCGACTCAAAATCTAGATCTATATGAGAGACTCCTTTTGTGGTGGAAAAAAGTGGAGAAAATTTGATGATCTAATTCTCATTCATAGGGATCCTTTATATAGTGGAGAGGAGGTTCCAATACTCGATTCTTATCGGTCGAACGACACATTTTCTTTTCCCTTAAGAAAAGATAATATAGCCGACTTAATTTTATTTGGGCCGACCTTATTAGGTCAAGTCACTAAGTCGGTCAACTAAAACCGAGTTTCGGTTTTTACGTATTTTACATCAACTTTAGATATTAATTTCTCATTCACCCGATATCCGAATCGAGTGATTCAAAAACCCACCATTATCTACTCCGTGAGTAGAATTTAATCATATAAATAACTCTCGATGATATACATCAAAGCCTGTCCAAAATTAGCGCTAAAGTTGACCGTTTGACCTTGTCGATTCGGTTTTTTCTCCAACAAAACCATCATGAATGGAAAAGAATATCAGTACCTTACGTACCAGCGGTATGTGAAATGAAGAACCAACTTGTATTGCGACTGTTCATCCATTTCTTGGCCTAATTTTTTTTTCTTCTTCAGAACAGCCTTGGCTTCAAGATCACCATACCACACGGTTTGGCACAATAACAAACTAAGCACTGACATCTGACATAGAAATAATGCCAATAGACCGAAAATTAAGTTTGGACCTTACCAACACGTTCAACATCACCCTTTCCTCTCCTTCCCGTGTACCTGCAACTTCTTTAGCCTAAGTATAGAATTAGAATGTCTTAGTAATCACAATAAAAACATTAATAAACATGACAAATGGGGATGAACACTAGAATCTGTTAAAGAGTTGTGACAAAATCTCCACAATTAATCACTCAGTCTTAAGATTACCATGATTCATCAATGTTTCTCCAAATTAGCCACCTAGTCATTATCATTCTACATAAATGTCACCATGAATGGCACTGCACAACAGATCAGTACCGGCATAGAAATCGCCGGTCTACAACATAATTGAAATATGCAGAGTTAGAGTAAAACAAATTAAATGTCAACAAATTACAAATAGAAATCGTCGGTCTATAACATAATTGAAATATGCAGTGTTAGAGTAAAAAAAATTAAATGTCAACAAATAACCAATAAAAGTGAAAATGGAAGGAAAAAAATCTAAATTTGACATACATACCATGCAGTGTTTGAGTTTCTTATGGGAAGCGGAAAGGCATCGCTAAAGAAAATCGTCATCTTCGACATTCATACGCAATTCATTCAGTTGTTATCATGAAGCTATCCGAGATAAGTCGAAGCAACATAATCACCTACCCGTTTTCTTTCGCTTTTTATGGCTACAGAACATGATGAGCTAACCATATTGAAAAACAAAAACGTAAACATTAAACATATTAAATGATTGTCGTAACCTCGATGATAACTCTTACAGAACATTTATCAACAAATAGTGTGCATAATGATCGCCATAAGCTCAATGAAAGCTTAACTAATTACCTGTAACGCTTCATTACCTGTGAATATGGAGTCTCCAATAGAAATTCTAAGAGAAGCTGACATTAAATCCATTATTCATTAATTAAAAAGAATTAGAATTATAAGAAAAAAAAAACAAAAAAATAACTCTGAATCTTCACGAACATATGGGAGGAGAACTAGTCTTCAAAACGTGTCCACGAGACTTTTTCTTTGAGTATGTAATATCCTGGTTTTCGAAAAAGGGCATCTTAGTCTTTTAACGAAAATCAAAATATTGTTTTTATTTTAATAATGGAATTAATGAAAAGAAAGGAAATTAAAGGATTTATTATATTTAAGGATTTAATTAATTAATGGGGATTATAAAAGGAAAACTAATCCTAAATTAACCTAATGAGTTCTACGTGTAAATTATCTGAGGAGTGGCGCATGTTTTGAAAAAAAAGAAGAGTAGAGACTTTCGAAATTCGAGGCTAATCCGTCGCTCATTTCAGCAGACGTATCAAGGGGAAAATATTCTACGGAAAGAGAGCATCGTTCTGATACCAACAATTAACCGGTTGGAGAAGGTTAGATTTCACCTGTTTTTGGTTCTGAGAAGTTATGGCTGCAAATTCTTAGTATAAGTTAGATGTTCTGAGTTTAGATTGCCTTGATGTTCAAGAATCGTAGTATGATCAATTTGGTTTGATCAATTTGTAGGTTGAATCGAAAGCTAGGTTCTTTTGGTGTTTTGGATCGTTTGTTGCTCGCAATTAAGGTAACGGGATTTTCATGTTGAATGATAGATGTTTTATTATGATTAATGTGAAATAAGGGGGTGTTCTACGGTATTTAAGTATGTGTTTATTTATTCATGATTGTTGCTATCTTATATTTATTATAGGGTTGTTTCTTTATTTTTTTATATACCATTGTTGCCTGCGATTTTCGGAAATGAGAAAAGAAGTTAGACTCTGATCATGGTGTATGGTGCTGGCTGTAGTAGTAGTCGTTGAAAAAAATAATAATAACCAGAGGAATGCAGGAAAAGAAGGAAAAAAAAATTTAAAAAAAAAAGGGAATTGACATATACCTATTGCTGTAGTTGCCATAGGTTGCCAAAGAAAAAATATATATCTTTTCTTTTCTTTCTACTACTAATAAGAAAACAAAATTTCTGGTGACGTGTTCGATCCGTGAACGATTTCAGCAAGTTTGATGCTTCCTCCGTAAGTTTAATATTAATATTAATATATATATGTAGATTTAGATTTTTATTATTATTTTATTACACGCCATTTTGTAAAAGAAAAAAAAGAATTGAAGGGGGATGTATTTCGCATTTTCCTCGCTGCCATCATTGCCTTCACGTCCATCCCTATGAAGCCGAGCGGACAGGATTTGCCCGTACGTTTTTCCGGTCTCTTCTTTCTTTCGGTCACAGGCAAGTTGCAAAATGGTAAAGAAAAATCGACGGCCGGATTTTCTTCTCCCTGTGTATGAGTAGACCTAACGATGTGTTGGACAGGTCAAGGGGCTAATCAAAGCTGAAAATACGTCAATTAGGATTAAGTCTGGTTTATTTAAACAAATTCATCTGTGTTGGTTGGTCATTGTTCCAATTAGCTAGTTGCATCAGGTAAGAATGTAAACGTTGCTGCTAATTAAGGTACACTGCAATGTAAAGATGTATGTTTGTTAATATAAGCAATTTATTTGTTCTTTGCAGGTTATTTGTTACATGTCGTGTGAATAAGATCACTTTAATTTCCGGTTGCACCACGAGTCGGGAGTTCGGTGCTTTCATTTGAAGCCGTAAAAGAATTGTTGCTAAAGAAGAGGTACTTGTGAATTATCATGCATCTATATGGCCCAGCTTTTCCTTTCATTTGTGATAGCAGTTGAAAATACATTACTGTAAACTAAATATGAAAAAATATTCATTGTGAAAGAGTAGTGTGTGTGTGTGTTCAGTGGTGTTTTATCTTCATGAATTGAAATTTCACATAGCCTACACTAATAACATAGGCGAACCAAATGACATCTTGATCTTTTAGTGTATTCATTTTCTTGATCTTGTTTACTCCTTTTAGAATTTTTGGTACCTGATATATTGATATTACAGTTATATGTGTTTTTTCCGGTGAAGTAGCTTTTCCTTTTAATCAATTATGATTATGAACTACTTTCCTGTATTATGTTGTTGCTTAATTTGTATTTTTAATACATCGTTGAGCTTTCTTGATGTTTATATTCTCAAACTGGGAGGATGTACTAAAAATAGTCTGAGCGGTTCATTGTTTGCACTGTGAGCTTATTGTGGTGTCTATAGTATGAAAATAATGTGGTTAGATGTTTGTTGTAAAAATGTTCCTATGGCCTGATAATTGGATAATGCCTGTGATTTGTTTTATTAAACATGTTCATTTCCTACTTGGTTTGTGAGTATGTTAAAAAAGGAAATCGGGTATTTATAGGTTTCTAAAATAATGGGTTACTTGTGTTGGTGATTATGTTGAATTTTACTACTTTGTTTCATGAATTTAACATTGTATGGATATTCGATTTTATACAACAGAGTTCTGTGTATGATTCTTCATTTGATTGAGGTTCAAAGGTTATTGTTTTGGACACACACAGTTGTTCTGCACAGCTTTTGTTGGTCTAATATAAGTTTGGGGTTTTGGGCTCTGTTAAAGTGTCCAGTAAGTATGAGTTGTTATGAGTTAAAAAAATATACATTGTACCGTGGCTGAGATCCAGGGGATGTTAAGGAAATGCTATTACGGTTGTCACTATGATGTGATTTGGTCTTGCTCTTCCATGTGATCATTTGTGGTGTGCCTTAATGTTTTCATCTTTTTGTTTTTCTTTGGTTGTGTTATGTTTTTGTGTATATAATCAACTATTTATTCTTGTGTTTATAATAAACTATTTATTCGTTATAAGTATGGTTAACTTGTGTTGTATTTCTTTGAAGGTTGATTGTCACCTTTGGCTAGATAGGAACGTTGATTCCAATCAAAACGTGTGCTCTTTGGTCTACGGGAATGGCTTTGGACATGGTACTTTCTATTTAGTAATTATTTCTATGTTGTTTGGTTTGTCTGTCTATTTATACAGCTTTATTCTCTATTTGTATGTGCTTTAGATTTCAGGGATTTTCGTGGTATTTTGATTAAGATAGTTACGTAGGTGTTTGTGATGGTGACAAAACAATTAGCAAAACCTAGGTATGTTTGTGCATCTGATACGTTCAATCATAGGGGTCTAACCGTTGGTAGTAGCCTCTCAGGTTATGATGAATGTAGGGAATATCGTCGGGCGGCCATTATTAGATGGAAGGAAAAAAAGAACAGAAATGGTTCAAAGACTATTAACGACATGATGGTTCATGTCTAGGCGTTCTGCGTTCCTATATAGAAAATGAGTTAACTGCAGACTGTAGTAAGCAGCCTGGTTGCAAGGGAAGAAGCTTGCTTCGGTGTGTCCCTACGCAGCCTATGAAGTTAAAAAAAAATGCCTCCGTGTCCCAATTGTTAGGCTACCAAATTTGAACATGAAACGGCAAATTTCTGTTGTTCGGGTGGTGAAGTTGTCCTTGCAACTAATAAAATTCCCGTTATATTAGAAGTCTTGCTTCATGGCGCTGATGAAGAAGCTAAGCAGTTCAAGAACTGTATTCGAACTTACAATAATCATCTTGCATTCACTTCCCTAGTCGTTAAGTATGACAAGGATTTAGCTAAAAGAAATAAAGGTATATATACATTTAGGGTTCAGGGTCAAATGTATCATTTTATTAATGATTTGGACAATGAAGGTGAAGGTTTTAAAAATCTTCAGTTCTATTTCCATGACTCCGAATATGAAATTCATGACGTAATCGTGGACCGTCCAAGGCTTTTAGAAACGATACTACAAAAATTACTAGCGGTCTTAACGTAAAATCCATATGCTCGCTTCTTCGAAGTTTAAGATTGTACCCGAACATTGAAGAACGAGAAATTATTTTATATTGTAATCCAAAGATTAGATCAAAGAGTGTTTAATAAACCTACCGTACCTCAAGTAGCAGCTATAATTGGGGAGCCTGAAGGGAATGCAGAAAACAATGTTAGGAACATCAACGTGTACACTCATAGCGGACAATCACGAAAAATTCATTATTATTATGGATGCTTTGATCCATTACAATATCCTCTGATTTTCCCATATGGTGACATTGGATGGCACCAAGGGATTCCCAAAAGGGGTGTTAAGGTAAATAGAAATAAAAGAAAAAGAACAATTGATCCTTTTCCTTTGTTAAATCCAGAGAATGCTCGTAATGCTGAAGATCTGTTGCAACAAGAAAAAGGAAATCTAGAGCTCTTAGATAACAATCCAGATAATGTGTCTATTCGGGAATACTATGCTTATAAATTTCAGATGAGACCTAGCGATCATTCACATGTACTGCATTTTGGTAGGCTATTCCAGCAAATTAGTGTTGATATGTTTGTTAAGATGGAAACCCAAAGACTAGATTATTATAGCTCCCAACAAAAAAATATCCGGAGTGAGTTTTTACAAGGCATAGCCGACGCTCTTGCGAGTGGTGAAAACGATTGCGGCCAGGTAGGACATCGTGTGGTCCTTCCGGCCTCATTTGTTGGTGGTCCAAGGCATATGAAAAGAAAATATTTAGACGCCATGACTCTTGTACAAAAGTTTGGCAAACCGGACCTTTTTATATCGATGACTTGCAATCCTAATTGGCCTGATATTAAAGAACATTTGCTGAAAAATGAAGAGGCTCAAGATAGGCCTGATCTAGCTGTTAGGGCTTTCCATTCACGCTTAGAAGAACTAAAAAATGATCTTTTCAAAAATAATATTTTTGGCGAAGTTGCAGCATTTACGTATGTGATTGAGTTTCAGAAAAGAGGTCTTCCACATGCCCACTTTCTTCTTATTTTAAAGCCACAGTTTAAGTTATACAAGCCAGAAGATTTTGACAAGATTGTTTTGGCCGAGTTACCGGATAAAAAAGAAAACCCTCACTTATATGCGATGGTTCTAAAGCATATGCTGCATGGACCTTGTGGCCCGGCAAATCCAACGAATGTTTGTATGAAAAAAGACGGAAGATGTAGAAATTTCTACCCTAAGGAATACTGTTCTGAAACTGTCATAGGGTCTGATGCATATCCAACTTATAAGAGAAGATTTGATAATAACAGAGTAAAATTAAGAGATGTTTTATTAGATAATAGGTGGGTGGTCCCCTAAAATGCTTATTTGTTGGCTAAATTTGACTGCCATATTAACGTTGAAATATGCTCTACAATAAAAGCGGTAAAAAAATATATATAAATACATATGCAAAGGTAATGATCGTGTAATGTTTAATGTAACTGACATAACTAAAGATGAGGTTGTGGATGAGATTAAGGAATATGTTTCTACTAGGTGGGTTTCAGCCCCAGAGGCACTCTGGAGAATTTACCATATGCCTATGGGTGAGCTGAAACCTGCTGTTATCCATCTACAGCTGCATCTTGAGAATTATCAGCCTATAATGTTTAACAAAAAGAAAATTTTGGTTGATGTATTAGGTAATCCGTTCTGTAGGAAAACTATGTTGACCGAGTACTTTGCTACTAATAAAACGAGTATAGATGCTTAGAAACTAAACTGTACATATAATGAATTCCCGGATCATTTTGTTTGGCTGCCTGATAAAAAAATGTGGAAGGTCCGTCAGAGAGGAAATTCTGTAGGTAGGGTTGTTGCTGCTCAACCAACTGAAGGAGAACGGTATTACTTAAGGCTGTTATTGATAAAAGTTCATTGTCCTAAATCTTTTGAAGACTTAAGAACATTCAATAATATTTTATATAAGACTTATCATGAGTCTGCTTTGCAAAGGGGGTTATTAAAAGATGATAACAGTCAGGAATTATGCTTAGAAGAAGCGTGCACGTTTCGTATGCCATATGAACTAAGAAGATTGTTTGCTACTTTGTTGGTTTTTTCGTGCCCTAACGAACCTAAAAAGTTGTGGCTTAGGTTTCAACATGAAATGATAGAAGATTTTACTAAACGATTAGGAGTGGATGTAGAAGAAAGTAAAAAGTTAGCATTAAAACAGATTAATTCATTTCTTTTGTCGGTGGGGAAAAATATTAACATGTACGGCATTGTACCGCAAGATAAATGCTTCAATGATAAGGAAGACTTGATTAGAGAAGTAAGAGCAGAAAAGAATATTGTGGTTTCTGATGTAGATCTACTGTCACGTAAAAATTTAAACGAAAAACAGAAATGTGCTTTTGATGCTATAATCGGAAAGATATATGGTCACACTTCAGGTGCCTTTTTTATAGATGGCCTTGGTGGAACAGGAAAAACATTCTTGTATAGAGCTTTATTGGCTGATGTAAGGTCCAAGGGGTTTATAGCTTTAGCTACGGCAACCTCTGGAATAGCAGCCTCCTTATTACTGGGTGGTAGAACAGCCCATTCTAGGTTTAAGATTCCGATAGATTTAGCTGCTAATTCAACATGTAGAGTCAATAAGCAAAGCTCAATTGCAGCATTAATAAAAGAATCTAGGTTAATTATATAGGATGAGGCTCCGATGTCGAAAAAAATGCAATTGAGGCTTTGGATGACCTTCTGCAAGATCTTATGGATTCAAATGAGGTTTTTGGTGGTAAGGTTGTAGTTTTAGGTGGTGATTTCCGGCAGACCTTACCGGTAGTTACAAGAGGAACAAAAATGGAAACGATAAATGCATCACTTATTAGATCATACCTTTGGCCGAAGCTTACAGTTTACAAACTGACTGAGACCATGAGAGCTAGGTTAGATCCTAAGTTCACAGCCTTCCTTCTCGACATAGGTAATGGTGTCCACCGCTTTGAAGATGCCGAGAATATAAAGCTCCCCGAAGAAATTCTAATTAAAACAGAAGAGGATAACAGCGGAATGGATAAACTGTTAAGCGTTGTGTTTCCCAACATTTCTTCTCCTACTAATGATCTTAATGTTTCTATTAATAGAGCTATACTAACAACTAAGAACGAGTTTGTCGATGAAATCAATGAAATGTTAATAAAAAAATTCCCAGGAGATGAAACTGAATATTTAAGCTATGACGAGGCTTTAAATCCGCTGGACCAGGTTCAGTATGAGGATATTTTAAACAGCCTAACGCCGAATGGTATGCCCCCCCATAAATTAACATTGAAGCTTAATTGCCCAATTATTTTACTAAGAAATTTAGATCCAACTGAGGGCCTCTGTAATGGAACACGGCTGTTATGCAAAGAATTGGGTAGAAATATTATTCATGCTGAAATTGCAAGAGGTGACTTCAAGGGTAAACAGGTGTTTATACACAAAATCCCTTTGGAGCCTCCTAATGAAGAATATTATCCGATTCCTTATAAGCGTATTCAATTTCCAATAAGATTATGTTTTGCAATGACTATTAATAAATCGCAAGGACAAACATTAGACTTTGTGGGTGTGTTTTTAAAAAAACACGTCTTCTCACACGGCCAATTATATGTTGCTTTGTCAAGAGCAAAAACAGGTGCATCTGTTCGTGTGTTGCTTAGTCAGTCTTTTTCAGAACGAAAAATTCAAAATAAGGCAAGAAATGTTGTTTATAAAGAGGTCCTAACAGAATGACCTTTTTTGGGATGCTGTTGTGCCTTGAATTTTATTTTCCCAATGCTTAAAAGATTGGACATGATTATCAGAAATATTATAACTTGAAACACTTATGTATAGTCAGGGTGTAATGGTAATCCAGAGAGTAATTTGCTATTTCTCCGCAGTAATGGTAATCAAGCTTTGCCCGCCCTTTAAAATAATTTTAACTTATTTTACTTCTGAAATTCTGGACTTGTATGTTACTGGATTTCCTTATTTACTGCACTTTTTCTGTTTTCAGTATCACAGTTTAGACAACTGCCTGATGCCTTATGCAGGAAAACCGGTATATGTGTATAGTATGGGAGGTCATGCTGAGTATCGTGTGGTCCCAGCTCATGGTTTAAGTGTTCTTCCTAGCAATTTACCGTACACGAAATCTGCTATTTTGGGCTGTGCTGTTTTTACTGCATATGGGGCTATGGCTCATGCTGCTAAGGTCCGTCCTGGTGATGCTGTTGCTGTGATCAGTGTAGGTGGTGTCGGTTCAAGGTAGAACTAGCAGAGTCTATTTTATTCATTTCTCGTGATATTCCTGATACGTTTTTCTGGGACTTTTAACTAGAAAACATGGTACAGTTGTCTGTAGATAGCACGTGCTTTTGGCGCGCCTGAGATTATTGCAGTGGATGTACAAGACGAAAAACTGGAGAAAGCAAAATTATTCGGAGCCACTCACACCATTAATTCAAGAAATGAAGATGCTGCTAAAAAGATAAAAGTAATCCCCTTCATTAAAATTCATACGTTTAAAGCACAAAATTTTTTTGCATTTAACTTTCTTTAAGAGCATTGCACTAAAACGAACCAACAGCCCGAAGCTTTTCAGAACATTGGTTGCTGTTTGTTCAGCCTTTTTGTTTTGTGAAAGAGACTTTGAAATGGATGGATATGATGCATTTTTTTCGTTCTGACAGGAAATTACAGGAGGAAGAGGTGTAGACGTTGCAGTGGAAGCTTTAGGAAAACCGCAAACATTTAATCAATGTGTACAGAGTGTTAGAGATGGAGGAAAAGCTGTAATGATTGGCCTTACACTCTCTGGTGCTAAAGGAGAGATTGACATAAACCATTTGGTCCGTAGACAGGTACAAACAATTTCCACTACATTACTGCAATTAATGCTTTTAATAGTGTGTTGCATCAAAAGCTTTAAACAAACTGTGTTTGTTGTGTTCTGCAGATAAAAGTAACCGGCTTATCGTTCTTTTCTTAAAAGCCGGTCTTTATTTAGGTGATATATTCATGATACGTGTTTAGTATTTTAAGTTGGTGGATATGGAAAAAATATATCTGAGCTGGTTAAAGAATGCTTAAACCAACTGATGTGTATAGTGATAATGATATTGTTTGTTAAAGCATTGATTGTTGAAGCTTCTCCAAAAAAAAAAAAGTTGGCCAGGATTTGTATGGCAGAGAGTTCATTGCACAAGATTTTATTGTTGTTGATACCAAGTATGTTAAGTTCTCACTTTCTGATGAACATAACTATGCCGCTGCTTTTATTTACTGTTTCACTTCTCTTTTTGTAGGAAAACTGCCATGGTGATGAGGCTATGGAAGGAAAAGATTAGAGAGTATGGGGATATTTTAACCGAAGGTCTTTCCAATGCAATAATGTTTGTCGGCATGAATATGAAGGTGACAATCTTAAATGGTAAGTTGTAGATTTCTAATATTTATGGTGTATGGTCATTAAAGAGTTTATGCAATTCCTGTAAAATTGTTTACAGTCTCTAAGAAACTGTTGTTATTTCTAGGTTTGTCGTTTTCATCTCATTTGAATAGGATGTTGTTGAGAGAACCTGTCATTCCTGAAGGACCGGTTTTAAAGGAATGGTAATTTTAAAATTCTTGTGATTGCAGAATACATAATTTAGTATGTGAAGCTGGATGTAAAATGAAATGAATTGTGTCTAAAAATAAATATACATGTACATATACTGATTTCTAACTAAAGGATTAGATTAAAGTATACATGTTTCTGCGTCTGGTTATCCTAAAAAAATAGGTATGATGCGAACCAAAAAAACGTTGATGACTTGCTGTCCAAAAGGCTTACAAAGATACAGACATTCTGCTTAAGAAGCCGGCAAATTTCTTGATATTATACCCATAGCAAATGCAACGGCACAAATGGATACGTAATCATCTTTTAACTATTAAGCATTCATTATATGTATGATCAATGTTTATTATTTATCTTCTGATGCAATCATCTTTGATTGTTTCTTTTACTTTAGATCAAAACTGCTTGGATTGCTGGGAAACTCAAACTTGTTCCAGGCCAAGTAAGATTTTGGTACATGCCTTGCAAGAACTGTCACAGATCTCTAACGCTTGGGCGTGAAGAGGAATTGCCTTGTGACTAATACCATGTTCAATGTATGTTCCTATATGTGAACTTCTGGTTGTGTATCAAACGTAAGTGTCGGTTTTACCACACTGATTCTCCTTTTTGCTTCTGTGGACTTATGAACAAAAATTTGTTCCGCGGCTTATTAATCAAAGTAAAATGTTTTATTTTCCATTGTTGCGCTTAAAAATTGTGTTCTCATCGGTTCATTACATGTTACGTTTCTTCATATTTAATATCGCCAAATAAGTTAAAACTTATAGCATGGGCACGCCGTGCGTTGCACGGCATCCCGTTTTACTAGTATATATATATATTAGAAGTGAGAACTGCGGGCTATTCAGTAAGGTAGGATTAAAAAAAAAGAAGGGGAGAAAAAAAAAAAGGGGTTTCATTGTGTTTTATTTATTTTGCTTTTGGTTTGGATATAGTTTCTTTGTGAATAATTTTGGGTTTATGGAGCTTTCCAAATGCACGCGCGACAGTTTTAAAAAAAAATTAAAAATAAATAAATAAATAAATAAATATATATATATATATATATATATATATATATATATATATATATATATATATATATATATATATATATATGATGAGGCAAATAATGCAACACCGATAAACCTGGGCCACGTGTAATCTAAGGATGAGCTGTAAAGGAATCGAACGGCTATAACTGTCTAAAAGATGGTGCTTTTGGTGTTTTATGGCTGAGTCCAAGAATGTATCTTGGATTGCCTACGTATCCTGTGTCAATGTCCAGGAATCAAGCCTTATGTAGTTCCTGGAATGAGGTATTTATAGGCACATGCCCTCTTCTGCCCTAAACTTGGGGCGGTTTGGTCTATTGACATAATTGCCCTTAAATGGGCTTGCCCCCTTGCCCAAGTAACCTGTTGGGCGGTGAGCCCTGGTGTCTGGACGGGAGGTCTTGGTATCGACTCGATGCATGCCGACGTGGGCGATCGAGGTTGGACACTTGCAGAATCTGTCGGTAGTTATAGTCTTCACTGGTGTGTCTCGAACTCGATCCGATGTGGATGATCCTCATAGACTTTCCCACATGTCCGCTGGACCACTCAGATTATTCCACGTGGAGGGTGAAATCCCGTATCGTCATAAGCCCCCCAGATCGGAGGGAAGTTCATCTCGAATGCTGAGGTCGGATCTGAAAATTTGAATAATCTCTTCGACATGCGATCTTCTTTAGGCGGGAATACAGCTGTCCCTTCTAGCCGATGTAGGCTGTCGTAGGATGACGTCACACTGTACCAGCATTAATGGGTGCGAGAAACGAAGCGTTTTATCGGCCCATTATCTTTGATTCTCGCGTTACATATCTTATAACTGCCCCCAAAGTTGCCCTTTCAAATCATTTGCAAGATTTACACGCATATAAGGAGTCCAAGCCACAGAAGCCTCTCATTTGCCATTCTTTCTCTGCCTTATCAGAAAATCACAAGTAAGCCCTTAACCGCCCAAATTCTTTGTTTTGTTTTTTGTTTCTTTATTTCTTCCTCAATTCCATGTCTAGTAGCGAGAGCGATTCTCAGAATAGGGAGGAAATTGTTGTGATAGAAGAGGAAGAATCAGCAGAAAAGACGGTTTTTGAGGTACCAACTGCTTCTGGTGCAAGGGTCGCCGGAGAAGGTGAAAAGAGGGAGGAGAAGAAGAATCGTCTTCTCGACCCGTTGTCATGCGTCAAACTAGGATGAAGGGCCAAGGTCCATATGGTTGCATATCCAGTCTCTCTCAAGAAAAAGCTAAAGTCATTTGTCTTCGATACGGCATTCCCTATTCATCTGAACATGTCAAAGTTTCACACGGTCAGTATCAATTCGCCTGTGACCCTCCCCCGGGTTCTGCGCCATTTACGAGGCGCAATTGAAGGAGGGACTTCGGTTTCCTTTCGATCCGTCCCTCATTGCAGTCCTTCAACATTACCAGATCTGCGTTACCCAGCTTGCTCCCAATGGGGTTAGGAGTGTAATGGGCTTCGTGCTGGCGTGTCGAATCGCCAAAGTTGAGTTCTCGGTCCGGCTGTTCCGGCAATACTACGCAATTCAAGGCCTACAAGACGCCGGATGGTATACTTTCCAGAGGCGCCCTTTGGTGTCGGAGTTTGTGAGGAAGGTGACTTCGTCCCAGGGCGAGTGGAAACCGCATTTTTTCTTTATCCGACATGCATTGGTGGACATTGACGTCCATACTTGGTACAAAAGGCCGCAAAAATGGCATGATCGACTCGACTCGGACGTCCCCAATGGGTGTGGGATTATCGAGAGCGTTCATCCCGACGTCGCGACTCAAAATCTGCATTCCTTGTATCATTTTGCTGACATCGAGACGGCAGGACCGGGCGCCTATCTGGAACTCGATGAGGATGTTCGAGTTTTGTGTAGGATATTTATTTGTTCTGTCGAGCTGTTATACTTGCACTTTCCTTTGCAAGACCGATAAAGGTTTTTGATGATGTATTAATGCCGATTTATCTCTGTTTGCAGTGGAACACTTTTCAAAGATGGAGGCGTTGGGTAAAATGCCCGATCCTAAGAAGACGGACCCCAAGAAGATCCAAGAGCTGGCCGGTATCAGGTCGAAGAAGCCGGCGTCTGGTGCTACCTCTGGGGGACAGAGGGGCCCGACCCGATCTTCTACCCCGGTATCGACATCTAACATTTTAAGAGGTCAACCCGACGAGGCCAGGGTGGTAGAGCAGACTGAAGAGGACCTCGTACCGAGGAAGCGCCAGAAAACAACTGAGGTGCGGCATGGGGTTGGGAAGGAGACCCGTAACCTTGCCCCACCAAACTCATCCGATCCGATCCCCGGAATGAGCGTGGCGGAGATGGAGGCCATGACTCCGGAGGAGTTACACGACTTCGTCATGAAGAGCCACCGAGCTGTAAGTCTTTTATTTGTCCTGTAGTTCCGGAACTTATATCTGTTTCCGATGTTAATGGTGCTCTTCGTTGCAGACTCGACTTGCGACTAAAGTAGCTCTGAACAGAATTGAGTCCCCTCAGCAGCTTTGGAGGAACAAAAAGAAGTCATCGACAAGCTGACCTCTAACATAGAGAAGCTGAAGGCCAAGGTGAACAAGCTGGAGAATCGACGCATCAAGCTGGAAACTGACCTGGCAGCTGCCCGAGACGATCTGTCCAAAACACAAAAAGGCTTATCCACCAGGGATGCTAAGCTAGCAATGGTGAGGTCAGAATTGGACCAAACAAAATCTGAGCTGGCTGGATCTACTAAGGCTCGAGACGACCTTCAGCTTGAGGTCGATAGCTTCACGACTCGTCTCGAGGCGGCCAGAAAAGACTTCTTGGCATCGGAAGAGCTCGAAAATGACCTGGCACTGCTGATGACTCAGGCTATGAAGGGGGGGGGGGGGGGGGTTCTCGAATGCGTTGGATCAGGTCAAGATGGTCGTCCTAACTTCGAAGTTTCGAGTATCGAGAAGGCATACTTGTATGATCCCGAGGCTATCCCCCGATATGGACGATATTTTACAGACTTCAAAGCTGGCGTGTCACTTTATGACAAGTATGTGGTTCCTGCTCTAGAGGGAGATGGAGCGGAGAACGACGAGTTGGAAGAACAGGTCGATCCCAACGCCTCGGCCTCAAATCAGCCAGCTGCTTGAAGATTCTCTCTTCGCTGCCACAATTTTCATTACTCTTTCATTGAACTTTTTCATTCGATCTGGTTGTATAACTTTGGCATTTTTGTTTGTCTAGATGTGTATTTCACCGATTCGATCTTGTAGACTTGTGATTTTTCAATTCGTCGCTTTTTGATTCTTGAATTTAAATCTATGCTTTTCCATTGAATGTCTTTTGTCTTTTAGCGATCGTTTGTCTAGGGTGTAGTCCTAGGGTGTAGTCCTTTGAACTTAATTCTCTTGCAAACGCTGCCTTGTGGGGTGTAGTCCTTTGGACTTAATTCCCCTATGGCCCCTCGAAGTGTGATATGAGTTCATGACTCATTGTACACATGGATATGAGTCGATCTAGCACTGTACTGCCTTATTGGCTTGACTTGGCTGTCTGATCGGAGCTCGATTCGACTTGTCCCGCCTTGTCAGGCTTATGAGGACATCGAATTACGAAATCCTCACTCGACTGTCACACATCGTGGTGCTTATGATTTGGTCGAGTTAGGTATCCATCGTGGGATCTTCCGACCACCTCGCATCGTGGCTTATTGGAAAGTCGGGAGTGATATAAGCTCTGTCAGTGACTTGGCTTTTTTCACTGCTTTGTTTTAACCTCATCGTATCGATGGTCTGCAGAACGGAAGTGATATAAGCATTGTCAGTGACTTGGCTTTATTCACTATTTATTCCGGCTTTGTCGTGTCGAGGGCTTGATGTCGTTGTCGAATTTTGCGCTTTTTCTTCTGCTCCCATTTTCTTTTTTAGATGAGCTTGTAAGTACAGCATAATTAAAAAGGAAAATTGCTTTGATAAAGAGCATTGAAATCAAATGTCATATCGACTTGTTACAAATAATTAAGAAAGCAAAGTTGCAAATGTCATAAAGTGAATGCAATTTAAACATAGTATTTTCTCAGGTTGGTGGCGTGCCAAGTTCGGGGCACTGTGCTTCCATCCGACCTGCCCAACTGATACGATCCTTTAGGATGCACCTTCAGAATTTTATATGGACCTTCCCAATTCGGCTCGAGCTTGCCTATTGGGTCCTGCCTGCTGGCTTTATTCTTCCTCAACACGAGATCCCCCACTTGGAAGTATTTGTATTTCACCCTCGAATTATAATACTGGGAGATCTTTCTTTTATAATTGGCCATTCAATACGCCACAACCTCTCTCTTCTCCTCGATATTATCTTTCTCTTGAAGCAGGTCTGCAGCATTTGTCTCAACGTTGTATGCCAAAACTCGAGGCGAGGCTAGTCCGATCTCTGCAGGTATCACTGCCTCGCATTCATAGTCCATGGCGAAAGGGGTCTCTTGGGTGGCTGAATTGGGTGTTGTTCGATACGACCACAGAATCCTGGGTAACTGAGCTGCCCAATCTCGACCTTCATCTTCCAACCGCTTCTTCAAGCCAAATTTAATCTGCCTGTTGGTTTGCTCGACATGTCCGTTGGACTGAGGCCGGGCCACCGACGTCGTTCTATGCTCGATCTTGAATTCTTTGAGCCAATCCTGTACTCGGTCATCTAGAAATTGAGTCCCATTATCCGATATCAGATACTTCGGAATTCCAAACCTGCACAAAATATTTTTCCACAGAAATTTCTTGATGGTCTGAGCTCTGATGTCCGTAAGTGCCTTGGCGTCAACCCACTTTGTAAAAAAATCAACCGCGACCACTACATACTTGAAATTACCCGGAGCTCGAGGTAGTGGCCCGACTATATCGACCCCCCATTCATCAAACGGCCATACCGATTCGATGGCATTCATCTCCTGTGCCTGTTGGTGTGTCACCACATCATGCACCTGGCAAGCCCTGCATCTCATCACCAATCGATTGGTGTCCTTTTGCACGGAAGGCCAAAAATAGCATGCTAGTTTACATTTTCTCGCCAACATTCGAGCTCCGCAATGGTTACCACAAACCCTTCGATGTGTCTCTTCAAGTAGATAAGCCCCCTCATCTTCCGATGCACATCGCATCCAAGGTGTTACAAACGATTTTCGATAAAGGACATAGTCAAATAGGGCATACCTGGAGGCTTGTAGTCGGATCTTTCTGGCTTGAGACTTGTCAGACGGGAGAATTCCATCTTTCAAGTACAGAGCTATCGGGTCCATCCACGTCGATCCCTGAACCACTGGTTGCACATCGACTTCATTGTAACTCCGCTCCGCCAACATTTCCACCAGAACCTTCTTTTTCGATTTGAAATTCGACGTGAGTTTAGACAACGCGTCGGCCCTCTTGTTCTCACTTCGTGGCACCTGCTCGATGCGAACTATTTTGAATTTCGACATTAACCCCTGAAAACTTTCAGATAATTCTTCATTGATTCTTCCTTAGCTTCATACTCACCTCGTATATGATTTACGACAAGCTGAGAGTCGCTATATACCAAAAGATTCTCGACCCCCAACTTCGATGCTAGCTTCAAACCCGTGATCATGGCCTCATACTCGGCTTCGTTGTTCGTGGCTTTGAACTCGAATCGGAGGGCATATGGGAACTCTTCCCCTTTCGGGCTAACCAGCAATAAACCAGCTCCAGCTCCTTCTTTACTCGAGGCACCATCGACGTGGATGGTCCATTGTTCTTCTGATGACTGCTTTTCTTGCTCCAATTGAATTGATAACCCTTCGGCTAGGAAATCTGCTAGAGCCTGACCCTTGATGGCGGTACGTGGTAAAAACTCGATATCATACTCTGCTAGCTCGACAACCCACTTTGCTAACCGACCCGATGTCTCGGGTTTTGTCAGAATTTGCTTCAAAGGCTGGTCAGTGACCACAGCAATGGGGTGTGCTTGAAAATACGGCTTCAATTTCCTTGATGCATGAACCAGACCTAATGCCAATTTTTTAGCAGGTGTATATCTGATCTCGGCTCCATGCAATGCATTGCTTACAAAATAAATCGGAATTTGCCCCTGGACCCCTTCTCGAACCAACACTGCGCTCACCGCCTCTTCGCAGATTGCCAGGTAAACTAAGAGTTTCTCTCCTTCTCGAGGTGAGGACAGTGTCGGCAAATTAGATAAGTATTCTTTCAGGTCATCGAACGCTTTCTGACACTTTTCATCCCACTGGAACGGACTCGCCTTCTTCAGTATCCTGAAGAAGGGCAGGGCCCTCTACACTGATATCGATAAGAAACGATTGAGGGCCGCCATCTGACCTGTCAATCGTTGTACTTCCTTTACATTACGAGGTGCGGGCATGTTTTTCAGAGCCTCGATCTTATCTGGATTAGCACGAATACCATCCCTTGATATCATATAGCCTAAGAATTTTCCAGATCGAACCCCGAAAGTGCACTTCTTCGGGTTGAGCTTCATTTTCGCAGCCCGCAACACCTCAAAAACCTCTCTGACATCGTCAATAAACTGTCCCATGGACTTGCTCTTGATCAACAAATCGTCCACATAAACCTCCATGTTCCGACCTATCAGTCCTTTGAAAATTTTGTTGACTGTCCGCTGATAGGTGGCCCCTGCGTTTTTCAAGCCAAACGGCATTGTCACAAAACAAAATGTTCCAAACTCTGTTATGAATGAGGTTTTCTCCGAGTCTCGGGGGTCTATGAATATCTGGTAGTACCCCCTATACGCATCGAGAAAACCAAATACCTCGAAGCCCAGAGTCGAGTCGACTAACTGATCGATCTTCGGGAGGGGATACGAATCCTTGGGGCATGCTTTGTTGAGATCTGTGAAATCTACGCACATTCGCCAGCTTCCATCTGTCTGTTTAACTAACACAGGGTTGGCTAACCAATCTGGGTAGAACACTTCTTTGACGATCCCAGCGATCAACAACTTGTCAACTTCTTCTTTATCGCTTCCTTCCTCTCGGGAGCAAGGTTCCTCTTCTTTTGCCGTATCGGCTTCTTTCTTGGATCGACATTGAGCTGATGCATTGCAATATCTGCCGATAGGCCTGGCATGTCATCTGCTTTCCATACGAACACATCTCGATACTCGACCAGGAGGTCGACCAGGGCTTTCATGTCGGGGTGTGACAACCACTTCCCGATCTGGACCCCTTGGCCCTCCTCATCCTTCCAGACATAGATCTCTTCTGTCGGGTCGACAGAGACCCAGCTTCGATCCTCCTCTTCTTCTGGTATTAATCCCTCAACCAACACTTGTCCAACTCCTTTCCCTTTGATTGTTACCAAGCTACAATTCCTGGCCACTTCGATGTCTCCTTTTACCTCATAGGTTCCATACCAGGTGGGGAACTTCATGCTGTTGGGGAATGTCGAGATGATGGCTCTGAGATCGTATAAAGCTGGTCGGCCTAATATTGCGTTATATCCGATGGGGCCTTAACTACGACATAGGTCATCTCCATGGTCCGGCCTTTTTCTCCGTCTCCGACTGTTGTCAATAAATTGATCGACCCGACAGGGTGAATAGCTTGTCCTGTGAATCCAAATAGAGGGTTAGATAATGGCACAATATCTTCGTCCTTCAGCCTCATGGCTTTGAAGGCCGAGTAATAAAGGATGTTAACGGCGCTTCCACTGTCGACGCAGACTCTCTTCACCCGACCTCGACTTATTACCGCTTCTATTACTAACCCTTCGCTATGGCTGTGCGAACTCGGGATATCGTCTTTGGGTCCATAACCCACCTCCGTTGTGAACCTCAATTTCTTCGACTCTCTCGATCGGTCCGAAGACTGTCGACTGGATCTAGATCGATCAGACCCATGCTCTGCCACAATGGTGTTGACGTCGTATCCGACACGGTTATACCCGTGAGGGTCTCGATTCAAATCTTCCCAACGATCATCCCGTCGGTTATCCCTGCAGGTCGGCTCAGCTGATCTATCCTCCTCTTGCCACCTCCCTCAACACTCTGACTTAATCTCCCACAAATGGGAGGGGGTGATCGATCCTTCTTCCCGTTATAACTCTTTCTTTTATACTCACGACGACCCTTGGGCTCGTCCTTCTCTGATCTGTCGATCACCTCATCCAATCGACCCTCTTGAATACAGGCGTCGATATCTATTTTCAAATCAAAACATTCCTCGGTGTCATGCCCCACATCCCTGTGATAATCACAATACTTGTGAGTATTCTTTCTCTTCTCAGGGTCCTTGGACATTGGCTTGGGTGTTCGAGCAATATTCTTCTTAATCATGATAGCCAGCACTTCTCCACGTGATCGGTTCAGAGGGATAAAATCACGCTCTTTCAGATTCCCTTTCGTTCCGAGTCGATCTGTGATTGAAGCTGTTAATCGATCAAACACGTTAGATTTCCCTTCATCATTTCGACCTTTTGACTGTCCCTTGGACTGGCCTCGGGTGTCATTCCTCGAATTAAGGCCAAGTGAAATGGTGTGCAGACGCACTGCCTCTTCACCTTGGCCGAACTTATGAACTATGTTTACACATTCGTCCATATCATTTGGCATCTTCTTGGAGAGCTTGTCGTACAGCTTCATATTGCACAGAACTCCAACAAAGGCATTAACCTGCAGCGCATCGCTGGCGTTATGCACTTTCATGGCCTCGAGGTTGAAACGCCTCATAAAATCAATGGTCGACTCCCCTTTCTCTTGCTTGATATTCATGAGGTGGGTAGCACTGAGATGGAACTTCTTGTTTCCAATGAAGGCATCTCGAAATTAATGGCCTAACTGCAAAAATCTTGAGATCGACCCGGGGCGCAGCTTATGGAACCACTCTCGAGCCCGACCTGTGAGCAACGTGTCGAAGGCACGACACTTCATGGCATCGTTTGCATTTCTCAACCTCATCAATGATATGTATCGGTACAAATGATCCTCCGGGTCTGTGGTTCCGTCGTAGGGTTCCATCTTTGGTGGCTTGAACGACTCTAGCATCATATATATCTCGATTTCTGGGCTAAAGGGCGACTCGAGCCATTCTGTCATCGGCTCTTTCCCTACGATACGGTTGAACTCGTTTCAAATGCTCTCTTCGACCTGTTGTTGCTGCTTTTCATTTTCAGGACGCTTCCTGGTTATGCTGATTTCCACTTCATCCTCATGCTCCTCTCGAGGGTTAACTGGCTTCTTTCCTCTAGCATTCTCACGCTCCTTTCGACCTGGTGGGTCTAACAGGAGTTCGTCTGGGGTATTACAAATTCCCTTACCTATGAATGCTGACGCCACCACTCTTTTCAGGGCGTCTTCATCTAAAGACGCCAAGTGGTCGGCCATGTCCTGTAACTGCGGTGGAAGCGGAGGTCTTGATTGCTCTGCAACTACATGTACAGATCCGGTGGGTACCTTTTGAACTTGGCCCCCCACGGGATCAATATCTGTGTGCTCTTCGATCTGCGGATTCTTACTGCTCGTCGGTTTCTTTCTTGCTGCTGGAGCCATCGCGATAACTTTTCCAACTCACCGGTAGAAGGCCCTCCTTCTAGCGCCAATTGATGAGGCTAAATAATGCAACACCGATAAACCTGGGCCACGTGTAATCTAAGGATGAGCTGTAAAGGAATCGAACGGCTATAGCTGTGTAAAAGATGGTGCTTTTGGTGTTTTATGGCTGAGTCCAAGAATGTATCTTGGATTGCCTACGTATCCTGTGTCAATGTCTAGGAATCAAGCCTTACGTAGTTCCTGGAATGAGGTATTTATAGGCACATGCCCTCTTCTGCCCTAAACTTGGGGCGGTTTGGTCTGAAGATGTCTAAATCGTCACGGGTGTCCTTGCGGTGTATGGATGGTGGATATCTGTCTGTATTTAAGGTGTGGTGTTACTCCGGCGGGTGGTGGTATGGAGAGAGTTAGAATGGAGAGAGCTTTGGCTTGCAAGTATAGTGTGTATTTTTTTATATCTCATATCCCCTTTTAGTTTACAATGACCACCCCTTTTATAGAGGTGGATAACTTAGGAAATAAGTAATCTATTAGATATTTTACTAATAGCTAGGTTTTACTTAGATACTAAGCAAGGCGAAATATCTAAGCTACAAGTGAGGGAAAGATCTGGATCAATCGGCGGCCATCTCTCTGAGGTCGCAAGGAGCAAGCCCTCTCTGGCCTCGCCGCCCTAGCGACCCTTCTTGACCTGCCTGGATGAGATTCACAGGATCTGTACTTGCCTGGGACCGCAAATGCCTTAGTCGCGGCAAGGTGAGACACAGTGGCCGCCCCTTTTGCGATCTCTCTTGTCATGCCGGAGGGTGGCCGCAGTGGGTTGTCCCTTACTGTTGAGGTGGTGGAATTATTTATACCCATCAATGGCCCTTAAATGGGCCTTGCACACTTGCCCAAGTAACCTGTTGGGCGGTGAGCCCTGGTGTCTGGACGGGAGGTCTTGGTATCGACTCGATGCATGCCGACGTGGGCGATCGAGGTAGGACACTTGCTGAATCTGTCGGTAGTTATAGTCTTCACTGGTGTGTCTCGAACTCGATCCGATGTGGATGATCCTCATAGACTTTCCCACATGTCTGCTGGACCACTCAGATTATTCCACGTGGAGGGGTGAAATCCCGTATCGTCATATATATATATATATATATATATATATATATATATATATATATATATATATATAGCTAAGTGTTAATTAATTTGGTTGTAGTATTGTGGTATACTAGAGTATGGTTTGAGGTCTTCCTATTATGATCTAAACAACACTAATAAATATTCATTAACATTACCAAGCCATGAATAAGCTTTTGATGCGCTTGGTTCTGCACCGGATGTATTTTTAAAGGGAATTGAAGTTCGGGACCATCGGAAGAGTAAGAGTGGCATTGTGCTTTGATGAGATAGTATTCATCAATGCCTGTGTAATTGCTAGTTTGAGTCTAAGAGTCTAAGAAGAGGGAGTAGGGAGCTTTTTGTCCTGAATGAACCTAGGTGGCAAGCTAATCACTTAAGAAACATATTTTACTAGATAAAAGGTTAAACATCATGAGAGCTTGGATAGGCACGGTACAATATCGGCAATGTGAGGTTTGGCCAGATAAAGTGGTGATGATCACTGTCGGATTCTAGACCCGCCAGAGAAAGTAGTGATCAATCCGCAGGACAAACTCACGAACGAGATAAACATTCACCGGTCCGCTCTCTACGGTTGGCCAGACAAAGTGGAATGTCTGTCTCGGGACCGCTAGAGATTTATCTCTATAGGGTTGCATCTTTTGCCTTAGTGCATATCTCACTAAGTGTAGTGCCCTTGCAAACATGCTGTAACAAAGATAAGCTAAGTTAGTAACCCTAAGGACCTCATGTTATACTATGAATATAATGTGATAGCTTGGTGTAAGATCATTTAATAACGGATTAATAATAAGACGACGTTTACTTTCTTTTCATTATAAAATGTATTATTCAATAGCTTCTACTCGTTACTAAGTACGTTTGTGCTTACCCGTTACATGTTTTATATAGAGAAGATGAACAGGGTGACCATGAGCTTGATGAGTGTTAGAATATGAGGCTGTTTGTGTGCGTTGTATTATGTGTGTGCGTTGGCTAGGGTTTAGCCCTCTTGTGTGTTATGGCGTGTTGGGCAAGAAAGCCCATTAGGGTTAGGGCTATGTATTGTGTGTGGGTGTTTTCCTATATAAAGTAATAAAGAGTAGTAGAAGGGATAATAACGAACTATCCCTCTTTCTTTCAAACCGTGTATCTCTTAACATGGTATCAAAGAAACTTTCATCCATTTTTTCCCTATGATCCAGAAACCCTAAAGCCGCCAAAAAAAAAAAAAAAAAACCAAAAAAAAATTGCTCCAGTTCGTTCCAGTTCAACAGGATGGAGATCAAGGCTGACTCCAATCCCAATTTGTTCGGTCCGATGTCGGCACCAACAGCAGCCACTTCGGTCAGATTAAACAGTAAGAATTACACGTTGTGGTCCCGATCCATCGAGATATACTTGACTGGTAAGGGTATGGATCATCATCTCGTCAAAGATAAGGTGGGAAAGGATGATCCGAGGGCCTCATCTTAGCGTCAAGATGATGCACAAATTATGTGATTGATGTTGAACAGTATTGAGCCGAATATCAGCTCTACTCTTTTGTATATGAATTCGGCCAAAGACATCTGGTCTAGGCTACGTCATATGTATTCCGGTTCTGAAAATTTGTCACGTGTGTATGAGGTTTGCAAACAATATTTTCAGTTGGAACAGGGAAATCAATGTTTGGAAGATTACTACTCTCAAGTCATGAGTATTTGTGAAGAAAGGAATATGTATCAGCCGTTATCCGCAGATGTGATTGCCATGGAAAAATAAAGGAATGATATGGATGTTGTAACGACCCGACCCGGATTTTTCCAATTACCCGGATCCGAATCGCTCGGCCATGACCCGAACTAGACAAAATTTGAATCACGAAGCCTTCTACTGCTGGAAATCAAAATCTAAAATCCAAACATAACTTTATTCCATAAAAATAATAATACCGCAAAGTCTCGAAATATAAAAGTACGAATGTTAGGGTTCAACCCTAATTATTACATGATTAATAATAAAAGTCTCAAAATGAAAAAGTTTGTTCATCTTCCACAAAAGGATAAACATCCACATCTACTAGGACATCCACATCCACTTAACTAAGGTAGTAGGCAAGGCAATTCCCCTCTTCCTCTCCGGAACTCCGACTTTCATCTGAAAAACAATACAACTATAGGAGTTAGCACGAATGCTCCGTAAGCAGTGTAAAAGTATCAAAAGGGAACTAAGGTAACCACTGGTAGGCATTCCAAAGTTCCATTCCGGGTTAGTTTAAAAATAACATCTTACTGAGAATATAAATGAAAAACATACTATGAAAATAACCGCTGAAATACTGCATGAAAAATAACTGTACTCAAATATTATAATGCTGGACTAAAATACTATAACCGGATACTTTACGAAAATTCTGTAAATAATGTTACGGTTCTAATCTGTCTGTGTTCCTAGAAGGAACCCTAGAACTGTCTGAGGTTGCAGACCGGATTTCCTGACCGGCTCCGGCATATAAAACTGTACTCCCTATTATAGCCCAGGAGTAGGTCCTAATGCCGGGGATTCTCGAGAACTCACTGCACTGAATCTGAAATCTGATTTCTCCCTCTAACCCGGGAGTGGGGTGTCTGTCTGGGGAAACGTAACATTATTCTAACATATTTAAAAACTAGGAAGTCGGGTGTCACCTAGTTTTATTTGATCTTGTGACTACCCATCCTTCCCAAATACCCCGCTCTTTAACTACTTCGAACAATATTTGAGAGACTATATATATAACAAGAAGGATTACCAAACCTTTCTTTTTAAACCAAAATTCCTTTGCACAGTTGACTAAAAGCTTATTTTCTAAAAATTTCAAAACTGTTGACAAGCTTGTTTAATAGCAAAATTATGAAAATGCTGTACCTTTCCAAATCATCAATTCTAAAGATTTACACATGGTAAAATACATAGGTATATATACAGGAAATAAGAATTAAAAAAAAAAGATTCCTAAAGTCCCACTACGAAAGAAGGGTAAATAATTTGTATTAATTTGACACCTAAAAATTATTCTTGAAACATGTCTCAACATTACTTTGAAAATTATCTCTGTTTGCAAACAATCAAAATGATGAAGGATCCTCAAATCTGCATACTTTTAAAACTCTTACTTTCTGCTGCAAAGACTTTAAAAGTTTACCCAGTGTGTCCAAATCATTAAAATATCATATCTACCATATATGATTTCGTTTCTTTTAGAGTTATACTCTTATGAATTATAAACAACATTTCTGCATATAAAGTGACTCCCAAATGCATGCTTAAAAATATACAATTGATACACACACTCCTTACCTTGATAGTAGCTTGTCAATTTGTTATTAATTCTTGACTTCTAGTGTAGAGATTCTCCTCCTTGACCAACCAATACTCCATATGGATGGACTTAAGATTCTGGTTCCACCTTGATATGGCTCTGTTATGATGTTGTTAACAGGTGAAGCAAAGAATGTCTAAGGATTGGGAATGGGAAGTATATGGGGTTATATGGTGTTTAAAGGTCTCAAACTGAAACTTGGGTAATGGACGTGGGTAAATGCCATAATTCATCTTTAAGCAATGGTATGACTATTTGATTTCCGAAACCGAAAAGTTCCTTTAATGCGTATAATAACTTACTTGAATTCTCATATTATTGCAAATTATGTTATTCATATACAAGACTATATACATATATGTGTATACTTATTTATTTATTGGTTTGATTCCTGTTTGAACTCGGGTCGAATCGTAAAATTGGGTCGGGGTATTACATTCACCCCTCCTTTTAAAAATTTCGTCCACGAAATTTGTCATACCTGCTTAAAAGAGCTCTGGATAGTGCTGACGCATGAATTCCTCTTTCTCCCACGTTGACTCCTGCTCGGTATGATTTGTCCACTGCATCTTAACTAAACGAACCTCTCGACCCTCGACTTCTGTCACTTTGGATTCTAGAATTCTGGTAGGTTGTTCTTCGTACTTAAGATCCACATCAATCAGCTCTGGCTCCACATCGATAACCTTCTCAGGTTCTGCCAAACATTTCCGGAGCATAGATACGTGAAAGACATTGTGAACCCTTGACATCTGTGATGGCAACTGTAGTTGATAAGCTAACTCTCCTACTCTTGCAATGATCTCAAAAGGTCCAATGTACCTCGGACTTAGCTTCCCTTTCTCACCAAACCTCTGTACACCTTTTGTTGGTGCTACCTTGAGATATACTTTATCACCAACCGCGAACTGTAGTGGCCGTCTTCTCCTATCTGCCCACTTCTTCTGTCTGTCCTGAGCAGCTTTCAACTTGTCCCTGATCATTGATACTTTACTCACAGTCTCTTGTACTAACTCAGGTCCTGTCATTGCTCTCTCTCCAACCTCGTCCCAACACAAAGGTGACCTACACTTGCGACCATACAATGCCTCATATGGTGCCATACCAATACTGACGTGATAACTATTGTTATATGCAAACTCAGCTAGAGTCAAACAATCACTCCACACACCCTTATTCTCCAAAACACATGCACGTAACATATCTTCAAGCATTTGTATTGTTCTTTCTGATTGACCATCGGTTTGAGGATGAAAGGCGGTACTCATTCGTAACTCAGTACCCATCTGTTTCTGTAAACTTGCCCAAAACCGTGATGTAAAACGGGCATCTCTGTCTGACACTATAGATACCGGTATTCCATGTAGTCTGATTATCTCACGAACATACAACTCTGCCAACTTATTTAAGGTTATTATATTAGCAATTGCTAGAAAATGAGCTGACTTAGTTAATTTGTCTACTATAACCCAAATAGTATCCTTCCCTCCTGGAGCCTTTGGTAAACCTGTGATGAAGTCCATGGTGATATGTTCCCACTTCCATTCAGGTATCTCTAAAGGTCGAAGCAACCCAGCTGGTCTCTGATGTTCGGCCTTCACTTGTTGACATGTAGGACATCGAGCAACATACTTCACAACATCATTCCTCATATTCTTCCACCAAAAATGCTTCCAAAGATCACGATAAATCTTTGTGGTACCTGGGAGTATCACAAAACCAATCTGATGTGCCTCATTCATCATTTCTTCCTTCAAGTCCTCATCATCAGGTACACATAGTCTTGACTTAAACCACAAAGATCCATCCGATTGAATCTTAAAGTCTGATTCAGTGTTATCTCGTACTTTTTCTTGTATCCCTTGTAAGAACTCATCATTTCTCTGGGCAATCTTAATTCTTTCTATAAGTGTTGACTTTATAGTGATCATTCCTAACATATCCCCTGATCCTTGCTTGTATACTTCGAGTTGCAAACGATCAAAGTCTTCAATTAACTGCCGCTGAATGGTCATGGATGCCACCGTCCCATCAAATGTCTTTCTACTCAGAGCATCAGCCACTCGGTTAGCCTTACCTGGATGATAAAGTATGGCGATATCATAATCCTTGAGATACTCTAACCATCGCCTCTGTCTCATGTTAAGTTCCTTCTGAGTAAAGATATACTTAAGGCTCTTATGATCTGAGTAAATTTTACAGGGTATACCATAAAGATAATGTCTCCATAACTTGAGAGCAAAAACTACTGCAGCCAACTCCAAATCATGCATAGGATAGTTCTTCTCATGAGTCTTTAACTGTCTCGAAGCATATGCCACTACCCTACCTCCTTGCATCAAAACACATCCAAGTCCCTGGTGTGAAGCATCACAATAAATCTCATATTCACCGTCGGGCACTGGTAGAGTAAGAATGGGTGCAGTAACCAACCTCTTCTTCAACTCCTCAAATGCTCTTTCACATTCCTCGTTCCACTAGAACTGTATATCTTTCCTTGTCAACTTAGTCAGAGGGGCGGCTAACAAAGAAAAGTCCTTAATAAACTTTCGATAATAACCTGCCATCCCAAGAAAACTTCTGATCTCGGTAACATTCTTCGGTCTCTGCCATTCCACTACCGCTCTAACCTTCTCTGGGTCTACTAAAATTCCATCTCCAGATACTACATGCCCGAGAAAAGCAACTTTGTCAATCCAGAATTCACATTTACTGAATTTAGCAAACAACTTATTCCTTCTAAGGGTTTGAAGCACAATCCTTAAATGCTCCGCATGATCTTCTTTACTCTTGGAGTAAATTAAAATATCATCTATGAACACCACCACAAACTTATCAAGATAAGGACTGAAGACCTGATTCATCAATCCCATGAATGCTGCTGGCGCGTTAGTTAATCCAAATGGCATCACTAGAAACTCGTAATGTCCATAACATGTCCTAAAGGCAGTCTTAGGTACTTCTTCCTTACGAATTTTCAACTGATGATATCCTGATCTTAGGTCAATCTTGGAGTATACTCGAGAACCTTGAAGTTGGTCAAAAAGATCATCAATCCTGGGCAATGGATACTTATTCTTAATGGTGATCTTGTTAAGTTCCCTATAATCAATACATAGACGCATAGTTCTATCCTTCTTTTTTACAAATAGGACAGGGGGCTCCCCACGGGGATGCACTAGGTCGAATAACTCCTCGTTCTAACATATCTTGCGCTTGTTCTTTTAATTCCTTCAACTCGCAGGTGCCATTCGGTATGGTTGCTTAGATATTGGGGCGGCTCTTGGTACTAAGTCGATCTCAAAGTCCACTCCTCGATCTGGCATGTTACCAAGAAATGTCTCAGGAAACACGTCTAGAAATTCTCTAACTATTGGAATGTTCTCTAACTTATGATTCCCATCTTCCATATTCAAGGCATAAACCATGAATCCATCACACCCTTTCCTAACTGCCCGCATTGCTGATATTGCAGATATCACCGGGGAAGTCTTACTAGTCTCATACAAATTTCCCTGAAATACAATTTCCTTCTCCTCTGAAGATCGAAAAATGAATTTCTTCTGACGAAAGTCTAAGTGTACATAATGTTGGGATAACCAATCAATTCCTAATATTACATCCAAGTCCAAGGTATCTAGAATTATGAAATCACTAACAACTTCCTTTTCACCCACTTGGACATTACACCCAGAAACATATTTATCTACTAGCAATGTCTTGCCGACAGGGGTTGAAATAGACAAGGAAATATCCATCTTATTTTCTTCTGTTTTTAATTTTCGGAAAAATCATCTGGACACAAAGGAATGAGAGGCTCCTGTGTCAAACAAAGCTCTAGCAAGAACTCAACTAATTTTAATAACCCCTGAACCCAAAGGAAAATAAAAAATAAATAAATAAAGTACTAGGATAATAGAATGACTGAAAGCATAAAAATAAATTGTGTGCACCTGTCACCACTGCATCATCATTCTGAGCTTGCTTAGCATCTAAAGCAAAAACTCTAGCAGTTCCTGTTTTGGGTTTAACGGATCCTTTTTCCTTCTTCTGACTTCCCTGGGCCACTCCAGGAGTAGCTGCATGTGACTTTTTAGGACAGTCACGTGAATAATGGCCTGACTCGCCGCACTGATAACAAACCCCTAGTCCCATCCTGCATTCACCGGGATGATACTTTTGGCATTTTTGACACTGTGGATACCTTGGCTTACCATGAACTGGCTTCTTTCTAGATGGTCCAACTTTCCCCTTAGAACCTTGATCCCATTTCCTCTTCATGCTCGCAGAAACAACTGGAAATGCTTTCTTTAGAACATTTTCAGCCTTAATAGCCCTTTCATAGATCTCTTGGTATGAATCAAACTTAGCTCCAGCAAAAGACACTAATATGGCAGGGGCCAATCCTGCCTCAAACCTGCTAATCTTCACTATTTCATCTCTCATCACATTAGGAACAAACTGTATCAACTCTGTGAACTTATTAGCGTACTGGATAACTGTCATGTTATCTTGCTTAAGATTGTAGAACTCCTTCTGTTTCTCTGCTCGCAAAGACATAGGAAAGAACTACTGATAAAACAATTCCTTGAATTTCGCCCAGCTGATAGTCTTGCCTTCACTCAAGTAAATCCCTTTTACAGTTTCAAACCAGTCCCTAGCTAGTCCAACTAAAAATCCTTTAATCAAGGATACCCAAATCTCTTCCGGAACGAACATAGTATCAAAATAAGTCTCAATTTTCCTAACCCATTCCTCGGCTAGGAGTGGGTCTCCAAGACCATCATACTCAGGTGCCTTATTCCTTTTCAACTCAGAAAACCAATTGATAGGTCCTTTAGGCTGAGGTGCAACTGCATGTAGTACATCCTGCTAAGCATGGACATGTGGCTGAGCCTGCTGCTATTGTTGAAGGTAGGCGGCAAGGGCAGCTTGCAACAACTCAGCAGGTATATCGGGTGCGGGTAGAGGGTTCTGAACATGCTAGAATTCACTGGAGTGTGGTTGCTAGAATTACTGTCGTTGGGACCAGAGTGTGCATCAGCCATCCTATAAGGAGTAGATATTAGTACATAAAGTTAGACTTGAATAAAAATTAAAATCAAAACTCATTCTAATAACATGTCTCTCTTTAAGGTATTTCTAGATCATTTTACTTATCTCAATCAAACATATCTTAGTCATATATCAATCTTAGCTAACTAAATATCAAACTTACAAGTCTATTGATTCAACTTAAATGCCCAAGTTTCCAAACCTCGGGCTCTGATACCAACCGTAACGATCCGACCCGGATTTTTCCAATTACCCGGATCCGAATCGCTCGGCCATGACCCGAACTAGAAAAAATTTGAATCACGAAGCCTTCTACTGCTGGAAATCAATATCTAAAATCCAAACATAACTTTATTCCATAAAAATAATAATACCGCAAAGTCTCGAAATATAAAAGTACGAATGTTAGGGTTCAACCCTAATTATTACATTATTAATAATAAAAGTCTCAAAATGAAAAAGTTTGTTCATCTTCCACAAAAGGATAAATATCCACATCTACTAGGACATCCGCATCCACTTAACTAAGGTAGTAGGCAAGGCAATTCCCCTCTTCCTCTCCGGAACTCCGACTTTCATCTGAAAAACAATACAACTATAGGAGTGAGCACGAATGCTCCGTAAGCAGTGTAAAAGTATCAAAAGGGAACTAAGGTAACCACTGGTAGGCATTCCAAAGTTTCATTCTGGGTTAGTTTAAAAATAACATCTTACAGAGAATATAAATGAAAAACATACTATGAAATTAACCGCTGAAATACTGCATGAAAAATAACTGTACTGAAATAATATAATGCTGGACTAAAATACTGTAACCGGATACTTTACGAAAATTCTGTAAATAATGTTACGGTTCTAATCTGTCTGTGTTCCTAGAAGGAACTCTAGAACTGTCTGAGGTTGCAGACCGGATTTCCTGACCGGCTCCGGCATATAAAACTGTACTCCCTATTATAGCCCGCGAGTAGGGCCTGATGCCGGGGATTCTCGAGAACTCACTGCACTGAATCTGAAATCTGATTTCTCCCTCTAACCCGGGAGTGGGGTGTCTGTCTGGGGAAACGTAACATTATTCTAACATATTTAAAAACTAGGAAGTCGGGTGTCAACTAGTTTTATTTGATCTTGTGACTACCCATCCTTCCCAAATACCATGCTCTTTAACTACTTCAGAACAATATTTGAGAGACTATATATATAACAGTGAAGGATTACCAAACCTTTCTTTTTAAACCAAAATTCCTTTGCACAGTTGACTAAAAGCTTATTTTCTAAAAATTTCAAAACTGTTGACAACCTTGTTTAATAGCAAAATTATGAAAATGATGTACCTTTCCAAATCATCAATTCTAAAGATTTACACATGGTAAAATACATAGGTATATATACAGGAAATAAGAATTAAAAAAAAAGATTCCTAAAGTCCCACTACGAAAGAAGGGTAAATAATTTGTATTAATTTGACACCTAAAAATTATTCTTGAAACATGTCTCAACATTACTTTGAAAATTATCTCTGTTTGCAAACAATCAAAATGATGAAGGATCCCCAAATCTGCATACTTTTAAAACTCTTACTTTCTGCTGCAAAGACTTTAAAAGTTTACCCAGTGTGTCCAAATCATTAAAATATCATATCTACCATATATGATTTCGTTTCTTTTAGAGTTATACTCTTATGAATTATAAACAACACTTCTGCATATAAAGTGACTCCCAAATGCATGCGTAAAATATACAATTGATACACACACTCCTTACCTTGATAGTAGCTTGTCAATTTGTTATTAATTCTTGACTTATAGTGTAGAGATTCTCCTCCTTGACCAACCAATACTCCCTATGGATGGACTTAAGATTTGGTTCCACCTTGATATGGCTCTGTTATGATTTTGTTAACAGGTGAAGGAAAGAATGTCTAAGGATTGGGAATTGGAAGTATATGGGGTTATATGGTGTTTAAAGGTCTCAAACTGAAACTTGGATAATGGACGTTGGTAAATGCCATAATTCATCTTTAAGCAATGGTATGACTATTTGATTTCCGAAACCGAAAAGTTCCTTTAATGCGTATAATAACTTACTTGAATTCTCATATTATTGCAAATTATGTTATTCATATACAAGACTATATACATATATGTGTATACTTATTTATTTATTGGTTTGATTCCTGTTTGAACTCGGGTCGAATCGTAAAATTGGGTCGGGGTATTACAGATGTGATCCGGTTTCTCTTAGGTTTAAAGTCTGAATTTGAACCTGTTCGTTCACAAATTCTCGGTGGGACAGAACTTCCTACCATACCAGAAGTATTTTCCAGATTGCAGCGTATGACCATTAATCATAAAAGTTCCTGATCTCATGAAATCGAGGAAATTGGTGAGGAAAAGGCTGCTTTTGTGACATATTTTAATGCGGTAGAGGAGCCCGAGGTGGCAGATCGTCCCGTGGTGGTCGGGGCAATTCTCGTGGAGGAGCACGTGGGGGCCGAGGTGGAAGAGGATCACCCAAGTGTGATCATTGTGGCAAAACGAATCACAATATTGATAATTGTTGGGATCTTCATGGAAAACACGCCAAATTTCAATCACAGGCTCATTCGGCTCAGGAAAATGATCAAGATACAATTTCTAAGGAGGAGTATAAAAAATTGAAGAGTGAAAAGGCAGACATGGCAGCCTCTATGGCCAACTTGGCTCAAACAGATAAAGTCTCCTCAGGTCTTCTCTCCAAACGACCCCAGTGGATCCAGGATTCCGGGCCCACTGATCATATGTCTGGTTTGTCGTCATCTTCCTTTTCTGAATATCATAAATTACTTACCCCGAAGGCTGTTACTTTGGCCAATGGTTCCACGGCTCAAGTTGTGGGCCTTGGCACAGTCTCACTCAATTATGACATTCATCTTCCTCATTCCTTACATATTCCTGAATTTCCATATAATCTTATATCTGTGAATCGTTTGACTAAAGATTTGAATTGTTCAGTTACCTTTTTTCCTGATTCATGTTTCTTGCAGGATCTCCAAACGAAGATGAAGATTGGTACGTGTCATGAAGTAGGAGGTCTCTACACTTTTGATGATCCCCTTAAACAAGCTGCGTTTCAAGCAAGGTTATCTCCTATGGAGTGGCATTGCCGGTTAGGTCATCCATCCTTACCTATCCTGAAAAAGCAAATTGAGGGAATCAATCACTTAGAGTCCTTGAGGTGTGAAGCTTGTCAGATTAGTAAGCATTGTAGGTCGTCTTTCAAAATTAGTGTCAATAAAAGAAGGGATGTTCCCTTTGCACTTGTCCACTCCGATATATGGGGCCCGTTTCATATCACTTCTAATAAATTTTGATATTTTATTACCTTTATGGATGACCATTCTCGTATGACATGGCTTTACTTGCTAAAATCTCGAACCGAACTTGTTGATTGTTTTCATTTATTTCACCAAGAAGTTAAAAATCAGTTTGGTACGCAAATTCATGTCGTTCGTACCGATAATGATCGTGAGTATAAACACCAATTTTCATAATATCTTGCTGACCGAGGTAATATTCATGAGTCTTCATGTACATATACCCCTCAACAGAATGGCGTGGCGGAACGTAAAAACCGCCACCTCATTGATGTTGCTCGCACCTTGATGCTTTACATGAATGTCCCTAAACACTTTTGGAGTGATGTTTTACTTACTTCGTGTTACCTTATTAATCGTATGCCTACCAAAAATCTTGAAGGCCAGTCACCCTTTTCAATTTTGTATCCCACCGGTCGACCTTTTACTATGTCTCTAAAAATATTTGGGTGCATTTGTTATGCCCACAACCTTGGCCCCGGTCATGATAAGTTCGATCCCCGTGCCACAAAGTGTATCTTTTTGGGTTATTCTAGCACCCAGAAAGGTTATCACTGTTTTCAGTCCCACCCTTCGTCGATATTTTGTGTCCGCTGATGATACGTTTGATGAGTCCTCACCATATTTTCCCACTCCTTTACAAGACACCACCTTTCTTGATCCTCCACCCTTGACTCACCCCATGGATCACCTCACCAACCCACCCCTCCCTGTGTTGCCCATTGATGAGGAACGTCCCCCTGTTATTCATGCCTATTCCCGTCGCCGTCCCACCACTGCTTCTGACACGTCCCAATCTTCTCTTCCGGGGGGTCCATTGATCCTGATGATACTCGGCCTATTGCACATCACACTAGGTCCGCCACCACTCGTCATCCTATTGGTAATTTTGTCTCTTCTCATTGCCTCTCACCTCAATATTTATCCTTTGTTTCTGCTATTTCTTCTGTTTTAGTTCCTAAGACTTTGGAGGATGCTTTATCTCATAATGGTTGGAGGATGGCTATAAAGGATGAAATGGCTGCCCTTCAAGATAATGGTGTAGGATGTAATATCTCCGGATGGATCAAAGATCCACCCGTTTACGCAGCGGAAACTACAGGATCTAGATCTAGTCGACCAAAATACATAAATAAATAGATCTAACCTACGAGGGGGTTAGATCACCAACCTTTTTATGGTGAAAACGTCAAGAACAAGTTGAGAAGCCAAAGTCTTCCAACGTGTGTCTCCAAGCACCACCAGGTGGATGGTGTTTCACGCCGCCGGACCTCCTCGGTATGCTACCAGAAAAATCCCGAAGATTTTTCCAACTCGAACCCTAAGAATAGAGCCCGAAATTTTCAGCCAATTTCTCTTGTGAATAGTGACGTGAATAGTGATTTTTTGGTACAATGAAGAACTCTTCTTATATAGGAGAGAGATCCTTGTTCCACAAGGATTTAATTTAATTAATGGATAATCAATCAAATAAATCTTTTTCCATAAAAGATAAATCTAATATTTTCCCAAACAAATTAGGATAAATAATAGATCATTATCTAATATATTAATTATTTAACCAATAAATAATTAAGCACATGTCATATAATAACACATGAAAACAAATTCCTTGTTAATAATATACACATATTGGCGCCAATACCTAATTAAATAGGTCATGGGCCGAAATTCACCAAACCGGGTCGAGTCCATGAAAAAATGTCTTTTCCATGTTTTTAATCATTTAGTCCAACTAAACAATTAATCCACATATCAATTAAACAGTGCAATGCTACTATTTAATTATAATCGAGGTGTGACGACGGGAAAACATATATGCTATATTAGGAGCCGCGTCGGGGACCATGGACCTATAACCGCAGCTCCAATAAATTAAATAAAATTATTCATCGAACGTAATAATTATATCCAATCTATTTATTCCGGGATTACACCACCATAAACCCGAAACTGAACTCTGCCGAATATAGATAACTTACACTCAACCATGAGTTGATAAGGTGTCCACTGAGATAATCATTACATACGGATAAATCCTCCATAGACTGTTCATTTCGAGTCGGGATATTTCCGTAAACCCTTCTCGAAACATATTATCCTTATTTACCATTAACCCCTAGTGATCAATTAGTTCACATACCGTACTAGTAGCTAATTAGTCTAACATGAACTCCGCATCGATCGGTTTATAGGATTAACAAATAAGGGAACCGTCTCGTCTACTTCCCGAGGAAATGAATGGATTCCATATTCGTGATAGCACGTACTACTCACTCATTCCGGAATAGAGCCAACGAGAAGTGTTGGACCACATACTTCGAAGTGATCCTTACTAACACATCAAACTCTACCCTAGTCTAAGCGCTTATCCGTGATCACCTCGGGATTGAGATTAATCCATATATGATCATCTTGTGATTCGATAAGACTTCTCGATCACGGAATTATATCGAGAACTCAAAACAAATCGGTCCAAACCCTATATGATTATTATCATATATAAATGCCCCACTAGGTACAGTATTACCGACAATCCGGATAAGACTGTCACACCTAAAGTGTTCTGGGCGCATTATTAGCATATTAATCATGAGACCCGTACTCAGATTAATCAACGCTATGGACTAAGTTAATTTTAAGTACATCTCACTAACTCAATCCTCTTGTGTATAGCCATACACTGAGTTATGTGATTACATAAATGAGGTACTTAGGGTTTTTAGTAGTGTCTTAATTATTAGCATACATGCATATAATAAGATGAATTATTAATTCTGTCCTAAAACAATTACATAATTGTCTTTCGGGCACTACACCTAACAATCTCCCACTTGCACGAAAGGCAAGTGGATTAATTGTTTTAGAGCACACCCCTTTATATCTATATTTACAACATTCTCCCACTTGCTCAAAACAAGTGAGACGTATCCCTCAAATCTGTACCCACCAAGCGCATCTTAGTAATTCATCCTTCCAAGCACGACCGGAGTGTGCCGCCGTAGGGTAGGTCAGTGACCCGGCGCGTACTTAGAATCCGAATACCATGTGACTCGGTACACTGATCATGTAGGTTGGCGGCTTGGGTCAATCTTTGGGATCAAAACGTCGCCTTTCCATCTAATCCGGTGGTACGATTGCAATATGCCTTTGTTTCAACACTATGTGGACAAAATCGACTTAAAGATCATCCTTAATCTGACCTAAAGTCAGAATCAGTGTCATCACTTATATTCTAGTTTGCACCCGAATATACTAGCATATTATTCCTCATTCTCCTGAAGAGACTTGAGGGTTGACTAAACATCCTATTTAGTATTCATCCGCAGGTTTAGATAACCATTCATGAGAGGTAGGGTAGACTACATCGTTGAATGTTGCATAAATGCAAGAATATCTTAACCAAGTGAATGGATAGGATTGCCAATGATTGATTCTCGAGAATTTGAGCGAATCAAATCCTTTGTAATGAATCCCGATGGCATGTCAGACTCTGACTTCAGATAACACACTCATGTTGTTTCCAACTGTTTCAGTGTTACCATTCTCAAACACTAATCTACATACTACTTTACTAATATCGAAGCCCAGTCTACGAAAGACTTATCAATATTCTGGTCAAGTCCACATATTAAAATATATGACTTTGAAATGACCTAGAGGTTTGCTTTAATCCCCAAAGGATATAAGCTATGGCAGGCATCCTGCCAAAAGTTCATTCCGAATAAATGAAGATGCCGTTAGTCTCGCAAAAAGGTCTTAGAGAATCACCCCTATTTTCTGCTTTGTAACGAATCCGCCATTTGTTCTTAGCTAAAACCCTTCTGTTATGAATGAATTCAGATTCCGTTGTTCGGCAAGGAAGTCTTAGGGAATCACCCCTATTTCCCGCTTTTTGACGAAATCAAGCAAGACTGAGTGGTAAGAGAGATCACGGTCTGGTTAACTCTCTACCTATTAGGGAATCACCCCTAAATAACTCAGCTTTGCGTTGAAAGTTAAACTTTCCGATTCATTCGACTCTTCTCCGTGTAGTTCCAATTACTCCCACTGGGCCTGAGATTCTCAGGTGGTTCTACAAGAGTTTCAACAGAACTGGAGTATCAAACTCCATTCACAGGGTTATGGCTTTTAAACCAACCTCTATGATCGTAGATCCTATACAAATCCCACGAAGGACTATAGGTCATCAATCTACCCTATGACCGTAAGGTCCCGCAATGTGTAATGGACAAACCATACTCCCACTGCGTTCGGGGTGGATTGATATACTGATCTAGTTTAGTAGTTCTTATTAGTGTTATCACCAACTGCCGGTGTTGGATGTGGACTGAACAAATCAATTAGTAACATCTTGAGTACAAATACTTCAAATCTAAGGTTGTTATTTATAGACTCTATGAGACCGAGTTTGACAGTATAACCGTCATTCTCTGGTTTTACGAGTTTTATAACCAACCTTTACTCAATGCATTAAGATATTTCACGACCTGAACGTGTATGCAAAATTTCCAGTCCTACCTTCAAGCACTAAATGCTAAATGTCTATATTTACGGAAGTAGGGTGAACCGAATTCACTTCTTATCAACAAATGCGTAGACATCTTTTAGGTAGACTTCTTGGGTTTTCATCACAACGTAAACCGTTATTTTGCAACTAATATCTTAAATGAGTTCAGCAACATATCGTAGCACACCAATAACTATATAAGGCAAGTTGATGGTGTATCCTTTAGTGAAAACATTTCACTGGGAGGCAGGCCGAGTATCAGTCCCGAAAACTACACAAGAACCTATTTCTGAGTATGGAATACTCTATCTCTGGTGAAATCAGAGATTTCCTCCAAATATTTTGGATAAAATTACCGGAGTTTTGAGTAGTTATCAAACAATATGTCACTACTTAGAAGCTCCCACTAGCTTGTATCTTTCATATGACCCCGAAGGTCGATATGAACAAGCTATGTAACTTCTTTAAATCTATTACCCTTATCCCGATTGAAAGGAAACTTAGGCATTGTTCCTTTGAGACAAGGTTCCTTTGACTGGGAGATAGGAATCACCCTAAGCCAGTCTTCAGATCTTGTCGTTAGGGAATATGCACTAATTAATAGAATATAAAGAAGCGTTTATCTAAATACGGAAACCATTTGCGTTTATATTGTGTTGCATATACCTATTCAAAGATTTCTTAGTGGTTTTAACTTTATCAAACAAAAGTCCGAGTCTTGGGTTCGTGCTACGAATGTTATATTTATCGTCAATAAGATAAACAAATTATCCTATTGAAAATGAATACGTTCGTTCCAACGAATCCAAAAACAGAAAATGAATTTTCTGTGATACTCAAGAAGTGAATCCGAGATTCATTTCCTTATATCACTCCCACTAGTCTATCGAAATAACTTGCCCGTTGTCTATTTTATTTATCGTTTAATGCAAAGCTACCTAGTTCTTCCAAAGAACTTTAGCTTTCGAGAAAATTGCTAAGGATGCATTGGTCAGTGATCCGAAATCACTTTCCTTATCCTTTAATTTCCAATTTTATTAATTTTCGGTTTAGCCTTAAAACTACTTAGTTTAGACGACTAACACGTATAAATGTTCTTTCCCATTCTCGACTTTCCTTAGATGGAAACAGTCTTGAACTAGCAGTTCGTCTGAGTAGACACTACTCTTGAACTGTGGGATGTTCAGTGTTACTTGCTTGGACTATCGATTTTATCTAATCAACAAATCATAAGACCAAAGCTCCCACTAGTTTATCGGTTCCAAATACCGTCTAACTAGCAACACTTTGTATTTATGATTTTTCAAAGATTAGAACATCACCTAGAACTAAGCTCCCACTAGTTTATCAGTTCCAAATACTGTCTAACTAGCAATGCTGTGTTCATGATGTTTCAAAGATTATAAAATCTCCAGAACTAAGCTCCCACTAGTTTATCAGTTCCAAATACTGTCTAACTAGTAACGCTTTATTCTTGTTTTTCCAATGAATGGAAAAACTCTTGTGTAGTCCATTACACATTTCTAATGATTTAGAAAAACAACAAATCATAAGACTAAGGCTCCCACTAGTTTATCGGTTCCAAATACTGTCTAACTAGCAACGCCTTATGTATATGATTTTCCAATTTTTCAATTTAGAAATTTGTTGTGTAATTACACTTTTAAAATTCACTAAATGAATTTGTCTGATAGTCCTATATCATCTTTTGTAAACTAAGTATGATCGTCTCTCGTTCAACACGAGTGATACCCGTGACATACCTATACTATGTCACTTAAGTTTTTAAAGGCTCAAGAGAAAAAATCTCTTCCGAAAAGTTAACTGCATTTATTGATAATTACAACGTACTTGTTACTTTCCATATTTTTATTGAAGTCCTATTACTAACAGTTTAGTAACCTAAAGATTTAGTTGTAAATAAAATGACAGAAAGTTAAATTCAAAAATAAAATTTTCACTACTAGATTTATTTTATGAATAATAAACTATAAAAGAGTTTATCCTACCAGTCCAAGGATTTAACCTCGCACCTCAGTGTCGCCGTAGGGTAGGTCAAAGAGGTGATAGTTAAACTGAGACAATCTCTCTCAGTGATTAATCTTCGAGAATCAAACATCTCACGGGAATCAGACATCCCGGACCTTAATCACCGATTACCTTCCTTTTCTAGCCTAGATATTTCAAAAATATCCACAATGAGTGTGACCTACTATATCAGATCTCAAAGTACGCCCCGAGTATGCCGCCGTAGGGTCGGTCAGTGACCCGATGAGTACCCAAAATCCTATCCTTTCGGAGACCAAGCCTTGAATTTTGATAGGGGTGAACACCATCCGTAGGGGCCGAAATCAAAGCGGCTCGAGGCGTCACCCTTCTCTCACATGCTTGCACATATAATAGAGGCCGTGACAATAAGAAATAATAAATCAAAGTACTCCGAACAGGGTCGGTTATGTAGGCAAGCCTACGCCGTCTTATTCGTTGGAACATATGTGACAGTTCAGGCCAATCCGGCAAGAGAAGCCCCGTTTAGCCCGAAGGCTTATCGGCTATGCTAAGTCCTGTCGAACTGCTGTAACGTACATCACACGTGGAGGGGAGTCGATTGAGCCGAAGCTCGGTTGAACTCGCCCAACCATGGTTAGACCATTTCCGAACCCATGTACTAAGATTCTCCAATTTCTAAATTGTCACCCAAAACGTAATCTCGTTTATGTTTAAGTTGGGTCCACTGAGAAGCCATCACCGAAAAGCTCAACGATTTATCCAAGTGGGATTCACCGAGAATCCATCACTAAAATCGTAACGATTGACAAAAACCCGGTTCCTCGGTTTTAATAATTAGTTACTTAATTAATTTACTACCACATATTAATTAAATAAGCCTTTAAACTAATTATACGAGTTATACATGCCTAATTTATTCGAAATAAACTAGCTACATGTATGCAATGTAGTGGAATCATGATATGATGCATGTCATGGCAATTTTCCGGTTTCTATCACATAATTTCGATCATACACAAAAAAATAAACGGAAAAAATAAACACCGAGATGGATCGTTGGTACCCCCGTAACTAACCTATAAAAAAAAAAAAACCCTAACTAGGGTTTACAATTTTCTGATCTGCTGCTGCTGCGTTTTGTCGATGATCGGACATCCAAACGAACTTTGATCGTCACGAAAATTTATGGACCTGTTCTTGACTCCTCGTACTTGAATATGGACGGTTGGATCTGAGTTTTGACGGTCCAATTGATCCCATCAATCCGCCGATCCAACTGCTGCATCTGTTTATAATTGCGGCACAGCAGTGTCTTCCTGGGGACGATCGGGCATCAAGCGAAATCCCGATCGACCTGAAATTTTTAGGGCTTGTTCATAACTCCATGATAGTCGATCTGGACGGTCGGATCTTTGTTTCAACGGTCCAATATCTTCCAGAAATTCGACGAAATCACAGCTAGGGTTTTAATGCCTGCTGTGCTTTTCTGTTACAGCAGCAACTTTATAGCAGCGATCGGACATCGAGATTGACTCCGATCGTCAGGAAATTTTGAGGGCATGTTCTTCAACTTTTATTCTTCATTCTGACCGGAGGGAGTATCGATTCAACGGTTCAAACTCCGGGAAAAAAATAAAAAACGGAACAGCAACAAAACAGATCTACTTCTAGGAAATTAAAATTACAAAATTTCTTATACTCATATAAACGAATTTATATGAGTTTACAATAGATCTAACGAATAAACAGTATCAACCCCAATCCATCTATTCAACCACAACATATCAAAGCATTCATCATCATGATTTTAGAAAAAAACAATGCAATCTAAACATGCAATTTCCACTCCTAGATCTAAAATTCACATACTTTGATTGATAGATCAAAGGCTCCGATACCACTTGTAGGATGTAATATCTCCGGATGGATCAAAGATCCACCCGATTACGCAGCGGAAACTACAAGATCTAGATCTAGTCGACCAAAATACATAAATAAATAGATCTAACCTACGAGGGGGTTAGATCACCAACCTTTTTATGGTGAAAAACGTCAAAAACAAGTTGAGAAGCCGAAGTCTTCCAACGTGTGTCTCCAAGCACCACCAGGTGGATGGTGTTTCACGCCGCCGGACCTCCTCGATATGCTACCAGAAAAATCCCGAAGATTTTTTCCAACTCGAACCCTAAGAATAGAGGCCGAAATTTTCAGCCAATTTCTCTTGTGAATAGTGACGTGAATAGTGATTTTTTGGTACAATGGAGAACTCTTCTTATATAGGAGAGAGATCCTTGTTCCATAAGGATTTAATTTAATTAATGGATAATCAATCAAATAAATCTTTTTCCATAAAAGATAAATCTAATATTTTCCCAAACAAATTAGGATAAATAATAGATCATTATCTAATATATTAATTATTTAACCAATAAATAATTAAGCACATGTCATATAATAACACAAGAAAACAAATTCATTGTTAATAATATATACATATTGGCGCCAATACCTAATTAAATAGGTCATGGGCTGAAATTCACCAAACCGGGTCGAGTCCATGAAAAAATGTCTTTTTCATGTTTTTAATCATTTAGTCAAACTAAACAATTAATCCGCATATCAATTAAACAATGCAATGCTACTATTTAATTATAATCGAGGTGTGACGACGGGAAAACGTATATGCTATATTAGGAGCCGCGTCGGGGACCATGGACCTATAACCAGTAGCTCCAATAAATTAAATAAAATTATTCATCGGACAGAATAATTACATCCAATCTATTAATTCCGGGATTAAACCACCATAAACCCGAAACTGAACTCTGCCGAATATAGATAACTTACACTCAACCATGAGTTGATAAGGTGTCCACTGATATAATCATTACATACGGATAAATCCTCCATAGACTGTTCATTTCGAGTCGGGATATTTCCGTAAACCCTTCTCGAAACATATTATCCTTATTTACCATTAACCCCCTAGTGATCAATTAGTTCATATACCGGACTAGTAGCTAATTAGTCTAACATGAACTCCGCGGATCGATCGCCCGGATTAACAAATAAGGGAATTGTCCGTCTACTTCCCGAGGGAAGGAATGGATTCCATATCCGTGATAGCACGTACTACTCACTCATTCCGGAATAGAGCCAACGAGAAGTGTTGGACCACATACTTCGAAGTGAACCTTACTAACACATCAAACTCTACCCTAGTCTAAGCAGTTGTCTGTGATCACCTCAGGATTGAGATTAATCAATATATGATCATCTTGTGATTCGATAAGACTTCTCGATCACGGAATTATATCGAGAACTCAAAACAAATCGGTCCAAATTTATATGATTATTATCATATATAAATGCCCTACTAGGTACCGTATTACCGACGAGTCCGGATCGATCGTCACACCTAAAGTGTTCGGGCGCATTATTAGCATATTAATCAAGAGACCCGTACTCGCATTAATCAACGCTACGGACTAAGTTAATTTTAAGTACATCTCACTAACTCAATCCTCTTGTGTATAGCCATACACCGAGTTATGTGATTACATAAACGAGGTACTTAGGGTTTTAGTAGTGTCTTAATTATTAGCATACATGCATATAATAAGATGAATTATTAATTCTGTCCTAAAACAATTACATAATTGTCTTTCGGGCACTACACCTAACAAATGGTACGTGGGATCTCATTCCTACTCCCACTGGTAAGACAATTGTTGGTTGTCGTTGGGTCTATACTGTCAAGTACCATTCTGATGGCTCAGTTGAACGCCTGAAGGCTCGGTTGGTAGCCAAAGGCTACACTCAAACGTACGGCATTGATTATGTGGAGACTTTTTCCCCTGTTGCTAAGATGCCTTCTATTCGTATTGTTTTATCTATTGCTGCTAACTACAGGTGGAAGTTGTATCAGCTCGACGTTAAGAATGCTTTTTTGCACGGTGACTTACACGAGGAGGTTTATATGGAGCAACCTCCTTGGTTTGTTGCTCAGAGGGAGTCTGGGTATGTATGTCGGTTACGTAAGGCGTTGTATGGCCTTAAGAAATCCCCACGTGCATGGGATGGTAAGTTTTCAAAAAATGTGAAGGAGTTTGGATTACGACAGTGTCAGACCGATTATTCTGTATTCTTTAGGAGATCTACATGCGGATCCATATTTCTTCTCGTATATGTAGATGACAATGTGATTACAGGGGATGACGAGCGTGGCATTGCACGGTTAAAGGAGTTCTTGGGTAAACAATTTCATACTAAAGACTTGGGGCAGCTCCGTAATTTTCTTGGTATTGAGGTAGCTAGATCAAATGCAGGGATCTTTTTGTGCCAGAGAAAATATATGCTGGATCTTTTGCAGGAAACTGGATTACTTGGCTGCAGACCGTTGGAGACTCCTATGGATCCTAATCAGAAGTTACGAAAAGATGTTGGAGAGATCCTTGATTCTCCTGGTCGGTACAGATGACTAGTGGGACGCCTCAATTATTTAACCATTACGACGCCAGATATTGCATATGCAGTGAGTATGGTAAGTCCATTCTTGGAGTGTCCTAGACAACCACACTGGGACGCACTTATACATACTGTTAGATATCTGAAGAAAGCACCAGGGTATGGCATCCTTTACAAGCCGAATAGACATTTGAAAGTTGAAGGTTATACAGATGCTGATTGGGCCGGTTCCATGTCTGATAGAAGGTCCACCTCAGGGTATTGCATGATTTTGGGTGGTAATCTGGTTACTTGGAAGAGTAAGAAGCAACCTGTTGTGTCCAGGTCAAGTGCAGAGGCGGAATATCGGGCCATGGCTAATGGTTGTTGGGAGTTGGCATGGATTAAATATTTTCTTAAAGAGGTTGGCTTCCCCATTTCATATCCGATACTGTTACATTGTGATAATGAGGCGGCACTGCACCTTGCCTCGAATCCTGTATTCTATGAGCGAACGAAGCATATCGAAGTTGATTGTCACTTCATTCGAGAGAAGCTAATTTCTAAAGAGATTTGTACTTCATATGTTCGAACCGGAGATCAATTGGCGGATGTGTTCACAAAGCCTGTGTTGGGAAGTCGGTTGAAGTTCATATGTTCCAAGTTGGGCATGAATAACATCTACGCTCCATCCGCGCTCCAACTTGAGGGGGAGTGTTAGAATATGAGGCTATGTGTGTGCGCGTTGTATTATGTGTGTGTGTCGGCTAGGGTTTAGCCCTCATGTGTGTTATGGCGTGTTGGGCAAGAAAGCCCATTAAGGTTATGGCTATGTATTGTGTGTGGGTGTTTTCCTATATAAAGTAATAAAGAGTAGTATAAGGGATAATAACGAACTATCCCTCTTTCTTTCAAACCGTGTATCTCTTAACAATGAGGACTTCGATGACGATGGTTGAGGGCGCCGGAGTTGGAGTTGTTATTATTTATTGTATTTTCTTATTCTTTTGACACTGTTTTGGATTCAAGTTCTTTAGTTGAACTTGTTGGCTTTGTCTTTCATAGTTTTGAGGATTTCGTATTTTTTTTAAGTTTCATTTGGATTTCTCTTGATGTAATAAGTTACATTTCTACCCTTTAATTATTCTTTCTATTCTTGGTTGTATGGAGAATTTTACTCGAGTCTTTTGCTTCCGTTTGCTTTATTTGATACGATGTAGTAGATGCTTACGTGTAATATTAGATTTATTTAATATTATGCGTGCCGAACGTTCCATTTCCGGATAAGAACTCGGTGTCCGGGAACGGATATAAAGTTGCTTTTGAAGACTTTATTTTATTTCAAACTTTGGAATATTAAACAATGTTGTTTTTCAATTGAATGGTTCTTTTGTTTGGCTCGTTTTTAGTGACCTTAATTGGTAAGACTAGATCGTTTAGTTTTTTTTTGTTTTGGAATTGATGTAAGACGTTTCAATTTCCATTTTGGTTTTAGTGTAGCATTGAATCTTGTTCTAGTTGATCTTTGGAATTTTTCCCCGAGTCGTTTTGCGTCCACATTGTGTTTATGATATATGACGAAAGGTTTATGTATAATATTATATTTTATTTGATATTATACATGCCGGGTGTTCTTTTCCGGATAAGGACTCGGTGTCCGGGAACGGGGCGTCACAGAGCAAGTGTCCACGGGACTAAATTTTCATTTCAGCAAAACATTGTGTAAAAGCCAATCGAACATAACGGAGATTCAAACCTCATTATAATGAGCCGATTTGGCAGCGCTTATAAGGAATGTCCTGAAAAAACTGCCAAGAAATATAAAACAGAACCAAAAAGTAACAAAATCCAATTAAAATAGCACATAAACACATAAAAACACATGGATTAACCAAACTCTAAATGTAAGAAAATGCATCAGAAGCAACGGTGGCGTCGGAGCCCAGCTGAGCAAGCAGCACGGCTGGTGTGCGTGCCGAAATTTGTGGCAATTGTGAAAAAGAACCAAATTTTTACCTGTTCACTCAATTGATTCTTCCAAGTAGACAATAAGATTGTGACCTGGCCGGCGTCCACCATGAAATCCACCAACTCGTCGTCGATACCGTCGCGTCAAACAGCCTGACATTTATTTGTAGAGTCGCACATGTTGATTCACCCGAGAATGTAGGCGAAAAAATCAGTCATCTTTAGCGAAGTGATTTTACTTTGAACGCGATGATTCACAATTTGGATGCCACGCTTAATTTCTTGAGAATCGGAACCCGTTGAGCCTCCAAGTTCTTTCCCCTTTCATGCTCCAAAAGAGACCTGTTGATTCAATAGTTTTTTCCACTTACCATGACTATCGATGTGGAGGTTGAATAGAAAACTGAAAAAGACTATGACGATCTGGAGGTTGGAGAAGGGAAATTTGTTATCACAGAAGTGGGAGTGGAGATGGGATACGTGGGAGAGTAGAGTGGAGGCGGGGCGGTTGTAGAGAGTCATATTTTCTTTTTAATCTGTTTTAAGGCTTTTCTTTTATTAATTTCCGGGTTTGGGTCAGGTCAATTGGCTAAAAGCTGGTCAATTGGAGGTTTTTTTACTCCGAAATATAAATATAGATATATATGTATTCCATTTTAGAAAATAAAGAGATTTATTTATATATTTAAGATAATAAATGATTTATATGGTAAGTAGTTTTATTTTATTTATATACCGGAAAAGTATTCATAACAATGCACTATATTTGTTAAACGATTCTAGTAAAAGTTTGGTATACATTACGGTAAAAGTGAAGTATAATAATTTTATGCTTTTACATGTATTACACGATACGATGTGGCTTGAATATTTTTATGGAACATTATATGTTAATTTGCAATGTCTAACTACGACTTTTGGTAGTCTTTGCTCAGCACCACAATTATTACCCTCTACGGAGAGATGGTGGGAGCACCGGAAGACGTTGTTTAGGTCTTGTGGGACATTTACTTAGTAGTAATTGATCTGTAGTGTAAGTAAATGTCTAGGAGTAAAAGTCCTTAGGTAGCTTTTTATGTGAATGAACCAGGTGGATAGAACTAAACTGGTAAATACATATTGTGATGTCTAAAAGCTAAAACGTCAATATCATTAGTAAGACACGTTTTAATATCGAAGCATGGGATACTTAGAGCTCCACTTGGCTTTTTGACCAAGGGACAACGTGTAACTCCAACATAGAACATGAGCAAGGACAGAGTCGGATTTTTTTTTCTGGATAGGCTAGACTAAATAGTTTGGTAACGAAATCTTATTAAGTGAAAAATGATGTCTAAAATTCAGCAAAAAAAAATCTCTTAGAGCCCTTAAAATAGAATCATCTAAGGGACATTCATTTTATACAAACGAAAATCCTACAACAAAAATAGAACTTGGATGACTCACTATACAGGTGATTTTTTTAAAAGTGCCAATATAGCTAAATACACCAAATCACTTCAGATGCACCCTACGAGCCATCTGAGAATTGAATGTATCAATAACGGAATCAACATCGACACTTTGAGAGAATTCCCTTTCAATATAAACTATTAGGGAATCTGCAAGAAACTCTTCATCAATCTTATTCCGGAGAGCGGATTTAACATATTTCGCTGCTGTAAAAGCCCTTTCTATGGTTGCCGTTGAGATTAGAAGAGTTAGAATAAGATGAATCAACCTCTGAATCAAAAAGTATATTTGAAAAATTCTAGATTAATAGATGATAATTTCCGTTATAGTGCCCAGAGGTAGCAATTGGTGGCCACAGACTGCGATTTGAGGAGGATGACGAAGGTTGTTACCGATTGCGACATTTACCGGGCAAAGGTTTTTCTATTTTTTTTTTTATTTATTTTATGGAGAATAATATTCTGTAAATGTAACCTGAGATTTTTATTTTTTTAAATCAATTAAGGAAGTTAGTCTCGGAAAGGAAATTGCAAAGTGTTTCAAAAAAAGAAAAAGATACTGTGAAAAAAAAGGTTTCAAAAAGGAATTAGACTAGAAATAGTGGGCTTTTAAAATATTAATATGGTGGGATGAATATCTGGTGGGCGGAATTCATAAACTACTACTAAAAAAAATAAAAAAAAATGGGGTAGACTTAGCCCTCTAAGCCCATTGAACAACTCCGTCTTTGAACATGAGTCCGTGCCCTTAGAGAGGTGCTTAATATGTCTAGGTGCATTCTCACCTTGAACAGTGACCTTTGATATTAATGTAACAAACGTATGCGCATGAGAATGTACTATGTGATCTACTAGAGGGTGAGTGTGATCTCAATTACAACCAATGTGGTAGCGATAGTAGACTTTATCTTGATTTATGTTATATAAATATATTCTGTAACTGTTTCTTCTACCCATTATTAAGTACATATGTACTTACCCTATCTTCTTTATTGTCCCCATCCCTAGAAGGTGGTGTATTTGTAGATTGTTTTTTAGGCTACTGAGGGTGACCCGGAGATGAGGCATATGAAGTCTTTTGTTCTTTTTTTCAATCGTAATCTAGAATAGATTCTTTTATTTGGCCTTGTAATGCTAGAAATTGATTAGTCGAGTTTGTGGTTAACAAGTAGTAATGGATTCATTTGTATTTGATGGTTATAATAAGTCTTTTGATGAAGCAATACATGCCGCATGTGTTATTTTTGATCATTTACTGGTCATTTTAATTATCCGAGTCAGTCTTTTTACCTTCTGCCTAGTCTACCATGTTTGCTTACGCAAGGCTTACGTATATAATTAGATTAATCTTTTATTATATGCGTATCGGGTGTTTTTTTATGGATAAGGACTCGGTCTCCGGGAAAAAGGCGTTACAGTGGCTAAAAGAGCTCTTGAAGAAGGACTTCAACTTGCTAGAATTGCTTCCCTCACTAGTAATGATAAGAGAAATGCTATTTAAAACATCCTTCTACTGAATGCTGGCGTGTGCCATAAACATATGTGGGCGGTCGCCACGTAGCAGTATATCACGTCAGCCAACTACCAATGAATCTTGTCAAAGTTGTCAGAGCAAGGAAGTGGCGAACGCCACAAAGTAAAATCCGGCGGACACCAAGCTCAAAAACTGGAATTTTTTGGTAAGACCATAAAATCTTTGGCAGTTGACATCAGAGCTTGGCGTGTGCCATGAAGTGTAATGGAGGATGCAATGAGCAAGGAGGAAAATTATCTATCTTGGGCATCTAGGAATGGGCAGAGTAGAACACGGTGTTCAAGGGTCTTGTGAAATGGTACATGTGCACTGCATGAGAAACCCACAAAAGTACTACACGTAAACCCGATAACGATACTCGGTAATAACGGATACAAAATCTATCTAAAATATGTAACAAATACAAGTGTTGCACTTAGACAAAACTTAGGCATAAATGATTCTAATTGTTTCAATAATGCTTAGAATACTATCAGGAATATAGGTAAAAAGTCATATTAAATGCCAACAATGTGGCTATCATCGCAACTCACCATTTAGCTTCTGATCGTCCTTGATCAGGACATGCTATACTACTTGAACAAGTATACAGTTATCAAATTATATGATGTAGAGGCAACTGAATTATGAAACTAAGGAAACTATAATTACAAATTAATCTCAATTCCAAATATGCAACAAAGTGTGTGTGTGTGTGTGTGTGAATAAGCTCACAAAAGTATTATCAATTAATCATTGTTGAACTCATGCATGCAACGCTTTGAGTGCTGGAATTGTGAAAGTTACAATGAGTTAAGTTACAATGCTGCTGATTATGGGGTACTTATAGTATCATACACCACATGGATCAGTTAAAAGGAAGTTACAAGTCTGTTACAATGTAATAACCTCCTAGCCATACTACTCAGCTGAGCTGATATGACTTTTATGTACCCAACTTAGCTGACTACCTCAGTAGTGCTGAGTTGACTGCTGTTGAGCTATTCATTTGAGCACATCATCTTGTATTAACACTCATTTATCCATACAATGTAACACCCCCGTCAAGTTGAGAGTGATACATAAATCGGCTTGCTAATACTCTTGTAACCAACATTCCTTTATCCGCAAGAACTTGGATGAAAGATCTGAGAAATGCCTGGCTTGTCCAATATGTAAGAAAATATTGGTGCATCCAAAGCTTTAGCAATAATGTCAGCAATCTGCTCCTTGGTATTAACAACCATGAGTTTGATTAAGCCAGATTTGACTTTGTCTCTAACATTTTGATGATCAATCTCATTGTGTTTTGTTTTCTCATGAATGACATGATTGTGAGGAATGTATATAGACTAGAATTGTTACAAAACAACACAATAGGTAGCTGAACTGAAATCTTCAAGTCCTGCAAAATGTAACTAATCCATTGAATTTTACAATTAGCATTAGCCATATCCATGTACTCCGTTTCTGAAGAACTGCTGACAGCAGTTGTATACAAGCTTTTTATCCTTCCATGATATTAGAGCATCTCCCAAAACATTACATAGCCTGAATCAGATCTCCTTCTCTCACGACAACAAGCCCAATCACTATTAGTGAAGGCTTTTAGAACAACAATGTACTCATCAGAGAAGGAAACACTCTAGCCTGGACTGGCTTTTAAGCATCTCAAAAGCGTGTGTGTAGCCTTCATATGATTTTCGGTACGTGTATCCAAAAACTGACTCAGCTATTGAACTACAAAGGATGTGTCAGGTCTGGTGAAACTGAGACAAAACAGCTTTCCAAGTAGTGATTTCTATGCAATGTTATCATCCAGCAGAGTTGAGTCTCCATGCTACAAGGTCATAGATTCCATAGGTATTTTGACATGCTTCGCCCCCAAAAAATTATATTATTGCAAAAATATTTAAGGTGTACTCCCTTTGGGAGATTGAAATGTTGAAATAGTGACATAAACCCAATCGGGTTGGACCGGATCCGACCGGGTCGGATCATTTCTACTATTTCTTTATGTTTATACATATATTAATGGCATTTCTATTGTCATATATATGTCCTTTTACAAAACCAATTATGAATTGTTATATGATAACGTCATTAGTATTAAACTCTGATAGAGAAACCATGATAGGCGATTATGGTTGATGAGATCTCTAATCACTTTAATAAGTTTGATAGTTAAATGTCTCTAGCCTGATGTACTATTAAACAGGCCATTGGTAGTATGAACAGGCTAGCACGTATTAGATGTCTTCTGTATTTAAGGGCATGGATAGATCTCGTCTATCAAAGTGTAGAGGCACTTGGACTGTACGTGGACGTGTATTAGAGAATGCATACATTAGACTGACTCACTTACATTAAGTGTCGCACTATGTGGCAGTTGTGTAATTATCCTTAAGACCGGAGTCTTCATGGCATCACGGTGTGGATTGTCATGCTTTGACACTATTGAGATTTCCCCTATCCACGGGATGATCATTCAGTAGTGATTGGGTGTGATACTGAATCATGTGGAGTATACATATTTGGTCATCCGGAAATCGCATATCCTATCAGTATGGTGAATATCCGAAAGGGCCTTCTTATAATGAATGTCTTACTCTCGTGAATCTTTCAAAAATGGGAGTAAATGTGTTACTTCGAGAGAGCATGATATCCAGATTATAAGATACGATCGTTAATGTATTGACACTCGAGATATGATCGTATGGATATTGTTACTGCGGTAGGATTGTAATTTACACGGTAACTATTTCACATGAAAGGTAGTAGTCATTGCATTTGACTCTTCCGATGATTGGAGTTCACGGTGTGTTGCTAGATGCTATCCCGTGATCGTTAGGCATGAAGGGCATTTTCTTAAATTTCACTTTAGGTCTACGGCCAACATATTCGGAAGCCTATCAGGTCACACATATATGAACATCTAGCCGGATTAAAATGTGGTTATAGTTGATAACCAAATAAGGAAAGTTTATCTCGAGATTATAAAGGTAATAGTGGTAAATTAATATGGTGGTATTTATTTATTATGAATATATTAAATACAAGATATTAATTATGTTGATTAATTAAATATACATGTAATGTACATGTATGTCGAAATTATGGTGTATATTAATACACATGGATTTTGCAAATTAATTAATAATAGTATTATATTAATTAAAAAAAATCTCAATTCCCAAATTATAGGGAAAATGGGACGCCATTTTTGAATGTATATGATACATTTGAGTTGTGTAATTTAATTAATAAAATTACCATAACATTAATATTGGTTATTAATTGATTTTGAAAAAATAGATTTATAGTAATAAGATAAATATAGTCAATATAAGATATTGACAATATATTGGAAATATTTAATATAAGATATTGAATATTAATGAGATAAATCAATCAAATATATTTTTCTTATTTTACTAGTAAAAGGTTTTCTTCCTCTCCACTATACTAGATGGTGCCACATGCACTATAAATATAGTGTGGGTGCCAAACTCTTATGTACATCACAACTCCAAGAGCTAATAGTTCTTGTGAAAAATAGAGAGCTTCTTAAAGAGAGTATTGAGAGCGAGAAAAGGCCGGTCTAGCAGTCGGATTTTTCTAGTAGCAATCCAATAATGGATTCCGGCGGGTTGTTCTTGTGGACTAGTGGTAGAGGCCGAACACTTGGGCGGCTCCGCGCACAACTACTCTCCTTAGACGGTCAAGGCGTCGATCTTTTAGATCAAGCAAGGTAACCACCGTCTACTAGCTTATTGGTTTATTGCTTAAACGATGTCGATCCTTGTCAAAGGAAATAAATTTTGAATTCCGCTGCGTTCCCGCGTAGATTTTTAACAGTGGTATCAGAGAGAGCTTCGAGCTTAAGCAATAAGAATCTTAATTTGCGTAGTTAATTTTATCGATTAAATCACGTAATTAAAAGATGAAAGATTTTACATTTGCAAAACGATACACGAAAAGAAAAAAAATGGAGATCGGGTGGTGCTCGGCCGATTGGCGGCGGCACCACCACCGTCCGGCGGCAGCCTTATGGCTATCGGTTGGTGGCTGCTTGGCGGGTCACTTCCTTTTGTTTTGTGTATTTTGTGTTTCTATATGGTTCATAGTTGTGATTGAAATCTCTTTGTTTAGTTGTGTCATATGGCTAACTAATGGTTCAAATAGTTTGGGCCATCGGGATGCCACATGACATTAAAATAATAATGGCATTTCCAAATTTTATTTCGAATAGGCCTAGGCCCTTTCCAAATATATGATTTTGGGAAAAAGCCAAGGTCTAAGCTACTTTCAAAATTTTGATTTTGGAAAGTGGCCAGGCATATCAACCAAAATATTGGTCTTTCCAAATTTTGTTTGGAATTGGCCTATGTCATTTTCAAAATTTTGATTTTTGAAAGGGCCAAGGGAGATGCCTTTTGGTTTAGGAAACCAAAGGCATCCCTTTTGATTAAGAATCAAAAAGAAAGAAACAGATGACACCTAATTTTAATTTTGATTTATTTTTAGAATAGTTCTAATTAATTAAAATTAAAATTGAAAACGATTTAAAATTAATCGTTAATTTTATTTCCATTAAAATCATTTAATTAAATAAATATTATTTAGTTAATTGATTGGATAAAATTATTTAATAGATTAAACGTTAATTGATTAATTAAGACTCAAGTAGTTAAATTTTAATTTTATCTTTTTCATAAGTTGTTATTGTATGGATTAGATATAGTAGATATAATATGATTATATGGATCCCGATTGATCATGGACTCGACCAATACGATCGATGTGAATGATTTAATTTTTCTGTTGGTTTAAAAATTATCCTAGGCCGTTAGGAAGAACGTGACCTAGTTTATTTTCTGTATTTATCCCATTCCCAAAGAAATGTAAGAAGAATGTAGAAGAAGATGGTGACCAAAGAAAGAAGAATAAAGATCCCATTGGAGATGGCGCATTAAAGATCCTATTGGCAGTTGCAGCTACCCTTAGATTGTGACCCGCGGTTTCGTCAGTTTGTATTCGAAACCGCACCTAGGAAAAATCCATGATCACACCGGTTACTTTACGCATTTATTTATTTTGTGCTTGTATTTTTTTATATGATATCATAGATGCATAACTAAGCACGATCTAGATGAATGTGTAGGATGTATGTCTATAGAGATAGATATACTTGATGAGACCGTAATTAAAAATAATTAAGTGAATTAATTTACAAAAATACTTCCACCTCAAAAAAATTAAGTCGCAATTGCCTCCCCATATTATAATGACGGTGAAGAGCCCTTGTTCGGATCCAACTCCTCAGCCAAAGCAGGGGGTTGACCTACCTCAGGTATATCGTCATTATCGAGATATGATCGTATGATATCTCATGAATATTGAGGTTATGACTTGACTAAGAATTCTCTCGGCCAACAGCCAAAGCGGGGTCGTTTGGATTTTAGAGGCAAGGGTTTGACTATTTCATAAGATAAAATTGTCAAAGAGTTGACTAGTCAAATAACAAGAGTCGTATAAGATACGATTGACAATGAGTTGTCTTCCTATTAGACTATTTTTGGCCCACCAGCCAAAGCGGAGGTTGCGGTAGTTTAGTGGGATCTTGTCCACTAAAGAAATTAATAATTCTTGAAAGTCAATTGTGAGTAGTTGACTAGTGGGAGCAAAATCATAAACCATAAGACCATTTTTTATTTTGCGTGTATAAACAAAAACATTGTTTTATTTTCATTTTTATGTTGTAGTTTTAGCAAACTTTATATTTATGTTTTATTCTCGATTAGTAAAACCAAATTATGACTTTTACCTTTTGAGAAACGTTCTCAAGTATGGTTAAGTAATTTTAATGCTTTTAAAATAAGCAGTGACACGAGCAATCCCGTTATAATAGTTGGAGACAATAAGACTACATATTTGATGGAGTACCCCAAGACTTTAATTATTAAAGAAAAGAGCAAGCTCATGATATTGAATGTGATCCAATATGATCATTCAGTCATACGGTGACAATTAATTCAAATGTTGGATAAGAATGACCATACCGAATTTTGGAAAAGTTGTTTTCAAAATTGTAAGATTTAAGTATCGACTTAATTCTTTAATAATTGCTTAAAGGTTAATTAAATTGTCAATATTTTGAATACGATTCAAAAGGTTAAGTGAACTATTTGATAAAGTTTAGATTTTCTTTATGAAAGGAAATTAAAGACAAAGCTCTTGTGATTTTTCATAAGTCTTATGAAGACTACACTAAGAAATATTTACAAATGCTTAAAGGATTGAAGGAAAAGTTAGGGCATGCCCTTAAATAGAGAACTTATTGAAGTGTCTATTCTAGGCAAGTGAGTTGAGATAAATCTATCTAAGTTCAAAGTCGATTCTAAGATATGTGATATCTTACGATTGTGATTAAATTAAAAAGATTAAATACAGATATGGAAGGTGAAGCAAATGTTGTAACACTTACCATATTCTGGATCTAATAAACTGATAAGGGAACTAAATAAATGTTATTATGTTCCGGTTCTTATGAAGAACATACTTTCAGTTATTTGTTAGGATTTAGTAGACATATTCAATTGTAAGGAATAAATGTTATTCCTATAAAGTTGAAAGGTCACTGAATCTAACAAGCTAGATTGATATCACTATATAGTTGATATATGTGATGAAATCTCAACTAAATGATTATATGGCTATTATCTTTAATATTTGGTGGTCGTTCTAGACTTAGTCTTTTTGGAGGGAAATCATGTGATTAGATGTCATTCTGATGATATCTGAACCACGTGATTATGAATCATGTGGGTAATACGTATCTTATCTGAAGATGAAAATAATACCCTTTTGTGAAAAGGTTATAAGATCTAGTAAGCTGTCTAAAGCCTAAACATACCGATGTTTGTTGGCTTGTGACAATTAATGCCACAAATAATTGTGTATTAATCTCTATGACTATTTTTTAGAAATAGTCAAGTGTACTCAGTGAAGTGCATAATTCGGAAAGCCCGAAAAGTTCAAGCTAGTACGAATATGAGATTGATGAGATACTTAGGAATTAATCTTCAATTGGATTGAATTAATTAATACCTGAAAGGAGTTTCAGATGCAGTCTGAAAGTGAATAAGATTTCCCCTTGAAGGATGCCATTTTTGGATACGCAATCAGATTGTGCTTCTAAAATCGAAACTACACTTTATATGATAAAGGTGTGACACAAGCCATGCAAAGTATCCCTTACCTGTTTCGGGATAGTGCCTTTATACAATATATACTTACCGAGTTCCAAAGAATAAGGGTTGAAAAAATTCCGTATTATATATGGAAGAGGATAATGTCGAATCTATCTTAACCGCTGATTTGAAGTTCTCATGAGCAAAGTCGGAAAGGCTTGGAGCCTACTACGACATATGTAAATTTGTGGAATATCTTAGCAAGTATGCTAGATATTATTTACTCGTCCGCGGAGAAAAATGTGTTTGTATCCAAACATGTTGTTTTCTACGGGAAGTGTTTCTTCCAAAAGAAATAGTGAGAGTAAATTTAAATCTCAAAAGAGTTTGAGAAACCACAAAGAGGTATTCAACCATTTGAACATGAACAGACGCCACATAGCGATGAGTTGTAAAACACTGCTCAGTGCAAAACCTCAAGCCTGAAAAGGCTGCTGGTATATATTCATCTTGAAGAATGAATAGCTCGATGACTTATGAAAGAATGTTTGAAAGGAAAGATTGAGTGATATAGCCAAGAGCCATAATGTCTGAATTAGATTCCATCAGTGACAACCAGGTTGTGAACCTAGTCTTTCTCACCAAGAGGGAATGTCCCGAAAGGTTGACATGGATAGTAATATGATTACCATAAGGCTATAGTGATGGCTGAAGGGTATGGGGTGTAAACCTTGTAATTATCTTCATGCTGCCAGCTGAGCCCAGTTCTATTCAGATTATACTTGTTATAACTTCGTATCATGGCTATGTGATAGTGTTGAAGACGTTGGGCAAACAGCTCGATGTTCATAGATGATAACATGATATTTGAGCCCATGAGATCAATTTTTGGACTCAAACAAGTTTCTCTAGACGATTTCTTTGTTTTATAATCAAAGAGGTTTGATTTAGTCAAAAGAAGGAATATGCCCAATGTGCAATATGGATAGTGGGAGTGTGTTACGATTTTTGAGCAAGGTATTGGATACCTCTCTCGGGAATTATCACCCCATATCACAGTCAATTAATGTTTGGTAGTTCAAGGTCTTTACGAAAGCACTTGGATTAGCAGTTCTTATTTTTAGAAATAAGAATCTATAGTGATAGATTTAACTATTGTTGCTTTATAGTTTACCTATATAGAAGTGATGCTAAAAGAGTTTAGCATAGATCATGACATGAGATACTTCCAGCCGGTGTTCTCAAGATCTATCTATGTTATGACGTTTGTCCTAAAGATAAGGTGAAATATGATGCTTATGGAAGGTTCCCTTTCCTACTGCGATAGGAACCATCATAAAAGTAATGCCACATGTTCATAGTCCATGAATCATCATGAGCAAGTATGAAAGTAAATCTGGTGAATGTCGAGGATAACCTTAAACGGGTTAATGATGGTTTCCTTGTTTATCGAAACTTGGAAGCGAATAAACGTTGATATACAGACATGTATCCTGAGTCTTATGAAGGCTAGTGGGAGCTAAAGACTGGGTTTACAGTCACATTGATTTTGTGATACAGTGAGTTAGAAATGTTCTAGGCTATAGGTCACTGTAAATTCTACAACTTAGCCAAAACACAGTAGTGCCTTAGAGGCACAACGGGAGCAGTACATGGATCTAGAAGGTTCATTCATGAACCTTGTGCGGTTCTTCCACCTTTTCTATATAGCTGATATAGTAAGTGGATTTATTGCTTGAAGCAAGGACCAAGTCTCATCATAGATTCGTGTTTTTGTTGAGGCGGTTCCTTTGACTTGATCATTTGGAGCATGATATGAAGATAGTCTGAGTCCCAATGGATAGCGATCCGTTCACGGCTAGGGCTGGTTGCGAGTATTGCATAAGATTCTTGTTTTTCAACTTGGTCTTGTGTGTGCGAGTCATTGGTTTTAGGCCAAGTGGGAGATTGTTGAAATAGTGTGCTAAACTCAATCGGGTTGGACCGGATCCGACTGGGTTGGATCATTTCTACTATATCTTTTATGTTTTTACATATATTAAATGGCATTTCTGTTGTCATATATATGTTCTTTTAAAAAACCAATTATGAATTTTTATACGATAACGTCCTTAGTATTAAACTCTGATAGAGAAACCATGATAGGCGATTATGGTTGATGAGATCTCTAATAACTTTAATAAGTTTGATACTTAAATGTCTATAGGCTGATGTACTATTAAACAGGGCATTGGTAGTATGAACAGGCTAGCACGTATTAGATGTCTTCTGTCTTTAAGAGCAGGGATAGATCTCGTCTATCAAAGTGTAGAGACACTTGGACTGTACGTGGACGTGTATTATAGAATGCGTACGTTAGATTGACCCACTTACATTAAGTGTCGCACTATGTTGTAGTTGTGTAATTATCCTTAAGATCGGTGTCTTCATGGCATCACGATGTGGATTGTCATGCTTTGACACTATTGAGATTTCCATATCCACGGGGTGATCATGCAGTAGTGATTGGGTGTGATACTGAAGCATGCAGAGTATACATGTTTTGTCGTTTGGAAATCGCGTACCCTATCAGTAGGGTTAATATCCAAAAGGGCCTTCTTATAAGGAATGTCTTACTCTCGTGACTCTTTGCAAAGTGGAAGTAAATGTGTTACTTCGAGAGAGCATGATATCCAGATTATAAGATATGATCGTTAATGTATTGACACTCGAGATACGATCGTATGGATATTGTTACTGCGTAAGATTTTAATTTACACGGTAACTGTTTCACATGAAAGGTAGTAGTAATTGCATTTGACTCTTCCGATGATTGTGGGTCACGGTGTGTTCGTAGACGCTATCCCGTGATCGTTAGGCATGAAGGGCATTTTCATAAATTGCACTTTGTGTCAACGGCCAACATATTCGGAAGCCTATCGAGTCACACACATATGAACATCTAGTCGGATTAAAATGTGGTTATAGTTGATAACCAAATAAGGAATGTTTATCTCGAGACTATAAAGCTTAGAGTGGTAAATTAATATAGTGTTATTTATTTATTATGAATAAATTAAATACAAGATATTAATTATGTTTATTAATTAAATATACATGTAATGTGCATGTATGTTGAAATTATGGTGTATATTGATACACATGGATTTTGCAAATTAATTTATCATAGTATTATATTAATTAAAGAAAATCTCAATTCCCAAATTATAGGGAAAAGGGGACGCCATTTTAGAATATATAGAATACATTTGAGTTGTGCAATTTAATTAATAAAATTACCATAATATTAATATTGGATATTAATTGATTTAAAAAAAATAGATTTATGGTAATAAGTTAAATATAGTCAATATAAGATATTGACAATATATTAGAAATATTTAATATAAGATATTGAATATTAATGGGATAAATCAATCAAATATATTTTCCTTATTTTACTAGTAAAAGGTTTTCTTCCTCTCCACTCTACTAGATGGCGCCACATGCACTATAAATATAGTGTGGGTGTCAAACTCTTTTGTACATCACAAATCCATGAGCTAATTGTTCTTGTGAAAAATAGAGAGCTTCTTAGAGAGAGTTTTGAGAGAGAGAAAAGGCTGGTCTAGCAGCCGGATTTTTCTAGTAGCAACCCAATGGTGGATTCCGACGGGTTGGTCTTGTGGACTAGCGGTAGAGGCCGAACACTTGGGCGGCTCTGTAATATTCCGATTTTCGGGAAAGGGCAGACGTGTCTTTTTGCGAAAACGAAATATTGGATTCGCTTTCCTTTTATTCGGAGTTAAATAATTCGGTGTTTTATATATATGTATCTTCGAGTTATGTATATATATAAATAAAGGAAAGATCGGTTCTCTTTTTTTTAATAAAAGGGGCATATAAGGAAAAGCAGTTTTGGGAGTAGGTATTTAAATGGATAATAACAATGACCTAACCCCTTTTGTTAATCACAAATCGGGATTTGAAACACCCTAAACCCATCCTGCGGCCGTGAGAGAGAAAAGAGGGAGAGACAAGAGTTTTCTCATTTTCGAGAGAAGGAGTTAACCGTTTTCGCATCGGAATCAAGTTTTGGAATCGTTGAGAAGAGGACTACGTTTGGATACCGGTTTGGTTGCCAAAGTTGCGCCTTTTGCTTGTTTTGGTTCGGTTTTCTGGCTGTTTTAAGGTAAGGAAAATAAATCCTATGATCTCCTTGCTTTTATAAGGTTAGATGCAAATGTAGGTTGTAGTTGGTGCTAGAATGATGTGTTGATGGTTTGAGTTTTGTCTATAAGTATCATGGCATGTTTAGATATAAGTTTGCTTTGTGTTCGTGTCTTTGTTTTTGCTTTGGTTTTTAGTTGAAATACGATCTGGTAATCGCATGATGATGAAGTTAGGGTTTTGGTCGAACCCAGGTGGACGGGCGTCCGGTTATCTGGACGGGCGTCCGCTTAGGTCGAATCTCAGACGGGCGTCTGGCTTATCCGGACGGGCGTCTGAGGTGCTAATTTACATTCAGGATTGATACTCGTTTTTAGGTGGACGGGCGTCCAGCTTTTGGACGGGCGTCCAGTAATGTTCAGACGGGCGTCCATGCCTTAAAACGGGCGTCTAGCTGGTTTGTCACTGTTTCCTTGTGGGTTGTTGTTCAGCCTTATAAACATGATTTATCTGTATGAAACCTTTATACATGATATGTTAAAATGGTATAAACTTAGACAAGCCTGAATTGAGCTTCTGATTCGTTCAGTTAAAACACCGAATGTACTCTTAAAGGGAGTTGAAGTTCGGATCCGTCGGAAGAGCATGATAGGCTTGTGCTTTGATGAATTAGGGTTCATCATTGGCTGTGTATGTGCTAGGACTTGTCCGTGTCTAGTGGTCTAAGAAGAGAGTAGTTTTGTGAGGGAGAATACTTGAAAATACTTAGGTTGGCTAGCTAATAACCTAATAAACAACGTATGTGACTAGTAAAAGATTAAACAACATGTCTCTCTTGGCTAGGCACCGAGCTAAATCGCGATGCATGTGCTACCTCTCGAAGGTGGAAGAACTTCGTAGGTCAAAAAGACCCTAAGTACGGAGGGACTCGCCGAGGTGTGCGTGCTATCGGAGTCTACCTTTTCTAGACTTCGTGGATATTGGTGTGATCCACTAATATGTTGCAAAAGAGTGTTCCCAAGGTAGAAGAACTCTGTAGGTCAAAGACCCTAAGTACAGAGGGACTCTGCTGAGGGGATAAGCGTAGTGCCCTTGAGTGCGGTTGTAACATAGATAGGTTAAGTTAGAAACAGTTAGCCACAACATGTTGATGAGCATGAAGTGAACCCTAGATTGAGTCGGTCTCTTATAACCAAATAAACAACTTAAATATCTTTCCTTATAATTTCTTTTGGTTTCATAGCTTCTCTTTCTTGCTGAGTACATTGTACTTACCTCGAATGCATTTTTCTTTTATGTGTTTGGGGGTGAGAAGACGAACGGGTGTTCGAGGAGAGTTTTGACGACGACGTGTGAAGGCGCTCGTTGAAGTTTCAAGAATGTTTCTTTACTGTTTTTCTTTGGTGGCTCTTGTTATGATTCTGAGGTAGACTGTTTGTTTCTTTTGGTTGCTACGTACTGTCTTTTGGGATTTCGTACTTTTCCAATGTAATAATTTACATTTCTATCTTTAGAATTTCTTGTTTCTATTCTTAGACGTTGAAAAAAAAAATATACCCGAGTTTTGCTTCCGTTTGCTTTCATTTGATACGACATAGTAGAGGCTTACGTATAAAATGAATTCACTTTTATTTTATACGTGCCGAACGTTCCTTTTCCGGATAAGGACTCGGTGTCCGAGAACGGGGCGTTACAGTTGGTATCAGAGAATTAGCGTCCTTTAGACTTCCTTTCCTTAAGATAAGTTTCTTTAGATCTTTAGTAACGTCTGGTTTTCTTGATCTTTCAGCATGGTAACGACAAGGAGAGGCGTTCGTGGAGCCGGGAGCTCGGGGGTTAGTCAAGGGGCGGGGAGCCCGGTGCCCGTAGTAGGGGCGGATTTGTGAGGCAGAATCCTTCGCCTCGTTTGAGTCTTTCACCACCACCCCATACAGCCACACCTACACCAAGGTCTCAACAAGATGGGTCACCGAGGCCGCATCAGAATCTACCACCCCGACCACCGCCAAGATATAACTACATTTATGGAGAGCCTGGACAAGCACCTATTCGTGTCACTGTAATAGGCGACATTCCACCGATTAGTGCGCCACCACCGGTGACCAATGTGTATCCACCACCATCTAGTGCTTATCCTCCAAAGGTATCCTCGCGCGACGCGGGTCTTTTACCCTCCTCCCGTAGGTCATGTTCCTCAACCTACGGTACCACCTTCACCACGCTTTGACCACCAAAGAGGCGTCGGTCATCCACCCTTTGGTTATCGGCGGCCTCAACAAGCATCGGTCTTATCGGGGGTACTATCCGTATCGAATGAGCCTCAAGTAATCCCACCTCATCCTCAACATCGGCGGTATCAACCGCATGTATCTTTCGGTTACCCTCCGGTTCACCCACCGCTAGACCGGCTTTTGAACACACACCGGCGGTGGATTGGTATACGAGATTGAGGAGAAATCGAGTTGAGAACTTCTTTGGTAATGTGGAGCATTCTAAAGCGAGAGGAGTGGATAAGGGGATTCGAGAAAGCTTGTAGGAACATACATGTTCCCGAGACGAAATGGCACGGCTAGCGCCGCTTTATGTTAGGAGCAAAGAAGCATGGATTGATGCCATCCAAAGCGAAGAACGGTAAGGTAACGGATTGGGAAGGGTTCAAGACGATGTTTTATAATGAGTACTTCCCGGTTACGGTTCAAGCGAGATAAAGCAAGTCAATTCCCGAAGCACAAGCAAGGTAATCACCCTGACAAAGGGCCCGCATACTAATAAGTTCAATGAGCTAGGAAGGTTCTATCCGGAATTGATGAAGGTAGAAGAGAGAAAGATGGCCCTCTATAAGGATGGGTTGGCCTACGAGATTCGGTCGGGCATGCTAGGATTCACGGCAAGGAATATGGCAGAGTTGATGAATAAAGCCTTGGAAGTCGAAACTTTCGGGAAGAGAGCTACAGTGGTTGTTAATAATAAGAGAAATTTTGGGACAAGTCAAGGCAGTTATAGGGGAGCGCCACAGCAAGCAGCCAAGAAGACTACGGCTCCTACAACAGCTAAGGCTCCGAACAGTGCACCACTTTGCCCCAAGTGCAACAGAAATCATACAGGAGAGTGCGGGCGAGTAGTAACGGTTGTTACGTTTGTGGTGAGCAAGGACACTTTTCTAGAGCGTGTCCAAACAGAGGAAACAAGAGTGGTTCGAGCCAAGGTAGCGGGAGAGGCGGCCCGAGCCGACCGGTTCGAGTTTTTGCAGCGGATGCCAATTTTGTGGAACCAGAGGATGACGTTATTTCAGGTACCATGTTATGGTTTTATTCTTCTATTAAGATATTTTATAGCGTGATTATTCATGTTGTAACTATATTTAAATAAATGAATATGCATACTAGGTACGATAATGTTAGAAAACCTAGTGGTCAAGGTTTTGTTTGACACGGGAGCGTCAAATACTTTTGTGTCAACCAAGGTAGCTAAGAAGTTGGATTTACCTTCAGAACCTTTAAGGAACACTTTGGAGATAACTACGCCGTTAGGGAAGGTATCAAGGGTAACTAGAATGATACCACAAGTGGAAGTTCGAGTCGGACCTTATCGATGTAAGAGAAACTTTACAGTTTTGGACTTTTCGGATTTTGATGTAATCCTCGGAATAGATTGGCTATCCGAGAATTATGTACACTTGGACTGTAAAGAGAAGAAAGTGATTTTTAAAGTACCTGGGAAATCAGACAAGACGTATCAAGGGAATGTGTACAAGCCGAGTAAGAAGAAACATCCGATCATATCAGCGGTTAAGGCGGTAAGGGCTTGTCAGAAGGGTTGTGAAGGCTACTTGTTGTATGCGGTGGACGTGGAACAAGTGAAGCCTAAGTTCGAGGAGACTCCCATAGTGAGGGAATACCCGAGGTATTTCCGGAAGAGTTACCGGGAAACATGCCGGACGAGAGAGATAGAGTTTGAAATTCGGTTGTTACCGGGAGCGGCACCGGTTGCTAAAGCACCTTACGAGAATGGCACCGGCTGAATTAAAGGAGTTGAAAGCTCAACTTAAAGATATGCTTGAAAGGAACATAATTCAGCCCGAGACCTCGCCATGGGGAGCCCCCGTTTTGTTCGTGAAGAAGAAAGATGGCGCATGAGAATGTGTATCGACTACGAGCACCGAACAACCTTACCATCAAGAATAAGTATCCCCTACCAAGGATAGATGACCCGTTTAATCGGTTGCGGGGTAAGAAGGTGTTTTCCAAGATCGACACCAATTCGAGGTCCGGATATCATCAATTGAAGGTTAAGATAGCAGATATACCGAAGACGGCTTTCAGTACGAGATATGGACATTATGAGTTCCTTGTCATGCCTTTTGGACTCACTAATGCTCCATCTCGCATTTATGGATTTGATGCGGCGAGTTTTCATGCCGTACTTGGATAAGTTCGTGATAGTGTTCATAGACGATATCCTAGTTTACTCTAAGGATGAGAAGGAACACGAGGAACACTTAAGGATAGTGTTGGACACACCGAAGAAGAATCGCTTGTATGCAAAGTTTTCTAAGTGTGACTTTTGGTTGGATCGAGTGAGTTTCTTGGGTCATGTCATTTCGGAGATGGCATTCAAGTTGATCCGGCAAAGATCGAGGCGAGTTGAGAATTGGCCTAAACCTACCACGGTTTCGAAGTAAGAAGTTTTCTTGGGTTGGTGGTTACTACCGGAAGTTCGTACAAGATTTTTCGAAGATAGCTACTCCACTCACCAGTGACACGTAAGAATGTGAAATTTGAATGGACTAATGAGTGTGATAAGGCCTTTCATACCTTGAAGAGTAAGTTGACTACGGCACCAGTGTTAGCAGTTCCGGAGATTTTTGATAACTATGATGTTTACACGGATGCTTCGGGACAGGGTTTGGGTTGTGTGTTGATGCAAGGAGGAAAAATGATAGCTTATGCATCTAGGCAGTTGAAGGTACATGAGAAGAATTACCCGACACATGATCTAGAGTTGGTAGCGGTAGTATTTGCCTTAAAGACTTGGAGGCATTACTTATATGGGGTTAAAGCAAGGATCTTCACCGACCATAAGAGTTTAAAGTATTTCTTCACACAAGAGAACCCGAATATGAGACGAGAGGAGATGGTTAGAGTTCGTTAAGGACTATGATTTGGACATTCGGTACCATCCGGGTAAAGCGAATGTAGTGGCGGATGCTCGAGCGGAAACCGGTGTTTACGGCTTCCGGTGTTGAGGTAATGGCGAAAGGTTTGATGGGTTGGAAATCGAAGCTTCGATCGATTGAAGACCGGCGCTTTGTGGCACCGTTGTTAGCAAGATCGAGTTGATGGATGATATTCGGGGAAAGCAAGACGAAGACCCGGTTTTGTTGGACCGGAAGCGTGTTGCTAGAGAGAAGCCTACGGTTGGTTACGTGTTGGATAAAAGTGGAAATCGTGGTATCGGGATCGTCTATGTGTACCTAACGTTGGCGACTTGAGACAAAGAATTATGGAAGAAGCACATAGGATAGCTTTTGCGGTTCATCCGGGTGCTACTAAAATGTACGAGAGACCTAAAGGAAAGATTTTGGTGGCCCTCGATGAAAGTGGAAATAGCCAAGTTTGTGGCCGAGTGTGATGTATGTCAGAAGGTTAAGGCGGAGCATAGAAGACCCGGTGGAATGCTTAAGCCATTGGATATCCCGGAATGGAAGTGGGATAAGATCACAATGGACTTCATCACCGGATTACCTAAGACAAGAGGCGGACACGACGCAATTTGGGTAATCGTGGACGGATTGACCAAATCGCCCATTTCTTACCGTACAAGGTTGACATGCCATTAAAGAAGATGACGACACTATATCCGGACAACATAGTGAAGCTACATGGAGTTCCAATCTCGATAGTTTCGGACCGTGATTCGAGATTTGTAAGTCGGTTTTGGAAGAGCTTGCAAGAAGCCTTCGGGACTAAGTTGGACTTGAGCACGGCTTTTCATCCTCGGACGGATGGACGGTCGAGAGGACCATCCAAACGCTCGAGGACATGTTGAGAGCTTGCGTTTTGGAGGTAGGCGGATCATGGGATGACTACCTTCCGGTAACGAGAATTTGCCTATAATAATAGTTTTCACACGAGTATAGGCATGCCGCCGTTTGAAGCGTTGTATGGGAGAAGATGTCGCACGCCATTGTTTTGGGATGAAGTCGGAGAGAGACGGATCACGGGGCCCGAAATGGTAGAACAAGCAAAGGAAAGGGTTCGGTTGGTCAAGAAGAATCGAAGGCGGCTCAAGACGGACGAAAAGTTGGGCCGATGTTAGAAGAAGACCTCTTGAGTTTGAAGTCGGCGATAGAGTTTACCTCCGAGCTTCACCGATGAAAGGAGTGAAACGCTTTGGACAAAAAGGAAAGCTAAGTCCAAGGTATGTTGGACCTTTTGAGATTTTGGAGAGAGTTGGGACGTTAGCTTATAAGCTTCGGTTGCCGAAATCAATGTCGAGAGTCCATAATGTGTTTCACGTTTCGATGTTGAAGAAATGTCTGACTAAGAAGGATGTGGAAACTACGGTTGACCCAGAAATCTTACAAGATAACCTTGCATATGACGAGAGACCTATCAAGATCCTAGACCGGAAAGAAAAGATGATTTAGAGACGGATGATCCCTTTGGTGTTAGTTCAGTGGAGCAATCATTCACCCGAGGAGGCAACTTGGGAAGTGGAAAGCGACATGCTTAGTGAGTTCCAAGAGTTTGGGGATTTACCAGGTATGTTCTAGTTTCGAGGACGAAACTCCTTTTAAGGGGGGGAGAATGTAATATTCCGATTTTCGGGAAAGGGCAGACGTGTCTTTTTGCGAAAACGAAATATTGGATTCGCTTTCCTTTTATTCGGAGTTAAATAATTCGGTGTTTTATATATATGTATCTTCGAGTTATGTATATATATAAATAAAGGAAAGATCAGTTCTCTTTTTTTTTAATAAAAGGGGCATATAAGGAAAAGCCTAAGTTTTGGGAGTAGGTATTTAAATGGATAATAACAATGACCTAACCCCTTTTGTTAATCACAAATCAGGATTTGAAACACCCTAAACCCATCCCCGCGGCCGTGAGAGAGAAAAGAGGGAGAGACAAGAGTTTTCTCATTTTCGAGAGAAGGAGTTAACCGTTTTCGCATCGGAATCAAGTTTTGGAATCGTTGAGAAGAGGACTACGTTTGGATACCGCTTTGGTTGCCAAAGTTGCGCCTTTTGCTGGTTTTGGTTCAGTTTTCTGGGCTGTTTTAAGGTAAGGAAAATAAATCCTATGATCTCCTTGCTTTTATAAGGTTAGATGCAAATGTAGGTTGTAGTTGGTGCTAGAATGATGTGTTGATGGTTTGAGTTTTGTCTATAAGTATCATGGCATGTTTAGATATAAGTTTGCTGTGTTTCTGTGCTGTTTTTGCTGGTTTTTAGTTGAAATACGATCTGGTAATCGCATGATGATGAAGTTAGGGTTTTGGTCGAACCCAGGTGGACGGGCGTCCGGTTATCTGGACGGGCGTCCGCTTAGGTCGAATCTCAGACGGGCGTCTGGCTTATCCGGACGGGCGTCTGAGGTGCTAATTTACATTCAGGATTGATACTATTTTAGGTGGACGGGCGTCCAGCTTTTGGACGGGCGTCCAGTAATGTTCAGACGGGCGGCCATGCCTTAAAACGGGCGTCTAGCTGGTTTGTCACTGTTTCCTTGTGGGTTGTTGTTCAGCCTTATAAACATGATTTATCTGTATGAAACCTTTATACATGATATGTTAAAATGGTATAAACTTAGACAAGCCTGAATTGAGCTTCTGATTCGTTCAGTTAAAACACCGAATGTACTCTTAAAGGGAGTTGAAGTTCGGATCCGTCGGAAGAGCATGATAGGCTTGTGCTTTGATGAATTAGGGTTCATCATTGGCTGTGTATGTGCTAGGACTTATCCGTGTCTAGTGGTCTAAGAAGAGAGTAGTTGTGTGAGGGAGAATACTTGAAAATACTTAGGTTGGCTAGCTAATAACCTAATAAACAACGTATGTGACTAGTAAAAGATTAAACAACATGTCTCTCTTGGCTAGGCACTAGGCTAAATCGCGATGCATGTGCTACCTCTGAAGGTGGAAGAACTTCGTAGGTCAAAAAGACCCTAAGTACGGAGGGACTCTGGTGAGGTGTGCGTGCTATCGGAGTCTACCTTTTCTAGACTTCGTGGATATTGGTGTGATCCACTAATATGTTGCAAAAGAGTGTTCCCAAGGTAGAAGAACTCTGTAGGTCAAAGACCCTAAGTACAGAGGGACTCTGCTGAGGGGATGCGCGTAGTGCCCTTGAGTGCGGTTGTAACATAGATAGGTTAAGTTAGAAACGAGTTAGTCACAACATGTTGATGAGCATGAAGTGAACCCTAGATTGAGTCGGTCTCTTATAACCAAATAAACAACTTAAATATCTTTCCTTATAATTTCTTTTGGTTTCATAGCTTCTCTTTCTTGCTGAGTACATTGTACTTACCTCGAATGCATTTTTCTTTTATGTGTTTGGGGGTGAGAAGACGAACAGGTGTTCGAGGAGAGTTTTGACGACGACGTGTGAAGGCGCTCGTTGAAGTTTCAAGAATGTTTCTTTACTGTTTTTCTTTGGTGGCTCTTGTTATGATTCTGAGGTAGACTGTTGGTTTCTTTTGGTTGCTACGTACTGTCTTTTGGGATTTCGTACTTTTCCAATGTAATAATTTACATTTCTATCTTTAGAATTTCTTGTTTCTATTCTTAGACGTTGAAAAAAAAATATACCCGAGTTTTGCTTCCGTTTGCTTTCATTTGATACGACATAGTAGAGGCTTACGTATAAAATGAATTCACTTTTATTTTATACGTGCCGAACGTTCCTTTTCCGGATAAGGACTCGGTGTCCGGGAATGGGGCGTTACAGGCTCCGTGCACAACTACTCTCCTTAAACGGTCAAAGCGTCGATCTTTTAGATCAAGCAAGGTAACCACCGTCTACTACCTTATTTGTTTATTGATTAAACGAAGTCGATCCTGGTCAAAGGAAATAAAATTTTTAATTCCGCTGCGTTTCTCCGTAGATTTCCTAACAGTGGTATCAGAGAGAGTTTCGAGCTTAAGCAATAAGAATGTTAATTTGCGTAGTTAATTTTATCGATTAAATCACGTAATTAAAAGATGAATGATTTTAGATTTGCAAAACGATACACGAAAAGATAAAAAATGGAGATCGGGTGGTGCTCGGCCGACTGGCGGCGGCACCACCACCGTCCGGCGGCCAGCAGCCGGCGGCAGCCTTATGGCTATCGGTGGCTATCCCTTTAAATGGGTTCACGTATATTCGATGTGGACGAATATCCTACGAGTTGGGAAGGATTAAGAGCGATGTGCGTAGATCTTTGGATTTCGTCACAATTGGCACTCTTAAGGGCCTGTCAAGAGAAATGAGAGAAATTTGTTTGTCAAGGCCCTTTGTTCAAGGATCAGAAGAATCCGTTTCTGTTAATGCAAAGGTTGGCTAAATTTCGTGCTATTAATCGCAGATTTAACAAGCAGAAGTTTAAGTATTTTATCAAGAAGCAGAAAGCAGAGGTATATGTTCATATATATATATATATATATATATATATATATATATATATATATATGTGTGTGTGTGTGTGTATAAATATGTATTATTGCTGGAACAATTTTTTTGTGTGTATATATATATATCTATCTTCAACTGTGTTATTGCCGGAACAAGTTTTTTGTGTGTGTGTGTCTTTGCTATATTTGGAGAAGGGGCTCTGTCTTGGTATAGGGTGCACAATTGATATTTGAAAAGGCAGATAGATCCTTGATTATTATCATAACCACTCTGTCATTATAAATATCGTATCATGATGTGACAATAGGACCTCTCGTGATGTAGTAGTTATTTAATGAATGGACTCACTGTTGCATTATGAGTTATCGCACTGAGACATATAGGTTGTTTCAGAATTGTAGTGACATTAGTTAACAAGTTTTCTTGGTGAAAAGTGTATGTCTAATGTGAACCCAAATGTTAAAAAAAATGTAGTATTGATTCCTAATAAATGGAATGAAGGTATTATCTTGGAAAGCAATATAGTATGGTTGTATGCTGTTAGGAGATTATTATTTTTAAATAATCTCAACTTTTCTTTTAATATAAATGTTCAGTTTCTGAAAGCAATAATTCCAATGCTAACAAGGAATTAGTAATGTTGATGAACTAAACAATAATAGAGAGATAATCCCTCTATTATTGCTTGTCCCAATCCACATTGACCGCCCAACAGTCCAAATTTCACACCTACACGTTATTGTTATCTTTTTTATCAATATCAATTAATCTGCTTCCTATATATATATATATACACATTTCACAACTCATAAGATTCCAAATGTATTGTGGAATATACAAAAACATGTCCAATTCCACTTGCTGATGCTACAGCTGCCGTTTGTTAGAAGTATTTTTTGTTATCTTTTTTAGTAGTCAACTTATGATGGAGTAAATGTTTAATTATGAAAGTCAAGTAAGCCTTTGGTTCAATAATGGAGTAGTAATTAATAGTATTACTGTTTGATCCATATATACCTAGCTATGGTAGCTGCCAGATTCTGCAATGAAAAATTGTGAAAAATATCAGAGACATTAATATTTAAGAAGATGATTTATTCATAATTGACGATACTCTAAACCGTCGGGTATTAAATCCGGGGTCTGTTTGCCTAGTGACAATCTATTCAAGTGTCAAGAACAATAAAAATGATGTAACGGGGGTGGTTTTTGCGAGGTTTAGACTGGACCTGAAAAACTATATCTCAAGCTGGCTGCGTAATCTTTAATTTTCAGGAATCAAGTCTTTCATAGTTCCTTAAGGATTGTTTATATATAGTGTTGGTCCCATGGAAAGGCTAACACAAGTTTAGGGGGGGGGGGGGGGTGAATAAACTTGTCCCTAAAACTGGATTTTAAACAGGTTCAGTTATAACTTGTGTGGAGTTAAGCTGACTGAGCTGAGTTTAAGTCAAACTGACGTAAGCAAAACCGAGTCAACCGGCAGCGGATACAATTCTAGACTTTTTCTTGATCTTGTTATTCTAAGCGAAAGCTGAGTGTGCTAAACTGAATTCCGGTGAATGTCAGTTTGTGAGCTGTGAGTTGTGTAACAATCAGTTCTCAGTATGCTGTGTAAACAATATAAATGCTATAATAAATAACTGTGTGATGTAAATGCGTAAAGTAAATGAAACAAGAGTTATAGAGGTCCAGGTGATGTAATCCTGTCAGTCCTATCTTCCCCTGTGGTGTAGGAGGAAAATTCCACTAGAACTTCTTGAGGTGAGCGAGTTACAAAAAGTCCTAAACAATAGTCCTTGGATAATCCTAGCTTCACTATCTAAATAGTTGTAGAACAGGTAGAATGGCTGCTCTTCAATTGCTTGAACGCTGGTCCTTGAAGGGTTACGTAGGCCTCTTCACCAGCTACCACCACAAACACAGTCTACCCGACTGCTGTGACAACTGTCCTTGGCAAAAACCTTCCCGGTGTGGTTCACAGTCTGAACCTTTGATTAAGAATCAAATTTGGGTTGAGAATCAATAAATTTATTCTTGTTTGTGGTTCTTCTAAGTGTATGATTCTTGATAAATCTTGTGTATCTTGAACACTTGGAAGATTTCTTGATATGATCTTGTTAGCACCGAGATGATAGCAATTCAAATGAACGAGACTAGTGCACAAAAATGCTTGTAATCTTGTTAATTCTTCTTATTTTGGTGTTTTATCCTTGGTGCAAAGTCCTCTATTTATAGTGTATGATCTAACTTTCATTTACTTTGAATCTGAATTGTATCAACGGCTATCTTGTAACGGCTATATTTTATTACCATTCTGATGTGTCAGTATTTCATCCCATAAAATTGCTTCCTTTACAACGTTCGACTGTACTATCAGTTTGATGGATAACTAACTTATAAAACTAAGTTTTCTGATCAGTTTTATACTGAGTTTATCAGTTGCCAGTTTCTTGACTGACTTGGTGCATTGACTGAGATTTTACTCTTCTTCAAATATCAGTACTCCGGCTTTTCATCAGATTATTATTGACATAATCAGAGTACACTTTTTCCAAACAAACTATCAAAGAGTTCATTGTCCTTATAACTCTTAGGTCTTCTTACAAGATCCATAAAGTCAGTTCAGGTCACCACAAACTTGCCTGAATTCTAACATTACAGTTTCGATATGCAAACTGAGTTTGAACCCTCAGTTCTTCAATCTTCTATAACTAAGTCTGTGACCCTCAGTTCTTCATCAACTGAGTTTGAACCCTCACTTCTTCAATCTTCTAGATAAGCCAACCGAGTTTGTGTCCCTCATCGAACTTATCTTCTTCAGTTCCATAATGGTGTAGTCTGAGTCAATTTGTTTATCTTGACAATTTCAAGTTTTATAAATGACTTCCAGTTTTCACTTTCACGAAACTATGACTATTACAGTGCTTGTCTGATGTGTTACTATACAATTATCAGACTTTAGTAAATCCTATACATTCAGTTCTAGACATATTTTAGCCTTTCACTATAACAGCTAGTTTCAGCACTTCATCAATGGGGTTAAGATAATACTTTGAATAAATATGATGAATTATCATCAAAACATAAATTTTATTTCCAATAATTTCCCCCTTTTTGATGATGCCAAAACTCTCCCTAAAATAAAATCTTAAAGATCAAAACAATGTAAAACTAGGTAAAACTAGAAAACTGGATTTCATTAGAATATGCAAAAACTGGAATAGTTACACTGTGTTCAAGTAAGTTTAACCAGAGACTAAGCTCTTTTCTGTGCTTTTTGTGTAACTGAGATAAACTTCATTTCTTTGTCATGAATACTAAAATCATACTCTAGATTAGAGGCTTCCTTAGTAAACGTCTTATTATAGTCCACTTGACTTCCTTCTTTCCATTTTCTCCACAAAACTAGCTTTGGTAAAGTTGATTCATTCTTGTAGTAATTTTCAAACTCTTCTATATCAGCTTTCATTTGTTCAACTTTGTGTCTTATCTTCAGTTTCTCTTCAGTCCTCTTGATCTTTTTATATTGTGCCATCTTTTGATTGTGATATACGTCAGATAAGAAGTAGTTCAAGGATTCTTCAATAGTCTTGTCCTTGTACTTGGCTTTGATAGGATTGTGATCTTTGACAAACTTTATCCACAGATCCTGTGTTAGAGTAGCTCTCATTTCTTCCGGTTGACTGTACTTTAAAAACCTTGGATCTGTTGCTTATTTATATTTCACCAATTCGTCTTCAAGTTGCTTCTTTTCTTTGACTAGCCTCTGCTTTTCTTCTTCAGCTTCCCCCTTTTTGGCATCATAAAATTGATCTACCAAAGCGGTTGCCTTTTGATTGGCTGAGATACGTTGCTGAGAAGCAAGTACTTCATTGAGCTGATTCTCTAACCCGTAGATGTGCTGATTTAAATGCTAGTGACATTGAGCTTGTGTTTCCCTATCTACTATAGGTGAGATTTCAAGTTTTTCCTTGAGTGTCAAAATTTCTGAAGCAGAACTTGAACTTGACTTGTGAATCATCTCTAATCTTGCGTGAACTGAGATATATGTTCTCTGTCTATAATCTAGATATCCAGAGATGTTTGACAAAAGGCCATTGTATGAATCCTTTTGGCTGAGCATAATCTTCAAGTTATCATGAACTTTGCCCAATTCCTCCTTTGTCAAAATATCAGTAGGATCATAAGTGTCTTCTGTTTGGACTATAGACTGAGTGATATCTTCAATTACCATAAGTTGATGATTATCAAGTTTATCAGCTGCTTGGTGATTGTCATTTGTTTCAATTCCAACTGGCAATTCTTCTTGCTGAGTTACAGTTTGCGTAGCTTGGAGTTGAGGTTGAGTATCTGGCTGCAAATCTATAGTCATATCAGCTTCTTTCCTAGAATTATCATCTTCATCTTCATCCATGTTTTCCTTGGGTATAGATGATGTGGTTGATTCTCTTCGTCGGGATACTTCATTGAATCTACTGAAGCAATTTGCAAGGAACTCTGACTTAGGAAATAGAATATATAGGTCTCTAATTTCAAGTTTCTCCAAGAGTAACTTTTCTTCATTTTGTAAGATAGCATCACGAGAGTCATCTGGTTTGAGCTTCATCTTCATCAGCTTGATGATTCTATCAGCTTCAAAAACTGGGGCTGGTTGCTGATTTGATTGGTGCTGAGATTGTTGTAACTGAGAAGCAGTATCATCAGCATGAATACATTTCCGTGTAGTTTCAGCTGTCAGTTGTTTTAGATACCCCTCAGTTGGTGCTTGCTGACTCGAAGTATCTGGGTACAAACATTTGACAACTGATTTTTCCTTTTGTGAATCAGCTTCCCGCTTGACTCCTTTGTGTTCAGCTTCCTACTGAGACACAGTTTTCTTCCTTGCTTCAGATTGGGAAGTTGTTCTTCTTGAACTTGCAACTGCTGTAATTTGTTCGTATCAGTAGTTGCAGCTGTAGTTTGTTTTTCCACTACAAAAAAACAGCAGTTTTGCGACGGAATTTTCGCGACGGACTTTATTTCCGTCGCAAATTTACGTTTGCGACGGATGTTTTATTGTTTGCGACGGGACATTTGGCGGGACAGTTTGGTACCAATTTTTCCACTTGGCGGGACATTTTGCGACGGAATTTTTATTATTTTGCGACGGAATATTTAATAAAATTTTATAAAATTATTTTATTATTCTGAATTTAGATGTTTGCGACGGAACTAGGGTTAGTTTGCGACGGACATTAAATTCCGTCGCAAAACGGCGGATATCAGTCGACTAATCCCCTTTTCTTCCTCATTTCTCTTCTTCTCCCCTCTTCTCTCCCGCCGCCCCCCCCCCCCCGCTGAAGCTGTTCTTCCGGCGCCACCTCCTTCCACCACCGCCGCAACCACCCACGTAACCTCTTCCCTCCCCCTCCCACCCCCTCTCCCCCGGACCCGATTCCCCCCCCCCCCCCCCGCCGCGTATATATATGTATGTATATATATATATATATTTTTTTTTTCGTTTTATATATATATATATATATGTATATATATATATATATATATATATGTATGTATGTATATGTATATATATATTGTAGTATGTAATTTTTTTATATTTTTTTTTTCAATTTATTTTTTCCTTTTGTTATATATATATATATATATATATAGTGTATCATATGTAGTATATATTTATAGATATATATGTGTAGTAATTATAAGTTAGGAAAATGCTTACTTACGTGTATTAGTTAGATAAGTTAGGAAAATGCTTACATTATTGAAATGGTTGATATGGTTTGTTGAGATATTCTTGATATTGCCTCGATATTGAAATTGGGATAGATATGTATATTAGTTTAGAAACCGGATGTTGGTTGAATTGGTTTGTTGAATTTGGATTGAAATGATGATAAGTATGTGCTTACATGATAAGCATAACATACATAAGGTCCTCAAAGGGTGCTGTTCCTACCCGTTTGGAAAATGGTACTGGGGTGTACTTTGTTAACCGGCAAAGCCTCCGAATTATTTTGACGTCGAACCTTTGACCATGAATTGAAAATTTAGGTTAAAGTGTTGTTAGTTTCATAGTAAGTTGAGTAAAACCCGAGTTTGCAAAAGTGTTGAGACAACCTTCAAAGACTATTGTTAGTCTCATATTTTGTATGATATGATGTGTAGGATTGAAAATGAAGAGAATAGAACGTAGTTGGATGTACGAGAGGTTGGATGCTAACAAGAAATTGAACCCGGTATTTGTGAATGGTGTGGAGGAATTCATAAAACATGCAAAACAGTTAGATTCGTTTCGGGCAAATAAAGGAATGATGAAGTGTCCATGTAGTAAGTGTAAGAACACTAAATTTTCGATCGAACATGACGTGAGATTACATTTAACTAAATATGGGTTTTGCGCAAACTACTATGATTGGGTGTGTCATGGTGAAGAGTTTCCCATTCCGATCAACGTTCAGAAAGAACGGAATGTGAACCCTTATCAGGACATGGTTAATGACGCATTACGTGATAGGATTGATCACGTAATAGAAGAATTTCTTAACCAAGAGGAGAACAATGAGACACCAAACCCTGAAGTTGCATCGTTTTTTGAAATGTTGAAAAACGCAGAGGAACCTGTATGTGATGGAAGTAGTGTCTCCGTACTGCAAGCGGCTTCTAGGTTGCTCACTTTGAAATGTGATCACAACCTCTCTCACAAATGCGTTGACGGGGTTACCGGTTTGATAGGAGATATTCTTCCGAAGAATAACTTAATGACCTCGAACTTCTATCAAACCAAAAAGTTGTTAAAGGAATTAGAGCTACCCCATGAGAAAATACACGTGTGTCCCGCGCGGTGTATGTTATTTTGGGAGGAGGACGCGAATCTGGACAAGTGTCGGAAGTGTGACCATGATCGATATAAACCGAAAACAAACGCAAGAGGTCAACGTGTGCCTAACAAAGTGATGACTTATTTCCCGATTGGACCTAGACTCCAAAGGTTGTACGCCACGAAACATATAGGCAAGGAAATGAGGTGGCACGCGGAAAACCCCAGGACAAGCGGTACACTTGCCGTATGAGGTCAGAGTTGGTGGTCCCTTGCAATATCGATGGATGTATCCATTCGAAAGGTTTTTGAATCACTTAAAACAAAAGATTGGTAACAAAGCTTTCGTAGAGGGATCAATATGCAATGCGTATTTGTTGGAAGAGATTTCAAACTTCTGTTCTATGTTTTACGATAATCAAATTGAAACAAAGCTAAGAATCTTTGCTGTTGGTGAGACTTCGGCATCGCAATCGTTTCGCATTTACCCGAGTTATTCCGTGATCATAATGGTACAACAACTCGGAAGTGCAAGACGAGGTTCTTGGATAATAAAGAATATGACTTTGTGCACAAGTACGTATTGTCTAACTGCGAAATCATGAAACCGTGTGAACCGTAAGTACCTCATTACTACATATATACAATGCTTAACAGCTTTTTTCGAACAAATATACATTAACCGACAAAATGATTTATTCTTAGATTGTTAGAGCAATTTATTCGTGTTCAACAAACCTCAATTGACCTCGACGGATATTTGGAATAAACATGAAAATGAATTTACCAAATGGTTTGCACAACAAGCATCATTGTTGAATGATGATTTGCTAAAAGCTTTGGCAAGTGGTCCTTCTCGTCAAGTCAAAACTTGGAAACGTTATTCGATTAACGGCTACAACTTTCGGACATTCAACCGGGCAACCGATATTGGTAAATCTTCGCCAACAACGGAGTTTGTGTCGGTTCCACGGAAGGTGCCGACTATTATGGCACTTTAAATGAAATCATTGAGTTGGTGTATTATGGACATTCGATCGTCTACAAAGCCGTATTGTTCAAATGTGATTGGTTTGATAATTACGAACGGGGCATGAATGTGCATAAAGATTATAAGATAGTTGAAGTTCATCGTAGTAGGAAATATGGCGCTTATGATCCATTTGTTCGTTATCAAGTCGAGCAAGTCTACTATGCTCCATATCTAAGTTTGAAAAAAGACAAAGATCAATGGTCGGTTGTTTTCAAAACAAAGGCAAGATCGACTATCGATGCTCCCGTCGAGGAAACCGTTTTCCAAGAACAAGTGATCAATGATGTTTCCCGATTATCTGATCCTCTTAACATTGTCCACCAAGATCTTGATGTCGATGTTGACTCCGATGAGATGGCGGATTTCATTCAACAAGAAGTGGATGTTGAATCCGAGAATGAAGATGGAGAGGAAGAAGAATCGGTTGATGATCTAGATACTGATGAAGAGGAGGAAGAACTCTTCCATTCTAGTAGTGATAGTGAATAATAATGTATTAAATATTTTATTTTGTCATTATAGTGAATAATAATGTATTAAACATTGTAATTTATTATTAATTAGTATAAACGCCTTTTTATTATAATTGCATTTAGATTAGTATAAACGTCATTTTCTGTGTCAAATAGATGTCAGGTAGAGGTAGAGGTAGACGCGGTAGGGGTAGTTCCCCCTCCCCCGGAGCGTCTTCCTCCACACAGACTCACGGTTTGGATGATGAGATACACCAGATGACCGAGGAGGATTTGGGTGTCATTGTCAATGGTGACCTTGGATTGCCGGTTTTGGATCCCGAGGGGAGATGGTAAGTTAATACATATCTTGCTTTAATTTTTTTGTATTTTTATTTATATTTTGATTAACCAAATATATTAACAACTTATTGTTTTCAATATGACAGGTTTACCGACAACTATGTCAAGAAAATGGCCAAGACCGCCATAATCAGCGGCTTCAACACTTTTGCCACCACGTGGCATAATGCCAGCAAGGAGCAGCAGGATAGGTGGTGGCACGCATTTAGGGTATGTCGTTCATATAAATATAACTATATATAAATATAACTATAATTATAACTATACATATAACATATATATAACTAGGGGTGTACACGGATACGGATTATCCGAAAACCGAACCGAACCGAGGTCATTTGGTTTAATTCGGTTCGGTTAATAATACTTTCGGTTCGGTTTCGGTTAGTACTATAGAGAAACCGAAATTTTTGGTTCGGTTACGGATAACTATATAAATTATCCGTAACCGAACCGAAAACTGAACTGAATAAAAAACCGAACGGTTAACCGAATTGAATAGAAAAATGTAACCGAAATGTCTATAATTAACTTGTATTACTAGTTTTTATAACCAAAATATAATAAGCGTTCATAAAAAATTGCATATAACCGAACCGATGTCCGAACAATTTTTTAACCGAATTAAAAGTTCGAATAAAAACTAAATTGTTTATAACGGAATAGAATTGTTATTTCTATTTCAATTTTCGGTTAACCGAACCGAACCAAACCGTATATTTTTCGTTCGGTTCAATTCGGTTATCCAGAACAAACGGTTCGGTTTCGGTATCGAATTTCAATTAACCGAAAATTTCGGTTCGGTTTCGGTAAGGTCATTAACCGTACCGAACCGAACCGTGTACACCCCTATATATAACTATGTTGCAGGGTCATTTCAGCTTCGAGTTACGCCACGAGCGCCTGGTTAGGGAAGCTTTTGAGCGGTATGCTATCAACAGGGTCCGTGATTATATGTATCGGGCTCAAACAAACCCCCGTGCTCGGCTTTGGATGACCCCGGATATTCTCCGTCAGTTCGAGGAGTGGATTGGGAGTCCCGTAAGCAATTATTCAATATTTAATTAATAATACTTGTGTTTTATATATATATGTATGTACTAACTTGTTTATCTTATGTCGAATAGGCATTCAAGGAAACATCTCGCGAAAAAGAAGATAAACCGAGCTTCGGATCCGGTGAGGAAGGGAAGATCCCCGGGACACATGCTATGGGCGTACGCGGCGTTATCGATTTCGCTCGGGCCATGGAGGACAATAGAGAAGTGCCCCTATCGGTCGGAGATCCGGTGACTAGTTCGAAGAAGAAGTCGGGCAACTTCGTCTCGAGGAAGTTTGAGAAAATCTTGGTACGTTATGTATTCTAAATATTATATATACATTATATATATATATCATGTAATTATTGTTACTAACAAATTTATATCATACTTTGCAGGACGTCTTCACCTCGAAGAAGGCGAAAGCCCAGGAGACGCAGCCTGACACCCCTGTCGACGAGTCGCGTCTTTATTACGAAGCCGCTGGTGGTTACGACAAGAAGGGGAGAGTTTTTGGCATGGGGTCAGCTGCTTCCATGTACTACGACATGCCTGATACTGCTCGACACTCATCCGCTGAGACATACTCTCCGGGCATACTCACCCGTCTCACCCAGGAGATGGCGAGAGAAAGACAGATTAATGCGAAACACAAGGCGAGGTTGGAGGAGCTAGAGAGAGACAAAAGCGTCGGGAAGACGGACTAGCGTAGATGGAGGAGTGGATTACCCAAATGTTAGGCGGCATCCCTCCGGAGGGATGCAACCCGGGTACGAGGCAAAGATGTAGAGATGACCGATCCGATCACGGACCCGAGGAGGTGACATGGGTTTAGGTAGTACACCGGGTCCGACCGGGTGACATATTGCTTTTGTATACATTTTTATTTATTTTGGCATATCGTATCCCCTTTGACATATCGTTTTATCCCCTTTGACATATCCTCTTTGACATATCCCCTTTGACATATCGTTTTATTTATTTTGGTATCGTATCCCCTTTTATATTGTTGTTGTTGATAGCCGGTAGCAATTGTAATGCTACCGGGGAAAATTATGGCGTTTTGCGGCGGTGGTTTGGCCGGGCCGCCGCAAAACAAACCCATAATTTTCTGATTAATTTTAATTTTTGCGACGGTATTATTCCGTCGCAAAGTTGTATTTGCGACGGAAAAAGTGTATTTACGACGGATATGTAAGGATCTAAAAATAAATAAATTATTTAATAAAAAATATTTGCGACGGATTATACAATTTTTGCGACGGATTATACAATTTTTGCGACGGGTTATACAAATTGTGCGACGGATTATAAAATTTTTGCGACGGATTATACAATTGTTTGCGACGGATTAATAATTTTGTTGCGACGGAAATTATATTTTTAAAAAAAAATAAAATACGTTATTATCCGTCGCAACATTCGTCGCAAATATGGCTTCAGTTTATCAACATGAATACCAACTTCTGCTAGTTCCTTAGATAAGGAAATTTGCCTAAGAAAGGCGTCCCTTTTCAATGGTAGACAAGCCAAGTCTATTGATGTAACAAGTGGAGTTGTGAAACCAAATAGTGACTTCATGACTCGTTCATTGATAATAATTCAATCTCCATGAACCTTAGTGAAGAGGGAGTCTCTTACCAAATGCATGTTCTCCCAGAACTGCAAAATCCTTCCACATCACGTTTGTCGTTGAAAGTGACTTCTAGAATGCTTTTTAATCCTGGTTGTTTCTGGATCTTCTCGCAGATATAACTTGCAAGTAGAGTGTTGTTGCACATAGCTTCATAAATTTCAAATGTATACACACCTAAATCTGTGATCAATCTTTCTTCTTGAGATTTCTTTGAGGCGGCCATTTCTGGGTTTAGTGTGAAAAAGCTGGAATTTTGGGATGAAAAGAAAAGAATTTTTGTTAATGAGGAAATATGAATGGAGGCTGGATAAATAGGGGTAATGTACTGGCGGTTGATTGGTTCAACTTTTCAAAATTCCATGATGGTTTTTGTAACCGATGCATGTACTGTTATGACAGTAATGGGGTGTACACGCAACATATTCTGACAAAAACTACGGTAATTAAATGCGATATAACCGCTGTCGGTTTTATCTTATCAACCTTTGACTAAAGTTGACTGATATAAAGACTGATGCTTAAATATTAGTTAATACTTTAGTTTCAGTTAGTCAGTTTGAAATTGTTGATGTCAATGACTGATTTGTTAAGTGAGCACCCAATAGAACAAAGATCAATCCCCTTGACGAATTTCTGGCTTAAACTGACTTAGCTGACTCTTATTATACCCAACTCAGTTCTTAGTTTGGCAAATCTTTCTTTGTCCAATGGCTTTGTAAAGATGTCAGCTAACTGATCTTTAGTAGGTACAAAAAGAACTGTAATATCCTTTTTCTCTGCATGATCTCTTATAAAATGATGTCGCACGTCAATATGTTTTGTCCTTGAGTGCAAAACTGGATTGTCAGTTATTGCAATTGCACTTGTGTTATCACACATTATGGGAATTGTTCTTTCTTCTATCCCATAATCTCTTAATTGCTGTCTGATCCATAAAACTTGAGCACAACAACTTCCAGCTGCTATATACTCAGCTTCAGCTGTTGAAGTTGAAATTGAATTTTGCTTTTTGCTAAACCATGACACAAGTCTATTTCCTAGCAACTAACATGTGCCTGATGTGCTTTTTCTGTCCACTTTGCATCCTGCATAATTTGAGTTTTAATAGGATATCAGTTTGAATTCTCCTTCTCTTGAATACCATATTCCGACTCCATCTGTATCTTTCAAATACATCACGGTCCTTTTAACAACTGTGAGATGGCATTTCTTTGGTTTCGACTGAAATCTTGCACATACACCAACAGTAGAACATATGTCTGGCCTACTTGTTGTAAGGTAGAGTAAGCTTCCAATCATTATTCTGTAAAGTGTTTGATCAACATCTTTGCCTTCTTTGTCTTCATCTAGCCTGATGTTGGTCCCAATTGGTGTAGAAATTCCAGCTGATTTTTCCATACCAAAATTTTTGATAAGTTCTCTTGTATATTTGGTTTGATGAATGAAAATTCCATCATCTAATTGTTTAACTTGTAATCCAAGAAAATAATTTAATTCTCCCATCATACTCATCTGAAATTTGCAAACTTCTCACATAACTGTTCATTTTCTGATCCAAAAATAATGTCATCAACATAGATCTGAACAAGGAGAGTACTTTCTTCATTTTCCATTCTGAATAATGTCTTATCGATAGTTCCTTTGATAAATCCATTATCCACTAGAAACTGAGATAGAGTTTCATACCAAGCTCTTGGTTGTTGTTTAAGTCCATATAGAGCTTTCCTTAGTCTGAAAACTTTGTCGGCTTGTTCTTTGATCTCAAATCCAGGTGGTTATTGAACACAAACTTCTTCTTCAAGTATCCCATTCAAAAAAGCGCTTTTAACATCCGTCTTGTATACTTTGAACTTTTTATGCGCTGCAAAGGCAAGAAATAGTCTGATTGCTTACAATCTTGCAACAGGTGCATAAGTTTCATCAAAATCTATGCCTTCTGCTTGAGAATATCCTTTAGCTACAAGTCTAGCTTTGTTTCTGATGATTTTCCCATCTTCATCAAGTTTGTTTCTGAATACCCATTTGGTTCCAATGATATTCACATGAACTGGTCTCTCTACCAATTCCCATACTTGATTTCTTTCGAATTCATTCAATTCTTCTTGCATAGCTAATATCCAATCTAGATTCTTTAAGGCTTCTTCTATCTCTTTAGGTTCAGATTGAGATAGAAAGCATGCAATCATTGCATCTAGTTGATGTCTTGTTTGAACACCAGCTTGAGTATCACCAATTACTTGTTCTTCAGGGTTATCCCTCATCCATTGATGTACTGGGGCCTGCATCAAGGGATCTACATTTTGTTCAGCTGGTTCATCATGAACTGGTTCTTGATTTTCTTCAACTGAGTCAGAATCATGTTGTTCAGGAGTAGGTTGTTGAGTAGTTGGAAACTGAGACTGATCTTGATCTGAAGATTCTGAAATCCTTAGTCTTCCAATGTCAACAAAAACTGATTCTGGCAAGACTGGTAACTGAGACTGAGAAACAGGTTCTGGTCTGTCTTTAGTTTTTTCACCAGGAAAATTTGGTTCATCAAATACCACATGTATTGATTCCTCATGCTTGAGTGTCCTTTTTTTAGTACTCTAAATGCTTTGCTGACACTTGAATATCCCAGAAAAGTTCCTTCATCAGCTTTGGGCTGAAAAACATGAAGTTGATCTTTTCCATTATTTTGTATGAAACACTTGCTTCCAAAAGTATGAAAGTAAGAAACATTTGGTTTTCTTCCATTCCAAATTTCTTAAGGAGTCTTCTCATGCATTTTATTCATGAGAGCCCTGTTCTGTGTATAGCAAGCTGTGTTGACTACTTCTGCCCAATATCTTTCAGGCAGTTTTGCTTCACAGATCATAGTCCTTCCTGCTTCTTTGAGTGTTCTATTTATTCTTTCAGCTACACCATTCTATTGAGGTGTTGTTGTGGCGGCAAGTTGATGTAAAACACCATTTTCTTCACAATATTCAATAATCACTTTGTTGAGGAATTCAGTTCCTTTATCTGATCTTATCTTCACAACTGATAGACTTTTCTGACTTTGAAGCCTTTTGAGTAGTTCAGTAAGCCTTTGCTTGGTTAAGAAGATAACCCAAGTGTATCTTTAAAAATCATCTACCACCACCAATGTATACTTCTTTCCACTAATACTGATTGGTGTAATAGGTCCAAATAAGTCCATATATAGTAGCTCCAGTACTCTGGTTGTTGAATGCTGAGATTTTGTCTTGAAACTAGCTTTTCTTTGCTTTCCTTGCGGACAAGCATCACATAAGCTATCATTCTTGTATGAGATTTCTGGTAGTCCAATGACTAACTGTTTCTTGACAAGGTTGTTGATGTCATCAAAGTTTAGATGACTCAGTTTCTTGTGCCATAACCAACTGATTTGTGATTTGGTATGCACAAGTAAACAAGTTTCTGCAACAGCTGTAGTCCTATCTACAACATACATATTCTCTTTTCTTCTTCCGGCTAAAACAACTTGAAATGTTGTTTCGCTGACGACAATGCAGAAATATTTATCAAAAGTGACTTTGCATCCCATATCACATAATTGACTGGTGTTGAGTAGATTGTAATGCAATCCTTCTACATACGATACATTCTTGATTGTAAGTCCATTTCTGATCAAGGTACCATAACCTTTGGTGAATCCAGGTTTGTCTTTACTTCCAATGTTAACCTTAGGTCCATCCTTGGCAATAAAGATACTTAGACAGTCTTTGCTCTTTTTCATGTGTCTTGAGCAACCACTCTCAAAGTACCATATATCATGCAAAATAAATTAAACATTTTTAAGTACCCAACTCTGTTTGGGTCCATGTGGGTCAGTTGTCATTACAACCTTGGGAATATATCTTTTAGGTATCCTTGGGGATATTGTTGCACTTGTTTTCATCTATGTAAGCCACACTCCCATAGTATCTATGCTTGGACTGTGTCTTATTTATATGATCTCTCAGATCCTTTGAGTGAAACTGATTTCCATGATGTTTTCTATTATTAAAACTTGAATAATAACCATCATTTCTTTTGTACTGAGGTATCTGCTGACCTTGGTACTGAGGTTTCGGTTGAGGAGTGAAGTGATTCCTCTGCCGACTTTTGGACTGAAACTTGTGATATGTTTTCTGTCTGAAAAAATTGCTTTTATCAATTTTAATAGTAATTTAAAGAAATTCCAGTCATCATCAGTTTGAAATAATCTGCCTTTCCCCCTGACTTTGTGAATCTTGGAATAATTGATATTCTTGGATTTACTTTGACTGAAATTTTTCGGGTTCTTGGCCTGATCAGCTTTAGTAGATTCAACAGTTGATCTACCTTTTCGATTTTCATGATGTACATCTGGTTTACTCTTTTGATTGACCCTGTTGTTATTTACAGCTGACTTCTTTGAAAACTGACGCTGAGACTGATCTGATTCACGTTGAACTTGTTTCACTGGTTCATCATGCATCTTAGTTTGAGGACATTGTTCATCTACAAGCTTAACAGACTTAACAGCATGCTTCGAAGTTTGTTGTGTATCAAATCCTAAGCCAGTTCTATCTCCATATGGCTTGCCAGATTTGAATCCAGTTGTTGAACTAGATTGAGCAAAAGATTCGATTCTTCGCTTTGTTGATGCGATGAGACGACAACGATTCTTTCCTTTAACAGTTCTGCTTTGTCTTAACGTGTTCAGTTCATCATTCAATCTTTTGACTTCTATAGTTAGAGCTTCTTTCTCAGCTTTGACTGATTCATAACCAGCTTGTATGGTGACAAGCTGATTCATCAATTGGTCAAGAGTTTCTTCTAATTCTGAGTTCTTTCGATTGGAATCAAGCTGTTGAAGAACATGCATTTTGCATGGAAATCTGAGCTGAGATGTATTTAGAATTTGATTCACATACCTCATTGGAATCTTCCATGTGTGCCATTAAAGCTGTGTCATTAGATAATCTTTCTGTACCAACTTCGTAGTCAGACTCATCTCCAGCTAATAACGCTCTTCTGCAGGTTCTTCTTTGCTGAGTCTTCTTTGCATTCAGTTCTGGGCATTCAGCTTTATAATGTCCAGGTTTCTTGCAGTTGAAACAAAGATACTCATCATCTTTTCTATTTTGAGGAGTTTTATTCATAAACTTCTGAGATACAGGATGACCATTCTTCATCCTTCTGATTCGACTCATCATGACTGCCATTTGTTCCTCCATTTCATCCAACTGTTGAAGATTGTTTGTGGATGTTTCTTGAGAGTCATTTGATGCTGCTGCAAGTGCTTGTGGTCTTTAGTTCTTCCAGAGCTTTGATTATTGCAGTGGTGCTTGTAAAATCTTCACTGAATTCATAAGCTTTTAAATTTGAGAAGATTTTGAAGGAGTCTTCTATATCAAGTCTTCTAGATTCTTCCATAGCGTTGACCTTCATCTTCCAACACATTTGCAATGCCTTTAAGATTCTTGTATTGATTACTTTCTTTGGGTATTCAATCTTGAGTAGATCTAATTCATCCATGATAGCACTGAATCTTGTCTCTATTTGGTCAATGGTTTCTCCAGATTTCATCTTGAAATTCTCAAACTTCTGCTTTGCAACTGAGATTTTGTTCTCTTTGATTGAGTCAGTTCCTTCACAAACTAACTGATGTTTGTCCCACATTTCCTTAGCAGTTGTGCATTCTTTCACCTTCAAATACATGTTGCTGTCAAGAGTTCTGAGGATAAAGTCCATTGCAACATTGTTGAGATTTTTTCGCTGCGATCATCACTAGTCCATTCAACTTTGGGTTTCGGAACTCGAACTTGTCTTTCACCATCAGTTTGCATGTGAGTGATCTGAATTAGTCCATTAGTGAGCACGTCCATCATCTCTTCATGAGTACCAGCTAGAAAAGCCTGCATACGACGTTTGTATTCGTGAAACCTATCCATGTTGCACATAAGCATTTGTCTTGCATACTAATTGTTATCCATTGTGAGTGAGTGAAAATTGATCATATGAAAACTAGAAACTGAGCTTTCTAATAAGAACTACTAGAGGAGATTTAGAGCAAAAGAGCTTTTAACAATGGCTTGTTAAAGAAAAACACTGCTATGATACCAATTGTTGGTCCCTTGGAAAGGCTAACACAAGTTTAGAGGGGGGGGGGGGGGTGAATAAACTTGTCCCTAAAACTGGATTTTAAACAGGTTCAGTTATAACTTGTGTGGAGTTAAGCTGACTGAGCCAATTTAAGTCAAACTGACTTAAGAAAAACTGAGTCAACCGGCAACGGATACAATTTTAGCCTTTGTCTTGATCTTGTTATTCTAAGCGAAAGCTGAGTGTGTTAAACTGAATTCCGGTGAATGTCAGTTTGTGAGCTTTGAGTTGTGTAACAATCAGTTCTCAGTATGCTTTGTAAAAAATATAAATGATGTAATAAATAACTTTGTGATGTAAATGCGTATAGTAAATGAAACAAGAGTTATAGAGGTTCCAGGTGGTGTAATCTTGTCAGTCCTCTCTTCCCCTGTGGTGTTGGAGGAAAATTCCACTAAAACTTCTTGAGGTGAGCGGTTACAAAAGGTCCTGAACAATAGTCCTTGGCTAATCCTAGCTTCACTATCTAAATAATTGTAGAACAGGTAGAATGGATTCTCTTCAATTGCTTGAACACTGGTCCTTGAAGGGTTACATAGGCCTCTTCAACAGCTACCACCACAAACACAGTCTACCCGACTGCTGTAACAACTGTCCTTAGCAAAAACCTTCCATGTTTGCTTCACAATCTGAATATTTGATTAAGAATCAAAGTTTGTTTGAGAATCAAAAAATTGATTCTTGTTTGTGGTTCTTCTAAGTGTATGATTCTTGATAAATCTTGTGTAGCTTGAACACTTGGAAGATTTCTTGATATGATCTTGTTAGCACAGAGATGATAGCAATTCAAATGAACGAGACTAGTGCAAAAAAATGCTTGTAATCTTGTTAATTCTTCTTATTTCGGTGCTTTATCCTTGGTGCAAAGTCCTCTATTTATAGTGTAAGATCTAACATTCATTTACTTTGAATCTGAATTGTATCAACGGCTATCTTGTAACGGCTATATTTTATGACCGTTCTGATGTGTCAGTATTTCATCTAATAAAATTGCTTCCTTTACAATGTTCGACTGTACTATCAGATTAATGGATAACAGACTTATAAAACTGAGTTTTCTGATCGGTTTAATACTGAGTTTATCAGTTATCAGTTTCTTGACTGACTTGGAGCATTGACCGAGACTATACACTTCTTCAAATATCAGTACTCCGGCTTTTCATCTGATTATTATTGACTTAATCAGAGTACACCTTTTCCAAACAAAGTATCTAAGAGCTCTTTGTGCTTATGACTCTTAGGTCTTCTTACAAGATCCATAAAGTCAGTTCAGGTCACCACAAACTTGCCTGAATTCTAACTTTACAGTCTCGATATGTAAATTGAGTTTGAACCCTCAGTTCTTCAATCTTCTATAACTTAGTCTGTGACCCTCGGTTCTTCATCAACTGAGTTTGAACCCTCACTTCTTCAAACATCTAGATAAGCCAACCGAGTTTGTGTCCCTCAGCGAACTTAACTTCTTTAGTTCCATAATGGTGTAGTCTGAGTCAATTTGTTTATCTTGACAATTTCCAGTTTTCTAAATGACTTCCAGTTTTCAGTTTCATGAAACTATGACTATTACAGTGCTTGTCTGATGTAACCTTTACAATTATCAGACTTTAGTAAATCCTATACATTCAGTTCTAAACATCTTTTACCCTTTCACTATAACATCTAGCTTCTGCACTTCATCAATGTGGTTAAGATAATACTTTGAATATATATGATGAATTATCATCAAAACATAAATTTTAGTTCCAACAAGAGGGCTTGTGCCTTAGGCCATCATGGGTCGTGTCCTTGTTGGACTTCAATTTCTTGTTCCCCAAGGAATAGATTATTATGATTTGATCCCCTTTATTGTAGGAGAAATCGTGGTGATTTGAAAATCGGATAAGAGCCTTTAGGATTCTTTCCTTGTTTATCTGATTTTAATATGCACGTGGGATATTTGGTTCAGAGGCCGACCTGTAAGGCCCGAGCTGAGCACGCGGAACTCTTTCACTGTGGCTGACATGTAGAGGTCGGGAAGGATAGCTGAGTTGGGCTCAACTCATATTCTTGGGGCTCTTGGCCTTAAAGTGAAAGAGTTTAGCTTGAGTTTTTGGTCCGATCTAGTTGAACTCTTGAGTTTAGCTTGGATCTGCCAAGATTGTAGCCCGGCTCGGTCATTGAGACCTGTAGACCTTAAAACTTTGACTGCCAGGTGGCACGTAAGCCGTTATAACGTTGTCATAATTGTCACGGATTCGAGGCATGGCTGCCTACTTGTTTTGAATGGGGACGGATTTCGATGCATGTTTCAGGTTTATGACTCCTATCAAATCAACCGTCCGTATTACATCAAGATTTTCTTTGCTACTTTTTTGTGGAGTGGAAGCCGGTCGTGATTTTTCTTTCTATTCTTCCTTGGCCGGTGATTGCTCCTTCACATCTTTCCTCTCCATTACACATGTAAATGAGGGCCAACCCCTTCTAGTTCGTCGGTAGAGGAGCTATTTGACTCTCGGTTTGATAGTGCAACGTCGGGGGGGGGGGAGGGATTCCAAGTTCCTCCGGTAGACAACTCCTTCCCTTCTACCTCACGTCCCTCCTCCGGAACCTTTGACGCTACCATGACGTATAATGTTCAAAAAGATACTCAAGATCTTATGGGTAGCCACGGCGTGGCCTCTGTTCTTGCTCAAAGTACTGTGGAGCGCCTGCTGATCTACGTCTGTATGCGTCTCAGTCCCCAGTTGGGTATTTTGCCATTTACGAGGCTCAACTTAACGCAGGGCTGAGATTGCCTTTGTGTCTAGCCTTCATGGTTGTGCTACAACATTATGGGATACGTGTGGCTCAAGTTGCTCCTCCGGGGTGAGGAGCATCATAGGTTTTGCTATATTTTTCCTTGCGATTGGAGTTCGGTTTTCGGTTGGCCTCTTCATAGTGCCCTACCACATTGCGCAAAGCCAAGGGCTTAAAGGATGGTATCACTTTCCCCGTAGGTCAGGGGTAAATGAGATGCGTGCTGATGGTCTATCGTACAAGACAAGCCCCATGCAGAAGGACGAGTGTCCGAATGTTAGGGACTGACATTGTTCGGAATGTGGGGATTGTCCTTAGGATCTGGGAGTTTTCTTCCAAGCTGATTGTTGTAGCTCGGATGGCCGAAGATTGCCCTGACGCTGATGTGCCCTTAAGCATCGAGATTCGAGACAATTGTAATTACTTTTGCTTTTACATTCTCCCTTATTTAGCTTTCGTGCTTTGAATAACAGTGTCTGGGGTCTGTTATTTGCATTGAGGATCTTTTTTGGTCTCCAAGGTGCTACTCGGCAAGCCGACCGAGATGGTGCCACTGGGAGGGTTCGTGTTGCTAAGACTTCACTGCTCGGACCGTGGGATCATTTGTAGATGCCGCTGCAGCTCACGTGCTGTCCGAACTGGTGGACGATACCCTGTTAGGTTCTCATTCTTCTAGAAGGGATATGGATGCTCTGGTCATCGATGTTTCCTCCTCCAAAGCTCCTTTTGTACAAAGTGAGGAAAGACAGGAACTAGAGGTGCCTCTTATTTGAAGGTCCCCTCGATGCAGACCTAATCAGGCTGATATCGGTTAGAGGCCCGAGAAAAGAACCAGGAATGAGGCCGGTTCGAGCCCAACAACTGGCTTAATCGACAAAGGGAACGAGGATGATGGGCTTTCCCCGATTGCGGATGGGGATATCCTAGAACATCTGACAAAGGAAGAACAACGGGAGGCAGATGGGACTGAAGCCATCCCTAGCTCATGGCCCTCTTTTACAGTTCATGAAAACTCAACTGCTCAAACGCAAGAAAATATTTCTCAGATTTCCGATCTGGAGCTTCTCGAAGTGGTCTTTGGGGCCATAAGATATGCAAGTCTCATTCCTTTATGCTTTATGTACATACTCTTATAAGTGGATTCTTATTTCACACTGCATGCATACAGGGATCTGTTTTGGGCAGGAAATCTTTTGTAGACTCGCCGGTTCTTTGGCCGAACGTGAGAAGAGGACTTCTGATCTGAAGTCCAAAGATGAGAGGATTGGAGACCTCAAGAAGTAGTTGCAACCTCAAGATGAGGAGGTGGAGGAATTGAAGTTGGATTACGCCGCACACTTCAAAGAGTTGATGGACAAGAATTTGGAATGGGAGGCCGAACTGGATCAACATATCATGAAAATTTGATCTGAGCAATCCATATTGGATGCGGCCGTCCAGGCCTTCCTTGCTCAGCTTAAAGAGGCTTAAACCCAAGCCGTCCGGGACTATAAATCTTCCCATGAGTTCATCGAGTACCTGCCCCTTGTGATCGCTCCTGCGATAAATAGCCGTTATGCTCTGGGTGTGGATAACTGTAGGGCCCAGTTCCCTGACCTCTCCGTTTGTAGTTTGACCCACACAAACTTAACAATATATATGAAGACGCAGCCTATTCTGCTCGGATAAAGGAATTTCAAGAAGTGGTAGACCTTATGGCTATGTATCGCCCTGACCTGTTGCTTCGCTCGAGCAGCCTATTCTGCTCGAGCAACTGCCGGACCAGAGCCCTCCATGTCAACCCGCTCTTCCGAGGCTCCTTAGACTAGTAGGCTTTGTGGACTTGTAACTTGTTTTGAAATTTTATTTCAAATAATTATTAATTTCCTTCATTGGTAATAAAATCAGTATTTTCTTTCAGTACTTTACTTTTACGCACCTTACTGTTACTCGGGTATCCTGCCCCCCCAGTATTTCATGCATTAACCTATGGTTTTGGAAGTCATAGTTATATTTCCTCTAGGTTTTACATACATCTTCCGAGCCCGACCTACGGGATTCGAATTTTTGGTTATCGAAGTTAGCAATGTACTGACTACCATTGAGCTGACATATCCTTATTGATTCTGACTTGAAGAGAGCAGACATCAGATCTTGGGGAACTGGGTCAGGAGTTTCTGACTATCGTATGCTAGATTCGGCAAGCGGGGATAGATTTAACTGACCTCTGACCTTAGTTGGCTGGCTGGGCCAGATCTTTCTGACTTCCCGTAAGTCTTCGGCGAGTTGGGCCAGATTTCTCTAACTTCCCGCTATATTTAGGCATGTTGGGCCATATTTTTTGACTTCTCGCATTAGAATTTAGGTGAGCTGGGCCATATTTCTCTGACTTCCTATATGTTTTTAGGTGAGCTGGGCCAGATTTATCTGACTTCCCTCATGTTCTTGGGCGAGCAGGGCCAGATTTTTCTGACTTCCCGCATTAGAATTTGGGTGAGCTGGGGTAGATTTCTCTTCTTCCCGCATGTTCTTGGGCGATTTGGGCAAGATTTTCCTTACTTCCCACATTAGAATTTGGGAGAGCTGGGTCAGATTTCTCTGAATTCCAGCATGTTTTTGGGAGAGCTGTGCCCGATTTATCTGACTTTTGGCATGTTTTTGGGCGAGTTGGGCCAGAGTTATTTTACTTTCCTAATGTTTTTGGTCAAGCTGGGCTAGATTTTTATGACTTCCAGCATTAGACGTTAGGTGAGCTAGGCCAGATTTCTATGACTTCCAGCATGTTTTTGTGGGAGCTGGCAAGATTTATCAGACTTCCAGCATCTTTTGGGTGAGCTAGCCATGTTTATCAGTCACCCGTATGTTCTTGGGCAAGCTGGGCCAGATTTTTCTGACTTCTCACATGTTCTTGATCTTAAGCGTAAATGTTGCAAATATTGTGAAAATACTTTGGTATTTAAAAATTACATAATTGTATTAGTACAACTTTATTTCGAACAGTAAGGCTAAAGTAAAGTGCCATAATAAAAGAGGAAAGTGTATGGAACCTCTCCTATGTTGTTGGGATTGTTTTGCCGCTGGAGTCAGCCAGTTTGGGTCCTTGCCAGTTTGGGTCGAGCTTACCCCGAGTGCCCTGTCTAATGACCTCGTTCTTTCTTAGTACTGGATCTCCTTCTTTAAAGTATGAGTGTTTTACCATAGAGTTGTAGTACTGGGAGAATTTTTGCTTATATTCGGCCATTCTGATAAATGCTGCGTCATGATCTTCCTCTAGGTTGTCTCCCAAATTCTTGAGCTCGATCTCCAGGTCTGCCCCTGTGTACAGTTCTGCTTGGGGTGAGGAAACCCAATTTTATCTAGAATTTATAGCTCGCTTCCATATGTTAGGGAGAAAGGAGTTTCTCACATGGCCGAGTTCATTGTGGTCCTATATGCCCACAGAATGTTGGGTAGATGTTCCACCCAATTTTCTCCTTCTTCTTCGAATATCTTTTTCAAACCTGTTTTGATTTTGTCTGTTAGTCTGTTCCACTTGTCTATTTGCTTGTGGATGACCAACTGACATGAAGTGCTAGGAGATTCCCAGCTCGGAACACCATGAACAAACGCATTTATCTTCAAATTTGGTTCTATTGTCCCAGATTAAGGTTTTAGGAATTCCATATCTGCACACTATGTTTTTTCAGAGGAATTTCTAGATGGCTTTAAACATGATTGTAATGAAAGCTTCTGCTTCAACCCACTTGGAGAAATATGCTACTGCAACGACCATAAACTTGAAGTTAACCGGAGCTCGATGGAGTGGTCCAACCAGGTCGACGCTCCACTAATCAAATGGCCATGGTGAAACTATTGGGACCATTAGTTGAGAATCTTGATGTGATATGTTAGTGTGCACTTGGCAAGACTTACAATTACGGATGAGATCCTTAGCTTGTCACTGGATAGTAGGCCAGTAATAGCCGAACAAATGACATTTCCTAGCTAGCGTCCAAGCTCGCAACATGATGCTCGCATATTCCTAAGTGAATTTTATGGAGCAGATAATTCCCTTCATCCTCTGATGTACACCTAAACCATGGTGCTATAAAAGATTTTATATAAAGTATATCGTTGAAGAGAGAGTTCCTGGTTGCTCTGAACTTCAGTTTTCTAGCCTGATTTTTGTCCACAGGAAGTATCCCGTTTTTTAGGTAGGATACGATAATATCCATCAGGGTATCCTTTTCTAAGATTGGTTGAGCTTCCTATGTGTCGTAACTCCATTCTTTGAGCAGTTCGACATGTACTTTTTTATTTGAGACGAAGTTGGATGCTAATTTAGAGAGAACTTCGCTCGTCTATTTTGAGATCGGGATATCTATTCGATGTGAACACTTTTGAAGGCATGTAGCCAAGCTCGAGCTGCAGATAGATATTTTTTCATTGGCTCTTCCTTTTCCTGGTATTCAACCTTCACATTGTTAACAATTAGTTAGGAGTCACTATATCCTTGCAAATTTTTAGCTCTGAGCTTAGCTGCTAAGTTTAGCCTAGTGATTAGCACTTCGTACTCGACTTCATTATTAGTGGCCTGAAAACATAACCGGAGAGTGTATGGGACTTCCTCTCCCTTGGGACTAACTATTAGGAGTCCTGCTCCTTTTTTGCTTGAGGCTCCATCTACGTAGATCGTCTATTGTTCTGAGCTGCAGCTCGGTTGGACGTGGTCAATGGTTAAGGCTATTCCCTCAGCAAAAAATCGGCTAAGGTCTAGGATTTATTTGTAGTTCGAGGGTGGAAGTCCAGATCATACTCCGCCAGCTCTATCTTCCACTTCGTGAGCCTGCCTGATGTTTCCGGTCGTGCCGACACCTGCCGAAGTGGCTGATCGGTTATCACGACTACTGGGTGAGCCTGAAAGTAGGGCATTAGCTTCCTGGATACATGAACTAGGGCAAGCTCTACCTTCTCCGTATTAGAGTATCAGACTTCGGGCCTGTGAAGGGCTTTGCTCACGTAAAATATTGTCTTTTGTGCATTATCCTATTCCCTTACAAGATTTTCTCTTATGGCCTCATCATAAACTGATAAATATACCAATAAGGTATCTCCTTCTTAGGGAGAAGTCAGGGTAGGCAGCTCGGCCAAATAAGATTTTAGGTTTTTAATGGCTGCCTGACACTCTTCATCCCATTTAAATAGACTAGAGTTTCTTAGTATTTTGAAAAACAAGAGGGCTCGTTGTGCCGATCTGGACAAGAACCTGTTAAGGGCAGCCATTCTTCTGGTTAACCTCTAGACTTATTTAATGATTTTTGGAGGAGGGATGGTCCGTAGTGCACCGATCTTATCTGGGTTGACCTTAATCCCTTTCTTGGATATCATAAATCCCATGAATTTTCCCGACTTGACCCCGAATGTGCACTTTTTTGGATTAAGCTTCATCTGGGTCTTTCTAAGAACCTCGAAGACTTCCCTTACATTAGCCAAATATTTGTTAGCTGACCTGTTCTTGATCAAGAGATCGTCCACGTAAACTTCCATACATTTGCCGATCTGATCTTTGGATATCTTGTTGACTACTCTTTGGTAGGTCGCACCGGTATTTTTGTTGGAATTATTTTAGTTTCATTGATGAGTGCCTAACTAGCTATTACAGGGAAAGGCAAAAAGATGTCTACAATGAATGTGTAGTTTTTATTTAGAGTTTGATCTATGTATTGGTTTAATCAAACAAGCATTGTAAATGAGTTCGCTGACTTGTCAGCTCATCTAGTATAGGATTTAGTAGAGTGTCTAGGCCCTACTGAAGATTGAAGGTTGAGAAAGAGGGTTCCAACATAGTATTAAAGATTGAAGGCTAAGGGTTCAAACTTAGTTATGAAGACTTAAAAGTCAAGGATACGGGATTAGATTTTAGGCAAGTATGTGATGGCCTAAACTGAGCACATATACTTTGTGTAGAAGGTCTAAGTTCTCCAAAAGAAAATGTGATGAATGGGACTTAGTTATGGTTAAAATGTTGTACTCTAACTTCATAGATTAAAGTTAGATGAGAAGCAGTCAACTGGTGTAGTCACTCAAACAATACAACAGACTATAAGCCAACTGACAATGTATATCTGACCAGGCTCATAAATCAATTATCAACTGAGTATATATAGTTAATTTAATCCAATCTAAGGATTATTCTAGAAGATTAAATGGATAAGGATGGATTTCAAGCATTGGATTTGACGGTGAATCAATGATGGAGAATAAAAGAACTTTACATAGAATTCAGAGCTGTTTTAATTTAAGGAAAAATCATTGGATGATAGACGGCCTGTCAGAAGGACACTGACACTGTCAGAATTGTACAGTAGAGGGAATTTCAGTGGAATATACACAAAAATCCAATAACTGTCAGATTTTAATTTAAAATTCAAATTCAAGATTTGCACCTATAAATAGGAGACCCCCGAGACTAGATTAAATACCGAGCAGATAAGCAAGAAAGAGCAATATACCCTGCTGAATTAAGCATAAGTGTTGATCGAGAAATTATTCAAGTGTTCCTGCAATCAATTTTCATCTAGAATACACACTTGAAAAACTTAAGTTGCTGATCTTTCCATCCTGATCAAAAGCTTGTTAAACCTCACTTTCTTGATTCAAACCTTTATTTTTCAAAGAAACCTGAAGACAGAGAAGCACTGTTGAGTGTCAAGAACTGTTGTTATTATGTTGGAGGTGGTGAAGAGGGCATCCTACCCTTCAAGGACCAGTGGAGTATTTAGGAGCAACAATTCTACATGTTCTTACTATTAAGTTTGTGAAGCCATGGTCATTGGTCAAGGACAAACATCTTAGGGAATTTGGCAACCGCCACCTCAAAAGACTCTAGTGAACTTCCTCCAACATCACAGGAGAAGAGTGGACTGACATGATTACACCACCTGGAACCACTATAAATCTTGCTTTATTTATTTACTGCATTTACTTTCTTCATTTTATTTACTTCAAGTTATCCACATCAATCTGTTGAAGCATAAATGAATTCACACACAACACTGCTGAGTATCTAATAATTAGTATCATATTTCAAACAACAAGTAAAAGGCTTATTTTCTTATATATTCCACTGCAACAGATTCATTATACTTAATAGTCGTAGACTGTCCAGTGAACAGACAATTAGTTCAGTAGGGTCCGTCTTAACTCTGAAAAAGTTTTTTTAAGTGTTATGTTTATTCAATCCCCCTTTCTAACCTTAACCAAAGCCTTTTCAAGGGACCAACAATCGGTATTAGAGCAAAGCTTTTGTTCTGATGTGATTCTCACATGTTGTTGTGAAAATCTTGGTATTTTTTCTTCTAATTTTTGTTTTTCAAGATTTGCATCATTGATAACAATCAGTATGCTAGACATATGTTGATGTGTAGTATGGAAAAGTTGAATGAGTATAAACATCGTGTGCAGTCTTATTTAGCTGCTACATATAATGAAATGATGGATGGACCTTTGCAAATTACCAAGGTGATATAAGAAAATGGAGTCACCATAAGAGTTCCTAAACCTATGGAATAGTGGGGTCCTGATGATAGAAAGAGGGCCAATATGAACAATATTTCTATTGACATCATTTACAGAACTTTGGATAGCAGTATGTACATGAAGGTGAAGGACAATAAGACTGCCAAAGAGTTGTGAGAGAAACTACAACTAATCTATGAAGGATCAGAGGCTATCAAAGAGAACAAAGTTCTTGTGGCCAAGCAGAAATTTCAAGAGTAAAATTTGAAGTCTGTTGAGACCATTGAACCAATGGAATCAAGATTCAATGCCATTCTGGATGAACTCACCCTGCTGAATATGGTATACACAAAAGAAGAGATCAACACAAGGGTTTTGTAGGGTTTAACTCAAAAAGAAATCTGGAAGATGAAAGTCACTACAATGGAAGAATCTAGAAAACTTAATGAGGAGGATACCTTCAAGATATTATCTGACTTGAAATCCTATGAGTTCAAGAAAGACCTTATTGCAAGTGCAGAAAAAGAAATACCAAATACCATGGCATTGGCTGCTTCACACAGAGAGGAATCATCAAATGATAATGATGATGAACTTGATGACAAACAACAGTATATAGCATTGTTAACAAAGAGACTCAGAACAATGAAAACTGGAAGATCATCTCCAAAGAACACTGTCAAGAAAAATCTGAGAAAATGGAGGAACCAAATCAGGATCATGACTACTTGTACTTCAATTGCAAGAATCCTGGACACTTCAAACCTGACTATCCAAAACTGAAACTAAAGTGGGATCATGACTATCTATGCTTTAACTACAACAAGCTTGGATATTTTAGACCTGATTGTCTAGACCTGCTGAGACAAATAAGTCAACAAAGAAGACCTGCTAGGAAAGCAATGGTTGTTGGTGATGAATCTGGTTATGAAGTTGAAAGTGAAAAAGCCTTTTCTAGAAATGAATCAGATGACACCACACTTACGGCACATATGGAGACCACTCAGGAGGTATTTGCATCTGCCACTTCCAGTTGGAAGTGAATGTTCTTCAACTGCTGGCTCCTGTCCTGAAAATTCTGAAGTAGAAGAACCTCAAGATGCCCCCCTTAATCAACTAAGGATAATACAAATTATTTATGAGATTGTGAAGGCTGAAAGAGAGACTTTACAAGTAGAAATTCAAATATTGCATGCTGAGATAAGTGTTCTCAACGGTAAGGAACTTTATTCTGTCAGGATATTTCAGTAGGCTACTGTATCCACAGCAGCAACGAATAGAATCTGTGGCACAATCAAGCTCCACAACTGCATTCAAATAAGGAAAGCCTTATGGTGATAGAACATGCCAAGGATTTGATACACAACAACCTTCATAGATGGATCTTGTGTGGCTATTGAAGCCATAATTGTTCCTAAGTTAGCTGCACAAGATCCTAAACCCTAGAAGGATAACGTGACATCTAACCCTACTGAGAATTCTTCAAGAAAGCAAAATCAATGTTCTAAAAGGGCAGCAACACCTAACAACAAATGCAGATCCAAAGGTAGGTCCTCTGGCCCTTCTAGACCTGATGATAATAGATATGCTGCAAGATCTGCTAAAGAACAAGAGATATCCAAATAATAATAACGCTAAACCTAAGAATGGAAATCATTAAAAATATGATTATCTCAGAGGGAAAGGCAGACTGTTCCATACTGATGAAGATTGGCATATCCCTGCCTCTGTTGATAGAATAAACAATATAACCATAATGCTAGTGTTAAACCTAAGCAGTGGAATCAACCAAGGACTTAGAAGAGACCTCAACCAAGGTTTCAGCAGAGACCTTAGCAGAGACCACAATACAGAGCTATTACTAACAGACAGCAATCTATTGGTTATAATGGTACAACTAATAGCAAAGTTCACTATGCATAGCATTATGCACGAAAAGGCCAGACACCATATATTGATGAATCACATTCCAACAAGAGATACTAAAGGAATGTGGCATACATATATGAACAAAAGTGTAACACCTTTAAGAGGATACCTTTTGGTAACATGCCAAGGGTTGTACTTACTACTGACCTCCATGGACCCAAATACGTTTGGGTACCTAAAAACCCTTAAATTTGTTTTGTAGGGTGTGTGGTACTTTGACAGTGCGTGTTCCGGACATATGACACAAAACAAGCACTGTTTGGTGGATTATGTTGCCAAGGATGGTGTTAGGAACATTTTATTACGTTTTGATGATGGACATACTAGCTGTTATAGCAAGCCTGAAATAAGTTAGAAATCTATGTATAAGTCTTTACTTAGATTTTGACATGTTGTGTAAGTTGAGTCAGACAGGTATTGTACTAGTTGGTAGGAAGGCTTTGTAAAACAGAAATTCGGTAGAGTAAAGGCAGCCAAGTACCAGCAGAGAAGCGTGAAGACATATGGACCGACTTATAACCAGGGAAGTATGTGATGACCTTGGATAAGTCTAACTTATATTACAAGTGATGAAATTCATTGTTTAAATATGGTGTACAATGATCTCACACAAATCAAGGATCAATGAAGTACAAGTACTCTTGTAAAATCAAAGAAATAAATAAAGCAGTGAGTCGGTGAAGTAAACATTTTATCGGTTGAGTAAGAATTACCAGTAAAGAAAGAAGCATCAGCTAAGTCAGCAGATCTACTCAACTTATGACACAACAGTCAAGTGAAGGAACAGCTGAGTAAGGTACATCATCTATACTTATTCAGAATGTGTGAAAATAAGAAGATCAAGCATTAAATGCATAATCAATCAAGGACATATTTTATGATGGACGTTTGAAGAAAATCCAGATCACTGAAATCAAGGAGAATTAAATCAGGAGGAATCAAGAATTAAATCAATGATTATTCTCCACATTAAATAGCCAACGGATGGATTTTTAAATCAAGGATTATCAAGGCTATAAATAGAAGGCATTGACAGACAGAAAAGAAAATCGTTAGAATATACAAGAACAAGCAGAAACTCTATCAAAATCCTAAGCCTTCTATTTGAATCTAAAAGAACACATTTAGTGATCAACTCAGAAGTCAGAGCTAAAATTACACATCAAGCACTAAGTTTGATCGACAAATCTATGAATCCAATTCACACCAGTTTGCAGCAATTGAATCGGATAAATCTGAGAAATAGTTGCAATCCTTTGTGATAGCTGTTGAAGGATTAGTTCCTAAGGATTAGTGTGTTGAAGACTGAGTCACTGAAGCTTTTGTAGCCAGGGAGTGATAGTCTTGTAGATTGTGAATCTTGTGTATCCGAGGACAATATTACTATTGTATTGGTTCAGAAAAATAATGAATTCTTCCAATCATCATAAGAGAAGAGTGGATTAAGGGATTATACCACCCTGGACCACTATAAACCTTTGTGTTCATTTACTTACTGCACTTTACCTTACAACACATAAATACTGTATATTATTCATACTCTGTGTGTGCTTAATCTAATTTCAAACAATAATTTATAAGGGGCTTCTCCGCTTCCCAAAATTTTCTAATTATAAGAAAAGTTTTTTAAACTCTAGAATAGTCATTCACCCCCTCTCTGACTATACTTTTACCCTTCTCTGGGACCCACAATTGGTATCGGAGCAGAGTTGCTAGTATCAGAACATGTTCAGATATGATTTCTGGTAACAAGGAGATAACATATTTTCCAAGTAGTTTTTAAATCTGTGCCTTCTATATCAATATACTTTTTCTTTTATCTGTGACTATGGACACTTCAAGTTTCATGTCTAAAGTAACTGTGTTCATTGTTAATAATTTTGACGAATATAAAATAAGAATGTTATCTCATCTTGCAGCCACTCTTGAGGAAACGCATGATGTTATCAATCCTGGACCAATTGAAATATAAAGACTCAAAAAGGATTGGACCAAAGATGACAAAAAGAGAGAAAACCTTGATTATATTGCAAAAATATATCATCCTGAAGACTCTAGAAAGTAATATGTTCATGAGAATGAATGATTGCAAAATAGCAAAAGAGATGTGGGACAAACTGGCACTCATCAATGAAGCATCTGAAGCAATCAAGGAAAACAAATTATCTATTGCAAAATAGAAATTTGAGAACTTCAAAATGAAGAAAGGTGATTCCATTGATCAGATAGACAACAGATTTTCAAGCATCATCAGTGAATTGCACCAACTTGGTCACAAATATCCTGAGAAAGATGTTGGCTTGAAGATCTTGAGAAGTCTACCAGAAAGATGGAGAATCATCACATCAGTACTCAAGGGAACAATATATCTTGAAAAGACTGACACCTTGACATTGATGTCTCAATTAAAAGCTCATGAATTTGAACTAAATAATAAAGACACTGCACCAGCAGAGGCACCCAAGGCCAGTGCACTGGTTGCACCCCTGTAAAGCAAAACGGCTGACACAAGCAACAAAGAGACACATGAACTATAAGAACTAATTGCATTTTTGATTAAACGTTTTGATAGGTTTAGTAAGAAGAAACAATTCAAGGGAAGTTCATCATCAAACAAGAAGTCAAGCTCAAGCAAAGATATCAAGAAAAAAGATGATGAATACAGATCTTTCAATTGCAAAAAAAAGGACACTCAAGGCTGATTGTCCTGAAGAGAAAGATAAAGATGAAGACAAGAAGAGATATAAGTCTTCAGATAAAAAAAGAAGCAATAAGGCATTAATAGCTGAAACCAGCAGTTAAAATGATGAAGATTCCTCTAACAATGACTCGGCTGATGAAGAAGACACCAGCTCAGACATTCAAAAGGCATGTTTGTGTTTGATGGAAAAAGAAATTGAAGAAACAGAGGTAATATCAAGCTCATATTCATCAAATGCATTCATATCTGACACTACACAATCATATATTCTCCCAATAGATTCCGCAAACCAAATTCAAAATCTAATGAGTAAATTTGAACAAATTCAAATAAATCACGAAATTCTGGAACAAAAATGTGAGAATCTGAGAGAGGAAAATAAAAGATTAATGAAACTGGATGGACTGAAAGCTTAATCAACTAGTAATGAAGTATACTCAACTGATCAACAAGCAGAAAATGATCACTCATCTGATGTTGACAGACCCGCTGAGAAAACCTCACTACCAGTTAAGAGCACCACTGCACCACTTAATACACCGGCTTACAAACCCCAAAAAGGTTTTGATCCAAATATGGCCTTGGCTACAACAATCAACTTGAGAAAGGAAACAATGGACAACATATTTTGAATCAAGGACCAAAACTGGACCAAAATTCATAAAAGGACAGACCACAGTTTCAACTACTCATCCTGCACCGGTGAAGTCAAAACCCAGTATAGTGAAACAATATAGTAAATCATCTTACCAGCCTAGTAAAGGCAAAAACATACTGAAAGGTAAGGGTATACTTTACCCTTTAGAAGATGATTGAAATGTTGCACCCCCAAAATACAAGAAAAAATCATTTCATACCATGCAACATGTGTTTAGGAAAAGCCAAAACATGCATATTCCTATACACAAGAAGCAATATGAAAATTTGTTTCCTCCTGCATATTGGAGGGTGAAAAAGGATGCTAATGCACCTAAAGGTAGAGAATTGTATCAGAATAATTCTATCAAGAAGTATTCTGCCATGCCTTAAACTTATGAGGTTGGTGACTTCAACCATCCAAGAAGACGATCCTTCGGATTTACACTTGGAGTAGGATGCATGACTGCTAACAGGTATGGACCCAAACAGTGTTGGGTGCCTAAACATACTTAATTTGTTCTGTCGGATGTCTGGTACATAGACATTGGATGTTCAAAGCATATGACAGGGAACAAAGGTGGTTGACTAACTTTAAAGTTTTCGATGGACCCAAAGTTACTTTTGAAGGCAAAGAAAACCCCGGAAAACTTAAGGGGGAAGGCACAATGTTCAAAAAAAACTTGAAGATTCAAAATATGGCTTATGTTAAAGGATTGAGTTTCATTCTTCTAAGTATCAGTAAATTTTGTGACAAGGGCTAAAATTTCATTTCAACAAAGAAGGATGCAAAGTGATTCACGATCAAACCAGCACAATTGTACTTGGAAGACAACATGTATGTGGTGGATTGAAAGACAACAAAAGAAGAAACATGTTTGCTTGTCAAGAATAAGAAATCAACCAGCTGGATTTGGCATAGAAGACCGAACCATCTCAACTTTAAGACCATCAACAAATTGTCAAAGGACAAGATAGTTGAAGGTCTTCCAGACATCACATTCAAGAAAGAAAGTCTCGGTGATGCATGTCAGAAAGGGAAGCTGATTAAAAGCTATTTCAAGTCAAAACCCCATATGTTTTGCGTGTGGATCTTTTTGGACCAGTAACACCAGTAAGTGTAAGTGGAAAGAAGTACAGTTTAGTTGTGGTGGATGACTTTTCTAAATTTACTTTGACCAAATTCATGAACAAGAATACAAAATGAAAAGGAATTGATGATCATCAAGATAATATCAGACAGAGGAACAACATTCCTAAATGACGTTATCAAGTCTTATTGTGAAGAAAATGGTGTACTACATCAACTATCAGCATCAGGGACTCCACAACAAAATAGTGTAGCAGAAAGAAGAAACGGAACACTCAAAGATGCTGTTAGAACCATGATAGTAGAAGCAAGATTACCAAAGAGATTTTGGGCTGAAGCAGCAAATACAACATGCTATACTCAAAATAGATCTATCATCAACAAACATCATGGAAAAACACCATATGAAATTTAGAATGGAAGAAAACATAACATGTCACACTTGCACATGTTTGGATCTAAATGTTTTGTTTTGAATAGGAATAAACTATATACTTTTGATGAAAAAACTAATGAAGCAATCTTCATGGGATACTCAGAAACAAGCAAAGCATTCAGAGTACTCAACAAATGAACCTTGGTGAATGAAGAATCAATTCATGTAGTTTTTGATGAACCAAACACAAATGGTGAAAGCTTACACTACATTCAAGAAAATGTTGCACAAGGACAAGTCTATTTGAATACAACAGTACCATCTACAATTTTGGACCACACCTTTGGCAATCAAGATGATGTACCAGTCAATATAACACAAGAGGCAACAACACAAGAGGCAACAACACAAGATCATGAAGTTGATGCACAAGAAGGAGCTGTGGAAGAACCAAATCAAGAGCAACTTCAACCTGATTTGAATTGCCTAAGAGATCATCCTAAAGAACAAGTCATTTGAGATATTCATACAGGGGTTAGAACCAGAAGACAACTGGTATGTATGCTAACTTGTTTTCTATCACAGGTGGAACCCAAAATAATAGATGATGCAATTCAAGATGCTGATTGGATTATAGCCATGCAAGAAGAGCTCCATGAATTTCAGAGAAATGAGGTCTGGGAACATGTGGACAGACCAGACATGGCAAACATCATTGGAATAAAATGGGTATTCAGAAAAAAAATGGATGAACAAGGAACTGTTGTCAGAAACAAAGCAAGACTAGTTGCAAAGGGATGCTCTCAAGTTGAAGGCATAGACTATGATGAAACCTTTGCACCAGTAGCAAGATTGGAAGCGATTAGACTCTTTCTATCTTTTTCATCATACAAGGATTTCAAAGTAGATCAAATGGATGTCAAAAGTGCATTTTTGAATGGACTCCTAGAAGAACAAGTATATGTGGAACAACCTCTTGGTTTCCAACTCAAATGGAAGGAATATAAAGTGTACAAGCTCAAAAGTCACTATATGGACTCAAACAGGCACCCATAGCCTGGTATGAGACTCTATCACAATTCTTATTCAATAATGGATTCAACAAAGGGACTATTAACGGTTGATACATATACTTACTGATAAAAGACTGTGTTTCCAAATCATTCTTCATCGTTTCTTTGTAGCTAAGCCAATTTAACAATCATCGCCAACTATAGAGGCTAGCCCTCAGGCCCCTCCGGCTCGGCCGTCCTCGTATGCCGCGGTTTTACAGGGCGGCGCAACGGCTTCTAAGCTCCCGAAGCCTGAGATCTCCACATATAAAAGAGAATTTGCAATTAAATTCCCTCAACAGCTCATCGATCATCTCTCAAAACCCCGTCGCTATGCTTTGGTTGCAAAATTCTCCTAGGGATGTCCATCTATGGAAGCAATTCGTAAGTTCATGTCGGTTCAGAATTTTGGGGGGAAATTTTTGCGTAGGGATGTTAGATTGATAGCATGTGATCGACACTTTTATGGCTGAAAGAGATTAAATACGATTATACTCCGAAGGGATCTGGCAGGTAACTAATAAACCCATGCGGATTTTGAAATGGACTCCGGATTTTCGGGTGGATGTTGAATCTTCCATAGTTCCTATTTGGTTATCTCTTCCAAAGCTTCCTGCTCGTTTGATGAATCCAAATAGTTTATTTTCCATATAGTTTTTCCTTTTGGTGTTCCGCTATGGGTAGATGCTGCAACATTGGATTTACGAAGGCCATCAGTAGCAAAAGTATAGGTTGAGTTTGACTTACTAAAAACTTTGCCACAACGGGTTTGGATACAACAATGGGATTCTTCGGGCTTCTGGCAAAATATTGAATTTGAAGGGGATATGCCGAGTTATTGTCGTTTCTGTAACCATGTGGGTCATTCAGAGCATTCTTGTTTGGTTAAGCACCCGGAACTTAGACAAAATAGAGAGTAAAAGAATGAGGTGGAACTAAGAAATTATCCTAAGATAACTCCAACTTATCAAATATTGCAGAGAACTGTTGTTCAGGCAAATGGAGAATTGCAAAAGGAATCTGAAAAAGAACAGAGCATGGCTCTATCAAGCAGATTGATCCGGATAAGAGCCATGAAGAGCTAGGTAGGAGTATTGTAAATTGTCTTTTTCTGCATAGGGTTGGTAAAGAACCAGTGGTTTGCGATGTAATAGTTCTGAATATGCAGGTGGCTGCTGTGGCACCATCAAGTAGCACAACATCTTCACAGAGTTCTGCCTAGGAAGATAGATCAAAAAAGTCTAGTCTGCAGGTGATGGTAGAAACTCCTTCACAGAGCAAATCAGTTTCACAAAGGGAGGATAATTCAATGAAGTCTAGGCCAGCATTGCACCATACAAATCCTATCAATAATTTACCACTTGATGATATGGGGGTTTCTTTGCTTTTACAAGTGGCACAACAGGGTGAAGGGGGATATCTCTCAGCTGAGGATAACACCCCTGGCCAATCTTTCATGACTAACTTGCAATGCATTGATACTGGAGGAGAAGAAGAGGAACACCATGTGAACTTAGAAGATGATGAAGAATTATGTCTGGCTGTGAGCAAAAAGCATTAGAAGAATTATTCTATTCAAAAACCTTCAAGGAGGAATAGATCTGAACCAAAGCGATATCAATGATAAACTATCTTTTTTGGAATATTCGGGGTATAAGAGGTAAAACCTTGTTTCATAGATTAAAAAACTCATCAAGATTTATAAGATAGCTTTTCTTGCGGTGTCAGAACCTATGGTTCAAGAAGCTACTATTGAAATGAAGCTTGGTTTTGATAATGCTGTTTCGGCAACTGGTACAAAATGTGGGCCTTTTGGACATATAGAGGTTCAGTTGATATTACAAGCATTGGGGATAAATTTATACATGCAAAATTACATGGTCTGAACCCGTTTATCATATCATGTATATATGCAAAGTGTTCCAGGTTGTTACGGGCTCCTTTTTGGGTGTCTATGGTGGAAATTTTGGATCTGAATTTCCCCTGGTTAATAGGAGGGGACTTTAACGTTGTTCGATCTCTAGAGGAATATAGGTGTTCTTCTCATCCTAATAGAGGGGCCATAAAGGATTTTAACACTGTTATCTCGACTTGTGGTTTGCAGGAATATCCAATGATCGGTAGTTTATATACTTGGTCTGGTTGGAGGAGTTCTGGGTATGTTCAGGAAAAGCTTGATCGAATTCTCTATAATCAATTATGGTCGAACATAACAAGGGATGGTAAAGTTCTGGCCTTAAATAGGTTAGGTTCTAACTATAAACCTTTGATATATGATATGGTTTCTATGCCTAGGGTCCCTCAATATTTCGTTTTCACCATATGTGGAACAAGCACCCATCTTTTGCTAAGGTGGTTGCTGATAGTTGCATATGGTTGGAGCAAGAACAGGAATGGTCAACTTTATGTGTAGACTCAAAAATATGAATGTTGTTTTAAAGGCTTGGAATAAGTTTTGTTTTGGCAACATTCACCAAAGAGTAATAGATCAAGAGCAAATTGTATAGCAAAAGGAGGCTTTTTATGATCTAGATCCTTCATTAGCAAACAAAGAGGACTTTGCTAAGGCAGCTGCTGATTATGCACAATATCTTGATCAGCAAGAGGATTATTGGAGGCAAAAGTCCCAATTCAAGTGGTTCAATGATGGTGATAGAAACACAAATTTTTTCAAGCTTCTGCCATAAGTAAGCAACACCAAATGCAGATATGTAGAATCAAAAATAGTTTTGGGCAATGGTGTACATAGAGATCAGACATTGCTCAAGCATGTATACACTTCTTCTCGGGCTTACTTAAAGATGATGATCCACAAGACTTAGATGCTTTGAGCAGATTTTTGGATTTTATTCCTATTCTAGTTACCCAAGATCACAACAATCTTTTAATTGGCCCTGTCACCAAAAATGAATTTTATCAGGCAGTTTTTGATTTAGATCCCTATAGTGCTGCCGGGATTGATGGTTTTTCAGGTTTTTTCTTTTGGCATTGTTGGGATGTTATTGGGGATGACTTGGTGCTAGCAGTTAAGGATTTGTTTCAAGGAACTCCTTTACCTAGGTCTATAGGAGCTACGTTGATTACTTTGATCCCTAAAGTTGAGGCTCCAACAACTTTTTCTGACTTCCGGCCTATTTCTCTAAGTACTTTTATCAACAAGATTTTCACTAGGATTATGAGTTCTAGACTTCAAGTGGTCCTTCCTCTTCTAATCTCTGAGGAGCAATCATCTTTTCTCAAAGGAAAATACATAGCGGACAATGTGCTACTGGTTTAGAAATGATTCAATTCATGCATAAAAAGGTTAGGGGACATAACATCATCTTCAAGTTTGATGTGATGAAGGCATTTGATAGGGTGTCATGGCCGTTCATAGAGAAGATTTTATGGAAGTTTGGCTTTTCTGGGCAGTTCACAACTCTAGTAATGAACAATTTAATGGGTAGTTGGTTTACACTTCTTCTCAAAGGCTCTCCTGAGGGTTTTTTTTCAGTCTTCGAGGGGAATTAAACAAGGTGATCCAATCTCACCTCATATCTTCATTCTAGTCATTGAGGCATTGTCAAGGGGTTTGAAAGGATTATATAAGGCGGGACAAGATACCTTTGCGGTGCCAAGGGGATTTCCTTTAGTTACGCATTCATTGTACGCGAAATGATTTAATTGTTTTTTCAAATGGGGACAAAGCACCATCTAGAAACTTATGGCATTTTTGGAGGATTATGATAAGGCCATGAGACAAAATATAAATAGGAACAAAAGCTCCATTCTGATAGGAAAAAAGGCCTATGTTGGTATTTTTCTGAATATAGATGCTCTGACTAATATGAGGCAAACTAAGTTTCCATTTACCTACTTGGGATGCCCAATCTATCAAGGAAGATCGAAGGCAATATATTTTAGTGATGTTGTCCATAAGTTTGAAAAGAAACTTCTGGGCTGGTGTTCTAAACTTTTATCCCTCGAATTATTCTTATCCGGCATGTACTAACCACAATTCCTATAACCGGCCTTGCAGGTTCCAACCACAGTCATTCATTGGCTTGAAAGGATTATTTCGCATTTTTTTTGGAATGATTCTTCGGATAGGAAAAGAAGAATATAGAGAAGGTGGGATGATCTTTGTTTTCCTGAGAAAGAAAATGGCTTGGGCAATAAGAGCTTCCGACATATTCAAAGTAGTTTTGCATGCAAATTATGGTGGAAGTTGCGAAATGGTCAAGCTTATGGGCTTCTAAGGTAATGTGTGGGCAATATCCGTTATATAAGATTCAATGCTTGGAAGCTGTTATCTGCAACTCAGGATTGCACAAACACTTATTTTAGATACTTGGGTGGCTCTTTGAAACGTTGGGTCTGGACTCCTTCAACTTCAGGTAAATTTTCTGTTGCTTCTGCTTATGCAATCTTAAGAAAGAAATGGCTGTCTAGATTTGATTTGGGTGAAATTTGGAAACCTTACATTCCAATCATGGTATCCTTCTTTCTCTGGAGGTTATACAACAAACTTTTGCCCTTTGAAGCTCAATTGTAGAAATTAGTTATATATGGACCCTTCAAATATCCTTCTGTCAATCATCGGATTCCTTACTTCATGTATTATGGAGATGCAACAGGGCTCAAGAGTTATGGGGATATTTTCAAGGGTTATTAAGGTTCAATCAAGCTGTTCAAAATTGGCAAGAATTCATGATTTCATGGTTGCAGAATTCATATAAGGGTGGTTTGTACTAAATTATTAAAGTTATTTTCTACTTTACTTTATGGGAAATATGAAAATGTCGAAATCTGGAGATTTATAGGGATGGATGCCCTTCGGTAAATAACTCTATTCATGCTATTAAGCAGCATGTGCAATTTGTAGCTAGTAAAATGAAGTTGTGTTTATGTTCGGTTGAGGATAAAATTCTTTTGGAAAGTTGTTTTTAAAATCCTTACCACCAGCTCCAGCCATAAAGTTTCAGCTTGGGTTATGGCACCTACCTACTGAAAATCAGATTAAAGTAAATTGCGATGGTTCTGTGCCTAGAAATCCTGGGCCTGCTCTGGGGGGATTTGTAATCAGGAACCATTTGGGGAAGGTTTTGTTTGCAGATTGTGAAGCTTATGGTACTTTCTCAAATATGGATTCAGAAATTCATGCTATGCGTTCGGGTATCCTTTATAGCTTTAATTTTGGATTTGACCATTTTATAGTTGAATCAGACTCTCATAGTCTAGTTCAGAAGTTGATTCATCCGACTAGGATTCCTTGGAAATATTTTGACGATGTTCAGGAGATTCAAGATCTGATTATTAAATACCAAATTCAGGTGCATCATATATATAGGGAAGGCAATGCAATGGCTGATTATTAAGCTAAACAAGCTAGTACTTTGCAAAGATCTCAGATTTTGGATAGCACAGGACTTGACAGTGCTCTCGGCTTGCTGGTGCTGAGAGATAATCATTGTTTGCTAGCTATAAAAGTTCTCTGATGGAGTTGGAGTTGCTAAAATGCCTACTCATCCTGGAAGCACTGTTCATGTTAATGAATAGTGCAAATAAGTGGTTCCTACTCTTGTTTTCCAATCCTTTAATCACAGTCTTCACTTTGGAAAAGTTGCTGTGTTTCGAATCTTGCTGCAGGGAAGAGATAAAAGCTTTCGGGTCATAGGGCCAAGGCTACCATGGTGGATTGCCTGGATTTTTGAATGATCTAAGGATACTCAAAAAGTTGTTCTTGATGCAGAAGCTTGCAAGAAGTTTTTCTATGACATTTTAAATGCATTTGATATGCTTTTATCAAGTCTGTGGTTGATCATTTATTTTTTGCTACTATGTTTTCCCAAGTTTAAGATATTGTTGTTTTAGAATTAGAATAGATTTGGTTGTATGTTTTTGGTGTTTGGGTTTCCAATATACAGATGCCAATACTCTTTCCCTAGCACCGGTTTTTCCTGCATTGAGTTTTACGGACTAGGTTTTAAGGAGGTAGGACTGTATATTGATGACATATGGTTTTTGAAAAGGCCTTGGTGGCAAAACCTTGTAACTTCCTTCATTTTTAATAAACTTAAAAGTTTAAAAAAAACAAAGGGACTATTGACAAGACTCTCTTCAAGAAGAATAAGGAACAAGCAATTTGTTAGTTCAGATCTATGTTGACATCATCTTTGGATCAGAAGATGAGAAGCTGTATGAGAAATTTGCAAATCTGATGAAAAGAAAATTTCAAATGAGTATGATGGGAGAGCTCAATTATTTTCTTGGTGTACAAGTGAAGCAAATAGAAGATGGCATCGTTATAAAAATCAAGCCAAGTACACAAAGGACTTGATACACAAATATGGTATGGATACAAGTGTCACATCAGACTCCCCAATGTGTGCAAGAGTTATTTTTGGGAAAGATGAAAATGGAAAGACGTTGATCAAAAGTTATATAAAGGAATTACTGGATCTCTACTCAGTTTAACTGCAAGCTGACCTGATATAGCATTTGCAGTAGGAGTTTGTGCAAGATTCCAAGTCAACCTAAGGAATCTCACTTACTAGTAGCTAAGAGAATCATCAAATGTTTGAAGCAAACAATCAATGTAAGAATTTGGTATCAAAAAGATGGAGGATTCAAATAGATATCCTATTCAAATTCAGACTATGTTGGATGCAAGATTGATAGAAAAAGCACATCAGGAACTTGTCAGATGCTAGGCAGCAGACTAGTATCATGGTTTAACGAAAAGCAAAATTCTATATCCACTTCAACAGCTGAAGCAGAATATATAGCAGTAGGCAGCTGCTGTGCACAAGTACTTTGGATCTGACAACAGCTAAAGGACTGTGGAATAGAGTTGAAGACAATTCCAATTATGTGTGATAACAATGTGCAATATCTATTACTGAGAATCCAGTATTACACTCAAGAACAAAGCATATTGATGTGAGACCTCAATTTATCAGAGATCATGTGGAAAATAGAGATGTTATCTTGAGATACATATCAATTGAAGATCAATTAGTTGAAATTTTCACAAAACCACTCAGTCATGAAAGATTTTGTAAATTGAGATCTGAGTCGGGAATGATGGAAATCGATTAAGTTATAAGGAGCAGCTACCTGGAGTAATCAGTTGAGTGAGTTCACCAGCTGACTAAACCTTTGCCATTTTGGGTGCGCTCACATGGTAGATAAGGCACTAGTAACTAGGTATGTTCACTTCACTGATTGTCAGGAACAATTTTATACAACATCTCAGCAAATAAGTCACTACACCGGATTAATGATCAGCCAAGTTACTTCACCACTAAATACCTTGGAGAAAACATCAAAGTTAAGTGTGAACAAAATCAATTTTACACATGTGGAAAATCAAAATATTTATGGAGAATTATTTTATGGAAGATTACCCATATGGATTTTATATTACAATCTTGGAGGTTATTTTTGAATCAAAGGAATGATGGCAGCGCCTTGATTCCCAGGATTTATCATTACATACCTCAATCCAACTCCCCACTACAATAAAAAAATGTGATTTGTATACAAAATCACGCCATTACTTCACCAAATCCTTCCATATTCAACCGCATTCACCCTACCAAAATTTCTCCTATATAAATAACACATAGAGATTTTTAGAAAGTTTCTACGCTATTGAATTTCACAAACCCTATTTCTTTAAAAAAAATCGAAATTTTTCTCCTCTAAAATTTTCTAATCGCTTCATCTTCCTCAAACACAAAAACTGGAAATAAATATGAAAAATCAATTCTACCGGCTCTTTCTTTCAAGAAAAACACTACTTAAAGCTGTGGGAAGATGATGAAGGAGCAAAAAGATTTTGGCAGATGGTTGCAGAAAGCTAGGATTAATGACCTTTCTCAATCCTCCCATGACCAGCATCTATTATGAAAGTCTAATTTCTTTTTGGAAAAATACCAAGTTTGTTTATGGGCTCTTTGCTGAAGAAGGTGTAGAAATCGGTGCAGACAAGATAGTTGCATCTGTCAACGGTACAGAAGTTGTGATTACAGCAGAGGTAATCCACAAACACCTTAAATTTTAAATGAAGAACAAGCAAAAGTGGCACTCATTCCACAAAACTTTGATGAATTTTGGGTAAAGATTGCTAAAACGGCCAACCCAGGATCTAAAAAGTTCAGTTGTCTTAGATCTGCCCAAAAGAAGCCCTTTAGTGAGTTCGGCGCTGTAAATAGAAAGTGTTGGAAATAAAACATACGTTTTGATGATGATTTATCACTAATTCAGTTATTGTTTTTAGACCCCATTGGTGAAGTGTCATAACTAGCTGTTATAGTGCAAAGCAAAAAGATGTCTAGATATCAATGTATAGGATTTAATAGAGTCTGATATTTGTATAAGTTAAATCAGACAAGCACGGTAATAGTTCTAGGTTGTGTACTGAGAAAACGAGAAACTGGAAGTAAGGTAAACTGAGATTCTATAAGAAACTGGACAACTGACTCAGAGCTCACCAAGGAAAATTTGTAACACTTAAGTTCGCTGAGGGAACAGACTCAGTTGACTTACTAAGTAGACAGAAGATCAGAGGGTTCAAACTCAGTTATTGAAGATAGAAGAACTGAGGGTTCAAACTCAGTTTATGAAGACTAAGTCAAGACTATATAAGTTAGACTTTAGGCAAGTCTGTGATAACCTGAACTAACTATGTAGATCTTGTATGCGGAGCTAAGACACATAAGGACAATGATGTCTTTTCTATTGATTTGAAATGGTGTACTCTGATTAGATCAATCATAATCAAATGAAAGAAAGTGTACTGAGATTTTGAAGAAGAGTAAAACTCAGTTAATGATCAAAGAAACTGAGAACTGAGAATGTTTTCAGTAAATCAGTTTTGGAACTGATGTTTAAGTAAAACTGAAGAAGAATCCAACCGTTGCAGTACAAGCAATATGATTGGAGGATAATCTATCCATTCTGACATTAACGTACAAGCAAGAAAGTAGGACCACTAACGCCTTCAAAGATTCAAATTCAAATAATCTGACCGTTAGATAAACCCCTATAAATAGGCTGCTTCTTTCACTAAAATAATGGGGAAATTCTAAGAATCTATCTAGCCAAGAAACATCAAACTAAGGGGGAAAGTAAATCATGATAATTACTGCTAAGCCTTTCATTGAAAGATCAAGACTTCTTCAAGTGTTCATATGATTTAAGAGAAAGATCAAGATCAAATCATTTTGAGAAATCAGAGCCGCGCATAAACTTATATATCTAGATGAAATGCTCAAATCACAATTGAATCAGAGTTATTGATTCAAGTATCACCTTTGATTTTGTCAAAGGTTTAGACTGTGAAACACCAAGAAGATGTGAAGGACATTTGAGTGCAGTCAGGAAGACTGTGTTTGTGATGAGCTGGTGAAGAGGCAATTCAACCCTCCAAGGACCAGTGTTTCAAACAATTGAAGAACAGCCATTCTACCTATTCTACAAGTGTTTAGATAGTGAAGCTAGGGATTAGTTAAGGACTATCAGTTTAGAACATTTTGTAACCGGGCCATGTCAAAGAAGTTGTAGTGGAATTTTCCTCCGCATCACAGGGGAAGAGAGGATTAACAGGATTACATAACCTAGAACCTCTATAACTTTTTTTTCATTTACCTTACACATTAACATTCTGTTATTCATATATTTATTGCTTTCATCTAGTACATACACTCAGCAAACATAGAAACTAAGTCAGCACATAAACTGATAACTCTTAATTTAAAAGGCTTAATTAATCCGCTGCCGGTTAACTAGACTAAGGATATGTCAGTATTGACTTATACTTAGTTAAGTTAGCTTAACTCCGCACACGCTTTAGTTGAACTCAATCAGGTTTAAGATTTAGTTTTTGGGAGCAATTTTGGTGACAAGTTTATTCACCCCCCTCCCCCTCTAAACTTGTGTTAGCCTTTCCAAGGGACCAAAAATTGGTATCGGAGCGGTTCTTCCTTTTTGGAGGCGATTTGATGTTATCTTAAAAACCAGTTGTTGAAGACCCCTCACTGTATCAGTTGTATAAGCGTTTAAGGGAAACTTAATGGATACATATAGAATAAGAAGTTGGCTTAATTATCCTCTGACTGATTATTTGCAGAATGTTGTATCTGATTTTCAGGATTAAGTATTTGAGAGGTTCAACACTACAAGCTCACATACAAATCCAGAACCTCATTTTAGTAATGACGTGGAAATTGACTCTAAGACGTATGATGATGAATCCAGAGGATTTCCATCACTAAGTGATATCTCAGAGGAAGTAGAAAAGGAGTTGCTGCGAGTAGCTGATTGCAAAGAAGAAAAACTGACTGAAACCTTCATTGAAGATCCATCCATCACTAAAGCCAAAGATATTGCTGAAATTCTACCCATATGCTATTGAGGTGAAAGTGATGAGGAAATCATACTGCTAGGAGTAGCACAAGCAAATATCAATATAAAGGGAAGCAAGTTTCAAATGATGAAGATTCCTCAACTGAAAATTTATCTATCAAATACACGGAGGTAATTGCATACACATCTAGCACTCACACTGCCATGAACAATCATAGAAATGAAGATTTCAATAGAACCTTGGACATACTCATAAAGGAATTGGAGGTAATTCAAAAGAATTATGAGAATGTCAAAAAGGAGAAAGATTTATTGAAAGCTGAAGTTTCAAGATTGAATGCTGAGATCAATTTAATCAAGGCTAATAACGGAACCAAGGTAATTCGACCAATTGATGAACTGACAGAAGTAATAAACATCACAGAATCATCAGTTGATCTAATTCATAGTGTTCAGTTCAAACCTGGAAAACCATTTGGAGACAGATCTGGTTTAGGGTTTGATAATAAGCTAAATTCTAAGATCAGACCAAGTTCAGTTGCAATGAAATTTGTGACTGCACAACAGTCAGGAACTCAGAAAACTGATAAATTTATTGGAACTGACAAAAATTCAGCATAGTCAAATACACAAACTGACAGAACTGTAAAATCAGTTTGTAGAAAGCACCAAACTGACAGATTCTACAGGAAACCTCGAAGGCTGAAAAAGGCAAAACTGATCAGAGATCAGTTAGAAAAACCTTCAAGTCATATTCATATAAGAATGAAGATCATTCATGGTATAACAGACTCAGAGGGAAAGGGAGACTGTTTCCCACTGATGAAGATTGGAGTGTACCATCACATCAGTTTCACAAACTGAACAAACAAAAAACTGTTAGGACAAAACAACAGAAATTTGTGAAAACTGACTTTACCCAATCAAAATGTCAAGAGAGGTATAAGGCCAAGAACAAAAATTTGACATCTAAAACTAATCTGTTAGGACCCAAACAGATATGGGTAACAAAAATCCCTCATTTTTCTTTTGCAGGAGAAAATCACTAACTGTGAACTGGAAATGGTGTAATTCACAAACCGAGTCATATTCACAACTGTGTTTTTCAATTCACTACAAGTTCAGGATAAGGACCAGACTGAACATGTACAGCTGGAGATACACCGCACCTACTCTATTTACTAATACTAGCTACGGATGTTAGGAAAAGACGTGACCTAATCTAATCTCAACCGTCCATCTTTTCCACTCATTTTATTTTTTGTGATCTCAATGACAAGACGTTTCAAGACCCCCTCAATTCTCAACTAACTTTGCTACTATTTATAAATAACCTCGAATTTTCCTTCTACAATTCTTTACACTCAAATTTTGAATCTGCTTCGTTACCTTCTATAATCCTCAAGTTTTCCAAATTTACAATTAAATGTAGGAAACAATGGTTTTACCCGTGTTGAACCTGGAATGATCATCTCACTTGATCAATTTATTGCCAAGTATGCTGATCAATCTCGAGCCAAGGAAATTGCAAAAAAATACAGAAAATCAAAGGTTTGGAGGTTGTTTTTAACATGAATCTGCGAAGTGTCTGTCTGGAAAGCATTGGTGATTTCTATGAATTCGGAAGTAAGGCTTTAGAAGCAGAGGACACACACGCTTTTACAACATCTGTCCACGGTAAACAAATTAAAGTCGCTGAAGATCTAAATGCAGAAGTTTTTGGTTTCGACAAATCTGGAGGAACATCAGCCATCAAATAGACTAAAGAACAGAAAGAGAAATTATGGAAAGATATAGCAATTAGTGTAGATTCTACAGTATTACAGACCGGAAGCACAAGTATACTTAAACCTGAATTCAATTTTCTCACCAAGATGTTAGCAAATTGCATAATTGAAAATGCAGGCAATTTTAGCAATCTTTCTGGAGCAAAATTGGACTTACTATATGTAATTTGGTTTGGAGAAAATTTCAACTGGGAAAGATATATTTTTGATCAATTAGTGGCACAATCGATTGATACACCCAAAAAAGACTAACATCAAGAAAGGACGATTCTATCACAAAAAGACTCTTGCATTATTGGTCCAAAGAATTCTCGATCACTTTGGAATTGCAAAAAGAAAAGAAACATCGGTTGCTGATGGGAAGATTCTTGTCAAAGAAGAAATATGTGGAAAAAGGAAAGCTGAAGGTTCTGAGAGTGAACCTAAGAAGAAGAAAAGCAGGAAGTCGAAGAAAGTTTTATCTGGCGATGAAGTTTTGGAAAAAGTTGAAGAACTGAGAGAAAGAAGGAAAAAGATAGAAAATTGGAAAATGGAAAATATGATCTTGTTACTGAGAAATCAGTAGAAGCTTCACCAACAAAAATCACTACTTCAGTTGCTGAAGGATCATCACAAAAAGTCAGAACTGAAGTCACTCCCACCGAACATGTTTCAGCATCTGTAACTGAAACCTTACCAACTCAAGAACCCGTTACACACTCACCAAAAGTTAATATGTCTAGGGAAACTCAAGTTGTCAACAGAGAACAAGCAGTTGAAGCTAACATACAGAAGGGAACTGACACTCAGGGGGAACAGACCCTGAGAAATGAGCACAACGATGACAAAGCAACAATGGACATGCTGAGGTTACTTTCAAAGACCAGATCCACACCTCAAAAATCTACTTGCAGACGATAATTTGAGGAATCAATCAAAGAATTTTCAGCTTTTCATTTTGAAGAAAAAGGAGCTGAAGTAGAATCGAGACCGACTGAAGTCATCAACTTGGATGACCTGGTCAATGAAAAAGAAATCACTTGATCCACACTGAAAGAAGTACCAGTTCCTGAACTGGAACTTGAGCCAGCTAGAGAACAAGTTGCTGAAGAACTTGTTAGTAACAAAGATTTGGAAACTGAGCCAATAATCTCAGTTTCAGCTATTGAAAAAGAATCATCAGTCACTGCTGAGGAGAAGCCAGCAAAACTGACCCAATGCAAATTGAAGACGTTGTGTGAACTGAAAATACTCTCGAAGTTGCTCAGGAGATCTCAAGAGGAAATGAGGAAATTGTTACTCAATCTAAGTCCTTAGCTTATTTTGGAGAACTAATGACAGCTGATTACGAGAGATTGTGTAAATATCAAATCTGGAAATTCAGTTCTATCACAAATCAAAGAGTCAGCTAGTGGAAATGGAAGTCACTGAGATATGGGTATTTGATCTCTACAACATTACCAACCTATCTGAACTGATCAACACCGATGAATTTTTAAATCGTGGATACGCATTAATCAGAAATAGTTACTGAGAATGAAACTACAACGGGTGGAAGTTCCAAAAAGAATGATGATGATGATAATGATTCACATGGGAGATCCCAACATACTAAAAATGATTCTCTCCTCATTGCAAGAAAAGAAAACTCGAACTGATCAGAATACGGATGATGATTCTAGTGATTCGAGGAAAGCAGTGGAAGTTCTAGCTCTAGAAATATATCTGATGTACGAGAAGAAGAAGGAGGTTATCAGTCTCCTACTGATAAATCTGTGCCAGAAATAGCATGAACTGAAGCTGACATGGTTGGTGAAGGATTAGATGATGAATTCAACGTGCAAATGTCACCAGCAAGAAATATTGATCAATCGAATCGGAAGAAATTAGAAAATAGTTTGAAGAAAGGAGAAGACCTAAAGAATACAAGGAAAAACTGAAGCAAGTTGTTTTCTCACCTCTTAAGCAAGCAAAGTCAACTGAGGCTGAGACAAGCAAAGTCAGTGCACAACAAGCTGGAACCTCAAAAGACATACCAACTCAAGTTGATCTCATTAAGTTCTATCATAATGAGATAATCAGAATTCAGAGAGACGATAGCACTTTGTTTGGAAAAGTTCTAAAATCCTTAAGGCCATCAAGAATGAAAGAAGCGAACTGGAGAAGAAAATGGATATCGTCACTAGCTACTGTCAAGATACTCTGATTGAGCTTCGAAAAACAACCATTGAAAATGATGCAAGGAGAGATGAAACCCAAGAAAGATGGGAAGGGATTCTCAACAATCTGGTTGACAGAATGACCCTGATGGAAAATGGCATGAATGACTCAGTTGTAACCCAAACCATTTTGGCATCAACTCAGCAGAACCTGAACACTTACATCAAGAGCCTGATTGATAAAGATGATGTCAATAAGGGGGAAAGTTTGGATATCTTAAAAGTACACGCAACTGAAATGCCATAAGTGCTTGGAAGCATTGATGATAAGCTGACTGAATTGAAGAAAGAAGAGGAGAATTCACCGATGAGGAGATGGAGCTGATTGCTAAATACTCAGAGCCAACTGAGAAAAGACTTGGCTTGGATTCTGGTCTCTACAACTTATTAAAAGATCTACCAGCCATAGAAGGAGAATCCAGACAAGAATCTCTAGAAACATTCCTACGTATGCAAAAGATTCTCACACATTACTAGAACAAACTTAAAAAATGGGAAAATGATGGTATTCTAGACAAAGCATCAAACAAGGTTGAAAAGACTGAACCTGAGTTTGTTCAGTATGTATTAAAAATAGCCACCAGTGAAAGACTGAGGACATCTATTTTAACCTTCGCAATTCTATTCAAGAGCAATTTTTTCGGCAGGCACAATTTGTCTGATTCATGGAACATATGGGCAAGCATCCATGGAATCGAAAGCACTGCAACAAATGATGCTATGAAGGATGTTGCTGAGGCTTATGACAATCAATTCAGTTTAACTGTTAAGTAAAAGAAGCTGTCTTTTAGCTCTTTTTATTATGTTGTATTTTATTACCCAGCTCTATAACTGAGTTATCAATAAATTCTCAGGTTCTTAGTTCGTCGTGTTATTTACCGTATTTTGTTTTATCTTTTTTGCATTGCTTTTAAGGAGGGTATTGGCATCATCAAAATGGGAGAAATTTTTGGAAATAAAATTTACGTTTTGATGATGATTCATCACTTATTCAGTTATTGTTTTTAGACCCCATTGATGAAGTGTCATAACTAGCGGTTATAGTGCAAAGCAAAAAGATGTCTAGATATCAATGTATAGGATTTAATAGAGTCTGATATTTGATAAGTTAAATCAGACAAGCACTGTAATAGTTCTAGGTTGTTGTTGGTCCCAAAGAATGGTAAAACTATAGTCGGGGGGTGAATGACTATAGTGGAGTTTCAAAAACTCTTCTTGTTTTTATAAGCTTTTAGGCAGCGGATAAGTCCCTTCTTACTATGTTGTTTCAAAATAGTTTAAGCAATCACAGATATAAGATATAATATAAGTAATTAAATGAATGCAGTAAGGTAAATTGCTGAAAGTAAATTGACACAAGGCTTATAGTGGTGTAATCTTCTAATCCACTCTTCTCCTGTGATGATTGGAGGAATTCACAATTGTTTTCATAGATACAATAGTGTGATTGTCCTTGACTACACAAGCTTCACAATCTACAAGACTATCACTCCTTGACTGCAACAACTTTAGTGACTCAGTCTCTTTCACTACTCCTTGTGATCAAATCCTTCAGCAGCTATCACAAACACAACTCCTTCTCAGATGGCACTGATTCAGTTGCTTGATTGATGTGAATTGGATTCAAAAACTTGTAGATCAATCTCAATGCTTGATGTTTGAATTGTAGCTCTCAGTTTTGAGTTGATCACTAGATATATCTTTTTACCACAGATAGATAGCTTTTACTTTGACAGAGTTTTGATCAAATTTTTAATCATTCCTCTCTTATTTTTCTTTTTCTGTCAATGCCTTCTATTTATAGCCTTGATAATCCTTGATTTGAATTTCCGTCCGTTGGCTATATTAATGACGGAATAATCATTGTTTTTATTCTTGATTCCCCCTTAATTATATTCTCTTTGATTTCAGTGATCGGATTTTTCTTCAAACGTTTATCAGAAAATCCGTCCTTGATTGATCCTCTATTGATTGTTCATTTAATGCTTGATCTTCTGTATCTTCTTCATATTTCATTAATCTGACTAAGTAAGGTTTACTCAGCCGTTCCTTGAATGGTCAAGTGATCCATCTGACTTTGCCGCTTAGATCTTCCTTCACTGCTTTGTCTTCACTCAGCCGAAAGTCAGTTTACTTTTCCGATTCATTATTTCCTTCATTCTTTCGGTTTAAGGAGAATCCTTGTACTTCATTGATCCTTGATTTGGGTGAGATCAGTGTACACCATATTTAAACATTAAGTTTCATCACTTAAAACATAACTTAGACTTATCCAAGGTCATCACAGACTTTCTTGGTTATAAGTCAGACCATAATGTCTTCATTACTGCTCCGCTGGTACTTGGCTGGCTTCACTCGGCCAAAAATCTATTTATACATTGCCGTCCTACCAACTAGTACAATACTTGTCTGACTTAACTTATACAACATGTCAGACTCTAAGTGAAGACTTATACGGAGAATTCTAACTTATTTCAGGTTTGCTATAACAGCTGGCATTGCCATCATCAAAACATAATAAAATGTTCCCAACAATTTCCCTCTTTTTGATGATGCCAAAACCCTCATAAGCCTGAACATTTGTATGCCAAATTTTTAATAATAATTAACAGAATAAAACTCAAAAATTTTATTCATCCATGTAAGGGCAATAAGATATTGCATCTTTTTATTCAAAAACAAAGGCATATACAATTCAATTCATTTAATTCAGTTAAATAAGAAGGGCTACTCCTTATTTTCTTCAAACCTGATGCCTTTGCCATTGATGCCCTTGCTCTTATCAGTTGGGTTTGCCTTCTTTCCACTAGAGCTCTCAGGCTTTGAGCTTTCTTCCCCCTTTTTGGCAGTATCAAAACGTTCTTCAAGAGTCCTGATTGCATCTTAAGATTTAGGGAGGGGACCATATCTTTTCTCCTGTATCTTGTTGGTCGCCTCACCAACTTTGAGAAGTGTGTTGAGTTGCTGGCCAGAGTACTCCATGATCTCATCCAGATGCTGAATTTGATGAGTGTGAGCATTTAGAGTATCCACCAAGTGTTTGAGATTGTTATCAGTCTTTTCAGCGTGAAACTCAAGGTTTGTTTGGAAATGGTAGGGAATGAGATGCTGTAAGTTGCAAAGTAAGTTTCTCTGTTTTTCCATTACTGTTAGGTGTGATGCCCGAAAGACAATTTTGTAATTGTTTTATTTAATAAATGAAATGATATTATTATTCATATTTATTATTCTCATAATCACCGATGTGACAATAGTATTTACACTACAGAAAACCCTAAGTATATCGTTTATGTAATCACTTAACTCAGTGTATGGTATATACACGGGAGGATTGAGTTAGTGAAGATGTACTTAAAATACAATTAGCCCGTAGTAAAGTTAATCGAGAGTATCGGGTCTCTCCTTTAACGTGCTATTAATGCGCCCGAACACAAAAGGTGTGATAGTCCTATCCGGACTTTCGGTTAAGAGAACCTAATGGGGCATTTATATATGATAGATATATCATATAGGGGCCGGACCGATTTGATTAGAGTTCACGATATAATTCCGTAATCGAGAAGTCTTATCGAATCAATGGATGATCATATTTATGGATATATCTTAATCCCGAGGTGATCACGATCAACCGCTTGAATCGGTATGAGGTTTGACTTGACGGTTAAGGATTACACCGAGTCGTGGTCCGAACTACCCCATCTTGGCATTATACTTGGATTGAGTGAGTAGTCCGTGTTATCACGGATACGGAATCCATTCCTTCCATTTATGGAAGTAGATAGACAGATTCCTTATTTGTTAATCCTAGAAACCGATCGATCACGCGAGTTCATATCACACCGATTGATCACCGGTGAGTTGTATGAATTAATTGATCACTAGGGGGTTAATGGTAAATAAGGATAAGAGGTTCTAAAAAGGGTTAACGGTAACTTCCCGATTTAGAATGAACGATCTATGGAGGATTAATCCATATGTAATGATTGTATCAATGGACGCTTATTATCATTCTCATGAAGAGATAAATATAATCTCATAATCGGAGGAGTGCGATCACGGGATTATGGTGGCATATTCCTGTGATTGATTTATCAAATATAATTATTCGTTCGTAAGATAATTATTTATTTGATTTATCGGAGCCGCCGATTATTAGTCCATGGTCCCCGACGTGCCTCCTAATATAGCATAGCTATTCTCGGACGTCGAATCCTAATAATATTAATTTAGTCCTCGTTGGACTTTATTAAAACGATATGTGAATTAATTGTTTAGTGGACTATTAAATTAGTTGGGCTAAATAATTAAATATGTGGAAAAGACATTTTTCATAATCTTGGCCATAAATTAGTGTGTTGGTCGAATTTTGTGACTAGGTCACAAGAATGATAATTTCGACCCAAGCATATATTAGTCTACAAGAAATTAGTTTTCTTGTGATTAATAAGACATGTGCATAAAATATTTATTGGATAAATATTTATGGTAAGAAATAAAGATAAAGATTATTCTAGATTTGTTCTAGAATATTTTGGGATTATCTTTTATTTAATAGGATTATCATAATTGATTTTGTATTAATTATAAAATCCTTGGGGCTTAAGTTTTACTCTCCTATATAAAGAGAGTTCTCCCAAGCCAAATAACACACTACAATTTTCGACTTTCACCTCTTAGAGAGGAGAAAGAAAATTTCGGCCAAGGGGAGACAAGGGGGAAATCTTGGAGATTTTTCCGGGTAGCATATCGGAAGGGTTCGAGTCGAGAATTCCTTCCACCGGGAATTGCTTGGATCACACGTGCGGAAGATCGTGGTGCTCTTCACATCTTCTTGCAATCTTTCTCTTGCGGTTCTTCAACTTGGATTTAGAGATCCAAGAGGTATGATCTACAACCCCTTGTAGAATAGATCTAGTTGTTTTATTACGTGTAATTATAGATCTAGATCTTTAAAATCGCTTCCGTTGCGGATGATATTACTAACAGTGGTATCAGAGACCAGGGTGATCTATATTTATACGTATAAAATATTAGATCTAGGAGTGGTAAAACATGTAGATTTTTGTCCCAAATTTTTTTTTTTTAAGGGGGCCGAAAATTTTTTGTTTTATTTTTTATGTTATGAATGTCTTGGTTGAAGAGATGGATTGGGGTTGGTACTGTTTACTCGTTAGATCTATTGTAGCTCCTTTGTTTAGTAACAATTGAGCATAGGAATTGTATTTTATTTATGTCAAATTTTGAAATTTATGTAAAAGTAGCATCTTTTATTATAATTTTGATGTTCCGGGTTCGAGACGACGAAGATGATGTGTTGAAGATCATGATGTTGAAGATCATCAAGAAGGTAAAAACGGGAGGAGGCCGAATTGTTTAATTATTTTTTTCCGTCGGCAATTTTTTTTGGCGGCTGCAAAAATTTTGTTTCTTGTAACCTAATGTATTAGGTTTAGCCGCAAGTTTTGACCAAATAATAAATAAATAAAAAAATGAAATATTTACATAACAGCCGTGTGAGAAAAAAAAAATATATAAAACAAGTTTGTAATATAAATATATTTTAATATATTTGTATATTACGGCCTCCTCTCCTCGGTGTTCGTGGTTCGTGATCCGGCGGTTCGAGTTCAAGATTTGAAGATCAAGACTCGAAGACATAGATTATGTAATTTACTGTTTTCCTAGGATAGATTAGATACGGGGGTACCAACAATCCATCTCGGTGTTTAAATTTTCCGCAATTTATTTTTTATGTGTTTGATCATAAAATAGATATAAAATCGGAATTGCCATGACATGCATCATATCATAAATCCACTCCATGCATACATGTAGAATTTTAATTTTGGTAATTAAAATAGGCATGTATACAAACTCGTGTAATTAGTTGAAATTTAATTAATACGTGGTAATTAATAAATTTAGTAACTAATTAAAGATCCGAGGACGGGTTATGAAATCGTTAGCCTTTCGGTGTGTGTTCTCGGTGAACCGCCTTAAAGCCGAAACGAGATCACGTTTTCAATTCGTAGTGTCTACGAGATTGAATGATGGTAAAAGAACAATAAATCTTGGATAAAAACGGTTCGCTTATAGGTTGGGTGGTCAATTGAGCTTCGCTCGAACGACTTAACCCTCCTAGTGTGATGTATGCACGGGGGTCCGGCAAGACTAAGCTACACGGGAGAACGGATGGATGATTCCTTCTAATCTCAATAGGGCTGTCTTGACCCGATTTCGTCCGACTGTCACATATGTTCCAACGAATAAGACGGGTAGGCTTGCCTACGTTACCGACACCATTCGGAATCCTTGATTTGATGTACTTTTATGTTAACATCAAAAAGACGTGGTTAGTTAACCCACCACCACTTCCAAATTATTGAGTGGGAGCGGGGGAGGCGACAGCCAACCCCACGGCCTCTACTATAGATACAAGTAAGTGAGAGAAGGGTGACGCCTCGCGGCGCTTTGATTTCGTCCCCCTACGGATGGTGTTCACCCCTATCAACATTCATGGCTTGGTCTCCGAAAGGATAGGATTTCTGGGTACTCGTCGGGTCACTGACCTATCCTACGACGGCACACTCGGGGCGTACCTAAGAGATCCGATATAGTAGGTCACACTCATAAAGGATATTTTTGGTAATATCTAGGCTAAAAAAGGAAGGTAGTCAATGAATAAAGGGATGTTCGATTCTCGTGGGATGTTCGATTCTCACAAGTTATTCATTGATGAGATTGTCTCGATTTAACCGTCATCTCTCTGACCTACCCTACGGCGGCACTGAGATGCGAGGTTAAAACCTTGGAATGGTAGAGTAGACTTATTTTTAGTTTACAATTCCTAAAATAAAATAATATAGTAGTGTTAAACTTGAATTAATATATGTCATTTTATTTACGATTATATCCCTTACTAAATTGCTTAAAAAATTGACTAGTATTGACTTTGTTAAAAAGTGGAAAGTAACTAGGACGTTGAACTAGTTAATCGATAATGCAATTATTTTTCGAAAGAGATATTTTCTCTCAAGCCTTTTAAAACCAGAGTGACATATAGGTATGTCACTAGTGTCATTCGTGTCAAACGGAAGACAAACTTAGTTTGAACAAAGGTGATTTCGGACTTTGAAATTCTTTTAGTGAATTTTGAGTGTGTAGGAAATACACGTGCAATTTTCTAATAGAAAAATCGGAAAATCATGAAGCGTTACTAGTTGGACGATATTTGGAATCAATGAACTAGTGGGAGCTTTATGATTTGTTGTTTTTCTAGAACATTAGAAAAGTGTAACTGACTACACACGTAACCGTTCTAATTGAAAAACCGGAAAGTCATGAAATGTTGCTAGTTAGACGATATTTGGAATCGATGAACTAGTGGGAGTTTTATGATTTGTATTTTTCTGGAAACATTAGAACTGTGTAAGTGTTTACACGAGAGATTTTCAAATTGAAAAATTGGAAAATCATAAAATAAAGCATTGCTGGTTAGACGGTATTTGGAACCGATAAACTAGTGGGAGCTTTAATGCTATGATTTGTTGTTTTTTCGGTATATTAGAAAATCCGAGAAGTCTCGACGAGTAACACTCGAAATAGACATCCCACGGTTCAAGAGTAGTGTCTACTCAAACGAACCGCTGGTTCAAGACTGTTTCCATTCATTGAAAGTCAAGAATGGGAGAATATGTCTAAAAGTGTTAGTCACCTAAACTGAGAAAATTTTAAGGCTGAACCGAAAATTAATTAACTGAAAATCATAGGATAAGGACAGTGATTTTGGATCACCAACCTATGAATCCTTGGTGATTTTCTCGAGCTAAGTTCTTTGGAAGAACAAGGTAGCAGTGCATTTAACGATTAAAAGAGTAAACAACGGGCAGTTAATTTTAGCTAGAATAGTGGGAGTGATATAAGGAAATGAATCTCGGGTTCAATCCTTGGATATCGCGGAAAATTTATTTTCTGTTTAAGACTCGTTGGAACGAATGGATTTACCCTCTATTCGATAATTTGTTTGTCGTATAGAAAGTGAATATACCATTTGTAGTATGAATCCAAGACTCGGACTTTTGTTTGATAAAGTCAAAACCACTTACAACCGCTGAAATATGCATATAAAACACATCTTAAGAACTATTAAAAGCAATTGGTTTCTATATTTAGATAAACGCTTCTTCATATTCCATAGTTAGTGCATAGTCCCTAAAAGACAAGACCTGAAGACTGGCTCAGGGTGATTCCTTTCTCCCAGTCTGGTTATATTGTCTCAGAGGTTCAATGACTAAGTTTCCTTTCAATCGGGAAAGGATAATGGATATAAAGAAGTAACATAGCTTGTTCATGACGACCTTCGGGGTCGATGAAAGATACGAGCTAGTAGGAGCTTCCGAGTAGTGACTTCTTGTCGATAACTATTCAAACACTCCGGTAAGTTTATCCAAAATATTTTGAGGTTTCTCTGTTTTCAACGAGAGATAGAGTATTCTATACTCGGAATAGGCCATTCATAGTCCTCGAGACGATGCTCGGCTTTGCCTCATTGTGACATGTTCTCACTAAGTGAGAAACCGTAAAATTGCCTTATATATGTTTTTAGATGTGCTACAATACACTTTGCTTAACTCAATAAAGATATTGGAAGCGAAATAACGGTTTACGTTGAAATGTAAGACCGAGAAGTCTACCTAGAATATGCTTTGGAATTTACGGATAAGGTGTGGATTCGGTTCACCCCACTTCCATAAATATAAGCATTTAGCACACGGTGCTTGAAGGTAGGTCGGAAATTTCGCGACCACCTTCGGTCAGTGACCAATCGTTCTATATCTTGTAGCATTGAGAAAAAGGTTTGTTATAAGATTCTTGAAATCGGGAAGGGACGGTTATCTTGTTGCGTCCTTTCTGATAGAGTCTATGAACAGTAAAACCTTAAACCTTGAAGTACGTTTACTCAAGGTAGTTACCGACTGATTAAAATCAGACCACATCCAACATCGGTTGTTGGTGATAACACTAAATACTACTAAACTAGATCAGAATTTCGATCCACCCGAATGTAGTGGGAGTATGGTTTACCCATTACCCATTATGGGTTCGGCGGACTTTGTAGTCGAGGATCGATTGATGACCTATGGCTCTTTTGTGAGCGGTATAGGATTCGATAATAGAGGTTGGTTTAATAGCCATAACCCCGTGAATGGAGTTCGGTACTCCAATTCGTTCATACTCTTGTAGAACCACCGAGCGTCTCGGGCCCGGTGGGAGTAATTGGATCTACACGGAAAAGAGTAGAATGAGTTCGGTATTGCATGATTTCGTTCAAAAGCGAGAAAATAGGGGTGATTCCCCGAGACTTTCTTGCCAAACAAACGGAGTCCGGATTCATTCGAAACGAAGGGTATTGACTTATGAACTTATGACGGGATGACCGTCAAGGCTTATGTCCTTTGTGGATAAGAAGAAAACCTCTTGGTCATTAGAAGTCACCGTTTCTAAGAACATGTGGATTTGACCAAAGATATTGATAAGTCTCTTTGTAGATCGGATATCAATATTAGTAAAGTAGTGAATATATATAAATATATATTAGTGTTTGTGAAGGATAACACTGCACCAGTTGGAATCAACATGGGTGTGTTATCGAAGTCGAAATACGACAATGCCACAATTCTCTGCAACAGAGATTTGGACAACATTCTTAAGAGTTCGACTCGGTCGAATTCATTAGAATCAGTCACTGGTTTCCTATCCATCTTATTGGTTAAGACGATGCATCTGTGTGTGCAACATTCAACGAGGAAGTTCTACCCTATGCCTCAGGAATGACTCTTTAAATCTTCGGATCAAGAGAAATGGGATAGATTCTCTTTCTAGTAAGAGATGGTCAGGTTATTGAACGTCAATTTTGATCGAATCTTAGATTCGGCGGTTAACAAAGCAAGTTTAGTATGTCCTTTAGTATCTTGAAGAGAACGAGGAATAATATGCGGACATATTCATGTGTGAACTTAGATGTGTGTGATACACTGATTTTGACTTTAAGTCAGATTGAGGATGATCGTTAAGTCGATCTCGGGCTCAGTGTTTACTCAGTACCACATGATTAGATGGACCGGTAACGTTTCGATTCTACGGATCGTCTCGAGCCGACAACCTGACTAATCATTAAGACCCATGACATTTAGATGTAGGTACTCCCCGAGTCACTGACCTATCCTACGACGGCATACTCGGAGTGTACTTTGGAATACGAAATGGTTATGATATGCTTAATGGGTACTAGAATACGGGATGGGTCTCTATTGCTTTAGAGCAAGTGGGAGATGTAGTTTGTTGTATTTTAAATAATAGGGTGTGCTCTAAAACAATTAATCACATGCTTTCGTGCAAGTGGGAGATTGTTAGGTGTGATGCCCGAAAGACAATTTTGTAATTGTTTTATTTAATAAATGAAATGATATTATTATTCATATTTATTATTCTCATAATCACCGATGTGACAATAGTATTTACACTACAGAAAACCCTAAGTATATCGTTTATGTAATCAGTTAACTCAGTGTATGGTATATACACGGGAGGATTGAGTTAGTGAAGATGTACTTAAAATACAATTAGCCCGTAGTAAAGTTAATCGAGAGTATCGGGTCTCTCCTTTAACGTGCTATTAATGCGCCCGAACACAAAAGGTGTGATAGTCCTATCCGGACTTTCGGTTAAGAGAACCTAATGGGGCATTTATATATGATAGATATATCATATAGGGGGCTGGACCGATTTGATTAGAGTTCACGATATAATTCCGTAATCGAGAAGTCTTATCGAATCAATGGATGATCATATTTATGGATATATCTTAATCCCGAGGTGATCACGATCAACCGCTTGAATCGGTATGAGGTTTGACTTGACGGTTAAGGATTACACCGAGTCCGTGGTCCGAATTACCCCATCTTGGCATTATACTTGGATTGAGTGAGTAGTCCGTTTATCACGGATACGGAATCCATTCCTTCCATTTATGGAAGTAGATAGACAGTTCCCTTATTTGTTAATCCTAGAAACCGATCGATCGCGCGAGTTCATAGCACACCGATTGATCACCGGTGAGTTGTATGAATTAATTGATCACTAGGGGGTTAATGGTAAATAAGGATAAGAGGTTCTAAAAAGGGTTAACGGTAACTTCCCGATTTAGAATGAACGATCTATGGAGGATTAATCCATATGTAATGATTGTATCAATGGACGCTTATTATCATTCTCATGAAGAGATAAATATAATCTCATAATCGGAGGAGTGCGATCACGGGATTATGGTGGCATATTCCTGTGATTGATTTATCAAATATAATTATTCGTTCGTAAGATAATTATTTATTTGATTTATCGGAGCCGCTGATTATTAGTCCATGGTCCCCGACGTGCCTCCTAATATAGCATAGCTATTCTCGGACGTCGAATCCTAATAATATTAATTTAGTCCTCGTTGGACTTTATTAAAACGATATGTGAATTAATTGTTTAGTGGACTATTAAATTAGTTGGGCTAAATAATTAAATATGTGGAAAAGACATTTTTCATAATCTTGGCCCAAAATTAGTGTGTTGGTCGAATTTTGTGACTAGGTCACAAGAATGATAATTTCGACCCAAGCATATATTAGTCTACAAGAAATTAGTTTTCTTGTGATTAATAAGACATGTGCATAAAATATTTATTGGATAAATATTTATGGTAAGAAATAAAGATAAAGATTATTCTAGATTTGTTCTAGAATATTTTGGGATTATCTTTTATTTAATAGGATTATCATAATTGATTTTGTATTAATTATAAAATCCTTGGGGCTTAAGTTTTACTCTCCTATATAAAGAGAGTTCTCCCAAGCCAAATAACACACTACAATTTTCGACTTTCACCTCTTAGAGAGGAGAAAGAAAATTTCGGCCAAGGGGAGACAAGGGGGAAATCTTGGAGATTTTTCCGGGTAGCATATCGGAAGGGTTCGAGTCGAGAATTCCTTCCACCGGGAATTGCTTGGATCACACGTGCGGAAGATCGTGGTGCTCTTCACATCTTCTTGCAATCTTTCTCTTGCGGTTCTTCAACTTGGATTTAGAGATCCAAGAGGTATGATCTACAACCCCTTGTAGAATAGATCTAGTTGTTTTATTACGTGTAATTATAGATCTAGATCTTTAAAATCGCTTCCGTTGCGGATGATATTACTAACAGTTACCTCATCTTGTATCTTGATGTGAATGATGAGGGCTTCAATCTTGTGGTTTAAGGAGGTTGCATCACTTCCTTAAGGCAGCCTTCAGGTTTTGTCTGCTAAGGTATTGCCTTTCCATGTCCATAATGAGCGGTTGAATATCCGGATTGAACAGTCTTTCTGGATCAGTTTCCTCTGAAATTACTTCCTCATCCTCAACATCTGCATCTTCTTCCTTCTCTTTCTCACTTGCTTTTTCTTCCTCTTCTTCATTTTCTTCCTCATTAGACTTAGGGTCATTGAGGGGTTGCTAGGGGGTGCTTACTTCTCCTTCTGTCGAAGATGGCATGTTTTCTTCTCCATGAGCTGGAGACTTGATTTCTTCTACTGGTGTTCCCCCTTGATCAATAGTGGGGGTGTTGACATGTTCAGCAGAATGGGTTTGATCCGCTGGCTCACTCGGCTGTTTGTCAACTTTGCTGAGGGTCTTAAAGAGTACTTCCTGAAGAGTTAGGTAATCATCAGATATCTCCATCTTTTCTGGGTCAGCATCAAGGTGGTCACCCTCTGAATGTTCATCCTCTGTCTCAGCTTCTTCTTTATCCATCTCTTCTTCTTCACATGGAGTGAGAACATGTCTTTCCTCACCTTCTTCCAGATAGGTGATGTCCTCTTGTTGTTTATCTTCCTCCGTTGCTATATCATCACTGATTACTACAGTTTCATTCAGGTTGCTGGTACCAATCACAAGGGTGCTCTCTTGTGCCTTTTGGGATCTGGTTCTTCGTCTCATTCATGATCTGCTGTTTTCAGGTTGTTTTCTTTTTTTCTCCCAACAGTGGGTTTGCGTTTCAGAGATGCCTTGATGTAGGTAAACATTACCTTGGACTTGTGTGGAGGTTGCAAATTTGTGGGTTTCACCCTCAGTGTGTCAAACAGGTGTTGAAGGGGGAACCCATATGATTTCCTTTCCCAGAAATCACCTTTCTTCTGCAAACCTTTTCTTGGTGCCGTAATTGACAGATCAATTTCTTTTTGAATCTGGTCTTTCGTCTATTGACGACAAATGTTGCCCAATCAAAGTTAATACCTTGATAGATGATCACCATTAGCTTGACCCGTAACTCAGTCAAGTTTTCCATCGACCCTTTTCTGCCTTTGATGTTCTTGGTGATAACCGGTGCAAATTCAGCAAATGGAAGTTTGAGTGCTGATCTAGGGAGGTTGTAGGTTTTGTTGTTGTGCTTGGGATTCTTGGCTATTTCAGCCCAGATGTTTTTGATGTCAATCTTTATGAACTTCACATTAGCCGGACCGATCATTGGTAGGTGTAGGAATCTGTTGAGTAGACCAGGCGTAATGACCACTTCTTTCCCAAAGATTGAACAGTTTATGCAATCGATATCAGTCTTCTTTGTGCTGGGCACAAACTTTTCATTTTTCCAGAATGTAATTAGATTTTCATAGCAAATTCCGTTGATTGGGGGATTTAGGAAGGTCATTAACCCCATATTTGAACAACGATCAACCAAGCGTCGAGCTTGTGCATCATTATCACAGAATGAGAGATAGGGTTCAGGTTTGAAAAACGATCCAGTGATGATCAATTTTTCATAAAATCTTTCGGTGGGAGATATTGTAGAGGATGAAGCCATTTCTTTAAGATTTGAGAGAAGGACTAGATTTTCAATGAGAAATAGGGTTTTTTGAATTGCAAGAGAGCGTAAAGAATTCTGAGAAATCTCTAAGTGTTGTTTATATAGGATGATTTGGGTGGTGTGAACGTGGTTGAATATGGAAGGATTTTGTGATATAATGGCATGATTTTATGTATATAAATCCCGATATTCGAGTGAAGCGGGGGAGTGGATTGAGGTATGTAATGATAGATCCCGGGAATCGAGGCGTTTGTGATTTGAAAAATAATATGGTTACCTCCATGATTGTAAATTGATCTCCACGTGTGTAATCTTCCACAGTATAATCCTCCATAACATCCTTATTATCCACGTGTATAAAAGTTGATTTGGTTCACACTTTAATTTGCCTATGACTCCAATCTTCATTTCGGTGGAGTGCCTTACCTGGTCACTTAGCCGGTGTAGTTAATTTTTCACTAAGCTGCTTTATTCAACTGTTCATAACATTCAGTTAAGTTAACTTCACTGAGTACCAGTGCCTTACCTGCTACATCTCCTGTAATGGCAAAGGGTTGATCAGCTGGTGAAGTCACTTAGCTGATTACTCCAGTTAGCTGCTTTTTGGTACTTAGTCAATTTCAATCATTCCCAACTCAGTTCTCAAACATGCTAAATCTTTCATGACTGAGTGGTTTAGTGAAGATGTCAGCTAATTGATCTTCAACGGGTATGTATCTTAGAATAACATCTCCTTTTTCAACATGATCTCTGATGAAATGATTTCTTACATCAATATGCTTTGTTCTTGAGTGCAACACTGGATTTTCAGTAATGATATTGCACTTATGTTGCCACACATTATTGGAATTGTCTTCTCCTCCATTCCATAATCCTTTAGCTGTTGTCTCATCCATAGTACTTATGCACATCAACTGTCTGCTGCTATATATTCTACTTCAACTGTTGATGTTGATATGGAGTTTTGCTTTTTACTGAACCAAGAAACTAGCCTGGTGCCTAGCATTTGGCATGTTCCAAAAGTGCTTTTTCTATCTATTTTGCATCCAGCATAGTCAGATTCTGAATATGATATCAACTTGAATCCTCCATCTTTTGGATACCAAATTCCAACATTGATGGTGTTCTTCAGGTACTTGATTATTCTTTTGGCTGCTAGAAGATGTGATTCTTTTGGTTGAGCTTGAAATCTTGCACCTACCCCTACTGCAAATGCTATGTCTGGTCTGCTTGCAGTTAGATATAGTCGGGATCCAATGATTCCTCTATACATTACTGATCAATATCTTTTCCAGCTTCATCTTTTCCAAGAATGACTCTTGCACACATTGGTGTATATGTTGTGCCACTTGTGTCCATACCCTACTTGTGTATTAAGTCTTTTGTATACTTGGATTGACTAATGAAAATACCATCCTTCATTTGTTTCACTTGAAGGCCAAGAAAGTAATTTAATTATCCCATCATGCTCATCTGAAATTTGCTCTTCATTAGGTTTGCAAATTTCTAAAATAGCTTTTCATCCTCTGATCCAAAGATAATGTCATCAACATAGATTTGGACTAGTAATGTACTTGTTCCTTCCTCTAATTTGAATAGATTCTTATCTATAGTTCCTTTGTTGAATCCATTCTTGATCAGAAATTATGATAGTGTTTCATACCAAGCTCTAGGTGCCTGTTTGAGTCCATAAAGAGCCTTTTAGAGCTTGAATATTTTATCTTCTTTTCCTTTAAGTTGAAAAACAGGAGGTTGTTTCACATATACTTCTTCTTCCAAAAGTCCATTTAGAAATGCACTTTTGACATCCATTTGATAGACTTTGAAGTCTTTGTGTGCAACAAAGGCTAGAAAGAGTCTGATTGCTTCCAATCTTGCTACTGGTGCAAATATCTCATCATAATCTATTCCTTCTGCTTGAGAGTAACCTTTGGCAACAAGCCTTGCTTTATTTATGACAATTGTTCCTTGTTCATCCATCTTGTTTCTGAATACCCATTTTGTTCCAATGATGTTGGCTAAGTCTGGTCTGTCAACAAGTTCCCAGACTTCATTTCTCTCAAATTCATTTAGTTCCTCTTGCTTGGCTGTGATCCACTCTGCATCTTGAATTGCATCATCTATTGTCTTGGGTTCCACTTGGGATAAAAATCATGTTAGCATATGCTCTAGTTGTCTTCTGGTTCTAACTCTTGTGTGAATGTCTCCAATGACTTGATCTTCAGGATGATCTCTTTGCCAATTGAGGTCAGGTTGAAGTTGTTCTTCACTTGGTGCTTCTACAACTTCAGGTTCTGCATGAGCTTCAAGTTCTGGTGCTTCTTCTGTTGTAATGATTTGGCTCATCTTGATTTCCAAAATTGTGATTCAGAATAGTAGCTGGTACGGTTGTATTCATATACACTTGCCTTTGTGATGCTTCTTCTTCTTCTTCTTGAAGACTTTTACCATTTGTGTTTGGTTCATCAAAGACTACATATATAGATTATTCAATCAACAATGTTATTTTTGTTGAGTACTCTGAATGCTTTGCTGGTGTCTGAGTATCCCATAAAGATTGCTTCATCATCTTTCTCATCAAAGGTGTGTAACTGATTCCTGTTCAAAACAAAACATTTAGATCCAAACATGTGTAAATGTGAAATGTTAGGTTTTCTTCCATTCCATATCTCATATGGAGTTGTTTCATGATGTTTGTTGATGATTGATTTGTTCTGTGTATAGCATGCTGTGTTTGCTGCTTCAGCCCAAAATATCTTTGGTAGGCATGCTTCTGCAATCATTGTTTTGACTGCTTCTTTGAGTGTTCTGTTTCTTCTTTCTGCTACACCATTTTGTTGTGGAGTTCCTGCTGCAGATAATTGATGTAATACTCCATTTTCTTCACAATAAGTTCTGATCACTTCATTTAGAAATTTTGTGCCTCTATCTGATCAGATCTTGATAATCTTTAGTTCTTTCCCATTTTGAATTCTTCTCAGCAAATCTGGCAGCTTCTTGAGTGTCTCTATTTTCTTGTTCATGAATATGGTCCAGGTGTACTTGGAGAAATCATCAACCACTACTAGAGGGTATTTCTTACCACTCACACTTACTGGTGTGACTGGTGTTAGGTGTGATGCCCGAAAGACAATTTTTGTAATTGTTTTATTTAATAAATGAATTGACATTATTACTCATATTTATTATTCTCATAATCACCGATGTGACAATAGTATTTACACTACAGAAAACCCTAAGTATATCGTTTATGTAATCACTTAACTCGGTGTATGGTATATACACGGGAGGATTGAGTTAGTGAAGATGTACTTAAAAATACAATTAGCCCATAGTGAAGTTAATCGAGAGTATCGGGTCTCTCCTTTAACGTGCTATTAATGCGCCCAGAACACTATTGGTGTGATTGTCTTATCCGGACTTTCGGTTAAGAGAACCTAATGGGGCATTTATATATGATAGATATATCATATAGGGCTGGACCGATTTGATTAGAGTTCACGATATAATTCCGTAATCGAGAAGTCTTATCGAATCAATGGATGATCATATTTATGGATATATCTTAATCCTGAGGTGATCACGCGTCAACCGCTTGAATCAGTATGAAGTTTGACTTGACGGTTAAGGATTACACTGAGTATGTGGTCTGAATTACCCCATCTTGGCATTATACTGGATTGAGTGAGTAGTCTGTGTTATCACAGATACGGAATCCATTCCTTCCATTTATGGAAGTAGATAGACCGAGTTCCCTTATTTGTTAATCCTAGAAACGATCGATCGCGCGAGTTCATATCACACCGATTGATCACCAAAGTGAGTTGTATGAATTAATTGATCACTAGGGGGTTAATGGTAAATAAGGATAAGAGGTTCTAAAAAGGGTTAACGGTAACTTCCCGATTTAGAATGAACGATCTATGGAGGATTAATCCATATGTAATGATTATATCAATGGACGCTTATTATTATTCTCGTGAGGAGATAAATATAATCTCATAATCGGAGGAGTGCGATCACGGGATTATGGTGGCATATTCCCGTGATTGATTTATCGAATATAATTATTCTATAATTATTTATTTGATTTATCGGAGCCGCCGATTATTAGTCCATGGTCCCCGACGTGCCTCCTAATATAAGCATAGCTATTCTCGGACGTCGAATCCTAATAATATTAATTTAGTTCTTATTGGACTTTATTAAAACGATATGTGAATTAATTGTTTAGTGACTATTTAATTAGTTGGAACTAAATAATTAAAATAAGTGGAAAATATATTTTCCATAATAATTGGCAAATTAGTGTGTATGACAAAAATTAATTGACTAGGTCAATTAAAGATACAATTCACGCCACATGCATATTTTTTGGTAACAAGAATTAGTTTCTTGTGTATTAATAAGACATGTGCATAAAATATTTATTGGATAAATATTTATGGTAAAGAAATAAAGATAAATATTATTCTAGATTTGTTCTAGAATATTTTGGGATTATCTTTTATCTAATAGGATTATCATAATTGATTTTGTATTAATTATAAAATCCTTGGGGCTTAAGTTTTACTCTCCTATATAAAGAGAGTTCTCCCAAGCCAAATAACACACTACATATTTCGACTTCACCTCTTAGAGAGGAGAAGAAAATATTTTTTCGGCCAAGGGGTATTAGGGAGAAATCTTGGAGATTTTTTCCGGGTAGCATATCGGAAGGGTTCGAGTCGAGAATTCCTTCCACCGGGAGTTGCTTGGATCACACGTACGGAAGATCGTGGTGCTCTTCACGCTTTCCTTCGTTCATCCTATTGCGGTTCTTCAACTTGGATTTTGAGATCCAAGAGGTATGATCTACAACCCCCTTGTAGATATAGATCTAGTTATTTTATTACGTGTAGTTTATAGATCTAGATCCATAAATCGTTTCCGCTGCGGATGGTATTACTAACAGTGGTATCAGTCGCCATGGTGATCTATATTTATACGTATAAAATATTAGATCTAGGAGTGGAAAACATGTAGATATTTTTTTTTGTCCCAATTTTTTTGGGGGCCGATGCATATGTTTAATTTTATGCTTATGAATGTCGTGGTTGAAGAGATGGATTGGGGTTGACACTGTTTACCCGTTAGATCTATTGTAAACTCATATAAACGATGAAAATTCGTCCATATGAATATAGGAAATTATGTAATTCTCTTTTTTTATTGCAATTTTAATTTCCAGAAAATAGATCTGTTTAGTAGCTGTTTAGTATTTTTCCTTTTCCCGTTGATCGAACCGTTGAAACGAAGATCCCTCCGGTCAGAATCAAGATTAGAAGATGATGATCAACTCCACAAATTTTGGCGTCGATCAGAGTCCGTTTCGATATCCGTTTGATGCTGCGAAGAGGCTGCTGTAACAGAAAAACGCAGGATTCACAGAAACACTATCTGTGACTTCCTCGATTTTCTGGGAGAGTTTGGACCGTTAAAAAGCAAATCCGACCGTTCAGATTAATCAAATTTGAGTTTTGGACGTACCATAAAAATTTCAGGTCGATCGGGATTCATCTCGATTCCCGATCTGCCTCAGGAAGTCCTTGATGCAGTGCAGTTAAAGTCAGATTCAGCAGCAAGTTTGGCGGTTTACTGGAGAAAATTGGTAAGTCAAAGCACCGATCCAACCGTCCATATTGAAGTTCAAGGCGTGAAGATAAGATCTGGAAAGTTTCGTCCCGATCCGAGTTCGTTTGGTTTCCCGATCATCGAAGAGTTCGTACAGCTGCAGATTTAGTTAGAAAGTAGTAAACCCTAGTTAGGGTTTTGGTTTTTATTTTCTAATAGATTAGATACGGGGGTGCCAACGATCCATCTCGGTGTTTAAATTTTCCGCATTTATTTTTTATGTGTTTGATCATAAAATAGATATAAAACCGGAATTGCCATGACATGCATCATATCATAAATCCACTCCATGCATACATGTAGAATTTTAATTTTGGTAATTAAAATAGGCATGTATACAAACTCGTGTAATTAGTTGAAATTTAATTAATACGTGGTAATTAATAAATTTAGTAACTAATTAATGATCCGAGGACGGGTTATGAAATCGTTAAGCCTTTCGGTGTGTGTTCTCGGTGAACCGCCTTAAAGCACAAACGAGATCACGTTTCCAATTCGTAGTGTCTACGAGATTGAATGATGGTAAAAGAACAATAAATCTTGGATAAAAACGGTTCGCCTATAGGTTGGGTGGTCAACGAGCTTCGCTCGAACGACTTAACCCTCCTAGTGTGATGTATGCACGGGGGTCCGGCAAGACTAAGCTACACCGGAGAGCGAGAGGGTGATTCCTTCTTATCTCGATGGGGCCGACTTGACCCGACTTCGTCCGACTGTCACATATGTTCCAACGAATAGGACGGGTAGGCTTGCCTACGTTACCGACACCATTCGGAATCCTTGATTTGTTGTGCTTTTATGTTAACATCAAAAAGACGTGGTTAGTTAACCTACCACCACTTCCAAAATATTGAGTGGGAGCGGGGAGGCGACGGCCAACCCCACGGCCTCTACTATAGATACAAGTAAGTGAGAGAAGGGTGACGCCTCGAGGCGCTTTGATTTCGTCCCCCTAAGGATGGTGTTCGCCCCTATCAACATTCATGGCTTGGTCTCCGAAAGGATAGGATTTACGGGTACTCGTCGGGTCACCGACCTATCCTAAGACGGCATACTCGGGGCGTACCTAAGAGATCCGATATAGTAGGTCACACTCATCATGGGTATTTTTGGAAATATCTAGGCTGAAAAAGGAAGGTAGTCAATGAATAAAGGGATGTTCGATTCTCGTGGGATGTTCGATTCTCACAAGTTATTCATTGATGAGATTGTCTCGATTTAACCGTCATCTCTTTGACCTACCCTAAGGCGGCACGAGATGCGAGGTTAAAACCTTGGAATGGTAGAGTAGACTTAATTTTAGTTTACAATTCCTAAAATAAAATATAGTAGTGTTAAACTTGAATTAATACATGTCATTTTATTTACAGCATTATATCCCTTACTAAATTGCTTAAAATTATAATTGACTAGTATTGACTTTGTTAAAAAGTGGAAAGTAACTAGGACGTTGAACTAGTTAATCGATAATGCAATTATTTTTCGAAAGAGATATTTTCTCTTAAGCCTTTTAAAAACCAGAGTGACATATAGGTATGTCACTAGTGTCATTCGTGTCAAACGAGAGACAAACTTAGTTTGATCAAAGGTGATTTCGGACTTTGAAATTCTTCTAGTGAATTTTGAGTATGTAGTAATTACACGAGTAATTTTCTAATTGAAAAATTGGAAAATCATGAAGTGTTACTAGTTGGACGATATTTGGAATCGATGAACTAATGGGAGCTTTATGATTTGTTGTTTTTCTAGAACATTAGAAAAGTGTAACTGACTACACACGTAACCGTTCTAATTGAAAAACCGGAAAATCATGAACTGTTGCTAGTTAGACGATATTTGGAATCGATGAACTAGTGGGAGTTTCTATGATTTGTTGTTTTTCTGGAAACAATAGAACTATGTACGAAAGATTTTCTAATCGAAAAAATCGGAAATTCATAAAAAATAAAGCATTGCTCGTTAGACGGTATTTGGAACCGAAAAACTAGTGGGGGCTTTAATGTTATGATTTGTTGTTTTTTCTGGTATATTAGAAAATCCGAGAAGTCTCGACGAGTAACACTCGAAATAGACATCCCACGGTTCAAGAGTAGTGTCTACTCAAACGAACCGGCGGTTCAAGACTTGTTTCCATTCACGGAAAGTCAAGAATGGGTGAATATGTCTAAAAGTGTTAGTCACCTAAACGAGAAAACTTTAAGGTTTGAACCGAAAATTAATTAACGAAAATCATAGGATAAGGAAAGTGATTTTGGATCACCAACCTATGAATCCTTGGTGATTTTCTCGAGCTAAGTTCTTTGGAAGAACAAGGTAGAGTGCATTTAACGATTAAAAGAGTAAACAACGGGCGAGTTAATTTTAGCTAGAATAGTGGGAGTGATATGAGGAAATGAATCTCGGATTCAATCCTTGGATATCGCGAGAAGATTTATTTTTCTCGTTTAAGATTCGTTGGAACGAATGGATTTACCTTCTATTCGATAATTTGTTTGTCGTATAAAAAGTGAATATACCATTTGTAGTACGAATCCAAGACTCGGACTTTTGTTTGATAAAGTCAAAACCACTTAGAACTATTTGAAATATGTATATAAAACACATCTTAAGAACTATTAAAAGCAATTGGTTTCTATATTTAGATAAACGCTTCTTCATATTCCATAGTTAGTGCATAGTCCCTAAAAGACAAGACTTGAAGACTGGCTCAGGGTGATTCCTTTCTCCCAGTCTGGTTATATTGCCTCAAAGGTTCGATGACTAAGTTTCCTTTCAATCGGGGAAAGGATAATGGATATAAAGAAGTAATATAGCTTGTTCATGACGACCTTCGGGGTCGATGAAAGATACAAGTTAGTAGGAGCTTCCGAGTAGTGACTTCTTGTCTGATAACTATTCAAACACTCCGGTAAGTTTATCCAAAATATTTTGAGGTTTCTCTGTTTTCAACAGAGAATAGAGTATTCTATACTCGAAATGGGCCATCACATAGTCCTAGGGACGATGCTCAGCCTTGCCTCATTGTGACATGTTCTCACTAAGTGAGAAACCGTAAAATTGCCTTATATATGTTTTTAGATGTGCTACAATACACTGCTTAACTCAATAAAGATATTAGAAGCGAAATATCGGTTTACATTGAAATGTAAGACCAACCAGTCTACCTAGAATATGCTTTGGAATTTACGGATAAGGTGTGGATTCGGTTCACCCCACTTCCGTAAATATAAGCATTTAGCACACGGTGCTTGAAGGTAGGTCTGGAAATTTCGCAAACACGTTCGGTCAATGACCATTCGTGATATATCTTTTAACCTATTGAGTATAAAGGTTAGATATAGGATTCTTGAAATCAGGAAGGGACAGTTATACTTTTGCATCCTTTCTGATAGAATCCATGTTCGAAAAAACCTTGAACCTTGAAGTACGTTTACTCAAGGTAGTTACTAACGATTAAAATCAGACCACATCCAACATCGGTTGTTGGTGATAACACTAAATACTACTAAACTAGATCGAATTTCGATCCACCCGTAATGTAGTGGGAGTATGGTTTATCCATTACCCGTTACGGGTTACGGACTTTGTAGTCTAAGGATCGATCGATGACCTATGGCTCTTTTGTGAGCGGTATAGGATTCGATAATAGAGGTTGGTTTACAAGCCATAACCCTGTGAATGGAGTTTGGTACTCCAGAGCTGTTCATACTCTTGTAGAACCACCTGAGTGTCTCAGGCCCAATGGGAGTAATTGGATCTACATGGAAAAGAGTAGAATGAGTTCGGTATTGCATGATTTCGTTCAAAAGCAGAAAATAGGGGTGATTCCCTGAGACTTTCTTGCCAAACAAACGGAGTCCGGATTCATTCGAAACGAAGGGTATTGACTTATGAACTTCGACGGGATGACTGTCAAGGCTTATGTCCTTTTGTGGATAAAAAGCAAACCTCTCGGTCATTGGAAGTCATATATTTCTACAATATGTGGATTTGACCGAATATTGATAAGTTTTTTGTAGACCGGATATCAATTTTAGTACGGTAGTGAATATATAAATTAGTGTTTGTGAAGGATAACACCGCACCGAGTTGGAATCAACATGGGTGTGTTATCTCGAAGTCGAAATACGACAATACCACAATTCTACGCAACGAGTTTTGGACAACATTCTTAAGAGTTTGACTCGGTCGAATTCATTATAATCGATCACTTGGTTTCCCATCCATCTTATTGGTTAAGATGATGCATCTGTGTATGCAACATTCAACGAGGAAGTTCTACCCTATGCCTCAGGAATGACTCTCTAAATCTTCGGATCAGGAGAAATGGGATAGATTCTCTTTCTAGTAAGAGATGGTCAGGTTAATGAACGTCAACTTTGATCGAATCTTAGATTCGGCGGTTAACAAAGCAAGTTTAGTATGTCCTTTAGTATCTTGAAGAGAACGAGGAACAATATGCGGACATATTCATGTGTGAACCTGGATATGTGTGATACACTCGATTTTGACTTTAAGTCGATTGAGGATGATCGTTAAGTCGATCTCGGGCTCGGTGTTTACTCGGTACCACATGATTTGATGGACCGGTAACGTTTCGATTCTACGGAACGTCTCGAGCCGACAACCCGACTAATCATTAAGACCCATGACATTTAGATGTAGGTACTCCCCGAGTCACGACCTATCCTACGACGGCATACTCGGAGTGTATTTTGGAATACGAAATGGTTATGACATGCTTAGTGGGTACTAGAATACGGGATGAGTCTCCATTGCTTTAGAGCAAGTGGGAGATGTAGTTTGTTGTATTTTAAATAATAGGGTGTGCTCTAAAACAATTAATCACATGCTTTCGTGCAAGTGGGAGATTGTTAGGTGTGATGCCCGAAAGACAATTTTTGTAATTGTTTTATTTAATAAATGAATTGACATTATTACTCATATTTATTATTCTCATAATCACCGATGTGACAATAGTATTTACACTACAGAAAACCCTAAGTATATCGTTTATGTAATCACTTAACTCGGTGTATGGTATATACACGGGAGGATTGAGTTAGTGAAGATGTACTTAAAAATACAATTAGCCCATAGTGAAGTTAATCGAGAGTATCGGGTCTCTCCTTTAACGTGCTATTAATGCGCCCGAGAACACTATTGGTGTGATTGTCTTATCCGGACTTTCGGTTAAGAGAACCTAATGGGGCATTTATATATGATAGATATATCATATAGGGGTGGACCGATTTGATTAGAGTTCACGATATAATTCCGTAATCGAGAAGTCTTATCGAATCAATGGATGATCATATTTATGGATATATCTTAATCTGAGGTGATCACGATCCGCTTGCTTGAATCGGTATGAAGTTTGACTTGACGGTTAAGGATTACACCGAGTATGTGGTCCGAATTACCCCATCTTGGCATTATACTTTTGGATTGAGTGAGTAGTCGTGTTATCACGGATACGGAATCCATTCCTTCCATTTATGGAAGTAGATAGACAGATTCCCTTATTTGTTAATCCTAGAAACGATCGATCGCGCGAGTTCATATCACACGATTGATCACCGGTGAGTTGTATGAATTAATTGATCACTAGGGGGTTAATGGTAAATAAGGATAAGAGGTTCTAAAAAGGGTTAACGGTAACTTCCCGATTTAGAATGAACGATCTATGGAGGATTAATCCATATGTAATGATTATATCAATGGACGCTTATTATTATTCTCGTGAGGAGATAAATATAATCTCATAATCGGAGGAGTGCGATCACGGGATTATGGTGGCATATTCTGTGATTGATTTATCGAATATAATTATTCTATAATTATTTATTTGATTTATCGGAGCCGGCGATTATTAGTCCATGGTCCCCGACGTGCCTCCTAATATAGCATAGCTATTCTCGGACGTCGAATCCTAATAATATTAATTTAGTTCTTATTGGACTTTATTAAAACGATATGTGAATTAATTGTTTAGTGACTATTTAATTAGTTGGAACTAAATAATTAAAATAAGTGGAAAATATATTTTCCATAATAATTGGCAAATTAGTGTGTATGACAAAAATTAATTGACTAGGTCAATTAAAGATACAATTCACGCCACATGCATATTTTTTGGTAACAAGAATTAGTTTCTTGTGTATTAATAAGACATGTGCATAAAATATTTATTGGATAAATATTTATGGTAAAGAAATAAAGATAAATATTATTCTAGATTTGTTCTAGAATATTTTGGGATTATCTTTTATCTAATAGGATTATCATAATTGATTTTGTATTAATTATAAAATCCTTGGGGCTTAAGTTTTACTCTCCTATATAAAGAGAGTTCTCCCAAGCCAAATAACACACTACATATTTCGACTTCACCTCTTAGAGAGGAGAAGAAAATATTTTTTCGGCCAAGGGGTATTAGGGAGAAATCTTGGAGATTTTTTCCGGGTAGCATATCGGAAGGGTTCGAGTCGAGAATTCCTTCCACCGGGAGTTGCTTGGATCACACGTACGGAAGATCGTGGTGCTCTTCACGCTTTCCTTCGTTCATCCTATTGCGGTTCTTCAACTTGGATTTTGAGATCCAAGAGGTATGATCTACAACCCCCTTGTAGATATAGATCTAGTTATTTTATTACGTGTAGTTTATAGATCTAGATCCATAAATCGTTTCCGCTGCGGATGGTATTACTAACAACTGGTCCAAAGAAGTCCATATGTAGAAGATGTAGAATTCTTGTTGTTGATTGATAGGGCTTTGATTTGAAGGTTCTTTTGATTTGCTTTCCTTTCTAGCATGCATCACAGAGACTTTCCTTCTTGAATGTGATCTCTGGCAGGCCTTCAACTAACTTGTTCTTTGATAATTTGTTGATGGTCTTGAAATTTAAGTGATTTGATCTTCTATGCCAAATCCAACTGGTTGATTGTTTATTTTTGACAAGTAAACATGTTTCCGCTTTAGCTGTTCTTTAATTCACCACATACATGTTGTCTTCTATTCTTCCTGCAAGAACCACTGTGTATGTTTGGCTGTGAATCGCTTTGCATCCTTCTTTCTTGAAGAGTACATTGTAGCCTTTGTCACAAAATTGAATGATGCTTAGCAGATTGAAATTTAGTCCCTTAACATATGCCACATTTTGAATCTTCAAATTGTTCTTGAGCATTGTGCCCTCCCCCTTAATCTTGCCAGGGTTTTCTTTGCCTACAAATATGACTTTGGGTCCATCAAAAGCTTTTAAATCAGTGAGCCATCTCTTGTTTCCTGTCATGTGTCTGGAACACCCACTGTCTATGTACCAGACATCCTACAAAACAAATTAATTATGTTTAGGTACCCAACACCGCTTGGGTCCATACCTGTTAGCAGTCATGCCTCCTACTCCAAGTGTATATCTAAATGATCTTCTTTTTGGATAATTAAAATCATCAACTTCATATGTATAAGGCATGACATAATAGCTTCTAATATTTCTACAGAAGGTATCCTAATACTTTTCTCTAATTATTGGTGCATTTGCATCCTTCTTCACTTTCCAATATGCAGTGGGAAACCTATGTTGCTTCATGTGTCTAAGAAAATACCTAGATTGATTTTTCTTAAACACATGATGCATGTCATGGAATGGTTTCTTCTTGTATTTTGGAGGTGCAACATTCCAATCATCCTCTGAAGGATAAAGTCTTCCTTTACCTTTCAGAAGGTCTTTGTTTTTGGTTGACTGGAATGATGATTTAGTCTGCTTTTTCACTGCACTAGGTTTTGACTTCACCGGTACATGATGAGTGGTTGAAATTATGGTATGTCCTTTTCTGAACTTTGGTCCATTATTGGTCCTAGATTCAGAATTGTGTTGTCCATTGTTTCTATTCTCATCCTGACTATTGTAGCCAAGACCAGATCTGGATCCAAACCTTTTTGAGGGTTTGTAAGCTGGTGCATTTAAGGGTGCAGTGGTGGTCTCAACTGGTAGGGGGATTTTCTCAACCGATCTGTCAACACCAGATGTGTGATCATCTGCGGTTTGTTGATCATTTGTGTAAGTCTCCTTACTAGTTAGTTCAGCTTTTTCTTTATCTTGTTCTTTCTTTAATCTTTTATTCTCCTTTCTAAGATTCTCACACTCCTATTCCAGAATTTCATGATTCAATTCAATTTCATCAAATTTACTCATGAGATTTTGGATTATGTTTGCAGTGTCTAAGGGGAGAATAGAAGATTGTGCAGTGTTAGATGTGAATACATTAGATGATGAGCATGAACTAGACATTACCTCAGTTTCTTTTGACTCTTTAGCCATAATACATAGGTAGGCTTTTTCATTGTCTGTGCTTTCATCCTCATCATCAGAATCATTTTCAGATGATTCTTCATTCTTTTCACTGCTAGATTCAGCTTTGAGTGCCTTCTTGCTATTCCTTTTTTCAGTTGTCTTGTACTTTTTCTTATCCTCAATTTTGTCTTTGTCTTCAGGGCAATCAGCCTTGAAATGGCCTTTCTTATTACAGTTGAAGCATCTGTATTCATCATATTTTCCTTTGGTGTCTTTGTTTGTGCTTGACTTCTTGTTAGATGATGATCCTACTTTGAATATCTTCTTTTTGCTAAACCTGTCAAAACATTTTACTAATAAAGCTACATGTTCCTTTAGCTCCTGTGTCTCTTTGCTGTTTGCATCAGCTGTTTGACTTTGCTGGGTGCAACCAATGCACTGGCCATATATGCCTTTTCTTGTGCAATGTCTCCGCCGTTCAACTCAAATTCATGAGCCTTCAATTGGGACATCAGGGTCAGGGTGTCAGTGTTTTCAAGATTTGTTGTCCCTCTGATCACTGATGTGATGATCTTCCATCTTTCAGGTAAGCCTCTCAAGATCTTCAAGCACACTTCTTTCTGAGGGTATGTGTGTCCAAGCTGTTGTAGTTCACTGATGATGTTTGAGAATCTGTTGTCCATTTGATCAATGGATTCACCAGCCTTCATTTATCAGTGCCAGCTTGTCCCACATCTCCTTTCCTGTTTTGCAATCTTTGATTCTCATGAACATGTTGCTATCTAGGGTCTTCAAAATCATATCTTTTGCAACAAAGTCTAGATTTGCTCTTCTCCTGTCATCCTTGGTCCAATCCTTCTTGGGTTTGTCCACTTCTTTTCTTTGATCTGCTCTTGTGGCTACCACAGTCATGATCATGATTGGGCCATCATTGATTACAACAAGCATATCCTCATGAGTTGCTGCAAGATAGGACAACATTCTTATTTTATATTCATCAAAATTATTAATATTGAAAACATGTACTTTTGACATAATGTTTGAGGAATCCATAATTACAAATAAGAGATATTTATGTATATGTGTAGAAAGCATGGATTTGAAAACGACTTTGAAAATATGTGATCTCCTTGTTACCAGAAATTAGATCTGATACTAGGAACACTGCTTTGATACCAATTCTTGGTCCCAGAGAAGGGTAAAACTATAGTCAGAGAGGGGGGTGAATGACTATAGTGGAGTTTCAAAAACTTTTCTTGTTTTTAAAAGCTTTTGGGCAGTGGATAAGTCCCTTCTTACTATGTTGTTTCAAAGTAGTTTAAGCAATCACAGATATAAGATATAACATAAGTAATTAAATGAATGCAGTAAGGTAAATTCCTGAAAGTAAATTGACACAAGCCTTATAGTGGTTCAGGGAGGTGTAATCCCTTAATCCACTCTTCTCCTGTGTTGATTGGAGGAATTCACTATTGTTTTCACAGATACAATAGTTTGATTGTCCTTGACTACACAAGCATCACAATCTACAAGACTATCACTTCTTGACTGCAACAGTTTCAGTGACTCAGTCTCTTTCACTGCTCCTTAGGATCAAATCATTCAGCAGCTATCACAAACACAACTCCTTCTCAAATGGCACTGATTCATTTGCTTGAATGATGTGAATTGGATTCACAAACTTGTTGATCAATCTCAATGCTTGATGTTTGAATTGTAGCTCTCAGTTTTGAGTTGATCACTAGATATATATTTTTACCACATATAGAAAGCTTTTACTTTGACAGAGTTTTGCTTAGATTTTTAATCGTTCCTCTCTTATTTTTCTTTTTATGTCAATGCCTTCTATTTATAGCCTTGATAATCCTTGTTTTGAATATCCATCCGGTGGCTATATTAATGAGGGAATAATCCTTGAGTTTATTCTTGATTCCCCCTTAATTATATTCTCCTTGATTTCAGTGATCAGATTTTTCTTCAAATGTTTATCAGAAAATTCATCCTTTATTGATCCTCTATTGATTGTGCATTTAATGCTTGATCTTCTGTATCTTCTTCATATTTCAATAATCTGACTAAGCAAGGTTTACTCAGCCGTTCTTTGAACGGTTAAGTGATCCATCTGACTTTTCCACTTAGATCTTCCTTCGCTGCTTTTTCTCCACTCAGCCGAAAGTCAGTTTACTTTGCCGATTCACTGTTTCCTTCATTCATTCAGTTTAAGGAGAATCCTTGTACTTCACTGATCCTTGATTTGGGTGAGATCAATGTACACCATATTTAAACATTAAGTTTCATCACTTAAAACATAACTTAGACTTATCCAAGGTCATCACAGACTTCCTTGGTTATAAGTCAGACCATAATGTCTTCATTACTTCTCTGTTGGTACTTGGCTGGCTTCACTCTGCCAAAAATCTATTCACACTTTCCCGTCCTACCAACTAGTACAGTACTTGTCTGACATAACTTATACAACATGTCAGACTCTAAGTGAAGACTTATACAGAGAATTCTAACTTATTTCAGGCTTGCTATAACAACTGGAATGGCCATCATTAAAACATAATAAAATGTTCCTAACAGTTGTGAACTGAGAAAATGAGAAACTGGAAGTTAGGTAAACTAAGATTCTATAAGAATCTGGACTACTAACTCAGAGCGCACGAAGGAAAATCTATAATAGGTAAGTTCGCTGAGGTAACAGACTCAGTTAACTTACTCAGTAGACAGAATAAATGAGGGTTCAAACTCAGTTATTGAAGATAGAAGAACCGAGGGATCAAACTCAGTTATTGAAGATAGAAGAACTGAGGGTTCAAGCTCAGTTATTCAAGATAGAAGAACTGAGTGTTCAAACTCAGTTTATGAAGACTAAGTCAAGACTATATAAGTTAGACTTCAGGCAAGTTTGTGATAACCTGAACTGACTATGTAGATCTTGTATGGAGAGCTATGACACATAAGGAGAATGATGTCTTTCCTGATTGATTTGAAATGGTGTACTCTGATTAGATCAATAATAATCAGATGAACGAAAGTGTACTGAGATTTTGATGAAGTGTAAAACTCAGTTAATGCTCTTAGAAGCTGAGAACTGACAATGTTTTCAGTAAATCAATTTTGGAACTGATGTTTAAGTAAAACTGAAGAAGAATCCAACCGTTGCAGTACAAGCTATATGATTGGAGGATAATCTATCCGTTCTGACATTAACGTACAAACAAGAAAGTAGGACCACTAACGGCTTCAAAGATTCAAATTCAAATAATCTGACCATTAGATAAACCCCTATAAATTGGCTGCTTCTTTCACAAGAAGAAGGCATGGGAATTCTAGGAATCTATCTAGCCAAGAAACATCAAACTAAGGGGGAAAGTAAATCAAGAGAATTACTGCTAAACCTTTCATTGAAAGATCAAGACTTCTTCAAGTGTTCATACGATTTAAAAGAAAGATCAAGATCAAATCATTTGGAGAAATCAAAGCCACGCATTAACTTATATATCTAGAAGAAAAGCTCAAATCACAATTGAATCATAGTTATTGATTCAAGTCTCAACTTTGATTTCATCAAAGGTTTAGACTGTGAAACACCAAGATGGTGTGAGGGATAGTTAAGTGCAGTCAGGAAGACTGTGTTTGTGATGAGCTGGTGAAGAGACAATTCAACCCTCCAAGGACCAGTGTTTCAAACAATTGTAGAACAACCATTCTACCTATTGTACAAGTGTTTAGATAGTGAAGCTAGGGATTAGTCAAGGACTATCAGTTTAGAACTTTTTGTAACCGGGCCATCTCAAAGAAGTTCTAGCGGAATTTTCCTCCGTATCACAAGGGATGAGAGGATTGACATGATTACACCACTTGGAACCTCTATAACTTTTGTTTCATTTACCTTACGCATTTACATTATGTTATTCATATATTTATTGCATTCATCTAGTACATACACTCAGCAAACATAGAAACTAAGTCAGCACATAAACTGATAACTCTTATTTTAAAAGGATTAATTAATCCGCTGCCGGTTAACTAGACTAAAGATAAGTTAGTATTGACTTTTACTCAGTTAAGTTAGCTTAACTCCACACAAGCTTTAGTTGCACTCAATCTGGTTTAAGATTTAGTTTTTGGGAGCAATTTTGGTGACAATTTTATTCACCCCCCTCTAAACTTGTGTTAGCCTTTCCAAGGGACCAACAGAAAGAATTTTGAAGGAAATCTAGGGCCATGAATGCCATGACAGAGGCTAGAATGCGACTCTTGGGAATTATCTACAATGATCAAGAGTTCAGCTGGGGCACCTACTTTTTCAGACGCATCAAGGAGCAAATCCAGGTAGAGGCTATTGCTGCTTAACAGGGGATAGAAGCAGGCAAGTTGAAAAAGGGATCTTCTAGGTAAAGTAGTCCTATGGGATTCAACTACACTATATAATGAAATGTCTGAATATACCTTTTGTAAAACTCCATAAATTGCATGACTCCAAAATCATGTTTACCTATGTCAAACAAAAAAGGCAGTAGGAGGCAACCCAGCAGCAACACCTCCGGCCAAAGAAACAAATGTTCAAAGAAATCAGGACAAGGAATCATTTGGAAAATTAATAGATGAAGAAGAGAAGAGGAAACAGAAAAAGAGCAAGAACAACAAGAGAAGAAGATAGTGGTGATGGTGAACAACCAGAAAATAAAGAGGTTGAAGAGGAACATGGAGATGATGAGGGACAGAATCCTGAAGCCACTGAAGAACCAACAAGTTTACCTGAAAGTGATATAGATGACAAAATTGCAGAATATCTCGACTGGAAGCTGGGAGACTCCACACTTCAGCTTCACAATTCTGAGCACATGTGTGAAGAAGAAGCTTTGTTATTTGGTTTTCTTGGCATCACAACCCTTGTAGGTGTGCTTGATGAGACACCACTTTGTGAAATGATAGACACGGCCAAGGCAAAAATGCATCAGACCTCTGATGAAGAAAGTGGAAAATCTGATCAATCTGATGATGATGATGATCAAGATTATGATAATGATGATAGAGGAGCATAGGGTGACAGTGAACACACTCAAACATATGCAATTGATGATGAGACAACTCTACATGACTTCTTACAAAGTAAGGGAACAACTAAGGCAAAACCATCCGCACAAAAAGATGATCAGCATTCCAAGGCAGCTGAGTGCACCCCTGAGCCAAATCAACATGGTCCATAACTATCTGTTGACATAACAGCTGATCCAATAGTAGTGTTGGACACTGGATCCGCTGCTGCCATGCCAGTGAAGACAACTCCTGGCAAAGAGCAAAAGGGAATAAGAGAAAGTGTTGCACCTGAAATTACATCTACTCAAGTACTTTAAGAAGTAGAAACAGGTGTTGATGTCACTCAATTGTTAGTACAAAATCAGGAATCAACTTTAGTTCCTCCCACTTTCCCACAACATGACAGAGAACAGCAAACAGGACTAGAGCCAGCTCAGATTAAGCAAAAAGTGCTCAACTTCCTACTCGCATATCCAACGAGTCCTTTCAAAAGGCAGCAGATCTATTGGTCGATGAGCTGAAACAGCAAGGTATTGTACCTCAAATCCATGACTGCAACTTTCAAAGATGAAAGCCAATCAATAGAAAGAAGATTTCAGGTTGTTGTTGTGTACGTTAATGCATAGAACATTGTTGTGCAAAGGCAAGGTGACTTGATGTGCCAGATGAATAAAAACTTCACTAACAACGTTAAAGTTTAATTACTCATTAGCTTCTCACTCTTGCTAAGTACCTATGTAATTACCTCATTTGCATTTTGTTTTGTATGCATTGTGGGGTGAGAAGATGACCAGGTTGTCCATGAGTTCGATGACGAGGATATATGATGACGTTGATGCCATGATGATGCTTTCGTTTTCCTTTTTACTTATTAACTGTTGTACTAGACAAGTTGTACTTTAATTTCCTGACTTTGCAAGTTAAGAGTTGTGTTCTTTATTTTATGACTACTTCTAAGAAAAGTTTGTTGTACTAAATTCTTTTAGACTTCGTACGTTGTAACTTTTGGAGAATCGTTGTTGTAAGTTAAACTATCCAACTTTAATCGGTTTGTAATCTATTCCAGAAGCATTTATGTTTGTACCCGAGCCTTTTGGGCTTCCGTTGCTTTATTTTTGATATGACGACATACATGCTAGAGTATAATATTAGATTTATTTAATGTTATATACACCGGATGTTCTCTTCCGTATAAGGGTTCAGTATCAGGGAGCGGAGCTTTACATTTGGTATCAGAGCAAAGCGTACTAGGCTTCCTTCCTTAAGATAAGATCTCTTTAGACCACTTAGAGTTGTTCTGATTCTTCCTTGATCTTTCAGATTGGTAGGTAACCTCAGATATACTCGTGTTGGTAAGTTTGGAACTGGAAGTTCTAGGGCTCAGCAATAAGCGAGTGGTTTGGTTCAAGACTGTTGTGAGTCAGTTGGAACATGTTGATCGGTTTCAGAATCCGGTACCCCACCTATATTTTAGTAAGAACAACCTCAAGGATTCCTTTGTTATAACAACACCCTTTGGATAGAGTAATTAAGTCCTAGGATGTTACTACAAGCGGATGACTGTGTTGGAATCTACTGATGCAAGAGTAAAGTTATAGTTTTGGATTCTACGGACTTGGTTTGTCTCTTGGTATAGGTTGGCTACCCAAGAGTTTGTCTACTTGGACTGTTGAACTAGGAAGGTGTTTTTCCTTATAAGGAAGACGAGTACAAGATTGGTTAGTGCGGTTTTAGTGGTTCAAGTTGTGGTTGGTCAGTTTGGGTTTTGTGTACAAGGGTTTAAGAAGTTTGGGAATCAGTAGAGTTTTGGTTTAGTGGTAAGAAAAATTAGAATCGGTTAGAGGTTGTCCGTGGGAAACAAGTGAAGCTTCGGTTTGGTTTGTGTTGAAGAGAGAGTGCTAAGGAAGGTCAACGGTTTGACCACGCTTGAGTTATGAGGACGAAACTCATCATAAGGGGGAAGAAATGTAATATCCCGACTTTTCGAAAAATGGCAGACGTGTCTTTTCGCGGAAAATGGAATATTAAGTGCATTATCTATGTATTTAAGAAATAAATACAAAGGAAATTTCTAAGAAAAAAAGGGATTACCTATTAATTAAAAGGGGATTTAGATATTTATTTAATGGATTTAATAAATGGTTGTAAAAATAAAATAAATTCCCAAAATCTTTTATTATATCAGTCACGGCAATTTTCTGAGAAACGATAGAGGATAGGAACATAAGTTGCCAGAAAGTGGAAGAAGAGAATTTTAAATCGTGCGGCTAATTCGTCAGAATTTTGTGCAGATGGGAGTAGAAGAAATTGAGCACTGGGAGAAGACGATCGCTCCCATACTCTTCGTTTTCTAAACAGTAAGATTTTTGAAAAAGACCTAGTATTGGTTTCGTCAAGTTTTGACCCAGTTTCATGGTTTCGTTCGGTTGTAATCGTAGTTCTTTTTGGTTTAGAAGCTTTTGATCATCTATTAATCATGGTGTTATTGTGATCATTTAGGTTTTGAGTGAAAACCTTGGAAGTGCTACGGTTTTTCTGAAGGTTTTGGGGTTGTAATTGCTTGCTAATATGGTAAGATGCTCTTCCTAATTAGTATTTACGTTTATACAAGGTTTAGGTTGAGTTTTAATGTTGAACCGTAGTAAGAGATATACCTATTGTGTTATTTCAAGATTTATAAAGTGGGATTGTAAATTGATATTCTATAGGTGAAGTATATGGGTGTTCAACCGTGTTTGATCAATGTTATTCTTGGTGGTTCTGTTTCTGGTTCCGTTTAATGTTGATATAGGTTTTGTTTTTACTTTTTATAGTATATATATTCTTTTCTCTTCGTTCATTAGCAGTACTTGAAAGAAACAGAAAGGGAACAATTACTCATCCCTTTGCTCTCGAATTTGCAGGTGGGAGTAAAATAAAATAAAAACAGTAATATATATATATATATATATATATATATATATATATATATATATATATATATATATATATATATATATATATATATGTTTAGTGTATCTGCAATTCTCTGCTACTGTTTTATTTACTTTTCTCGTCCTTATTAAGTGGGGGGAAAATGCTGGGATACTTCCCATGTATGTCGACAGGTTTATAAAAGAAAAAGGGATCGATTTAATAAATAAATATTGTATATATGTAACAAATATATATTGTATACCTGAAGGCAATGGATTATGTGGCTAATGTTATTTTGATACTTAGTTAGAATTGTAATTTTGTTAATAAAATGAAATAATGTGAATAAGCTTTGATTTAGCTTCTGATGCGTTTAGTTCCGGCACTGAATATACTCTTCCTAAGAGATGAAGTTCGGGACCGTCGAAAGAGTATGATTGGCTTGTGCTTTGATGAGTTGGTATTCATCAATGTCTGTGTAATTGCTAGGCCTTGTCCGTATCTAGTAGATGTGGTCGGTTCCAGTTCTCTGGCACGAACCGCCGGTTCCACTTTCTAGCCGGTTCCGTCGGGTCTTGGGAACCGGCGGGTTTGGCGGTTCCCCGTGCCGGTTCCGGGTCTCGGAGGTTCCCCGGGCCAGACGGTTCAGATCACGGTTTCGATCACGGTTTCCAATCACGGTTCCAAAAAAGCAATATTTTTTTACAAAATTTGTATAACTTACGTTAATATTAATAATAAATTCTAATTGGTTATTAAACTATATATAATATTTAATTTCATAACTATATTTAAAAAAAACACACGGCATAAATAATAATTTAGTTTAATTTATTTGAGGGGATATAATATTTAATTTCACACCTATGTGTAATATTTAATTTCATAACTTATATTCAAAATTGTCACATATTTTTTCATAATGTAAATATTTTATAATCATTTGCATTTTAGTTTCCGTACATTCATGAACGGGGTTATGCATTTTTAGTTTGTATTCATGTATTTTAAAGGTAAATTAAATAATAATGCGTAGTTTTCTAATTGTTTATTTTTTTAATGGTAGACATTGCAAAATAATATAGACATTGCAAAAAAAAGTCTAAAAGCTGACACAATGATAGACATTGCAAAATAATATATTTCGAATTTGATAAAGTAAAAGAATTTATTTAGAACAATATCAAATCACTATCCGAAATATATTATAATGGTAAATAATATTATAATATGAGAGTTAGAATAGAAATGTGGGTAAAAAGTGATGAAATTGATATGTATTTATAGTGTGATAAGTGTGAGATATTTTAAAAAATAAAAAATTTATTCAAAAATTTTGAAAAAAATATACATTGGAGTGTTTGGATACTTGGTCCACTTGGAGAGAAATAAAAAAAAATTAAAATAAAATAGAACCGCATGTTCGGGTCCTCCGGGCCGGTTCCGGCCGGTTCGACCGCCGGTTTTTCGTCCGGTTCCTTGAACCGCCGGTTCCGGGTCCGGTGGAACCTAGAACCGGGTAGGACTCGTGGAACCGCCGGTTTGGATCCGGGAACCGCCGGGTCGGACCCGGAAAAAGTAATGGAACCGGCCACCTTTAGTGTCTAGTGGTCTAAGTATGAGAGTAGAAGTTGTGAGGGAGCTTACTTGAAAATACCTAGGTGGCTAGTTAATGATTAATAACAAACGTACTTGTGTAGTTAAAAGAATAAACATCAATCCATTCTTTGTAAGGCACATGGCTATATCGCGATGTGTGGGCGGTCAGATAAAGTGAATAATTCCGTAAGTGTACTAGAATAGACTCCAGGTGCGGAAGGACTTCGTGAATGAACAACTCCGTAAGTCTACCGGAATAGACTCCAGTCTCTGAAGGACTTCACCGAACGTGTGAACTATCGGAGTCTACCGGATTAGACTTCCGTGGTTGTTGGTGTGATCCACCAATAAGTTGCACCCAATTACTTTGTGGTGAGTAGCACCATGCATTGTGCCCTTGAATGCTGATGAAACAGAGATAAGGTAGGTTAGAAACCAATAGTCACAATATGTTGATGAGCATGAAGTGAACACTTGAGTTGAGTCGGTCTCATTAAGATATCCTAATAATAATAAAGGAACCTTTTCGTTGTAAAGTTTAATTACGCATTAGCTTCTCACTCTTGCTAAGTACCAATGTACTTACCTCATTTGCATTTTGTTATGTACGCATTGTGGAGTGAGAAGATGAACAAGTTGTCCATGTGTCCGATGACGAGGATATGTGATCACGTTGATGCCATGATGATGCTTTCGTTTTCCTTTTTACTTATTAAATGTTGTACTAGACTCGTTGTACTATAATTTCAAGACATCGTAAGTAAAGAGTTTTGTTCTTTCTTTTAAGACTACTTCAAAGACAAATTTGTTGTACTTTCTTCTTTTAGACTTCGTACGTTGTAACTTTTGGAGAATCGTTGTTGTATGTTAAACTATCCAACTTTGGTCGGTCTGTAATCTATTCCAGAAGCATTTATGTTTGTACTCGAGCCTTTTGGGCTTACGTTGCTTTATTTCACGTACAGACTGGCGTATAATATTAGATTTATTTAATGTTACACGTGCCGAACGTTCTCTTCCGGATAAGGGCTCGATATCCGGGAGCCGGACGTTACAGGCAATTATGTATTGAATCATATGCAAACACAAGGGAAATTCATATATGCGTTGAATTGATGATTAATCTTCCATTGATGTGTTAACATTACTATTTGCTATGTTTTTTGAAATACGCGTGTTTGTATGTGCACAGTAGACGTGTGGAAGATAATGTTGTTTAAATGTTCTCAAATTAGTGTCAAAGTTTATAGTGTGTGACGATGCTGGATCTTGTCAGGTATTAAATCCGGGCCATATTATCCTAGTGACAATTTGTTTAATTTGAACCCTAGAAATGATGTGAAAACGGGGGGTTGTTTATGTGATTTTAGACTGAGCCTGAGATAATATTTATAATAGGTTGCCTACGTATCTTGTAATGGTTCAGGAATCAAGTCTCTTGTAGTTCCTCAGAGATTGTTTATATAGGGGGCCTTATGCCTGCGTGAGCCGGATCCTTGTTGGACTATAATTTCATATTTTCTGAGGAATGGATAGTTACGGTTTAATATTCTTGATTGTATGAGATAATCACGGGGTTTGAATTATGGTTTAAATGATAAGATCAGAGCCAATATGACTATGGAATCTTTCCATGTTTATCTGTTATATTATGCATGTGGGCTATTTTTCCTAAAGGATACTCAGGCGTCTCACGTCGAGTCCCTTTGGTTGCTAAGACCCGAACTGCGCTGGCTGAGCTCCGTTGCTTCCTGACCGACCTGCAGTGGACTGAGAAGCTAAAAAGGGCCAATCTCCCACTTAGGGTTCAAATCTGCCCTCAGGATGAAGTGGGGTTCTTGACCCTTAATGTCTATTTATGGCCTAATTTATTACTTGTCAATACGGGGATGACACGTGGCGAGGTGATAGTCCGATGTCCATCATAAGCCCGTCAGATCTAGCTTAGCCCTTGGGCTCAGTTCGGATCTGTCAGAAAATGTAGCTCGGCTCGGTCATCTAGACTTATAGATTTTTGGTTCTTATCCTGCCAGCTGGGAGACTCATGTTATAACGCTGTTATAACTGACGCACAAGTCGATGCATTTTACACCCAATCATTAAAATTGGGACTGTTTCCGAGACATATTGGGGCTTATAACCCCCGTCATATCAATCGTTTCCCACTACCGTTGCTATTAAAATAGAAGATTAAGATTCGAGTGCCGATTGCTCTTCTCCTCCAATTTATCTAATCTCTTATTCTTTCCCAAGTAAGCCGTTTTTTGCTTTTACATGTATTCTTGCTCTGTTCGGATCCTTTTTCTATTGAACCAATAGACAGTTTATTTTCCATCGTCGTAACCCTAGGGGTAATGGGTAGTGCTGGTGTGATTTCTATTCCTTCTGAGAATGGAATTATCGATCTCTGTGACGAATTTGGGGTAGATAGGATGAGGTATTTCCCTCAACTCCATGTTAATCCCCAAAGGTTCACGCAATTGTGCAATTTACAAAGAACAACTTGAAGCCGGACCTACATTTCCTTTTTGTCCAGCCTTTTTGGCCTTATTACATTACTATAAGCTAGGAACCGCCCAGATAGCCCCCAATGGGGTTAGAGTGATTGCGTGCAAAGCACATACTAGCTATAGGACTAGGTGTATCGTAGTAGAGTACTGGTGAGTCAAGGTCGATCCCACAGAGACACGTAAGAACGTCTAATTATCAAGATTGAGCTTGTCACGATTATGGTCTACGACCAACTATAATATAGACAATAGTAAATTTGGTTCCTCAAACTAACAATGTTATGCTAGTTCACACAAAGCAAAATGAGTTTCCAATGTATAAGTTAAAAAATGAGCAATTAGTTATTCCCCCCACACATGCAATAGTCCTCCCCATCAATGAATTTATTCATTCTTCAGCTACGGGTATAACTCATAACCCTATTTACTCCGAAAATGGTAGTAGACAATCTATACGCATGCCGCCTAGACATGTGTCGACATTGATCAACACGTTCCTAAGGTCCATTCAAGATAATGTCCAAACATAGCACTTCACTATTCATATTTCATGGTAGTTCATGATGAAATGCAAATAATTGATCACGCTACTAACATGTAAATTAAATCTATCGATCAACGTAACTGGCGCCGATTATCATGAATTAGTAATTTAGTAGGTATTCAGATCTAGCGATATAGACCGTCGCAGATCTGAAGAACGCAACTACTATTTCATTATTTCTTCACCAACAAATCAGATTTATAACACATAGGGTAAAATAAACTAACTACTACATAATTAAACTAAATAAGCAATTAAAACATATTAGTTGAATAGAACAATGTTTGATCTACATCTTGGAAAAGACAGAAAATCATACCCTCGAAGATGAGCGTAGATCTTCATCGGATCTCTACCTAGGCGGTGACTCCGTCGTCTCTCCGGTCATAAAATAAATAAAATAAAGAACAAAGAACTTTTATTTCATAATTGCCTTGAAAATTTTGCGTACATTGAATTCTGAGGCGAAGCCTCTTATTTATAGCTATCTAAACCAACTTAGAAACACCTAGTTCTACCCCTCATCCAAGAAAACCCGTTTCGGAAGGATATCAAATCTCGGTAAACCGGCGGCACCTCCCGGTAAACCGGGGGTATTTTTGACTTTTTTCTTCAGCCGACTTAACTTGGATGGTTCTAGAATACCCTAGGCCCACTCCTTTCATTCATTCCACTCCAGATTCGTCCATGATGCTCAACCCAATATTTCGTAACCTGAAAATTGTCAAGTAATGCATGATATAATATCGAAACAGGTAAAATAAACTCTAAGTTCAGATTTCTTGACTCACGAACCCGACATATGCTATTCAACTCAAATGGTTCATATTTATAGGTAGAAATAAATATTTTTAGCTCATAATGGATAGAATGTTGATGCCGTAGGATAGCCTATTTTAACCGTCATCAACTACACCCTGCTAGCCTTTTGCTCGTCCACGAGCAGAGTATTAAGGCGGAATGTACCTCCAAGAGCAATCTCCATCAACTACCACATCTTCACTAAAGATTTCCGGCAAAAAATACATTGAGCCACAATCCATTAGCTCACCATTAATCACTGCCTTTCATTCATCAATGTTTCGTGTGATTAATCAGTCGTGATATTGCGTTCATGGGGAGAATCAAGTTGTATTAACCCCACAATGTTAACTTACCTGCGCATACACTCGCTCATCTTGGCTTCAGACTTGGTTACACAACACGGTACCTTAATAGGGTAGGGTGGACTCGGGGACTGAGCATGGCTCTTAAGTCCTCATTTGTTTCTTTTTATGCGAGGGTCGTGCCCTTTTTTCACGAGTTCGCTTCCCTCACTGCCTTTATTGCATATTATTTCTATTTTTTTTGGTGCAATATCCGTGCGTTTTACGCTCCATCAGCTTTGCTTGCCAGATTTCCTCACTTTTTTCTCTTTCTCTCACAAGCCCATTTTGTCCCGGTCACCTCTTTTGGCATTCAAGTTGCTTACCCTGTCTTACAACAATTAGTTGAAGAATATATACTGACAAATAATGATTCCTGGTTAAAACAACTCATCATCTAATCTTAAACACTTCTCACTCAGATTCTGTGCTCAAATATCGATTGCAATGATAGAATAATAATTAATAAGTTACTACTTCATGCAACATAACATATGCTCATTCTTCCATGCTAAATTGAATATGTTATAGCTCACTTCAAATTGAACTTGGACTCTTTTTTCTAATGATTCCTTACTCGAAAACGTGCAATAAGCAAGCTAAAAACATTGTTTTTTAAAAATTTCATAATTATTCCCTTTTTCGAATACCCAGCTAAGACGCCTACCCCCCACTGTTTATAGACATTGTCCCCCATGACTAATAATAAAGAAAGAAATAGGTACTTAGCTCTGGAATTTATCGGCTGAGTCAAAGTGAATCCCGGAGCAGAATCATTAGCTCCTAGGTCATTCCTCTTCCAAGTCGTTACCTGCGGTCCAAAATTCATCCAAAAATGGTGCGTAACATGCGAAAGGCAATAAGAAAATAAGGTGGCAGTAATTGTGAATGCCGGAGGAATGCGCAAAAACAGTTTAAGCCACTTTATTCTGTCATTGGCCTAAGCAAGATGCAAAAACGTTTACGAGGGTATCACATGAGAATCGTGAAGGAAAAAAAACATATATCTCTAGTCAGGTGACCGAAGATATATGTGATGAGAAAAAACCTTGCGATTTTCATGCTACTTTATTGACTCAAAATAACAAAAACAATAAATCAGGGTTTTAAAAATAGTTCTGAGTTTATAGTCGTCAGCTTGACTGTACTAATAGGGCTCCTTTATTCATATTCTGGCTCTATCAACGTAAAGACTTCCAACTCAGGGTTATACTTGTGCTCTAGGTAATGCTTTTGCCTATGGCCGTTAACTGTGAAAGTCTACCCAGAGTATCCATGTCTAACTTCACACGCACCTGAATTTAAGACTTTTGTAACTACATCTGGTCCATACCATGTAGACTTCAACTTCCCAGGAAAAATACGAAGACGCGAATTGTACACCAGCAATTTATCTCCAGCTTGAAATGTGTGTTTCACAATCTTCTTATCATGCAGGCATTTCATTCTTTCCTTGTAAATCTTTGCATTTTCACATGCTTGAAGTCTAAACTCCTCCAATCTACTCAACTATAGCATCCCCTTTTCACCGGCTAAATTCTCATCCATGTTTAGAAACCTCGTAGCCCACAGCGCTCGGTGCTCGAGTTCTACCGTTAAATGACATGCTTTTCCAAACACTATCATATATGGTGACATTCCAATCGTGGTCCTACAAGCTGTTCTGTACGCCCAAAGAGTGTCATCTAATTTCAAAGACCAATCCTTCCTCGTGGGATTCACAGTCTTTTCTAAGATCCTCTTAATCTCTCTATTCGTGACTTCTACTTGTACACTCGTCTGGGGTGAAATGCTGATTCAATCTTATGTCTAACCCCATATATCATCATCAACTTCTCAAACAACCTATTACAGAAATGACTCCATCCATCACTAATTATGGCTCTGGGCACTCCAAACCTCGTCAAAATGTTTTTCTTAAGAAACCTCAGGACAACCCTAGCATCATTAGTAGGTGAGGCCATTGTCTCCACCCATTTGGAAACATAATCAACTGCAACCAGGATGTAACAATTTGATTACGACGATGTAAAGGCCCAACAAAATCAATTACCCACACATCGAATAACTCCACTTTTAAGATACTCCCCACACATCTCATTCCGCTTAGAAATATTACGGGTCATTTGACAGGAATGACAGGCTCTTGTAAACTCGTAAGCATATTTATGAATTGTAGGCCAATAGAATCCATATTGCAGTACCTTTGCTGCTGTCTTATCTGGCCCATAATGACCTCCATCTTCTCTAGCATGACACATGTGCAAAATTCTTGGAATCTCATCATCATGGACGCATCTCCTAAGAATGGCATCAGGGCACAACTTGTATAGGTAGTGACTGTCCGAATGATAATGCTTCAGATTCGTGAAAAAACTCATTATCCGCATTTGTGAATTTTGGTGGTAGGTATCTTCCTGCCAGATAATTCACAATATTGGCAAACCAAGGGTATACCTTTCTCACTCTTGATGTATGTTGTCGGGCCTGAGATTCCACTCGAGCTACCACTGAGACGGAAAAAAGTTGTTCATCGAGGAAAGCTCTCCCTGATCTCAGTCGGTTGCTCTTCTTCCAGCAAAGTTAATCTTTATAGTGACCAGCCACCTGGTTCTCATATCCCTTTTTATCTTTAATCTCAATATCAAACTCTTGTAAGAGTAGAATCCATCTCAATGATCTTGGCTTGGAGTCTTGCTTGGTTAAAAGGTATTTCAATGTTGCGTTGTCAGTGAACACAGTGACTATCGATCCTATCTGATAAGGTCGAAACTTGTCAAATGCAAAGATGACAGCTAAGAGTTCCTTCTCTGTAGTTGCATAATTCCTATAGGCACTGTTAAGGGTACGACTGGCATAATAGATAGGCTTAAAGATTTATCCTCCCTTTGTCCCAGGGCTACTCCAACTGCCGTGTCGTTGCATCACACATAAGCTCAAAAGGATTATTCCAATCTAGGGCTACCAGAATTGGGGCGGTTATAAGCATTTGCTTTAATGTGTTGAATGCTTTCTTGCACTCTTCTCCAAATATGAAAGGTACATCCTTCGAAGTAATTCCGTCAATGGTCTAGAGACATTAGAGAAGACTTTGATAAACATCCTATAAAATCCTACGTGGCCAAGAAAGGCTTGCAACGTCTTTAAGTTCGTTGGAGTGGGTAACTTCTCTATTACCTCTATCTTTGCCCTATCAACTTCCATTCCATTCTTCGAAATCCTATGACCCAACACTATTCCTTCTGTAACCATGAAATGGCGTTTTCCCCAGTTAAGTACAAGGTTGGTCTCTTCAAATCTCTTTAGCACTTTTCTCAAATTGTCCAAGCATTTATCAAAGCTATCTCCAAATAAAGAGAAATCATCCATGAAAATCTCTAGAAAATCCTCCACCATGTCCGCAAATAACGACATCATGCACCTTTGGAATGTTGCTGGTACATTACATAGTCCGAAAGGCATGCAATTGTACGCAAAAGTTCCACAGGGACATGTGAATGTTGTTTTTTCTCAGTCCTCGGGTGCAATGTGTATATGATAATAACCAGAATATCCATCTAAGAAACAATAAAATGCATGCCCGCTAAATCTTTGTAACATCTAATCAGTGAATGATAGGGGAAAATGATATTTACGAATTGAATCATTCAGTTTCCGGAAGTCAATGCAAACTCGATGTCCAGTAATTAGTCTCACTGGGATTAATTTATCAAACTCATTAGGTTGTATAGTGAATCCTCCTTTCTTGGGTACCACATGAATCGGGCATACCCATTCATTGTCTGCAATTCGGAAAAATGATTCCCATCTCTAACATCTTTATGATCTCTTCCTTAACAACATCCTTTAGTTGTAGTGTCAACCTCCTTTGAGGTTGAGCTACTGCATTTTTTTCAGGGTCCACAGAGATCTTATGCGTGCACACCGATGTGCTTATTCCTCTAATATCTGCATTCGTCCATCCAAACGCTCCCTTGTGCTCTCTCAATCCTCTTAAATGTTTCTCATCCTCCAAAGGTGAAAATGATGATGAAATTATAAGGGGGATAGTATCATCTTGTAAGTACACGAACTTCAGATGAGATGGCAAAGGTTTCAGCGTTAAGTTACTTGGTGGCTCCTCTAATGATGATCTTAACAGCTTACCGGTCAACTTGTGCCATGAAGGTCTATGAATGGTTCCTCCTAAATCCACACAAGATATAGGCTCTATTTCTCACACTTGACCTCGCTACATCCAGGCCATGTTTCCTCATAACTTTCTTCGTCCTTCATGAGTAAAGTCTCTACTGCTTTAGGGTCTAGTGCCACATGCTGATATAAATCTAAAAGAAGTTCGTCTCTGGCATCTAGCATGTAGCATGCTTCTCCTTCATCTTGAGCATATCTCATTGAATTCATCAAATTGAACACTACTTTGTCCTCATTCACTCTCAGAATCAGCTTACCCTTATGAACTTCTATCAATGTCTTACTCGTATCTAGGAAAGGTCTTCCTAAGATTAATGGAACATCGTGGTTAGCTTTGATGTCTAGCACAAAAAACTCCACCGGGAATACGAACTTATCAACTTTTACCAGTACATCCTCCACCACTCCACACAGTTACTTCATAGACCTATTAGCCACTTGAAGGGTTATAGATGTTTCATTCAGCTCTTTCATACCTAAATTATGAAATATGGAGAGTGGCATCAGATTGACACTGGCTCCAAGATCACACAATGCGTTATTTAGGCATACCCCTCCAATTGTGCTAAGTATGAGGAAGCTCCCAGGATCTTTACACTTTGGAGGCAGTTTGCGTTGCAAAACTACCGAGCATTCCTCGTTAAGTCATATAGTCTGTAGGACTAATAATTTCCTTTTGGTAGAGATTGCTTCTCTCAAGAACATTGCATACTCTGGCATTCCGGCCAAAGCTTCTACCAAAGGTACATTCACTTGCAACTTTTTAAACATCTCTATAAACTTTTGATAACGCGCATCATCATTATTCAACTTATATTTCCTAGGGGGATAGGGTAAAGTAGTAGGATTAATTGTTACAGTTCATGAAGACTTACCTGCTGACTGCTGCTGCTCTGCTTGCTTGTCAGTTGAATTTTCACCTCCCGGTTTACCGGCCCCTCTTTTTCTCCAGATTCTATTGTGTTCTCCTGCTGATTGCTTTTTGGTTCTTCCTAGACAGTCAGTATAACTTGTTCAGGTAGTTCCCTTCCGCTTCTAGTCATAATTGCATTCACGTCTTTCAGATTTATCTCAGTATTACTTGGCAATCCTCTCGGAGGACGGGCTGACCGTTGTTCTACAATCTGCCCCACTTGGTGCGACAAATTCTACACCAATGCTTCATGATTGTTCAGTCTTGTATCCTTCTTCTGACAATATATGGTGAAGTTTTTATTCACCTCAGTCATGGATTTCGTAAGTTGATTGACCGTATCGGTCACAGTTGAGCTCATTTTATACATGGATGCTTCCTAACAACCAGATTTGTTGAATTGAAACACGAATCCTCTAGTTTGTCTCGGTCTCTCTCCACCATTAGAATCACTTTGTTGCAAACCCCTAGTAGGGTAACTCAGTATAAAACCAGGGTGGTCGTGAAAACCTGGGTGATATCCGCTCTATAAGGATTTCCTTGCCTCCCTATATAGTTCACGTCCTCAGTGTTGGTTGCTTCAATCTCTTGAACTTTCTCAACCTTGGGTATGCGATCATTCATGCCATCTATCATCTCATTCATCGCCATTAGCTGATATAGGATCTTTTGAGAAGTATCTTCTCGAAATACGCCATCAGCTAATTTGGCCGTTTCGATTTGATGTGTTTCCCATTGACTTGTCAGTGCTATTTGCTCTAACTTTTCTTTAGAATTCTTCAAGTGATAGAAATTATGCAATCATACGGACAAAGTGATATCATGGTGAGGGCATCTCCTCTGTGCTTCATTAAATCTTTCCCAAGCTTCTTCAAAGGTTTCAGTGGGTTTCTGCTTAAAATTCATAATGTCTTGTCTCATCTGTAGTGACATCCCATGTGGGCAGTACTTGTTTATAAACTTCTACAACAGATCGGTCCAAGTTTGGATCGATCCTGGTGCTGGAGACAATAACCATATCTTCGCTTTGTCCTTCAGAGTGAATGGAAACAATTTCGGCTTAATGTTGTCTTCATGTACTCCTGCTGGCTTAACCGTGCAGACTATCTCCAGAAAGTTGGTGATGTGTACACTAGGATCTTCGTTCGGTACTCCATAAAAGGTAGTGTAATTAGCCACCATCTGTATCACATTCGGTTTCGGGTGAAATACTTCAGCCGCATTCTCTGGTTGAACAAATGCTGACACGAATTGCTCGATCGCCGGCATTGCATAACTCTATAGAGTTCTCCTATCTGCTTGAACCACAACTCCTGTTGCATTTTATCCATTCTGTCCGTTCTGTTCTATGTCCATTTTTGTATCCTCTAAAGTCAGAATCTCTTCTTCCCTCTCGATGTGATCTCCTTCATGCGAAATCACGTCGTCCGCCAGCCTAACAGATTTCTCTCGAGTTTCCTTTCTCTTTTGCCTAGAAAACCTCTCAATCTCATGTATGAATCTCTCAAGTTTGGCTACTGAACATCGTTTAGCGTACTACAACACACAAAAAGAAAATAAAAAGGTTAGTTACTTGCCTCGCCGGCTGTTACACATGCCTGGCATACTAAAAAATACAGACTCTGACTACTGACTCGATGCTAAACTAACATAAACGATTCTGCCAAAATTGGAACCCTCGGTTTACCCCGTTAGAGCCCCGGTAAACCGGATGCTATTTTTTCTAGATTTCAACAGAACTGACTCTGTACGACTCTAGTATAAACAGACTCATTTAAACAGACTCAAATATATACAAAAAACTCAATCTTATAGAAAAAGTATTCTTGACACGAGTCCCCAGCAACGGTGCCAGAAAATCTTGATCGCGTGCAAAGCACTTACTACCAATAGGACTAGGTCTATCGTAGTAGAGTACTAGCGAATCAAGGTCGATCCATAGAGACTCGTAATAACGTCTAATTATTGTTAACGGTGATTTTTACGATATATATGATATTATTTCTAGAAATTTCCGTCGTGTTTTATTACTTTTTATAGAAAAGTAAGTGTTTAAATGAAATATTGAAAGAATGCGTATGGAAATCAATAAAGTGCGAACTCGAGCTTATTACGTGATTTTATTAGCAATTTTCTATCTAGATATATGGTTCTACATTTTGCACGTTTCTATTACCTTGTAGGTACATTTACATGGCAAGGAATGAGCTGAAAATATGTTTGATTGAAGATTAAATGGAAGGAAGGAGATGCAAGTCGAAGGAAGAATGAAGCTTTACAAGTCTGGACGCACGTTTGAGGTCCCGTCCAGTGGACTGGCGTCCAGAAGAAGTGGACTGGCGTCCAGGAGGAGAAGTTGATTCAGGATTGACAGATATTTGGTGAACGAGCGTCCAAAAAGTAATAGGACGGGCGTCTGATCCAGCTCGGCCCGACTCGAAGAAATCCAGCACAGTGGACGGGCGTCCGACAATCCAGACGGGCGTTCACCCTTTTAAACTGGCGTCCAGAATCCTTGGACGGGCGTCCAAGCACCGCCTCAGCCTAAACCGACCTAGAAACTTGTAAATAGTCGCGTTTTTCTGAACCCTAAAAAACACAATTCACCCCTGGCCGCCCTAGGCCCCTTGGGGGGCGACTTTTATGAGCTTTTCCCCTACTTTAAACTTATTTTCTTTTACTTTTTACTTATAGTATTTGCATATAAACAATGATCTAAGGCTAAGCCTAGAACAAGCGTGTGAAGCCAACCTCTGCGACAACTTGATTTCGATTCTTGGATGCTTTGTGAGTTTATTTAAAGTTTGTATCTTTATTATTCTTTTATATTGTTATGCAATTATTTCGATGGATTGTTGCTTTTTGATGTTTAACGTTTGATGAGAATCGTTGTTAGACCTAGATCACCGTAGTAAAGATTAGATTTTTAACCTAAAAATAACGAGAGTTGCTAGGTTAAATTTCTAGGTTGCTAGATTGAGAAATCTTACACCTTTGTTATGGAAGCGTTAATCTTTAAGATCGAGAGATGAGAGATTAATAGGCTAATTATCTACGAGAGTAGAAATTCATACCTTTGATAGGTGAACCACATCTTTATTAAATCTTCACTAAACGATCTAGAGTAGAAATTGAGGGTTGCGGGATAGGTGGATCAATGCTTGTTCTTCGTTAAAATTAATTGAAAGAATCCTTGTGCCTTGTTCTTCGTTGTTTTCTTAGAAGTTTATTTTCTTTTTAGATTTATAGATTAGAGTCATTTTCGTTCGCAATTATCTTTCCTGGCTTTGGACTGACAATCCTCTGTCCACTTTACTTTTCGTTTTGTTATTTTAGCTTTTAATAATAATAGTATCAATCTTAGGAAAATTAATGAACTAGATACCCCGATTCCCTGAGATCGACTCCGGTGTTAATCGCTATGCTACGATCCCTGCACTTGGGGTATACCGGATTTATAAATTTATTACTTGTTTATTTTCATTGTAAAAATCCGAGACAATTATCAAGATTGATCTTGTCACGATTATGGTCTAAGACCAACTAAAATTTAGACAGTTGTAAATTTTGTTCCTCAAACTAACAAGGTTATGCTAGTTCACATGAAGCAAAACGAGTTTCTAAAGTATTAGTTCAATTATGAGCAAATAGTTATTCCCCCCAAACATGCAATAGTCCTCCCATCGATGAATTAATTCATTGTTCAGCTACGGGTACAACTCCTAACCTTATCTACTCCGACAATGGTAGTAGACAATCTATACGTAAGCTACCCTCCTTTATTGGTCCGTAATATCCCATACACATAAAGAACTAGAGTTGTCGATATTGACTGTTAACTCATACCGCAAACCCGCCTAGACAGTTGTCGACATTGATCTACACGTTCCTATGGTTCATTCAAGATAATGTCCAAACATAACACTTCACTATTCGTATACGATGCTAGTTTACAATGACATGCAAATAGTTGATCAGGCTACTAACATGTAAATTAAATCTATCGATCAACGTAGCTGGCGCCGATTATCTTGAATTAGTAATTTACTAGGCATTCAGATCTAGTGATATACCGTCGCAGATCTGAATAACGCAACTACTATTTCATGATTTCTTCACCAACGAATTAGATGTATAACACATGCGGTAAAATAAACTAACTACTACATAATTAAACTAAATAAGCAATAAAACATACTAGTCGAATAGAATGACGATTGATCTACATCTTGGAAAAGACAGAAAATCATACCCTCGAAGATGAGCGTAGATCTCCCTCGGATCTCTCCCTAGGCAGCGACTATGTCGTCTCTCCGACCAAAACTCATAAAAAAAATAATGAACTTTTATTGCATAATTTGCCTTGAATAATTTGGATACATTGAATTCTGAGGCGAAGCCTCTTATTTATAGCTATCTAAACCGACTTGGAAACACCTAGTTCTACCCCTCATCCAAGAAAATGCGTTTTGGAAGGATCTCGAATCTCGGTGAACCGGTGGCACCTCCCGGTAAACCGGGGCTATTTTTTGTCTTTTTACTTCAGCCGACTTAATTTGGAAGGTTCTGGAATACCCTAGGCCCACTCCTTTCATTCAGTCCATTCCAGATTCGTCCATGATGCTCAGCCCAATATTTTGCATCCTGAAAATCGTCAAATAATGCACAAAATAATACCGAAACAGGGAAAATAAATGCTAAGTGCAGATTTCTCGACTCACGAACCCGACATATGCTATTCAACTCAAATGGTTCATATTTATAGGTCAAAATAACTATTTTGGCTCATAATGGATAGAATGTTGATGCCGTAGGATAGACTATTTTAACCATCATCATAGAGCCATCATAGGATATTTCATCTGGTGTCGGTTGCTTGGAATCAAGTTCTCTATGAACTTATTCAGGTCTTTCTACCAGTATAAATGAGTGAAGGATTCTCCGGGGTGGTTTTAATTTCCCTACCGATCTGGCACACGGAAGAGCATTCAGATCCTGTCCTAGGTTAAATCCTCACACACAAGGTGGAAGGAGAGGTTTTTGTATGTTCGACACGACGGGCGATCTGAGCTGAGACAATAGAACTCCGAGGAGATTTCCAAAGACACATGTCCTGCTACTGTTAGTGAGGATCTCATACAAGGCATCAGGGAATCGGGGATTTCCCTTGATGCTAAGGAATATTCTTTCGAGCTAATCACTGCAGCTTGGATAGCTGATGTTGGGCCTAGTCTTTATGTGGCCTTAAGCTGATACTGATCTCATAGGGGTTCCTTTTTTTCACTTTGTGATTTCTTTCTTGCATCCATATTTATCTTTATTTATCATTATTTTTTACTAATTGTGGCCTTGTTTTGCTTACTTGTATTTGCCGATTTCATAGATTCTATGGGTGGCACTGTTGAGGATGAGGTTGAGGTTAGTCCGAGCAGAGTGTTGAGACTGAGAAGACGGTAAGTGTGGAGCATCTTTTGGGCCAATCTATGGGTGCAAACATTGATGTTGCCGCATCTGCTCCTTCCGCTTCTCATTCTTCTCCAGAAGGAGTTGATCTGACTTCCTTGGATCTGTCTGATCCAGAAAAAGAAGAGGGCCATATTCGGAGCTCTTCCTGAAGATGCTCAGGATCAAGGGGGTCCGGAGGATGCTGCTGCTGTAGCGCAATGAATCTCTGAAATGACCAATAGGGAGCTGGCCGAAGCTGGCACTAAATCTATAGACTTTGTGAGTTTTTCTTTCCTGTTTTTGTGCTTTACACTATATATGATAGCATTTCTTACTGTTGTTTTTCTGTTCTACAGGGTACCTTGGTCTGCAAAGAAGTTTTCGTGAGGTTTGGCAAGTCTTCAACTACCACTGAAGATTTGGAGATGAAGGTTGCGGAGCTGAGGCAGACCGAGGAAAGGCTAAGGGGTCTGTTGAGTCCAAGGATAATGAGAACAACGCTCTCTGTGAGAAATAATATTGAAGTTTTGATGATGATTCATCTACATTTATTTAATTGTTTGTTTACACCCCATTGATGATGTGTTGAGACTAACTATTAAAGTGAAAAGCTTAAAGATGTATAGAACTGAATGTATAGGATTTATTAGAGTCTGATTATTGTATAAGTTATATCAGACAAGCACTGTAATAGATAGGGAGTCATAAAACTGAAAACTGGAAATCATATGAAAAATGGATATCACACAAAAAATGAAAGTAACTGTAGTGTTCTTAAGAACTGAAACTGAATAAGGTAAGTTCGCTGAGGGAATAGACTCGGTTGGCTTTTCTAAAAGCTGAATACGGAGGGGAGGAACTCAGTTATGAAGGTTGAGGGACACAGACTCAGTTATTGAAGATTGAAGAACTGAGTGTTCAATCTCAGTTTATGAAGACCAAAAGCTGAGACTATAAATCTGTGATGACCTGAGCTGACTTTACAGATCTTGTATAAAGACCTAAGATACATAAGGACAATGATATCTCAGATGATACAAACTTATATGGTGTACTATGATCAAGTTAAGAAAGATCAGATGAAAATAGAGTACTCAATTTTGAAGAAGAGTATAGAACTAAGTTAATGCTCTATATCGGTTGAAGACTTAAAACTAACCTACAATTGGAATCATAGTAGTGTTCTTTAATAAGGACTTGTTCTGATAATCTCCTCTAGTTGATCTATTGGAAAAAGCTTAGTTTTTCAATTTTCATTCTTTCCAAACTCCGTTTTCAAAACATGCATCATGGACAACAATCAGTATGGTAGACAAATGCTTATGTGCAACATGGATCGTTTTGATGAATATAGAAGACGTTTATAGGCATTCCTTGCTGGGACACATGACGAAATGATGCATGTTCTCACAGATGGACCAATTCAAATCACACACATGCAAATGGATGCTGGTGTTGCTGGAATCAGAGTTCCCACACCCAAGAGGGAATGGAACAACGACGACAGAAAAAGAAAGAATCTTAACAATGTAGCTATGGACATCATTCTCAGAACTTTGGACAGCAACATGTATTTGAAAGTAAAAGACTGCACAACTGCAAAAGAAATATGGGAGAAATTACAACTTGTGTGTGAAGGAATTGACTCAATCAAAGAAAACAAGATCTCAATAGCAAACCAAAAATTTCAAGATTTCAAGATGAAACCTAGGTGAAAACATTTAGCAAATGGAGACAAGATTCAGTGTAATTTTTGACGAACTGGCACTTCTCAACATTGTTTACACCAAGAAGGAAATTAATGATCAAATTTTGAAGGCTTTACCCTCATGCTGGAAGATGAAAGTCATAGCCTTGGAAGAATCAATAAAACTTGGAAAATAGGATACTTCCAAGATTTTCTCAGATCTAAAGGCTTATGAATTCAGTGAATATTTTATAGGAATTTCCGCAACAATAAAGTCACTTGAAGCTCCAAAGACTACAGCTCTTGGAGCAGCTGATGACAACATGGAAACATCAGCAATCAATCTTCCACAACTTGATGACATGGAAGAAAAAATTGCACTCATGATGTAAAGAATCAGAAAAATGAAGAGTGGCCAAGAATATACTCAGAAGTATATAAAGAAAACTCCAAGGAAAAAAGAAACACGATGAATACTTGTGTTTCAACTGCAAAAAGCCTGGAAATTTCAAGCAAGAATGTCCAGAACTGATCGACAAAAGAACTAAGTGAAAAAGAACTAGCAGAAGAGCATTGTTAACTGGTGATGAGTCAAATTATGAAGCTGAAACTAAAAAGGCACTATCAGTAGACAAATCTCTAATGGCTCATATGGAAGATCAAACTGAGGTATTTAAATCTAATTCTAAGTACGCCTCAGCACACCGTTCTACTCAAAGTGCTTGATCTGTTTGAGCAAAGCATCATTTTGAAAGAATTCCAGCACATCATTAGTGAAGCCTTCCCCAACAATATCCCAAGATTTTTTTGAAGAAACCAGCAGAGAATCCATCTGGACCAGGGGACTTATCATCAGAGAATGAGAACAAGGCATCATTGACCTCAACAACAGTCACATTCCTCAATAAATGGTCAGAAACAACAACAGGAACCTTAGGACCAGCATTGACCACATCTTCATCAACTGGTACAGCAGAAGCCTGTGTCCCCAAAAGAGCAGTATAGAAATCCACAAAAGCATCTCCCATCTGGTCATATGAAGTAGTAAAAGAGCCATCAGCAAGTTTTATGTAGGAAATGTGCCTCCTGGCATTATTCCTCTTAACCATAGAGTGGAAGCATTTAGACCCCCTGTCACTTAGTTTCAAATAAACTCCTTTAGCTTTCTGAGATAAAAAAAAGCCTCAGCAGCCTCCAAGACAATACGGATCCTCTTCTGATCACTAATTTGAGAAGCCAATAAGTCAGAGGGCCCCAAATTATACTGAGACTGAAGAATACCAAGCATATTCTGAGCATTTTCAGAATTAACTGAAATGTGAGCAAAATGTTTCTTGTTCAAGACTCTGAGAGGTTCTTTGAGTCTTTTTTAACCTTTTACACAATTGGTACATTGCAGTTCCAGCAATATCTTGCCCCCAACTCTGTGCCAAGATGTCAGTATAACTTTCATGCTGCAACCACATATTAAATAATTTAAAAGGCATCTTCCTAGGCACACAATCAGTAGAAAGGGTAATTCTGCAAGGTGAATGGTCAGAATGATGGCCAGGAGGGTCAAAAAAAGCCAGAGCATCCATATTCCAGTCATAACAAGTAGCATTAACAAAAACTCTGTCAATCCTTGTGAAAACACCAACAGCATTCCAGGAGAAGAATTCTCCAGAGGAGTTTAGATCTGAAAGGTTTGCATCCAGACAACAATCAACACCATCTTGCATTTCATACTCAGAAGGCACATTCCCATTCAACTTGTCCTCCACAGAAAGCACTGCATTAAAATCCCTCAAAACCATCCAGGGCAAAGTGGAAAAAACACTCAGCTTCCTAATTCTGTCCCACAAAGGCCTCCTATCCCCAATAGTGTGCAAACCATAGAAAAAAGTGATAAGAAAACAGTATCTAGAGACTAAAATCCTCACCTGGAAATGTATCCACTGAACATCCACCTCCAAGATCTCCACCTCCAATAAAACAGGATCCCAGATCAAAAGTATTTGTTTACAGTCTCTGTTTTGAGCCATGGTTCGAAAATCCAAGTAAACTTTTGAAGATGGCACTGTTCTTGAGTCGGATCCTGATGAAACTGAGTCTTCTGTTGTTTCTCAGGTTGCAGCAGCTCCTAATTCCTTTGTTGCTCTTCCTGTAACTCCCTTTGAAGCTCAGAATGCTGTGGATAAGCTTCCATTGACAAATCTCCCTGTTATTGTTCAAACTGCTGCTGTTGAACCTACCCCTGGAGCTGATTCTGTAATGGTGGAATTAAAGGAACCAGCTTCTAAATGCTGTAATCCTAGAGTTTATGAAGCTATGAGGTTATAATCTGGCAGGTTAGTTACACCTGCTGCTGCTATTTCAAAAAAGAAGTCTGTTTTGGCCGATGGTGATTTGGCAGATATTCCAACTCTTTCTGAGCTGTTAGAAGTTGAAAAACAGGCTGATAATGTTTAAATTGATAGTTTAAAGATTGGTGGTTTGTCTGAAAAGACTCTTGAGAGTGCCAGTGCACCTGTTGGGCAGGTTCCTGCATCTGTAGAGCATGTTTCTGAAGTTGTAGTGAAAGAGCATGGTTCTTCAGTTACAGAGCTTGTTTCTGAAGGTGTTACTGATACTTTAGGATCTGGAGGTGTGATAGAACAGGGGACTCAGTTTGAGGTGGATCCTGGTGCTATTGCAAGTGATGTAAGTAAGGAAAATGCTAAGGCTTCTGGTACTAAGCGTATTGATACCCCTACTGAAGTTTTTTTGGGGAAAATGCTGGAAAGGCAGTGGATGATGTTGCTTCTTGGGTTCAAATGGTGAAGAAGAATAGAGAGCCTTTTGATGATGTTGTTCTCTTGATAGATCATGTGGACTGTGTAAATCCAGATACTGTGTTTTTGGAAGAGGAAGATTTAAATGATGATAGTATGGAAAAGTTGAGTCTTATTGGCATCTTTCCTTCCAAATTTCCAGGAAGAGATGTTGTACAAAAAATTGTGAATGCTTGGCCAAGGAAATGCAGATATCATTACCATAATTCAGGGTGGATAGTGTTTCTGTTTGAACAAGAATCTGACCTTACTAAGGTATTGCAGGCTGGTCCTTTCTATGCTTTTGGCAAGCCTTTGCTCTTAAAAAAGATGCATGTTTTGTTCAATTTTAGTAAGGATGCTTGTACTATGGTTCCTGTATGGATCCAGCTGCCTAATGTTCCACTAAGGCTATGGAAGGATAGAGCATTGAGTAAGATTTGTTCTTTTCTTGGAAGTCCACAGTATACTGATAAGGTCACTGCTACCAGAAAATTTTTGAGTTTTGCAAGGTGTCTTGTAGAAATTGACTTAAAAATGCCTCTGCCCTCTGTCATTCCTATTATTATGCATGATGGAAAGGTCTTAAAGCAGCCTGTTCAATATGAAGAAATGCCTAAGTTCTGCAAAACATGTAAAAAGCTAGGGCATACTGAGGATGGACATGATGATACCAAGACTGAGGTCCCTGCTTTTTATGTGGCAAGGTCAAAAAAACCTGGGGTTTCCAAACCTAACCCTTCAAAGAAGAAGAAAGTGATTATACTTGAAGATGATGGTAAAAATGATAAGGCCCCTACTGGAAATATGACTGCTGGTGCAGGAGTTGTGCCACCTTCTGGTGCAGTACCCTCTGAGCTTGATAAAGGAAAGAATGTGGACTCTACTAGTACTGGAAAAGATGTAGAGAAACCTGCTACTCCAGTTGCTAATACTTTTGATGTTTTGTCCCCTGATAAAAATAGAATTTGGGCAGATGAGGTTGAGGATGATGATCTGGCTAATAAAGATGGTACTGCTGCTTCTGGATCTAAGAAATCAAAGAAGAAAAAGAAAAACAAAAGGCATAACACCCCTGGTGCTACTGAAAATGATAAAAACAGAAATGAAAGTGTCTCTAGAGGTAGATCACCTCTAGGTAGGCAAAAATGATAGGGTTTTTGGAATGTTAGAGGGTTCAATAAGGCTGTTAAACAATCTGCTGTTGTCAGTTTTCTTAGGCAGCACCAGATTTCCTTATTTGGAATCCTTGAGACAAAGTTGTCTCAAAATAGTTATGATCACTTTCTTGCTAAGAAAATTCCTACATGGAAGTTTGTGGATAATTTTGATGTACATATTAGAAAGAGGATACTTTTGATCTGGGATCCTGTTTTTTTGGAGGTGGAGATCTTGGAGGTGGATGTTCAATGGATACATTGCAAGGTGAGGATTTTAGTCTCTGGAGACTGTTTTCTTATCACTTTTGTCTATGGTCTGCACACTATTGGGGATAGGAGGCCATTGTGGGACAGAATTAGGGAGCTGAGTGTTTTTTCCACTTTGCCCTGGATGGTTTTGGGGGATTTTAATGCAGTGCTTTCTGTGGAGGACAAGTTGAATGGGAATGTGCCTTCTGAGTATGAAATGCAAGATGGTGTTGATTGTTGTCTGGATGCAAACCTTTCAGATCTAAAATCCTCTAAAGAATTCTTCACCTGGAATGCTGCTGGTGTTTTCACAAGGATTGACAGAGTTTTTGTTAATGCTACTTGGTATGACTGGAATATGGATGCTCTGGCTTTTTTTGACCCTCCTGGCCATCATTCTGACCATTCACCTTGCAGAATTACCCTTTCTACTGATTGTGTGCCTAGTAAGTGATGACGGTCAAATTATACCCGTAAAAGTCATCAACATTATCCTTAAATCGGGATTAATAATATATATTATTAATCCCGATTTAAGGATAATGTTGATGACTTTTACGGGTATAATTTGACCGTCATCAACTACCCCCCACTTAGACTTTGATCGTCCCGAACAAAGCATCAATAAGTCATTCCCCAAGACACATTTTCGTGGTCAAATCATACTTATACAAGAAACTCGAGTCAATTCATACCACTTATGCTCATAAGGTACCCATTATTTACTACTCATCATGAATCGAAGTGACGTGTGCATGTGCATTTAGTTTTATCTATTCGTGGCAAGATTAAAGTTTATGCTAACGTCGTAGTCTCAACCTACCAACATCAGCATTCCTACTTCTTAAGCCTCGCAATGGGTAAAGACATGGTGCAATAAGCAAGAGCGTCATCCATAAGGTTTTTGGACTTGGAGACCGAGAAAAATACTCAAGCCTCTTAAAAATTTGAAATTTTTTTTTTGCATTTCCGTAGTTTCAAGCTTTACACCTCTCTCACGGATTAGTGGAAGCATTGAATATTACCACAAGCGCGAAGCTACTTTGGTAATGTTACTACAAGCCCAGTGTTTAACTCATTGAAACACAGATAATTCTCAAGCTTATTACTCCGCTTTGATGGCTAGAAGATAAGAATACATCAGCAGATAAATATCGACTCTAGGTCTGCATAACCAATCATCTATGCAATGTACACATAATTCTTCTTAGTTATTATACTTTGTGCGGAATTCATCGATTCAAATTGAGTAATAAATAACTACTTGCAATAGTTGGCATGAATATCCTTAAGTTTACATTCACATAAGTATCAAGTGATCACGTAATCATGCAACTTGGTTCCATTCCCTATCAATCCTATGTATAAGGACTCAAAATTCTAAGGGTACAAGATAATAAATTTGGCATTTTTTCAAAATTTTTTATTTTTCACATTTTTCACCGTTTCATCCAAAATTTTCAATTATAACACATCATGGCTAAGTCTCCTACCCCCCACTTAAACTTGGCATTGTCCCCAATGTCAAAGAAAAAGGATAATTTAAGAAAAAGACTTTGCTCTGGAAACGGCTCTCAAGCAGATGCAGAATGTAGTTGTAGACCAAGCACGTCGTGGAGAAGCAATCGAAAACCTGTTTAAACGAACCAAATAGAAACTCCACGAAACCTTTAATAACATGTCAATGGAAGTTATAAAATAATGTGGCAGTAATTAGATATAGAATATCCAAAAACAATTTAAGCCACTTTATTTCATACAACCAATGACACAGAAAACCAAATAGTAAAAACTTCAAAACTCACATATCGGCTATCAAGGAAAAAAACTCGTTTATTCCGAACTTAGAATCGGAACATAGCGAGATGAAAAAAAACTTTAACAGTCGCATGCTACTTTATTCAAACAAAACAAAACAAAAGATAGTCTTTAAGAAATAGTTCTGAGTTTATAGTCGCCAGCTCGACTCAACTCAACGATGGTTTAAGTATAGGTGGGATCTTCAAGAGTGAAGACTTCCTCCTCCTTACCTTGACCAAGACCCATGTAATGTTTCACACGGTGTCCATTGACCACAAAAGTGGATTGGTCTTTAAGGTTCAACAATTCAACAGCTCCAGATGGGAAAACCTTACTCACTCTATAAGGGCCATACCATCGTGATTTTAACTTGCCAGGAAAGAGTCTCAAGCGCGAATTGTAAAGAAGAACCAGATCGACTTCCTTAAAAGTGCGGTCCAATATCTTCTTATCATGAAATCTCTTTGTGCGCTCCTTAAATATTTTAGCATTCTCATAAGCTTCCAGACGAAACTCCTCTAGGCGAGTCAACTCTAACAACCTTCTTTCTCCAGCTAAACTCTCATCAAAATTCAACATACGCGTGGCCCACATGGCACGGTGTTCAAGTTCAACCGGTAGATGACATGCTTTACCAAAAACAATCTTATAAGGGGACATACCAATAGTCGTCTTATAAGCGAAATCCTATAAGCCCATAAAGCATCATCAAATCGCAACGACCAATCCTTCCTAGTCGTATTCACAGTTTTCTCCAAAATGCGCTTTATTTCTCGATTTGTAACCTCAACTTGTCCACTTGTTTGAGGGTGATAAGCAGTAGCTAACTTGTGCCTAACCCCGTACTTAATCATTAACTTTTCAAACGGCCTATTACAGAAATGGCTTCTATTATCACTAATAATGGCATGAGGGGTTCCAAACCGTGTAAAGATATTTTTCTTTAAAAACTTCAGTACAACCTTCGCATCGTTAGTATGTGAAGCAATGGCCTCCACCCATTTGGATACGTAGTCGACTGGCACTAAGATATAGCGGTTGGACAAAGACGAAGTAAAAGGTCCCACAAAATCAATACCCCAAACATCAAAGAGTTCCACCTCTAGGATATTCTTCAGTGGCATTTTATTTCTTCTCGAGATATTTCCCGTCATTTGGAAAGAATGAAAAGATCTAGCATATTGATGCGCATCTTTGAACAAGGTAGGCCAGTAAAAACCACATTGGAGAACTTTCGCGACGAGCTTGTCTCCTCCATAATGTCCTCCGGCCTCATAAGCATGGCAATGTCTAAGGATATCATACATCTCTTCTTCCGGCACACACCTCCTAAAGACATTGTCGGATCCTAGCTTAAAAAAATAGGGCTTTTCCCAATAATAGTGCCGAAGATCTTTAAAGAATTTCTTTCTTTCTTGTGGGTTGAGATTTGGTGGCAAGTATTTCGCGGATAGATAATTCACAAATTCTTTAAACCATGGTTGTTTATTCTCTTTCACAACCTCAACACGCGAAGATACTGCAGCGCAATCATCCTTTCCATGTATGGCCGTGATGGAGAATAATTGTTCATCAGGAAATGTTTCTCCAATCTCGGTCATTGGCTCATTATCCTCTAGTTGGAGACGGGAAAGATGATCTGCAACCAAATTCTCAGATCCTTTCTTATCACGGATTTCTACATCAAATTCTTGCAATAGTAGAATCCATCTCAACAACCTTGGTTTGGAATCTTGTTTGGCTAAAAGATACTTCAAGGCCGCATGGTCAGTCCAAAGAGTGACTTTAGATCCTACTAGATAAGATCGAAATTTGTCAAAAGCAAAGATAACAGCTAGAAGCTATTTCTCAGTAGTCGCATAATTCCTTTGAGCAGCATTTAAAGTTCGACTAGCATAGTAGATGGGCCTAAAGATCTTGTCTTTCCTTTGTCCGAAGCAGCACCTACAGCTGTATCGCTTGCATCGCACATCAACTCAAAGGGTAGATTCCAATCAGGCGCAATCAGAACGGGTGCAGTAATAAGCATGCTCTTTAACTTATTGAAAGCTTTCATGCACTCACTAGTAAAAACAAACGGCACATCCTTGGCTAATAATTCGGTAAGAGGTCGAGAGATTAAGGAAAAGTCCTTCACAAACCGGCGATAGAATCCTGCGTGGCCAAGAAAACCTCGCAATGTCTTAAGATTGGTTGGTGGAGGCAGTTTTTCAATCACCTCAACATTTGCTCTATCCACCTCTATACCGTTCTTTGAAATACGGTGGCCAAGTACTATACCCTCAGTAACCATAAGATGACATTTCTCCCAGTTAAGCACCAGATTCGTCTCCTCGCATCTCTTCAACACTCTTGCCAGATGCGTGAGACATGAATCGAAATCATCTCCAAATACGGAGAAATCATCCATAAAGATCTCTAGGAAATCTTCAACCATATCAGCAAACAGAGAAATCATGCATCTTTGAAACGTTGCTGGTGCGTTGCACAAACCAAAGGGCATTCTATTATAAGCAAAGGTTCCATATGGACATGTAAAAGTGGTCTTTTCTCGATCCTCGGGTGAGATATGAGTTTGATAATATCCTGAGTAACCGTCAAGGAAACAATAAAATGCATGTCCGCTCAGTCTCTCGAGCATTTGATCAATGAAGGGAAGAGGGAAGTGATCCTTACGAGTTGCATCATTCAGTTTCCGAAAGTCAATGCACACTCTATGGCCAGTAATGAGCCTAACAGGAATCAACTCATTTAACTCATTGGCTTGTACAGTCAAACCTCCCTTCTTCGGAACTACGTGGATCGGGCTAACCCATTCACTATTAGAAATAGGAAAGATGATTCCCATTTCTAACATCTTAATGATTTCATCCCTTACCACGTTCTTTAATTGTGGAGTCAACCTTCTTTGGGGTTGTACAACCGCTTTCTTTGCAGGATCGACGGAGATTTTATGCATGCAAACACTAGGGCTAATGCCTTTGATGTCAGCTATAGTCCATCCAAATGCTCCACGATACTCTCTCAACACTCTCATAAGCTTTTCCTCTTGTATTTCAGTCAAGGCAGAAGAGATGATAAGTGGCAAGGCCTCATCTTGAAGAAATACATACTTCAAATGTGCAGGCAGAGGCTTCAGTGTTAGATTGGTAGGCGGTTCTTCTAACGAGGTCTTTAAATTTTGTCCGGTCAGTTTAAGTTCAAAGAACTTATGCCAAGTCGGTCTATGGTAGTACTTTTCAACCTCGGTACACTTCATCTCTTCGATATGTCTAGGGGTTCCTCTACTACATCCAGGCCATATCACTTTTTCTTCCTCGCTCTTTTCATATGGCACTTCATCCTCTAACTCAAGGGTAGCCTCGAGGAAATCTTTAATATCCTCATATTGTTGGAAGTCATTGACAAGCTTGTCAATAGAATCCAACATGAAACATGCATCCTCTTCATCATCAGGTGTCTTCATAGTGTCAAGCACGTTGAATGCTATTTCATCCCCATTAACTCTTAACACTAACTCTCCTTTGTAAACATCGATAAGCGTCCTACTAGTGGCCATAAAAGGTCTTCCTAAGATTAGGGGCACTTCATAGTTAGCTTCCATATCCAGCACAACAAAGTCGACAGGGAACACAAATTTCTCAACTCTTACTAGCACATCTTCAACCACTCCACAGGGTTCCTTAACTGAACAATCAGCTAATTGCAAAGTAATTGAAGTCTTTTTAAGGTCTTTCATACCTAGCTTTTGAAAAATGGATAGAGGCATCAGATTTACGCTCGCTCCTAGATCACACAAAGCTTTGTTCAAACATACGTTACCTATGGTGCAGGGAATGAGAAAACTTCCCGGATCCTTGCATTTAGCAGGTAACTTATGTTGAAGGACGGCTGAGCACTACTCATTTAGACAAATGGTTTCTAAATCTAAGAGTTTCCTCTTAGTAGAGACAGCTTCTTTTAAGAACTTGGTGTACTCAGGCATCTCAACAAGTGCTTCAACTAGAGGTATATTGATGTGTAACTTTCTAAAGATATCAATGAACTTCTTATACCTCTTGTCATCAACCTTAGGCTTAGGTTTGCGTGGAGGATAAGGTAAGGTTGAAGGATCGACATCAGTGAAAATAGGGTACTTATTGTTATAAAGCTCAACTCTAGGCCCAGCAAGTTCCTTATAGGTTTCTTGCTCGGGCAAGGTCCCAGAAGTACTTGCTTCCTTGCTTGGCTCACCATCCTTGCTCTCTACGGATTTCTCTTTCTCTTTCAAAGGTGGTGGAGTTACTTCTTTCCCACTTCTAGTCATGATCGCATTCAAATCCTTAGGATTCTTATCAGTGGTGCTTGGCAATCCTCCAGGAGGTCTAGTCGAGACTTGCTCAGCTAACTGTCCTATTTGGTGAGTGAGATTCTGGACTATGGCTTCTTGATTGGTCACTTTAGCATCGGTCTTCTGACAATATTGGCTAAAGTTAGTGGCTAAATCAGCCATTGATTTTGAAAGTTGTCCCATATTGTCAGTAACGACATTACTTAGTTTTTCTATGGCAGCTTCCCAACCAAAAATTTTAGTTTGCTGTGGTACATAATTCGTAGGCGGTTTAGGCCTTTCTCCTGCATTAGGGTCACTATATCGGAATCCGGGGTGGTTATGATTAGGCTTATATCCTCCCCCAATATAATTGGCTTCTTCAGTACCAGCATTCCACTTTGAGGTATCACTTCGATTCCAGTCCCTTTCTCTACTCTTGCCATCCTCTCTTGCATTCCATCTACCTTATTGTTGATAACAGATAGTTGTTGTAAGATTTTGGTAGATGCACTATCCTCAAATATGTCAGCAGCCATCTTCACAGTAGCTATGACATTGCCTCCCCATTGACTATTCATCGCTATTTGCTCCATTTTTCTTTGTGCCTCCTCAGGAGATAAAAGAACAAACGCTCCATTGCTAGAGGCGTCTACTCTAATTTTCTCAGTCTCTCTCAATCCATGGTAAAAAGTTTGCATTAAAAGCCAAAGAGAGATATCATGATGAGGACACTTCCTCATAGCTTCCTTAAAACGCTCCCAAGCTTGATCAAAACTCTCCCCAGGTTGTTGCTTAAATCCTAAGATGTATTGGTGTAACTTAAAGGTCTTTCCTAACGGAAAATACTTATTCATGAACTTTTGCAACAATTGTTCCCAAGTGGTGATAGATCCAGCCACTAGAGAGAGAAGCCATTTCTTAGCTTTATCTTTCAAAGTGAAAGGGAAAAGCTTAAGACGAATGTTCCCCCCCGGGATTAATTCTGGTTTCACAGTGCTAACGATTTCCAAGAAATTTGTCACATGAACACCAGGATCCTCGTTTTGGACTCCATGAAAAGTGGAATAGTTGGTCACCATTTGAACTACATTAGGCCTAGGGTGATAGACTTCCGCAACATCTTGCGGTGCTACGATAGCGGGAATGAATTGCTCAATAGTAGGTGTGGCATAACTTTGCAAAGTGCGCCTCGCAGCTTGGTTTCCATTATTAAGATTGTTCGCATTATTAACATTATTGGCATTATTAATAACTTCAGGATTAATTACCTGGTTCGGATTGACCGGAATGCCTTCCATTTCGCTTCAGATTCAGAATGTTCAGAATGATCGGTTGTATGTCCTTTTTCGATTCGTGCTCGCTTTCCTCAAGATTTGGATCCTCTTCTCCCTGCTCAGCCAGCTCTCTAGCTAACTTTCTATTTCGCCTTGCAAATTTCTCTATTTCAGGATTATATGGCTCAAGCGGTTCCTTCGATTTCCGAGTAGCGTACAGTAAAATAACAAAAAAACAATAAAACAATTAAAAACTCTAAAGGCTAGGCCTTTAACTAGACTTATAATAACAGACTCTATTCACTATATTTACGAATTTACTTTTAATTAAATAAGCTATATTTAATTTAATGACACGAGTCCCCGGCAACGGCGCCAAAAACTTGATGTCGGGTCAAGTAAAATAAAATACTCGATACCTAAATATCACACAAGCAAGAGAACTAGGTTCAATCATAGTATAGTTAGATAGAGTCGAGGTCGATCCCCCAGAGACTCGGCTTAAACGAAATACGACTTATTAAATTAAAAAGCAAATTAAAGGCGGTCTACGACCAACAAATAACGCAGAAAATAAAATTGACACAATAGAAACACAAAACCAACAAAAGACACGACGACACTAAGACACTTGTTTTTATAGGTTTTATAAATGATTAACGAACGGTATTGATAACGCTAGTAGTAATTACTCCCCCATGCTATGTAGATTGATGACGAGACAAAACAAGACATTTAAGATTAATTATTCTGACTACGGGAGTCATCCTCTAAGATAGATCTAGCTCCGGTTAGGCCATCTAGATCATCGTGTCTCCATTACGTGACTTGACATTTTTTAGTCTCCATCTCATATAACTTCTGACACAATTACGAAACTAGGGATGCCGGTATAAACCGTAACCTCATATAAGCAACATTCCTATGATTAGGCGTACTTCTTAGACACCGATTCAATCTCTGTCCTAAATAACAATCACTTTTTGGGTCTCATGTTAAATTACAATGGCAAATAATTAAGTTGATCAAGTTTAATTACTCGTTTGAATTACAAAGCAGAGAACCTGACGTAGTCGAAGCCGTTCACAGACAAATCAAGAACATCACAGATCTTGCTACCAACGAGACATAGGCTCACTGCCAATGGCAAATAATTGTGTTTCTATTGTGTCAATTTTATTTTCTGCGTTATTTGTTGGTCGTAGACCGCCTTTAATTTGCTTTTTAGTTTAATAAGTCGTATTTCGTTTAAGCCGAGTCTCTGTGGGATCGACCTCGACTCTATCTAACTATACTACGATTGAACCTAGTTCTCTTGCTAGTGTGTTATTTAGGTATCGAGTATTTTATTTTACTTGACCCGACATCAGGAAGAAGCCTTTTAAATTCTTTAATATGTGGTAGCAGCATGAAAGTTTTACTGACATCTTGGCACAGAGTTGGGGGCAAGATATTGCTGGAACTGCAATGTACCAATTGTGTAAAAGGTTAAAAAGACTCAAAGAACCTCTCAGAGTCTTGAACAAGAAACATTTTGCTCACATTTCAGTTAGGTCTGAAAATGATCAGAATCTGCTTGGTATTCTTCAGTCTCAGTATAATTTGGGGCCCTCTTACTTATTGGCGTCTCAAATTAGGGATCAGAAGAGGATCTGTATTGACTTGGAGACTGCTGAGGCTTCTTTTTTATCTCAGAAAGCCAAAGGAGTTTATTTGAAACTAAGTGACAGGGGGTCTAAATTCTTCCACTCTATGGTTAAGAGGAATAATGCCAGGAGGCACATTTCCTCTATAAAACTTGTTGATGGCTCTTTTACTACTTCATATGACCAGTGGGAGATGCTTTTGTGGATTTCTTGAATGATGTAAGATCTTAGATCTAAACGAGTTAGATCTACGCGCAGCGGATGGATCACGATTCATACATCACAATACATAATTAAAGGACTTAAACTACTACAAGGGGGTTAAGATCATGTTACCAATAGTAGGAAGAGAAGCCAAGATCTTCCGATGTGTTCTCCAAACGGCGGTTGGTGGACACCCTTCTTGATATGAGAACCTCCTTGATATGCTTCCAAGAAAAACTCCAAGTTTTTCTCCAACCGGGTGGAGCTAAGGATCGAACTCCTTAGCCTTTTTCCTCTATGAATTTCGTGGCCCTCTCTTCACCTAGGGCTCGGGGAGAACTCTCTTTTTATAGGCAAAATCCAAGAGAGAAAACCTATACCCAATCGGTTTAACAAAATAAAAGAGATAATTCTAATTATTATTATCCAACAAAAATAAGAGATAATATAATTATCCTTATAGTTAAGAGATAAATAATAAATAAATTATTTTCTTTTATTTATCCAATTAATTATTTAACTAAATAACTAATTACACAATATGTCATTATCCAAGAAAACTAATTTCTTGGAAAATCCAAGACATATTGGCGCCACACTAAGCCCATCAGGCCCACAGAAAATTTCTTTTCTATGTATTATATTATTTAGCCCAACTAAATAATATCCATGCATATCAATTAATTAGCCCAGGCAATTAATTATCACTGAGTCCCAAATAACAAGATTATTAGTCCGAATTACAGAAGCCACATCAGGGACCATGGACCTATAACCAGTAGCCCCAATAATTAATTATTCATCGAACAGAATAAGTACATTAATTATTAATTCCGGGATTACGCCACCATAAACCCGAAACTGAACTCTACCGATTATAGATGTATACTTATACTCAACCCATAGAGTGAATAAGCGTCCATTGATATAATCACTACATACGGATTAACCCTCCATAGACTGTCCATTCTGAGCGGGAAGTCTCTGCGAACCCGACTCAGAATATCTTATCCTTATTTACCATTAACCCCCTGATGATCAATTAGTTCACATATCTGACTAGTGATCAATTAGTCTAATATGAACTCCCGGGATCGATTACTTTCTTAGGGCTAACAAATAAGGGGATTGTCTTTCTACTTCCCGCAGGAAGGAATGGATTCCATGTCTGTGAAAATCAGAACTACTCACTCATCTGGAGATAGTGCCAATGAGAAGTGGCTTGGAACACATTTTTAAGTGAACCGTAACTAACACATCAAACACTACCCCGGGACAAGCAGCACCCTGTGATCACCTCAGGATTAAGGTTGATCCATATATGATCATCTAATGATTTAATAAGATTCCTCGATTAAGGAATTATATCGATAAATACGGATTAAATCGGTCCAGTCCTATATGAATGCCATCATATATAAATGCCCCACGTAGGTACCCTCTACCGACAGTCCGGATAAGACTATCACACCCTAAGGTGTTCTTGGCGCATTATTGGTGTTTTAATCAAGAGACCCTAAACTCTGATTAAGTTCACCATGGACTAACAGTTTAAGCATATCTCCACTAACTCAATCCTCACGTGTAATCCATACACCGAGTTAAGTGGTTACATACAGATATACTTAGGGTTTGCAGCAGTGTATTACTTTACAAGCACAAAGCAAGTAACTAAGGTGAGATAAATTCTGTCATCCAATATAAAAAACAATTACACAAATTGTCTTTCGGGCACTACACCTAACATTTCTATACTGCTCTTTTGGGGACACAGGCTTCTGCTGTACCAGTTGATGAAGATGTGGTCAATGCTGGTCCTAAGGTTCCTGTTGCTGTTTCTGACCATTTATTGAGGGATGTGACTGCTATTGAGGTCAAGGATGCCTTGTTCTCATTCTCTGATGATAAGTCCCCTGGTCTAGACGGATTCTCTGCTGGTTTCTTCAAAAAATCTTGGGATATTGTTGGTGAAGGCTTCACTAATGCTGTGCTGGAATTCTTTCAAAATGATGCTTTGCTCAAACAGATCAATCATGCAGTCATAGCTTTGATACCTAAATCTACTCATGATGCTTCTGTTGGTGACTTTAGGCCAATCTCCTGTTGTAATGTTACTTATAAGGTGATCTCTAAAATTCTGGCTTCCATGCTTTCTTCCTGACTTCCTGATCTTATTGATGAGGCTCAGGCAGGTTTTGTAGATGGAAGGACTATGACAGACAACATTTTCCTGTGTCAGGAGTTGATCAGGCATTATGGAGTGAAAAGGGGCCCCCTAGATGTTCGATTAAAGTGGATATCAAGAAGGCTTTTGACTCTGTTCACTGGTCTTTTTTAGAGGCTGTTCTGAGGGGCTTTGGTTTTCCTGACAGGTTTGTGAGGTGGATTATGCTTTGTGTCACCACTACTTCTTACTCTCTATCTATCAATGGTGAGTTGAAGGGATTCTTCCCTGGAAAAAGAGGTTTGAGACAAGGTGATCCTATCTCACCCTTTCTATTTGTTATTGGAATGTAGTACTTTTCTAGAATGCTTAGGATTCTTGGAGAGGATTCTGAGTTTAATTTTCATGCTGGTTGCCATAACTTGAAAATTAATCACCTAGGTTTTGCTGATGACTTGATGCTTTTTGCTAGAGGAGATCCTATATCTATCACCTTATTGATTAGTTGTTTGACTTCCTTTGGTGACTGTTCTGGTTTGACTGTTAATCTTTTGAAATCAGAAATGTTCTATGCTGGTTTAAGTGATGATAATAAGGAAGATCTTCTTGATATCACTGGTTTAAAGGAAGGTTTTTTTTTACCTATTAGATACCTTGGTATTCCTTTATGTGCTGTTAGACTGAATGTTGTTCATTATGATCCACTGTTTACTTCTTTGAGAAATTATTTTTGTGGTTGGAAAGGGGCTACCCTATCTTATGCTGGGAGGTTGCAGCTTATTCTTTCTGTTATACAAGGGGTACACTGTTTCTGGTTAGGCATTTTCCCCATCATTGGCAGTGTCAAACTGAAGCTGGACCAGCTTAGTAGGAGATTCCTGTGGGGGGATCTTGCGATTCTGTTAGAACGTCCTTAGTTGGCTGGGATGAGGTTTGTGTTCCCAAAAATGAAGGTGGCCTGGGGATATTTCAGTTGGATGCTTGGAACTTAGCTCTTCTTTGCAAAATCCTGTGGAACTTCCAATGCAAAAAGGACTGTATGTGGGTCAAATGGATTGGTGAGGAATACTTGAAGGCTACTGATATCTGGGATTATCAGGTCAAACAGGGAGATTCTGCCGTGGTCAAGGCTCTTTTTAGAATCAGGGATAGGATTCTGGATGCTTCTGGCTCTTTTGATGCTGTTGTGGATCTGATGAAGTCTTGGTGCACTGGCTCTAGAATTTGCCCTAGGCTAGCTTATGATTTCTTCAGGAGAAAGGGAACAAAATTTTTGTGGTGCAAAACAGTTTGGAACCCTAGAGCTACTCCTAAACACTGTTTTATGTTGTGGATGGCTTTGAAAAACTGCTTACTTACTACTGATAGGCTGATGTTTGAAGACAAGACTTGCTCTCTGTGTGGACTGGTGAATGAATCTGTTTCCCATATGTTTTTCCAGTGCCCTACTTCTTATATGGTTTGGGGAAAAATCAGAATGTGGCTAGGCATTAGTAGGACTTTAGAGACTGTTGTTGGTTCTGTTAGATGGCTTGGGACCAAGTGTAAGGGGACTTATTTTGGAAATGTGGCCAGATCTGCTTCCGTCTCTGTTGTGGTCTATTGTCTTTGGCATATTAGAATCAAGAGAAGATTTGAAGGCATTTTGATGAAGATTCCAGATATCCTGCATTGTATTAAGACTCACATCTATTATATAATGCAGGCTGTTTTTCCTTTGTACACTTATACCCCATGATGTTAGGGTTTTGTACATCTTTTGTGTTGTCTTTTGGTATTTGTTGGTGGCTGTTTGAGATAATTTTCTTTCTCTACACACCTAGGGACAGGCTCTGTGAGTTATGCTCTCATATGACCCCTTTTTGCGCTTTTTGAGTGTTGATAGGGGTTTAGTGGCTGTTGTTTCTGGTAGCATTTAACCTCAGGGGTCTTATGCTGCTTGAAATCAACAAATCTAACCTCTTCTCAACATTTTGTAGATACTAGACTAGTTCTTCTGTTTAGGATGTAGCTCATGTAGTTTGCATACATTGGTTTAATATATTACATTTAACCAAAAAAAAGTAATACAAGCTGGTTGTTGGAAATAAAATTTATGTTTTAATGATGATTCATCTATTATTTTACATTGATAGATTTAACCCCATTGATGAAGTGTCATAACTAACTGTTATAGTGCAAAGCAAAAAGATATCAAGAAATCAATGTATAGGATTTAATAGAGTCTGATATTTGTATAAGTTAAATTAGACAAGAACTGTAATCGATCTAGGATCAAAACTAAGAAAACGAGAAACAGATTTGTTGAGCTGAGTTCATAGCTGAAGATTAATCAGCTTTGAGAACCGACTAAGAGCAGTGGCGGAACCAGGAATTTACGATGGGGTGGTCTTGGCTATCAGTTTGATCTTTATTATGGAGTACTACAAACATATTCTCACTAGTTTTTTTTTTTTTTTGGGTGGGCTTGAGACCACCCCAAACATCACTTAGTTCCGCCCCGACTAAGAGCACACCCACTGAAGAACTGAAGAATGTAAGTTCGCTGAGGGACACAGACTCGGTTGACTTATCTAGAACTGAAGAACTGAGGGTTCAGAATCAATTATTGAAGATTGAAGAACTGAGGGTTCAAACTCAGTTTTGAAGACATAAGCCAAGACTGTAAAGTTAGAATTCAGGAAAGTATGTGATGACCTGAACTGACTTTATGGATCTTGACAGGAGGACTATGTATCATAAGGACAAAGATATCTTAGATGAGTTATGAGTTATGGTGTACTCTGATTAAGTCATAATAATCAGATGAGAAATGGAGTACTATGTTTTTGAAGAAGAGTAAAAACTTAGTTAATGCTGTTGAGCTGAAAAATGACTAAGACAAGCTTTCATGCTGAGGTCAAGGAAAGCTGAAAGAAAAATTGATCGTTATAAAGATAACAACTTTATTGAACGCACAGAAATGTCAGAAAGGACACTGACATATATCAGGACAAGCAGGACCACTAACGGATACAAGAATTCAATTTCTAACGTTCGATTTCATCTAACCGTTCGTAAAACCCCTATAAATAGGTTTCTTCTATCACAATTAGAAGTGTGGAATTCTAAGATTTAATCTAGTTAAGAAAGATTATCTAAAGGGGAAAGTAAAATAAGATAATTCATGCTAAGTGCTTTATTCCAAGATCAAGAAATCTTCAAGTGTTCATAAGCATTCAAGGAAAGATCAAGAACAAAACTAGAAGAGAAACAACAAGCCTGAGCTTATTTTATATCTAGAAGAAGAAGCTTGACACACAATTTGAATCATACTTATTGATTCAAGTCTCAACTTTGATTTTATCAAATGTTCAGACTATGAAACACCAAGAAGGTGTGAAGGACAGTTGAGTGCAGTCAGGAAGACTGTGTTTGTGTAGAGATGGTGAAGAGGCAATTCTACCTTTTAAGGATCAGTGTAGGAAGCTTAGTTCAAACAGCAATTCTACCTGTTGAAAACTGAAGCTGGGAGATTGTGAAGCTAGGGATTAGTGAAGGACAATCAAGCGTTTAGAATTTACTTTGTGTCTTGTAATTGTAAACCTCAAGAACATAGTGGATTTGGCCTCCTACATCACAGGAGAAGAGAGGATTGACAGGATTACACCACCTGGAACCTCTATCATCTTTGTCTTATTTACTTACTTACTTTACGCATTTATTTACTGCATCTAGGATTATATTGCACATGATCACAGACTCAGCAAACATAAGAATCTGAGTTAGCATAGCATTACACTACATTATATTTAGACGAACTGATAAACTCAAGTTTTATTTAAAGGCTTAACTTTATCCGCTGCCGGTTAACTCAATTAAGGATAAGTCAGTTCTGAGTTATACTCAGCTAAGTTAGCTTAACTCCACGCAGATTTAAAGCTAAACTCAATCCGCACAAGATTATGTTTTCAGTTAGGTTTTAAGGACAAGTTTAAACCCCCCCCCCCCTCTAAACTTGTGTTAGCCTTTCTAAGGGACCAATACCGGTTATGACTCAATCAAAGTACATAAATAATATCTAGTTTTTTAAATTGAAATATTAAAAGCAGAACTGAACATTCTGAAGGTGTTAAGAACTGTCCCTCCTAAGAATTAGCATCCGCCTACTACGTGAGTGGAAGCAGATGAATCTTTAGCTCACTCAGGTTCTGCAACTTGATTCAAATCTGGATAGCCCTATAGAGACATGACTTGCCTAGGATTTGATACACAACAAAATTCAAAGGAAGGAACTAGTAAAGTTTGTGAACCATGTGTCAAGAATGGCATTAAGTCCATAGCTAAACAAATTCCTCCAACTGAGTAGCATGCGGAACCAGTTAAATCAGCTCCGAATGAATCAACTAAATTTCAATATCAGTTTTCTTAGAATTGAGCTGCAAACAATAACAAATGTAAATCTTGTTGGTCCTTTGAAAGGCTTTGGTTAAGTTTAGAGGGAGGGGTGAAGAAACTTAACACTTAAAACTTTTTCGGAGTTTAAAACAGATCTGCTGACTACTAGTCTGCTGACTGAGTAGTCTGCTGAATCTAGTGCAGCAGAATAATACTAATGCCTTTTGTACTTGTTGTTTGAAAATGATGATACAAAGTATTAGATACTCAGTAGTGATGTGTGTGAGATTAGTATTGCTTTAGCAGATTGATGTTGATATGACAAGATAAACAAAAATGCAGTAAGTAAATGAGAGAAAAATTTATAGTGGTTCCAGGTGGTGTAATCCTATGATTTTGAGGTAGCAGTTACAAAAGTCCCTTGTCAAGTTCGGTGATTTTTCCTTAAATTGATTTGGCTCTGAAGTCCTTGTAACGTTCTTTTAATCTTCACCATTGATTGATTAATTCATCCAACACTTGATATCCATCCTTATCCATTTAATCCATCAGAAAATTTCTTGGATGGAATTAAATTAATTTGTGTATACTCAACTGATATCCGGTTTATTAGTCTACTAAGATATACACTGGTCAGCTGACTTAAGTGTGCTGTGTTCATTAATAAACACTTAGTTGTCTGATTCTCATCTAACTTTTAATTGTGAAGTTAGAGTACACCATTTTGATTAAAACTAAGTCTCTTTCATCATATGTCCTTTTAGGGAACTTAGACCTTCATTACAAGGTATATGTGATCAGTTTAGGCCATCACAGACTTACATATATTCTGATCCCATATCGTTGGCTTTTAAATCTTCATAACTATGTTTGATCCCTTCGCTTTCAATCTTCAATACTGAGTTTGAACCCTCAACCTTCATTCTTCAGCAGACCCTAGAAAATCTACTGAAAAACCTATTCTAGATGAGTCTGTTGACTAGTCAGCTGACTCCATTACAGTGTTTGTTTGATCCAACTTATACAAAGATCATACTATAATAAACCAATACATTTATTCTAAACATCTTTTTGACTTTTGCTCTATAACATCTAGTTAGGTACTCTTCAATAAAACTACAATATGTCTAACAAATGTAAAGGTAGATCAGCTGCACCTCATAAAAACAACGATGGTATATCAAATGCCAGATCTACAAAAACTGACCCAGATAAGAACCAAAGAAAGACTAATCAAGGCAAACCTGTGAATGTAAATCATTCAAGGAATAACAATCTCAGGGAGAAAGGCAGATTATTTCCTTTTGATTATGATTGGAATTTTTTTGAACCTTTTGCTAAAACTAAAAGGAACAATCATTCTCAACAAATGACTTATCATAAGTCTCAGTTTAGGACCCAGCCTTTGAACTCAACCGAGATATCCATAGAATCCTCAGTACAGAAGTCAGTTTAGACCTCAGTATAAGGTTGTTAACAACAGGCAACAAAATTATGGTTACTACTCAGTTTTCAACAATAAAAGGCACTATGGAAATCAGTTTAGACCAGTATACCTTAGAGAGAATATAAATAAGACACAATCCAAATATAGACTCTATGGAAATGTAGCGTTTATGTATGAAAATAAGTGCAACAATTTTCAAAGAAGACCTTATGGAAATATTCCAAAGATTGTACTTACAACTGACCATTATGGACCCAAACGGACTTGGGTACCTAAAACCCATTAATTTATTTTGCAGGACATATGGTACTTCGACAGTGGTTGCTCTAGACACATGACTGGAAGCAAAGACTGTCTAGTTGATTTTCATGCTGAAGATGGACCAAAAGTCAATTTTGGAGGAAAAGACAAACATGGTTATACAAGAGGCTATAGAAATTTAGTCAAAAATGGTTTGAAGATCATAAACATAGCTTATACTGAAGGGCTCAACTACAACATACTCAGCACTAGTCAATTTTGTGACATTGGTTACAAAGTAACTTTTGGCAAGGAATTTTGCCTTGTTATAAGTGAAACTGCCCATCAAGTCATTGCAGTTGGCAAAACAAATTGTTTTATTTAATAAATGAAAATATTATTATTCATGTATTATTCATATTCACCGATGTGACAATAGTATTTACACTACGTAAAACCCTAAGTATATCGTTTATGTAATCACTTAACTCGGTGTATGGTATATACAACGTACTATTAATGCGCCCGAACACAATAGGTGTGATTGTCTTATCCGGGCTTTCGGTTAAGAGAACCTAATGGGGCATTTATATATGATAGATATATCATATAGGGCCGGACCGATTTGATTAGAGTTCACGATATAATTCCGTAATCGAGAAGTCTTATCGAATCAATGGATGATCATATTTATGGATATATCTTAATCCCGAGGTGATCACGATCAACCGCTTGAATCGCATATGAAGTTTGACTTGACGGTTAAGGATTACACCGAGTCTCCGGGTCCGAATTACCCCATCTTGGCATTGTACCGGATTGAGTGAGTAGTCCGTGTTATCACGTATACGGAATCCATTCCTTCCATTTATGGAAGTAGATAGACAGCCTTTATTTGTTAATCCTAGAAACCGATCGATCGCGCGAGTTCATATTGCACCGATTAGCTACCGGTGAGTTGTATGAATTAATTGATCACTAGGAGGTTAATGGTAAATAAGGATAAGAAGTTCTAAAAAGGGTTAACGGTAACTTCCCGATTTAGAATGAACAAGCCTATGGAGGATTAATCCATATGTAATGATTATATCAATGGACGCTTGTTATTATTCTCGTGAGGAGATAAATATAATCTCATAATCGGAGGAGTGCGATCACGGGATTATGGTGGCATATTCCCGTGATTGATTTATCGAATATAATTATTCTCGTTCGTAAGATAATTATTTATTTGATTTATCGGAGCCACCGATTATTAGTCCATGGTCCCCGACGTGCCTCCTAATATAGCATAGCTATTCTCGGACGTCGAATCCTAATTATATTAATTTAGTTCTTGTTGGACTTTATTAAAACGATATGTGAATTAATTGTTTAGTGAACTATTAAATTAGTTGGGCTAAATAATTAAATATGTGGAAAAGACATTTTCCATAATCTTGGCCCAATTATTGTGTAATGGCAAAATTGATATTGACTAGGTCAATATTAGTGAATTTTCGCCCCAAGCCTTATTTTTGGAACAAGAAATTGTTTTCTTGTGTATTAATAAGACATGTGCATAAAATATTTATTGGATAAATATTTATGGAAAGAAATAAAGATAAATATTATTCTAGATTTGTTCTAGAATATTATGGAATTATCTTTTATTTAATAGGATTATTATAATTGATTTTGTATTAATTATTAAATCCTTGGAGGCTAAGTTTTACTCTCCTATATAAAGAGAGTTCTTCCAAGCCTTATTACACACAATATTTTCGAGTTCCACCTCTTAGAGAGGAGGAAGAAATTTCGGCCAAGAGGGTTGGGGAAAATCTTGGAGATTTTCCGGGTAGCATATCGGAAGGATTCGAGACGAGAATTTCCTTCCACCGGGAGTTGCTTGGATCACACGTATGGAAGATCGTGGTGCTCTTCACACAATCTTTCATTCTTTTCTTTGCGGTTCTTCAACTTGGATTTTGAGATCCAAGAGGTATGTTCTACAACCCCCTTGTAAATGTAGATCTAGTTTATTTTATTACGTGTAATTTGTAGATCTAGATCCTTAAATCGCTTCCGCTGCGGATGATATTACTAACAGTGGTATCAGTCGCCAAGGTGATCTATATTTATACGTATAAAATATTAGATCTAGGAGTGGAAAACATGTAGTTTTTTGTGTCCCAATTTTTTATAGGGGCCGATGCATATGTTATTTTTTTATGTTGCGATTGTTGTGGTTTGAAGAGATGGATTGGGGTTGGTACTGTTTACTCGTTAGATCTATTGTAAGCTCTCTCGATTTAGATCGTTTGAGCATAGGATTGATGTAAAAGTTTTTGTTTTTTTTTATTTCTTTATTTTTCGGCTATTTTTATTTTTTTGTAATTCCGGAAAAACGACGAAGAACGATGATGAACACGAGATGAAGACGGAACTCGAGGTATGGACAGGAGATCGGGGCAGATATTTTTTATTTTTTCGGCGGCAGTACATTTATGGAAAAAGATTTGATAAATCTCTTTGATCAATCCAAATTGATCTTATTTTTTTTTGGCAAGATATGTTTTTTGGAATATTTTTTTTCTTTTAATTTTTTGGCCGTAAGGCCTGTTGATTAAAAAAAATATATATAAATAAATTTCTTTTGGTGCTGCTTGTGATTTTAACAAAAAAAAAATTATTTTATTTTATAAAATAAAGGCCCCTTCTCCTTTTGGGTTCGCGGTTCGTGGTTCAAGGTTTGAAGATCGAAGACATGAAGACAACAAGATTGTAAATTATTTTTTCCTAGAATAGATTAGATACGGGGGTACCAACAATCCATCTCGGTGTTTAAATTTTCCGCAATTTATTTTTTATGTGTTTGATCATAAAATAGGTATAAAATCGGAATTGCCATGACATGCATCATATCATAAATCCACTCCTTGCATACATGTAGAATTTTAATTTTGGTAATTAAAATAGGCATGTATACAAACTCGCGTAATTAGTTGAAATTTAATTAATACGTGGTAATTAATTAATTTAGTAACTAAGTAAAGATCCGAGGACGGGTTATGAAATCGTTAAGCCTTTCGGTGTGTGTTCTCGGTGAACCGCCTTAAAGCCCAAACGAGATCACGTTTTCAATTCGTAGTGTCTACGAGATTGAATGATGGTAAAAGAACAATAAATCTTGGATAAAAACGGTTCGCTTATAGGTTGGGTGGTCAACTGAGCTTCGCTCGACCGACTTAACCCTCCTAGTGTGATGTATGCATGGGGGTCCGGCAAGACTAAGCTACACCGAGAGCGAGAGGGGTGATTCCTTCTTATCTCAATGGGGCTGTCTTGACCCGATTTCGTCCGACTGTCACATATGTTCCAACGAATAGGACGGGTAGGCTTGCCTACGTGACCGACACCATTCGGAATCCTTGATTTTATGTGCTTTTATGTTAACATCAAAAAGACGTGGTTAGTTAACCCACCACCACTTCCAAATTATTGAGTGGGAGCGGGGGAGGCGACAGCCAACCCCACGGCCTCTACTATAGATACAAGTAAGTGAGAGAAGGGTGACGCCTCGCGGCGCTTTGATTTCGTCCCCCTACGGATGGTGTTCACCCCTATCAACATTCATGGCTTGGTCTCCGAAAGGATAGGATTTCTGGGTACTCGCCGGGTCACTGACCTATCCTACGACGGCACACTCGGGGCGTACCTAAGAGATCCGATAAAGTAGGTCACATGCATAAAGGATATTTTTGGTAATATCTAGGCTAAAAAAGGAAGGTAGTCAATGACTAAAGGGATGTTCGATTCTCGTGGGATGTTTGATTCTCACAAGTTATTCATTGATGACATTGTCTCGATTTAACCGTCATCTCTTTGACCTACCCTACGGCGGCACTGAGATGCGAGGTTAAAACCTTGGAATGGTAGAGTAGACTTAATTTTAGTTTACAATTCCTAAAATAAATATAGTGGTGTTAACTTGAATTAATATATGTCATTTTATTTACAGCATTATATCCCTTACTAAATTGCTTAAAATTTATGATTGACTAGTATTGACTTCGTTAAAAAGTGAAAAGTAACTAGGACGTTGAACTACTTAATCGATAATGCAATTATTTTTCGAAAGAGATATTTTCTCTTAAGCCTTTTAAAAACCAGAGTGACATCAAGGTATGTCACTAATGTCATTCGTATCAAACGAAAGACAAACTTAGTTTGATCAAAGGTGATTTCGGACTTTGAAATTCTTCTAGTGAATTTTGAGTGTGTAGTAATTACACGAGTAATTTCCTAATTGAAAAATTGGAAAATCATGAAGTGTTACTAGTTGGACGATATTTGGAATCGATGAACTAGTGGGAGCTTTATGATTTGTTGTTTTTCTAGAACATTAGAAAAGTGTAACTGACTACACACGTAACCGTTCTAATTGAAAAACCGGAAAGTCATGAAATGTCGCTAGTTGGACTATATTTGGAATCGATGAACTAGTGGGAGTTCTATGATTTGTTGTTTTTCTGGAAACATTGGAACTATAGATTTTTCTAATCGAAAAAATCCGAAAATCATAAAAATAAAGCATTGGTCGTTAGACGGCATTTGGAACCGATAAACTAGTGGGAGCTTTAATGTTATGATTTATTCTTTTTTCTGGTATATTAGAAAATCCGAGAAGTCCCCACGAGTAACACTCAAAATAGACATCCCACGGTTCAAGAGTAGTGTCTACTCAAACGAACCGCTGGTTCAAGACTGTTTCCATTCACGGAAAGTCAAGAATGGGATAATATGTCTAAAAGTGTTAGTAATCTAAACTGAGAAAACTTTAAGGCTGAACCGAAAAATTAATTAACTGAAAATCATAGGATAAGGACAGTGATTTGGGATCACCAACCTATGAATCCTTGGCGATTTTCTCGAGCTAAGTTCTTTGGAAGAACAAGGTAGCAGTGCATTTAACGATTAAAGGAGTAAACAACGGGCGCTTAATTTTTGCTAGAATAGGGGAGTGATATAAGGAAATGAATCTCGGATTCAATCCTTGGATATCGCGGAAAATTTATTTTCAGTTTAAGATTCGTTGGAACGAATGGATTTACCTTCTATTTGATAATTTGTTTGCCATATAGAAAGTGAATGTACCATTTGTAGTACGAATCCAAGACTCGGACTTTTGTTTGATAAAGTCAAAACCACTTACAATTGCTGAAATATGTATATAAAACACATCTTAAGAACTATTAAAAGCAATTGGTTTCTATATTTAGATAAACGCTACTTCATATTCCATAGTTAGTGCATAGTCCCTGAAAGACAAGACCTGAAGACTGGCTCAGGGTGATTCCTTTCTCCCGGTCTGGTTATATTGTCTCAAAGGTTCAATGACTAAGTTTCCTTTCAATTGGGAAAGGATAATGGATATAAAGAAGTAACATAGCTCGTTCATGACGACCTTCGGGGTCTGATGAAAGATACAAGCTAGTAGGAGCTTCCGAGTAGTGACTTCTTGTCTGATAACTATTCAAATACTCCGGTAAGTTTATCCAAAATATTTTGAGGCTTCTCTGTTTTCAACAGAGATAGAGTATTCTATACTCGGAATAGGCCATTCATAGTCCTCGGGACTTATGCTCAGCCTGCCTCATTGTGACATGTTCTCACTAAGTGAGAAACCGTTAAATTGCCTTACATAGTTTTTAGATGTGCTACAATACACTGCTTAACTCAATAAAGATATTGGAAGCGAAATAACGGATTACATTGAAATGTAAGACCGAGAAGTCTACCTAGAATATGCTTTGGAATTTACGGATAAGGTGTGGATTCGGTTCACCCCACTTCCATAAATATAAGCATTTAGCACACGGTGCTTGAAGGTAAGACTGGGAATTTCACGCATACGTTCGGTCAATGACCATTCGTGATATATCTTTTAACCTATTGAGTATAAAGGTTAGATACAGGATTCTTGAAATCGGGAAGGGACAGTTATATTGTTGCATCCTTTCTGATAGAATCCATGAACAGCAAAACCTTGAACCTTGAAGTACGTTTACTCAAGGTAGTTACTAACTGATTAAAATCAGACCACATCCAACATCGGTTGTTGGTGATAACACTAAACACTACTAAACTAGATCAGAATTTCGATCCACCCCAGAATGTAGTGGGAGTATGGTTTATCCATTACCCATTACGGGTTCTGCGGACTTTGTAGTCTGAGGATCGATTGATGACCTATGGCTCTTATGTGAGCGATAGGATTCGATAATAGAGGTTGGTTTAATAGCCATAACCCTGTGAATGGAGTTCGGTACTCCAATTCTGTTCATGCTCTTGTAGAACCACCTGAGCGTCTCAGGCCCAGTGGGAGTAATTGGATCTACACGGAAAAGAGTAGAATGAATGGGAAATTTTATCTTTCAGAACAAAGCTTGAGTGGTCTAGAGGTAATTCCCTAAGAAGTAGAGAGTTAATCAGACATTGAACTCTCTTACCACTTAGTATTGCGTGATTTCGTTCGAAAGCAAAAAGAAAATAGGGGTGATTCCCTGAGACTTTCTTGCCAAACAAACGGAGTCTGGATTCATTCAGAACAAAAGGGTATTGCCTTATGAACTTATGACAGGATGACTGTCAAGGCTTATGTCATTTTGTGGATAAAAAGCAAACCTCTCGGTCACTAGAAGTCATATATTTCTACAATATGTGGAGTTGACCAGAATATTGATAAGTCTTTTTGTAGACTGGATATCAATTTTAGTACAGTAGTAAATATATACATATATTAGTGTTTGTGAAGGATAACACTGCACCAATTGGAATCAACATGGGTGTGTTATCTGAAGTCAAAATCTGACAATACCACAATTCTCTGCAACAGAGATTTTGACAACATTCTAAAGAGTTTGACTCAGTCGAATTCATTAGAATAAGTCACTGGTTTCCCATCCATCTTATTGGTTAAGATGATGCATCTGTGTATGCAACATTCAACGAGGAAGTTCTACCCTATGCCTCATGAATGACTCTCTAAATCTTCGGATCATGAGAAATGGGATAGATTCTCTTTCTAGTAAGAGATGGTCAGGTTATTGAACGTCAACCTTGATCGAATCTTAGATTCGGCTGTTAACAAAGCAAGTTTAGTATGTCCTTTAGTATCTTGAAGAGAACGAGGAATAATATGCAGACATATTCATGTGTGAACTTGGATATGTGTGATACACTGATTTTGACTTTAAGTCTGATTGAGGATGATCGTTAAGTCGATCTCGGGCTCAGTGTTTACTAAGTACCACATGATTAGTTGGACCAGTAACGTTTCGATTCTACGGATCGTCTCGAGCCGACAACCTGACTAATCATTAAGACCCATGACATTTAGATGTAGGTACTCCCCGAGTCACTGACCTATCCTACGACGGCATACTCGGAGTGTACTTTGGAATACGAAATGGTTATGATATGCTTAGTGGGTACTAGAATACGGGATGAGTCTCCATTGCTTTAGAGCAAGTGGGAGATGTAGTTTGTTGTATTTTAAATAATAGGGTGTGCTCTAAAACAATTAATCACATGCTTTCGTGCAAGTGGGAGATTGTTAGGTGTGATGCCCGAAAGACAATTTTGTTATTGGTTTATTTAATAAATGAAATGATATTATTATTCATATTTATTATTCTCATATTCACCGATGTGACAATAGTATTTACACTACAGAAAACCCTAAGTATATCGTTTACGTAATCACTTAACTCAGTGTATGGTATATACACGGGAGGATTGAGTTAGTGAAGATGTACTTAAAATACAAGTAGCCCGTAGTGAAGTTAATCGAGAGTATCGGGTCTCTCCTTTAACGTACTATTAATGCGCCCAGAACACAATAGGTGTGATTGTCTTATCCGGGCTTTCGGTTAAGAGAACCTAATGGGGCATTTATATATGATAGATATATCATATAGGGCTGGACCGATTTGATTAGAGTTCACGATATAATTCCGTAATCGAGAAGTCTTATCGAATCAATGGATGATCATATTTATGGATATATCTTAATCTGAGGTGATCACAGTCAACTGCTTGAATCAGTATGAAGTTTGACTTGACGGTTAAGGATTACACTGAGTCTGTGGTCTGAATTACCCCATCTTGGCATTGTACTGGATTGAGTGAGTAGTCTGTGTTATCAAAGATACGGAATCCATTCCTTCCATTTATGGAAGTAGATAGACAGTTCCTTATTTGTTAATCCTAGAAACTGATCGATCGCGCGAGTTCATATTGCACTGATTAGCTACCAGTGAGTTGTATGAATTAATTGATCACTAGGAGGTTAATGGTAAATAAGGATAAGAAGTTCTAAAAAGGGTTAACGGTAACTTCCCGATTTAGAATGAACAGTCTATGGAGGATTAATCCATATGTAATGATTATATCAATGGACGCTTGTTATTATTCTCGTGAGGAGATAAATATAATCTCATAATCGGAGGAGTGCAGTCACAGGATTATGGTGGCATATTCCTGTGATTGATTTATCGAATATAATTATTCTGTTCGTAAGATAATTATTTATTTGATTTATCGGAGCCGCTGATTATTAGTCCATGGTCCCCGACGTGCCTCCTAATATAGCATAGCTATTCTCGGACGTCGAATCCTAATAATATTAATTTAGTTCTTGTTGGACTTTATTAAAACGATATGTGAATTAATTGTTTAGTGAACTATTAAATTAGTTGGGCTAAATAATTAAATATGTGGAAAAGACATTTTCCATAATCTTGGCCCAATTATTGTGTAATGGCAAAATTGATATTGACTAGGTCAATATTAGTGAATTTTCGCCCCAAGCCTTATTTTTGGAACAAGTAATTGTTTTCTTGTGTATTAATAAGACATGTGCATAAAATATTTATTGGATAAATATTTATGGAAAGAAATAAAGATAAATATTATTCTAGATTTGTTCTAGAATATTATGGAATTATCTTTTATTTAATAGGATTATTAGTTTCATAAACTTCCTACTTGTGCATACCAAATCAGAAGTTAGTTGGCTAAGGCACAAGAAATTGAATCATCTCAACTTTGACGACATCAATCTACTGGTCAAGAATGATTTGGTAATTGGATTACCATACATCTCGTACAAAAAGGATAGCTTGTGTGATGCTTGTCAGAAAGGGAAGCGTTTAAAGCAAGCTTCAAGACCAAATCTCAACAGTCAACAACAAGAGTGTTAGAACTACTACACATGGACCTATTTGGACCTTTCACACCTATAAGTGTTAGTGGAAAGAAGTATACATCAGTGGTAGTTGATGATTATTCAAGATACACTTGGGTAATTTTCTTAACAAAGAAGAGTGAAACAAAGAAGAAACTCACAGAACTGATGAAGATACTTCAAAACAAGAAAAGTGTTTCAGGTTTAAAGACTAGATTAGCCAAAAGAACTAAATATTTCAACAATGTGACTATTGAATACTGGAAGAAAATGGAGTGTTACATGAACTTGCAGCTACAACAACACCTCAGAAAAATGGAGTAGCTGAGAGAAGAAACATGACACTCAAAGAAGTTGGTTGACCAATGATTTGTGAATCTAAGTAACCTTAAAGGTATTGAGCAGAAATTGTTTACACAACATGCTTAGAATAGAGCCCTTATGAACAAAAGGTTGGGTAAAACACATTATGAGATATGGAATGGAAGAAAACCAAATGTCTCATACTTTCATGCTTTTGGAAGCAAATGCTATATACACAATAATGGAAAAGATCAGCTCAAGACTTTTCAAGCTAAAGCTGATGAATGAGTATTCTTAGGATATTCAAGTGTTGTCAAAGCTTTCAGAGTTTTGAACAAAAGGTCACTCAAACATGAAGAATCAATACATGTGGTCTTTGATGAACCAAACTTTGTTGGTGATACAATGGAAGACCAACCTGAACAAATTTTTCAATCTCAGTCAGTAAAGAAACTACAATTAGTTTTGTTGACATTGATATAGGAACGCTAAGATTTGCAGATTCCTCATATCAAGATCCGTCCCTGTTACCAATAATTGAACCTATAGTTGTACAAACTATGAAAACTGAACCAGTTCAAGATCAAGGTAATCAAGACTAAGGTGATCATACACTAGAAGCTGAATTTCCTAAAGAACCAGTTCAACCAGATCAACCTCTAGTAATAAAACCCCAGTACATAAATGGATGAGAGATCATCCTTAAAAACAAGTGATTGGAAACATTCAACAAGCAGTTCGGCAAAAGATTTCAGTTAGATGCAATGATAGCATGTCTTCTATCTCAAACTGAACAAAAGAAGATAGAAGAAGATTTGAAAGATCTAGATGGATACATGCTATGCAAGAAGAACTCAACGAATTTGAAAGAAACCAAGTTTGGGAGTTGGTGGACATACCGGATCATGCAAACAAAATTGGCACCAAATGGGTTTCAGAAACAAACTAGATGAAGATGGAAACATTGTTAGAATTAAAGCAAGATTGGTGGCCAAAGGATATTCTCAAGCTGAAGGGATAGATTTTGATGAAACTTATGCAACAGTTGCAAGGTTAGAAGCAATCAGATTATTTCTTGCCTTTACGGCCTACAAGAAGTTCAAAGTATATCAAATAGATGTCAAAAGTGCATTCATGAATAGAGTACTTGAAGAAGAAGTGTTTGTGCAACAACCTCCTGGCTTCGAAATTAAAGATCAAGAAGTTAAATTTTTCAGACTAAGAAAAGCTTTGTATGGACTCAAACAGACACCCAGCGCCTGGTATGAGACATTATCTACGTTTTTATTAGATAATGGTTTTATCAAATGAACCATAGACAAAACTTTGTTCAGAATGAAGATTGGTGAAAGCACTCTCCTAGTTCAAATCTATGTGGATGACATCATTTTTGGATCTGAAAATCAGCAATTTTGTGACAAATTTGCAACTCTCATGAAAAGTACATTTCAAATGAGTATGATGGGTGAACTCAACTACTTTCCAGGACTACAAGTTAAAAAATGGACAATGGAATTTACATTCATCAAACTATGTACACAAAAGAACTGATCAAGAAGTTTAGAATGGAGAACAGTGTAGGAATAGAAACACCATCTGGAACAAATATCAGATTAGATGAAGATAAAGATGGCAAAGATGTGGATCAAACTCTCTAGAAAAGGATGATTGAAAGTCTACTCTACCTTACAACAAGTAGACCGGATATATCTTTTGCAGTAGTTGTCTGTGCAAGATTTCAGAAAAACCAAAGGAAAGTCATTTGACATTTGTGAAGAGAACTTTGAAGTATCGCAAGGATACACAAGGAGTGGGAATATGGTATTCAAGAGATGGAGAATTTAAGCTATTTTCTTACTCAGACTCAGATTATGCTAGATGCAAAATTGATAGGAAAAGTACTTCAGGCACATGTCAGTTACTTGGAAATAGACTTGTGTCATGGTTTAGCAAGAAACCAAACTCAATTTCAACCTCAAAGCTAAAACTGAATACATTGCAGCTGGAAACTGTTGTGCTCAAGTTTTGTGGCTTCGACAACAACTCAAAGACTGATGACGGTCAACTTGGTATCATATTTTGCCACCAACATACACTGTATTTGTGTTCTCAATGGTGATAATATATATTAAATCATCGGTTAATTAGCTAAATGTGATTAAGCCATGTCTGGGGTGACTAAATTGGTATTATGCGTATTAACTGTGTATTTTATGCGTTATTTGACATAAATAGAAGCTACTATGTGTGCTATGGTTTTATTGATAGATGAACGAGTGTTTGGAGCATCATTTGGGCTAAATGTGAGAATCAATTGATAAAAATAGAATGGAGCTGAAGGTTGAAATGTTTTGAGCCGAGATTGGACCCGAGAATCTGATTGGTAATGAAACTTAGGTCTAGCATTACGAACGGATTCTGGTGTAGACTTGTCAGAAGGATTGGGCTTAGGGAATCCCAGAACCTTTCAAGTTAAGCCAGCAAAAGAAAAAGGACAAAAATACCCTCGATTAATCGGGAGATGCTGCCGACTAATCGAGCCTCCCAGAATCTTCCAAAATGCATTTTCTTGTCCTCCAAGGATTGGGGTTTACCTTAGGTTTGTTTATACACCTACATAAGGCCATCAAAGCAGCATATTTGTAATCATCATTCATTCATCTATGCAATCATTATTCTTATTCTTTCCTTCATCAACTAGATACAATGTAGTCTTTTGGTGAATAAATTCTTCTTTTCTTTTCTTCTTTTCTTTTTTTGCAAATAATTCATGAATCTTTCATTATTGAATTATTCTTGGTTTATATTCGTTGTGGATCAATTCGAATCTCTGGAGAGATAGATAATTGAGGAGTAGATTTGATCATCGCCATGGGTAACATCTATTCCAATGTTTTATTTCTTTTCTTGGATTCATGATTGTTCTTGTGATAGATCTAGACTATTCTTGCATCTAATTAACTATGCATTAATTAAACAAACCATAATCTTTATTATTCGATTCGTTCATATTATACGCAGAATTACGGGTTGCCTTTTATCGATTAGACGACGGTCTTTGTCGACGAATCGAGATACCTAGTAAATCCTAATTCTGTGGTTTGACGTCAACTACGTTGATCGACAGATCTAATTTACATGTTTTTAGCATGATCACCTAATTGCAGGTCATCAAAAATTAACATGAAGGACTGTTAGTGAAGTGTTATTTAGAACATAGTCTACATCGATCTCTAGGATCGTGCTAGTCATAGTCGATAGCTACTTAGGGAGGTTCTCGGTCATGAACCGGCACTCTCAACAACTTATTTCGTGTGGGTTAATACAACCAACGAAGAAGGTTAACTACACATAGATTTTCTGCTATCCTTATAGTGGAAGTAGATAGGGTTAAGAGACTGCACCCGTAACATAATTACAAATATAGATCATATAAGGATTAAGGGGCGATTAGTTATGAATAGTTTGGTTAATGTCTTTACAATATATGATTGGCTATTGGTTTATTTGCATGTCTTTTTTTACTGCTTATTTATGTTGGTCAATGACCACCCCTATCTGGTTGGTCTATAAATTCTAGTGGTGTTTAACATTATTAAATTATAGTCTCTATGGAATCGACCTTGACTCGCCCTTGCTATACTAAGATTGACCTAGTCCTCCTGCTAGTACTAAGCGACTTACACGCGATCAAGTTTTTCGCGCAGTAGCCGGGGACTATTAGTTGAATTTTTAGGCATAACCATTAATTTATAGTTAACCTTTTTTTTATCTTTTCGATAATTGAATAAAAGTGTGAAGGTTTTTTCATCACCATGTTCCTAAGGATGTTGAGCAAGGGATGTACGGGAGTTTTTTTTACTTCGAATGATTTTTTTGTTATCATTTTCTGTCTTGAGACTTTTTATTTTTATTTGGAGTCATTTAATAGTGTTGTTGTGTTTAAGTAATTAAGTTGTTATGTATTGTCTTAAATTGTTTATTGCACTTCTTTTTTTAGTTGAGCAATTTATTCCCATATGACTTAATGATTTGGTTACTTATTCACGTCTCGTGGTACTAATGGCATTTGTGCAAGAATTGTTTGTATTAGTCCTTTGGATAAGACAACTTTGGTTCCAGTTCGCTGACATGATTTGCTTCAGACATTAGCCGAGTTCTTCTATTTTCCAAAGCTAAGTGTTCTTCTTCTTCCAACTTTTTATTGCTTTACTTTTCACATTAGGGACAATGTTGAGTTTTATAGTAGGGGGTAGGCATAATACATAGTTTGATAAAATTGAGACACACATACACTTACTTTTGTGAATTTTGAATTTTTTGAATTGAATGAAATAGAGTCCTTAAATCGTTGAAACTGCGTAATTACAAACTCAATTCATTAATGATGAATAAGTGTTTGTCAACTATTTGAAGTAGTGGTTTATTAATCATCTATCTCGTAGTGGAATCGACCTTTTTAAACACGTATAACTCACTTCTTCAGTATGTAGTATAGATGACGCATTATTCAATTTAGTATAAAAGAATGAGCTTGTGTTATGTTGCATGAAGTAGTGACTTATTAATTTTTATTTTAACATTGCATTCAATTTTTGAGCACGTAATCTAAGTGAGAAGTATTTGGATATGATGAAGAGTTATCTTAGACCGGGAATCGATATTTATCGGTGGATATACTTTAATCAATTGTTGTAGGATGATGGTAGCATCAATGAGGCCACAAAAGGTAAAACGGGATACAATGGGCTTGTGAGAGTGAGAGAAAAAATAGTGAGACATCTACGAAAAAAAAAAAAAAATACATATAAAAAGAGTATAATAAAGGAAGCGAGGGAAGCGAACTCGTAGCAAAAAGGGCACAACCCTCGCCTAAAAATAAAACAAATGAGGACCTAAGAGTAATACTCGGTCCCTAGGTCCGCAAGGCATAAGTAAGGTTTCATGTTGTTTTCCTAAGTCTGAACGCAAGAGGAGCGAGTAAGCACATTGATAAGTAAAGGTTGTGGGGTCGCTATAACTTTATTCTTTTCTTGAATGCACAATCACAAAAGACTTATCACACGACACACTGATGCATTGGTAGGTGATGATTAATGGGGAACATATAGATGTGTGCATGATTCATGTTTTTCCTGAAATCCTTATTGATATAATGTGATTCAGTCCGCGTCAATGTTATTTGACAGTTATTCACACACACACATCGGTTCTACTACGAGATAGTGCTTAATAGCTTACTAATGGATATGTGTTGACACTCATCTTATTTAGAATTCTTGAATGAGTTTGTTCTTAATCACTTTGTAACTTTTTATGGGGTTTGTTTGATTTTGGTTTTGCTCGGGACGATCAAAAGCTTTGTGGGGGGTAGTTGATGACGGTGAACTTGGTATCATATTTTTCCACCTACTTACCCTGTTTTTGAGTTCTCAATGGTCATAATATGTATGAAATCATGGAATAATTAGCTAAATGAGATTAAGCCACATCTGGGGTGACTAAATTTGAATTATGTGTATTAACCGTGTATTTTATGCGTTATTTGCCATAAATAGAAGATACTATGTGTCTTATGGTTTTATTGATATATGAATGAGTGTTTGGAGCTTTATTTAGGCTGAATGAGAGATTCAATTGATAGAGAATTGAACGGACCTGAAGGTTGAAGTGCTTCGAGCGGATATTGGATCCAAGAATCTGATTGGTAACAAAACTTGGGCCTAGCATTACGAACGGATTCTAGAATGCACTGGATAGAAGGATTGGGCCTAGGGCTTTCCAGGACCTTCCAAGTTAAGTCGGCAGAAGAAAAAGGACAAAAATACCCTTGATTAATCGGGAGTTGCCGCCGACTAATCGAGCCTCCCAGGATCTTCCAGAATTCAGTTTCTTGTCCTCTAAGGATTAGGATTTACCTTAGGTCGGTTTATACACCTATATAAGGCCATCGGAGCTGTGGATTTGTAATCATCATTCATTCATCTATCGAATCATTATTCTTATTTTTTCCTTCATCAACTAGATACATTGTAGTCTTTTGGTGAATAAATTCTTCTTTTCATTTCTACCAAATAAATCATGAGTCTTTCATTATTGAATTGTGCTTGGTTTATATTTGTTGCGGATAAATTCGAATAGCCGGAGAGAGAGTGAATTGAGGAGTAGATTCTTTCTTCGCCATGGGTAACATTTATTCCAATGTTTTATTTTTTTCTTAGATTCATGATTGTTCTTGTGATAGATCGAGACTATGCTTGCATCTAATTAACTATGCATTAATTAAACGAACCTTAATCTTTATTATTCGATTCATTCATATTACACGCAGAATTATGGGTTGCGTTCTCTCGATTAGACAATGGTCTTTATCGACTAATCGAGACACAAAGTAAATCCTAATTCAGTGGTTCGGCATCAGCTATGTTGATCGACAGATCTAATTTCATAATTGCATGTCATCATAAATTATCATCAAGGACTCTTAGTGAAGTGTTAGTTAAGACATAGTCTGGATCGATCTCTAGGAACGTGCTAGTCATAGCGATTAGAGAGGTTCTCGGTCTTGAGCCGGCACACTCTAGAACTTATTGTGTGTTGGTTAATACAACCAACGAACGAGGTTAACTACACATAGATTGTCTGATGTCCTTACAACGGAAGTAGATAGGGTTAGTAGACTGCACCCGAAGCTTAATTACAATTATGGATCATATAAGGATTAAGGGGAGATTAGTTGTGAATAGTTTGGTTAATACCTATTCAATATATGATTGACTCTTGGTTTATTTGCATCTCTTTTATTTACTATTTATTTATGTTGGTCAATGACCACCCCTATCCGGTTGATCTATAAATTGTGATGGTGTTTAACATTATTAAATAATAGTCTCTGTGGGATCGACCTTGACTCACCCTTGCTATACTACGGTTGACCTAGTCCTCTTGCTAGTATTAAGCAACTTACACGCGATCAGAGACTACGGCATTGAAGAAGTATTAATGCCAATTATGTGCGATAAAGCAAATGCAATTGCCATAACTTAGATCCAGTTTTGCACTCAAGGACGAAGCACATTGATGTAAGACATCACTTTATAATGGATCATGTATAGAAGAAGGATGTCACACTTCTCTACAAACCTACTGAAGATTAATTGGCAGATATATTCACAAAACCATTGGATGGAGACATATTCGCCAAGCCAAGAATTGAACTAGGAATTATCAAAGTTAGTTGAGTCAGTTACTTAACCAAGATCCGTCAAGGGGATTGATCTTTTTCCTGTTGGGTGAGCTCACTTGACAGATCAGTCACTAACATCAACTATCTCAAAACTGACCAAAAAATTAAATTTTGAGAGAACTGACATTTTTACTCAAGGCAAAAGACTGACTATCAAAACTGAAGACCTGTTGAAGAGTCAAAGAAGGTCAAAAGTTTAAATGAATGTATTCGACAATAGTCACATCACATTAAATTACAACCATAAATGTCAGAATCTGTTGCGTGTCTACTCTGAAAATGACAAATAGTACATGCATCAAATACACAAAAACTCAGTGAAATTTCAAATGGTACTACACAATCTTATATAGATCGTGCAAGCAAATCTACTACCGTTTGTCATTCTCTCCACTCACAGAATAGAAAATTTCTTCAATTTCTTTAAAAGAAAAAGAAAAATGGCCTGCAAACAAATTTCTCCACAAGAATCAAGATTGTTAGACAAAGGAGAAACCTTCTCCTTAGAGAAATTTGAGAAAGAATGTGATGAAACTCTCCTCGCCAGTTTACCGTGTAAGAAAATTCAAAATATGCAGGGCCTAGAAAATTTGTTAAACATCAAATTAAAGAATGATTTTGTTGTTGAAGCAATTTTATAGTTTTGGGAGAATATGAAGATTGTGAGGCATTCTCTCACTACAACCGTTCATGGAGAAAAAGTCTATCTTAGTGCAAAGATTTTACGACCATTATTTGATTTCAAGAAACCAATTGTGATATCAATTAATCTAGTCAGTTTACCGCTCAAGCGTGAAGCATTTCTTTCTCAGACCTCCTCAACCAACAAACTAGCTGATGTTTATTCAAGTATGGATAGTCTAAAGCCTGAAGTTGCCCTACTCAACAGATGGATTACCAAAGCCATCATTGGATAGTTTCAAGGACTATATTGATTATCTAATGACATGATCAATCTGATGAATATCATCTGGGATCAGTTAAACTTTAATTGGGTGGGTTATGTCTTCAATCAGATCAAGAAGCAACATATTGAAGAACTTGAACTAATCAGAAATGCCAAAGATGAAGGAAGAAAGAAAACTGGCAGAATTCATCTAAAGAAATCACTCAGCTTAGTAATACAATATTACTTGGAAGCGGTTAAACGCGGAATAGAAGCAGAACAAGCTACTGCATCAGGCAAAACCGAGAAAGTTGCAGTAGTTGTAAGTTCATAAAAGAACCTTCAAAGGTAAAAGGAAAGAAGATTGTGTTAAATCACATAGCTGAACAAAAAATAGACAAGCGCAAAAACTGACTCAGAAGGAAAACGAGAGTAGTGGAACGAGCCTTGTTCCCCGTTTCATCAGTTTATGTAACTGAAACAAGCAAAGAAGCAACAATTGAGGGGGAACAAGAACTTAATATAACATTTTGGATTTGTTATGTCAGCTGAAGGTGTTTCTCTCATGAAGCAAAAGATAGCAGAGAAACATGTCTATGTTACAGATATCACAAAAAAGACACAACAAACAAATAAGGCAGATAGCTCCATTGCACCAGAAAGGATAATCAACCTCATGAGGATGAAGTTGAAAACTTTAGACAATCAGGAATCATTCAGAGAAGCATTAAGATCTAAAGAAGAATGGTTTCTGAAAATTCTTGAAGTAGAGGACATGTATGCATTATTTCCCATATAAGAATTTCTCACAAGACGCTACAAGCTAAAAGAAGAAAAAGCACAACAAAAGAAGAAGTAAGTTGAATCATCTGAACTTAAGGAGAAACCAAGAAATGATGACGATGAAGATAAGGATGATAATTCAAGAAAGCTGACAGAAAAAGATTCAGATAAGCAAACTGGTAGAAATAAAATTTTAGTTTTGATGATTATTCACCTTATTTGTTTAATTGATTGTTTACACCCCATTGATGAAGTGCTGAAAGCAGCTGTCATAGTGAAGAGCTAAAAGATGTCTAGAAATGAATGTATAAGATTTGTTAGAGTCTGATCTTTGTATAGGTTATATCGGACAAGCACTGTAATTGATTGAGAGTCATAGAACTGAAAACTTGAATTCATTAAGAAAACTGCAAATCACACTAAAATGACGGTATAAAACTGAAAGTGCTACTCAGAGCAAGAAATTAAGATTTACTCAGAACAGAAGAAGGTAAGTTTGCTGAGGGACACGGACTCAATTCACTTATCTATAAGCAGAAGGCCGAGGGAACAAACTCAGTTTAGAAGGCTGAGGGACATTGAGTCAGTTATTTTATAATGAAGAACTAAGGGTTCAAACTCAGTTTATGATGATTAAAGCCGAGAATGTAAAGTTAGTATTTAGGTAAGTCTATGATGGCCTGAACTGACTTTATTGATCTTGTATGTAGACCTAAGATACATAAGGACAATGATATCATGGATGATTTATAAGTTATGGTGTACTCTGATTAAGTCTATATAAACAGATGAAAAATAGAGTACTAAGTTTTGAAGAAGAGTAAATACTCAGTAAATGCTCTAGACTTAAAACTGACCGAATCAGTTTTCAAAGCATAAAGCTGATCATTCTCATTTACTCAGTTTTAAAGTTGAAGACATCCAAAAACTGAAAGAAAATTAGAACGTTCCAAATCAAGCACTTTCATTGGATGATGGACAGACTTGTCGAACGGTCACGGATACCTGACATATAGCCATTTGATAGCTAACAAGGATTCAGAATTCATACAAGATGAACGTTGAATTGCACACTATAAATAAATGACTTTGCAACAAGGATCAAGCAACCGAAGAGACATTAATTTTGCAAGCATCAAGCATGATTCCAGTGCATTCAATTTAATAGCTATTATCATCGTGCTCACCAAGAATTATCAAGAAATCTTCTAAGTGTTCAAGCCCCAATGATACAGACACTTTGAAGTACCACAAGCAAGAATCATTTATTTGATTCTGAGCCCAACGTTGATTTTAATCAAAGGTTGTGATTGTGAAGCAATCCGGTCTAGGATTTTCCAAGGACAATTTTTGTTTTAGTAGTCGGATAGACTATGTTTGTGGTGGAGCTAGAGAAGAGGAAATACTACCCTCGAAGGACCAGTGCAAGTAGTTGCATAGCAGCCATACTACCTGCTCTTTAGTTGCTTATATAGTGAAGCTAAGGTTTAGCCAAGGACTATCAGATTAGGACTTTTTGTAACCGATCTACCTCAAAGAGTTCTAGTGGAATTTTTCCCCTACATCACAGAGGTAGAGATGACTGATAGATTACACCACCTGGAACATCTTTAATTCTTACTAACTTTACTTTACCCATTTAATTATTCTTATTTACATTTCAATATTTGTGATTGTTTTTATACAGTTTGTTCAAACATATAGAACTGATTGATACTCACACAGCACACAAACTGACATTCACTAGAATTCAGTTTTGCATATCAGCTTTTTCGTAGATAGAACAAGATCAGTTAAAAAGGCTAAAACTTAATCCGCTGTCGGTTAACTCAGTTTCAGCATAAGTCAGTTTGACTTATACTCAACTCAGTTAGCTCAACTCCACACAAGTTTAAAACTGAACCCATAGTGTTTTCAAGAATCCAGTTTGTTGTTGGTGACAAGTTTATTCACCCCCCTCTAAACTTGTGTCAGCATTTTCAAGGGACCAACACAAACTAAATGCGGAAATGTTAATCAAAAGAAGTCAATTGATCAGCAAGAAGGACTGTCAGTTGGGTCATAGACAACTGAAAATCAACAGCAAACCGAAGACAATGAATGAGCCTTCATGGTTTTTGAACCTCAAACTCAGTCAACAAGGATGCTGGTCCAACTGAATTCCTAACATCCGATGAATTGAGCAGGTTACAAACAACTTTGGTAGATCTACTCAATCAAAAGGATGATTACAATAGTCTTGTGTCAAAGATCTCTGGGTATTTAGATTACAAAAGAAAGATTGATGTAACTGTGAATTTGAAATTGGACATACTTACACAAGTTACATCAAACTCATCTTTAGAAATTCTCCAACTCAAAGGAAAATTAGAGAAATCAATGTGTGAAGATAGTGAAATCAGTGTTCAAGCTGAATGGCACCTCAATCAGAGATTTTATAGCTTGGAAACACAGTTAACAAAACTATACACCTCTCAAATGGGCATTGCAAATAATCAAAAACTCACTAATGAGTTACTTGTTCAGTTGAATGCTGCCAAAAAGGAGGAAGGAGAAGGAAAAAATCACAAATTGGAAGCTGAGATAGCAAACCTCAAAGGTGATAAGGGAAACCTCAGAGATCTTGAAGTACAAAGAATATGGTGATAAAAGGGTAGCTCTCACAAAAGATCTATGGATGGAATTCCAAAATTTTTACAATCACATAAAGGCAAAGTACATACATAAAAGCTATGAATAATCTTTGGTAACCTTTTTGTCAAATAAATTCTACTCACAGAAGATGAAGCAACACAAGAAGATTAGAAGAATTGAAGAAAGGTTTGCAACCAAGGATAGAAGAGAACATGACATTGAAGAATTTGAAAGTTATTACAGAGACAATAACGATATTCCGAAATTAGCATTATTGAGAAAGTGGAAAGAATCAAGCCAAGTTGATTACGATAAATTATTTTCAAAAGAAGACACAGCCTTAGAAGCCGAATATATGTTGTATGATAAGGAAAGAATATATGTTTTGACTACACGTCAAACTTAGAAAATTTGATTTGAAAATGTAATTTTGAAATCAGTTGTGTATTGAACCAGTTTTTGAAATATCTAATGATAAATCTAGTTTCAGTTTTACCTTGTTTTTATTAGTTAAAGATTGTTTTTATCTTTAAGATTTTCTTTTAAGGAGGGTTTTGGCATCATCAAAAAGGGTGAAATTGTTAGAAATAAAATTTGATGTTTTGATGATGATTCATCTACATTTATTTAATTGTTTGTTTACACCCCATTGATGAAGTGCTGAGACTAACTGTTGTGGTGAAAAGCTAAAAGATGTCTAGAACTGAATGCATAGGATTTATTAAAGTATGATTATTGTATATGTTATCTCATACATTCACTGTAATAGATAGGGAGTCGTAAAACTAAAATCTGGAATTCATATGAAAAATGGATATCACACCAAAAATGAAAGTAACTGAAGTGTTCCTAAGCAACTGAAATTGGAGAAGGTAAGTTCACTGAGGGAACAGACTTGGTTGTCTTATCTAAGAGTTGAAGGTTGAGGGGATAAAGTAAGTTCTCAAGGCTGAGTGACACAGACTCGGTTATTGAAGACAAAAGAATTGAGGGTTCAAACACAGTTTATGAAGACCAAAAGCCGAGAATGTAAAGTTAGAATTCAGGTAAGTTTGTGTTGACCTGAATTGACTTTGTAGATCTTGTATGAAGTCCTAAGATACATACGGACAATGATATCTTTGATGATACATACGTATATGGTGTTCTCTGATCAAGTTAATAAAGATCAAATGAAAATAGAGTACTAATTTTTTAAGTAGAGTATAGAACTGAGTTAATCCTCTATATCAGTTGAAGACTGAAAACTGACATACTCTGTTTTAACAAATGTCTGTCAGCTAAATCAGCTCTACATTTAAAATCAGAACGTTGGAAGTCAAGCATACCAATTGGATGAAGGACTGACATGTCAGAACCGTCACTGACAAAATATGACAATATGATGGCATATTCCAACGGCTACAAGGATTCAAATTCAAATAAGATGAACGTTGGATTTCACACTATAAATAGAGGACTTTGCTACAAGGATAAAAACAGAATTTACAAGAATTAATTCAAGGAATCATATTACTACAAGTCTGAATATTCAAGCTATCATTACGAGCTAATAAGTTATCGATCAAGAAATCTTCTAAGTGTTCAAGATACAACGAATTATTCAAGAGTTCAACACTTTGAAGAACCACAAGAAAGAATCAATTACTTGATTCAAGGACCCAACTTGGATTTTATCAAAGGTTGAGACTGTGTTATGGTGGAGCTGGAGAAGAGACAATACTACACTCTACGGACCCGAACTCAGTTTTGCATTCAAGCCTTTTCATATCATTTTTAAAAGGCTATAACTTAATCCGCTGCCGGTAAACTCAGTTTGAGCAAACGTCAGCTAAATTTACTCAACTCTGTTATCTCAACTCCACACAAGTTTTAAACTGAACCTAGTTTTTATTACAAGTTCAACTTTTAGGTAACAAGTTTATTAACCCCCCCCCTCTAAACTTGTGTCAGCCTTTTCACTGGACTAGCACTCTCCAGAAGCAACTCTCGGCCCGGGAGGATGAGCTTAAATCCATGGAGGACAAATTTGCTGAGGAGAAGAACGGGATGGAGCAGGCCACGGACAAGCTTCGAGCTAAGAAGGATGAGTTGGAATCTGTTGTTCAATCTCGGATTGTCAAGGCCATTCAACAGTATAAGGCTTCAGAGGAGTTCACTAAGGCTTTGAAGATGCTGCTCCGTCCGGTCCTGAACCACGGCTATACTTTAGGCATGGAGGAGGCAAAGGGTCAGGTTGATGACCTTGTCATGGACGACTTCCCTGCCAAGGCTTTTTATAAGCCTGGGATAAGTGCGGTCTACGATGAGCATTTGAAGGACTTTAAGACAGGAGTGGACATCGTGTCAAAGTACTCCCACCGATCTACGGCTGCTCCTACCTCGATTTCTACTTCCTCAGAGCCACAATAGTGTCTAGCCCCCAACTCTTAGTCCAGAAGGCTTGTGGACTTTGTAATTTTTGTTTTGAAATTTTTAGCCTGCACTATTCTAATAATACAAGCAATATTTTTTTTTTCATTACTTTCTTTAAGCACTTTTGAGCACTTTATTTCAGTTTCTCTTTGATGGTGGGGTGTCTTTCCGCCTAGTATTCAATGTATTAACTTGTAGTTTTGGATGACATACTTATAGTTTTGTTAAGTTCTTTAATGCATTAACTTGTAGTTTGGATTTTTCCAACCTTGTTGAGTCTGACCTGTGGAGCTCAGTTGATTAGTCTTGTTGTCTTCTATTTTTGTTGGGTCCCACACGTGGAGCTCATGTGGCAAGTCCTACCGACATAGCGATTAGAGCGGTGTCCGTCTTGCGGAGCGCGGCTTTTCTGTCCTGTAGACTAAATGTTTTTGCTGACATGTGTTTTTCTAGACCGACCTGTGGAGCTCATATGTCAATTTCAGTGATCAAATCGGAGTCCGTCCTACGGAGCTCGGCTTGTCTGTCTTGCAGACTTTAATGTTTTTGCTGACAATGTTTGATGTGTCCAACCTGTGGAGCTCAGTTGTCAATATTACAGATTAGAGCGGAGTCAGTCCTGCGGAGCTTGGCTTGTCTGTGCTGCAGACATGAATGTTTTTGCAGACATATGTTTGCTAAGTCCGACCTGCGGAGCTCAGATGTCAGTTTTAACGATTAGAGAAAAGTCCGTCCCACGGAGCTCGGCTTGTTTGTCCTGCAGACTTTAATATTTTGCTGACATATGTTTGTTGAGTCCGACCTACGGAGCTCAGATGTCAGTTTTAGCAATTACAGCGAAGTACGTTCTGTGGAGCTCGGTTGACATATGTTTGTTGAGTCCGACATACGGAGCTTAGATGTCAGTTTCAGAATTTATAGCGGAGTCCGACATTATGTCAGTCTTTTTAATGTTCTTGCTGACATATGTTTGCTGAGTCCGACCTTCGGTGTTCAGATTTAGCGATTAGAGCAGAGTCCGTCATGCGTAGCTTGGCTTGTCTGTCCTGCAGACTTATTGTTTGAGCCTTTTGCAAACTTAGTACGCATCCGTTTGCCTTGCAAACTTAGTTAAGACTATACATAATGGCAAGATAAAATTGACATAATATTGAAATAATGCGAACTTGGTACTCACTGAGCAGAATTTATTGAATCATTGTTCGAAAATGAAAAGACTGTGATGAAGCTGTGAGAATAAAAACATTCGGAACCTACCGAGCCTCTTAAGTCAAGACCACACCCTTGGAAGCTCCTGGCTGCCTTGATGTCCCCTTTTATCTCTACAGAACCTTCAGTGGTCGGGAACTTTAGGCTGATGTGAGCTGGGGAGATAACAGCTTCGAGATCGATTAGTGCAGGCCTTCCCAAGATGATATTGTACGCGGAAGAGGCTTTGACTACCAGATAATTGACCATAAGGATCATGCCTTTTGGTTCTGGTCCAAAAACTGAACAGTTGTGCTAAAACAAGTTTCATCTCGGCCTCCCTCAGCTTCATAGACTTGAAGACATAGTAGTAGAGGATGTTGACTGCACTTTCCATGTCTACGCAGATCCTTTTCACCAGATTTTTATGCACCATGGCCTCTATGACTAATCCTTCATTGTTTGTGACCAGAGGGAGTGGGTCTCTGGGACCGTAGGTCACTTACCACATTGGCCTCTGACTTCAGTCGGATGCCAATAAAGTAGTAGGTCGGCCATCTTATTTATTTGCTTCCCCAAACACACTATTGGGTCCTCCCACAACAATATTGATGGTGTTGATGGGGCAATTGTCTAGCCGCTGACAATGATCTAAAGATCGGTCCTTTCTCCTTTGGGGCTCATCTTGCCTACCCCGATCTTGATTGTAATTTTTATGCTTGTAGTCCCTACGACCTTAAGGCTCGGACTTCTGAGATCGGTCTACGACCTCATCCAACTTCCTTTCTGTGATTGATGCATCAATATCTCTTTGAGACCCCGAAAGTTGTTTAAGTCATGCCTGGCGTCTTTTTGGTAGGCACAAAACTTGCTTTGATCCCTCTTTTACGGAGGTCCTCTCAATGGTGGTGGGACTCGAGTCAATCCTCTCCTCTTCATGATTGCGAGAACCTACTTGCGCGATCTATTCAGAGGGATGAAATCTTATCTTGCAAAGCTCCTTTCTTTCCTAGGAGATCTGTGACTAAGCGTATCAGGCGGTCTCAAACCGGCTACCTCTTCTTGTCAAAATTTTCATCAGATCTATTCTTCTTGGATTCACTTTTCTCTCGTTTCTCTTTTCAATCGGCTTGCTTCATATCCTTAGCAATGCTTATATGCCATCTTCATGCATTCTTCCATTGATCTAGGGAAGTTTACTGCTCAGCTTGGTGTACAACCTTCATTCCCGGAGTCCTACTATGAAAGAAGTGATTAGAATACGCTCGACTTTGTCTTTAACTTGTGCAGACTTTTCATTGAACCGCTTTAGGTATTGCAGTATGGTCCTCTCTTTCTTTTTCTTAAGGGTGAGAAGGTAGGTTGCATTCCTCGGGAATGGCTTAGCTGTGATGAAGGCAATTGATGAACATATTTCATAATGTGTTAAAGTCGGAGATCGACCTTACCGGGATTTTTCTGAACCACTCATGGTCCTGGCCTATAAGTAATGCAGGAAAAGCCTTGCACTTCATCTCATAAGGAGTGCAATCCAAGTTCATATGGGTCAGGTCCTGGAAAAGATGATCATGCGGATCATTGGTTCCATCGTATGGTTCTAACTTGGGCACTTTGAACCTTGCAGGTCTGGGGTATTTCTCCACCTGCTCTATGAATGGTGACACAAGGGAGAAATCCATAGATCTTTTTTCCAATATGATATCCAGCTCTGCTCTCGCTGCGTCCATTGCTCGGGAATCAAGTAGTTGCTTCCCAAGCTTTGAAGAGGATGCATGGTCATCCTGCTTGCCTTCTTTAGGATTTGGAGGGAAAGAGCTGTCTTCTCCTGTGCATCATCCTCCTCTAAATCCTCCTCCTTCGTATCTTGGTCAAGTGTGGCTGACTCGAGGATGGCCTACATAGTAATGGCATCCATAGCCACTAATTGATCCACCAATGCTTGTTGGGTAGAATTGAGGGCACGATCCTCCTATTCTTGTGTTTGACTATCAGCATTATAGCCAGTAGCTCTTCCCCATTGGTGTTTTTGTTATTCTGGGTGCTATTTGCCGCCTGTTGTCGTGTTTTCACCATGGTAAATAGGACTAGCAAATCTTGAACTAAATTATCAGTGCTATTTGCCAATTGACGATACTGGTATCTCATCAGGTAATAATTCCGTGCCGTATTATCCTTGTGACAATTTGGCCAATTTAACCCTAGAAAAGATGTGAAAATGGGGGTGGTTTATGTGATTTTAAACCTGAGCCTGAGATAATGTTTATCCCAGGTTGCCTATGTATCCCGTAATGGTTCAGGAATCAAGTCTCTCGTAGTTACTTAGGGATTATTTATATAAGGGGCGTTATGCCTGCGTGGGCCAGATCATTGTTGGACTCTAATTTAGTGGTCCCAAGGAATGGATAATCACGGTTTAATCTCCATGATTGGAGGAGATAATCACAGGGTATGAATTATGGTTTAAATGATAAAATTAGAGCATTTATGACAGAGGGTTCATTCCATGTTTATCTATTATATTATGTGTGCGGGCTATTTTGCCCAAAGGAACCCGACCTACGTCGAGTACCTTAGGAAGCTGAGACCCGAACTACGATTGCTGAGCTCCGTTGTCTCCCTGACCGACCTGCGGTGGACTGAGAAGCTAATCAGGCCTATATCTCACCTGGGGGTTCAAATATGCCCTTATGCTGAGGTGGGGTTCTTGACCCTCAATGTCTATTTATTGCCTATATTTATTACTTGATCAATACGCGAATGACACGTGGCGAGGTGATAGTCTAGCCTCAGTGTGAATCTTATTTATGATTTGCATATTAATTAACGTTTAATCTCCTTTTCGTATTTGTGATATTAATCACTTTTGCTTTGTGTATATGTATAGAATTCACGTTTCGCGATTAGTGGTGATAAATATTGACACATATTCACTGTGCATGGTGAATGATCTAAGTTATTAATCTTCCGTTTAAATTATGTATTTTGATATTCTATGGTACATAAAGTTGATCGGACTTATCTAGTTGCAAAATCCCTAGATAGAGTTGTATCCTACTAAAAGTTAGCAAGGTCATATTCACCGGGACAGTGGATACACATTGGGTGTATACACTCTTCTGGTTCAAGTCAATAAATATAAGAATGGTTTAACTAATTTACTAAAAATAATTAAATCTAACTTCAACAAGAGATCGAATGACTTATTCAAGTAAGTATTTTTATGGAAGTTTTGAGAATGATAAAAATGAAGGGGCAATGGTCCAAAAGGACACAAAATAGATTTAATTAGGCAAATAGGACACTATGAAATCTTATTTGATTATAAGGACACAAATTAGATAAATAGACTCAAATACCCTTAATGAAAAAAAAAAAAAGAAAAATAAAAAAGAAGACGCGAAACAGTGAATACGCTGAATATATTGTTTTTTTGGTTGAAGGAACGCTGAATATGTTGTTGTTATTGTTGTTTTTCTTTTTTTCTTTTTTTTCTTTCCTTGAAAACACCGATGTTGTTGGTTTTTTTTTTTTTTTTATTTTTTTTTTATCCTAGAGGTTATAGCTTGAAAGTGGTATTTTTTTTGTTTATTTATTGTTTTGTTTTGTTTTGTTTTTTTTTTTTTCCTGGACGGTGAAAATTTATTTTTCCTTTTTTCCATTCACCGCCATGATGCATTGACCACCCGATGCATTAACCATCGTGATATAGTGATCACCGCGATGCATTAACAACCGCGATGCATTGACCACCACGATGTAGAGACACCGCGATGAAGTGACACCACGATGCACTAACAACCGCGATGCATTGACCATTGCGATGGAATGACCACCGCGATGCAGTTACCACCCCGATGCAGAGACACCACGATGCAGAGACCACCCCGATACAGAGACGCCTCGATGCAGAGACACCTTCAATGCATTGACCACCGCAATTCATTGACCACCCTCAATCTATTGACCACCGCGATACAGTGGCCACCCCGATGTAGAGACACCGCGATGCAGTGACCGCCCCCGATGCAGAGACACCATGATGCAGTGACCACCCCCGAAATACAGAGACGCTGCGACGCACAGACACCTCGATGCAGAGACACCTCCGATGAAGCGACCATCGCGATGTATTGACCACCATGATACAGTGGCCACCCCGATGCAGAGACACCGTGATGCAGTGGCCACCTCCGATGCAGAGACACCAGGATGTAGTGACCACCCCCGATGCAGAGACACCGCGATGCAGTGGCCACCTCTGATGCAGAGACACCGGGATGCAGTAACCACCCCCGATGCAGAGACACCACGATGAAGTGACACCGAGATGAAGAGACACGGCGATGAAGTGACACCGTGATGCAGAGACACATTGATGAAGTGACACTGTGATGCACAGACAACCGCGATGAAGTGACCACCCACGATGCAGAGACACCGCGATGCAGTGACCACCTCCGATGTAGAGACACCGTGATACAGAGACACCGCGATGTAGAGACACCTCGATGAAGTGACACCGCGATGCATTGACCAACCCAGATCCATTGACTACCTCGATGCATTGACCACCGCGACGCAGTGACACCCCTGATGCGAAGATTCCGCGATGAAGAGACGCCTCGATGAAGTGACACCACGATGCATTGACCACCCCAGATCCATTGACCACCGCGATACAGTGGACACCCCCGATGCAGTGACCACCCCGATGCAGAGACACCGAGATGCACTGACCACCCCCGATGCAGAGACACCATGATCCTGTGACCACCCCCGATACAGAGACGCCGTGATGCAGAGACACCTAGATGTAGACACCGCGATGTAGTGATCCCATGATGCATTGACCACCCACGATGCATTGACACCGCGATGCAGTGGCCATCGCGATGCATTCACCACCGCAATGCAGTGACCACCCTAATGCATACACCACCACAATTTTACTGACCATCGCGATGCATTGACCACTGCGATGTAGTGACCGCCCCCAATGCAGTGACATTTGATGAACATAATTCTTTCACCCTAATTCATATTATTTATATAAAACTCCGATCAATATAATTGTTTCTCCCTAATTCGTATTTTTTGTCCTCTTTATTCTGATATATCATTTTATGAAGTAACACCTTATGCAGTGACATCCAATGACACCAACATTTTATGCAGTGACACCCAATCACAACAATATTTTATGAAGTGACACTTTATGTAATGACAACGGTTATATTTTTGATATAAAACTCCGATCATCGTAATTATTTTACGATAATTGAGTAAATGCTTTGACAGTTGACGATGCATTAACAGTTGAATTGCAAAACATCTAATTTTTTTTCACTATAATTCATATTTTTTTGGCCTCTTTATTTTAGTATCTCATTTGATCTTTTCCGACTTTATTTTTGAAAATCGAAATTTTCTTCATAAAAATCGACACGATGCAGTGACAATTGACGATGAAGTGACATTACTATTTTCTTACAAAGCTACCAAATTTGTGTACCAAAATGTATATAGAGTGACATCAATGTCACTGCATTGTCAATGTGAGGAAGAACAAACAAAAATGATAAATGAGAAGATGTAGTGACATTACAATTATTTTACAAACCTACCAAATTTATGTATCAAAATGTATATGGAGTGACATCAATATGTGTACCAAAATCTCTTGATCTTGAAATCTTAATTTGTACCACTATGATAGACCTCATAGACTCTACACTGCAACTATTTACAATGGCATGGCAATACAAAATCAAGCAACAAATAAAATTAAGATCGTTCAAAATTGGGAAGGGAGTAATATACATTTACAACACCAAATTATAAAAACTCCAAAAAAGTGAACTTGACCATTATTCAGGTAAGAACTGTATCATAGATTTGCAGGGGATGAAACAAAAAAAACTTGTCCATAGACATGCGCAATGCAATGCAACCATAATGAATAAATGGGCAAGAGAAAAAGCTAAACATTTGTTGGTAATATAATATGCATCTTTCCAAACTTTTTCACCATTTGAATCAAAGGTCTCACATCATAATCAATGGTCTTGTGTTGTGCACTTTGTTATGTACTTTACTCAATATGAGAGATCACGTTCTTTCTTGAAATGTTCGGCTCTTCCACCATCAAATCGGCTGTTTTTCCACATGTACTTTACGGAATGTTGTAGGAAAGAATATAATGAAAAGTGGTCATGGTACTAGGACATAAGAGATTCAGAGCAAGATTACAACAAACAAACCCCCAAAGACAATCCTTTCACAAAAAAACCAAAAAAAGAGAAACAATCCCAACAAAAGCCTCCAAGTATATATGCAGCAACAATATGCACCAGCATTAAAATATCAAAGGAACAACATCAAAACAACAGCATTACCCAAAATCAGCTGCTAAAAAGTATTGCATTCACTCCCAATGACAACAACATTTTATGAAGTGACATCCTATGCAGTGACACCCAATGACAACAGCATTTTATTCCAAATCATACTCAAACCCACCATCAAATTTATATCACTGAACCAATTTTCTTCCAAATCAAACTCAAACCCACATCTGGCTCCATCTCAAATCACCAATTTTCGTGAATGTAAATTGAAGAGTCCAAGTTTACAATTTGTAGCTTTGAATTCTAATATAAATTCTAATTTAGCAAGTTTACAATCCATTCAATACAAGGATAGACTACAAATTGACAAAGAAAACGATGCGCAAAGGCACAAGTGCACTCACTTTATCAACAAACAAGTATCTGCCCAAGCACTCCAGAAATTCCTCAGGAATATAGCAAAAGGAAGAGCCATAGTAGGAGCGGTAGCCCGTTGAAAGAACATCCAACCTCTCAACGAAATCAGCCATTAGAAGTGGACAGAAGCAATCTCATTGATGTCTTCTTTTGCTTAATACAAATATGTCAAGTATGTTAAACTATTTGCAAAATTGCCAATGAATTTTAGAAATTGAAGGATTTGCTTCCCATCTAGCCAATGATTAAATTTGATCAATTTTCCATCCAGAAAATCAATTTTGGCTCTCAAAAAATCAATTTGATTCTTCAATTGAACAATTTCGCCAGCTCTGTGGCGGGAATAAAGTCTCGCATTCGTCCGAATCTGTCTAAGAAAGAATAAGATCTCGAAATTTTGAAGACTTACATTGCATCATCATCATCGAGGAGGAATGGATCGAATACTTGTAATCCACACAAGCTTGTTCAACAAAATGACAATTGGCTGTTCAGCACCAATGCTTCCTAATCGCTGCTTACAGACTCTTCGAGATGATAATGTTAGGTGTAGTGCCCGAAAGACAATTTGTGTAATTGTTTTTAATAATGAATGACAGAATTTATCTCACCTTATTACTTGCTTTGTGCTTGTAAAGTAATACACCGCCGCAAACCCTAAGTATATCGTATGTAACCACTTAACTCGGTGTATGGATTACACGTGAGGATTGAGTTAGTGGAGATATGCTTAAACCGTTAGTCCGTGGTGAACTTAATCGAGTTTAGGGTCTCTTGATTAAAACACCAATAATGCGCCCGTAACACCTTAGGGTGTGATAGTCTTATCCGGACCGTCGGTGCAGAGGTACCTACGTGGGGCATTTATATATGATGGCATTCATATAGGGCTGGACCGATTTAATCTGTATTTCTTGGTATAATTCCGTAATTGAGGAATCTTATTAAATAATTAGATGATCATATATGGATCAACCTTAATCCTGAGGTGATCACAGGATGCTGCTTGTCCCGGGGTAGTGTTTGATGTGTTAGTTACGGTTCACTTTAATATGTGTTCCAAGCCACTTCTCATTGGCACTATCTCCAGATGAGTGAGTAGTTCTGATTTTCACATACATGGAATCCATTCCTTCTCGCGGGAAGTAGAGAGACGATCCCCCTTATTTGTTAGCCCTAAGAAAGTGATCGATCCCGGGAGTTCACATTTGACTAATTAGCTACTAGTCAGATATGTGTACTAATTGATCATCAGGGGGTTAATGGTAAATAAGGACAAGATATTCTGAGTCGGGTTCACGGAGACTTCCCACTCAGAATGGACAGTCTATGGAGGGTTAATCCGTATGTAGTGATTATGTCAATGGACGCTTATTCACTCTATGGGTTGAGTATAAGTATACATCTGTAATCGGTAGAGTTCAGTTTCGGGTTTATGGTGGCGTAATCTCGGAATTAATAATTAATGTACTTATTCTGTTCGATGAATAATTAATTATTGGAGCTACTGGTTATAGGTCCATGGTCCCCGATGTGGCTTCTGTAATTCGGACTAATAATCTTGTTATTTGGGCCTCAATGATAATTAATTGGCTGGGCTAATTAATTGATATGCATGAATATTATTTAGTTGGGCTAAATAATATAATACACATAAAAGACATTTTATGTGGGCTTTTAAACCCTAGGGGTGGCGCCTCATACTTCATTAAATGCAAGATTTGATTTTCTTGTGTGATTAATGATTAATAAAAGATGATTTATTTGTAATTGATTGATTGATTAATCACAATCTTTTATAAATGGAATTATCCTTTATTGTGATTTTTTTTAATTATTTATTTAATTAATTAGAAACTTGGAGAGGCCAAGGATTTACTCTCCTATATAAAGAGAGTTCTTCCAAGACATATGAGAGGAAAAATTTCGCCCCACTCATTAAAAAGAGAGAAAAGAATTTGTTTCTCTTGTCTAGGGTTTTACGGGAAGAAAAACTTGGAGTTTTTCTTGGTGTTGCATATCAAGGAGGTTCGTGTATCAAGAAGGGTGTCCACCAACCGCCGTTTGGAGAACACATCGGAAGATCAAGGCTTCTCTTCCCGTTATTGGTAACATGATCTTAAACCCCCTTGTAGTAGTTTAAGTCCTTTAATTATGTGTTTTGATATATAAATCGTGATCCATCCGCTGCGTATAGATCTAACTCGTTTAAATCTAAGAACCTGCATCCTTCATGTGGTATCAGAGACAGGTTCCACGATTTATATAGTCATAATCGTAATTAAACGATTTAAAGGAGTGGAATTGCATGTAGGTGATATTTTACTTATTATTATGCATTAATATTTTTTAAATTGCTATGGTTGAAGAGATGGATTGGGGTTGGCACCGTTTTCCCGTTAGATCTATTGTAAACTCATATAAACGATGAAAATTCGTTCATATGAGTATAGGAAATTATGTAATTTATGTATTATTGCAATTTTAATTTCCAGAAAATAGATCTGTACATTAGCTGTTTAGTCTTTTCGTTTTTTCCGTTGTTTGAGCCGTTAAAACGAAGATCCCTCCGGTCAGAATCAAGATTGGAAGTTGATGAACAATCCCACAAATTTTGGTGTCAATCAGAGTCCATTTGGGTTTCCGTTCGTTGCTGCGAAGTGGCTGCTGTAACAGAAAAACGCAGGATTCACAGAAACCCTAACTGTGACTTCTTCGATTTTCTGGGAACAATTGGACCGTTCAAATTAAAATCCAACCGGTCAGATCGATAATCATGGAGTTTTGGACGTGGGATAAAATTTTCAGGACGATCGGGATTCATCTTCATCCCCGATCGATCTCGGGAAGTATATGATGCGCTGCTGTGAGGGTCTGTTTCAGCAGCAAGTTGGGCGGCTCACTGAGGAAGATTGACAAGTCAAAACTCCGATCCGACCATCCTTCTTGAAGTCCGAAGAATGAAGATCAGATCTGGAAAGTTTCATCCCGATCCAAGTTCGTTTGATATGCCGATCGTCGAAGATTCTCAACAGCTGCAGATTAGGGTTGTAATTTATTTTCGAATAGATTAGTTACGGGGGTGCCAACGGTCCATCTCGGTGTTTATTTTCCGCACTAGTATACATGTGTAGATTGTATGAGTAGAACCGGAAAATTGCCATGACATGCATCATATCATGAATTCCACTCCACATGCATACATGTAGAAATTAATTCGAGGAATTAGTTAGGCATGTATAAAACACACAATTAGTTTTAATTAATTGTTTGATATTAATTAGAAACTAATTAGGGTAAAAACCGAGGAACACGGGTTTTTTCAATCGTCGAGGTTGGGTGATGGATTCTCGGTGAATCCCACTCTGCGAAAGCATAAGGAGTAAAATCCCGAAACCTCGTGGTTAAGGTGTTGGATTCTCGGTGAATTCCACCTTACCTAAGACGAGATTACGTTTTTGTTCCGTAGTGTCTACGTGAAAGTTTGATGTTTAAGGATTGGATAATCACGGGCAAACAGGTTCGAAAGTGGTTTAACCACGGTTGGGTGGTCAACAGTAGCTACGGCTCAATCGACTTCACCCTCCACGTGTGGCGTTTGCACGGGGGTCTGGCAATACTGAGCCATCCGAAGAGCTACTACGGCTCAACGGACCTCTCCTAGCCTTGACCCGTCCGACGGCCACATATGTTCTAACGAATAGGTCGGGTGGGCTACCCCACATAACCGACAACATTCGGGCCTATGATTTATTGTTCCTTAATGTAACATCAAGTCCAAAAACGTGATCAGTAAACCCACCACTTTTTCAAAATATTGAGTGGGAGCGGGAGAGGCGACACCGACCCCACGGCCTCTACTTGTTGACACAAGCAACGTGAGAGAATGGTGACGCCTCATGCCGGCTCGGGACCGGCCTCCCTAAGGAAGGCCTTCACCGCTATCCAAATTCAAGGCTTGGTCTCCGAAAGGATAGGATTTTGGGTACTCGTCGGGTCACTGACCGACCCTAAGGCGGCACACTCGGGGTCTACCTAAAAATCTGAGACAGTAGGTCACACTCATAAAGGGTATTTTTGGTAGTACCTTGGCTGAAAAAGGAAAGGTGATTTACGATCACAAATGAGATGTTCGATTCTCAATCTGATCTTCAATATTAATCGAAACCTCTTTGACCTACCCTAAGGCGGCACTGAGGCATTAGATTAAATCCTTGGAACGGTAGGATAGACTATAAGTACTTAGTTTATGTTCCTAAAATTTATTAGTAGTGTATGATTTGGATTTATGTTCTGTCAATTTTATTTACAACTACTTATATATCTCTCTAGGGTACTAGACTGCTAGTGTAAAATTGACTAGTAATGACTTCGTTAAAAAGTGGTAAGTAACTAGAACGTTGTATTTATTAATCTCACATGCGATTAATTTTTCGGAAGAGATATTTCTCTTGAAGCCTTCAAAACTTAAGTGACGTAAATAGACATGTCACCATCAGCTTGTCACTCGTGCAGAACGAGAGACAACCGTAGTTAGTTTGAAAGATGATTGGGACGAAAAAATTCTTCTAGTGAATTTTAATTGTGTAGTGTCTACACGAGAAATTTTCTAATAGAAAAATTGGAGAATCATAAATTTAAGTGTCGCTAGTTAGACGGTATTTGGAACCGATAAACTAGTGGGAGATTTTATCTTATGTTTTTCTAATTTATTAGAAAATTAGTCCCACTGGGTAACGCTTTCATTAGACATCCCACAGTTCACGAGTAGTGTCTATTCAATTGAACTGCTAGTTCAAGACTATTTCCTTTTAAAGAAAGTTGAGAATGGGAAAGAATGTCTGTAAGTGTTAATCATCTTAACTAAAGTTTTGAGGCTAAACCGAAACATTAATTAAAGAAAGTATATATAGGATAAGGAAAGTGATTTCGGATTACTAACCAATGAATCCTTAGCGACTTTCTTAACCGAGTAACTTGACTCGGTCGCTTAGTTCTTTGGAAGAACAAGGAAGCTGTGCATTAACGATTAATAGAGTAACAACGGGCGTAATTTCACTACAATAGTGGGAGTGATATAAGGAAATGAATTTCGGATTCTATCCTTGAATATCACGTAAAAATTTATTTTTACGTTTACGTATTCGTTGAAACAAATGGATTCACTTTCAACTCGATATATTGTTGCCTCATAGAAAGTGAATATGACATTTGTAGTACGAATCCAAGACTCGGACTTTTGTTTGATAAAGTCGAACCACTAAGAAAAGTCGAATAAGTATAACACATCTAAAACTATTAAAGGTAAAAGGTTTCCGTATTAAGATAAGCGACCTTTCAATATCTATTAATTAGTGCATATATCCTAGAGATAAGACTCGACGATCGGCTAAGGGTGATTCCTATCTCCCAGTCTAGGAACACTATCTCAAAGGAAAAATGACTAAGTTTCTTTTCAATCGGGAAAGGTTAATAGATTTGAAGGGGTAACATAGCTTGTTCACCATGACCTTCGAGGTCTAGTGAGAGATACAAGCTAGTGGGAGTTTTTGAGTGGTGACATTTTGTCTGATAACTACTCGAAACGTGATTTAGTTTATCAAAAGAATACGAGGGAGTCTCTGATTTTAGCAGAGAATAGAGTATTCCATGCTCAGAAATAGGCTATCGCATAGTCTTGGGACTGATGCTCGGCCTGCCTCCTAGTGGAATGTTTCTCACTGAGGAAGAAACCATAGACTTGCCTGATATAGTTATTAATGTGCTACAATACACTGTTAAACCCGATTAAGATAATTGGTTGCAAAATAACGGTTAACATTATTATGTAAACCGAGAAGTCTACCTAGAAGATGCCAGTGAATTTATGGATAATGAGTGAATTCGGTTCACACCACTTCCATAAATGTAGGCATTTAGCATTTAATGCTTGAAGGTAGGACTTTGGAGATTTTGCGCATACGTTCGCATTGTGATTTGTTCGTGAAATATCTTAATGAGACGAGTGAAGGTTGATTATAAGATTCTTGAGATCGAAAGTGACGGTTGAACTCGTCACAAGCCTTCGATAGAATCTATAAGTAACAACCTTAAACCTTGGAGTACGGTTACCCAAAGGTAGTTACTATCCGATTTAATCGTACCACATCCAACATCGGTTGTTGGTGATTACACCGATAAATACTACTAGATCGGATGTCAATCCACCACGCAAAGTGGGAGTATGGTTTAACCATTGACCCATTGTAGTTTTGTGGACTTTACGGTCTGCTTTGGGGTGATTGATAACCTATGGCTCTTAGTGGGCTGTATAGGATTCTGATCATAGAGGTTGTTTTGTCAGCCTTAACACTGTAAATGGAGTTTTTGTACTCCAGTTTTGTTCAGTCTATTGTAGAACCACCTGAGTGTCTCAGGCCCAGTGGGAGCAATTGGATCTACATAGAAAAGAGACGAATGAATAGGAAAGTTTAAAATTTTCAGCGTAAAGTTGAGTGGTATAGGGGTGATTCCTTGACAAGTAGAGAGTTAACCAGACCTTGAACTCTCTCACCACTCAGTCTTGCTAGATTTCGTTAGAAAGCAGAAAATAGGGGTGATTCCCTGAGACTTTCTTGCCGAACAACGAAATCTGAATTCATTCGGTAACGTAAGGGTTTTAGCTGAGAATGAATAACGGATTCGTTACAAAGCAGAAGATAGGGGTGATTCCCTAATACCTTTTTTGCGAGACTAACGATATCTTAATTTATTCAGAAAAAACCATTAGTAGGAAGCCTGCCATGGCTTATATCCTTTGTGGATTTAAGAGAACCTCTCGGTCATTAAAAGTCGCATGTTTTAAAATATGTGGACTTGACAAGAATATTGATAAGTCTTTTGTAGACTGGGTATCAATATTGGTAAAATAGTAGTATTAGTGTTCATGACTGATAACACTGAAACAGTTGGAAACAACATGTGTGTGCTATCTGAAGTCGGAAACTGACAGGCCAAGATTCTCTGGATGAGAGAATTGGACTATATTCTAAGAATCTGATTCGGTCAAATTCACGAGAATGAGTCATTGGCTATCCCACCTATCTTATTGAATAAGATGATCATGCATATACGTATGCAACATTCATCGAGAGTAGTCCTACCTTACATCTCAGGAATGATTCTCCAAATCTTCGGATAAAGAGAAAATGGGATAGAGTCTCTCTTGGATAACGGCAAGTCAGGTCATAATAAGTCAATAGTAGTCGAATCTCGGATTCGAGCAGTGAATAGCGGTTTAGTACGTCCTCAAGTATCTTTGAAGAACGAGGAATAATGTGCTTGTATATTCAGGTGCAAACTTGAATATGGTTGACTACACTGATTCTGACTTGTAGTCAGATTAAGGATGATCATTAAGTTGATCTCGGGCTCAGTGTTTACTCATAGTGCTTAGGAATTTCCTTTCTGATCTGGGAGTAATTCCAGGTCTAGTGAGCCGATATCACTTCGTTGTGAAAACGGTGAAGAGATAGCTTAGAAGGATCTTCTCGGTCACCAGAGGTCAAAAGCATATTGAGAGAGAGTACCGCCTGATTAGATGGACCGGCAACGTTTCGATCCTAAAGATCGTCTCGGACCGACAACCAAACTGATCGGTGTACCAAGTCGAGTGCTTGGAGGGTACGGCATTGATGGATATGTCTCATCTCGCTTTTAGAGCAAGTGCGAGAGTGTTGTGAATAAGGTGAGAAAGGGTGTGCTCTAAAAACAATCGTTGCTTGTCATTTCGTGCAAGTGGGAGATTGTTAGGTGTAGTGCCCGAAAGACAATTTGTGTAATTGTTTTTAATAATGAATGACGAATTTATCTCACCTTATTACTTGCTTTGTGCTTGTAAAGTAATACACTGCTGCAAACCCTAAGTATATCTGTATGTAACCACTTAACTTAGTGTATGGATTACACGTGAGGATTGAGTTAGTGGAGATATGCTTAAACTGTTAGTCCGTGGTGAACTTAATCAGAGTTTAGGGTCTCTTGATTAAAAAACCAATAATGCGCCCAGAACACCTTAGGGTGTGATAGTCTTATCCGGACTGTCGGTAGAGGTACCTACGTGGGGCATTTATATATGATGGCATTCATATAGAAATTGGACCGATTTAATCGTATTTCTTGGTATAATTCCGTAATCGAGGAATCTTATTAAATAATTAGATGATCATATATGGATCAACCTTAATCCCGAGGTGATCACAGGATGCTGCTTGTCCCGGGGTAGTGTTTGATGTGTTAGTTACGGTTCACTTTAATATGTGTTCCAAGCCACTTCTCATTGGCACTATCTCCGGATGAGTGAGTAGTTCGATTTTCACGGACATGGAATCCATTCCTTCCCGCGGGAAGTAGAGAGACAGGGGCCCCCTTATTTGTTAGCCCTAAGAAAGTGATCGATCCCGGGAGTTCACATTTGACTAATTAGCTACTAGTCGATATGTGTACTAATTGATCATCGGGGGTTAATGGTAAATAAGGACAAGATATTCGAGTCGGGTTCACGGAGACTTCCCACTCGAATGGACAATGTCCTATGGAGGGTTAATCCGTATGTAGTGATTATATCAATGGACGCTTATTCACTCTATGGGTTGAGTATAAGTATACATCCGTAATCGGTAGAGTTCGGTTTCGGGTTTATGGTGGCGTAATCCCGGAATTAATAATTAATGTACTTATTCGTTCGATGAATAATTAATTATTGGAGCTACTGGTTATAGGTCCATGGTCCCCGATGTGGCTTCTGTAATTCGGACTAATAATCTTGTTATTTGGGCCTCAATGATAATTAATTGGCTGGGCTAATTAATTGATATGCATGAATATTATTTAGTTGGGCTAAATAATATAATACACATAAAAGACATTTTATGTGGGCTTTTAAACCCTAGGGGTGGCGCCTCATACTTCATTAAATGCAAGATTTGATTTTCTTGTGTGATTAATGATTAATAAAAGATGATTTATTTGTAATTGATTGATTGATTAATCACAATCTTTTATAAATGGAATTATCCTTTATTGTGATTTTTTTTAATTATTTATTTAATTAATTAGAAACTTGGAGGCCAAGGATTTACTCTCCTATATAAAGAGAGTTCTTCCAAGACATATGAGAGGAAAAATTTCGCCCCACTCATTAAAAAGAGAGAAAAGAATTTGTTTCTCTTGTCTAGGGTTTTAGAGGAAGAAAAACTTGGAGTTTTTCTTGGTGTTGCATATCAAGGAGGTTCGTGTATCAAGAAGGGTGTCCACCAACCGCCGTTTGGAGAACACATCGGAAGATCAAGGCTTCTCTTCCCGTTATTGGTAACATGATCTTAAACCCCCTTGTAGTAGTTTAAGTCCTTTAATTATGTGTTTTGATATATAAATCGTGATCCATCCGCTGCGTATAGATCTAACTCGTTTAAATCTAAGAACCTGCATCCTTCAGATAAGCCGATCATCCTACACAATTTGCTCGCCGTCGACTTTGGGTAAGCTGGATTGATTGATGATGTTCTTCCTCTTTTTGGATCCATTTCCACCAGTGCTCTAACGCCTCAATCTTGTATTGAGCAATTGGAAACGTTTTTTGATCCAGAGAGTATGTCACGGTGGAAGAAGAGGGTAATTTAGGAAACTTGGATAAAATATGTCCTTATAAACAAATAAGATTTAATTGTGTCCTAAATGCCTATTAAATGTTCAAACTAGTCCTTATAAACAAATATCCAAAAAATGAATGGATACATGTTGTGTGAGTCAATAGATCAACCCGCTCAGCTAGTAGCCGAGCCCTTAAAACCGGTACTCTTCTACTACTATTCTTATTCACAGGCTTACTTAGGAGACCAACACCGTTGCCAATGGTTCGATTTTAACTATCAAACAAAATAAACATTATTAATATTTATGGTTGGACAGATTAATTTGTAAACCCCACTTATCAGACCGATACTGTATCACCAGTTCGATTTAAACTATTGGTTGTCTTACCCATTTTCCTAACAAGAATTCTCTGTAGAAGCATGCAAAATAGAGCGGCAACCTGGATCCACAGCCTCCCTCCGGGGTCATTCCGAGATTGGGATGACTTGGAGCACTAGTTCACCAGAGAATTCGCGCCAGCAGGAAGACCAAACAAACAATGGAGATTAGCTGGGTTGAAATATTTTCCCCAATATCGACAGATGGATCAGGTTGGGTTGAAATATTTTTAGTTTCTCTAGGAATCTCCAGATTAGATTCAGCTACACGCTCAACTCACTCTTCAAACATCTCAGCTTCTATTTTGCTGGCTTCCCCCTCAGTAACAACTGGGGGACATATGATTCAGCTTCAATTTCCGGAACAAAAGAAACATGCTCAGTTCCCAGATTCTCTTCAGCAACGATTCCTTTTTCATCTACAGGTTCAACTTCAGCTATAGGTTTGGCAACCTGTTCAGGATTCTCTTTTGATTTAGCTGTCTGAAGCTCACTTGGTCCAGTAACTGGTTTATTGGTTGGTTCCGTTTCCAGTTCAGCAACTTGTTCCTTTTCTTCCTCATTATTGTCAGCTTTCTTTTCAACTTCTTCTTCAGCAAGTTCATCTATGGTGATAACTTGTGGTGGTGCAGATTCAACTTCAACAATTCCTTTGCCTATAGACTGAGTTGCTTCCAGTTCTTTAATTGATTCCTCATACTCTAGTCTGGATGATGACTTTTAGGTGTGGACATTGATAATGCTATTAAGTTGAGCATTGCCATTACACCAGGTCCAATCAGTTCTTCATCACTATCAGTCTTCTCATCATAAACTTCAGTTCTCAGGATTTGTTCCCCATAAGTGTCAGCTTCCGGTAGTGATGGAACGATTGCTCGAACTTCTTCAAGTGATTGTTGAGCGGGTAAATTTTTAGCAAGAGACTTGGAGGGGGTTTCAATTTCAGATATGGGTTTCTTTGCTTTTCCTCCAGTCTATGAAGTTACAGATTTCGCTGGTGATGGTTCCTTACTTTTCTCAGTTATTACAACAGCTTTGGCTTTCTCCAATTGTTCCATTTTTCTTTTTCTTTCCTTTCATCTTTCAAGATCTTTCAATGCTTCTCCTATGGTGATTTTCTTGGATGACCTTTTCTTTTTCTTTTTAGGTTCAGCTTCAGAACCTTCAGTTTTTCTCTTTCCAGATTTACTCTTTTCATCTTTCACTGCAATTTTTCCATCAACAACAGCAGTCAATCCTCTTCTTGGAATTCCAAAGTGGTTAATGATCCTCTGCGCCAATAATGCAAGTATCTTCTTATGATAGAATCTCCCTATCTTGACATTTGTCTTCTTCTTTCGTACATTAGAAGATTGTGCTACTATTTGGTCCAGAATATATCTCTGCCAATTAAAGTTTAATTCGAACCAAAGCACATACCACAAGTCTAATTTGGTACCAGGCAGATTTCTTAAATTGCCTGCATTCCCAATTACACAATTTGCTAGTATCTTGGTCAGTTAATTAAACTCATGTTTGAGCAAACTTGTTGACCCTGACAAAGATACGTTTGAATCTCCGTTAATTGCAATCACTTTCCATAACTTCTCTCTTTGTTCTTTATTTAATTTGACAGTAGAAGAATGTTCAGATTTCTCAAAACCAAAGATATCTGCAATAAGGTCCTTAGTGAACATAATTTCCTTCCCATTGACCTTGGTTATGTAAGTGAAAATCCTTTCATCTTCAATGCTTTGGTTTCCAGACTCATAAAAATTGCATATGCTCTCCAGGCAAACATTCTCCAGTGCAATGTTGAATACTTCTTCAAGACCTTTAAATCTTCTGATCTTGTCCACGATTTGCTTGTCAAGATCTGAATTATTATATTTCTCAACAAATTGATCAAGTGAAATGATCAGACCGGCTTCAACTCTGGTAAAAGTCATGATTTTTTATTGTTGGAATGAATTTGAAGATATTCAAAAAATTTAGACAAGGATTTGAGCAAAAACTAAGTATAAAGAAATGATAAGGAATATACAAGGGTATTTATAGTGGTAGATTTGGTAGATAGAGATTTTGAGTGGGTTTTAAAATGTCTCGTCATAAGTCACATCAGGCGTTGAGATGCAAAAAAGATGGTGAGTAGAGAAGATGGACGGTTGAGATATGTGTAGGGTACGACTTTTCGGCCAAGTGTAGCTTGTATCAGTATATACAATTGATGCGCTGTATCTCCAGCTGTAAGATTTCAGCTTTGATCTTATCCACAACTTGATCAGTTTTCAGCTACACTGTACCTCATCTCAGTTTTGACGATGTCATCTTTTCAAAATATCTCAGTAGTCAGTTTTCATCTGCAATACAAATTAAGATCTTTTTGGTACCCATAACTATTTGGGTCCTTTCTGATTAGCTTTTGGGTCAATTCTCATGGATGATTTCTTTTCCTTAGTATTAATCTCCTTTTTGAGATCATTCAATTTTCTCCAAACTGATTTCATTTCTCTCGGATATCTTTCTTGACCTTTTGACTTAGTAAAGTCAGTTTTCACAAAAAAATTCTGTTTCGATTTGATCGCCTTTTTCCTAAAAATTTTGTGAGACTGAGTGATCGTGGATCCAATCCAGTCTTCATCAGTAGGAAAGAGTTTCCCTTTCCCCCTGAATCTATTATTCCATGAATGAGTGTCATTATTTGGTGAACATGACTTGAATGTCCAATTAACTGTCTTTGGATCAGTTTTGCCTTTTTAGCCTTCTGAATCTTTCTATAGAATCTGTCAGTTTGTGATTTGCCAGCAACTGATTTTACGGTTTTGTTAGTTTTTTATCGAGGCTAGGCTGAGTTTTTGTCAGTTCTAACAACTTTGTCTGTGTTAGGAACATTTTATTATGATTGTCGGCAGAGTGAAGCCAGCCATGTACCAGCAGAGAAGCAATGAAGACAATATGGTCTGACTTATAACCAAGGAAGTCTGTGATGACCTTGGATAAGTCTAAGTTATGTTTTAAGTGATGAAACTTAATGTTTAAAATCGTGTACACTGATCTCACCCAAATCAAGGATTAGTGAAGTACAAGGATTCTCCTTTAACTGAAAGAATGAAAGAAACAGTGAATCGGCAAAGTAAACTGACTTTCGGCTAAGTGAAGACAAAACAATGAAGGATGATCTAAGCGGCAAATTCAGATGGATCACTTAACTGTTCAAAGAACGGCTGAGTAAACCTTACTTAGTCAGATTATTGAAATATGAAGAAGATACAAAAGATCAAGCATTAAATGCATAATCAATAGAGGATCAATCAAGGACGGATTTTCTAATAAACGTTTGAAGAAAAATCCGATCACTGAAATCAAGGAGAATATAATTAAGGGGGAATCAAGAATAAAATCAAAGATTATTCCCCCCCATTAATATAGCCAACCGACGGAAATTCAAATCAAGGATAATCAAGGCTATAAATAGAAGGCATTGACAAAAAAAGGAAGCGTGCAAGGACGAAAAATCTGAGCAAAAACTCTGTCAAAGTGAAAAGCCTTCTATCTGTGCTAAAAAGAAAATTCTAGTGATCAACTCAAAACTGAGAGCTACAATTCAAACATCAAACATTGATATTGATCAACAAGTTTGTGAATTCAATTCACATTAATCAAGCAACTGAATCAGAGCCATCTGAGAAGGAGTTGTGCTTGTGATAACTGCTGAAGGATTTGATCCCAATGAGCAGTGAAAGAGACTGAGTCACTGAAGCTGTTGCAGTCAAGGAGTGATAGTCTTGCAGATTGTGAAGCTTGTGTAGTCAAGGACAATCAGGCTATTGTATCTGTGAAAACAATAGTGAATTCCTCCAATCATTACAGGAGAAGAGTGGATTAAGGGATTACACCACCCTGAACCACTATAAGCCTTGTGTCAACTTAGTTTCTGCAATTTACCTTACTGCATTCATTCAATTGCTTATATTGTATCTTATATCTGTGATTGCCTAAACTGCTTTGAAACAACATAGTAAGAAAGGACTTATCCACTGCCCAAAAGCTTTTGAATACAAGAAAAGTTTTTGAAACTCCACTATAGTCATTCACCCCCCACCCCTCTGACTATAGTTTTATCCTTCTCTGGGACCAACAATTGGTATCAGTGCAGTGTTCCTAGTATCAGAACCTGTTCGGATCTAATTTCTGGTAACAAGGAGATCACATATTTTCAAAGTAGTTTTCAAATCTGTGTCTTCTATATATTCACATATATTTCTTATTTTCACTAATGGAATCCTCAAACTTTATGTCAAAAGTACATGTTTTCATTGTTAATAATTTTGATGAATATAAAATAAGAATGTTGTCCCATCTTGCAGCAACTCATGAGGAGATGCTGGATGTAATTAATGATGGCCCAATCATGATCATGACTGAGGTAGCCACAAAAGCAGATCAATGAAAAGAAGTGGACAAACCCAAGAAGGATTGGACCAAGGATGACAGGAGAAGAGCAAATCTAGACTTTGTTGCAAAAGATATGATTTTGAAGACCCTGGATAGCAACATGTTCATGAGAATCAAAGATTGCAAAACAGCAAAGGATATGTGGGACAAGCTGGCACTAATAAATGAAGGATCTAAAGCAGTTAAAGAAAACAAATTATCTGTTGCAAAACAGAAATTTGAGAACTTCAATGAAGGCTAGTGAATCCATTGATCAAATGGACAATAGATGCTCAAGCATCATCAGGTGAACTACAACAGCTTGGACATACATACCCGCAGAAAGAAGTGTGCTTGAAGATCTTGAGAGGCTTACCTAAAAGATGGAAGATCATCACATCAATGATCAGAGGCACAACAAATATTGCAAACACTGACACCCTGACCCTGATGTCCCAACTAAAGGCTAATGAATTTGAGTTGAATGGCGAAGACATTGCACCAGCAGAGGCACATAAGGGCAGTGCACTGGTTGCACCCTAGCAAAGTCAAAGAGCCGATGCAAACAACAAAGAGACACAGGAGCTGAAGGAACATGTAGCTTTATTAGTAAAACATTTTGACAGGTTTAGGAAAAAGAAGATATTCAAAGGAGGATCATTATCTAACAAGAAGTCAAGCACAAACAAAGACCCCAAGAGAAAAGATGATGAATACAGATGCTTCAACTGTAATAAGAAAGGCCATTTCAAGGCTGATTGCCCTGAAGTCAAAGACAACGTTGAGGTTAAGAAGAAGTACAAGACAACTGAAAAAAAGAAAAGCAAGAAGGCACTCAAAGCTGAATCTAGCAGTGAATATAATGAAGAATCATCTGAAAATGATTCTAATGATGAGGATGACAGCACAGACAATGAAAAAGCCTATCTATGTCTTATGGCTAAAGAGTCAAATGAAACTGAAGTAATGTCTAGTTCATGCTCATCATCTAATGCATCCACATCTAACACTGCTCAATCATCTATTCTCCTCTTAGACACTGCAAACATAATCCAAAATCTCAAGAGTAAATTTGATGAAATTGAATTGAATCAGGAATTCTGGAACATGAGTGTGAGAATCTAAGAAAGGAGAATAAAAGATTAAAGAAAGAATTGGATAAAGCAAAAGTTGAACTAACTAGTAAGGATACTTACTCAAATGATCAACAAACAGCAGATGATAACACATCTGGTGTTGACAGAACGGTTGAGAAACTCCCCCTACCAGTTAAGACCGCAACTGCACCCTTAAATGCACCAACTTACAAACCCTCAAAAAGGTTTGGATCCAGATCTGGTCTTGGCTACAATAGTCAGGATGAGAATTGAAACAATGGACAACACAATTCTGAATCTAGGACCAATAAACCAATGTTCAGAAAAGGACAGACCATAATTTCAACCACTCATCCTGCACCGGTGAAGTCAAAACCTAGTGCAGTGAAACAGCAGAGACTAACTAAATCACCATTCCAGTCAACCAAAAACAAAGACCTTCTAAAAGGTAAAGGAAGAGTTTATCATTCAGAGGATGATTGGAATGTTGCACCTCCAAAATACAAGAAGAAACCATTCCATGACATGCATCATGTGTTTAAAAAAAATCAATCTAGGTATGCTCCTAGACACATGAAGCAACATAGGTTTCCCACTACATATTGGAAAGTGAAGATGGATGCAAATGCACCAAAAAGTTGAGAAAAGTATCAGGATACCTTCAGTAGAAATATTAGAAGCTATTCTGCCATGACTTATACATAGGAAGTTGATGAGTTTAATTATCCAATACGAAGATCATTTGGATATACACTTGGAGTAGGAGGCATGACTACTAACAGGTAGGGACCCAAGCAGTGTTGGGTACCTAAAAATAATTAATTTGTTTTGTAGGATGTCTGGTATATAGACAGTGGATGTTCCAGACACATGACAGGAAACAAGAGATGGCTCATTGATTTCAAAGCTTTTGATGGACCCAAAGTCACATTTGGAGGCAAAGAAAACCCTGGCAAGATTAAGGGGGAAGGCGCAATGCTCAAGAACAATTTGAAGATTCAAAATGTGGCATATGTTAAGGGACTAAATTTCAATCCTCTAAGCATCAGTCAATTCTATGACAAAGGCTACAATGTACTCTTCAACAAAGAAGGATGGCAAGTGATTCACAGCCAAACCAACACAGTGGTTCTTGCCGGAAGAAGAGAAGACAACATGTATGTGGTGGATTGGAGAATAGCAAAAGCAGAAACATGTCTACTTGTCAAAAATAAACAATCAACCAGCTGGATTTGGCTTAGAAGATTAAATCACCTAAATTTCAAGACCATCAACACATTATCAAGGAACAAGTTAGTTGAAGGCCTGCCAAAGATCACATTGAAGAAGGAATGTCTATGTGATGCATGCTAGAAAGGAAAGCAAATCAAAAGCTCCTTCAAATCAAAGCCCTATCAATCAACAACAAGAATCCTATATCTTCTACATATGGACTTGTTTGGACCAGTCACACCAGTAAGTGTATGTGGTAAGAAATACACTCTAGTAGTGGTTGATGATTTCTCCAAGTACACCTGGACCATATTCATGAACAAGAAGAAAGAGACACTCAAGAAGCTGCCAGATTTGCTGAGAAGAATTCAAAATAAAAAAGAACTAAAGATTATCAAGATCAAATCAGACAGAGGCACATAATTTCTAAATTAAGTGATCAGAACTTATTGTGAAGAAAAATGAGTATTATATCAATTATCTGCAGCAGGAACTCCACAACAAAATGGTGTAGCGAAAAAGAAACAGAACACTCAAAGAAGCAGTCAAAACAATGATTGCAGAAGCATGCCTACCAAAGAGATTTTGGGCTGAAGCAGCAAACACAGCATGCAATACACAGAACAGATCAATCATCAACAAACATCATGGAACAACTCCATATGAGATATGGAATGGAAGAAAACCTAACATATATTTCACATTTACACATGTTTGTATCTAAATGTTTTGTTTTGAATAGGAATCAGTTACACACCTTTGATGAGAAGGCTGATGAAGCAATCTTTATGGGATACTCCGATACCAGCAAAGAATTCAGAGTACACAACAAAAGAACATTGGTGATTGAAGAATCCATACATGTAGTCTTTGATGAACCAAACACAATTGGTGAAAGTCTTCAAGAACAAGAAGAAGAAGCATCACAAAGGCAAGTGTATATGAATACAACTGTACCAGCCACTATTCTGAATCACCATTTTGGAAATCAAGATGAGCCACAAGTCATTACAATAGAAGAAGCACCAGAACTTGAAGCTCATGCAGAACCTAAAGTTGGTAAAGCGCCAAGTGAAGAACAACTTCAACCTGACCTCAACAAGCTAAGAGATCATCCTGAAGGTCAAGTCATTGGAGACATTCACATAGGAGTTAGAACCAGAAGACAACTGGAGCATATGCTAACATGTTTTCTATCACAAGTGGAACCCAAGACAATAGATGATGCAACTCAAGATGCAGACTGGATTACAGCCATGCAAGAAGAACTAAATGAATTTGAAAGAAATGAAGTCTGGGAACTTGTTGACAGACCAGACACATCCAACATCATTGGAACAAAATGGGTATTCAGAAACAAGATGGATGAGCAAGGAACAATTGTTAGAAACAAAGCAAGGCTAGTTGCAAAAGGCTACTCTCAAGCAGAAGGAATAGATTATGATGAGACATTTGCACCAGTGGCAAGACTAGAGGCAATCAGACTCTTTCTAGCTTTTGCTGCACACAGAGACTTAAAAGTCTATAAAATGGATGTCAAGAGTGCATTTCTGAATGGACTTTTGGAAGAATAAGTATATGTGGAACAACCTCCTGGTTTTCAACTCAAAGGAAAAGAAGATAAAGTATACAAGCTCAAGAAGGCCCTTTATGGACTCAAACAGGCACCCAGAGCTTGGTATGAAACACTATCACAATTTCTGATCAAGAATGTATTCAATAAGGGAACTATACATAAGACTCTGTTCAAATTAGAGGAAGGAACAAGTACATTACTAGTACAAATCCATGTTGATGACATTATCTTTGGATCAGAGGATGAAAAGTTGTGTGAAAAATTTGCAAACCTAATGAAAAGCAAATTTCAGATGAGCATGATAGGAGAATTGAATTACTTCCTTGGCCTTCAAGTGAAACAAATGAAGGATGTTATTTTCATTAGTCAAGCCAAGTATACAAAAGACTTAATACAGAAGTATGGTATGGACACAAGTGGCACATCAGATACACCAATGTGTGCAAGAGTCATTCTTTGAAAAGATGAAGCTGGAAAAGATGTTGATCGGAAAATGTATAGAGGAATCAATTGGATCCCTACTATATCTAACTGCAAGCGCACATATTAAATTATGTGTTTACTTGGTGGTTTTATGATTATTTGGATGATGTTACACTTTGCAATGCATAGCATTTGCAGTAGGAGTATGTGTAAGATTTCAAACTCAACCAAAAGAATCACATCTTCTAGCAGCCAAAAGAATAATCAAATACCTGAAGAACACCTTCAATGTTCGAATTTGGTATCCAAAAGATGAACGATTCAAGTTGATATCATATTCATACTCTGACTATGTTGGATGAAAGAGAGATAGAAAAGCAACTTCTGGAACATGCCAGATGCTAGGCACCAGGCTAATTTCTTGGTTCTGTTGTTTTGCATAGATAAAATCCGTGACAAGTTTTTGGCGCCGTTGCCGGGGAATCGGTACGGTTGTCTAGTTTTATTAGTTTTTCTAAGCTTTTCCGCTTTTCTTGTTTTAATTTCTTTATATTTCTTGTTTTTAGGTAGACTTTAGTTAGGTTATTAGGGTTTTTAATCGTTTAGGTTTTGTAGTATTCTATTAGGTTTCTCCCACTTTATCTCGTTTTTATTTTCCTATCTGTTTCTGTTTTTCTGTCCTTTCTGTCCCCCGTTTTCCTGCTGTTTTTCTATCTCTGTTTCTGTTTTTTTCCTGTCCCAGACGGGCGTCTGAACAATCAAACGCTCGTCCATTTTAAAATTCTCAACTCTGTATCATTTTTACCAAGTCAGACGAACGTCCATCAAATTTGGACGCTCGTCCTGTTCTTCAGCCTTCCGGACGAGCATTCGGATTTCCAAACGCCCGTCTGTCCTCCTGTTTCAGTGTCTTTTCGTAGGAAGGGTTTTTGTTTCTATCTTTTCTAGTTTCCACATTAATTCGGGGACATCTGAGGTTGAATTATCTGACCCCACGTTTTTAACGATCAAATTTTTGGATAAAAGGGATCGTTTTAGCACTCTTTAGTATTTTGGCCATAACTTTCGGCTCGAGTGTCGGATTGGCGCGCAGGACCCCAATTCGGAAAGTTCGTTCCGACGCCGACGATGTGGCAGACGGCCAACGGCCGTCTGACACCGTTTTCGAGGTCAAAATCCACTGTTTTCCCTTCCATTTTGGGCTCAGAAGATTTCAACACGTTTTTAGTGTTTCCTGTTTTTCTGTTTTAAATTTTTCGTAGTTTAGGTTTCTGTTTTTGTTTCATACAATCTTCCATCTAGGATTGAGGACATGGATGAGCAAAGTAAGATCGCCATGCCGAAACAAAGAGATGGCATCTCTTCAAATGTCGCTTAATCCTATGAATCCGACCCCGTCTTTTCCACGAACTCTTCGTTCGTTATGTGGAAGATGTTGTCGACCCGGCCATGCTTGTTGGCCGGTGTCGGTCTCTTCCCCTGCCGGATATCAAGTCAATTCTTTCCATAATCGGGAAATTTCGGTCCCGCCACATGCCGAATTGTGACAACGTGGGACATACTTGCTCGTTTCTCGTCCTAATAGTGGACAAGACGCTTTCATTGGCGTAACAATCGGACATTTGATAATCGCCTTCTCGGCCATAGCAAATTTCAAAATCAGGGTTTCAATCCAAATCAGAATTTTAATCAAAACCCGAACTTCGGTCAGGATCAATATATCAATTTTTCCGATCAAAATCAAAGGTGGTCTTACCAATCTTTTCCACAACACTTTCAGAACTATCCAGACCCCTCTCAATCTGACGATCTTGAAGCTAATTTGGAGGAGCAAAACAATATTATCCAATTCCTTCTGAGCACAACAAAGAATCTTGAGAGACGAATCGTGGAAATGGCTCAAAACCAAGGCATTGACCTAACTCCCACACTCCCTTATGGTGGAGAAGATGCTTACGACGATGATGGTGCAAGTCATGAGAATCAATTCCAATATGACCACAACTATGCACCAAAGATACAATGGTGGGAGTAGTAACTATCCTTGTTCTCCATTGGGTCAAGATCGAAGCCATGGGCAACAAGGGACGATTGATGAGCTAGAACCTGATGTGGGTCGGCTTAAGTTACAAAGGTTAGAGACTTCCTTCCCTCCCCGCGGCGTGTGATGATGAAGACGGTTGTCCTAGGAAAGATCCGACGTTAGAGATAGTTGAAGATGTTAATCACCCGGCGGAACTCACATTAGAGGAGCCGTTGAAGCCACAGAGTGTTGAGGTGATTGTGGATAAGAGAATGAAGGATGAAGAGGAGGAAGAACCTGAAGATTTAGACCTCTCCCTTCCTCTCCGGAATGTTATGCATCTAGACAAGTGCACTCCTGAGATTCCTTGGTATGCTTCCATCGTAAACTACCTTCATTCCCAATATCTTGATCCAAAATTGTCATATCAAGAGAAGAAGAAGTTCTTCTCTGATATGAAATACTTTGTTTGGGATGAGCCTTACCTCTTCAAAATCTGTAAAGATGGTTTGCTAAGGAGGTGTGTTCCAGAATCTGAGCAACGCGATATTATTGAGCAATGCCACAGTGGACCCACCGGTGGTCACTTTGGTCCTTGGAAAACCGTTGCTAAGATCTTCCAATCCGGTTTTTATTGGCCCACAATCTTTAAGGATACAGAAGCTTTCTGTAAAGCTTGTGATAGGTGTCAAAGAACCGGTACTCTGACAAGGCGTTTCGACATGCCATTGAAACCCATTCTTGAATGCGAAGTCTTTGATGTATGGGGCATCGATTTTATGGGTCCATTCCCATCTTCTTGTGGTAATAAATACATCTTAGTCTGCGTAGACTACGTGTCTAAATGGGTAGAGGCTCAAGCCACTCCTCACAATGATCATAAGACGGTCATGAAATTTCTAAAGAAAAACATCTTCGTGAGGTTTGGGTGTCCACGTGCCTTGATCAGTGATGAAGGGACGCATTTCTGCAACCGACCCCTAGAGAAAGTTCTTGAAAAGTATGGTGTTCGTCACAAAACTGGCACACCATATCATCCGATGACTAGTGGTCAGGTTGAGCGAAGCAACCAGAGTTTGAAGAAGATCCTGGAGAAAACAGTGAACAGTCATAGAAAGGACCGAGTCTAAAGTTGGATGATGTACTATGGGCATACGGAAGCGCCTATAAGACCCCCATGGGTACATCACCCTATCGATGGTTTATGGAAAATCATGCCACTTGCCAATCGAATTAGAGCATAGAGCGTATTGGGCCATTAAATTCTTAAACTTCGATACCCAATCTTGTGGAAAACATCGATTGCAACAAGCTGTTGCATGAGTTAGATGAGTTTAGACTCCAAGCCTACGAGAGTGCCGGGATCGGTAAGGACGAGAATGAAACTCCTTCATGATGAAAAGATCAAGCGGCGAGAATTTCAAGTCGGGGAGCAAGTTTTACGTATAATTCCAGGTTGCATCTTCCCCGGAAAGTTAAGGACACGTTGGTCCGGCCCCTTTGAGATTCTACAAATTATTCCCGGAGGCGTTTTAGAGTTAAGAGGTCATGGTGACCAGCCGTTCGAGTGAATGGTCAAAGGTGCAAGCATTATATTGGTCAACCCAAAGAGAAACCTTTGATTGTTCATTTCCTCGACATCCTCGGGTGTGGTACCCCGAAGTCAACCGGTTTGACGAGTTTTCGCCCGATTTGTTTTCGAGGGTGACGGCGCGGTCCAAGAGAGGAAGTTCGGTGGTAGTTGGGATATGGAAGAGTTTGCAAGGGAGCGAAGGTTAAAGAGAAGACCGAAGAAGAAGAAGTCCACAATGGGGAAAATTAAACGTGCTTGGAAAGCTATCAAAGATTTGACCCCATGTGTGAGATGCTGTTTTTGCAGCCACACCACCGATCGAGCTTACACGATGTAGTGGCTGGAAGAAAGGTTAAGTGGCCTGATCCAGGCTGAGTTTCAAGTGTGTCTAGCCAAAGACACTAAAGAAAGGCGCTTGTTGGGAGGCAACCCAATATTAAGAAAAGTTTTTGCTATTATTAAATTTTTTTTATTTATTTATTTTATTGCTTTTGTTTTTCGAATAAATATGGAAGATAGTTCTCTTCTCGTTGCATTAGATAGTTTTCGTTTCGTTGTATTAGGGTTGTTTTGTTTTGTCTTGTGTCGTCGTGGGTTTTGGTGTCGGTTTTTGTGATCAGGTAACTTGCATGAGCTGAATTTGAAAAAATCCATATGACCTTCCTCCTTGCCGACATTATATCCGTGCACTACATTTCACATAGGTTTGGTTTTTATCGCTTCTTGCACTTGCTTATGCTTTGTTTTATGATATTGCCTCGTCTATAATCTTTTGTGCCCCTATCCCCAAGGTACGTTTTGTGTTGTTTTTCATGTATGCGGGATATTTGCTATAGCACTTGTGAGCTTTCAGATGATGTCAGTTTTCCGGTGGATGGTCCACAGTTCGCTTTCATCAAGCCTTTCTGGAGTTGATACATAGCACTTCCGGAATTGCCACTTTAGAACTACAATCAGCTAAGTTTCTCTTATTCTGCACAACATGAGGACATGTTGTTATTTAAGTGTGGGGGAGGGGAATGATCGCTATGTATCTACCATTTGCTTAATATATGATGTTTCTGTGCAAAATGGGGGCATAATTTTTCAAAAATTTTCGACACTTTTGTTTTTGTTTTGTCCCGAGTAGGCAATACACGTTTTTGTTCGGTTTCTTATAGTCATTGATGCTGTATACCATATTTTTAGTGAGTTAGTTGTTTCACCTGAGATCGATTTTTCACGAGCCATAGTAAATGATGAGCTATTTATAAAGTTATACCCCGTTTTGGATTAGTAGTTTTTGATTATCTTATAAGTCATGTGCTTAGTGCTACGTATATATCTCGCGAATTATGATAGTTTGTATTCAGTTCCGAGTAAGTTATACTGTGAATATCTGTAAGTTTGAATGTGATAAGTAAAGCGTAACTGATGTCAAAATGAAAAAGTTGAATTAATAGTGAATTAATTGGGTGTGTCGAAAGCTAGTCGATGATTTGAGTGAGGTAGGGTGTACCACGTATGTCCTATTCCACCATGATGACCAAAAGCTCACGACAGTTAGGAAAAGCTGCCTTATGATTTGAGTAAGGTAGGGGATTATCTCGAAATGTCCTATTCTGCTATGAGGGCAATAGCTTCTTCTAATGTGTGTTTAAAGTGAATAAGTCGAATCAACTAAGATATTGTTATGAATTGAATATAAGGCTTAGTTTTCGTTAATCTTATCCCCAATATAAACTGAAAGAGATGATGTAGGGATTATCCTCTGAGTATTTCAGAAAGGCCCTAGATTCATTCGATCATATTTTTCGGGATATGTCACGTTTGTAGGGTACATCTTATGAGTGTCATTTATTGCTAGTCCACGAGGGGGTATTAGCTAGTTTTGCTTTGAGTTTTTCAAGTTTGGATTTAATGGAAGTTTTCTATGGCTATGCACACACACGATGGTGAACTTCTAATTTATTGACTATGTGGTATATGTGTTGAGGTGTCTATATTCTTTCCGAGCCTTTCTTTTGTTTTGCTTTGCTCGGGACGAGCAAAAGATAAGTGTGGGGGAGTTGTTAAGGGTGATTTTGTAAGTTTTATAACGATATATTTTACGATGATTTTCCCCATATTTATATTATTTGCATAAGAATTGGCCTTTATATTGAAATATTAAGCAAGTGATGTTTTTAAGGGTCTAATTGAAAAAGTGATTAAATTATGTGTTTACTTGGTGGTTTTATGATTATTTGGATGATGTTACACTTTGCAATGGTTTTGATGTTTGTAGATATGCATATTTCGAGCCGAAAAGGGGGATCAAAAGATGATACGAGTCGGATTTATTTGACATATAAGAGATAAGGAAGTGTTATATGAAGAAGAGAAGAGATTGAGATGAGAAGAATGAGATAAAGATGAAGATATCTAGTCCGGACATACCGGACGAGCGTCCATGTCCCGTCCGGTGAGTGGACGGGCGTCCATAAAAGTAAACTGGCGTCCAGAGGAGATTTTCAGTACAGAGAGTTTAGACGCTACTCAGACCAGCGTTCATGCTCCGTTCAGAGAGGTTGGACGAGCGTCCAAGATAGTGGACGGGCGTCCACGGCACCGACTCAGCGAAACCGACCTAAAAACCTATAAATAGGCACGATTTCTCAAACCCTAATGACCATATTTCGACCCTAGGCGGCCACAAGCCCCTTTGGGGCAGCTTTTGCTGCGTTTTTCCACTGCAATAAACATCTTTTTAATTTCTTTTCAATTATGTTATTTCTATTCCAACGATGAGCTAAGGCTAAGCCTAGAACAAGCATGTGAAGCCTCTCTGCAGCGTTTCGTTTTCGACTTTGGATTTGTTTTGTGAGTTTTATTAAAGCTTGTATCTTTATTATGCTTTTATATTGATTATGCAATTATATCGATGGATTGTTGCTTATTGATGTTTAACGTTGATGAGAATCGTTGTTAGACCTAGATCACCATATTAAAGATGAGACTTTTAACCTAAAAATAACGAGAGTTGATAGGTTGAATTTCTAGGTTGCTAGATTGAGAAATCTTACACCTTGGTTAGTAAAACGTCAATCTTTAAGATCGAGAGATGAGAGATTGATAGGCGGATTATCTACGAGAGTAGAAGTTCATACCTTTGGTAGGTGAACCACAACCTTTATTAAATCTTCACCAAACGATCTAGGGTAGAAATTGAGAGTTGCGAGATAGGTGGATCATAGCTTGTTCTTCGTTAAATTAATTGAAAACCTTTGTGCCTTGTTCTTCGTTGCCAAGTTGGAATTTTATTTTCGTTTTAGTTTATAGAATAGAATTAGTTAATACGTGTTCGAAATTATCTTTCCTGGCTTTGGACTGACAATCCTCTGTCCAGTTTATTTTCCGTTTTAGTTTAGGTTTATTAATAAATAGTAGTGACAATTTTAGAAGAATTAATCGAACTAGATTAAACAACCTCGATTCCCTGAGATCGACTCCGGTATTAATCGCTATATTACGATCCCTGCACTTGGGGAATACCGGATTTATAAATTATTATTACTTGTTGTTTTGCATAGATAAAATCCGTGACAACTCCATATCAACATCAACAGCTGAAGCAGAATATATAGCAGCATGCAGTTGTTGTGCACAAGTACTATGGATTAGACAATAGTAAAACTTACATCCTCCCTAGATCAGCACTCAAACTTCCATTTGCTGAATTTGCACCAGTTATTACCGAGAACATTGAAGGCAGAAAAGGGTCGATAGAAAACTTGACTGAGTTACGGGTCAAGCTAATGGCGATCATCTATCAAGGTATTAACTTTGATTGGGCAATATTCGTCATCAATAGACTGAAAGACCAGATTCAAAAAGAAAGTGATCCGTCAATTACGGCACCAAGCAAAGGTTTGCAGAAGAAAGATGATTTCTGGGAAAGAAAATCATATGGGTTCCCCCATCAACACCTGTTTGACACACTAAGGGTGAATCCCACAAATCTGCAACCTCCACACAAGTCCAAGGTAATGTTTACCTACATCAAGGTATCTTCGAAACCCAAACCCACTATCGGGAGAAAAAGAAAACAACCTGAAAGTAGCAGATCAGGAATGGGACGAAGAACCAGATCCCAAAAGGCACAAGAGAGCACCCCTGTGATTGGTACAAGCAACCTGAACGAAACTGTAGTAATCAGTGATGATACCGCAACGGAGGAAGAGAAACAACAAGAGGACATCACCTATCTGGAAGAAGGTGAGAAAGGATATTTCTCACTCCATCTGAAGAAGAGGAGATGGATAAAGGAGAAGGTGAGATAGATGATGAGCACTCAGAGGGCGACCATCTTTTCAAGAGTCACTGACGATGATCTAACTATTCAAGAGTCTCAGCAAAGTTGACAAACAGCCAAGTGAACCAGCTGATCAAACTCACTCCGCTGAACCTGTCAACTCCCCCATTATTGACCAAGGGGTAACAGCGGCAGAGAAAGTCACATCTCCAACAAATGAAGAAGCCAACACCCCCCAAAAACCCCTTAATAACCCTGAGTCTAATGAGGAAGAAAAAGAAGAAAAGGAAGAAAGAGAAGAAGAGGCAGACAGTGTAAAGAGGAAGAGAAGGAGGAAGAAATGAGGTGAAAGTAGAGGAGGAGGAAGATGAAGATGATGAGAATGTTGAAGTGGCACCAGAGGAAGTTGATCCAGAAAGAATCTTCAATCTGGACATTCAACCACTGATTGTAGACATGGAGAAGCAGTATCATAGCAGGCAAAACCTGAAAGTTGCTTTAAAGCAACCTGAAGCAACCTCCTTAAAGCAGCTTTCAGGTTTTGCCTGCTATGATACTGCTTCTCCATGTCTACAATCAGTGGTTGAATGTCCAGATTGAAGATTCTTTCTGGATCAACTTCCTCTGGTGCCAATTCAACATTCTCATCATCTTCATCTTTCTTAAACCACAAGATTGAAGCCCTCATCAGTCACATCAAGATACAAGATGAAGTCATGGAAAAATAGGGAAACTTTCTTTGCAACTTACAACATCTTATCCCCTACCATGTCCAAACCAAACTTGTGTTTCATGCTGAAAAGATTGACAACAATCTCAAACCTTTGGTGGACACTCTAAATGATCACACTCATCAAATTCAACACCTGGATGAGGCTATGGAATTTTCTGGCCCGCAACTTGACACTCTGATAAACATTAATACAGGCAAAAACAAAATTCTGGAGCAAAGGTACGGTCCTCTCCCTGAGTCTGAAGAAGCAAATGAAAACCTTGAAGCACGTTTTGGTGCTGCAAAAAAGGGGGGAAGGAAGCTCAAAGCCTGAGAGCTCCAGTGGAAAGAAGGCAAGCCCAACTGATAAGGGAAAGAGCATCAAAGGCCAAGGCATCAGGTTTGAAGAAAAGAAGAGGTAGCTCTTCTTGTTTAACTGAATTAAATTAATTGAATTCTATATGCCTTCGTTTTTGAATAAAAAGATGCAATATCTTATTGCCCTTAAATGGATGAATAAAATATTTGAGTTTTATTCTGTTAATTATTATGAAAAATTTGGCATACTTATGTTCAGGCTTATGAGGGTTTTGGCATCATCAAAAAGGGGGAAATTGTTAGGAACATTTTATTATGTTTTGATGATGGCCATACTAGCTGTTATAGCAAGCCTTAAATAAGTTAGAATTCTCTATATAAGTCTTTACTTAGAGTCTGACATGATGTATAAGTTGATTCAGACAAGTATTGTACTAGTTGGTAAGACGGCACAGTAAAAACAGATTGTCGGCGGAGTGAAGCCAGCCAAGTACCAGCAGAGAAGCAATGAAGACATTACGGTCTTAATTATAACCAAGAAAGTCTGTGATGACCTTGGGTAAGTCTAAGTTATGTTTTAAGTGATGAAACTTAATGTTTAAATATGGTGTACACTGATCTCACCAAAATCAAGGATCGGTGAAATACAAGGATTCTCCTTTAACTAAAAGAATGAAGGAAACAATGAATCGGCAAAGTAAACCGACTTTCAGCTAAGTGAAGACAAAGCAGCGAAGGAAGATCTAAGCGTCAAAGTCAGATGGATCACTTAACCGTTCAAAAACGGCTGAGTAAACCATACTTAGTCAGATAATTGAAATATGAAGAAGATACAGAAGATCAAGCATTAAATGAACAATCAAAAGAGGATCAATCAAGGACAGATTTTCTGATAAACGTTTGAAGAAAAATCCGATCACTGAAATGAAGGAGAATATAATTAAGGGGGAATCAAGAATAAAATCAAGGATTATTCCCCCCACCATTAATATAGCCAACGGACGGAAATTCAAATCAAGGATAATCAAGGCTATAAATAGAAGGCATTGACAAAAAAAAAGGAAGCATGCAAGAACGAAAAATCTGAGCAAAAACTCAGTCAAAGTGAAAAGCCTTCTATCGGTGGTAAAAAGAAATATCTAGTGATCAACTCAAGACTGAGAGCTACAATTCAAACATCAAGCATTGAGATTGATCAACAAGTTTGTGAATTCAATTCACATCAATCAAGTAACTGAATCAGAGCCATCTGAGAAGGAGTTGTGCTTGTGATAGCTACTGAAGGATTTGATCCCAATGAGCAGTGAAAGAAACTGAGTCACTGAAGCAGTTGCAGTCATGGAGTGATAGTCTTGTTGATTGTGAAGCTTGTGTAGTCAAGGACAATCAGGCTATTGTATTTGTGAAAACAATGGTGAATTCCTCCAATCATCACAGGAGAAAAGTGGATTAAAGGATTACACAACCCTGAACCACTATAAGCCTTGTGTCAACTTACTTTCTGCAATTTACCTTAGTGCATTCATTTAATTGCTTATATTATATCTTATATCTGTGATTGCCTAAACTGCTTTGAAACAACATTGTAAGAAGGGACTTATCCGCTGCCCAAAAGCTTTTGAATACAAGAAAAGTTTTTGAAACTCCACAATAGTCATTCACCCCCCACCCCCCTCTGACTATAGTTTTACCCTTCTCTGGGACCAACATTCTGAGTTCTCAACTTTTGTGTAGCCACAAACTTAGGTGCAACTGAACTAGGTATGAACTTAGAATTCTGTTGATTGCCAAACCCTAAACCTATTCTGTCTCCAAATGGTTTCCTGGTTTGAACTAAACATTAGGAATTGGATCAACTGATGATTCTGTGATATTTTTTACTTCTGTTATTTCATCTGTTGAGCAATTTTCCTGAGTTCCATTTTTAGCCTTGATAATGTCAATCTCAGCATTTAATCTTAGAACATCAGCTTTCAATAATTCCTTTTCCTTTTTGACATTCTCAAAATTCTTTTGAATTTCCTCTAATTCCTTTATGAGTATGTCCAAGTTTTCATTGAAATATGCATTTCTATGATTGTTTATGGAAGTGTGAAAATTGGATGTAGAAGCATTTTTCTCATGATATTTGATCGTTAAGTTCTCAGTTATAGCTTTTTCATCTTGCACTATCTGTTTTCCCGTACTTGATATAGCATTGTCTTTTGCTGGATCAACTCCAAAAAGAATTATTTCTTCATCACTTTCAATATAATCTTGTGCAGCAAGACTTAATGGTAAAATCTCGGAGTCTTCATTGCTAATGGTATCCATTGGATTTTCAACGAATGTCTTGATCAATTTTTCTTGGGGGACATCAACAAGAGCCAGCAATTTGCTTTTGCATGCTTCTAAAGTGATGCTGTGTATCCATGATGCAGTTTTGAAAATCTTTGAACACTATTGGGAATAACTAATGGTCAATACTTCAAGCAAAAGACTCTAAGTAGTAACAACTTTGGATCACCTCCAAAAGGAAGAACAGCTCTGATACCAATTGTTGGTATCGGAAATAGCCGATGCCCAGTTACTTCAGCCAAACAGATTCAGCTAAAGATCTCTTCGGAACAGAAGCTCCACTCTGATACCAATTGTTGGTCCATAGATAAAAGCTGACACAAGTTTAGAGGGAGGGTGGGTGAATAAACTTGTCCCCAAAACATAATCTTAAAGCAGATTGAGTCCAAATCTAAACTTGTGCGGATTTAAGCTAACTTAGCTGAGTATGAGTCAATACTGACTTATGCTTAACTGAGTTAACCTGCAGTGGATTATTAAAGCCGTTTTATAAAAATTCCGTTTTCAGTTTGTCTAGGTGAAATGCAATGCTTGTGCTGACTCACTTTCTTATGTTTCATGAGTGTGTTATCTGAAGTAATATAAACAATAATGCAGTAAGTAAATGCGTAAAGTAAATAAATAAATAAAATAGAATTTATAGAGGTTCCAGGTTGTGTAATCTTGTCAATCCACTCTTCCCCTGTGATGCGGAGGAAAATTACACTAGAACTACTTGAGGTAGCTCAGTTTCAAAAAGTCCTAAACTGGTAGTCCTTAGCTAATCCATAGCTTCACTATCTAAGCAACTACGGAATAGGTAGAATTGCAGCTCTGCAACTACTTGAACCACTGGTCCATGAAGGGTTGTGTTGCCTCTTCACCAGCTCATCACAAACACAGTCTTCCTAACTGCATCTCAACTGTCCTTCACACATTCTTAGTGTTTAATAGTCTAACACCTTTGATAAAATCAAAGTTGAGACTTGAATCAATGACAATCATTCAACTTGTGATTTGAGCTTCTTCTTCTTGATGTATATAGTATTTCAGGCTCGTTTTCTTCAGGTGTAAGTCTTGATGTTTCTTTGAATGCTTAAGAACACTTTGAAGATTTCTTGATCTGGATTTTGCAATAAAGTATACATCATGAGTTCTTCTTATTAATTCACTTTCCACCCTTAAAATAAACTTTCTTGATATCTTATTCCTTAGAAATCTGCACTTCTTTTTGAGTTAGAAGTGACCTATTTATAGGGGTCTCTCCCACGTTAGAATGAACTTTAGAATTTTGAATTTGAATTCTTGTATTCGTTGGTGGTCATTCCTATTCTGTTGATTGTTAGTGTCCTTTCTGACATTTCTGTATAACCAATAAAATTGCTTGCTCTTTCAGTTTATATACTTTCAGCTTGAAACTAATATTCTGTGATCTAGTCAGTTTCCAGCTTTAAGAGCATTAACTGAGTTTTTACTTTTCTTCAAAAACTCAGTACTCTATTCTTCATCTGATTATAATTGACTTAATCAGAGTACACCAAATCATATAACTCATCTAAGATATCATTGTCCTTATGTATCTTAGGTCTTCATACAAGATCTATAGAGTCAGTTCAAGTCATCACAATCTGGCCTTAATTCCAACTTTATAATATTGACTTTTGTCTTCATAAACTGAGTTTGAACTCTTGTTCTTCAATCTTCAATAACTGAGTGGTCCCTCAGCCTTCAGCTTCAACCAAGTTTGTGTCCCTCAGCCAACATACCTTCTTCAGTTTCTGTTGGTGTGCTCTGAGTCAGTTGATCAATCTTCAGTTGGGAACTCAATTCTCATTAAGTCAGTTACTCGTTTTCTCAGTTACGATCCTAGAACTATTACAATGCTTGTCTGATTTAGTTATACAAATATCAGACTCTATTAAATCTTATACATTAATATCTAGACATCATTTTGATTTGCACTATAACAGCTAGTTATAACACTTCAACAATGGGGTTTGAAATAATAACTGAATAACTGATGAATCATCATCAAAACAGAAATTTTATTTCCCACAATTCTGAGTTGATCACTAGATGTATTCTTTTAGATTCAGATGGAAGGCTTAGGATTTTTACAGTGTTTATGCTTGTTCTTGTATATTCTGATTGTTTTCTTTTCTATCTGTCAATGCCTTCTTTTATAGCCATGATAATCCTTGATTTAAAAATCCATCCGTTAGCTATTTAATGTGGAGAATAATCCTTGATTTAATTCTTGATTTCTCCCGATTTAATACTCTTTGATTTCAGTGATCCGGATTTTCTTCAAACGTCGATCATAAAATCTGTTCTTGATTGATTCTGCATTTAATGCTTGATCTTCTTTTTTTCACACGTTCTGAATAAGTATAGATGATATACCTTACTATGTTGTTCCTTCACTTGACTGTTGTGTCATCAGTTGAGTAGATCTACTGAGTTAGCTAATATGCTTCTTTCTTTATTGGTATTCCTTACTCAGCCGATATAATGTTTACTTCACCGGTTCACTACTTTCTGTATTTCTTTGATTTTACAAGAGTACTTGTACTTCATTGATCCTTGATTTGTGTAAGATCAGTGTACACCATATTTAAACAATGAATTTCATCACTTGTAATATAACTTAGACTTAACCAAGGTGATCACAGACTTTCCCTGGTTATAAATCAGTCCATATGTCTTCATGCTTCTCTGCTGGTACTTGACTGCCTTTTATTCTGCCAAATTTCTATTTTACTTTGCCATCCTACCAGCTAGTACAATACTTGGCTGACTATACTTATACAACATGTCAGACTCTAAGTAAAGACTTATATAGAGATTTCTAACTGATTTCTGGCTTGCTATAACTGCTAGTATGACCATCATCAAAACATAATAAAATGTTCCTAACAATTTCTCTCTTTTTGATGATGCCAAAACTCTCATAAGCCTGAACATAAGTAAATAATGATTCATATAATAAAGAATAGAACTCAACAATTTTATTCATCCATACAGGGTAATAAGATATTTCATTTAGAATTATTCAAGGCAAAAGTTTATTCAAAAATTACTTCTTCTCTTCAAACCTTGATCCTTTTGCCTTTGGAGCTTTCGGGCATACGGCTACCTTCCTTCTTTTCGGTAGCATCAAACCATTCTGCAAGAATCTTATTTGTTGCCTCAAAAACTTGGATGAGTGTGTTGAGCTGCTGTGCTAAGTGATCCAAGATCTCATCCATGGTTTGAATTTGCTGAGTTTGCTCATTCAGTGTGTGCACCTATGGGTTGAGTTTGCCATCAAGTTTTTCTGCCTGAAATTCCAAATTTGTTTGGACATGGTGGGAGATTAGATGTTGCAGATTACAAACCAAGTCTCCTCGCCTCTCCATTACTTCATCTTGAACTTTGATATGAATGATTAGAGCCTGAAACTTGTGATGCATAGAGGTTTCACTACTCCTCGGTGCAGTTTTAAGATTTTGTCTGCCTAGATACTGCATTTCCATGTCCATAATCAGTTGATTGATATCCAGATTGAAAGCTCTGTCTGGATCTTCCTGTGCTGGTGCAGATGCATCAGCCTACTCTCTTTCTTCTTCTTTTTCTTCTGCTCTTCTTCAATCTCATGATCAGAATGAGATTAAGGGGGTCATCCTTTATTACCAAGTCCTAGTGAGGACTGCTCTGCATCTCCATGCACTAGAGTTTCAATTCTTTTTGTTGGTATTCCCCTTGGTCAAAGATAGGGATTTCTTCTGAATCAGTGGAGTGAGTTTGATCAGCTGGCTCACTCGGCTGTTGTTGAGTTCTGCTACTACTCCATAGAATCACATCCCGGAGCGTCAAGTCATTGATCATCCTTAAGATGATCACTTTCCTTCTGTTCTCCTTCATATTCCTTGTCTTCATCCTCAGAATGATGAAGGCCCTATGTGTCCTCTTCCTCTTCCTCAACCTCTTCTTCTTCTGCTGGAGTGAGGTAGTATCCTTCCGCACCTTCTTGCAGATAGATTCCTTCTTATTGATTCTCTTCATCATCACTAATTTCAAAGGGGCTATCCTTATTGCTAGGTAGACGCCCTTGTTGTTTCTATGCTGTTTGAGATCTGGTCCTTCTCCCAATTCTTGACCTACTGTTTTTAGGCTGCTTCCTTTTCTTTCCAGGTGTGGATTATGGTTTCTGGGATGGTTTAACATAGGTAACCATTACCTTTGCCTTATGCAGTTGATAAAATCCGATGTCCTTCACTTTCGATTGATCAAACAAATGTTGGAGAGGAATCACATATGATTTCCTTTCCTAGAAATCACCTTGCTTTTGTTGGCCTTTATTTGCTGCCATAACTCCTAGATCAATCTCTTTTTGAAGTTTTGTCTTCAACATGTTGAAGATGAACAACGACCAGTTCAACTGAAGGCCTTGGTAGATAACAGCCATCAGTTTGACTCAGACCTCGGTCATATTTTCCATGGAGTCATTTTACCGTTCAATGTTCCTTGTGATTACCGGTGCAAACTCGGCAAAAGGGCATTTGAGTGCCGATCTAGGAAAGTTTTATTTCTTGCCTCCCTTCATTGGGTTCTTGGCTATCTCAGTCCAGAACGCATTCATGTCGATTTGCATCTTCTTCATATCTACTGGGCCAGTGTTAGAGAGATGTTAGCATCTGTGGAGGAGACCTGGGGTGATAACCAGTTCTCGTCCAAACATGATACACACAATGCAATCCGGGTCAGCTTTCTTTTCACTGGGTATGAATTTTTCATTTTCTCAGAATGCAATCAAATTCTCATAGCAGATTCCTGAAATTAGAGGATTCAGGAATGTCATCATCCCTAGATTTATGCATCCATCAACCAACCTCTGAGCTTGTGGATCATTGTCACAGAAGGGTAGATAGTGCTCAGGTCGGAAGAATGATCTAGTGATGATCGATTTTTCATAGTGTTTTTCAGTTTGAGTGTTCGACGAAGATGAAGCACCGTGTAGTGAAGGAATTTGAAAGGAGGAAAGCTTCAATTTTTCTTCAGTAATTAGGGTTTTGAGAATTCAAGAGAGCGTATAGAATTATGAAAAATCTCTAAGTGTTGGTTATATATGAGAAGTTTAATAGTGTGAATACGGTTGAATATGGAAGGATTTTGTGAAGTAATAGCGTGATTTTGTGCATATAAATCACGAGTTTTTGATTGTAGTGGGGGAGTGGATTGAGGATGTAATGATATATCCCGGGAATTGAGGCGTTGCCGTCATTTCTTTGATTCAAAAATAACTTCCATGATTGTATTATAAAATCCACGTGGGTAATCTTCCATAAAATAATTCTTCATAAATCTTATGATTTTCCACATGTATAAAATTGATTTTCTTCACACGTAACTTTGATGTTCTCTCCAAGGTATTTAGCGGTGAAGTAACTTGGCTGCTCACTAATCCGGTGTAGTGACTTCTTTACTTAGCTGTTGTATAAGATTGTTCCTAACAATCAGTGAAGTGGACGTCGTTGGTTACCATTGCCTTACCTACCAAGTGAGCGCCACTAAAATGGCAAAGGTTTTGTCAGCTGGTGAAGTCCCTCAATTGATTACTCCTGGTAGCTGCTCCTTATAACTTAATCGATTTCAATCATTCCCAACTCAGTCTCAATTTACAAAATCTTTCATGATTGAGTGGTTTTGTGAATATATCAGCCATTTGATCTTCAGTTGATAGGTATCTCAAGATAACATCACCTTTTTCCACACTATCTCTGAGAAAGTAATGTCTCACATCAATATACTTTGTTCTTGAGTGTAGTACTGGATTCTCAGTAATAGATATTGCACTTATGTTATCACACATAATTGGAATTGTCTTCTCCTCTATTACATAGTCCCTTAGCTGTTGACTGATCCAGAGTACTTGTGCACAGCAGCTGCCTGCTGCTATACTTCAGTTGTTGAAGTGGATATAGAATTTTGCTTTTTGCTAAACCATAATACTAGTTTGCTGCCTAGCATCTGACAAGTTCCTAATGTGCTTTTTCTAGCAATCTTGCATCCCGCATAGTCTGAATCTGAATAGGTTATCAATTTGAAACCTCAATCTTTTGGATACCAAATTCCTACATTGATTGTTTGCTTCAAATATTTGATGATTATCTTAGCTACTAGTAAGTGAGATTCCTTAGGTTGAGCTTGGAATCTTGCACAAACTCCTACTGAAAATGCTATATCAGGTCTACTTTCATTTAAATAGAGTAGAGATGCCATATTTCCTCTATATAACTTTTGATTAACATCTTTTCCGTTTTCCATCAACCAACAACCCCCAACTAGATGGTGATTAAAAAGACATAGTTTTTAGTAGTGATTTTTCACGAACTCGATCAAATATCTTCAATCAAATTTCTAAGGTTTCGTTTATCTTTTCAAACAAACTAAACATGCAATCAAAACGATATCACGAGATTGTTTCCAAACTCTTACTCAACTAATCGTGCATAATCTCTTAAAACACAATTAATTGCATTACTTTGAACAAAATAGAACTTAAATAATATATTTTCATATATTTATTCAAGCATAAAATAAACCTAGATTGTTTCATAAATCTTAATTCAACAAAACTTAAACAATACAAAACAGATCCAAAGTAATGAAAAACTATGAATTAACTCACTACTCATCTAGTATCGAACTCCTCTAGTTGGTTTTGTTGTTGATGAGCTTCCTCCGTCGACTCACTGCAAGGCTTTTAACCAACAATCATGTTGAACAAGATTGTTGGATTGGAGAAATTCATCTCTATGGAATTAGGGTTCTGGCCGCAGCTTTTTTGTGTGAAAGTGCGATCTCAATGATGTGGTAAAAAGTATCCTTAGGGTTGGGGCTGCTGCTGTATTTATAGAGCTCTAAGTCGGTTAGGGTTTAAGTCGGCCCTGAACGCCCGTCTGATCTTGTGGACGCCCGTCTGGTGGATCTTGACTTTGCTCTAGACGTCCGTCCATGCTGCGTCCAAACTCTCTGTATGTGATTTCCTCTCCTAGACGCTCGTCCATGAAATCAGACGCCCGTCTAGTGGACGGTATGCAGACGCTCGGCTCGACTGCTTTGAGGTCGGATTTCATCATCTTTATCCAATTTCTTTGAGCCAATTCCAACTCTATCTTGAATAATTCGACTTGAGCTTCATTTATCCACTTATAGCACTCGAAATTAAGCCTCATAAAGGATAAATAAACATTGCAAAAATGTAATAAAGTCCAAATCATAATAAATCAATCAATTCAATACTTAAAATAACCAATTTGCAAATAACCATACTAAAACCATCCTTACTAAATAATTGCACTTAAACCCTTAATTCTTATATAAATTATGCAAATGTGGTGAAAATAATAATGAAATACACCCTTAATAATCATATAAATATGGCCTTAACAACACCCCCACACTTAGCTTTTTGTACGTCCTCGGACAAAACAATCAAAACTATAGCTCAACTTTCATGCAATCCACATAGATCTCTAACTCACGTAACAAAAGATACAACAACTATAGCAAACAATACCATCATAGAGATAGATTCAGTGTATGTGTGACAAGCCCTTTTCAAATTTAACAAGCCTTTCAAAGAAATATCCTCTCAAAAATCCAATGATTATCCTAGACATAGGCAGTAATAGCTCCACTCAAAGCCTTCCCACGCACTCAGTAGGATGATCCCTACAGCATATCATGCGGTTCTACTGGGTATAAGATCCATGATAACAAAGACTTCACTTTATTTTTACTCATCATTTCCAAAATTTTCAAATTTGACGCATATCAGAATGAGCTTTTACCCATCATAGTAGAATAGGACATTTCGAGATAATCCCCTACCTTACTCCAATCATAAGGTAGCTTCTTCTAACTGTCGTGAGCTTCTGGTCATCATAGTGGTATAGGACATTTCGAGATAATGCCCTACCTCACTCCAATCATCGACCAGCTTCCGACAAACGTATTTATTATGATTGCTTATTCATTCTTTTTTTTTTCAAGACATAAGTTACATCTCACTTATCACATTCAAAATTTATGATATTCACAGCACACGGTCTAACTAAGGTGTTACTATACTGACCTTCCTAAGATGAATCACTAAAACAATGAAAGGATATAGTTCAAAAAGACTTGCTTCAACATTAAAGGCTTCCGTGAGTGAAAAATGAATATTATCTCCATGACAGTAAAGACATGCTATAATTATCTCACTAAGTCACATACTATCATCGTTAGAAAACTACAACTAGCAAGCATTTAGTTTCAATCATATGCTCGAGATTCACAAAAAAAAATTAAATTTCGTGGAAATTTAACATTCACTCATATTTCAAAAGATATAGCATGAAAACATACCCAATTTACCCCCCACACTTAAATCACATTATGTCCTCGGAATGTGCGAGAATAAAAGAAAAAGAAAACTTAGTTTGGTTTCAACGGTGGTTGTCGGATGAAAGTTGGCGAGAGGTCGGGCCGGAGCATGAACGTCTTGCTACAACTCGAATAGACAACACTTGGACATAAAAGCTTGCGAACCTCGCTCAAAAGTATCGCCACACTCGACATACCATATAATCTCGGGGTACACGGGGTATATGAGCAACACATAACACAAAACACTTACAACAAGAGTAAAAGGAATAACCATCAACACGCCACTAGAGTACTGTTTCTAAAAACAAGAAAACAAAACAACCTAAGAAAAGAAAACAAACAAAGAAAACTAGGCTGCCTCCTAGGAGCGCTCTTTTAATGTCAATAGCTTGACACAGATTTCAAAAGATCAACCCGGATCGGGCCACTTTGGTTTAACAGCCGCCACCTCAGTATCGGAATCAGAAGTACTGGGGCGGAAATGATTTTCACCACAACAACAAGTCAAGTGCGCAATAAGGTCATTAAACTTTTCTCTCCAAACTACACTGACTCTCTTCTTCTTGTTCTTGCGGATGATAGGCATAGGTGTGCTAACATGCTCAGGAGTCTTTGAAGAAGTTTCCTCATAGGTAGAGGTAGGAATGTCATCATCTGACTCAAAGAAATAAGATGGAATCTCTTCACAAATCAGGACATCTGTACTCTCATCTCTTCTTTGGAAATAAAGAGTCTCAGGCTTCTCCTTTGGTTGCCCAAAATATTTCTTAAGTCGATGGCCATTCACTTTAAAAGCTTGATTACCATACCCGTTCAAAGTAATTACTCCACTTGGATTAACCTCGAGAATCTCAAAGGGACCAGACCATCTAGACTTGAGTTTACCCGGAAACAGGTGAAGTCTAGTATTATAGAGTAAAGCCATTTCACCAACTTTGAATTCTCGGTCCTTGATCTTAGCATCATGGAGTATCTTTGTTCTTTCCTTGCTAAGCTTAGCATTCTCGTATGCTCTGAGTCTGAATTCGTCGAGCTCGTTCAACTGTAACAACCGTTTCTCCCCACAGAGTTGGCTATCGAAATTGAAGAATTTAATTGCCCGAAAGCTCGTGTTCAAGTTCGACAGGTAAATGACAAGCTTTGCCATAGACCATTTGGAAGGGTGGCGTGCCCATCGGGGTTTTAAATGCAGTACGATAAGCCCACAATGCGTCATCCAACTTAAGACTCCAATTAGATCGATTATTGTTCACGGTCTTCTCTAAAATTCTTTTCAAGCTCTGGTTGCTTACCTCGACTTGGCCACTGGTTTGGGGATGATATGGTGTACCAACTTTGTGTTTGACACCGTATTTCTCAAGGATTTTGTCAAGCGGCGCATTGCAAAAGTGGGTACCCTCATCACTAATGAGTGCTCTAGGACAGCCGAATCTGGTGAAGATATTCTTTTGCAAGAATTTCTTCACGACTTTATGATCATTAGTTTGGGTAGCTATGGCTTCAACCCACTTGGAAACATAGTCGACACAGACGAGGATATATTTATTACCGCACGAAGATGGAAAGGGTCCCATAAAATCTATGCCCCAAACGTCGAAAACTTCGCATTCAAGAATGGGCTTAAGTGGCATTTCCATCCTACTACTCTGCCGTCCAGTTCTCCGGCACCTATCACAACCTTTACAAAAGGCTTCTGCATCTTTAAACAGAGTCGGCCAGTAGAATCCAGCTTGAAGGATCTTTGCAACCGTCTTCGGTGTTCCATAGTGACCTCCAGTGGGACCGCTGTGGCATTGTTCTAGGATATCCCACTGATCATGCTCCGGAACACACCTTCGAAGCAATCCATCTCTACAGATCCTGAACAAATAAGGATCTTCCCATACGAGATATTTAAGATCAGAAAAGAACTTTTTCTTCTCCTGATACGTTATGTCTTCTAAATGACCACTCGCTAAATAGTTGACGTAGTCAGCATACCACGGCCTAACCGTTTCAAGCTTCATCAATTGCTCCGTCCGAAAATCAATGCCTATATCATTGTGATTCTCTTGCACCCTCATTTACTAAGCGAGATAAATGATCAGCCACAATATTCTCACTACCTTTCTTATCTTTAATCACAAGGTCAAACTCTTGTAAAATCGGGAATCCATCGAAGTAACCTTGGTTTTGCATCTGCTTTGTCCATAAGGTAGCGTAGGGCTGCATGATCGGTCCATACAACAACTTGAGACCCTAGAAGATAACTTCTAAACTTGTCAATGGCAAAAACAACGGCTAAGAATTCCTTCTCAGTCGTAGTGTAATTGCATTGAGCCGGGTTCAAGGTGCGGCTCGCATAATAAATGGGCCTGAACCTTTTATCAACTCTTTGACCTAAAACTGCGCCTACGGCGTAATTAGAGGCATCGCACATCAGCTCGAAAGGCTTGGTCCAGTCAGGTGCAACTAAAATAGGGGCACTGATAAGCTTGTCTTTCAGACAATTGAAAGCTTCTTTGCACTTCGCATCGAACAAGAAATCTACATCATCTTTCAAAAGATTTGATAAAGGCTTGGCGATGGTAGAAAAATCTTTAATGAAACGCCTGTAGAAGCCAACATGACCTAGAAAACCTCGTACCTCTTTCACTGTCTTAGGGTACGTCATCCTTTCAATGGCTTCGACCTTAGCCTTATCAACTTGAATACCAGCATTGGACACCTTATGTCCCAAAACGATTCCTTCGTCTACTAGAAAATGGCATTTTTCCCAGTTAAGCACCAGATTTTTCTCAACACACCGTTGGAGTACCATATCTAGATTCTTTAAGATTTCATCAAAGCTATCGCCGTAGACTGAGAAGTCATCCATGAAGACCTCCATGCATTGCTCCACAAGTCCATCAAAAATGGCTAACATGCACCGTTGAAAAGTCACGGGTGCATTGCATAGGCCGAATGGCATTCTGCGAAAAGCAAAAGTACCGGATGGACACGTAAAAGTTGTCTTCTCTTGGTCATTAGGATCAATGGCTATCTGGAAGTAGCTAGAATAGCCATCAAGGAAACAATAATACTTATGACCACTCAGTCGTTCAATAAGCTGGTCAATGAAGGGTAGGGGAAAATGGTCCTTGGCAGTAACCTCGTTAAGTCTACGATAGTCAATGCAGACTCTATAGCCTGTCACGAGTCGTAAGGCAACTTCCTCCCCTTTTTCATTCTTTTCGACTGTGATTCCGCCCTTCTTTGGCACAACTTGAGTAGGGCTGACCCACTCGCTATCGGCGATTGCATAGATGATGCCCATGTCAAGCCACTTTATCACTTCTTTCTTGACAACCTCCTGCATATGCGGATTCAGCCTTCTCTGAGGTTGTCTAACCTTTTTAGCTCCCTCCTCCGTTCGGATTTTATGCATGCATACATCTGGGCTGATTCCTCGGATATCACCCACTTGCCATCCGAACGCGAGGATATTCTTTTTAAGCACTTCTATCAGCTGTGCTTCTTGCTCAGGGTCGAGTTTCGAAGAAATGATCAAAGGCAATTTATCTCCATCCTTAAGAAAGATATACTTAAGGTGTTTCGGAAGCGGTTTGAGCTCTAAATCAGTAGGTGGTTGCTCAATACTAGACTTTAACGGGCCACCTTTCTCTTTATGAGCTTGGAGTGGTTGACTAAAGAATAACTCATCTTCCCGAGGCTCCACCCCAGAAAGGTACTGGATCAAATCGTCCATCGGAATCCTCCGATCAACACTTGCTTCCTTTTTCTTGTGATCGATCATTTTTCTTAACTCTTCATCTTTAAGCTCTTCTGCCAGCTCTTCCCAATCATCTACTTCCCAATGGGTAGCTTCTCTCCAAAATTCTACCTCGTCCCAACTACCCATCGAGCTTCTTCTTCACCGGGGATGAAGTCTTCCGACTCGGTTCTTTGAGATCATCGTTTGTTCTTTGGGCATCTCCATGCTTCTAACCCACTAACGGGCTCGGTGTGAGCGAGTGAAGATGACTCGTCAATGCCTACGGCTTGAAATGAATTAGAAGATGGTCCGCGATCGACTTGATCTTCAATGTCCATGACTTCAAAAACACCTATCTCTGTCAACTCCTCTCGCTTCTTCGAGTAGGCATCTTTTTCGTCCTCATAGATAGCTTCGACAAACGATATTTCATCAATTACGGCTCTTTCGGGATGTGTCCCTCGTGTGAAGGTGACGGATGTGTCATCGACTCTAAGAGTAATCTGTCCTTTGCAGAAGTCGATGAGAGCGTTAGAAGTGTCTAGAAAGGTTCGGCCTAGAATTAGAGGCATCTCCTTATCAGGTGGATAGTCTAGAATAACCCAGTCGGTAGGGAAGACTAAATGTTCAACTTGAAGGAGAACATTAGCTACACAACCGGCTGCAGTCCGGCTAGATTTATCAACCATCTGAAGAGAAATAAGGCGTTCCCGCATCCTTTTATCTAACCCGAGCTTTTTGCATACGTTTAATGGCATCACATTAATAGAGGCCCCTGAGTCGCATAAGACATTTTCGAATAAATGGCCTTCGATCTCACGGGAGATTGAAGGTACGCCGAGGTCACCTCGCTTAACGGCGACTTTACGTGAAACCATCGCGCAATCTTCACGTAGCACTTCTTCGACCATCCCCCGAAGCTTTCTCTTACTCCCACGAAATTCTTTTAGATACTTAGAGCATTTAGGCATTTCGGTTAATACCTTGGCTAAGGGCATACTAACTTGAGTGTCTCTAAGCATCCTCCTCACTCCATCATCTTGCTTGTCATTAGTGAGGGCTTTCTCTTTCCTTTTTGGGGGATAAGGAAGGGCTTTATCATTCCCTGGCTTTGATTCTTTATCGCCTCATCCTCCTTATCCTTCCATCTCACGAACTTTTCTTCCTTTTTCTTAGTCAGGGGTACCACCCTTTGACTTTCCTTTCTTTCCTCATCATCAGAATTATTTTCGTCCTCCGAAGAATTGTCACTAGGCTCCTCATCGTTGCTTTCTTCGGCATGTGGTTTCTGATTTCCCCCTCCTGAACTCATGGCGTCAGGAGGGGCTACTCGTTTCCTGACATCTTGCCGGATTGAGCCTTCTTACAACTTCTCAACGTTACTTCATTCATCTCCTCTTCTTGTCCATACTCCCATTGTGCTGTAATGGCGGTGCAAACATTCACATCAGCTTTTGGGTTTCTCTCGGTATAACTCGGAAGTTTACCGTGAGGTCTGCTTGCTTGCTGGTCTGCCATCTGACCAACTTGTCTCTCAATAGCTTTAACGCTAGTAGACAGAGTCTTCACCATGTCTACCAGCTCATCAAATTTATGTTGAGGGACACATGAGGTGGTATGATTTTGAGTTTGGTCCCATCCACCTTGAGGCCTTTGGGAGTTAGGAGCTGTCCTTTGATAGTTTGAGTTGAAAGAATTTGAATTTGAAGGGCCAGGTGGTAACTTGGCTTGATTGAAGTTTTGTCGTTGAAATCCTGAGTAGTTCTGGCTTTGATTGAAGTTTCGGAAGGGTTGGTTTTAATTATCCATTAGATTTATTTCTTCCGTCATCTCCGTTCCTACCTGCATTCCCAGATCAGAAGGCTGCGTCTGAAGATTGGCCAGCTGCTTGCTTATCAATTCCATCTGAGCAACCAACGGCTTTGTATCGGGGCCGCTTGCGGTACCTTCTTTCTTAACAACATTGGTCTTCTTGGGAGTCGACCACATATTGTTCTTGGCGATGGTCTCGGCCACTCGTAGGCGATCTCACCACCTCCCCTAAGAAGGATCCATGAGTGTGGAGTCAAGATAGTCTCTATTAGGTTGAGAGACACCTCTCGTAGAACGAGTTCCGGCAACTCATGTCTGTCATATCCGTGATTGGGGCATTTCCTCATCAAGAGATTCAATCTCTCCCAAGCTTTGCCAACATCTCATCCTCCAACCGCTCAAACGTAGCTATTTCCCGTTTCATCTCCATAATCTTGCTGGTGAAACCCACTTAAGAGCGAAGGCTCTTTTGACATCATTCCACGTATGGAGAGAATGATGTGCCAACGATTTAAACCACCGACTTGCTTCACCTTTCAAAGCAAAAGGAAATAGCTTTAACTTAACTATCTCAGAATCAACACCAGGATAATGGCCTGCTTCACAGATTTGTACGAATGTGGACAAGAAGTCGTGTGGATCTTCCTGAGCAGTACCATGGAAAGAGCTATTCTGAACTAGAGCAACTACTCCGTTCTTTAGATCAAAGTTCACTCCTCCCATGTCAGGAGGACGAATAGGTCTATGCCCCTCGAGAAAGTCTTGCTTTAGATATGGGGTGTAGGGGTCCCGGTTCAATTGATTAAGCTGGTTCTGGCGAAATTGTTGAAGTTGTTGATTTATGCCGACTTGTTGATTCTGTTGTTGCTTTGCAGAGCTTGCATCTGCTGAAGGAGTAAATTTAACTGAGCTTGGGGATCAGGATTTGGAATTGGTGGATCTTGATCTGCCATTATGTCCAATCAGGGAAAAGCCTCCTTCTAAAAATAGATCGTTCAGGCTCGGGATCGAAGATTAGAGGTCCCTTCTTACTTCTCGTTTGCATAAACAAGAGAAGCGAGACGAGAAGAAATCAACCTTAGGGTTGATGAGAACGAGTTTAGAGAAGATTGGAGGATTTAGAAGTGTAAAAAGATAGAAGAGCAGAGAAAAGAAAAGTGGAATTTTCAGGGACTGAACTGGCGTTCAGTGTACGTGGACGCTAGTTCAGAGAGGATTCAGGAAGTGAACGCTCGTTCAGAGCACTGAATTGGCGTTCAGAAGACAGATGGGGGCAGACGGGCGTTCAGTATGGGTGAACGCTCGTTCAGAAGGCTTTTAGTATTTTTTTAATTTTTTTATTTTAGAAAATACATAGAAACCGAAACTGGAAAATAAGCCTACCTACGAAAAGTTTAAAAACAAGAAAAACACTAAGACGGTAAAAAAAACGTGTTGAAATCTTCTAGGGCCAAAATGGAGGGGAAAACAGTGGATTTTGACCTCGAAAACGCACTGAACAGCCTACGGCGGTTCACCACGTCGTCGGCGTCGGAACGAGCTTTCCGAATTGGGGTCCTGCGTTCCAAACGGACACTCGAGCCGAAAGTTATGGTAAAAATACTACCGCGTGCCCTAACGACCCCTTTTGACACAGAAAACTGTCCTAAATAGAATCCGACAACCGTTACCGACTCCCCGGCAGTGGCGCCAAAAACTTGTTCGGTAAAAACGAGTTTTAAAATTTATAACCGAAACACCCCAAGTATAAGGATCGTAGTATAGGATGTTAACGGGTCGTCCTAAGGGAGTGGAATGTTTATCGAATTCAAGTATAAATCTATATCGATTATGTCACAATTATCTATCTAAACTAAGGCTGAAACTAACTAAAACCTAAACCTAAGAACTAAAACTAAAACAGGAATAAAAACAAGCAGAAAATACGAAAACAGAAAGACGGACGAGCGTTCACTAAAGTGGACGAGCGTCTGAAAACTAAATCTAATGGACGGGCGTCTGCTATTGCGGACGAACGTCTAACTACGAACATAAACAAAAAAGTGCAGGAAAACAGCAGGAAATTAGGGTTTATAAAACTACAACTTAAACTAAACTTAATCTAAACGATTACGAACGAATTGATTAATAAATAAGTAAAGGAAAACAGCGAGGCAACGAATCCACCCATCAACCAACAACCCCCAACTAGATGGTGATTAAAAAGATATAGTTTTTAGTAGTGATTTTTCACGAACTCGATCAAATATCTTCAATCAAATTTCTAAGGTTTCGTTTATCTTTTCAAACAAACTAAACATGCAATCAAAACGAAATCACGAGATTGTTTCCAAACTCTTACTCAACTAATCGTGCATAATCTCTTAAAACACAATTAATTGCATTACTTTGAACAAAATAGAACTTAAATAATATATTTTCATATAATCATTCAAGCATAAAATAAACCTAGATTGTTTCATCAAATCTTAATTCAACAAAACTTAAACAATACAAAACAGATCCAAAGTAATGAAAAACTATGAATTAACTCACTACTCATCTAGTATCGAACTCCTCTAGTTGGTTTTGTTGTTGATGAGCTTCCTCCGTCGACTCACTGCAAGGCTTTTAGCCAACAATCATGTTGAACAAGATTGTTGGATTGGAGAAATTCATCTCTATGGAATTAGGTTTTTGGCCGCAGCTTTTTTGTGTGAAAGTGCGATCTCAATGATGTGGTAAAAAGTATCCTTAGGGTTGGGGCTGCTTCTGTATTTATAGAGATCTAAGTCGGTTAGGGTTTAAGTCGGCCCTGAACGCCCGTCTGATCTTGTGGACGCCCGTCTGGTGGATCTTGACTTTGCTCTAGACGTCCGTCCATGCTGCGTCCAAACTCTCTGTATGTGATTTCCTCTCCTGGACGCTCGTCCATGAAATCAGACGCCCGTCTAGTGGACGGGATGCAGACGCTCGGCTGGACTGCTTTGAGGTCGGATTTCATCATCTTTATCCAATTTCTTTGAGCCAATTCCAACTCTATCTTGAATAATTCGACTTGAGCTTCATTTATCCACTTATAGCACTCGAAATTAAGCCTCCTAAAGGATAAATAAACATTGCAAAAATGTAATAAAGTCCAAATCATAATAAATCAATCAATTCAATACTTAAAATAACCAATTTGCAAATAACCATACTAAAACCATCCTTACTAAATAATTGCACTTAAACCCTTAATTCTTATATAAATTATGCAAATGTGGGGAAAATAATAATGAAATACACCCTTAATAATCATATAAATATGGCCTTAACAGTTTTCATCTTTCCTAAGAATAACTCTTGCACACATTGGTGTGTCTGATGTGCCACTTGTATCCATACCCTATTTGTGTATCAAGTCCTTTGTGTACTTGGCATGATTTATAAAGATGCCATATTCCATTTGCTTCACTTGTAAACCAAGAAAATAATTAAGCTCTCCCATCATACTCATTCGAAATTTGCTTTTCATCAGATTTGCAAATTTCTCACATAGCTTCTCATCTTCTGATCCAAAGATGATGTCATCAATATAGATCTGAACTAACAAGGTGCTTGTTCTTTCTTCTAGATTGAAGGGAGTCTTGTCAATAGTCTCTTTGTTGAATCCACATTTGATTAAGAATTGTGACAGAATCTCATACCAGGCTGTAGGTGCCTGTTTGAGTCCATACAGTGCCTTTTTGAGCTTGTATACTTTATCTTCCTTCCCTTTGAGTTGGAAACCAGGGGGTTGTTCCACAAATACTTCTTCTTCTAGAAGTCCATTGAAAAATGAACTTTTGAAATCCTTGTGTGCTAAAAAAGCTAGAAAGTGTCTGATTGCTTCCAATTATGCTACTGGTGCAAAGGTTTCATCATAGTCTATGCCTTTAGCTTGAGAGTATCCCTTTGCCACTAGTCTTGCTTTGTTTCTGACAACGGTTCCTTATTCATCCATTTTGTTTCTGAATACCCATTTTGCAATGATGTTTGCCATGTCTGGTCTGTCCACAAGTTCCTAGACTTCGTTTCTCTCAAATTCATTAAGCTCTTCTAGCATGGCCGTAATCCAATCAGTATCTTGAATTGCATCATCTATTGTTTCGGGTTCCATCTGTGATAGAAAACAATTTAGCATAATTTCCAGTTGTCATCTAGTTCTAACACATGTATGAATATCTCCAATGACTTGTTCTTCAGGATGATCTCTCAGCCAATTCAAATCAGGTTGAAATTGATCTTGATTTTGTTCTTCCACAGCTCCTGCTTGTGTATCAACTTCATGATCTTGTGTTGGTTCTTGTTGTGTTGTATTGACTGGTACATCATCTTGATTGCCAAAGGTGTGGTCCAAAATTGTAGCTGGTACTATTGTATTCATATAGACTCATCCTTGTGTATATTCTTCTTCAAAGTTGTGTAAGCTTTCACCATTTTTTTTGGTTCATAAAAAACTACATGAATGATTCATCAATCACGAAGGTTATTTTGTTCAGTACTCTGAATGCTTTGCTTGTTTCTGAGTATCCCATGAAGATTGCTTCATTAGATTTTTTATCAAGAGTATGTAGTTGATTCTTGTTCAAAACAAAACATTTAGATCCAAACATATACAAATGTGAAATGTTAGGTTTTCTTCCATTCCAAATTTCATATGGTGTTTTTCCATGATGTTTGTTGATGATAGATCTATTTTGAGTATAGCATGCTGTATTTGCTGCTTTAGCCCAAAATTTGTGTGGTAATCTTGCTTCTGCTATCATTGTTCTAACTGCTTCTTTGAGTGTTCTATTTCTTCTTTCTGCTACACCACTTTGTTGTGGAGTCCCTGCTGCTGATAGTTGATGTAGTACAACATTTTATTCACAATAAGATCTGATAACTTCATTTAATAATTTTGTTCCTCGGTCTGATCTTATCTTGATGATCTTCAATTCCTTTTCATTTTGTATTCTTTTCAGCAAATCTGGTAGCTTCTTGTCCATGTAAATGTGAAAAAGTCATCCACCACCACTAGAGTGTAATTTTTTCCACTTACAGTTACTGTTGTGACTGGTTCAAAAAGATTCATATGCAAAAGATGTAAGATCCTTGTTGTTGACTGATGGGGTTTTGACTTGAATGAGCTTTTAATCTGCTTCCCTTTCTGACATGCATCATAAAGACTTTCTTTCTTGAATGTGATGTCTCGAAGGCCTTCAACTAGCTTTTTTTTTACAGTTTGTTGATTGTCTTGAAGTTGAGATGGTTCAGTCTTCTATGCCAAAAGATGTTTATGCTTTTGCTGTCTTTCAATCCATCACATACATGTTGTCTTCTCATTTTCCTACAAGTACAATTTTGCTGGTTTGATTGTCAATCACTTTGCATCCTTCTTTGCTGAAATGCACATTGTAGCCTTGGTCACAAAATTGACTGATACTTAGAAGATTGAAATTCAATCGTTTAACATAAGCCATATTTTGAATCTTCAAGTTGTTTTTGAACATTGTGCCTTCCCTCTTAATTTTTCCAGGGTTTTCTTTACCTCCAAATGTAACTTTGGGTCCATCAAAGGCTTTAAAGTCAGTCAACCATCCTTTGTTCCAGGTTATATGTCTGGAACATCCACTGTCTATGTACCAGACATCCTACAAAACAAATTAAGTATGTTTAGGTGCCCAACAATGTTTGGGTCCATACCTGTTACCACTCATGCTTCCTACTCCAAGTGTACATCCAAAGGATCATCTTCTTGGTTGGTTGAATTCATCAACTTCATAAGTATGAGGCATGGCATAATACTTCTTGATAGAATGTTCTGATACAATTCTCTACCTTTAGGTGTATTTGCATCCTTTTTCACTCTCCCATATGCAGGAGGAAACATATTTTCATATTGCTTCTTGTGTCTAGGAATATGCATGTGTTGGATTTTCCTAAATACATGTTGCATGGCGTGAAATGATTTCTTCTTGTATTTGAAGGGTGCAACATTCCAATCATCTTCTGAAGGGTAAAGTCTACCCTTACCTTTCGGTAAGATTTTGCCTTTACTAGGCTGGTAAGATGATTTACTATGTTGTTTCACTATACTGGTTTTGACTTCACTGGTGTAGGATGAGTAGTTGAAACTATGGTCTGTCCTTTTCTGAATTTGGGTCTAGTTTTGGTCCTTGATTCAAAATTGTGTTGTCCATTGTTTCTTTTCTCATCTTGCCTGTTGTAGCCAAGGCCAGATCTGGATCGAATCCTTTTTGGGGGTTTGTAAGCTAATGTATTAAGTGGTGCAGTGGTGCTCTTAACTAGTAGGGAGGTTTTCTCAGCTGGTCTGTCAACATCAAATGAGTGATCATCTGCTGCTTGTTGATCAGTTGAGTATAATTCTTTACTAGTTGATTCATCTTTTAGTCCATTCAATTCTTTCTTTAATCTTTTATTTTCCACTCTCAGATTGTCACATTTTTGTTCCAGAATTTCATGATTTATTTTAATTTCTTCAAATTTACTCATGATATTTTGAGTTAGGTTTTGCAAAATGTAATGGTAGAATAAAAGACTGTGCAGTGTCAAATGTGGATGCATTTAATGAGTATGAGCGAGTTATTACTTCTGTTTCTTCAATTTCTTTTGCCAACAAACACAAACATGCCTTTTCATTGTCTAAGCTGGTGTCTTCTTCATCAACTGAGTCATTGTCAGAGGAATCTTCATCAGTTTCACATATGGTTTCTCCTTTTAATGTCTTCTTGCTTCTTTTTCTATCTGAACACTTGTATCTCTTCATGACTTCATCTTTATCTTTCTCTTCAAGACAACCAGCCTTGAAGTGTCCTTTCTTTTTGCAATTGAAACATCTGTATTCATCATCTTTTTTCTTGATGTCTTTACTTCTTGAGCTTGACTTCTTGTTTGATGATGAACTTTCCTTGTATTGTTTCTTCTTACTAAACCTGTCAAAACATTTAATCAGTAATGTAAATTTGTTCTTTTAGTTCATGTGTCTCCTTGCTGCTTGTGCCACCCATTTTGCTTTGCTGGGGTGCCACCAGTGCACTAGCCTTGCGTGCCTCCACTGGTGCACTATCTTCATTATTTAGTTCAAATTCATGAGCTTTTAATTGAGACATCAATGTCAAGCTGTCAGTCTTTGAAAGATCTATTGTTCCCTTGAGTACTAATGTGATGATTCTCCATATTTCTGGTAGACTTCTCAAGATCTTCAAGCAAACTTCTTTCTGAGGATATTCGTGACCAAGTTGGTGCAGTTCACTGATGACGCTTGAAAATATGTTGTCCATCTGATCAGTGGATTTACCATTCTTCATTTTCCTTGATTGCTTCAGATCCTTCATTGATGAGTGCCAGTTTTTCCTACATCTCCTTTGGTGTTTTGCAATTTTTGATTCTCATTAACATATTACTGTCCAGAGACTTCAGGATGATATCTTTTGCAACTTAATCAAGGTTTTATCTATTTATGTCATCTTTGGTCCTATCCTTTTTGAGTCTTTGTATTTGAATTGGTCCATCATTGATAACATCAAGCATTTCCTCACGAGTGGCTGCAAGATGAGATAACATTCTTATTTTATATTCATCAAAATTATTAACATTGAACACAAGTACTTTAGACATGAAACTTGAAGAGTCCATAGTCAAAGATAAAAGAAAAGGCATATTGATATAAAAGCCACGGATTTAAAAACTACTTTGAAAATATGTGATCTCCTTGTTACCAGAAATCAGATCTGAACAGGTTCTGATACTAGGAACTCTGCTCCGATACCAATTGTTGGTCCTAGAGAAGGGTAAAAGTATAGTCAGAGGGGGTGAATGACTATACCGGAGTTTCAAAAACTTTTCTTATAATTAAATGATTTTGGGCACGGGATAAGTCCCTTCTTAAAAATTGTTTCAAAGTAGATTAAGCACACACAGAGTATGAATAATATGCAGTAAGTAAGTGCTGTAAGGTAAAGTGCAGTAAGTAAATGAACACAAAGGTTTATAGTGGTTCAGGGTGGTGTAATCCCTTAATCCACTCTTCTCCTGTAATGATTGAAGAAATTCACTCTTATTTTTCACCAATACAATAGTAAGATTGTCCTTTTCTACACAAGCTACACAATCTACAAGACTATCACTCCCTGGCAACAAAAGCTTCAGTGACTCAGTTTTCAACACACTGCACCTTGGGAACTAATCCTTCAGTAGCTATCACAAAGGGTTGCAACACCTTCTCAGATTTCCCTGATTCATTTGCTGCAAACTTGTGTGAGTTGGATTCATATATTTGTTGATCCATCTCAGTGCTTGCTGTGGAATTGTAGCTTTGAGTTTTGATTTGATCACTAGATGTGTTCTTTTAGATTCAAATAGAAGGCATAGGATTTTGATTGAGTTTGTGCTTGTAATTGTATATTCTGATTTTTTTCTTTTCTTTCTATCAATGCCTTCTATTTATAGCCTTGATAATCCTTGATTTAAAAATCTGTTCGTTGGGTATTTAATGTGGAGAATAATACTTGATTTAATTCTTGATTCCTCCTGATTGAAATCTCTTTGATTTCAGTAATCCGGATTTTCTTCAAACGTCCATCATAAAATCCATCCAAGAATGATTCTACATTTAATGCTTGATCTTCTTATTTTCACACGTTCTGAATAAGTATATATGATATACCTTACTCAGCTGTTCCTTCACTTGACTATTGTGTCATTGGTTGAGTAGATCTGCTGACTTAGCTGATATGCTTCTTTCTTTACTGGTATTCCTTACTCAGCCGATAGAATGTTTACTTCACCGGTTCCCTGCTTTCTTTCTTTCTTTGATTTTTCAAGAGTACTTGTACTTCACTGATCATTGATTTGTGTGAGATCAGTGAACACCATATTTTAACAATGAATTTCATCACTTGTAATATAACTTAGACTTATCCAAGTTCATCACAGACTTCCCTTGTTATAAGTCAGTCCATATGTCTTCATGCTTCTTTGCTGGAACTTGGCTACCTTTGCTCTGCCGAATTTCTGTTTTACATTTCCATCCTACCAGCTAGTAAAATACTTGTCTGACTCAACTTATACAACATGTCAGACTCTAAGTAAAGACTTATACAGAGATTTCTAACTTATTTCAGACTTGCTATAACAACTAGTATGGCCATGATCAAAACATAATAAAATGCTCCTAACAGTTTGTTTGTTATTTTTGTTATTGTCCTTATCTTTTTTCATTGCTTTTAAGGGAAATTTTTGGAAATAAAATTATTATTTTGATGATGATTCATCGCTAATTTAGTTATTCTTAAACCCCATTGATGGAGTGTCATAACTAACTGTTATAGTGCAAAGAAAAAAGATGTCTAGAACTGAATGTATAGGATTTACTAGAGTCTGATTATTGTAGAGATCAAAACAGACAAGGACTGTAAGAGGATAGATTCAAAACTAAGAAACTGACTTTAGAAAGCCGAGTTTACACATAGTTAGCCGTTAAGATGACTGAAGAACTTAGGGTTCAAACTCAGTTATGAAGACTGAAGAACTGAGGGTTCAAACTCAATTTATGAAGACAAAAAGCCGAGACTGTAAGGTTGGAATTCAGGTAAGTCTATGTTGGCCTGAACTGTCTTTATGGATCTTGTATTGAAGGCTATGTTACACGAGGACAATGTAACTTAGTTAATACAATAAAATTTAAATGGTGTACTCTGATCTCAAAAAATCAAGGATGAGACGAAGAATAGAGTACCCAGTTTTTGAAGAAGTGTATAAAACTGAGTTAATGCTCTTTAAAAATAAAACGGATTTTTCCAGTCATCTAATCAATTTTACACTGAAATCAGAACGTTGAAGATCAAGTATTTTAATTGGTTGAAAGACTGTCATTGGTAGAAATGACAACTAACATCCGACGTATACTAAGCACGACCACCGATGGCTATATGGATTCAAATTTGAATGTTGGAAAATCCTCTATACATATAGCACTTATGACTCAAGAAGAAGTGTGGAGTTCTAAGGACTAATTCATTTGAAAGATCAAGAGCACGGGGGAAAGAACAGGTTTTATAGAGCTCATGCTAATATCACAATTGCTAGATCAAGAAATCATCTAAGAGTTTAAAAGCATTCAAGAAATCATCTATTCTAAAACAACACTTGAAGAAACAGAGCTCACTGTGGTAATCATATACATCAAGAAGAAGAAGCTCACACAAGTTGAATCAATCACTTGATTCAAGTCTCAACTTTGATTTTATCAAAGGTTAGACTGTGAAACACCAAGAAGGTGTGAAGGACAATTGTGTTTGTGTGATTAGCCGAGAAGAGGCAATCCTACCCTTCAAGGACCAGCGGAGAAGACTTAGTGATACGGCAATTCTACATGTTAAGGACTAAGGATCGGAGAATGTTAAGCTAGGGAATAGTCAAGAACAATCATTTAAATTTACTTTGTGTCTTGTAACTGTAACTTCAAGAACATAGTGAATTTCCTCCAACATCAAAAGGGAAGGGAGGACTGACAGGATTACACGACATGGAACCTCTATAAACTTTGTGTTATTTATTTAAGCATTTACTTACCGTATTGTATATCTGTGATTCTGATTGTGATTGATTGCATTGCACAACTCAGTTTACACCAGTAAAACTGAAGTTCACACATCATATTTCAAAAGACTTAAACAACTGATCTATCAATTAACATTAAGATTATCAAAGAATTTAAAAGTATTTTATTCTGTTGCACTTAACTTAGTTGTTGATTCAGTCAACACACAAAATATCAGCTCAGTTATCTTATACTCTGAATTCTTAGAAAACGTTTGTGAGTAACATGTTTATTCACCCCCCTCTAAACTTGTTAATTGCCATTACAAAGGACCAACACTACCCTCTACCGAGGAATGATCGGTTAGTGGACTCAATTTCAAGGTTTGTGGACTTAAGCTTTCTAGATGCCTATTTGGGGTATCATGATGACGCACACAATAATACTTCTTATGGAATCAACATTTCACCCAATAAAAGCTAAAAGTAGTTGTTTTCAACCGTTTATATGAACCATTTGTAGTAATTATCATATGTCGCATTCATGAGTCGTAACTTGCATTTAACGTTTATATTCCCCGATTCGATATTATTTCGTGTATTATTTGGCGCTTTTAAGATATCGAGAATCAGGCTAGGTGTTTGGGCGACTTATGGACCTAATTGGACGGGTTGGACCTAGGGTGTTCCAGAACCTTTAGATTAGTCGGTAGAAGAGAAAAAGACAAAAATACCCCCGTTGTTGCGTGGGGCCTTGCCGAAGCCGTGAGAATTCTTGAAACTTTGGAAAACGTGTTTTCTTGGACGAGGGGTAGTTTATAGAGATAGCTAATTTATTTATGGAACTATAAATAAGAGGCATCAGACCTCGAATTAAATGTACAATTTTCACTCAAGACAAATATTATGCAATAAATGTTCTTTATTCTTTATTTATGAGTTCTAGTCATGGATCTGACAGATTCGCCACTTAGTGAGAGATCTAAAAATGATCTACGCTCATCCTCGAAGGTTTGACTTTCTTGCTTTCTCTTGAAGTAGATCTGTTGTTCTTTTGATGTGATTAGTATGGTTTGGTTGTTATTATTAGTTCTAATTATGTAGTAGTTAGTTTATTTTACCCCATATATGTATAGATCTGAATCGTTGGTGAAAAAATCATGAAATAGTGGTTGTGCTCTTCAGATCTGCGACGGTCTTTATCACTGGATCTGAATACTTAGTAAATCCAAATTCTTGATAATTGGCGCCAGTTACGTCGGATCGATAGGTTTAATTTATATGTTTGTAGCTTGATCAACTATTTGCATGTCATCAAAATTAACATGAAGGATGATAAAGTGAAGTGTTAGTTCAAACATAGTCTTGATCGATCCTTTGCAATGTGCTACTCAATCCAGGATAGCTGCTTAGGGAGGTCTTTGGTCTTGAGCCGGCTAGTCCTAATTCTTATTGCATGTGAATTAATACAACCAACGAAGGAGGTTAATGGCACATAGTTACCTACTGTCCTTTCAATGAAAGTAATGTAATATTAGGGATATGCACCCATAGCTGTTAAATATCTAAAATTCACCACGGGGTAGAACAGTTCATATATTGGGGGGAATAACTAATAACTCATGTGTGCTTTTGTAGAACTTGCCTAATGTTGTGTGTTTATTGGCACCATTGTTTACTTTTCTGCTTCATAGTTGGTCGTAGACTGTATTTGTAACACTCAATCTCACTTAAACGTACCTTATGAGTCTTTGTGGGATTCGACCTTAACTCACCAGTACTATACTACGATAGAGCTAGTCCTAATGCTAGTAATCTGTACACACCATGGCGTGATCAAGCTTTTTGGTGTCGTTGAAGGGGACTCGTGTCAAGATATTTTTAATTTGGAATTGAGGGCTTATTTATTCTCATCTCTGTAAATTATTGAGTCTGTTTTCGTCGTCTCTGAATATCTAAGTCAAAATAGTTTTTGTAGAAAAAAATTCCCAAAACTGCGATAGACTCTGTCGCAGTTGCGAGAAATCGGGTACGAAATAGAATCGTCTTGTTCAGTCAGAGTTATATCAGTAATCAGAGTCTATACTTTTCTGAGTCTGCTAGGCTTAAGTTTATCCGCTGCCGGTTAACTCAGTTCAGCATATGTCTGTACTGACTTATACTCAGCTAAGTTAGCTTAACCCCAAACAAGTTTAAGCTGAACCTAATCTGTTCACGATTCAATTTTTAGTTAGGTTTTTGGGGACAAGTTTATTCACCCCTCCTCTAAACTTGTGTTAGCCTTTCCAAGGTACCGAAATTGTATCGGAGCAACTCTTCTATCTTGAAGAGATCTACGACTAAGTTTTATCAGTTTTCAGTCATTGCATCATGGAATCACACAATCATTTTAGAAAAATGCTTATCTATTCATTTTTAACATTTGATGAATACAAAAGCAAACTGTTGGCTCTTGTTGATCATACTCACAAAAAATTGATTCAAACATTCATTGAAGATCCATCCATTATAGATAATGAAGAAAATGATGAACTACTATAGGTACTTATTTTACTTCACTGATCCATCCGGTTTATTGCTTTGTTATTTTCTTTGATCTTTCAGGTACTTCTTGTACTTCACTGATCCTTGATTTGGGTGAGATCAATGTACACCATATTTGACAATGTATTTCATCATTTGAATTGTAACATAGCCTTATCCAAGGACATCACAGACTTCCTTGGTTATAAGTCAGACCATAATGTCTTCAAGCTTCTCTGCTGGTACTTGGCTGGCTTCACTCTGCCGGATTTCTATTTTACTTCGCCATCCTACCAACTAGTACAATACTTGTCTGACTCAACTTATACAACATGTCAGACTCTAGGTAAAGACTTATACATATATTTCTAACTTATTTTAGGCTTGCTATAACAGCTAGTATGGCCATCATCAAAACATAATAAAATGTTCCTAACAATTTCCCCCTTTTTGATGATGCCAAAACCCTCATAAGCCTGATCATAAGTATGCAGAGTTTCGACATAAAATCAGAATAAAATTCAACAATTTTATTCATCCATTAAAGGGCAATAAGATATAGCATCTTATTCAAATCAATTCAAAGGCATAGAATTAATTTAACCAGATTCATTAAAGGGCTACTTCTTCTTTTCTTCAAACCTGATGCCCTTGCCTTTGATGCCCTTGCCCTTGTCTGTTGATCACGTGTAAGTCACTAATGTCGATATTACTAGCAAGAATATTAGGTACATCGCAGTATAGTAAATGCGAGTCAAGGTCGATCCCACAGAGACAATGCAACTTATAAATATAAATGATTCTAACCTAATTAAAAAGCAACATATAGGCAGTCATTGACCAACAATAACATAAAAGAAAACAAACATGGTATTCCTCTCATCTCCTCACCAATCTACTAACTTGGATTAGTTAATCGTTACGTTTACTTCCCCACATAATTTCCTTAGATTAATCGTGAGCTTTTAATGATTATTATCATATTTATCAGCTACGGGTGCAATTCCTACTCCTATCTACTCCGACAATGGCAGTTGACAATCTATACGCAAGCTAACCTCCTTAATTGGTCCGTAATTTCCCATACGCATAAAGAACTAGAACTGCCGATATTGAGCGTTACATCATACCGCTAACCCGCGTAGACAGATGTCAACATTGACCATCACGTTCCCAGGGTCCATCAAGACTATGTCCTAATTAACACTTCACTTGTGGTCCTTCATGTTAATTTACAAATTACGAATACTAGATTAGCCAGACCTATTACTCGTTTTAATTATTCCTGCCGATCAAGGTAGCTGTAGTGAATCCCAGTTTAGGTTTTCTAAATATTGCCTCGGTAAACCGGTATAGACGGCCGGTTTACCGTGGGCGGCCTTTCCTAATTTCTTGATCTACATTGCTCAGTACGAATAAAATAAGTAAATTATGGGGTTGTTAAACATGCAGATTGAATAAAACACATAAATACGAACATATCTACCATATTAAAGACAATAAAGGAACGTTCAAAGCTTCATACCTTCATCAATGGAGATCTAGCTCGATCTACTCAAGCTAGAGATGATCGAAGAAGGGAGGAAACTAAAAACAACTCTGCAAAGCTCAAGAAAACTTTATTTCATAATAATTGTATAATAAAATTGAATATATAGTTGAGTGCTTATCAAAACTTATGAAGAACTATGTTAATGCGACCTTATATATATACAATGACCGACATAAGACTCTCTAAAACCCTAACTGACTTAGATAATGCAGCAGAATCAATTTCGTGTTCCACAAGACGCCGGTTTACCGGGCCTTCTTTTCACCTTTTTCTTCAGCAGGCTTTTCTTGGACTTCAATCACTCAGCCCAATGCACCTCTTTCGGTCCAGATCCGTTCTTCAATGCTCCAGATTCGGTACATCCTATAAAACATGCAAAACGAGACAAAACAGTACCAAAACATTGGGAAAATAGCATAGATGCAAAATTACGATCCTAGAAACACTCACATAGCATTTAACACATATTCCACATAATAACGAGTCTAACTATCCTCTCTTGAGCAGAATTTGAGGTGAATAAGGGTATAATTATTGGTACCATTTAGAGCATTATCAACTAACCCCCACTTAGCTTTTGATCGTCCCGAGCAAAAAGGCGAAAAGAAAATAACACTCCGATCAATACACATGTTAATTAAAAACAACTATGCCCCACTAAGCCAAGATCAATATCATGCCACTCATATCCATCAGTAACATATTAAACACTATTCACGTCATGAGCCAATGTGTGTGTGCAATAACTTTCACAACCGTTTAGTAATACAGACAATTTCATATTACGTCAACCCGTAGTCGAACTAACCAGTCTCGAACATGTGTTTGATACTTAATTAAGCTGGCAAGGGGATCGAGAACCAATCATATATTACTTTTGGGCTCACGTTTATCGGTTTATGCAAAATTCTTGCAACTTACACTCCATCGACAAAGATATTGCCAAAGAGAATATAGATGTATATATTTCAATGCACTCCTCTTTTTTGGCGGGTGAACTCTCATTGATTTATCTTCCTCATGGCCTCACTCGTGATAAACTACCGAATCCACAATTCCATTGCCTTTCTAAGCGTAAGTGAAACATGATTCGTGATAAAGTCAGGGTCAATTCTAGTCAAAGCAATATGCTATTGACTACACACTGAGGGAAGTGGGTTATACGTGCAAAATGGTGGCTCATAAAGGAATATGCACTTAATATGCCACTACTTCAGAAGTGGACACTTTCTCTTACTCGTACAAACTAAAACAAAGATGAAGTAAATTAACTCGAACAGATCAAAGATATCATAATTTTTTCAAATTCGGTCAAAAGGAATCAAAGTCTAAGTGGTGAATCGTGAATCAAAAAGAATCAAGACAATCACGTAATTCATGGAATATAATTCTAAAAAGCTAAGTGACGTTCCTCTACACCCCCACTTAATCGAAACATTGTCCCTAATGTTTGAGATGAGAAATGAAAAATGAAAAGAAACTTAGCTTCGGTTAAGGGCGGAACCAACGAAAAATCTGATCGTCGTATAAATCATCGGGCTAATATAAGTAGTCCACGAAGAATCTGCACTAAGGAACTCAAGAAAACCAAGAAGAATAATGGTGACAAGAAACGGTATAATAAAAATGAGGCAGTAAAAGAGAAGAAAAATCAACTCCAAAACAAATTTAGCCGACAAAATCATTGTATTATTAATATTCTGCTACATCAACTATGTAGGAAAAGAAAAATAAAATAAAATAAAATCAAGAAAAATGGAAAACAACAATAGAAAGAAATAAAATCTAGTCATCATCAGAATAACCCTCCTAGTCTACTCCATGTTCAAAAACCGGGAGATGGTGCAGAAATTGAGGCGGCGGCGGCTGAAGAGGATGCTCGATGGAATGCCAAAGAAGTCAATAATCCTATTCATCTTGTTATGTAGACTCACAATCTCTCGCGAGTGCTCCTCAAGCAAGGCTCTCTGAGTCCTCGGTGCACCATGCACCGGAGTACGCTCCCTCTCTGCTCTAACCCGTCTCTGTACTCTCGAAACTGACTACGAACAGAGCTGTGGCTCCGGATCTTCCCATCATCACTACCAAGCATCTTCACCTCGGCCTCTAGAGAAAACATATCAATCATCGGCCCGTATGGTAGCAGCTCTCGCTCAGAAATGGCGACAAGCTCATGAATACGACTATGCATCGGTAGACCGATGTTGATTGGGGCACCCGTCTCTAGGTAGAACATTAACTCTACCCTCGAAGTGGTGACAGAGACCATGTGCTTAGTCAAAGAAGTCGTGCACAAATGAAACTATTGACCATCTTCTGGTCCCAAGATAGCTCATTCTCTAGGGAGATAGTGGGGGCTCCAGCAGGATTACCCTTCCATTGCACCCCTAAGAAATCAGCATCCATATTCATACTCTCGAGATCGGCAATGTTGCTCGAGGATGTGTACTCATCCAGGCTACCGCTGGATTTTTAAACCCAAAATGCTCGTTGATCCTCTCAATAGAAAAATCAACCTTAACTCCTCGGACCATAGCAAATGTGGCTTTGAGGTTATGCGAAACGTAAGCATAAAACTCTCTTACCACCGTGGCATTGAACCGGGCCGGTGCGTCAGCCATATCCAATAAATCTTGTGCTTGTAAGGCCTCCGGCAATATCGACCCACAGTCTTCCAAATCTACCCCTCCTTCTCGAGCCCCTGGCCTTGCGTTCCAATGGCTTCGGAGCGACGTGTAAATAGCTAATGAATGGAACTGTGCAACCCCGTCTATCAGCGGATTGGCATCTCCATACACTGTCTGGTATCCACTGGACGAACAGCTGACCGTTGACGCTTAGGACCCATCCTGAATGAATACATAACCTGGTTCTGAAGCTTTTTCTAGAAAATAACCCTCGGTAAACCGAAGGTAGGGTACGGTTTACCGGCATGAAATTTCTGGGATTTCTTATGGGGCCTTGCCTCTTATGATGAAAGATGAAGAATTTTGGGCACTTCACCGTTGCAGCAGCACTACAGAACAGTAACAGGGATGAAGGATGTGGTGTTTAGGGTTTGGAAAATAAAAGGAATTAGTTTGGCTATGGTGGTGATTTGGTGGTGATTTGGTGGTGATAGTGGTGGTGATGGTGGCCGAAATATATGAAGAAGGAAGAAATGGGAGAAGTTTGGTGAATGAAAGAGATGAAAATGATAAGAATGATGATATTGGTGATGAAGGGATGGTTTAAATAGGAAGAATGGAATGAATGTGGATGGTTTAGTGGGATAAGGGGTAGAGTAGTTATTAGGGTGAGGGATTTGAGGAGGTGATTGATGAGATTGAGGTGGAGTTATGGTGGAGTGAGGGAAAGGATGAAAATTTTGAAAACAGGGGAAAATGGTTCGGTTTCTGCTGACTGACCGTATCTGGTGCAACGTCTGTCCTCCACGTGTCTCTAAAAATTCAGGTTTATGAACTGACGCTTAGAAATCTGAAAATCAAGCCTCGGTAACCTGGATGTTACCCTTGAGATACCAGGGGGTATCTTTTCCCCAAATTCTTTATCTACCTTTGGTACACTTCTTACTCAACCTGTCCGCTCAATTCTGACCTCAAATTGACTACCCTTTTATTCTTCAATTGTTATTTCCGACTCAAAACCAAACCTACTTCACTAGAATCCGCAACGAGGTAAAAAAACCATTCCACAACCATTCGGTTTCGAGCCTAAGTTTGTGGTAGGATGAAAAAAAAGCTCGTCCCTTCATCTGGCTACTTTTATTCAATCCTAAACTACCTAAGGGTTTGAAGAGATAGTTCTGAGTTTATAGTCACCTGCTTGACTTTCTTCAGATCTCCGATCAATCAAGGGTTGGAGCTCTAACTCGCCAAACTTTCGCTCTAGAGGTTTGCAATTTTAATGAACCTTTTGAGCCCTCTCCCTAGCACGCCTCTCCCTTTTACCTTGCGTGCTAGGTCTGCCTCTACGTCGAGGTTTAGACTTTAAACCCAAGGACTCCATGTTTTCCACTTTTAGCTCGATTAGTTCACTACACAACACGGAAGGTGTTTGTCCCTTGAAAGGCTAACACAAGTTTAGAGGGGGGGGGGTGAATAAACTTGTCACCAAAAACTGGATTTTAAACAAATTAAGATTCAGTTTTAACTTGTGTGGAATTGAGCGGATATAATTCTAGCCGGCAGCGGATATAATTCTAGCCTTTTTCTAGATCTTGTTATTCTCTGTGAAAGATAAGTGTGTAAAACTAAATTCTTGTGAATGTCAGTTTGTCAGCTGTGAGTTTTGTAACAATCAGTTCTCAGTATGCTGTGTAAACAATAATAAATGCTGCAATAAATAAATAACATGTAAATGCGTAAAGTAAATGAAACAAGAGTTATAGAGGTTCCAGATGGTGTAATCCGGTCAGTCCTCTCTTCCCCTGTGGTGTAGGAGGAAAATTCCACGAACTTCTTGAGGTGAGCTGTTATAAAAAGTCCTAAACAATAGTCCTTGGCTAATCCTAACTTCACTATCTAAACAGTCCAAGAACATGTTGGATTGCTGCTCTTCAAATGCTTGAGGCACTGGTCCTTGAAGGGTTTACGTATGCCTCTTCACTAGCTACCACCAAAAACACAGTCTACCCGACTACTGATACAACTGTCCTTGGCAACTCCTTGACTGGATTGCTTCACAGTCTGAACCTTTGATTAAGAATCAAAGTTGGGCTGAATTGATTCTCGTTTGTGGTTCTTCAAAGTGTATGAATCTGGATGAATTCTGTGTAGCTTGAATGAACGAGACTAGTGCACAAAATGCTTGTAATCTTGTAAATTATTGATAAATCTTCGTGTGTAATCCTTGGTGCAAAGTCCTCTATTTATAGTGTAAGGTCAACGTTAATCTTGCTTGAATTCGAATTGTATCAACGTCTATCTTGTAACGGCTATATTTTGTGACCGTTCTGACTTGTCAGTACTTCATCCAATAACATTGCTTCCTTTACAACGTTCGACTGTACTATCAGTTTGTTGGATGACTGACTTATAAAACTGAGTTTCCTGATCAGTTTTATACTGAGTTTGTCAGTTGTCGGTTTTTTGACTGACTTAGAGCATTAACTGAGATTTTACTCTTCTTCAAATATCAGTACTCCAGATTTTCATCTGATTATCATTCACTTAATCAGAGTACACCATAAGTATATATCATCTAAGAATTCATTGTCCTTATGATTCTTAGGTCATCATACAAGATCCATAAACTCGTTCAGTGTCACCATAATCTTGCCTGAAGTATAACTTTAGTCTTGACTTGGTCTTCATAAACTGAGTTTGAACGCTCAATTCTTCAATCTTCAATAACTGAGTCTGTGTCCCTCAGCTCTTCTGTCTTCTAGATAAGCCAACTGAGTTGGTGTCCCTCAACGAATTTATCTTCTTCAGTTCTGAGTGAGCTTCAGTTCTTGGGGTATTCTGAGTCAGTTTTGATGACTTATCTTTTCACTTTCTTAGATGATTTCCAGTTTTCAGTTTCACGACACTACTATCTATTACAGTTCTTGTCTGATGTAACCTATACAAATATCAGACTCTAGTAAAACCTATACATTCAGTTCTAGACATCTTTTAGCTTTTCACTATAGCCGGTGGTTTCAGCACTCCATCAATGGGGTTAAGATAATAACTGATTAAATATGATGAATTATCATCAAAACAAAAATTTTATTTCCAACAATTTCCCCCTTTTAAATGATGCCAAAACTCTCCTTAAAAGAAAAGCTTAAAGATAAATACAATTAAAAACAATGTAAAACTGGAAATAGGATTTCATTAATATATGCAAAAACTAGAATAGTTACACATTAGTAAAAACTGTAATAAGAGCTAAACTTTTTCTTGTGCTCTTTGTGTAACTAAATCATATTTTCTTTCCTTATCGTGAAGCTGAAACACTCTTTCTAGCTTCGTGTCTTCCTTGTATAAAGTTATGTTGTAGTCTACTTGACTAGAAAGCTTCCAATTTCTCCATAAGACTAACTTTGGTAAAGCTGATTCGTCTTTGTAGTAGTTTTCAAATTCTGCAACATCAGCTTTCATTTGTTCAGTTCTGTCTTTGATCTGCAACTTTTCTTTAATCTTCTTGATCTTCTTATAGTGTGCCATCCTTTGATTGGGTATACTGGTCAGATAAGAAGTGTGGGACTTATTTTTAAGTTTTAGTGATGAGTGCCAGACTAACTTTTAGAGTTTGATCTTGTATAGGTTTGATCAAATAAGAATTGTAAAAGGTCAGCTGACTTACATCAGCAGACTAGTCTAGATCAGTAGGGTAGCTGAGTCAGTAGACTAATCAGGAACCTGCTGAAGACTGAAGGCAGAGGGCTCAAACTCAGTTATTGAAGGCTAAGGGATCAAACTTAGTATTTAAAGTCAAGGAAATGGAATCAGAATTTAGGGAAGTCTATGATGACCTAAACTGATTACATATACCTTGTGTACAAGGTCTAAGTTCCACAAGTAAAGTGGTGATTGGAACTTAGTTATGTGCAAAAAGGTGTAATCTAACTTCATAAATAAAAGTTAGATAAAAGACAGTTAGCTGAAGTGTTTTTAAACATAGCAAATTATGGATCAGCTTACTGATGTGTATATCAGCAGACTTATGTTCTTAGGAACCTGCTGGACACATATTTCGATTTAATCAATGGCTACATTGGAAGATTACAAAGAAAGGGATAGCTAACAACCTATGATTTATCAAACAAATCAATGGTTAAGATTAAAGGGATGTTGGAATGATTCAGACCTTTATCCAATGGATACAAGTCCAAGGGTGGACAGACTGTAAACTGTCAAAAAGGAGTCTGACAGTGTCAGTCCTAGGAACAGTCGAAAAAAGCAATTCAAGATGGAGACAAATCCAAAACGGCTATGTTTGAATTTCAAACATAAGTCACAAGGATTTCTACCCATAAATAGAGGACTCCTAACTCAGATACAGATGATGATTTTTGAAGAAAAATAAGGATCCATCTTGAGCTATCAGAATTAAATCGATCAAACACCCTGCTGACCCTACTGAGTATAAGTCTACTGATTCAATACAATTCTTCAAGTGTAATCTGCATTCAAGCTACATCAAGTTTACACACTTGAAGACCTCAAGCTGCTGATCATATCATCCTAATCAAGCTGCTGAAAGCTGAATCACTTACTTGATTCAAACTTACTTTTACAAGGACTCTACTAAGGACAGTGAAGCACAGTTGTGTCAAGGACTGTTGTTTGCGGTGGAGCTGGTGAAGAGGCAATCCTACCCTTCAAGGACCAAGTGGAAGACTTTGGAGCAAAGAATCCTACCTGTTCCAAGTGTTCGGTTGTGAAGCCATAGTTATTGGTGAAGGACAAGCAGTTTAGGGACTTTTGAAACAGCTACCTCAAGAATCTCTAGTGAATTACCTCCAACATCACAGGAGAAGAGTGGACTGATAGGATTACACCACCTGGAACCACTATAAAATCTGCCTACTTACTTTCTGCATTTATATTCTGCATTTAGTTTATCTAGCACATCAATCAACTGAATCTAGCAACTGAATCACACACATACACTACTGAGTATCTAATACCTGGTATCATATTTAACAACAAGTAATAAGGCTTAATTTTTCATATTTCCGCTGTACAAATTCAGTAAACTCAACAGTCAGTAGACTACGAGTATCAGCAGGCAAAGTCCGGATTCAAGTCCAAGACTAAGCAATCAACCAAAAGGTTTTGGAGCTGATGCATATGGATCTATTTGGACTAGTAACACCAACATGTGTAACTGGAAAGAAATACACTTTGGTAGTTGTGGATGATTATTCTAGATACACCTGGGTGATATTCATGAACAAGAAAAGTGAAACACTTCAAAAGATGCCTGAACTTTTAAAGAGATTACAGAATGAGAAAAGTGTGACAATAGTGCAAATCATATCGGCCAAGGGTACTGAATTTCTCAATAAAGTTATAAGAGATTATTGTGAACAGAATGGTGTACTACATCAACTACCTGTTGCTGGTACACCTCAACAAAATAGGGTTGCTGAAAGAAGAAATATAACTCTAAAAGAAGCAGGAAGAACTATGATTTGTGAAGCATTACTACCTGAAAGATATTGGGCTTAAGTAGTTAATACAGCATGCTATACACAAAACAGAACCTCAGTGATCAAGAAGCTGCTGAAGACACCTTATGAGATTCGGAATGGAAGAAAACCTATAATTTCCTATTTCCATCCATTTGGAAGCAAATGTTTTATCTTGAATCATAAGGAACAATTGAAGACATTCCAACCAAAATCAGATGAAAGAATTTTCTTAGGATATTCTTCAGTTAGCAAGGCATTTAGGGTACTGAACAAAAGGACACTAAAGCATGAATAAACAATACATGTTGTATTTGATGAACCTAAGTTCACTGGAATGGAAGATGAAGCTTCAGAACCTGCTGAGAATCAACAAGTCACTGATCCTGAATGTGTTGAAGTTTTGGAAAGGTTTAATGACTTAAAAGTTTCTGACACTGCCCCTGATGGTAACACTACTGATGCAACAACTGAGGCAATTCAAGGATTGTTGAACCCCCTATTGAAGAAACAACAGACCCTACTGAAGATGATGTTCCTAAAATTCAATATAACCAGAATCCACAATGGTTAAGAGATCACCCTGCTGAACATGTTATTGGAAACATACAGCAAGGTGTGAAGACTAGAAGACAGTTAAAAGCAATGTTTAAATGTTTTCTATCTCAAATTGAACCTAAAGTTGTTGAAGAAGCAATTTCAGATCCAGATTGGATAATTGCTATGCAAGAAGAATTGAATGAATTTGAAAGAAATCATGTTTGGACACTAGTGGAAAGGCCTAATCATGCAAACATAATTGGTACAAAATGGGTATACAGAAATAAATTGGATGAATCTGGTACCATTGTGAGGAATAAGGCCAGACTAGTAGCAAAAGGCTATTCTCAAGCAAAAGGAATTAATTTTGATGAAACATATGCACCTGTTTCAAGATTGGAAGCTATAAGATTATTCTTGGCATATGCTGCATATAAGAACTTCAAAGTATATAAGATGGATGTCAAGAGTGCATTTTTGAATGGCATTCTTGAAGAGGAGGTCTATGTTCAGCAACCTCCTGGATTTGAAGTTAAAGATCAAGAAGATAAAGTGTATAGACTCAACAAAGCACTTTATGGTTTGAAATAAGCACCAGGAGCATGGTATGAGACTCTATCTCAATTCTTGGTAGACAATGGTTTTACAAAAGGTACCATTGACAAGACTCTTTTTAGAATCAATGAAGTAAACAACACCCTGCTGGTACAAATTTATGTGGATGACAAAATATTTGGTTCTGAAAATGAGTTACTTTGTGAAAAGTTTGCAAATCTGATGAAAAGTAAATTCCAAATGAGTATGTTAGGAGAAATGGACTACTTTTTAGGATTGCAAGTCAAGCAGATGAAAGATGGAATCTTCATTCATCAAACCAAGTATACCAATGATCTACTGAAGAAATTTGGTATGAAAAACAGCACCAAAGTATCAACTCCCATGAGTACAAACATAAGATTGGATTAAGACATAGATGGCAAAGATGTTGATAAGACCTTATACAGAAGGATGATAGGCAGTCTGCTATACCTCACTACCAGCAGACCTGATATATCCTTTACTGTAGGTGTTTGTGCAAGATTTCAATCAAAACCTAAAGAAATTCATTTCGCTGCAGTAAAAAGAGTTCTCAAGTATCTAAAAGAGACTTTGGGAGTAGAGCTATGGTATTCTAAAGATGGAAGCTTCAAAGTTATATCCTACTCAGATTTTGATTATGCTCGATGCAAGATTGATATAAAAAGCACCACAGGAACCTGTCAGTTAATGGGAAATAGACTGGTTTCCTGGTTTAGCAAGAAACAGAATTCTTTATCAACTTCCAATATAGCGCTATTCTCGGACTTGAAGTATTAAATTAGAGTACATTCTTATTGTGACTTGGAAGTTGTTGTGCACAAATACTTTGGTGAAGACAACAGTTAAGGGATTATGGAATTGAAGAAAGTGAAATTCCTATCATGTGTGACAACACAAGTGCAATTGCAATCACAGAAAATCCTATTTTGCACTCAAGAACCAAACACATTGATGTAAGACATCACTTCATAAGAGATCATGTTGAAAAGAAAGATGTGGTGGTTCTTTATATCCCTACCAAAGATCATCTTGCTGATATTTTCACTAAACCATTAGATAGTGAAAGATTTGCTAAACTAAGGACTGGACTTGGAATTATAAAAGTTGACTGATATAGTGTTAATCAGCAGTGTACTTGGAATTCACCAAGGGGTTTAGTCTTTGCTTTTTTGGGTGAGCTCACTTAGCAGACTAGTCATTGGTATCAACAATTCCATGTATTCATTTATGTTTGGAGAATTGAGCAAATGAAGTTGCCAAGGGGATTGGTCTTTGCCATGTTGGGTGAGCTCACTTGACAGATCAGTCATTGGTATTAAACTTCATCTTGTATTATCAATTGAACAAAACAAGGAGGAATAGAAGATCAGCAGAGTAACCCTATCAGCAGGCTACTGAGGCATATTTGTCAGCAGGCTGCTGAGCCAAGGCTGCTAAAGGAAACTTTACTCAGTCAAACTTACATAAGTCAAAAAGCAAATGGCGGGATATTTATTATATCATTGTAACCATAGTTACACGATCTGACGGTTACAAAACGTTATGAAAATTTATTATAGGTTTGATCAAACAAGCACTGTAAAAGGTCAGCTGACTTACATCGCGTCACGAGACTAGTCTAGATCGAGGGTAAAGCGGCCGAGTCGGTAGAAATCGGGAACCCGCCGAAGACCGAAAGGAGGGCTCAAACTCAGTTATTGAAGGCTAAGGGGTCAAACTTAGTATTTAAAGTCAAGGATATGGAATCAGAATTTTGGGAAGTATGTGATGACCTAAACTGATTACATATACCTTGTGTACAAGGTCTAAGTTCCACAAGTAAAGTGGTGATTGGAACTTAGTTATGTGCAAAAAGGTGTAATCTAACTTCATAAATAAAAGTTAGATAAAAGACAGTTAGCTGAAGTGTTTTTAAACACAGCAAATTATGGATCAGCTTACTGATGTGTATATCAGCAGACTTATGTTCTCAGGAACCTGCTGGACACATATTTCGATTTAATCAAAGGCTACATTGGAAGATTACAAAGAAAGGGACAGCTAACAACCTCGATTTTTGAAACAAATCAATGGTTAAGATTAAAGGGACGTTGGAAAGATTCAGAACTTTATCCAATGGATACAAGTCAAAGGGATGACAGACTGTAAACTGTCAAAAAGGAGTCTGACAGTGTCAGTCCTAGGAACAGTCAGAAAAAGCAAGTCAAGATGGAGACAAATCCAAAACGGCTATGTTTGAATTTCAAACATAAGTCACAAGGATATCTACTTATAAATAGAAGACTCCTAACTCAGATACAGATGATGATTTTTGAAGAAAAATAAGGATCCATCTTGAGCTATCAGAATTAAATCGATCAAACACCCTACTGACCCTACTGAGCATAAGCCTACTGATCCAGTACAATTTTTCAAGTGTAATCTACATTCAAGCTACATCAAGTTTACACACTTGAAGACCTCAAGCTACTGAAAGCTGAATCACTTACTTGATTCAAACTTACTTTTACAAGGAATCTACTAAGGACAGTGAAGCACAGTTGTGTCAAGGACTGTTGTTTGTGGTGGAGCTGGTGAAGAGGCAATCCTACCCTTCAAGGACCAGTGGAAGACTTTGGAGCAGCAATCCTACCTGTTCCAAGTGTTCAGTTTGTGAAGCCATTGTTATTGGTGAAGGACAAGCAGTTTAGGGACTTTTGTAACAGCTACCTCAAGAATCTCTAGTGAATTACCTCCAACATCACAAGAGAAGAGTGGACTGACAGGATTACACCACCTAGAACCACTATAAAATCTGCCTAACTTACTTTCTGCATTTATATTCTGCATTTAGTTTATCTAGCACATCAATCTACTGAATCTAGCAACTGAATCATCACATACATTACTGAGTATCTAATACCTGGTATCATATTTAACAACAAGTAATAAGGCTTAATTTTTGATATTTCCGCTGCACAAATTCAGTAAACTCAACGATCGACGAGACTACGGAGTATCGGCATACTATCGACTAGTCGGCGAGTTTGCCGAAGTTGCTGAGTTCGTTAACTCCAAAAGTTTTAAGTGTTAAGTTTTTTCACCCCCCCCCCCCCCCTCTAAAATTAACCAAAGCCTTTTCAAGGGACCAACAAGAAGTAGGCAAAAGATACTTCATAAGTATTTTCTTTGTACTTCAGCTTGACATTGTTGTGATCATTGACAAACTTCATCCACAAATCCTTTGTTAAAGTAGCTCTCCTTTCTCCAGGTTGACTGTATTTTTCAATGAGCTGTTTGTCAGTTAGTTCTTTTACGAGAACATAAGGATCTGCATTTGATTTGTATTTCATCTGTTCTTCTTCCAGCTTCATCTTTTCATCAAGTAATCTCCGCTTTTCTTCTTCAGCAACCCTCTTTTCGCCATCATACAACTGATTTACCAACTAATGGGTTGCATGTTGGTCTACTGAGATAGTTTTTTGAGAATCAAGCACTTCTTTCAGCTGAGTTTCTAACACATAAATGTGTTGATTTAAATGCCATTGTGCTTGAGCATGTGTCTTTCTATCTTCCATGGTTGAGATTTCAAGTTTCTCTTTGAGACTGAGAATTTCTGATGCTGAGCTAGAAGATGATTTCTGAATAATATCCAATTTGGTGTGGACCGAGATGTCCGTCTTCTTTCGATAATCCAAGTATGAAATGTTTTTCAAAAGGCCATTGTAAGCATCCTTTTGGTTTATCATAATCTTCAGATTTTTTTGTACTTTGTTCATTTCATTTTTTGTCAAAAATTCAGATGGATCTGTTGCTTCATCTTGCTGAATCTTAGGCTGAGTATCATCTTCAATTACCATGAGTTGCTGATTCTCATACTTTCCATCTATTTGTTGGTTGTCAGCTAATTGGTTTCCAACTGGCAAATCTTTTTGCTGAATAGCAGTTTGAGCTTGAGGTTGAATTTCACTTTGCATATCTGTAGCCTTATCAGTTTCTTTTTTCGATTCATCATCCTTCTTCTATTGATTATCTAAAACTGATGACGTGGCTGATTTTCCTCGTTTAGCTATCTCAGTGAATCTTCTGAAACAATTTGTGAGAAACTCATTTAATGGAAATAGAGTGTATAAATCCTTGATTTCATGTTTTTCCAACAATGACTTTTCTTCACTTGCTAGAGTAGCTTCTCTACAATCTTCAATTTTGAGTTTCATCTTCATCAGCCTGATGATCCTATCAGCTTCGAAAAACTGAGATGGTTGTTGAGCTGTTTGCTGCTGAAATTGCTGTTGCTCCTTTTCTGCATGTATAACGGAAACTTGTTTCTCTAAAATTGTCTGTTGAGGAACAATTTAAGTTGCTATATTGTCCTGTCTGGTGACTTCAACTGTCATTTGTTGTTCCCCATCATTTGGTGCTAACTGCTTGAAGTACCTGGGAACAAACATTTGCCAACTGACTTAACTACCTCTGAGTCAGCTTTTCGTTTGACTCCTTTGTGTTGAGCTATCTGCTGAGACACAATTTGCTTCTATTTTCCTACCTGAGAAGATTTTCTTTTCCTAGATTGGACTATAGCTCATCTCCAGTTGATGTATCCATTCTTTGTGTAGATGCACCGGCAGTTTGTTCTGCTGCATTACCTGCCTTGAGTCTTTCCAAATAGTGTTGAATAACTCCACTGAGTGACTTTTTCAGTCAAAATCTTCCAACTGTTTATCTTCCTTCAGCTTGAGCTCTTTGAACACGTTCCAATTCACCTAAGTGTTGCTACATTAGCTGATTAAACACATAACCTGCCTAATTGAATTCAAATTCATCCCAGATTATGTTCATCAGATAAATGATGTCTTCAGATAACTTGTCTATTCCTTGTATTGGCCAATGATGTGTCTGCTGAGCCATTTGCTGAGAGTCCAAACTCTGGCTTGAGTTCATTGAAATGAGTACCAACAGTTGCTGGTTCCTTACTTAAGGAGATTTGTCTGAGAAAGGCGCTCCTTTGGAGTGGTAAACATCTCAAATCTATTGATTTCACAACTGGTTTCTTGAAATCAAATAGCAACCTGATGACATGTTCATTAACAATGATTCTTTCACCTCGAACTTTTGTGATTAGGGAGTTCCTTATTAATCTCATGTTCTCCCAGAACTGTTGGATCCCTTCTAAATCACATTCTTCTTTGAAAGTAACTTCCAGGATATCTCTTAATCATGGCTGACGTTTGATCTTCTCACAAATAAGACTTGCTAAAAGGGTGTTGCTACAAAGTTCTTCATATTTCTCGAAAGATAAAGTATCAAACTCAGTAATGAGCCTTTCTTCCTGAGTTTTCTTTGAAGCTGCCAAAATTTTCTGAATTTTGAAGAGAAAATGAGAAAGATGTAATTTTTGGCTTTTTAGAGAAAATGATTAGATTTTTCTTGTGTGTGTGAAGATATGTAAAAGAGGGTGGATATATCGGAGGTTTTGTAAGATGGTTTAGTGAGTTGGTACATGATTTTTGGGGATTTAGTATAATCCTTTCAAATTCCTGACGGTTTTGTGTAACCGATGCATGTACTGTTCTGATAGTTAGTGGGGGTGTACAAGCAACAGGTTCTGACAAACGGCGGGAATTAAATGCGATGTAACCGCTGTCACTTCAATCCAATAAACTGATACTTGAGGTTAGTTTTTTGATAAACTTTCAGTTCCGCCAAATCTTTCAGTTTCAGTTGGTCAGTTTGAGATTGTTGATGTCAATGACTGATCTGTTAAGTGAGCGCACCCAGCATAACAAAGATCAATCCGCTTGATGAATCTCTGGCTTAAACTGACTTAACTGACTTTGATTATACCCAACTCAGTTCTTAGTTTGGGAAATCTCTCATTGTCCAATGCTTAGTAAAAATGTCTACCAACTGATCTTCAGTAGGTACATAGAGAAATGTTATGCCTTTCTTTTCCACATGATCCCTTATAAAGTGATGTCTCAAATCAATGTGTTTCATCCTTGAGTGCAAAACTGGATTCTCAGTTATTGCAATTGCACTTGTATTATCACACATTATAGGAATCATTCCTTCTTCTATTCCATAATCTGTCAGTTGTTGTCTAATCCATAAAACTTGAGCACAATAACTTCCATCTGTGATATACTCAGCTTCAGCTGTTGAAGTAGAGATTGAGTTTTGCTTCTTGCTGGACCACGACACAAGTCTATTTCCTAGCAACTGACATGTGCCTGAAGTACTTTTTCTATCCACTTTGCATCCCGCATAGTCCGAATCCGAGTAGGATATTAGTTTGAATTCTCCTTCTCTTGAATACCATATCCCAACTCCTTCGTATCTTTCAAATACTTCGTTAAAAATTTCAGGTCGATCGGGATTCTTCTCGATTACCAATCGGCCTCGGGAAGTCATTGATGCGCTGTTGTAAAAGTCAGATTCAGCAGCAAGTTGGGCGGCTCACTGGAGGAGATTGACAAGTCAAAGCTCCGATCCAACCGTCCATAATGAAGCCCAAGGAGTGAGAAACAGATCTGGAAAGTTTTGTTGCGATCCGAGTTCGTTTGGTTTGTCGATCGTCGAAGATTTTGAACAGCTGCAGATTATGTTAGAAAGTAGTAAACCCTAGTTAGGGTTTTGGTTATTTGTTTTCTAATAGATTAGATACGGGTGTGCCAACGGTCCATCTCGGTGTTTATTTTCCGCACTATAATACATGTTTAGCTTGTATGAGTAGAACCGGAAAATTGCCATGACATGCATCATATCATGAATTCCACTCCATATGCATACATGTAGAAATTAATTCGAGGAATTAGTTAGGCATGTATAAAACACGCAATTAGTTTTAATTAATTGTTTGATATTAATTAGAAACTAATTAGGGTAAAAACCGAGGAACACGGGTTTTTTTTCAATCGTCGAGGTTGGGTGATGGATTCTCGGTGAATCCCACTCTGCGAAAGCATAAGGAATAAAATCCCGAAACCTCGTGGTTAAGGTGTTGGATTCTCGGTGAATTCCACCTTACCTAGACGAGATTACGTTTTTGTTCCGTAGTGTCTACGTGAAAGTTTGATTTTAAGGATTGGATAATCAAGGGCAAACATGGTTCGAAAGTGGTTTAACTACGGTTGGGTGGTCAACAGTAGCTACGGCTCGATCGACTTTACCATCCACGTGTGGCGTTTGCACGGGGGTCCGGCAAGGCTGAGCCATCCGAAGAGCCACTACGGCTCAACGGAGCTCCCCTGGTCTTGACCCGTCCGACGGTCACATATGTTCCAACAAATAGGTCGGGTGGGCTAGCTCACATAACCGACAACATTTGGGCCTATGATTTATTGTTCCTTAATGTAACATCAAGTCCAAAAACGTGATCAGTAAACCCACCACTTTTTTCAAAATATTGAGTGGGAGCGAGAGGCGACGGCGGCCGACCCCACGGCCTCTACCGTGACACAAGCAACGTGAGAGAATGGTGACGCCTCGTGCCGGCTTTGATTTCGGCCCCTAAGGGAAGGCCTTCACCGCTATCAAAATTCAAGGCTTGGTCTCCGAAAGGATAGGATTTTGGGTACTCGTCGGGTCAGCGACCGACCACTAGGCGGCATACTCGGGGTGTCTACCTAAAAATCGAAACGCAGTAGGTCACGCTCATAAAGGGTATTTTGGTAATACCTTGGGTACTGAAAAAGGAAAGGTGATTGACGATCACAAATGAGATGTTCGATTCTCAACTCGGATCTTCAATATTAATCGAAACCTCTTTGACCTACCCTAGGCGGCCACAAAGAGGCATTAGATTAAATCCTTGGAACGGTAGGATAGACTATAACTACTTAGTTTATGTTCCTTTATGCCTTTCTTTTCCACATGATCCCTTATAAAGTGATGTCTCAAATCAATGTGTTTCATCCTTGAGTGCAAAAGCTGGATTCTCGCTTATTGCAATTGCACTTGTATTATCACACATTATAGGAATCATTCCTTCTTCTATTCCATAATCTGTCGGTTGTTGTCTAATCCATAAAACTTGAGCACAATAACTTCCAAATTGTGATATACTCGGCTTCGGTAATTTGTTGAAGTAGAGATTGAGTTTTGCTTCTTGCTGGACCACGACACAAGTCTATTTCCTAGCAAGTGACATGTGCCTGAAGTACTTTTTCTATCCACTTTGCATCCTGCATAGTCTGAATCTGAGTAGGATATTAGTTTGAATTCTCCTTCTCTTGAATACCATATCCCAACTCCTTCTGTATCTTTCAAATACTTCAAGTTTCTTTTCACAACTGTGAGATGACTTTCTTTATGCTAGTTTGAAATCTAGCACAAACACCAACAACAAAAAAGATATATCTGGTCTACTTGATGTGAGATAAAGTAGACTTCAAATCATTCTTCTGTTGAGAGTTTGATCTACATCTTTGCCTTCTTGGTCTTCATCTAATCTGATATTAGTCCCAATTGGTGTTGAAATCCCAGCTGATTTCTCCATTCCAAACTTCTTGATCAATTCTCTTGTATACTTAGTTTGGTGAATGAACATCCCATTATCCAGTTGTTTAACATGTAAACCAAGAAAATAATTCAGTTCTCCCATCTTACTCATTTGAAATTTGCTCTTCATTAATTTGCAAATTCCTCACAAATTTGTTCATTTCAGATACAAAGATAATATCATCAACATAGATCTGAACAAGTAAGGTACTTTCTTCAACTTTTATTCTGAATAAATTCTTGTCAATGGTTCCTTTGATAAATCCATTATCCACTAAAAACTGAGATAGTGTTTCATACCAAGCTCTTGGTGCTTGCTTTAGTCCATATAGAGCTTTTCTTAGTTTAAAAACCTTATCAGCTTGTTCTTTTATCTCAAATCTAGGTGGTTGTTGAACGTAGACTTCTTCTTCTAGAATTCCATTCCAAAATGCACTTTTGACATCCATTTGGTACACTTTGAATTTCTTGTGAGCTGCAAAGGCAAGAAATAGTATGATTGCTTTAAATCTTGCAACTGGTGCATAAGTTTCATCAAAGTCTATGCCTTTAGCTTGAGAATATACTTTAGCTACAAGTCTAGCTTTGTTTCTAATGATATTCCCATCTTCATCAAGTTTGTTTCTGTAAACCCATTTTGAACAAATGATGTTTACATGATCTTGTTTTTCTACTTGTTCCCATACTTGATTTCTTTCAAACTTATTCATTTCTTCTTGTATGGCTAATATCCAATCTGGATCTTTCAAAGCTTCTTCTATCTCTTTTGGTTCAGATTGAGATAGGATCTAAATTGACGTACTGGGGGATGCAATCAAATTGACGTCTTGTTGACACCAATCTTGTTCTTCAAACACATCTAAATTGACGTCTTGATGCCACATGAATTGATCATGCATCAATCAATATCCAATCACCGATGCAAGCTGTTCTTATCCAATCATTGCATATAATACACAAGCTTCTTCTATCTCTTCTTGTATGGCTAATATCCAATCATTGCATCTAGTTGACGTCTTGGGGGTTCTTCATGTGATTCCTCATCCATTGATGTACTGGGGGATGCATCAAAGGATCTAAATTCTGTTGAACTGGTTCTTCAAGGAACTGGTTCTTGATTTTCTTCATCTTTATCATCTTGAACTAGGTCAGAATCATGTTGTTTAACTGTAGGTTGTTCAGTTATTGGAAACCGATGTTGATCTTGATCTAATGATTCTGAGATCCTTAATCTTCCAATGTCCACAAAAATTGATTCAGGTAAAACTGGTAACTGAGGCTGAGACTGAAAAACTGGTTCTGGTCTATTTACAGTTTCATCTCCAGGAAAGTCAGGTTCATCAAATACCATATGAATTGATTCTTCATGCTTAAGTGTCCTCTTGTTCGGTACTCTAAATGCATTGCTGACACTTGAATATCCCAGAAATATTCCTTCGTCACCTTTGGGCTGAAAAACGTGAAGTTGATCTTTTCCATTATTGAGTATGAAACACTTGCTTCCAAAAGCATGAAATTATGAAACATTTGGTTTCTTCCATTCCAAATTTCATAGGGTGTCTTCTCATGTCTCTTATTCATTAGATGTTCTGTGTGTAGCAAGCTGTGTTAACTGCTTCTACCCAATATCTTTCAGGCAGTTTTGCTTCACAAATCATAGTCCTTCATGCGTCTTTGAGTGTCCTATTTCTTCTCTCAGCTACACCATTCTGTTGAGGTGCTGTTGTGGCTGCAAGTTGATGTAAAACACCATTTTCTTCAAAATATTCAATAATCTCATTGTTGAGAAAATCAGTTCCTTAATATGATCTTATCTTCAAAACTGAGACACTCTTCTGATTCGGAAGTCTTTTGAGAAGTTCAGTAAGTTTTTACTTGGTTTCACTTTTCTTTGTTAAGAAAACAACCCAAGTGTATCTTGAATAATCATCTACTACCACCAATGTATACTTCTTTCCACGGATATTTATTGGTGTGATGTGTCCAAATAAGTCCATATGCATTAGTTCTAAAACTCTCTTAGTAGAATGCTGAGACTTAGTCTTGAAACTTGCTTTTGTTTGCTTTCCTTGCTGACAAGCATTATATAAGCTATCCTTCTTGTATGTAATCTCAGGTAGTCCAATAACTAACTGTTTCTGGACAAGGGTGTTGATGTCATCAAAGTTAAGATGACTCGGTTTCTTGTGCCATAACCAGCTGACTTCTGATTTGGTATGCACAAGTAAACAAGTATCTGCAACTACTGTAGTCCAATCTACAACATACATATTCTCTTTTCTCATTCCGGCTAGAACAACTTGAAATGTTGTTTCACTGATGACAATGCATAAATCTTTATCAAATGTTACTTTGTATCACATGTCACAAAATTGACTGGTGCTGAGTAGATTGTAATGCAATCCTTCCACATAAGATACATTCTTGATTGTGAGTCAATTTTTTTATCAAAGTACCATAACCTTTGGTGAATCCAGGTTTGTCTTTACTTCCAAAATTAACTATTGGTCCATCTTTTGCAGTAAAATTACTTTGGCAGTCCTTGCTCTTTGTCTTGTGTCTTGATCAACCACTGTCAAAGTACCATATGTCATGCAAAATAAATTAAACAGTTTTAGGTACCCAACTCTGTTTGGGTCCATAGGGGTCAGTTGTCAGTACAACCTTGGGAATATATCCTTTAGGTTTCCTTCGGATATTGTTGCACTTGTTTTCATAAATGTAAGCCACACTCCCATAGTATCTATGCTGGGACTGTGTCATATTTATATGATCTCTCAGGTCCTTTGGATGAAATTGATTTCCATGATGCTTCATATTATTGAAACTTGAATAATAGCCATCATTTCTTTTGTACTGAGGTCTGTACTGACCTTGGTACAGAGGTTTCTATAGAGGAGTGAAGTGATTCCTCTGCTGACCTTTAGACTGAAACTTGTGATAATTTTTCTGTCTGAAATGATTGCTTCTATCAGTTTTAATAGTAGATTCAGAGAAATTCCAGTCATGATAAGTTGGAAATAATCTACCTTTCCCCCTGACTTTGTGAATCTTTGAATAATTGATATTCTTGGATTTACTTTGACTGAAGTTTTTCTGGTTCTTAGCATGATTAGCTTGAGTAGATTCAGTAGTTGATCTACCTTTTCGATTTTCATGATGTGCAGCTGATTTACCTTTTTGGTTGAATCTGTTGTTGATTACAACTGACTTCTTTGAAAACGGACGATGTGACTGACTTGATTCACGTTGAACTTGTTTTACTGGTTCAGCATGCTTCTTAGTTTGAGGGCATTGTTCAGCTACGAACTTAACACCAGTTTTGGTATTAGGTTCAGTTGCCTTACTCGTTCCTCCCTTCGAAGTTTGGGGTGTATCAAATCCTAAGCCAGTTCTATCTCCATATGGCTTGCCTGATTTGAATCTAGTTGTTGAACTAGATTGAGCAAAAGATTCAGTTGCTGCTGCTGATGCAATAGGCTGATACTGATTCTTTCCTTTATCAGTTCTGCTTAGTTTTAACGTGTTCAGTTCATCATTCAAACTTTTGACCTCTAGAATTAAAGATTCTTTCTCAGGTTTGATTGATTCATAACCAGCTTCTATGGTGACAAGCTGACTCATCAATTCATCAAGAGTTTCTTCTAATTCTAATACATTGGATTGGAATCGGCTGTTGAAGAACATGCATTTTGCATGGATGTTCTCGGATTTATCTAATGAAAAATAAACAAGTAATAAATGTATAAATCCGGTATACCCCAAGTGTAGGGATCGTAGCATAGCGATTATACCGGAGTCGATCTCAGGGAATCGTCGTTATCTAGTTCATTAATTTTCCAAAGATTGATACAATTATTATAAAAATCTAAAATAAAACGAAAAGTAAACTGGACAGAGGATTGTCAGTCCAAAGCCAGGAAAGATCGTTGCAAAACGTAAATAAAACTATAAACTAAGAAAAACAATAAAACTCATAAAAGCATGATAATGACTATAACGATTAAACATAGAACAAGCAATGATCCACCATCCCGCAACCCTTAATTTCCTCTCTAGATTATCTTATGATGATTTAACTAAAATTGTGATTCACCTATCAAAGGTATGAACTCCTAATCTCTTAGAAAAGTTCGCCTATCAATCTTTTATCTCTCGATCTTAAAGATTAACGCGTTCAAACCAAGGTGCAAGATTTCTCAAGCTAACAATCTAGATATTCTAACCTAGCAACTCTCGTATTTTTAGGTTAAAAAGATCTATTCTTTCCTATGGTGATCTAGTGTTTACACCGATTCTCATCATATGGCAAACATCAATAGCAACCATCTCTCGGTGTAAATTGCATAACAAATAATCATGGAAAAGAAACAAACTTTAAATTAAACTCACAAAATATCCAAAGGAAGAAATAAAACGCTGCTGAAAAGTTTCTCATGCTTGTTCAAAGTTGCACAGCTTCAAGCCATCATCAAGATCGAACAAGAAGAAAGAAATAAAATAAAAAAAACTAAGCTAACCTCGGTCGACAGAGCACAAGGCTCTGCCGACCGAGCCTGCCTCTGCTCAGAATTTAGGGTTCTCTGGCGGCTGCAGTCGATATGATGATAATTAGGGTTGAGGATGCGGCTACTTTTATAGAAAACTAGGTCGGTTATGCTGAAGTCGGATGTTGACGCCCGTCTGGATGAGTGGACGCACGTCCGGTCTTCAGTAAAATCTTCGAATCGGGCCGAGTCACGTCAGACGCCCGTCCTTAGTAAACTTGGACGCTCGTTCATCAGATTTGTCAAAACTCTGAATCAAACTTCTTCAACCCGGACGCCCGTCAAGCATTTCAAACGCACGTTCAGTTAACATCTCAGCTTCCTGAATCCAATTGCTCCTCTGGACGCCAGTTCAGGTATTTGGACGCTCGTCCAGTCCCTCTTTTCTTCCAAATTCATCTTGATCTTCATTCCAACTTCATCTCTATCTCTTTCCTTCCATGCAAATCATCACTTGAACATCTTTTAAGCTCCTTTCATCCCTCTCCATGACATGTAAATGTACCTTCAAAACCATAAGAACGCGCAAAGTGTAAAACCATAGATAATTACCAATAAAATCATGAAATTAGCTCAAGTTTACACTTAAATACTTTATAAACTCATTTGCTCAATAATTCGATTAAACCCTTAATTTCTATGCAAATTATATGAATATAGATGAAATCATTATAAAATATAACGTTATAAATCGCATAAAATCACCCTAAACAACTCCCCCACACTTAGCTTTTGCTCGTCCCGAGCAAAACAAAACAAGATCAAGGCTCGAGAAAATATAGACACTTCAGCAAATATAACGCATAGTCAATAAATTAGAGGTTCACCCTTGTGTGTGTGCAAAGCCATAACAAACTTCCACTAAGTCCAAACTTGAATTTTGTCAAGCAACTAGCAAATACCCTCTTCAAACTAGAAATAAATGATACTTATAAGATGTACCCTACAAAACGTGACATATCCCGAAAAAGATGAGAGAATATATCTAGGACCTTTCTGAAATACTCAGAGGATAATCCCTACAACATATCTGTCAGTTTATACTAGGGATAAGGTATACGATAACTAAGTCTTTCACTAATTCATAACAATTCTTATGCAAGTTGATTTAACTATTTTTCACTTAAACGCACATCAGAATGAGCTCTTGCCCGTCATAGTAGAATAGGATATTCGAGATATACCCTACCTTACTCAAATCATAAGGCGCTTTTTTCGACTTTCGTGAGCTTTTGGTCATCATATTGGTATAGGACATACGTGGTATACCCTACCTCACTCAAATCATCAACCAGCTTCCGACACACACAATTAATTCATTTAAACTCAACTTCTTTTCAACAACATTAGTTATGCTTTACTTATCACATTCAAACCTCAGATATTCACAGTATGTCATACTTTGGATCTAAACACAAACTATCATAATTCCCACGATACGTACATTAGCACTAAGCACACGACTTACAAGATAATCAAAAATCACTAATCCAAAGGGGTACAGCTTTATATTTTAGCTCATCATTCACTATGGCTCGTGAAATATATATCGGGTGAAACAACTAACTTACTAAACACACAGTATATAGCATCAACGACTATAAAAATAACGAACAAAGATGTGCATTCCTTACTCGGGACAAAACAAAAATTTTGAAAATTTTAGCTTTTTTTGCATAGAATACAAACGAATTAAGCAAATGACTAATAGATACATATAGGTCATTCCCTCCCCCACACTTAAACTACAACATGTCCTCAGGTTGTGCAGAATTTCAGAACAGATAAGAGTACTTAGCTGATTTGGTAATGATCCGAAGAGTGGCTGAAGAGGACAACAATGGTGATGTCATATGGAGTCATTTTTCAAAGAACGACTTTCAAAGGTAGCTTGGCAAAAACAAATAAAAATGTGCCCGCACCACTTGAAAAACATGGCGGTATCTCGGGGAACACGGGGAAAATATATCATATTGCGCGAGAAAAGTTTGATATAAAGCACGGGAAATAATTGCTCAGATGGAAAGATCACCACACGGGGAAAACACAGGACATCTAAGCGTCAAATAAGCCACAGAAGCTTACAATACAAATATGGACCAACATGTGCATACAGAAATATCAAACTCCAACTGAAAGTGTAAATGCGCCTTACAAGATTTATCAAAAAGAAATAATGATAGAGGACATTACAAAGTAGTAGGGATAGGTGCACTAAATAAAATAAAAATAGAATATAACACAATGCAACTAAATGATATGCAACTATACTAATAATGCAAAAAGAAAATAAAGAAAAATGCTAGCCCAACTAATTTCCATAGATGTCACCCTAATCTACAATTCGGACTAAGCGATGAAACATGTCAACTACAGAAGGAAGATCAAATATATAAACGTCTACTAAATAACGCCACGGAAGCGCAACAAAATTCGATTATGCAAAGCCACAGAAGCTTGCCATGTAAAGTGTAGACGTGCCTTAAGACTCATCAGAAAGTGATAGCAACGGAAAACCGAGAGTAGCTATACTAAAGCAATTATAAATCATATAGAAAAGAAAATTGAAAGTGTAAACGGTCTTAAGGATTACAAGATCCATCTAAAAGTGAAAGCGACGGAAAACCAACAGTAGCTCAAACTTAAGCACATATGAATCAAGTAATAAGAGATGAACGAATAGAGGGCCCTAAAAGCTTACAAGATCCATCAAAAAGGAAGTAGCAATGGAAAACCGACAGTAGCTACAGATGAATCAAGTAAAGGACAACAAAAACACACGACCCCTAAACAACCCTAACACCCTAGATAGACGACAAAAGGAACAGCATAGATCAAATTGGAATCACGTCTAGCTCGGTGCTCTTGCATCAATAGACTCGAAACACACACAATCACTCAACATGGACCGTAATAGATGGAAAAATAACCGTAACGGTGAAAGAACGGAACATCTACGCATATATAAAGGCCACAGAGGCTCGCATTAAAACATCCATGTCAAATAATGAAGCATGTATCAAAAACAAATTCTATTCACTAGAAACTGACACACTAGACGGACGTTCAGACAATCTAGACGCTCGTCCTCCTGTAAATGATGAACTGGACGGGCGTTTGGAAAGGACAAATGCTAGTTTGGTTCTCTTAAGACATAACAGAGTTGGTGCATGTTGGACGGACGGGCGTCCACTCACTATGGACGCACGTCTGGTAACCACAAAGAGTGGCCGGGCGTTCACAGAGAGCAGACTCCCGTCTGGTCTTAGCATAAAGCACAAAACGAGACACCTGAGCAACCTCATAAACCCTAGATAAAATCATAAACCCTAGAAACCTCAAAAACCCTAGAAACCCTAAAAGGCCTTTTATTTTATTTATTTTATTTATATTTTATATATAAATAAACAAACCAAGGCATCTACCTACGAAAAATTAATAATTGAACTAGACAACCGAACCGATTCCCCGGCAACGGCGCCAAAAACTTGTTCTCGGATTTATCTAATGAAAAATAAACAAGTAATAAATTTATAAATCCGGTATACCCCAAGTGTAGGGATCGTAGCATAGCGATTATACCGGAGTCGATCTCAGGGAATCGTCGTTATCTAGTTCATTAATTTTCCTAAGATTGATACCATTATTATTAAAACCTAAAATAAAACGAAAGTAAACTGGACAGAGGATTTTCAGTCCAAAGCCAGGAAAGATCGTTGCAAAACATAAATAAAACTATAAACTAAGAAAAACAATAAAACTCATAAAAGCATGATAATGACTATAGCGATTAAACATAGAACAAGCAATGATCCACCATCCCGCAACCCTTAATTTCCTCTCTAGATTATCTTATGATGATTTAACTAAAATTGTGATTCACCTATCAAAGGTATGAACTCCTAATCTCTTAGAAAAGTTCGCCTATCAATCTTTTATCTCTCGATCTTAAAGATTAACGCTTTCAAACCAAGGTACAAGATTTCTCAATCTAACCATCTAGATATTCTAACCTAGCAACTCTCGTATTTTTAGGTTAAAAAGATCTATTCTTTCCTATGGTGATCTAGTGTTTACACCGATTCTCATCATATGGCAAACATCAATAGCAACCATCTCTCGATATAAATTGCATAACAAATAATCATGGAAAAGAAACAAACTTTAAATTAAACTCACAAAATATCCAAAGGAAGAAATAAAACGCTGCTGAAAAGTTTCTCATGCTTGCTCAAGGTTGCACAGCTTCAAGCCATAATCAAGATCGAACAAGAAGAAAGAAATAAAATAAAAAAACTAAGCTAACCTCGGTCGACAGAGCACAAGGCTCTGCCGACCGAGCCTGCCTCTGCTCAGAATTTAGGGTTCTCTGGCGGCTGCAGTCGATATGATGATAATTAGGGTTGAGGATGCGGCTGCTTTTATAGAAAACTAGGTCGGTTATGCTGATGTCGGCCGTGGACGCCCGTCTGGATGAGTGGACGCACGTCCGCCTTCAGTAAAATCTTTGAATCGGGCCGAGTCACGTCAGACGCCCGTCCTTAGTAAACTTGGACGCTCGTTCATCAGATTTGTCAAAACTCTGAATCAAACTTCTTCAGCCCGGACGCCCGTCCAGCATTTCAAACGCCCGTCCAGATGGATGGGACTTCAAACGCACGTTCAGTTAACATCTCATCTTCCTGAATCCAATTGCTCCTCTGGACGCCAGTTCAGGTATTTGGACGCTCGTCCAGTCCCTTTTTCTTCCAAATTCATCTTGATCTTCATTCCAACTACATCTCTATTTCTTTCCTTCCATGCAAATCATCACTTGACAATCTTTTAAGCTCCTTTCATCCCTCTCCATGACATGTAAATGTACCTTCAAAACCATAAGAACACGCAAATTGTAAAACCATAGATAATTACCAATAAAATCACGAAATTAGCTCAAGTTTACACTTAAATACTTTTAAAACTCATTTGCTCAATAATTCGATTAAACCCTTAATTTCTATGCAAATTATATGAATATGGAGGAAATCATTATAAAATATTACGTTATAAATCGCATAAAATCACACTAAACAATGGAAATCTAAGCTGAGCTGTATTTGGAATTTGATTCACATACCTAATTGGAATCTTCCATGTGTGACATCAAAGCTGTATCGTCAGATAACCTTTCTGTACCAGCTTCATAGTCAGATTAATCTCCATCTAACAATGCTCTTCTGCCGGTTCTTCTTTGCTGAGTCTTCTTTGCATTCAGTTCTGGGAATTCAGCTTTATAATGACCATGCTTCTTACAGTTGAAGCAAAGATATTCATCATCTTTCCTTTTCTTAGAGTCTTCTTGATATACTTTTGAGTCACTGGATGACCATTCTTCATCCTTCGATTCTGCTCATCATAAGTGCCATTTGTTCTTCCATTTCATCCAACTGCTGAAGATTGATTGCGGTTGTTTCTTGGGAGTCATTAGATACTGCTGCAAGATCTGTGGTCTTTGGTTCTTCTAGAGCTTTAATTATTGCAGCTGTGTGATAGCAAAATACTTAACAGCTAACTTTCACTGACAGAGTATCGGGTCAACGGAAGTACAGTGTTCACAATGTCGAATCCACAGGGAGTAATGACTAAGTACCAAAGCTAACATAGAGCTTAGTTCAAGTCAATCACAGGTGGAAATATCTTATACTAGTGCATAAATAAAGATTAAACGACCGGTTTTACTTCTAGTTATTAAAAGGCATAGCCGAACAATGATCCCACGAGCTACTTTTACCCCTATGGAAAGACTTGACAGGGAGTGTGTCTTAACCAATCTACGTATCCTATGTAGTTTAACGACATCCACAGGTGCCAACTCCTAATTCTAGGAATTAGACTGAACAACTCGATCTAACCACCCTATGTGAAGCTGACCAACTCTCCCTTTAGAAAACCGATTATCCTAACATGATTAAGGTCTAAAGTTGCTTGAACAACGATGACAAACCTCTGTATTGGAGACGGTCCTAACAACTGGGCCGAATCTATGCAAGGATCCCAAAACCCCTTTACCCACATCTCACCACAAAATACATCTATAAGTTTGATATGTGTGACAATGAACTAGGTGATCAATCTAATTCAAACATGTTACAATAAGTTTTAGGACGTGGATTAATCATTAAAACATTCAATTACGCACTACACAACTTCCAATCTCGTCCTCCTTAGGGTTTTCACTCGCTTTAACATAATTCGGCTACACAACAAATTAGCTACACATGATTATAATCATAAACAAAATAAGAATGGAAATCATGCTAGAAATAACAAAAGAAAAATAATTCATTACCATATAATCTTATGAAAATCTGATCCACAAAGTCTAGATGAAATAATTGCTCTAAAAAGTCGAATCTTTGGAACAAAAACGTAAATCTAAGCTATAGTAAGTGTGTAGAATCAAAGGATTTGAACTAAGGAACCAAAGGATCAAAATATGATCAACCTACACTAAAAGCGCACCAAAATCTCCCAAAATATGCCTAAGGTATCAAAAACTGCTGAATGAAAGAATATGGCTGCGTATTTATAGTTCTAGGTCAAAATCTGTTGTTGTCGAGGGCAAACGCCCGTTTGCCTCATGGTGAACGCCCATTTGCATACGAATTTGTACTCCGGGCCTTCGAGCAACCTAAGTCCTGCAATAACATATACGAACCAAACATCACGTGTAATTCGCAAGACAAAAGTGCTCGAAAAAGAAGTAAATATCATCAAAAAGGCAGAGTTTACTATCGATGTGACAATTTAACTCCCCGTGCATATAACTCTCGATATTACTCTCGAAACGGTCTATATCTGTAAGTAATACCATCCGCAACGGAAGCGATTTTAAAGATCTAGATCTATAAACTACACGTAATAAAATAACTAGATCTATATCTACAAGGGGGTTGTAGATCATACCTCTTGGATCTCAAAATCCAAGTTGAAGAACCGCAATAGGATGAACGAAGGAAAGCGTGAAGAGCACCACGATCTTCCGTACGTGTGATCCAAGCAACTCCCGGTGGAAGGAATTCTCGACTCGAACCCTTCCGATATGCTACCCGGAAAAATCTCCAAGATTTTCCCCAAAATCCCCTTGGCCGAAATTTTCCTTCTCCTCTCTAAGAGGTAGAAGTCGAAAATTACATTGTGTATAAGGCTTGGAGAACTCTCTTTATATAGGAGAGTAAAACTTAGCCTCCAAGGATTTAATAATTAATACAAAATCAATTATGATAATCCTATTAAATAAAAGATAATCCCATAATATTCTAGAACAAATCTAGAACAATATTTATCTTTATTTCTTTCCATAAATATTTATCCAATAAATATTTTATGCACATGTCTTATTAATCACAAGAAAACTAATTTCTTGTTCCAAAAATAAGAGGGGGGGCGCCACTTTTAATTCATGACCTAGTCATAATTAATTTTTGGGCTATAACACAATTGGGCCAAGATTATGGAAAAATGTCTTTTCCACATATTTAATTATTTAGCCCAACTAATTTAATAGTCCACTAAACAATTAATTCACATATCGTTTTAATAAAGTCCAACGAGAACTAAATTAATATTATTAGGATTCGACGTCCGAGAATAGCTATGCTATATTAGGAGGCACGTCGGGGACCATGGACTAATAATCAGCGGCTCCGATAAATCAAATAAATAATTATAGAATAATTATATTCGATAAATCAATCACAGGAATATGCCACCATAATCCCGTGACTGCACTCCTCCGATTATGAGATTATATTTATCTCTTCATGAGAATGATAATAAGCGTCCATTGATATAATCATTACATATGGATTAATCCTCCATAGACTATTCATTCTAAATCGGGAAGTTACCGTTAACCCTTTTTAGAACCTCTTATCCTTATTTACCATTAACCCCCTAGTGATCAATTAATTCATACAACTCACTGGTGATCAATCAGTGTGATATGAACTCGTGCGATCGATCAGTTTCTAGAATTAACAAATAAGGGAACTGTCTATCTACTTCCATAAATGGAAGGAATGGATTACGTATCTGTGATAACACAGACTACTCACTCAATCCAGTACAACGCCAAGATGGGGTAATTCAGACCACAGACTCAGTGTAATCCTTAACCGTCAAGTCAAACTTCATACCGATTCAAGCGGTTGACCGTGATCACCTCGGGATTAAGATATATCCATAAATATGATCATCCATTGATTCGATAAGACTTCTCGATTACGGAATTATATCGTGAACTCTAATCAAATCGGTCCACCCCTATATGATATATCTATCATATATAAATGCCCCATTAGGTTCTCTTAACCGAAAGTCCGGATAGGACTATCACACCTTTTGTGTTACGGGCGCATTAATAGCACGTTAAAGGAGAGACCCGATACTTTCGATTAACTTCACTACGGGCTAATTGTATTTTAAGTACATCTTCACTAACTCAATCCTCCCGTGTATATACCATACACCGAGTTAAGTGATTACATAAACGATATACTTTAGGGTTTTCGTAGTGTAATTACTATTGTCACATCGGTGAATATGAGAATAATAAATATGAATAACAATATCATTTCATTTATTAAATAAAACAATTACAAAATTGTCTTTCGGGCATCACACCTAACAATCTCCCACTTGCACGAAAGCATGTGATTAATTGTTTTAGAGCACACCCTATTATTTAAAATACAACAAACTACATCTCCCACTTGCTCTAAAGCAATGGAGACTCATCCCGTATTCTAGTACCCACTAAGCATATCATAACCATTTCGTATTCCAAAGTACACTCCGAGTATGCCGTCGTAGGATAGATCGGTGACTCGGGAGCACCTACATCTAAATGTCATGGGTCTTAATGATTAGTCGGGTTGTCGGCTCGAGACGATCCGTAGAATCGAAACGTTACCGGTCCATCTAATCATGTGGTACCGAGTAAACACGAGCCGAGATCGACTTAACGATCATCCTCAATCGACTTAAAGTCAAAATCGTGTATCACACATATCCAAGTTCACACATGAATATGTCCGCATATTGTTCCTCGTTCTCTCAAGATACTAAAGGACATACTAAACTTGCTTTGTTAACCGCCGAATCTAAGATTCGATCAAAGTTGACGTTCAATAACCCGACCATCTCTTACTAGAAAGAGAATCTATCCCATTTCTCTTGATCCGAAGATTTAGAGAGTCATTCCCGAGGCATAGGGTAGAACTTCCTCGTTGAATGTTGCATACACGGATGCATCATCTTAACCAATAAGATGGATGGGAAACCAAGTGATCGATTCTAATGAATTCGACCGAGTCAAACTCTAAAGAATGTTGTCCAAAACTCGTTGCAGAGAATTGTGGTATTGTCGTATTCGACTTCGTATAACACACCCATGTTGATTCCAATCCGGTGCAAGTGTTATCCTTCACAAACACTAATTTATATATTCACTACCGTACTAAAATTGATATCCAAATACAAAAGACTTATCAATATTCGGTCAAATCCACATATTGTAGAAATATATGACTTCCAATGACCGAGAGGTTTGCTTTTTATCCACAAAGGACATAAGCCTTGACAGGTCATCCCGTCATAAGTTCATAAGTCAATACCCTTCTCGTTTCGAATGAATCCGTACTCCGTTTGTTTGGCAAGAAAGTCTCGGGGAATCACCCCTTCTTTCTCGCTTTTGAACGAAATCATGCAATAATAAGTGGTAAGAGAGTTCAAGGTCCGATTAACTCTCTACTTCTTAGGGAATTACCCCTAGACCACTCAAGCTTTGCTCGAAAGATAAACTATCCTATTCATTCTACTCTTTTCCTTGTAGATCCAATTACTCCCACTTGGGCCCGAGACACTCGGTGGTTCTACAAGAGTATGAACAGGGGTTGGAGTACCGAACTCCATTCACAGGGTTATGGCTATTAAACCAACCTCTATTATCAGAATCCTATACTGCTCACAAAAGAGCCATAGGTCATCAATCGATCCTCAGACTACAAAGTCCGCAGAACCCGTAATGGGTAATGGGTAAACCATACTCCCACTACATTCTGGGTGGATCAAAATTCTGATATAGTTTAGTAGTATTTAGTGTTATCACCAACAACCGATGTTGGATGTGGTCTGATTTTAATCAGTTAGTAACTACCTTGAGTAAACGTACTTCAAGGTTTAAGGTTTTACTTGTTCATAGACTCTATCGAAAGGGACGCAACAAAGATAATCCGTCCCTTCCCGATTTCAAGAATCTTATAACAAACCTTTTTCTCAATGCTACAAGATATAGAACGATTGGTCACTGACCGAACGTGTTCGCGAAATTTCCAGACCTACCTTCAAGCACCGTGTGCTAAATGCTTATATTTATGGAAGTGGGGTGAACCGAATCCACACCTTATCCGTAAATTCCAAAGCATATTCTAGGTAGACTTCTCGGTCTTACATTTCAACGTAAACCGTTATTTCGCTTCCAATATCTTTATTGAGTTAAGCAGTGTATTGTAGCACATCTAAAAACATATATAAGGCAATTTTACGGTTTCTCACTTAGTGAGAACATGTCACAATGAGGCAGGCTGAGCATCAGTCTCGAGGACTATGAATGGCCTATTCCGAGTATAGAATACTCTATCTCTGTTGAAAACAGAGAAAACCTCAAAATATTTTGGATAAACTTACCGGAGTGTTTGAATAGTTATCAGACAAGAAGTCACTACTCGGAAGCTCCTACTAGCTCGTATCTTTCATCAGACCCCGAAGGTCGTCATGAACAAGCTATGTTACTTCTTTATATCCATTATCCTTTCCCGATTGAAAGGAAACTTAGTCATTGAACCTTTGAGACAATATAACCAGATCGGGAGAAAAGGAATCACCCCGAGCCGCCTTCGGTCTTGTCTTTTAGGGACTATGCACTAACTATGGAATATGAAGAAGCGTTTATCTAAATATAGAAACCAACTCGCTTTTAATAGTTCTTAAGATGTGTTTTATATACATATTTCAGCGGTTGTAAGTGGTTTTTGACTTTATCAAACAAAAGTCCGAGTCTTGGATTCGTACTACAAATGGTATATTCACTTTCTATACGACAAACAAATTATCGAATAGAAGGTAAATCCATTCGTTCCAACGAGTCTTAAACAGAAAATAAATTTTCCGCGATATCCAAGGATTGAACCCGAGATTCATTTCCTTATATCACTCCCACTATTCTAGCTAAAATTAACTCGCCCGTTGTTTACTCTTTTAATCGTTAAATGCACTCGCTACCTTGTTCTTCCAAAGAACTTAGCTCGAGAAAATCATCAAGGATTCATAGGTTGGTGATCCAAAATCACCGTCCTTATCCTATGATTTTCGCTTAATTAATTTTCGGTTCACCTTAAAATTTTCTCGGTTTAGGTGACTAACACTTTTAGACATATTCTCCCATTCTTGACTTTCCGTAAATGGAAACAGCTTTTGAACTAGCGCTTCGTGTGAGTAGACACTACTCTTGAACCGTGGGATGTCTATTTCGAGTGTTACTTGTCGGGACTTCTCGGATTTTCTAATATACTAGAAAAATAACAAATCATAACATTAAAGCTCCCACTAGTTTATCGGTTCCAAATACCGTCTAACCAAAGAATGCTTTATTTTATGATTTTCCAATTTTTCAATTTGAAAATCTCTCGTGTAAACACTTACACGGTTCTAATGTTTCCGAAAAAAATACAAATCATAAAACTCCCACTAGTTCATTGATTCCAAATATCGTCTAACTAGCAACAGTTCATGATTTTCCGATTTCTCAATTAGAACGGTTACGTGTGTAGTCACTACACACTGAAAATTCACTAGAAGAATTTCAAAGTCCGAAATCACCTTTGATCAAACTAAGTTTGTCTCTCGTTTGACACGAATGACAGTAGTGACATACCTATATGTCACTCTGGTTTTAAAAGGCTTGAGAGAAAATATCTCTTTCGAAAAATAATTGCATTATCGATTAACTAGTTCAACGTCCTAGTTACTTTCCACTTTTTAACAAAGTCAATACTAGTCAATTTTTTAAGCGAGTAAGGGATATAATGCTGTAAATAAAATGACATATATTAATTCAAGTTTAACACTACTATATTATTTTATTTTAGGAATTGTAAACTAAAAATAAGTCTACTCTACCATTCCAAGGTTTTAACCTCGCATCTCAGTGCCGCCGTAGGGTAGGTCAAAGAGATGACGGTTAAATCGAGACAATCTCATCAATGAATAACTTGTGAGAATCGAACATCCCACGAGAATCGAACATCCCTTTATTCATTGACTACCTTCCTTTTTTAGCCTAGATATTACCAAAAATATCCTTTATGAGTGTGACCTACTATATCGGATCTCTTAGGTACGCCCCGAGTGTGCCGTCGTAGGATAGGTCGGTGACCCGACGAGTACCCGTAAATCCTATCCTTTCGGAGACCAAGCCATGAATGTTGATAGGGGTGAACACCATCCGTAGGGGGACGAAATCAAAGCGCCGCGAGGCGTCACCCTTCTCTCACTTACTTGTATCTATAGTAGAGGCCGTGGGGTTGGCTGTCGCCTCCCCCGCTCCCACTCAATAATTTGGAAGTGGTGGTGGGTTAACTAACCACGTCTTTTTGATGTTAACATAAAAGTAAATCAAATCAAGGATTCCGAATGGTGTCGGTAACGTAGGGAAGCCTACCCGTCCTATTCGTTGGAACATATGTGACAGTCGGACGAAGTCGGGTCAAGAGAGCCCCATTGAGATAAGAAGGAATCACCCCTCCGCTCTCCGGTGTAGCTTAGTCTTGCCGGACCCCCGTGCATACATCACACTAGGAGGGTTCAGTCGGTCGAGCGAAGCTCAGTTGACCACCCAACCTATAGGCGAACCGTTTTTATCCAAGATTTATTGTTCTTTTACCATCATTCAATCTCGTAGACACTACGAATCGAAAACGTGATCTCGTTTGGGCTTTAAGGCGGTTCACCGAGAACACACACCGAAAGGCTTAACGATTTCATAACCCGTCCTCGGATCTTTAATTAGTTACTAAATTAAATTAATTACCACATATTAATAAAATTTCAACTAATTACGCGAGTTTGTATACATGCCTATTTTAATTACCAAAATTAAAATTCTACATGTATGCATGGAGTGGATTTATGATATGATGCATGTCATGGCAATTCCGATTTTATATCTATTTTATGATCAAACACATAAAAAATAAATTGCGGAAAATTTAAACACCGAGATGGACCGTTGGCACCCCCGTATCTAACCTATTAGAAAATAAATAACCAAACCCTAACTAGGGTTTACTACTTTCTAACTAAATCTGCAGCTGTTCGAACTCTTCGACGATCGGCATACAAACGAACTCGGATCGGGACGAAACTTTCCAGATCTTATCTTCACTCCTTGAACTTCAATATGGACGGTTGGATCGGTGCTTTGACTTACCAATTTTCTCCAGTAAAACGCCCAACTTGATGCCGATCTGACTTTGACTGCACTGCATCAAGGACTTCCTGAGGCAGATCGGGAATCGAGATGAATCCCGATCGACCTGAAATATTTATGGTACGTCCAAAACTTAAATTTGATCAATCTGAACGGTCGGATTTGCTTTTAAACGGTCCAAACTCTCCCAGAAAATCGAGGAAGTCACAGATAGTGTTTCTGTGAATCCTGCGTTTTTCTGTTACAGCAGCCTCTTTGCAGCATCAAACGGATATGGACACGGACTCTGATCGATGCCAAAATTTGTGGAGTTGATCATCATCTTCTAATCTTGATTCTGACCGGAGGGATCTTCGTTTCAACGGTTCGATCAACGGGAAAAGAAAAAAATACTAAACAGCTACTAAACAGATCTATTTTCTGGAAATTAAAATTGCAATAAAAAAAAAAGGATTACATAATTTCCTATACTCATATGGACGAATTTTCATCGTTTATATGAGTTTACAATAGATCTAACGGGTAAACAGTGCCAATCCCAATCCATCTCTTCAACCACGACATTCATAAGCATAAAAATTAAACATATGCATCGGCCCCCAAAAAAAAATTGGGACAAAAAATCTACATGTTTTACCACTCCTAGATCTAATATTTTATACGTATAAATATAGATCACCATGGCGACTGATACCACTGTATGTAATACCATCCGCAACGGAAGCGATTTTAAAGATCTAGATCTATAAACTACACGTAATAAAATAACTAGATCTATATCTACAAGGGGGTTGTAGATCATACCTCTTGGATCTCAAAATCCAAGTTGAAGAACCGCAATAGGATGAACGAAGGAAAGCGTGAAGAGCACCACGATCTTCCGTACGTGTGATCCAAGCAACTCCCGGTGGAAGGAATTCTCGACTCGAACCCTTCCGATATGCTACCCGGAAAAATCTCCAAGATTTTCCCCAAAATCCCCTTGGCCGAAATTTTCCTTCTCCTCTCTAAGAGGTAGAAGTCGAAAATTACATTGTGTATAAGGCTTGGGAGAACTCTCTTTATATAGGAGAGTAAAACTTAGCCTCCAAGGAATTAATAATTAATACAAAATCAATTATGATAATCCTATTAAATAAAAGATAATCCCATAATATTCTAGAACAAATCTAGAATAATATTTATCTTTATTTCTTTCCATAAATATTTATCCAATAAATATTTTATGCACATGTCTTATTAATCACAAGAAAACTAATTTCTTGTTCCAAAAATAAGAGGGGGGCGCCACTTTTAATTCATGACCTAGTCATAATTAATTTTTGGGCTATAACACAATTGGGCCAAGATTATGGAAAAATGTCTTTTCCACATATTTAATTATTTAGCCCAACTAATTTAATAGTCCACTAAACAATTAATTCACATATCGTTTTAATAAAGTCCAACGAGAACTAAATTAATATTATTAGGATTCGACGTCCGAGAATAGCTATGCTATATTAGGAGGCACGTCGGGGACCATGGACTAATAATCAGCGGCTCCGATAAATCAAATAAATAATTATAGAATAATTATATTCGATAAATCAATCACGGGAATATGCCACCATAATCCCGTGATCGCACTCCTCCGATTATGAGATTATATTTATCTCTTCATGACAAAATTGTCTTTCGGGCATCACACCTAACAATATCTACCTGGAACATGCCAATACAGTGATAAACGGGGGCTAGATCACATATAAAAGTGCAGTGAAGTTGACTCCCATCACTGTGCTTGTAAAATCTTCACTGAATTCATAAGCTTTCATATCTGAGAAGATTTTGAAGGAGTCCTCTATGTCAAGTCTCCTAGATTCTTCCATTGCAGTGACCTTCATCTTCCAACACATTGACAAGGCCTTCAAGATTCTTGTATTGATTACATTCTTTGTGTATTCTATCTTGAGTAGATCTAATTCATCCATGATAGCATTGAATCTTGTCTCCATTTGTTCAATGGTCTCTCCCGATTTCATCTTGAAATTCTCAAATTTCTGCTTTGCAAGTGAGATTTTGTTCTCCTTGATTGAGTCGGTTCCTTCACAAACTAACTGAAGTTTGTCCCATATTTCCTTAGCAGTTGTGCAATCTTTCACCTTCAAGTACATATTGCTATCAAGAGTTCTAAGAATAAAGTCCATAGCAACAATGTTGAGATTGTTTCACTTGCGATCATCACTAGTCCATTCAGACTTGGGCTTTGGAACTCAAACATGATTTCCATCAACAGTATACATGTGGGTCATCTGGATTGGTCCATCAGTTAGCATGTCCATCATCCCGTCATGAGTAGCAGCTAGAAAAGCCAGCATACGACTTTGTATTCGTCAAACCTATCCATGTAACACATCAGCATATTTCTTGCATATTGATTGCTATCCATTGTGAGTGAGTGAAAACTGATTATATGATAACTGAAAACTGGGCTTTCTTATGAGAACAACTAAAGGAGATATAGAACAACTATCAATTACTTGTTCTAAGTCAGAACAGAAAACTCTGCTCCGATACCAATTGTTGGTCCATTGGAAAGGCTAACACAGGTTTAGAGGGGGGGGGTGAATAAACTTCTCACCAAAAACTGGATTTTAATCAAATTAAGATTCAGTATTAACTTGTGTGGAGTTGAGCTGACAAAGCCGAGCTGAAGTCAAACTGACTTATACAAAACTGAGTCAACCGGCAGAGGATATAATTCAAGCCTTTTTCTTGATCTTGTTATTCTCTGTGAAAGCTAACTGTGTTAAACAGAATTTTGGTGAATGTCAATTTGTGAGCTATGATTTGTGTAACAATCAGTTCTCACTATGTTGTGTAAACAATAATAAATGCTGTAATAAATAAATAATAGAATTTAAATGCGTAAAGTAAATAAAACAAGAGTTATAGAGGTTCCAGATGGTGTAACCATGTCATTCCTCTCTTCCCCGTAGGCGTAGGAGCAAAATTTCACTAGAACTTCTTGAGGTGGGCAGTTACAAAAAGTCCTATACAATAGTCATTGGCTAAACCTAACTTCACTATCTAAATAGTAAAAGAACCGGTTGGATTGTTTCTTTTCAAATGCTTGAGCCACTGGTCCTTGAAGGGTTACCTATGCTTCTTCACCAGCTACAACCACAAAAACAGTCTACCCGACTGCTGATATAACTGTCCTTTGCAACTCCTTGACCGGATTGCTTCACAGTTTGAACCTTTGATTAAGAATCAAAGTTGGGCTGAGAATCAATTGATTCTTGTTTGTGGTTCTTCAAAGTGTCTAAATCTGTATTAATTCTATGTAGCTTGAACACTTGTAGAAATTCTTGATTGATCTTGTTAGCGCAAAGATGATAGCAATTCGAATGAACGAGACTAGTGCACAAAATGCTTGTAATCTTGTTAATTCTTGATAAATCTTCGTGTGTAATCCTTGGTGCAAAGTCCTCTATTTATAGTGTAAGGTCCAACGTTCATCTAGCTTGAATTCGAATTGTATCAACGTCTATCTTGTAACGGCTATATTTTTTGACCGTTCTGACTTGTCAGTACTTCATCCAATAACATTGCTTCATTTACAACGTTCGACAGTACTATCAGTTTGTTGGATGACTGACTTATAAAACTGAGTTTCCTGATCAGTTTTATACTCGAGTTTGTCAGTTGTCAGTTTCTTGACTGACTTAGAGCATTAACTGAGATTTTACTCTTCTTCAAATATAAGTACTCCAGATTTTCATCTGATTATCATTCACTTAATCAGAGTACACCATAAGTATATATCATCTAATAATTCATTGTCCTTATGATTCTTAGGTCATCATACAAGATCCATAAAGTCAGTTTAGGTCACCACAATATTGCCTGAAGTCTAACTTTATAGTCTCGACTTGGTCTTCATAAACTGAGTTTGAACCCTCAATTCTTCAATCTTCAATAACTGAGTTTGTGTCCCTCACTTCTTCTGTCTTCTAGATAAGCCAACTGAGTTTGTGTCCCTCAGCGAATTTACCTACTTCAGTTCTGAGCGAGCTTCAATTCTGAGTGTATTCTGAGTCAGTTTTGATGAATTGCCTTTTTAGTTTCTTAGATGATTTCCAGTTTTCTATGTGATTTCCAGTTTTCAGTTTCACGACACTACTATATATTACAGTGCTTGTCTGATGTAACCTATACAAATATAAGACTCTAGTAAAACCTATACATTCAGTTCTAGTCATCTTTTAGCTTTTCACTATAACAGCTGGTTTCAGCACTCCATCAATGGGGTTAAGATAATAACTGATTAAATATGATGAATTATCATCAAAACATAAATTTTATTTCCAACAGAAGGGCTAGCTTCCATGAGCATCTTGTCGTGGTCCTTTTCTTCCCTTTCTCTTAGCATTAGTCTCATAAACTCTTGCTCAACGGTTTCTATTACAATCTCTCTATGTTTATGCCCTTCGATTTCCAAGATCTTCACCTTTCCAGAAGCATATGTCATCTTACGACTCTCCGGTTGGTTTTCTAAAATTTTAATAGATACAACATCATTAATCAAACTTAGAGTGAACTCCCGCTTATCAAAATCCATAACCACCCTTCTCGTTGCTAAGAAAGGTCATCCTAAGAACTGGGGTGCTAGGGTCCTTAGGTACATCTATGACTATGAAGTCAATAGGATATGTGAACCCTCCGGCCTTAATTGTGCATTCTTAAGCAAACCGGCCGGCATGTCTCTGGTTCTATCTATGAAGGTCATGGTCCGGGTTTGATTCATTACGACCAGAAGTTTTTTCTTTTGACAGAGTGAAAAAGTTAGAATATTGCAACTCGAGCCAGAGTCGCATCCTACGGATATTCCATTTACAGAAACTGGGAGTCTAAACGTGCCATGGTCTCCTAACTTCACCATGGTGTCCTAGTCTGGGTAATCCTTAGGGTCAGAAAACATCATGTCAGGATCCTCTTCAGGATTGTTAGAATCTTAATCCGAACATGATATATAAATTAACTCACAAGGAAACTCACCAAGGCGATATGTGCTATACTACTTCAGGACATCATCCGGCTCTTGCTTGATTGCTTTCTCCTATCTTTCTAACCGTTTCATTATAGTCTCATAATGCTCTCGTGCTTCAGATCCGGGATACATGGAAATCGGTGTGATGTTCAAGATTGTTCTAGGCATATTGTTTGACTTTTGTGTCCTTTTTCAACTCTGAATCGATCGAATTTCTGAAGTGTTCTGATCATCCTGCAAAAAGACAAAATAAAACAATGAAAAGGTTAGCAACTTTCGCTTCAGCTGGGTGTGATTCCAACAGTTTAGGACCTACGAACTAAAATCGACAGGGAATAACACAAAATAATAGGAACTGTTCAGAAATCGATTTTTCAGGCCTCGGTAACTCGGAGGTTACTTTCGGGATAGCGGCCTTGAATTATCTTTTTCTGGAAATTTAACATGTGCAGGTTTGATAATGTTGGTCCCTCGAAAAGGATTTGGATAAGTTTAGAGGGGGGTGAATAAACTTAACACTTAAAACTTTTTGGAGTTAACAAACTTAGCAACTTCAGCAGCCTGCTTATAACTCAGTAGTTTGCTGACACCTCAGTAGCCTGCTGATATACAGTAGTCTACTGACAGTTGAGTTTACTGAATTTGTGCAGCGGAATTATATCAAAAATTAAGCCTTGTTACTTGTTGTTAAATATGATACTAAGTATCGGATACTCGATAGTGTATGTGTGTGAGTTCGGTTGCAAGATTCGGTAGGTTGATGTGTATAATAAACTAAATGCGAAATGTAAGTGCGAAAGTAAGTAAGCGATTTTATAGTGGTTCCGGGTGGTGTAATCCCGTCGGTCCACTCTTCTCCTGTGATGTTGGAGGTAATTCACTAGAGATCTTTGATGTAGCTGTTACAAAGATTCCTAAGGTTGCTTGTCCTTCACCAATATCTATGGCTTCACAAATTGAAAACTAGGAACATGTAGGATTTCTGCTCCAAAGTCTTCCACTGGTCCTTGAAGGGTAGGATTGCCTCTTCACCAGCTCCACCACAAACAACAGTCTTTCACACCCAACAGATGCTTCACTGTCTTCAGCAGGTTCTTTGTAAAATAAAGAATGAATTAAGTAAATGATTTAGTTGCAGCAGCTTGATTAGGATGATATAATCAACAGCTTGCAGTCTTCAAGTGTGTAAACTTGATGTAGCTTGAATACAGAATACACTTGAAGATTTTCTCTGGATCAGTAGCCTTAAGCTCAGTAAGTTCAGCAGGGTGCTTTTCTTGATAAAATGCAGCTCAAAATTATCTCTTATATTTCCTTAATTTTCATCCTCTTTTTCTGAGTTGGAAGTCCTCTATTTATAGGTAGGAGTCCTTGTGACTTGTATTTGAAATTCAAATATAACCGTTCCATGTTTTGTCCTATTTGACTTGCTTTCTATCACTATTCATAGGACTGACAGTGTCAGAATCCTTTTTGACAGTGTACAGTCTGTCCATCCTTTGACTTGTAACCATTGGATAAAATCCTGAATCATCCCAACGTCTTTTTAATCACAGCCATTGATTTGTTTAATAAGTCAGGGGTAGTTGGCTGTCCTTATCCATTTAATCTTCCAATGTAATCTTGAATTAACCGAGGTATATATATCAGCAGGTTCATCAGTCTGCTGAAATACCTATCAGTCTGCTGAACTATAAGTTGTTGTGTTTAAAACACAATGCAGGTGACTTCTTTTATCTAACTTTTCTTTGTGAAGTTAGATTACACCTTTTTGCAAATAACTAAGTTCCAATCACCATCCAACTTAAGGAACTTAGACCTTGTACACAAGGTATATGTAATCAGTTTAGGTCATCACAGACTTGCCTAAATTTTGATTCCATATCCTTGACTTTAATTACTAAGTTTGATCCCTTAACCTTCATTAACTGAGTTTGAGCCCTCAGCCTTCGGTCTTCAGCAGGTTCCAGACTAGTCTACTGTCCTATCTACCCTACTGATATAGACCAGTCTCCTGATATAAATCAGCTGACCATTACAGTGATTGTTTGATCAAACCTATTCAAAGATCAAACTCTAATAAACCTATACATTTGATCTAGACATCTTTTTTCCTTTGCACTATAACAGTTAGTCTGGAACTCATCACTAAAACTCAGAAATAAGTCCAACAATTTCCCCCTCTTTGGTGATGATGCCAATACCCTCTCCTAACAGCAAAGCAAAAAGATTAAAAAAAACAAAAACAGAACAAACTTAGTCATTTCTCATTATAATCATTTGTTCAAAAATTATTACATTCTAGCATCAGCAAAGATAAAACAGATAAGTATGCTGATCTACTGTCTTCTTTCCCTTTCCTCTCTTGCTTTCTCAGCTTGTTCTTGATAAGTTATTATTTCTCTGATCATCTCTCTCATCCAGTCATTTTCAATCAAAGTGAAATCAATATGAGGATTCACTTGTTTCCAACAATGCCATGCTTCAGGTAGAGTTAGATTTATCTGATGTACCCTGAAGCCTAACCTCATGTAAACCTCCTTGAATTCATTCAATGATTCCTTTTCATTTGTGGTAGGTAAACTCCTTTCACCTCTACCACCTCTTCCACCTTTTCTTGTGACTCTCATTGATTTAACTCTGGCCTCCTAGAATTTTAAGCCCAAAAAGGAGTTAAGACCTTCATGAAATCCCTTGTCATGATAGGGTCTCCTTTTGTTGTAGTAGACCTTCTTGTATTGTTGGAGAAGATCATCAGTAAGTGGAAGTCTGCCAGGTGAGGTTCTCTAAATGCATTTGTATCAGCTTCCCATCTTTTCTTCGCAAAAATTCTTGCAGCCTCTTTTGCTACTGCTGTTTGACCCTCTTCCCCCTTATTGACATCATCAACAAACCGGGACAGTAGGCCATGCACACTTTCCTGAGTGAGTGCTAGGTTGTTCTGTTGAATTTCAATGATTTCAGTCCTAGTATCAAATGTTGTGATCCTTCCTTCCATTGTTTGCTCCAGCAGGGTTATCCTTTCATTGAGTTTAGATCCAGTACAGAAGGTTGTGATGCAGCAGCAGGCTCAGCAGGTCTATGTACCTCAGAAAGATTATCCAACTTTTTATGAATGGATTCAAGTAGATCTTTCAAGAATTTCTCCTTCAGTGTATTGCCATGTTTGATTCCTCTCACATCATGTGTTAGATCAGCAATGGCATACTGATTAGATGTGTAATTTGAAGCAACTGTCTCAGTAGATCTTCTATTGTCATCCACTAGTTTCATCAGTTCTTCAAATCTTTGTTCCTGTCTATCCAGTTGAGTTCTTAACTGTTGCATGTCATTCCTGCCAGTCCTCAACTCATCCAAAACTTCTACTGGCACTCCACCAGCCAATTCTTCCATCAGTAGCTCCATCAATAGGCTCTTCTACATTAAATTGTTGCCTCTGATTGTTGATCACTACGGCAAACTCATATCCCATCCAGCAGGGTGAGGTCCTTGGTACTCCTCCAAGATATATAGGATCAATAGCATGTTCTTCATTCACTGGTTCATCATCAGTAGATCCTTCTTTTTGAAATTCTTCATCACTGTAGTCATAGTCCAGCAGTTGTTCTTCCTCATTAACAATAGCAGCCTGTTGACTATCTTTCCCTATAGTGACCTTGTCTCCAACAAGCTCCACTACAGCAGCCTCTTCAACAACAACAGTAGGGGTTTCCTCCAAACCCAAAGATTGTTCCAACCTTTGTCCAGGTGTTGTTTATGACTCAGCAGCCTGTACCTCCTATTCCAACCTTTGCTCAGGTGCTGTTTGAACCTCAGCAACATGAATCTCCACTTCATTTTTTGAATCTGGTGCAATTTGTGCCACAATAACATGATCAGGAAATACATCCATGTTTTCTTTTTGAAATTCACTGATATCAGGAATCCTTCTTATGAAATTTGCACCCTTGGTCAAAGTGTCCTCAATGTCAATGCAATCTTGATTTTGAATTGAATTCTCTAAACTGGTACTAGGTTCACTGTGTTCAGTAACCCTCTCATCATCCAAATCTACATTTTGTTGACCTTCAGGTTGTTCAACAGGTTCAACAACAAACCGATCATATACCTCACCAACCAATCTGTTTGCACCACCATCTAGTCCTTCATTTATTTGTGCCTCCAGGTTATCTATGGTGTGATTTTCCAAATCCTAATCCAATTGTCCAGTCTGTTGTCTATCAGTAGACTGTCCTGTACCAGTAGACTGCCCTCATTAGGATCAATCAACATTGCAATACCATTAGTTCCTCCTGGACCTGATGGAAAATCACCTCCAGAGTCAGATGAAGATGATGAATCATCATGATCATTTCTTGGATCCCTGAACTTGATACCCTCCTCTTTCTGTTGATCTTCAAAGATATCCATCAATCTTGATTGCAGTAGAGTGGTATCAACTAAATCCAGTAAATTCTCCACTCCCAATTTGTCAAAAGCCCATTCTTCAAAGTCTGTCATAGGTTCTGCAGCAGGCTTTTGTCTTTTGTAGAATCCAAACTTCCATTGAAAATAGTCAGCCACTTGCAGAAGTTTTGGATCTACAAACTCTTCATCCTTCTTCTTCTTCACATGTCTTTCAAAAGGCATGAAAGACCTCCTGGGAGCTGTTTTACTACTTTGCTGACCTCCAAAGGTCTCCACAAGTAGATTCAAAGTTTCTTGCGCAGATGCCTCTAGGTCAGTAGGTTTATCAGGTTGTATATTAGTGCCTACTACCTCCATCTGTACAACACTTGGTTCCCCCTGACTTATGTGCTCATCAGTAGGGTTAACAGTAGAATGTTCTTCCCCCTGAACTATTGCAGGAATTGCAGGGTCTTGTACCAACTTCCCCTTTTCCACAGTAGGTGTAGACTTAGTAGTCTGTTGTGGTTCTTCAACAAGTTGCTCAACAACAACTTGGGCAGATTCAGAAGGCTCAGCAGCCTTAGCAGGTGAGGATTCTCTAACTTCAATAGCAGGCTCAGGTATAGTAGACTGTTGTGACTCTTCAGTAGGTTGTTCAGAAACAACCTCTACATCCTCAGTAGGCTTTATAATAGTTATGGGTTCAGCATCAATAGCTTCTCCTTCTTCTTTTACATCACCTTCTTCTTCTTGCTCTCTTTGAGCTTCTAAGATTTTCAATTGTTTCCCCTTTCCATGTTTCTTTTTATGGATAATCTCTTTCATTCTCTTGGAAAGTGGCTCATCTTCAACTTCAATAACTTTCCTCTTTCTTCTTGCTTCTTTCGTTGCTCCTTCAAAATCTCAGCAATAGTTTTCTTCTCAACTACAGCAGGGTCAGTAGCTTCAACATCAATTGGACCCTCAGCAGACTCAACAGTCTGTGCTGTTTGCTTTCTTGTTCTTTTAGGCTTTAACATTTTTGTTATCTTCCTTGTGTCAGTAGCCTTTCTTTTCTCAGTAGTCTTCTTTGGTGCAGCAGGCTTAACCACTTTCTTGACCTGCTCACCACCAGCATCACCATCTCCTCCATCATCTCCATCACTCTCAGTGGCCTCATTATCCACTTCTTCATCATCATCCAGACCAAGGATAGGATAATCAATCTCTTTCTGGTATCTGGACTGGTTTATCTTCTCAGGTGCAACATCAGGAATTTCCAAATGATTCAGCAGGGCCTGAACCATTAATCCTAAGGGTAAGGCCTTGGATTTCCTTTTTCCTTCTTTCTCTTCCTTGGAAACCTTCTTCATGTAATGAATGAAGTATCCAGCCCAATCAAACATCATACTTCTACAAATAATCATCAGAAGTTCTATTTTGGGTCCTGATAGAGTATCCATTCTTCCAACAAGGCCTACGATATTCTTAGCAATGATTTTGCTCAGCAGATTGTATTCATAACCAATATGTTTTACATTGATGCCTGGAATTGATTTGATGGCTTCATTGGTTTTGATTTTGTCAACAAAATCACTCTTTGACAATCCCATTTCCTCAGGATTTATAGGAGCATCTATTACTTCATCAAAACCAAAAACTTCCCTCAGTAGGTTTGAGGAAATTTCAATTTCTTGAACATTTATAGTTGTTTTGAATGCTTCTCTTCCTTCTCTTATCACAATATTCTTCCAAAAACTGACAACATTTGTGTATGATATGGTTTCCAATCTTATGTTGAGTATTTTTTCCAGACCTGCATATCTCCTTATTCTTCGACCAATGTTGATTTCTTAGTCTTTGATTTGAAGCTTGACTTTGTCTGTTTACCTTCCTGACAAGCATCACATATTGTATCCTTTTTGAATGTGATCTCAGGTAAACCAATCACCAGTTTCTTCTTCACCAACTGATTGATGTCATTAAAATTCAAGTGATTCAACTTTTTGTGCCATAACCAATTGAGTTCTGACTTGGTATGCACAATCAGACATGTTTCTGGAACTGCAGTAGACCAATCCACAACTTACATGTTTTGTTGTCTTCTACCAGCCAATACAACTTGATCACCTCTATCACTAATGACAATGCATGTGTTTTTGTCAAAAGTGACCTTGTATCCCATATCATAGAATTGTTCAGTGCTCAGCAAGTTGTAGTCCAGTCCTTCAACATATGCAACTTTCTTGATTGTAAGTCCATTCCTCACAATTGTGCCATATCTTCTTGTGTAACCAGGTGTATTTGTGTTGCCAAAATTCACCCTTGGACCATCCTTTGTCACAAAATTTGACCAACGGTGCTTATTCTTTGTCATATGTCTGGAACATCCACTGTCAAAGTACCAGACACCCTACAAAACAAAGTTAATACATTTTAGGTACCCAAACCTGTTTGGGTCCATAATGGTCAGTGGTAAGCATAACCCCTGGGATGTTTCCATAAGGTCTTCTCCTAAAAGTGTCATTCTTTGGTTCATACATGTATTCTACCCATCCATAAGTTCTAAAAGTTGGTTGTGTAGGATTCACATATGTTTTCTTACCTTTTGGTTTATAATGATGTTTGAAGTGATTTTTGTTGTTAGAAGCATTAGCATGACCATTAGTTTGCGTCTGTTAGGAACAACCCTGTAGTATGGAGTCTTCGGAGGCCTTGTATAAGTCCTCTGATGAGCCCTTTCCTGATTCCATTGCTTAGGTTTTACCCTAGAAGCATGGTTATACTTGTTGTTTCTAGCAGTAGGGGCAGGAATATTCCAATCATCATCAGTAGGGAACAATCTACCTTTCCCCCTGAGATAAGTATCCCTAGAATGATTTACATTTTTGGGTTTAGGATTCTTATCCTTGGAATATTTTTGATTTTTACCTTTCTGTGGTCCAGCTGACTTGGTAGCAGGTCTACTATCAGTAGGTCTAGAAGGCACATCAGTCCTATTTTTGGATTTATTCTTTTTATTAGGAGCTGTTGACTTCTTTGACTTCTGATTTTCCTTCCTTGAAGCATTCTCAGTAGGTTTTACTGCCTCAGCAACCTTACTGGGAGTTGGATCTTATGTAGGTACAAACTTAGGACCAATTCTGGTACTAGGTTCAGTAACCTTACTCGATCCACTCTTTTTGGATTGTTGAGTTCCAAATCCAAGCCCTGTTCTATCACCATAAGGCTTTCCAGATTTGTATGCAGTAGAGGAACAAGATGGTTCAGCAGATTCAGAAGCTACTGGATGTTCAGCAGGCTTATACTGATTCTGTCCAATATCCTTTTCTTTACCTTTGAGAACCCTTAATTCAGCATTCAATCTTTCAACTTTTAATTGAATAGTTTCTTTTTCATCCTTCACAATCTCATAGCCAGATTGTATTATCCTCAGTTGATTAAGGATGGCATCCAAAGTCTCATCATTGTCAGAGTTTCTAGGATTTGAACCACAAGTTGATTCACAATCACTTCCAGCAGGAGTATTGATAGATACATTGTATACCTCCTCTGTTTCATCCATATTAGCCATTAATGCATAATCTTTCATTTCAGCAAACAATGCTGTGTCATCAGATTCATTTCCCTTTTCTGACTCAACTTCATACCCTGATTCATCTTTAGCAACAATAGCCTTCTTTCCATGTCTTCTTTGTTTGCTCTTGGTCTTCAGTAGGTCTGGACAATCAGGTCTAAAATGTCCAGGCTTCTTGCAATTGAAGCAAAGATAATCAGGTTCCTTACTTTGTTTTAGTTCAGGACAGTCAGGTTTGAAGTGTCCTGGTTTCTTGCATTGGAAACATAAGTAATCATTGCCTTTCCTTGAATCATCTTTCTTCTTATCACTGAATTTCATAGTGAAATTCCTTGGAGAACTTTTTCCAGTCTTCATCATCTTGATTTCATTGCTCAGTAGGCAATCTGCTCTTGCATTTCATCCAGCAGATCATCTTGAGCTCCTGATGTCTCTTCTTGATGTTTAGCGACCAATGCGCTTGTCTTTGGTTCCTCTTTTTCGGTGGTAGTAACCAATCTCTTGCTGAATTCATAAGCTTTAAGATCTAAGAATAATTTGAAGGTATCCTCTTCATGTAGCTTTCTCATTTCTTCTATTGTAGTGACTTTCATCTCCCAAACTTCTTCGTCAGGTAATGCTTCCAAGATTTTTGAGTTGATTTCTTCTTTTGAATAACTTACACTCAACAGGGTAAGTTCATCCAGGATAGCATTGAATCTTGACTCCATTTGCTCAATGGTTTCATTTGGCAGCATTTTGAACTTTTGAAATCTCTTTTTGGCCACACTGATTTTATTCTTCTTCATAGCATCAGTGCCTTCACAGATCAACTGTATCTTGTCCCAAAGTTCCTTTGCAGTTTTGCAATCTTTAACCTTCATGTACATATTGCTATCCAAGGTTCTATAAATGATATCAATAGCAATATTGTTGAGGTTTGCTCTCTTTCTATCTTCAGCATTCTATTCTCTTTTTGGATTTGGAATGTACTCTGTCACATCTCCCACTATTACTGCCTTTGTAATCTCCTGTAGTCCATCTGTCAGCACATCCATCATGAGTTGCAGGAAGGTAAGCCTGCATTCGACGTTTATATTCATCAAATCTATCTAGAGAACATATCAGCATAGTTCTAGCATACTGGGTGTTATCCATGATGCAAGTCTTTGAAAATCGGTGATTTGAAAAAGTTTTCAAAGTATTTTCACAAGCACAACAAGTAGGATTACTTCGAAACGAAGCTAATCCTTGCACCGATACCAATTGTTGGTCCCTTGAAAAGGCTTTGGTTAAGTTTAGAGGGGGGTGAATAAACTTAACACTTAAAACTTTTTGGAGTTAACAAAATCAGCAACTTCAGCAGCCTGCTGATACCTCAGTAGTCTGCTGACACCTTAGGAGCCTGCTGATACACAGTAGTCTACTGACAGTTGAGTTTACTGAATTTGTGCAGCGGAATTATATCAAAAATTAAGCCTTGTTACTTGTTGTTAAATATGATACTTAGTATCAGATACTCAGTAGTGTATGTGTGTGAGTTCAGTTGCTAGATTCAGTAGGTTGATGTGTATAATAAACTAAATGCAGAATGTAAGTGCAAAAAGTAAGTAAGCAGATTTTATAGTGGTTACAGGTGGTGTAATCCTGTCAGTCCGCTCTTCTCATTTGATGTTGGAGGTAATTCACTTGAGATCTTTGATGTAGATGTTACAAAGATTCCTAAGGTTGCTTGTCCTTCACCAATATCTATGGCTTCACAAACTGAAAACTAGGAATAGGTAGGATTGCTGCTCCAAAGTCTTCCACTGGTCCTTGAAGGGTAGGATTGCCTCTTCACCACTCTCCACCACAAACAACGATCTTCACACCCAACGGATGCTTCACCGTCTTCGCAGGTTCTTTGTAAAATAAAGAATGAATCAAGTAAATGATTCAGTTGCAGCAGCTTGATTAGGATGATATAATCAGCAGCTTGCAGTCTTTAAGTGTGTAAACTTGATGTAGCTTGAATACAGAATACACTTGAAGATTTTCTCTGAATCAGTAGCCTTAAGCTCAGTAAGTTCAACAGGGTGCTTTTGTTGATAAAATGCAACTCAGAATTATCTCTTATATTTCCTTAATTTTCATCCTCTTTTTCTGAGTTGGAAGTCCTCTATTTATAGTTAGGAGTCCTTGTGACTTGTATTTGAAATTCAAATATAACCGTTCCATGTTTTGTCCTATTTGACTTGCTTTCTATCACTATTCATAGGACTGACAGTGTCAAAATCCTTTTTGACAGTGTACAGTCTGTCCATCCTTTGACTTGTAACAATTGGATAAAATCCTGAATCATCCCAATGTTTTTTTAATCTCAGCCATTGATTTGTTTAATAAGTCAGAGGTAGTTGGCTGTCCTTATCCATGTAATCTTGAATTAACCGAGGTATATATATCAGCAGGTTCTTCAGTCTGCTGAAATACCTATCAGTCTGCTGAACTATAAGTTGTTGTGTTTAAAACACAATGCAGCTGACTTCTTTTATCTAACTTTTATTTGTGAAGTTAGATTACACCTTTTTGCAAATAACTAAGTTCCAATCACCATCCAACATAAGGAACTTAGACCTTGTACACAAGGTATATGTAATCAGTTTAGGTCATCACAGACTTGCCTAAATTCTGATTCCATATCCTTGACTTTAATTACTAAGTTTGAACCCTTAGCCTTCATTAACTGAGTTTGAGCCCTCAGCCTTCAGTCTTCAGCACGTTCCAGGCTAGTCTACTGACCTATCTACCTTACTGATATAGACAAGTCTGCTGATATAAATCAGCTGACCATTACAATGCTTGTTTGATCAAACCTATTCAAAGATTAAACTCTAATAAACCTATACATTTGATCTAGACATATTTTTGCCTTTGCACTATAACAATTAGTCTGGCACTCATCACTAAAACTCAGAAATAAGTCCAACAGATACATAATGACTCAAGACTCAAAATAAAATAAAATAAAATAAAAATGACTTCTTAATTAGAATTAAAATGTTTATATTTAAAAATTTGCCATTGTCCCCGGCAACGGCGCCAAAAATCTTGATCGCGTGTATGTCACTAACGTCGATATTACTAGCAAGATACTAGGTACATCGCAGTATAGTAAATGCGAGTCAAGGTTGATCCCACAGAGACAATGCAACTTATAAATATAAACGATTATAACTTAATTAAAAAGCAACATATAGGCGGTCATTGACCAACAATAACATAAAAGAAAAAAAAATGGTATTCCTCTCCTCTCATCACCGATCTACTAACTTGGTGAGTTAATCGTTACGTTTACTTCCCCTCATAATTTCCTTAGATTAATCGTGAACTTTTAATGATTATTATCATATTTTTCAGCTACGGGTGCAATTCCTACTCCTATCTACACTGACAATGGGAGTAGACAATTTATCCGCAAGTTACCCTCCTTAATTGGTCCGTAACAGCCCATACGCATAAAGAACTAGAACTGCCGATATTGAACGTTACCTCATACCGCTAACCGGCCTAGACAGCTGTCGACATTGACCAGCACGTTCCCAGGGTCTATCAGGACTATGTACTAATTAACACTTCACTTGTGGTCCTTCATGTTAATTTACGAATTACGAATACTAGATTGGCCAGACCTATTACTCATTTTAATTATTCCAGCCGATCAACGTAGCTGTAGTGAATCCCAGTTTAGGTTTTCTAAATATTGCCTCGGTAAACCGGTATAGACCGCCGGTTTACCGGGGGCGGATTTTCCAAATTTCTGGATCTACATTGCTCAGTACGATTAAAATGATTAAATTTTGGGTTGTTAAACATGTAGATTAACTAAAACACATAAATACGAATAGATCTACCATATTGAAGACAATAAAGGAACGTTCAAAGCTTCATACCTTCAACAATGGAGATCTAGCTCGATCTACTCAAGCTAGAGATGATGGAAGAAGGGAGGAAACCAAAAACAACTCTCCAAAGCTCAAGAAAACTTTATTTCATAATAATTGTATAATAAAATTGAATATAGTTTAGTGCCTATGAAAACATATCAAAACATATGAAGAAATCTGTTAATGCGGCCTTATCTAGATACAATGACCGACTTAAGACTCTAAAACCCTAACCGACTTAGATAATGCGGCAGAATCAATTTCGTGTTGCACAAGATTCCGGTTTACCGGGCCTAACCCTCGGGTTACCGGGCCTTCTTTTCTTCTTTTTCTTCAGCAGGCTTCTTCTTGGACATCAATCACTCAGCTCAATGCACTTCTTTCGGTCCATATCCGTTCGCCAATTCTCCAGATTCGGTACATCCTATAAAACACGCAAAACGAGACAAAACAGTACCAAAACATCAGGAAAGTAGCATAGATGCAGAATTACGATCCTAGAAACACTCACATAGCATTTAACACATATTCCACATAATAACGAGTCTATCTATCCTCTTTTGAGCAGAATTCGGGGTGAATAAGGGTATAATTATTGGTACCATTTAGAGCGTTATCATCTGTTGGGCTTCCCTTCTTTCCATTGAAGCTTTCAGGCTTGCTACTTCCTTCCCCTTTTTTGGCATCACCCAATCTTTCCTCTAGAATTTTGTTGGCTACCTCATATTCTGGGAGAGGACCAAACATTGCCTCTAGGATTTTGTTTGTTGCTCCAGTGACATTGAGTAGGGTGTTGAGCTGTTGTCCTGAGTATTCCATAATCTCATCTAGATGTTTGATTTGCTGAGTATGAGCATTCAAAATATCAACCAGTGGTTTGAGATTTCCATCCATTTTGGCAGCAACAAAACTCAAGATTGGTTTGGACATGATAGGGGTTGAGATACTGTAGACTGCATAGTAAGTTTCTTTGTTTCTCCATCACCTCATCTTGAACCTTAATATGACTGATGAGGGCCTCAATTTTGTGATTCATAGAAGTTGCAGTACTTCGTATGATGCCCACGTTCTCTAACTAATTGCTACCCAAGCACACTAATCAGGCTCTATAGAACCGTACATGAGATTTTCACCTCATACGGCTCCTCTTTCAATTCTTTCGAATTCATTGGATTGGATCCTTTTCCGCGTTCGAGAATCCCCTTCCTTCTTCCACTCCATACCGAAGAGTAACTAGGACCAATTTAGTCACGTTTTCATGTTCCAATTGAACACTTTCCATTTTGGATTATTCTCTTTGATGCCCAACCTAGTAAAGGGGCTTGGAGAGAGTGGGTTTTCTGAAAGTGTCCAGGTTGGATTTTTCAGATCAAATAGGACTCGTTGGGTAGATAGAGGCCGGGGGCCTCACCTTTTTTTCATTTTAATTAATTAATTAAAGGCTACATTCGATTCTGACAATCGACCAAAGATACAAAGAAATGAATCAGAATACGAATAAGATTAAGGCATTTTTGAGATGCTGCCTGCTCATGTACTGCTTCTCCATATCCATGATCAAGGGATTGATATCTCGATTGAACTTTTTATCTTGATCATCCTCTGCTGATGCAGATGCATCAGCCTGCTCTTCTTTCTCTTTCTTTTCCTCCACGTTCTTTTTTTCTTATTCTTCAGCAATCTCATGATCAGATAGAGATTGTTGAATATCACTTGCATGTCCTAGTCCTTGTGAGGAGTGTCCTTCTTCTCCTTGTTTTGGAGACCCAATTGCTTCTGCTGGTGTTCCCCCTTGATCAATGCAGAGGGTGTTGACAAGTTCAGCAGAGTGAGTTTTATCAGCTGGCTCACTCGGCTGTTTGTCAACTTTGCTGATGCTCCTGAGAATTTCCACTTGAATCGTCACGTCATCATCAGAAAGATCCATCTTTTCTTGATCATCTGCAAGATGATCTCCTTCATGTTAATCTTTTGCATCTTTGTCCTCCTTATTGTCAGTATCATTTTCCTCTTCTGCTTCATCAGATGATGTAAGATGGTATCTTTCTTCACCTTCTACCAGATAGGTGACTTTTTTTTGTTTCTCTTCCTTAGTGGGTGTATCATCACTGATTACAAGAGGGTTATCCTTGTTGCTTGGTATACCTCCTTGTTGGCGGGATCTGGTTCTCCTTCAAACATTAAATCTGCTGCTTTCAGGCTCTTTCCTTTTGCATCCAACTGATGGATGTGGTTTCTCGGAGGCCTTTACATATGTATACATGACCTTGGCCTTGTGCCATGGATGCTCATATATGGGTTTCGCTTTCATTTGATTGAAGAGATGTTAGAAGGGAATCCCATACGATTTCCTTTCCCAAAATTCACCTTTCTTCTGCAAGTTCTTGCTAGGTGCCGTAATTGCAAGATACATTTCCTTTTCAATTTGAGCCTTTAATTTGTTGAAGATAAATTATGCCCAGTTGAAAGAGAGACCTTGATAGATGATTTCCATTAACATGATTCTGAGTTCGGTCAAGTTTTCCATTAATCCCTTTCTTCCATCATTGTTTCTAATGATTACTGGTGCAAACTCAGCCAAAGAACGTTTGAGTGCTGATCGTGGGAGGTTGTACTTCTTGCTATGCCTACTAGGGTTCTTGTCAATTTTGTTCCATAATAAATTGATGTCTATCTGCATCTTCGTCAGATTGATGGGATAAGTGTTGGATAGATTCAAGAATCTGTTGAAGAGTCCAGGAGTTATAACCACTTCTTTGCCAAACATTGTGCTTACAATACAGTCTGGGTCGCTTTTCTTCTTCCTGGGTACAAACATCATATTCTTCCAGAAAGCAATCAAGGTTTCATAACATATACCTTGGATTGGGGGTTTAGAAATATCATCAACCCCAGATTCGTGCATCCATCCACTAATCTTTGAGCCTGTGCATCGTTTGCATAGAATGGTAGATAGTGTTTAGGTCTGAAAAATGATCCCGTAATGATCGATTTTTCATAGTATTTTTCTATGGAAGAGATTGAAAATGATGATGCCATTGTTTTGAAAAAGTTTGATATTTTTAGAAAAAGCTTTCATTTTGCAGAGAGAATAGGGTTTATGATTTTCAAGAGAGCGTAAAGATTTCAGAAAAATCTCTAAGTGTGGTTTATATAGGATGATTTGAGGTAGTGTGAACATGGTTGAATATGGAAGGATTTTGTGAAGTAATGGCTTCATTTTATGTATATAAATCACGGTATTTGTGTGTAGTGGGGGAGTGGATTTGGGTAAGTAATGATAAATCCTGGGAATCGAGGTGTTTGTGATTGAAAAAATAATATAAATACCTCCACGATTCTGAATTGATCTCCACGTGTGTAATCTTCCACAGTATAATCCTCCATAACTTCTTGATTTTCCACGTGTATATAGCTGAGTTAGTTTACACTTTAGTTTGCTGTTTACTCCTATGTATATTTTGGTGGAGTGCCTTGGCTGGTCACTAGGCCGGTGAAGTGACTTCTTTACTGAGTTGTTGTATACACTGTTCCTAAAATCAGTGTAGTTTACTTCGCTGAGTACCAGTGCCTCACATGCCAAATGAGCTCACCCATAATGGCAAAGGTTAAGTCAGCTGGTGAAGTTACTTAGCTGATTACTCCAGTTAGCTGCTCCTTAGTACTTATTCAATATCTATCATTCCCAACTCCGTTCTCAACTTGCTGATTCTTTCATTACCGAGTGGTTTTATAAAAATGTCACCAATTGATCTTCAGTTGGTATGTATCTGAGAATGACATCTCATTTTTCAACATGATCTCTGATAAAATGATGTCTCACATCAATATGTTTTGTTCTTGAGTGTAGTACTGGATTTCCTGTGATAAATATTGCACAATTGTCTTCTCCTCCATTCCATAGTCCTTTATCTGTTGTCTGATCCATAGCACTTGTGCACAACAACAACTGCTGCTATATATTCTACCTCAGCTATTGATATGGATATAGAGTTTTGCTTTTTGTTGAACCATGATACTAGTCTGCTGCCTAGCATTTGATACATTCTAGAGGTGCTTTTTCTATCTATCTTGCATCACATACTCATAGTCTGAATAAGATATCAACTTGAAACCTCCATCTTTTGGATACCAAATTCCAACACTAATGGTGTTCTTCAGGTATTTGATTATTCTTTTTGCTGCTAGAAGGTGAGATTCCTTTGGTTGAGCGGGAAATCTTGCACATACTCCTACTGTAAATGCTATATCAGGCCTGCTTGCAGTTAGATAGAGTAGGAATCCAATGATTCCTCTATAAATCTTCTGATCAAAATCCTTTCCACTTTCATCTTTTCCAAGAATAACTCTTGCACATATTGGTGTATCTAATGTGCCACTTGTGTCCATGCCATACTTGTGTATCAAGTCTTCTGTGTGCTTGGCTTGATTGATAAAGATGCCATCTTTCATTTGCTTTACTTATACCCCAAGAAAGTAATTTAATTTTCCCATCATGCTCATCCGAAATTTTCTTTTCATTAAGTTTGCAAATTTCTCACATAGCTTCTCATTTTCTGATCCAAAGATAATGTCATCAACATACATTCGGACTAACAAGGTGCTTGTTCCTTCCTCTAGCTTGAAGAGGGTCTTATCAATAATTCCTTTGTTGAATCCATTGTTGATCAAAAATTGTGATTGTGTCTCATACCAGGCTCTGGGTGCATGTTTGAGTCCATAAAGTGACTTTTTGAGCTTGTACACTTTATTTTCTTTCCCTTTGAGTTGAAAACCAGGAGATTGTTCCACATGTACTTCTTCTTCCAAATGTCCATTCATAAATGCACTCTTGACATCTATTTGGTAAACTTTGAAGTCTTTGTGGGCTGTAAAGGCTACAAAAAGTCTGATCGCTTCCAATCTTGCTACTGGGGCAAAGGTTTCATCATAATCTATTCCTTCTGCTTTAGAGTAGCCTTTTGCAACTAGCCTTGCTTTGTTTCTCACAACCGTCCCTTGTTCATCCATCTTGTTTATGAATACCCATTTTGTTCCAATAATGTTGGCCATGTATGGTCTGTCAATAAGTTCCCAGACCTCATTTCTTTCAAATTCATTTTGTTCTTCTTGCATAGCTGTAATCCAATCAGCATCTTGGATTGCATCATCTATTGTTTTGGGTTCCACTTGTGATAGGAAACATGTTAGCATATTTTCCAGTTGTCTTCTTGTTCTGACTCCTGTGTGAATGTCTCCAAATGACATGTTCTTTAGGATGGTCTTTTAGCCAGTTGAGGTCTGGTTGAAGTTGCTCTTGACTTGGTTCTTCCACAACTTCAGTTTGTGCATCAGCTTTATGTTCTTGTGTTGGTGCCTCTTGTGTTGTGTTGACTAGTGGCTCATCTTGATTACCAAAGGTGTGATTCATAATAGTAGTTGGTACTGTTGTATTCATATAAACTTATCTTTGTCCTACTTCTTCTTCAAGTTCTTGAAGGCTTTCACCATTTGTGTTTGGTTCATCAAAGACTACATGAATTGATTCTTCAATCACCAAAGTTCTTTTGTTGAGTACTTTGAAGGCTATGCTTGTGTCTGAGTATCCCATAAAGATTTCTTTATCATCTTTTCATCAAAAGTATATGGCTGATTCTCTCTTCAAAACAAAACATTTTGATCCAAACATATGTAAATGTGAGATGTTAGGTTTTCTTTCATTCCATATTTCATATAGAGTTTTTCCCTGATGTTTGTTGATGATTGATCTGTTTTGAGTATAACATGATGTATTTACTGCTTCAGCCCAAAATCTCTTTTGTAAGCTTGCTTCTGCAATCATTGTTCTGACTGCTTCTTTAAATGTCCTGTTTCTTCTTTCTGCTACATCATTTTGTTGTGGAGTCCCTGCTACGGATAGTTGATGCAGTACTCCATTTTCTTCACCGTAGGTTCTGATAATTTCATTTAGAAACTCTGTGCCTCTATCTAATCTGATTTTAATGATCTTCAGTTCCTTTTCATTTTGAATTCTTCTTAACAGATCGGGCAGCTTTTTGAGTGTCTCTCTTTTCGTGTTCATGAATATGGTCCAAGTGAATTTGGAAAAGTCATCCACCACTACTAGAGTGTACTTCTTTCCACTTACACTTACTGGTGTGACTGGTCCAAAAAATCCATATGCAACAGATGTAAAATTCTTGTTGTTGATTGATAGGGCTTTGACTTGAAAGAGCTTTTGATTTGCTTCCCTTTTTGACATGCATCATAGAGACTTTTCTTCTTGAATGTGATCTTTGGTAGACCTTCAACTAACTTGTTCTTTGACACGTGTGTTGATGGTTTTGAATTTGAGATGATTCAATTTTCTATGCCAAATCCAGCTGGTTGATTGTATATTTTTGACAAGCAAACATGTTTATGCTTTTGCTGTCTTCTAATCTACCACATACATGTTGTCCTCTCTTCTTATTTCAAGTACAACTGTGTTGGCTTGGCTATGAATCACCTTGCATCCTTCCTTGTTGAAGTGCACATTGTAGCATTTGTCACAGAATTGACTGACACTTAGCAGAGTTAAGTTCAGTCCTTTAACATAAGCTACATTTTGAATGTTCAAGCTATTTTGAGCATTATGCCTTCCCCCTTATTTTTTCCTGGGTTTTCTTTGCCTCAAATGTTACTTTGGGCCCATCAAAGGCTTTAAAATCAGTCAACCATCTCTTGTTCCCTGTCATGTGTCTGGAACATCCACTGTCTATGTACCATACATCCAACAAAACAAGTTAAGTATGTTTAGGTACACAACACTGTTTGGGTCCATGCTTGTTAGCAGTCATGCCTTCTACTCCAAGTGTATATCCAAAGGATCTTCTTTTTGGATAGTTGAAGTCATCAACTTCATATGTATAAGGCATGGCAGAATAGCTTCTAATACTTCTAGTAAAGGTATTCTGATACTTTTCTCTACTGTTTGGTGCATTTGCATCCTTTTTCACTCTCCAATATGCTGGAGGAAACTTGTTTTCATGTTGCTTCTTGTGTCCAGGAACGTGCCTTGGTTAGTTTTTCCTAAACACATGATGCATAGCATGAATTTGTTTCTTCTTGTTTCACTACACTAGGTTTTGAATTCATCGTTGTAGGATGAGTAGTTGAAACTATGGTCTATCCTTTTATGAATTTTGGTCCAGGATTGGTCCTTGATTCAGAATTTTGTTGTCCATTATTTCTATTTTCATCTTGATAGTTGTAGCCAAGACCAGATCTGGATCCAAACCTTTTGGGGTTTGTAAGCTGGTGCTATTTGTAGTGTAGTGGTGTTCTTAACTGGTAGGGATATTTTCTCAACTGGTCTTTCAACATCAGATGTGTGATCATCTGCTGCTTGTTGATCAACTGAGTAAATTTCCTTACTAGTTTGTTCAGCTTTCATTTCATCCAGTTCTTTATTTAATCTTTTATTTTCTGTTCTCAGATTCTCTCATTCTTGTTCCAAATTTCATGATTTAATTGAATTTCTTCAAATTTACTCATGAGATTTTGAATTAGATTTGCAGAATCTAAGGGGAGAATAGAAGATTGTGCATTGTCAGATGTTGATGCACTAGATGATGAGTATGAGCTAGATGTTATCTCAGTTTCATTTGATTCTTTAGCCATAAGGCATAAGTTAGCCTTTTCATTGCCTGAGTTGTCAGCTTCATCATCATCAGAATCATTTTCAGATGATTCTTCATTCTTTTCACTACTAGTTTCATCTTTGAGTGCCTTCTTCCTCTTTCTCTTTTCAGTTGTCTTGTACTTCTTCTAATCCTCATCTTTATCTTTTTCTTCAGGGAAATCAGCATTGAAATGACCTTTCTTCTTACAGTTGAGGCATCTGTATTCATCATTCTTTTTCTTCATTTCTTTGCTTGAGATTGACTTCTTGTTTGATGATACCTCTTTTAAATTGCTTCTTCTTGCTAAACCTGTCAAAACGTTTGATCAGTAAAGCTACATGTTCTTTCAGCTCCTATGTCTCTTTGTTGCTTAAGTCAACTGTTTTGCTTTGCTGGGGTTCAACCAGTGCACTGGCCTTGTGTGCCTCTACTGGTGTACTATCTTCACCGTTCAACTCAAATTCATGAGCCTTTAATTGAGACATCAGAGTCAAGGTGTCAGTGTTTGCATGGTTTGTTGTTCCTCTAAGCACTGATGTGATAATCTTCCATCTTTTAGGTAGACCTCTCAATATCTTCAGACAAACTTCCTTCTGAGGGTATGTATGTCCAATTTGTTGCAGTTCACTGATGATGCTTGAAAATCTGTTATCCATTTGATCAATGGATTCACCAGTCTTCATTTTAAAGTTCTCCAATTTCTGTTTTGCAACAGATAATTTATTTTCGTTGACTGCTTCTGATCCTTCATTGATCACTGCCAATTTGTCCCACATCTCTTTTGTTGTTTTGCAATCTGTAATCCTCATGAACATGTTGCTGCCCAGAGTCTTCAAAATTATATCTTTTGCAACAAAAACAAGATTTGCTCTTCTTCTATCATCCTTGGTCCAATCCTTTTTGAGTTTGTCTATTTCTTTCCCTTGATTTGCTACTGTGGTCACCACAGTTGTGATCTTGATTGGGCCATCATTAATTAAATCCAACATTTCCTCATTAGTTGCTGCAAGATGAGACAACATCTTTATTTTGTATTCATCAAAATTATTAACATTGAATACAGATACCTTTGACATAAAATTGGAGGAATCCATAAATACAAATAAGTGATATATATAGCAAACACAAATTTGAAAACTACTTTGAAAATATGTGATCTCCTTGTTACCAGAAATTAGATCTGAACAGGTTCTGATACTAGGAACCTTGCTCTGATACTAATTGTTGGTCCCAGAGAAGGGTAAAACTATAGTCAGATGGGGGTGAATGACTATAGTGGAGTTTCAAAAACCTTTCTTATATTTAAAAGCTTTTGGGCAGCGGATAAGTCCCTTCTTTAAATGTTGGTTCAAAGTAGATTATGCAATCACATATATAGTATGCAATGAAATAAAGTGCTGAGAAGTAAATTGCTAAAAGTAAATAGACACAAACGTTTATAGTGGTTCAGGGTGGTGTAATCCCTTAATCCACTATTCTCTTGTGATGATTGGAGGAATTCACTATTGTTTTCATAGGTATAATAGTACGATTGTCCTTAGCTACACAAGCTTCACAATCACCAAGCCTATCACTCCCTGGATACAGAAGCTTCAGTGACTCAGTCTCTATCACTGCTCATTGAGAACAAATCTTTCAGCAGCTATCACAAAGGTTGAAACTCCTTCTCAGATTCCACTGATTCAATTGCTTCAGTTGATGTGAATTGGATTCACAGACTTGTGATCAATCTCAGTGCTTGATGTGGAATTTGAGATCTGATTTCTGAGTTGATCTCTAGATGTTTCTTTTAAGTACAGATAGAAAGCTTTTCAAATTGACAGAGTTTCTGCTTGTTTCTTATCGATTTTTTTTCACTTCTTTTCTGTCAATGCCTTCTATTTATAGCCTTGATAATCCTTGATTTGAATTTCTGTCCATTGGCTATTTAATGTGGAGAATAACCCTTGATTTAATTCTTGATTCCCCCTTATTTATATTCTCCTTGATTTCAGTGATCGGATTTTTCTTCAAACATTTATCAGAAAATCTGTCCTTGATTGATCCTCAATTGATTGTGCTTTAATACTTGATCTTCATCATTTGAAATCTGAGTGAGTAAAGTTTACTAGGCCGTCCCCTGAACGGTTAAGTAATCCTTCTGACTTTGCTATTTAGATCTTCCTTCACTTCTTTATCTTTACTCAGCTGATAGTCAATTCACTCTGCTTGTACTTTATTTTCTTTGATCTTTCAGGTACTTCTTGTACTTCACTGATCCTTGATTTAGGTGAGATTAGTGTACACTATATTTGACAATGTATTTCACATTTGAATTATAAATTAGACTTATCCAAGGTCATCACAAACTTCCTTGGTTATAAGTCAGACCATAATGTCTTCCTGCTTCTCTGCTGGTACTTGGTTGGATTCACTCTGCTGGATTTCTGTTTTACTTTTCCATCCTACCAACAAGTACAATACTTGTCTGACTAAACTTATACAACATGTCAGACTCTTGGTAAAGAATTATACAGAGATTTCAACTTATTTCAGGCTTGCTATAACAACTAGTATGGCCATCATCAAAACGTAACAAAATGTTCCTAACAGTAAGGGAAACTGACCCTTCCACCTTGGAGAAAATTAGAAAGGAGTCTAAAGAAATAAGAATGTCTAAAGGATACAAGGAAAAACTGAAAGATGTTATCTCCCTTGTCCAAAGAAAAGAAAGAAGCTGAGAAAGCATCTGAGACTGGAAAAGACAAAACTGAGAAGACACCTGAGATCAAGACAAACAAGAAAGATGTGCCTACACAAGTTGAACTCATCAAGTATCATTTTAATGAACTTGTGAAAATGCAAAATAAAGACATGGGCGTCTTTGGAAAAGTGCTACAATCCATGGAAGGAAGAAAAAAATGAAAGATCCAACATGGAAATGGTTTTAAACAGTGTTAAGGAGGATTGTCATGACACTTTAATCGCAATCAGGAAGACATCCTGAACATAGTCACAAATGTTCACGATAGAATGCTTCTACTGGCAAATGCTATGAGAGATTCATTTGTCGCACAAACCATATTGGCATCAAATCAGTACTACTTAAATTCCTACTAAGGAGCTTGATCAATAAAGATGATGTCAATAAGGGGGAAAATCTGGAGCTCTTAAAAGTCAATGCAGTTGACATGCCTAAATTTCTTAAAAGCATTGATGATAAATTGGTTGAACTGAAGAAAGCCAGAGGAGATTTTACTGATGAAGAAATGGAGCTGATCTCAAACTTCTCAGAACCATTTGGGAAAAGACTTGGCCTTGATTCACATCTTTATAATATTTTCAAAGAATTGCCTAAAAAGGAAGGATAATCAAGAGAACAAGCCATGGAAAGCTTTTTAATTTGTCAAAAGGTTCTAGTACACTATTAGAATAAGATGACCAAATGGGAAAGAAATGGTACTCTTTGCAAAGCTTAAAAAATGGTTGAAAAGACTGAACCTGAGTATGTTCTAGATTTGTTGAACACAGGCACAAGCGAAAGATTAAGAAGGGTTGTGTTCTTATTTGATGTATTATTCAAAAGCAAGTTTTTTAGTAAACACAGCATGGCAGATTCATGGAACATATGGGCTATTATTAATGGAATCGAGAGCACTACAACAAATACCGCCATGAAGGAACGTGCTGAGATCTATGATAGCAAATCTAGTGAAGTTAATCAAGAGAATGGAAAAGAAATTATAACCTAGTTTTCTTTTCATGTGTTGTATTTTAATACTCTGTGTTGTAACTCAGTACCATCAATAAAATACTCAGTTTCTCAGTTCTTTGTGTTTGATTATTTTATTTTGTCCTTATCTTTTTGCATTGCTTTTAAGGAGGGTATTGACATCATCAAAAAGGGGGAAATTGTTGGAAATGAAATTTATGTTTTGATGATGATTCATCAATTATTTTGTTATTTTTTTAAACCCCATTGATGAAGTGTTATAGCTAGCTGTTATAGTGCAAAGCAAAAAGATGTCTAGAAATCAATGTATATGGAAATTTAATAGAGTTTGATATTTATATAAGTAAACAAGACAAACATTGTAAGAGTTCTAGGATAAGAACTGAGAAAACGAGAAACTGATTTGATGTTACTTAGAATACTGAGCTTACAACTGAAGTTTAATTAGTTCAGAGAACTGACTCAGAGTACCCAACTGAAGAAATAAAGAATGTAAGTTCACTGAGGGACACAGACTCGGTTGACTTATCTAAAAGCTGAAGAAATGAGGGACAGAGACTCAGTTGTTGAAGATTGAAGAACTAAGGGTTCAAACTCAGTTATGGAAGATAAAGCTGAGACTGTAAAGTTAGAATTTAGGAAGTCTGTGATGACCCGGACTGACTTTATAGATCTTATAAGAAGACCTAAGATACATAAGGACAATGTTATCTTAGTTGATTTATGATTTATGGTGTACTCTGATTAAATCAATAATGATCAGATGAAAAACGGAGTACTGAGTTTTTTTATGAAGAGTAGAAACTCAGTTAATGCTCTTAAGCTAAAAACTGACTAAATCAATAAGACCAATTTTCATGCTGAGATTAAAGAAAGATAAACTAATGAAGGGCTGACCGTTATGAAGCAAGCAATTTTATTGGATGCACAGAAATGTCAGAAATGACACTGGCATTCAACAGAATAAGCAGGACCACCAACGGATACAAGACTTCAAGTTCAAACGTTCAAATTCATCTAACCATTGGAGAAACCTCTATAAATAGATTACTTCTATCTCAAAAGGAAGTGCGGAATTCTAAGAATTGATCTAGCCTAGAAAGATTCTTCATAAAGTGGAAAAGCAAACTAAAAGAACTCCTGCTAATTTATATTGCAAGATCAAGAAATCTTCAAGTGATCATAAGGATTCAAAGAAAGGTCAAGATCAATCATTTGAAGAAAAATAGAGTTGAACGTATCATACACATCAAGAAGAAGAAGCTCAAATCATAAAGTATCATAGTTAGTGATTCGAGTCTCAACTTTGATTTTATCAAAGGTTAGACTGTGAAACACCAAGAAGGTGTGAAGGACAGTTGAGTGCAGTCAGAAATACTATGTTTGTGATGCGCTGGTGAAGAGGCAATCCAACTCTCCAAGGACCAGTGTAGCAAGCTTAGTTCTAACAAGAATTCTACCCGTTGAAGACTGAAGCTGGAAGATTGTGAAGCTATGGATTAGTGAAGGACAATCAAGTGTTTAGAATTTACTTTGTGTCTTGTAACTGTAAACCTCAAGAACATAGTGAATTTGGCCTCCTACATCACAGGAGAAGAGAGGAGTGACATGATTACACCATATGGAACCTCTATAATTCCTGTCGCATTTACTTATTTACTTTACGTATTTATTTACTGCATCTAAGTTTATATTGCACCAGATCACAAACTCAGCAAACATAAGAAACTGAGTTAGTACAACATTGCATCTCATCTAGACAAACTGATAAACTTTAGTCTCATTTAAAGGCTTAACTTTATCCGCTGCCGGTTAACATAGTTCGGCCTAAGTCAGGACTGACTTATACTCAGTTAAGTTAGCTTAACTCCACACAGGTTTAAAATGAACCTAAACTGTTCAAGATTCAGTTTTCAGTTAGGTTTTTTGGGACAAGTTTATTCACCCTCCCCCCCTCTCTAAACTTGTGTTAGCCTTTCCAAGGGACCAACACAAGACATCATGAATTTCAAGCAAAAGCCGGACGAAACCTTTGAGGAAGCTTGGGAACGATTTAAGGAAGCTCAACGGAGATGCCCACATAACGATATCACTCTGCCCGTATGTATGAACAGTATTTATCACAGATTGCGGCCGAGTGAACAAATGAGAGTTGATGACTCATGAAATGGTTGTTTCGAGTTGTTATCACCAGAGGAAGCTAAAGAGAAATTAGAACAGATAGCACACAGAAGCCAATGAGGGACACACCAAACTGAGGATGTGAAAGCAGCTGAAGGCGTATTTGGGGAGGATACTTCCCAACAGATCATGTACCAGCTGATAGTAATAAATGAGAAGATGGATGGCATGCAAGATCGCATCGCCAAGGTAGAAAAGGTCCAAAGAATTGAAACATCAAACACCGAAGACGTGAATTATCTGGGAAGGCAAGGAAATCCATATAGGATTTAAATACATTTGCCTTTCATTACATTTGCCTATCATTAGGCTAAATTCCTCAAAAGGTTTTTTCAAAGCTGCTCTAAAACATTTGAATTTTTGTATTCCGGGGTTGCATCCTTCCAAATCTCCATCCGGAATGCATCAGTATCCATCACCACATTCTCCAATCTTGTAGGGCTATTTCTGGAGAGCTTGAGGTGTTTGTTGAGTATGCTGGCCGCTCTCACCAATTTCTGGCCATTGGCGGTTGTTGTAATCTTTTTAGGGATTAGCTGGGCATCCTCAGTAATGCGTCCTTCCACAAACTTTGCGTTTTTCCAGAATCATATCAGATTCCCATAGCATACAGTTTTGATGAGTAGGTTAAGAGATGTCATTAACCCTATATTGGTACACCCATCTACCATTCTCTGCGCTTGAGCATTGCTCTCACACAAACTCAGATAATGTATAGGTCGGAAGAAGGACGCCGGTGGCAATGATGTTCTCATATTGTTTTGCAGACAAAATGGTTGAAGAATATGAACCCATTAGAGAAATTTGAGAGTAAAGGTTAAGGATTTTCTGGAACTTTAAGGGTTGAAGTGTTTGAAATCGTAAAGATTGTAATTCTTGTAGTGTGAACAGAGATTTGGATGATTGAGTGTTAATTTGATTTGTAAAGACTTAGTGCGTGTAAATGGCGTGATGAACTGAATATAAATCATTGTAAATAAGGATAATAAGGAGCGTATCAAGAGAGTAATGATGATTACCGTGTTTTGATATGTAGCCGTCTCTTCCATGATTTACTGGCATTAACACCCATGTTTTAATCGTTGTGTCGGATTAAAATAATATCCACGTCTGTAATCTCCAATAATAAATGCTCCATAATTCTCTAATTTTCCACATGTGCAAATGATTTATTCAGTTCACACTTCTCTTCGATGATTACTGATGAGAGTCAACTTTTCTATCATTCCGTGCGTATTTTACCCCAGATGTATGGCCTATTCGATGTGGTTTTGGGTAGTATAGTGTCTTTTATAGGCACTTTTCACCAAAGTTCGAATCACGAGGCGAAAGACGTTTACGTCTAAAATCTCGACATTTTTGGATGATTTGTATGTGTTTTATTGGCACTTGTCATCGCTTGGATATATGGCTTATTTTGTTACGGACATAGCTTGATAGAGGGCTTGACAAGCAACGCAACATGACGAAAATTCACTAAAACGGAGTTCGAAAGTGAAAATGATGCGAAATTTAAAATCGAGATCAAAATTATAATTTATTTATCTTTTGTCCAAAAAAATAATAGAAAAATAAAAATCAGGCCCAGGCTTGTTAGGACGGTGCTTGCGCCTTTCTCATTGGTGAAATTTGTCCATCACGGGCAATTCAGGCGGGGTCTACAACCTTCTGAGGCTCATGCCTCATTTAATTTTAAAAAAAAAAAAAAAAAAAAACAGAAAGAAGGGAAAAGCAAGCAGCAGCTGCAGCAGCAAATAAGACGAACAATCAAAAAAAGAGGAGCACGCGCCTTTTTATTCCCTGAAATTTCCTGAAGCTCGGGGTCGACGAATTTTTATATTAAAATCCACTTGGTTGAATTTTAAAACAAAGATTTTCCTTTACAATTTTTTTTTTCTTTTCTGCAGCAATTTTATCCCCTTACAATTAGATCTACTATTTATTTTTTACCAAATTTTTGCACGAATTCCAACATTATTTCTTAGTTTATTTTCCGATTATAACACAACGAAATAACGATTCGAGTAATGGATTACTACAGTTATCTTGGTAATATTTATTCAATCCTTTTATGATGCCTTTTTGCCAATTTATTCATGAATTTTTGTTTTCTTTTGTCAATTATGAGTAGCTAAATTTAAAATAGCTAAATTATTTGATAGAATTACGAAATTAATGTCTAAATGATGATCTAGGGGTGAGTAGTGCTTAAAAATTGAACCTTTTGAATGTTTGTGTCCAAAAATTTGAACCTAATGGTATCAGTGGAATCACGAACTATTGATTAATCATACACACGAACATTACAAATGTATTTTGCGAGGGAATGTGCAAACTAGGGTTTTAGGATTATCATGCACGAACTAGTCGAGTTTTTCACAGCACGTTCCTTAGTAAGGTTTTTCTAACTAAGCCGTGAACTGGGTGGATGCGGAGCGTCTCACAGATTTTCTTCATATTAGGTCAATTAAATCCGGGGAGTGTTGAACCGAATATAGGGTAACTAGGTTGTGTATTAGCGCTTAGGGACCAGTTTAGGAGATTGCACCCACAACACATTCATTAGAATTTATTGGTTGGTTGGTAGGTTAAGGCTCGTCCCTAGTGATTCGGTAAAGGTATTAAGAGTAGTGCTCCTGAACATAATCTGGCTATTCTTTTATTTATATATTTTAAAGTTATTATTTCCATTTTCTTAGCTATAGTTACTACTGTTACCGTGATTGTGAGCCTGAACTAGATACAATAGTGATTGTGGTGCTTGACGTATTCCTCATGGAATACGACCTTTCGCCGTTGTAGTACAACCAACCCGGTACTCTACCGGTTAAATTTGGTTCACAATAATTTGGCCATCAATTACTCCACTGAAGATTTCATGGTGATCCACAAACCACTATAGTTGTACTTTCAGGGAAAAATAAGACATCATGTATGTGGTGGAATGGAAGAGAGCAAAAGCAGAAACATGTCTGCTAGTGAAGCATAAGCATTCTCCTAGCTGGATTTTGCACTGAAGACTCAATCACTTGAATTTTAGGACAATCAACAAACTAGAAAAGAGAAAACTTATGGAAGGCCTACTTGAAATCACATTCAAGAAAGAAAGCCTATGTGGTGCTTTCCATAAGGGAAAATAGATTAGTAGCTCATTCAAATCAATGCCACACCGGTCAACAACAAGAATACTACAACTCTTCACATGGATACTATTGGTCCAGTCACTCTAGTAAGTGTAAGTGGAAAGAAGTACACCCTTGTAGTGGTTGTGACTTCTCCAAATACACTTGGACCATATACATGAATAAGAAGAAAGAGACACTCAAATCCCCTAGATATGGCCTAGTGGTGAAGGCATGGGTGTGTAAAAGCAGCCTAGACCATAAGTTGGAGGTCAGCGGTTCGATTCCCGTAAAGGGGTTGATTTCCGATTGATAACACCCTTCAGTGCAGTGGTTATAAAGGCAGCCCATGTTGGAGCTACTAGGTTACCTGATTAACATCTCCCCACATTCCTGTGGAGGGTAGGAGGACCCTTAATGTTGGGGTTCAACATTTTGTTTTTTTTTAAGAAAGAGACACTCAAGAAACTACATGATCTACTCAAAAGATTGCAAAATGAGAAAGAATTGAAGATTATCAAGATTAGATCAGACAAAGGAACAGAGTTCCTGAATGAAGAAATCAAAACCTACATTGAAGAAAATGGAGTGATGCATCAACTATCTGTAGCACGAACTCCACAGCTAAATGGAGTAGCTGAAAGAAGAAATAGAACTCTAAAAGAGGCAGTCAGAAAAATGATAGCAGAAGCAAGTTTAACAAAATGATTTTGGGAAGAAGAAGCAAACACAGCTTGCTATGTGCAGAATAGATCTATCATCAACAATCACCCTAGACAAACACCATATGAAGTGTGGAATGAAGAAAACCAAACATATCTCACTTGAATATGTTAGGAGCAAAATGTTTTGTGTTATACATGAATCAGCTGAGTACTTTTGATGAAAATGCAGATGAAGGGATATTCCTTGGATACTCTGACACAAGGAAGCCCTTCAGAGTATTGAGCAAAAGAACCTTGGTGATTGAAGAATCTATTTATGTAGTGTTTGATGAACCAAACACTAGTTGTGAAGTCTTACCAAATCCAGATGAAGCTGAGACAATATGAGAACCTGGACCATCTTATATCGTAGTAGAGACACCAACTGCACTACTGGATAATGCAGTTGATGAACAAGAAAATGAACCAGCTGATACAGCAACAGAGGCAGTAGCACAGACACAACTCCAACTTGATGTTAACTGGCTCAGAAATCATCCACCTTAGCAAGTCATTGGAGATATCAAAACAGTTGACACAACCATGAGGCAATTGGAGAGAATGCCTACTTGTTCTTTGTCATAGGTTGAACCTAATAATAATAGATGATGCAATTCAATATGCTAGTTGGATAATAGAAAAAGCATGATGAATTCAATGAGTTTTAGAGAAATGAAGTTTGGGAACTGGTAGAATGACCAAATCTAGAAAATATCATTGAACGAAAATGGGTGTTCAGAAACAAGATGGATGAACAAGGAAAAATTGTCAAAAACAAGGCAAGACTGATAGCAAAGGGATACTCAAAAGCAGAAGGCATTGATTATGATGAAACATTTTCACTAGTGGCCATATTGGAAGTAACCGGACTGTTTCTTGCATTTGCAGCTCACATAGACTTCAAAGTCTATCAAATGGATGTAAAAGTGCTTTTTTTAATGGACTACTGGAAGAAGAAGTATATGTGGAGAAACCCCTGGATTTCAGCTCAAAGGAAAGGAAGATAAAGTGTACAAACACAAGAAGGCATTATACAGACTCATACAGGCACCTATAGCATGGTGTGAGACACTTTCACAATTCTTGATCAATAATGGATTCAACAAAGGATCCATACAAGACACTTTTTATGTTATAAGATGGATCAAGTACTGTACTTGTCTAAATATATGTGGATGATATCATATTTGGATCAGAAGATGAGAAGTTATATGATAATTTTTCAAAATTGATTAAGAGCAAATTTCAAATAAGCATGATGGGATAACTCAACTACTTCATTGGATTACAACTAAAGAAGATGAAAGATGGCATCTTCATAAACCAAGCCATGTATACAAATGACTTGATAAACAAGTATGGGATGGACCCTAGTGGTGTATCTGAGACACCAATGTGTGCAAGAGTTATTTTTGGAAAAGATGAAAATGGAAAGGATGTGGATCATAAGCTATACAGAGGCATAATTGGTTCACTACTCTACTTAATTCCTTGCATACCAGATATAGCATTTGCAGTAGGAGTATGTGCAAGATTTCAATCTAAACCAAATGAATCTTACTTACTAGTAGCTAAGAGGATTATCAAATACTTGAAACATACTACAATTGTTGGAATTTGGTATCCAGGAGATGGAAGATTAAAGTTAATATCATATTCTGATACAAATTATGCTGGACGCAAAGTGGATAGAAAAAGCACTTCTGGAACTTGTCAGATGCTAGGTAGCATACAAGTATCATGGTTCAGTAAAAAGCACAACTTAATATCTACTTCAATAGTTAAAGTAGAATATATAGCAGCTGGTAGTTGTTGTGCACAAGTACTATGGATAAGACAGCAACAGAGAGACTATGGAGTAAAGGAGAAAACAATTCCTATCATGTGTGACAATACAAGTGCAATATCAATCACAGAAAATCATGTATTTCATTCAAGAACAAAACACATTGATGTGAGACATCATTTCATCAGAGATAATGTGGAAAAATGAGATGTATTCTTGAAGTATATATCTACTGAAGATCAATTAGCTCATATATTCACAAAGCCACTTTGTCATTAAAGGTTTTGCAAATAAAGGACTGAGCTATGTATGATTGAAATTGACTAAGTTAAATGGAGCGGCTAACTGGAGTAACAAGCTGAGTGACTTCACCAGTTGACTTGAACTTGCCATTTTGGGTAAGCTCACTTGGCAGGCCAACCACTGGGTCAAGTGAAGTCCACTTAACTCGTAGTTAAGAACAGTTGTTTTGATGAAGCAGCTCAATAAACAAGCATCAACTAAAATACTCGACCATCTGACAAGTAATCAACCAGCTAAATGTTGTAGCACCCGAGTAACCAGCAAAGTTACTTAACTACTCACATCATCAGTGGAGTAATTGATGGCCAAATTATAGTGAACCAAGTTTAACCGGTAGAGTACCGGGTTGGTTGTACTACAACGGCGAGCAAGGTCGTATTCCATGAGGAATACGTCAAGCACCACAATCACTATTGTATCTAGTTCAGGCTCACAATCACGGTAACAGTAGTAACTATAGCTAAGAAAATGGAAATAATAACTTTAAAATATATAAATAAAAGAATAGCCAGATTATGTTCAGGAGCACTACTCTTAATACCTTTACCGAATCACTAGGGACGAGCCTTAACCTACCAACCAACCAATAAATTCTAATGAATGTGTTGTGGGTGCAATCTCCTAAACTGATCCATAGGCGCTAATACACAACCATATTTGGGTGAGATTAGTGTACACCATATTTGACAATGTATTTCATCATTTGAATTATAAATTAGACTTATCCAAGGTCATCATAGACTTCCTTGGTTATAAGTCAGACCATAATGTCTTCATGCTTCTCTGCTGGTACTTGGTTGGATTCACTCTGCTGGATTTCTGTTTTACATTGCCATCCTACAAACTAGTACAATACTTGTCTGACTAAACATATACAACATGTCAGACTCTAGGTAAAGAATTATACAGAGATTTCTAACTTATTTCAGGCTTGCTATAACAGCTAGTATGGCCATCATCAAAACATAACAAAATGTTCGTAAAGTAAGGGAAACTGACCCTTCCACCTTGGAGAAAATTAGAAAGGAGTCTAAAGAAAGAAGAATGTCTGAAGGGTACAAGGAATAACTGAAAGATGTTATCTCTCCATTGTCCAAAGAAAAGAAAGAAGCTGAGAAAGCATCTGAGACTGGAAAAGACAAAACTGAGAAGACAGCTAAGATCAAGACTAACAAGAAAGATGTGCCTACACAAGTTGAACTCATCAAGTATCATTTTAATGAACTTGTGAGTAGTCAAATATGGTGTACACTAAGTATGCTTCACTAGCAAACATGTTTCTGCTTTTGCTCTCTTCCAATCCACCACATACATGATGTCTTATCTTTTCCCTAAAAGTACAACTATAGTGGTTTGTGGATCACCATGAAACATTCATTGCTAAAATGCACATTATAGTCTTTATTAAAAAATTGAATAATAGTCAAGAGATTGAAGCTTAATCCCTTGACATATGCCACATTCTGAATCTTTGGTTTTTTTTTTCCAACATTGTGCCTCCCCCCTTAATCTTGTCAGGCTTTTCTTTGCCACCAAATGTGACTTTAGGACCATCAAAAGCCTTGAAGTCTTTTAGACAACCCTTGTTTCCGGTCATATGTCTGGAGCATCCACTATCTATGTACCAGACATCCTACAAAACAAATTAAGCATTTTCAGATACCCAACATTGTGTGGGTCCATGCTTATTAGTGGTCATGTCCTTGACCCCAAGTGTACATCCAATGGATCTCCTTCTATGAGGGTTGAAATTATCCACCTCCTTCCAATTGAATTCCTAAAAGCATTCTGATACACTTTCCTACTTTTGGAGTTTTACCATCCTGTTTCACCTTCCAAAATACAGATGGTGACCTTTGTTCATATTATCTTCTATATCTAGGGCCAAGTATATGCTGGTTTGTATTGAATACAGTTCACTGTTTATGAGCTGGTCTTCTTATGTATGCTGGTGAGGGAACATTCCAATCATCTTCTGAAGGATGAAGTATTCCTTTACCTTTCACTATACATTTGCCTTTAGTAGGCTGGAAGTAAGATGATCAACTTAGTTATTTCACTACACTAGTATTTGACTTCATTGGTGCAGGATGAGTAGTTGACTCAATGGTCTGTCCTTTTCTAAACATTAGACAAGTTTTGGTCTTTAATTTAGAATTGTTTTGACCATTTTGTCTCTTCTCATTTTGACTATTATATCCAAGAATACATCTGGATCCAAACCTTTTTGGGGGTTTGTAAACTGGTGCATTAATAGCCTCAGCTGGTGCACAAATATTCGCTGCTGGTAAAGCTATCTTCTTAGCTGGTCTGTCAACACCAGATGACTGATCATTTGATGTTTGTTGAACAACTAAGTAGTTTTCTTTACTAGCCAAGTAATATTTTCGCCTATCTAGTTCCTTTTTCAATATTTTATACTCCTTTCTTAGATTCCCACACACTTGATCCAGATATTTCATGATGCATTTGAATTTCTTAAAATTTGGTCATGAGATTTTCGATTAATGTTGGAGAATCAAGAGGGGAGATAAAAGATTGTGCAGTGTCAGATATAGATGCATTAGATGTGGATGCACTAGATAGTACCTCTGTATCTTCAATTTTTTTGCCATCAGACATAGGCATGCTTTGTCATCCTTTGAGCTGGAGGTTCTTCCACTGGCAGCTGAATCACTATCAGATGACTTTTCCGTGCCGCTATCCTCTTCACTGCTTGTCTCTGCCTTTAGTGCTTACCTGCTATTCTTTTTATCAGCTTGGTGTCTCTTCGCGTCTGAAGATTTGTGCTTTCTCTTTTCTTCATCTTTATCCTTCTATTCTTCAGGACCGTCAATTTCGTAATGTCCCCTCTTCTTGCAATTTAAGCATCTAACTTCATCATCTCTTTTCTTGATCTCTTTTCTTAAAGATGACTTGTATTTTGATGATGAATTGCCTTTGAATTGCTTCTTCTTGAATTTGTCAAATTTTTGTTTAGTAGAGCAACTTACTCTTTTAGTTCCCGTGTTTATTTGCTGGCTGAGTCAGCTGGTTTACTCTACTGGGGTGCAATTAGTGCACTGGTTTGTGTAACTTTGTTGATACACCATCTTCACTATTTAGCTCCAAGGCATGAGCTTTCAATTGTGACATTGGTGTCAGATTGTTAGTTTTTGCATGATCTAATGTGCCTTTGAGCACAAATGTTATGATCTTCCATCTTTAAGGTAAAATTCTTACGATCTTCAAGCACACTTCTTTCTGTGAATATGTGTGCCCAGGCTATTGCAATTCACTGATTATGCTTGAGAAAAGTTGTTCATCAGGGAAGGTCTCCTCGATCTCAGTCGGTTGCTCCTCTTCCAACAATGTTAATCTTGATAGGTGATCAGCCACCTGGTTCTCAAATCCCTTTTTGTCTTTAATCTCAACATCAAACTCTTGTAAGAGTATAATCCATCTCAACACTCTCGCCTTGGTGTCTTTCTTGGTTAAAAGGTATTTCAGACATGCATGGTCAGTGAATACAGTGACTTTCGATCCTATCAGATATGGTCGAAACTTGTCAAATGCAAATATGACAGCTAAGAATTCCTTCTATGTAGTCGCATAATTCCTCTGGGCACAGTTAAGGGTATGACTGGCTTAGTAGATAGGCTTAAATTTTTTATCCTCCCTTTGTCCAAGGGCTGCTCCAACTGCCGTGTCGCTTGCATCACACATAAGCTCAAAAGGTTTGTTCCAATCCAGGCTACCAGAATTGGGGCGGTTATAAGCATTTGCTTCAATGTGTTGAATGCTTTCTTACATTATTCTCCAAACACAAAAGGTACATCATTTGCAAGTAATTCCGTCAAAGGTCTAGAAACATTAGAGAAGTCCTTGATAAACCTCCAATAGAATCCTGCATGGCCAAGAAAGGCTCGCAACGTCTTTAAGTTTGTTGGAGGGGGTAACTTCTCTATCACCTCTATCTTTGCCCTATCAACTTCCATTCCTTTCTTCGAAATCCTATGACCCAACACTATTCCTTCTGTAACCATGAAATTGCATTTTTCCCAGTTAAGTACAAGGTTGATCTCTTCACATCTTTTCAGCACTCAACTCAAATTGTCCAAGCATTTATCAAAGCTATGTCCAAATACAGAGAAATCAACCATGAAAATCTGTGGAAAATCTTCCACCATCCCACAAATAAGGACATTATGCACCTCTTGAAATTTGCTGGTGCATTACATAACCCAAAAAAGGCATGCGATTGTACGCAAAAGTTCCATAGGGACATGTAAAAGTTGTTTTCTCTCGGTTCTCAATGGAAATATGGATCTGATAGTAACCAGAATATCCTTCTAAGTAGCAATAAAAAGCATGACCGCTTAACCTTTCTAACATCTGATCAATGAATGGTAGGGGAAAATGATCTTTACGAGTTGCATCATTCTGTTTCCTGAAGTCAATGCAAACTTGATCTCCAATAATTAGTCTCACAGGGATTAACTCATCAAGCTCATTAGGTTGGACAGTGAATCCTCCTTTGTTGGGCACCACATGAATCGGGCTTACCCATTCAATGTCTGCAATCGGGAAAATGATTCACATTTCAAAAATCTTTATGATCTCTTCCTTAACAACATCCTTCAGTTGTGGCATCAGCCTCCTTTGTGGTTGTGCCACTGCTTTCTTCTTAGGGTCTACAAAGATCTTATGCATGCACACCGATGGGCTTATTCCTCTAATATCTACAATTGTCCACCCAAACGCTCCCTTATGCTCTTTCGGTACTCTTAAAAGTTTCTCCTCCTCTGAAGGTTATAATTACGATGAAATTATAAGGGGGAGTACCATCTTGTAAGTACACGTACTTCAGGAGAGATGGCAAAGGTTTCAACGTTAAGTTCCTTGGTGGCTCTTCTAGTGATGATCTTAACAACTTACTAGTCAATTGTAAGTCAAAGAACTTGTGCCACGACGGTCAATGAATGGTTCCTCCTAAATCCACAGAAGATATAGGCTCTATTTCTCATACTTGACCTTCGCTACACCCATAACAGGTTTCCTCATTACTTTCCAGTTCATCTTTCGGGAGCAAAGTCTCTACTACCTCAGGGTCTAGTGCCACTTGCTGATAGAGTTCCAAAACAATTTCATTTATGGCATCTATCATGTAGCATGCTTCTCCCTGATCTTGAGCATATCTCATTGAATTCATCAGATTTAACACTACTTTGTCCTCATTCATTCTCAGAATCAGCTCACCCTTATGAACATCTATCAATGTCTTGCTCGTAGCTAGGAAAGGTCTTCCTAAGATTAATTGAACATCATGGTTAGCTTTCATGTCTAGAACCACAAAGTCTACGGGGAATACAAACTTATCAACTTTCACCAAAACATCCTCCACCACTCCACAAGGTTGCTTCATAGACCTATCGGCTAATTGAAGGGTTATAGATGTTTCATTCATCTCTCTCATGCCTAACTTATGAAAGATGGAGAGTGGAATTAGATTGACCCTAGCTCCAAGATCACACAATTCTTTGTTTAGGCATACTCCTCCAATTGTGCAAGGTATGAGGAAGCTCCCAGATCTTTAAACTTGGGAGGCAGTTTGCGTTGCAAAACTGCCGAGCATTCCTCGTTAAGGCATATGGTCTCATGATCTACAACTTCCTTTTGGTAGAGATTGCTTCCTTTAATAAGTTCGAATACTCTGGCATTCCAGACAGAGCTTCTACCAAAGGTATGTTCACTTGCAACTTTTTAAACATCTCTAGGAACCTTTTATAACGAGCATCATCATTATTCGGCATATATTTCCTAGAGGGATAGGGTAAAGTAACAGGATTAATAGTTATAGTTCGTGAAGACTTACCTATTGACTGCTGCTGCTCTGCCTGCTTGTCTACTAAATTTCAGACTCTCGGTTTACCAGAGTAGTGTCCCGGTTTACCGGCCCCTCTTTTTCTCTAGATTCTGCTGCGCTCTACTGCTGACAGCTTTCTGATCCTTCCTGGGTAGTTGGTATAACTGGTCCAGGCAGTTCTTTTCCGCTTCTAGCCATGATTACATTCACGTCCTTAAGATTCTTCTCAGTATTGCTTGGTAATCCTCCCGAGGGACGGGCTGACACTTGTTTGGTGTTCGGCCCACCTTGGTGCGACAGATTCTGCATTATGGCTTCTTGATTGGTCAGTCTTGTATCATTCTTCTGACAATATGTGGTGAACTTTGTATTCAGCTCAGTCATTGATTTCGTAAGTTGATTGACCGTGTCGGTCACAGTTGTGCTCATTTTATCCATGGCTGCTTCCTAACCACCGGACTTGTTGAATTGAGGCACGAATCCACCATTTTATCTGGTCTCTCTCTACCGTTAGAATCAATTTTTCAGAAACCCCAGTAGGGTCACTGAGTCTAAAACTAGGGTGGTCATGAGAACCTGGGCGATATCCACCCCCATAAGGATTTCCTTGCCTCCCCATATAGTTCACGTCCTAAGTGTTGGTTGCTTCGTGTTCAAGGATTTATCTAACAAAACAAACAAGTAATAAAATTTATAAATCCGGTATTCCCCAAGTGCAGGGATCGTAGTATAGCGACTAATACCGGGTCGATCTTACGGGGAATCGGAGGTTGTTAACTCTAGTTTTTATTTTAACTAATCTAAGGGTGTCACGATTACTAACCTAACCAGCAAATAAACTAAACGAGACTGAAAGTTAAAATTACACGAACTTAAAACTGGACAGAAGAATGAATCTAAAGCCAGGGAAGATACGGGTTGCGAACAATTTAAACTACAACTAAACCTAAGATGCAATAAGAAGATTTAACTAAACTAAACAATTCAAGTTTTAAGGGATTAAATTCAAATTATAACGAACAAACGAGCAATTGATCCACCTATCCTATCAACATTCAATTCCTAATCAGATTAATTCGTGACTTCTAACCAAGTTGTGATTCACCTCATCTAAAGTACGAACCCTAATTTCTTAGATAGTCCATCTATTAATCTCTATCTTTCGATCTAAGATTAACGCTTTTTCTAACCAAAGATGTGAACTTTAATGTTTCTAATCTAGAAATCTAACCTATTAACTCTCGTTATATAGATCAAATAACTATTCTTTTATCATGGGGATCTAGGGTTTACATGACTTTCATCAAAGTAAAACAATCAAGCATGCACATCTTTCGATATAATTGCAATAAACATTCAAACATGATAAAGAAACAACTTGTATTAAAAACTCACAAATTAATCAAGATTCGAATCAATAGTTGACGGATAGGCTTCACAATGCTCGTTCAAGGGCTTTTAGCCTCTAAGCATCCTCTTGAAAGCTTGGAATTGTTGAAGAAAAGAACATAAAACTAACTAATTTAATCTAGGATTCAAGTGCATAAAACTGAAGGAAAAGTATGTAAAAACGCAGCCTGAGCCGCCCCTAGGATTAGGGTTTTGAGTAATGAATAATTGGCCTCTTAATGTGGAAAAACGCAGCTGTATTTATAGATGTCAAAGTCGGCTGTGCTGAGGCGGTGGACGGACGCCCGTCCACTCCTCCTGGACGCTCGTCCGGTCTTCAATATCAACTTCGAGTCGGGCCGAGTCATGATCGACGCCCGTCCTTCTTTAAATTGGACGCTCGTCCAAAAATCCATCAACACTCTGAATCAACTTCCCTCTCCTGGACGCTCGTCCGCTTCTCCAGACACTCGTCCACTCTGGACGCCAGTTCAAGCTTATGGACGCCAGTCCAGGATCGACTTATTTTTCCATACTTATCTCTTCTTCTTCGATCCAAATCATCATTATCTCTTCTATCATTAATGTAATTCGACTCTTATCTCTTTTTGATCATCATTTGAGCATCAAACACGTACATATAACGCATTAAAACATCGCAAAACGTAATATCATCCAAATAATCATAAAATCAAAATTAACACACCAAAATTAACCTATTTTGCGAATAACTCATTAAAAACCTCATTTACTCAATAATTCCATTAAACACTCGTTTCTTATGCAAATTATACAAATATGAGGGAAATTATCATAAAATATATCAATATAAATCGTATAAATTCACCCTTAACAACTCCCCCACACTTAGCTTTTGCTCGTCCCGAGCAAAACAAAACGAAAACAGACATCTCAGACAATACAGCATAGATCCAAGAAATCAGAAGTTCACCACTGTGTGTGTGCAAAGCCATAGAAAACTTCCACTAAATCCAAACTTGAGAAACTCAAAAGCAAAACTAGCTAATACCTCCTCGTAGACTAGCAATAAATGACACTCATAAGATGTACCCTACAAACGTAAAATATCCCGAAAGGAATGATCGAATATATCTAGGGCCTTTCTAAAATACTCAGAGGATAATCCCTACAGCATATCTATCAGTTTCTACTGGGGACAAGATAGACGATAACTTAGTCTTATATCCATTTCATAACACTTCATTTGTTGATTTAACTATTTCACATTTAAACACACATCAGAATGAGCTCTTGCCCTCATAGCAGAATAGGATATTCGAGATATACCCTACCTTACTCCAATCATAAGGCAGCTTCTTCTGACTGTCGTGAGCTTTTAGTCATCATAGTGGTATAGGACATACGTGGTATACCCTATCGCACTCAAATCATTGACTAGCTTTCGACACACCCAATTAATTCTTATAAACTCAACTTTTTCATTTGACAATAAGTTACGTATTACTTATCACATTCAAACCTTAGATATTCACAGTATAACATACTCCGGATCTAAATACAAACTATCATAAATCTCAAGATATATACGTAGCACTAAGCACTTGACTTATAAGATAATCAAAAATCACTCGTCAAAAGGGGTATAACTTTATAAATTAGCTCATCGTTCACTATGGCTCGTGAAAAAAAAAAGATCTCAGGTGAAACAACTAACTTATTAAACATATGATATATAGCTTGGATGACTATAAAAATAACGAACATTGAATTGAATTGCCTACTCGGGACAAAACAAAAAACAAAAATGTTGAAATTTTTTGAAAATTCTAGCTCATTTTGCATAGAAACATAACGAATTAAGCAAATGTATAGATACATATCAAATCATTCCACTCCCCCACACTTAAAGATCAACATGTCCTCATGTTGTGCAGAATTAAAGAAAAGATAAAGGACTTAGCTGATTACACTAGAGACTCGAATCGATGGTCAGGCCGGAGCCTACGTAGTGACAATTCGAACTCGTAACCATACGATGTAAAAGAGAGCTCGACAAAACCGCTAAAAATATACCTGCACTACTTGACAAACACGGAAAAACCTCGGGGAAAAACGGGGAAAGAGCACCGCAATAATGAAAAAGATAATAATAAAGTGAAATGGAATAGACGAAAAGAGTAATCAGTAAGCGCAAGACCAATCGAAAATGATAACAATGGCGACCATCAAGGTACAAAACAAAGTAGGAGATCGCCTTATGGCCTACATAATTCACATAAAAGAAATACGCCTACGGAAATCCGACAGTAGCGTATAATAAAAAAAAATGCAGTGAATCAGTAACAGAAATAAGAGGAGCAGTATCAAAGTACAACCATATCGAATAAGTACCAAATCAGAAAGTACAAAATCAAAATATCACTAAATCTCAAGGCTGCCTCGGTGTAGACTCATCAGTGGGAGGTACATCAGCCGAGAAGTAGTCGATGAAGGTCCCGGCTGTGGAGTGGGAACAATAGTAGCAGCAGTAGCAGTCGGTTAGGCGTGAAGATGCTCTCGTCCCTCGGCGGCCGGTCTTCGCTGATACACTTCAGAATCGTCAAAATGTTGTTCTGTGTATCCCGAATATCACCCATCCATTCCCGTAAACTGTTTGCCATGCTCAACCGCATCCTGACTGCGGGAGATAAAGCAGGAACGAATGAAACCGCGGGTGGTGCAGAAGTAGACCCCGGCTCTTGCGTAGCCTCAACATGTCCCGAAGTCTTAACCTTTTCTCTCTGTATAGGTGTCGGGTTCTTCGGTTTATGATCCGATCCATACCCAGGCCCACCGGCATCAAGACACAAACTATGAATCAAGTGGGGGACAATCAAGCTACGCGTGTAAACCTTTTCATTGATAGCTATCTCATCGTATAACGCTTGTCCAACATTCACATTCAAATCAAAGGTCAGAGCGTACAACATCCCTAAGTCACCGATATGAAAAGGCGTCAGATTGTTCTTTGGCAACAACCGACACTGTATGAACCGACTTTCCAATCCTCCGTCCGGTACGGATCTCCTGCCCCGGTCTCATGCTACATCCGGGAAAACCTTTAACCTTAACTCCTCCAACGGATCTTGCCCCGCATTCTGCCTATGAACGATTTCTTCCTTATAGTCCCGACCCTCAAAAGACGCCAACGTATACTTCGCATTAATCACATCTGGCGTAAAAGGAACTTTCACCCCCGAACCACGAATACCCCCGTTTCCAAATCAGTCTCCGAGCAATTTGCATAAAATTCCCGAACTAGGGAGTCGTTGACTGGGGTACCCGGGATAGTCATCAAGGCATCCCATTTCCTGTCCTTTAACAACTTTATGAAACCCGGATCTACCTTAGTCTCCATCGTAGCCCTCTCGATCAGCATATTCCTAGAGAAATAATGTTTGGTATAGGCGTCGTGGGCTCTAGGATTCACAAATCTACGAGGCATAGGCATAGGGGCTACGGCCTTCGCTCTCTTCCTAGGTTGTTCAGCCGGTTCCTCCTCCCGAGTAACATTCACAGCTTCCTCAACCCTAGACGGGTCTCCACCTCGGTGAACCCTAGGCATCCTCATCAATGGTATATCATCATCAGTCTCAGATTCCGAGGTAGGCTCATCCCTCAATGTTTCCCTAGCTTGTGTGGCCCTAGGAGGTTGCTCTCTAATGCTAACACCTCGAGTTGGATCGATTAAGTTGGGATCAAACTCCTTACGCTTCTTTCCAGATTCCCTGGCCACCCCCTTACCAAAACGCTTTTGCACTTCCTTCTTATGGACCATGATTCAAGCCTAAACTAAACCAAAACAATCCCAAATCAAAGCAAGTTACCCGTTTAACATCCAAATCGGGATTTCAAAGCAATAAACCAACACCAACACAATCACAAACCACCCACGCATCAATCACCATCATCACCACAGCAACAACACAGCAAGAAACAAGAACCAAAACAAGGGAAAAAAAACAAATAAGGTGCAACTCACATAAAAGAGTCGAGCCGAAGATCGAACTCCAAAAAACGTGAACTAATCCTTGAAAAGTTACTAGAAACTTACCAATGATGATGAAAAGATGAGGATGATGCTGGAAAGGATCCCTAACAATGCAAATTCGAGCCCAAAATCGAATTTTTTTTGGAAAAACGTCGGACCAATATAGGGCTCTGATTCGTCAAAATGGTTGTTGATTGAGGAATAAAGTTTAGAAAAGTGAAAATAGGGGACCAAAAGCGTTCTATAGCAACTGAAATCGCTCAATTTGGTGTAATATTGAGGGATTGAGGTTAAGAGGAGGGCAAAAGTCGGTTTTTTCGATTTAAATTTCTAAAAAATGAGGGTTCATGGACTGAGGGGGTATTTATAGGCAAGGTATGGACGCTCGTCCAACTCTGTGGACGGGCGTTCAGTAGAGAACCATATGAACTGGACGGGCATCCAGTGTATCAGACGCTCGTCCAAACTTTCAAATTAGATACAGGATTGGAGGGAACATTGCAGACGGGCGTCCATGTATAATGGACGGACGTCCAAGAAATGCATAGGTTAGACGGGCGTCTAGATCTCTGGACGGGCGTCCAATGCAGAGATTATGCAAAAAGTATAAAATTTCATACAATTCAAATTCAAATTTGCATTTTCTCATTAAACTTAAATATAACCACAAAAATACAAACGAAAAACGACGAACTACATAAAATCACTAGAAAATAAGTAAAACAATAGAAAATAGTGGGTTGCCTCCCACCGAGCGCTTTTGTTTTACGTCGTTTGCTCGACGAAACAACCTAACAACGCTAGTCATCGTAAATTTCCGCCCAATCCACCACCCGGATAAGACGGCGGAGCATGTCAATCGCCGGAGGAAAATCATACTCGTCTTGCAAAGCCCAGTCCTCACCAGCTACATCGACACCCTGAAAATGCTCGGCTTGCGGCACTAACACTAAATCGTCGGCATCGGATCATTCGGATTGTGTATGGACGTCCTAGAGCTGCCCGCAACTCCTCGTAGTGAAATCTCCACCTCCCGAACAGCGGGGAACAATAATGACATAGGTGACAGTCCTGATGCGGTTACTAATATCAAAGTCTACGTGCAAAACGATAGTCCCTCCCGGTCCGTCATCTACAGTAATAAGTGGGATCCTCCTAAGGAAAGGTAACTCCTCTGGTAGAACTCCGAAATCCATATCTAAAACACTGCTAAACTGACAGATACAAACAAAAGCTTAATAAGGCTAGAAACTTAAACAACTAACGCAATACAAAGTATAAAACAAAAGTAACTAATATAACGATATCTAGGATGCCTCCTAGTGGCGCTTTTGGTTAATGTCGTTAGCTCGACACTGTTTAAGCTCAGCCTGGATCAGGCCATTTGGCTTTTCTGCCAGCCACTTCCTCGTGTAAGCTTTGATCAGTAGTGTGGCTGCAGAAACAACATCTAACACATGGGGTGAAATCATTGATAGCTTTCCAAATACGTTTAAACTGCCCCATGGTCGACTTCTTCTTCTTCTGAGTATTCTGATGACGTTTCAGCTTACGCTCCCTCTCAAACTCTTCCATATCCCAACTACCTGCTAGAACTTCTTCAGATCCACCACTACCGTCATCCTCGGAAAATAGGTCGGGTGAAAACTCATCAAATTCTTCGACTTCTTTAGTACCACACCCGAGGATATCGAGGAAACGAACAATCAAAGGCTTTTCCTTGGGTTTACCAATGTAGTGCTTACACCTTTGACCATTTACTCAAAACGGTTGGTCATCATAACCGCGTAGTTCTAGAACGCCTCCAGGAATAATTTGGAGAATCTCAAAGGGACCGGACCATCTTGTCCTTAACTTTCCAGGAAACAGATGTAACCTGGAATTATACAAAAGAACTCGTTCCCCGACTTGAAATTCTCTCTTCTTAATCTTGGCGTCATGGAGGATTTTCGTCTTTTCCTTACTGATCCTGGCACTTTCGTAAGCCTGGAGTCTGAATTCGTCTAACTCATGCAACTGTTGCAGTCGATGCTTACCACAAGATTGGGAATCAAAGTTTAGAAACTTTGTAGCCCAATAAGCTCTATGCTCTAACTCGACTGGAAGATGACATGGCTTACCATAAACCATTTGATATGGAGATGTACCCATAGGAGTCTTATAGGCGGTTCTGTATGCCCATAGTACATCATCAAATTTCAAACTCCAGTCTTTTCTATGACTGTTGACCGTTTTTTCCAGGATTTTCTTAATGCTTTGGTTGCTTCTTTCGACCTGACCACTAGTCATAGGATGGTATGGTGTACCAGTCTTATGACGAACACCATAGTTTTCAAGCACTTTTTCTAAGGGTCGGTTGCAAAAATGTGTCCCTTGATCACTAATCAAGGCGCGTGGACACCCGAATCTCACAAAGATGTTTTTCTTTAAGAACTTCATGACCGTCTTATGATCATTGTGAGTCGTGGCCTGAGCCTCCACCCATTTCGACACGTAATCCACGCAGACTAAGATGTATTTATTACCACAAGATGATGGGAATGGCCCCATAAAATCGATGCCCCATACATCAAAGACTTCACATTCTAAGATGGGTGTCAAAGGCATGTCAAAACGCCTTGTCAGAGTACCGGTTCTTTGGCATCTATCACACACTTTACAGAAAGCTTCTGTATCTTTAAAGATCGTAGGCCAATAGAAACCGGATTGGAAGATCTTAGCAACGGTTTTCCAAGGACCAAAGTGACCTCCAGTGGGTCCACCGTGGCACTGCTCAATAATATCGCGCTGCTCAGATTCTGGAGCACATCTTCTAAGCAGACAATCTTTACAGATCTTAAACAGATAAGGTTCATCCCAAACGAAATATTTCAAATCAGAGAAGAACTTTTTCTTCTCCTGATAAGAGAATTCTTGATCAAGATTTCGGGAATGAAGGTAATTGACAATGGAAGAATACCATGAAACATCTGGAGCGCAGCCATCGATAAGCATAATGTTTTCTAGAGGAAAGTAAAGATCTATATCATCTGGATCATCCTTTTCCTCACTTAACATTCTCGAAACATGATCCGCCACGACGTTTTCACTGCCCTTTTTATCTTTAATTTGAACGTCAAACTCTTGTAGGGTCAGTATCCAACGTAGTAGGCGCGGTTTGGCCTCTTTCTTCGTCATCAGATATCGCAAAGCAGCGTGATCAGTCCACACAATCACTTGAGCTCCCAACAAGTAACTACGAAACTTGTCCATAGCAAAGACTACGGCCAATAATTCCATTTCAGTAGTAGTATAGTTAACTTGAGAAGGATTCAATGTGTGACTGGCGTAATAGATTGGCTGGAATTTCCCTTTGATTCTTTGTCCTAAAACAGCACCAACTGCATAGTTTGATGCGTCGCACATAAGCTCGAAAGGTAGATTCCAGTCAGGCGATATAAGAATTGGAGCAGAGATTAAACGGTTTTTAAGCTCCTCAAACGCTTGCTTGCAATCTTCATCAAAATCAAAGACAACGTCCTCCTTAAGTAAAGTAGACAGGGGCTTGGCTATCTTGGAAAAGTCTTGAATGAATCTCCTATAGAAACCGACATGTCCAAGAAAGCCTCTCACTTCACGCACATTCTTAGGGTGACTCATCTTCTCGATAGCTTCTACTTTGGCCATGTCTACCTCAATACCTTTGGCGGAGATTTTGTGGCCAAGAACTATTCCCTCATCAACCATGAAATGGCATTTTTCCCAATTGAGTACTAAGTTCTTTTCCACACATCTGGATAACACTTGATCTAGATTGTCAAGACAGTCGTCGAAGGACTGACCAAAGACCGAAAAATCGTCCATAAAGATTTCCATACACTTTTCTACGAGCCCGTCAAAGATAGCCAGCATACATCTTTGAAATGTAGCTGGGGCATTGCAGAGACCAAATGGCATTCGCCCGTAAGCGAATGTACCATAAGGCGGTGAAAGTGGTCTTTTCTTGGTCACCGGATCAATGGGTATCCGAAAGTATCCTGAATATCCATCCAAGAAGCAGTAGAATGCGTGCCCTGCCAGACGCTCAAGCATCTGGTCAATGAATGGAAGGGGAAAGTGATCTTTCATGGTTACTTCATTGAGCTTTCTATAATCGATGCAGACTCTGTAACCAGTGACAAGTCTCAATGCTATTTCCTCTCCCTTCTCATTCTTCTCAATCGTAATTCCACCTTTCTTGGGAACTACCTGAGTCGGGGAAACCCATTCACTATCAGCGATGGCATAAATTATTCCCATGTCCAGAATTTTGATAATTTCTTTCTTAACCACCTCTTGCATATGAGGGTTGAGCCTCCTCTGGGGCTGTCTAACACATTTCGCACCCTCATTAGTCTTGATCTTGTGCATACAGATGTCCGGAGATATCCCTCTGATATCTCCTACTTGCCATCCAAAGGCTTTTTCATTCTTTTTCAAAACGTTGATTAATTTCATTTCCTCTAAACGAGACAACTTGGCAGATATAATCAAAAGAAGCTTGTCACCTTCTCTTAGAAACACATACTTCAGATGTTTAGGCAACGACTTCAACACCAAATCTGCAGGGGGGTCTTCTAAACTTGACTTAAGATCTCCACTTTTCAACTCAACATCAACGAGCTTACTTAGTGGTCCCACTACCAAAGCTTCTCCTTTCAACAACTCATCCTTAAATTCAGCTTCTAACTGCTCTAGATTGACCACACCATGATTATTCAAATTATCAACCAGTCGCTCATATTCAGTTGCAACAGCCATGACTTGCTTTTCCATGAAATCATCGAAGTCATCAGACATATCCTCAATGGAAAAGCCGGTTGGATGACCAGAGGTTACTTGAATGGATCTGGAGACATTATAGCTTACTTCTTGATCACCAACTCGTATCGTCACTCGCCCACCATCGCAAGTCAATGAGGGCTCGCGTAGAGAAAAAGGTCTTCCAAGTATCAGGGGGACATTTTCATCTTTTTCAATGTCTAGGACGTACCAATCAACGGGAAAGGTAAATCTATCAATTTGAACTAGTATGTCTTTCAAGATTCCCGCTGCTTTCTTAAAAGATCTATCAGCGAATTGCAAATTCATGGTAGTGGGTTCTAGAAGATCAATTAAACCCAGCTGTTTGCACACAGACAATGGCATGAGGCTTATAGATGCACCCAGGTCACACAAGGAGTTAGGGAAGACCATGCCTCCCATTAACACTGTAAGCACAAACTTTCCAGGGTCACCCCTCTTCGTTGGTAAGTCTTCATAATTGACCACTGAACAATCCTCACCAATCAGCCTCTCCATGTCTGACAACTTCCGTTTTGAAGAAACAACATCCTTGATGAATTTTGAATACTTAGGCATTTCCACCAAGACCTCTGATAACGGAAGATTCACCTGAGTATTTTTCAAGAGATTCAGCACCTTTTCATACTTCTTATCTTCACTCAAAGGGATGTTGCTCTTTCTTGGTGGAAATGGAAGCTTTTTCAGATCACTCTCAGAAAAGATTTTCTTCGAAGATGCACTGACAGCTTTGTCTTCCAGATCCTTCCACCGAATAGCTTTTTCAATTTTTTTATTAGTCAGGGGATCAGCCTCCTGACTTCCACTTGATTCTTCACTCCTCGGGGGATCGGCCACCGAGGACTTCCAAACTTTTTCACCTCTCAGGGGATCAGCCACCTGAGTTTTCTCTTTCGGCCAAGGGGAGTGTAGGTGCTCAGCTTCCCCTCCTGCCTTATCACTGGCAGGAGGGGCTAGTGGTTTCCCTGGTGGGAAGGACCACTAACTTGAGTACCGCTTCTTAAATTCATTGCACTGGCCTCCTATCTACCGTATGGAATTGATGGTACGAGGTCAGTACATTGGCCATTGTTCAAATCGGTTTGAGCAACTTGACCACCCTTTGGATTTCTCTCAGTGAAACTAGGCAGTTGCCCTGGGGATCTTGAAGCTAACTGCTCAGCCAGTTGCCCAATTTGTCTCTCAAGGTTCTTATTTGTACTCATCAGGAGTTGGATACTTTTATTTTGCTCCTCCAATTTAGCTTCAAGATTGTTAGGTTGGGAGGGGCCTTGAGAGTTTTGGAAATTTTGAGAATAGGGCTGGCTGGGCCGACTTTGGATAGCAGGATTAGAATTGGCGGGCCAATTCTGATTTAACCTTTGATTAGAATTGGAAAAATTGGAATTCTGGTTCTGAGGAAAACCAGGGTTTCTATTGATGTTTTGATTCTGATTGAAATTAGAATTTGGATTGAAACTTGAAGATTGATTGAACCCTTGGTTTTGGAGATTATTTTGGCCAAAAAATTGAATAAACCTTTGATTGTTCTGGCCATAGAATGCATTTACTTCAGCATTCTGTCCGTTCATAAGACGGAATCTAGATGTGTGCCCCACCTCGTCACAATTTTGACATGTGACTTGATTATACTGTCCATAATCATGAACATCATTCACTTGATAAGGTGCAGGGGGATTGAATTGACACTGGCCAGTCATGTGGCCAGTCTGACAACAGCTCTCACAATATAGAACCTGGGAGTTCTATGGAAAGGAGGAAGTTTGATTCATCTGATTCGAAACTTGAGACGTTGCCATCTGCTTCTGCAGCATGGCGATCACACTTTTCATGTTTACTTCCTCAACCTTAGGAGGAGGAGGTGCTTGAATGGCTTGATAAGAGGGGGCGTAGTTATATTTGGCAATGTCCTCGAACAGTGCCCACCCCTCATCAGGCGTTTTCTTCAAATACGCCCCACCAGATGAACTATTGACCATGCCTTTTGTAAGCTCGTTCAATCCACTAAAGAAACTGTTGACTTGCCTTTCCAGTGGCATGCCATGGTGGGGACACTTTCTAAGCAGAGACTTGAATCTTTTCCAACACTCGAAAAAGGATTCATTCTCTTTCTGGTAGAAAGTGAATATCTCGTTTAAACACTGGGCTGTCTTTGAAGGTGGAAAATATTGACTTAAAAATTCTTTTTCCAGTTCAGACCAGGTGGTAATAGATTCAGCGGGGAGAGAGGTATACCACTCTTTAGCTTCTCCCTTTAGAGAAAATGGGAACAAGTTTCGGTTTATAGCGTCCTCACTTACTCCTTGGATGCGTGTAGTACCGCATATCTCTAAGAATGTATGTAAGTGAGTATGGGGATTTTCTGACTGATAACCGTGGAAGATAGATGCATGCTGCATCATTTGAATAAGTCCCGGCTTTAGCTTGAAGGTCTATGCAATTATGGCTGGGATAACAATAGCCAAGTTGACTTTGACTTCGCCTGGCATGGCGTAGTCTGCCAACGTACATCTATCTTCAACAGCCATAATTATGAAGTTTTCGAATTCTTTGGCTAAACGATCTTCTAAATCTTGATCGGCTTCTTCAGAAGGAGCCGCAGAACGGATTTTCCGCCTGTTTGGCCGGACTATGGTCCGCTCTAAGTCTTGGGTATATAGTAATGGTCCCTTTTGACTTCGAGTTTGCATAAACCGAACCAAAATCAGGTGGTTGAAACCTAAAAACTAAGAATTAAAGCCTAAGAAAAGAAAAAGAAATAAAATTAGTTAAGACAGACGGACGTCCAGAAAACGGGCGGGCGTCTGCCTAGAAATTGAGCTAGACGAGCGTCTGGAAGTCCAAACGCTCGTCTGATCAGCTGAAGAACTGGACGGACGTCCAAATTGGATGGACGCTCGTCCGACAAGTTAAAAACGATTCAGAGTCGAGAAAATTAGAACAGACGGGCGTCCACTGGTCTAGACGCCTGTTTGGAAGCAGAAAAACGAAGCAGGAACAGAGAAAAAAACAGCAAGAATCGTAGTATAGCGACTAATACCGGGTCGATCTTACGGGGAATCGGAGGTTGTTAACTCTAGTTTTTATTCTAACTAATCTAAGGGTGTCACGATTACTAACCTAACCAACAAATAAACTAAACGAGACTGAAAGTAAAAATAACACGAACGTAAAACTGGACAGAAGAATGAATCTAAAGCCAGGGAAGATACGGGTTGCGAATAATTTAAACTACAACTAAACCTAAGATGCAATAAGAAGATTTAACTAAACTAAACAATTCAAGTTTTAAGGGATTAAATTCAAATTATAACGAACAAACGAGCGATTGATCCACCTATCCTATCAACATTCAATTCCTAATCAGATTAATTCGTGACTTCTAACCAAGTTGTGATTCACCTCATCTAAAGTACGAACCCTAATTTCTTAGATAGTCCATCTATTAATCTCTATCTTTCGATCTAAGATTAACGCTTTTTCTAACCAAAGATGTGAACTTTAATGTTTCTAATCTAGAAATATAACTCTCGTTATATAGATAAAATAACTATTCTTTTATCATGGGGATCTAGGGTTTACATGACTTTCATCAAAGTAAAACAATCAAGCATGCACATCTTTCGATATAATTGCAATAAACATTCAAACATGATAAAGAAACAACTTGTATTAAAAACTCACAAATTAATCAAGATTCGAATCTGAATAGTTGACGGATAGGCTTCACAATGCTCGTTCAAGGGCTTTTAGCCTCTAAGCATCCTCTTGAAAGCTTGGAATTGTTGAAGAAAAGAACATAAAACTAACTAATTTAATCTAGGATTTAAGTGCATAAAACTGAAGGAAAAGTATGTAAAAACGCAGCCTGAGCCGCCCCTAGGATTAGGGTTTTGAGTAATGAATAATTGGCCTCTTAATGTGGAAAAACGCAGCTGTATTTATAGATGTCAAAGTCGGCTGTGCTGAGGCGGTGGACGGACGCCCGTCCACTCCTCCTGGACGCTCGTCCGGTCTTCAATATCAACTTCGAGTCGGGCCGAGTCATGATCAGACGCCCGTCCTTCTTTAAATTGGACGCTCGTCCAGCAAATCCATCAACACTCTGAATCAACTTCCCTCTCCTGGACGCTCGTCCGCTTCTCCAGACGCTCGTCCACTCTGGACGCCAGTTCAAGCTTATGGACGCCAGTCCAGGATCGACTTAATCTTGATTTTTCCATACTTATCTCTTCTTCTTCGATCCAAATCATCATTATCTCTTCTATAATTAATGTAATTCGACTCTTATCTCTTTTTGATCATCATTTGAGCATCAAACACGTACCTATAACACATTAAAACATCGCAACACGTAATATCATCCAAATAATCATAAAATCAAAATTAAAACACCAAAATTAACCTATTTTGCGAATAACTCATTAAAAACCTCATTTACTCAATAATTCCATTAAACACTCGTTTCTTATGCAAATTATACAAATATGAGGGAAATTATCATAAAATATATCAATATAAATCGTATAAATTCACCCTTAACACTTCGATATCCTGTACTTTCTCGAACTTGGCAATGCAATCTTGCATTCCATCTATCTTCTCATTCATCGCCATTAGCTGATATAAGATCTTTTGTGAAATATCTTCTCTAAATACGCCTTCAGCTACCTTGGCGGTTTCAATTTGATGCGTTCCCCATTGGCTGGTGAGTGCGATTTGTTCCAATTTGTCTTCAACATCCTCAAGTGATAGCAACGCAAAACATCTGTTGCTTGATGCATCAACTCTCATTGGTTCACTTGGCCGTAATCCGGGATGGAAACAATGCATTCGTACGGGCAAAGTGATATCATGGTGAGGGCATCTCCTCTATGCTTCCTTAAATCTTTCCCAAGCTTCTCCCAAGGTTTCAGTGGGTTTCTGCTTGAAATTCATAATGTCTTGTCTCATTTGTAGTGACTTCCCAGGTGGGCAGTACTTATTCATAAATTTCTGCAACAAATCGGTCCAAGTTTGGATCTATCCCGGTGCTAGAGACAATAACCATATTTTCGCTTTGTCCTTCAGAGTGAATGAAAACAATTTAAGCTTAATGTTATCTTCAGGCACTCCAGTTGGTTTGACCGTGCTGACTATCTCCAGAAAATTGGTGATGTGTACATTAGGATCTTCATTCGGTACTCCATAAAAGGTAGTGTAATTAGTCACCATCTGTATCACATTCGGTTTCGGGTGAAATACCTCTGGCTGAACAATTGCTGGCACAAATTGCTCAATCGTCGTCATTGCAAAACTCTATAGAGTTCTCCTATCAGCTTGTACCACAACTCCTGCTCCATTTTCTCCATTCTGCCCGTTATGTGCCATGTCAATTTCTGTATCTTCCAAATGTGAAATCTCTTCTTCCCTCTCGCTGTGATCTCCTTAGTGTGAAATCACGCCGTTCGCCAGCCTAACAGATATCTCTCGAGTTTCCTTTCTCTTTCGTCTAGCAAACTTTTCAATATCATGTATGAATCTCTCGAATTTGGCTGCTGAACTTCGTGTAGCGTACTACAAGACACAAAAAGAAAATAAAAAGGTTAGTGACTTGCCTTGACGGTTGTTACACACGCCTGGCAGACTCAAAAATACAGACTCTGATTACTGACTGGACGCTGAACTAATATAAAAATTCTGCCAAAACTGTGACCTCGGTTAACCGCGGTATACCCTCGGTAAATCGGAAGCTATTTTACCCAGATTTTAATCAGGACTGACTCAGTATCACTCCAGTATAAATAGACTCGATTAAACAAACTCAAATATATACCGTCACTCAATCTTAAATAAAAAGTATTCTTGACACGAGTCCCCGGCAACGGCGCCAGAAAATCTTGTTCGCGTGCAAAGCACTTATTAGCAATAGGACTAGGTCTATCATAGTAGAGTACTAGCGAGTCAAGGTCGATCCCACAGAGACTTGTAAGAACGTCTAATTATCAAGATTGAGCTTCTCAGAATTATGGTCTATGACCAACAATAATATAGACAGTACTAAAATTGGTAACAATCAACTAGCAAGATTATGCAAGTTCAACGAAGTAACAAGAGTTTCTAATGTATTAGTTCAATTATGAGTAATTAGTTATTCCCCCCACACATGCAACAGTCCTCCCTATTGGTGAATTTTAATTCATTCTTCAGCTACGGGTACAACTCCTGACCCTGTGTACTCCGACAATGGTAGTAGACAATCTATACGCAAGCTACCCTCCTTAATTGGTCCGTAATAGCCCATACGCATTAAGAACTAGAGCTGTCGATATTGAGTGCTAACTCATACCGCAAACCCGCCTAGACAGCCGTCGACATTGATCAACACGTTCCTAGGATCAATTCTAGATAATGACCAAACATAGCACTTCACTATTCATATTTCATGCTAGTTTACGATGACATGCAAATAGTTGATCAGTCTACTAACATGTAAATTAAATCTATCGATCAACGTAGCTTGCGCCGATTATCATGAATTAGTAATTTACTAGGTATTCAGATCTAGAGATATACACCATCGCAGATCTGAAAATGCAACCACTATTTTATGATTTCTCCACCAACAAATTAGATCTATAACACATGGGGTAAAATAAACTAACTACTACATAATTAAACTAAATAAGCACTTAAAACATACTAGTCGAATATAACAACGACAGATCTACATCTTAGAAAAGACAGAAAATCATACCCTCAAAGACGAGTGTAGATCTCCCTCAGATCTCTCCCTAGGCGGCGACTCCGTCGTCTCTCCGACCAGAACTCATAAAATAATAAAATAAAGAACAAAGAACTTTTATTGTATAATAATTGTCTTGAAAATTGTACACTTGTGTTCTGAGGCGAAGCCTCTTATTTATAGCCATCTAAACCGACTTAGAAATACCTAGTTCCACCCCTCATCCAAGAAAACACGTTTCGGAAGGATCTAGACTCTCGGTAAACCGCCACTACCTCCCGGTAAACCGGGGGTAGTTTTGCCTTTTTTCTTCAGCCGACTAAACTTGGAAGGTTCCGGAATACCCTAGGCCCATTCCTTTCGTTCAGTCCACTCTAGATTCGTCCATAATGCTCAGCCCTATATTTCGTATCCTGAAAATAATCAAATAATGCACGAAATAATATCGAAATAGGGAAAATAAACGCTAAGTGCAGATTTCTCGACTCACGAACCCGACATATGATATTCAACTCAAATGGTTATATTTATAGGGCGAAACAATTATTTTTAGCTCATAATGGATAATATGTTGACGTTGTAAGATAGACTATTTTAAGCATCATCAAGACCCTATGTGACATAGGCAGCAATCCTCTCTAGGACTGCTTCATGCTGAATCTCTTCAACATCTTGTCTATATAGATGGACTGTGACAGACCAAGCAACCTCTTAGATCTAGCTCTATAGATCTTGATTCCTAGAATATATGATGCTTCACCCAAGTCCTTCATTGAGAAGTTCCTGGATAAACAAACTTTGACTGATTGTAACATAGTCACATCATTCCCTTTGAGTAATATGTCGTCTACATAAAGCACTAAGAACACAATGGCACTCCCACTAACCTTCTTGTAAACACAGGGCTCATCTTTGTTCTTGATGAAATCAAACTATTTGATTGTCTCATCAAAGCAAAGATTCCAACTCCGAGAAGCTTGCTTTAATCCATAAATGGATCTTTGCAGTTTGCACACCATCCTGGCGTCATTAGTTGTGAAACCCTCAGGTTCTGTCATGTACACCTCCTCGGACATGTTCCCGTAATAGAAAGTTGTTTTCACATCCATCAGCCAGATTTTGTAATCATGGTATGCTGTAATAGCATGTAGAATTCTAATGGATTTTAACATGGCAACTGGCGAAAAGGTTTCGTCATAGTCAACTCCTTGTCTTTGCTAATAACCTTTTGGCACTAACCTTGCCTTGTAGGTATTCACGTTACCATCCATGTCGGTCATTCTCTTAAAGACCCATTTACACCCTATAAGAACTATTCCTTTAGGTGGATCAACTAAGTTACAAACTTGGTTGTCTTTCATGGTTTTCATTTCAAAATTCATGGCCTCCAGCCATTTCTCTTTGTCATGCCTTAATAACACCTCCTCGTAAGTATTAGGATCCTCATCTTTCATGAGGTGTACACCCGTGTACCTTTTGGGTTCATGACGTTCCCTGGTGGATCTTCGAGGTGCTAGTGTGTGCAGGGTAAAGGTTGGCATCACATTGTGTGTGGCGTCTCCTTTACTTCAATCAACTGACTGTTATCCGTAAGTGATTCTTGAATTTTTTTCAAGATCAATCTTACTCCCACTGACCCTATCTAGAATAAACACTTTCTCCAGAAAGTGGCCAGTCCTGGAAACAAACACAATTTGTTCCTCAAGGTGGTAAAATTGGTATCCTCTATTTTCTCTAGGATAGCCCACAAACAGACATTTGTCGGATCTAGCCTCTAATTTGTCTGGCATCATCCGCTTCACGTAAGCTGGACAACCCCAAGGTTTAAGATAAGCCAGATTCGGTTTCTTCTTAGCCCATACCTCGTATGGCATAGAATCAACCATCTTTGATAGAACTCGGTTCAGTCTATAGGATGCGGTTTCTAGAGCATACCCCCAAATGATTTTGGAAGAACTGCGTAGCTCATAATGGATCGCACCATGTCCAACAAGGTGCGGTTTCTCTCTCAGATACGTAATTCATCTGAGGCGTTTCGGGAGGGATCCATTCTAGTAGAATCCCATTCTCTTTCAAGTAATCATGAAATTCTCCATCTAGGTATTCACCACCTCGATCGGATCAAAGTGTTTTTATTTCTTTACCTAAGTGTTTCTCAACTTCACATCTGAATTCTTGAACTTTTCAAAGGCCTCAGACTTATACTTCATTAAGTATACATAACCATAGCGTGAATGGTCATCAGTGAAGGTGATAAAAGAATAGTATCCTCCCTTGGTTTGAATTGACATTGGGCCGCACAGATCAAATTGTATGAGCTCAAGAAATTCATTGGATGTTATCCCTTTGACACTAAATGGTGATTTTCTCATCTTGCCAAGTAAACAAGCTTCGCATGTATCAAATGATTCGTAATCGAAGTGATCCAATAATCCATCTTTATGGAGTTTGGAAATACGATTCTTATTTATATGGCCAAGTCTACAATGCCATAAGTAGGATTCATTCAAGTCATTTGTTTTCACATTCTAGTTGTTTATATTAAGTACGTCAACATTCATATCTAATATGTAGAGACCATTGCTAAGCATGCCAGTACCATAAAATATTCCATCACGTGTAAAAGAACAACATTTATTCTTGAACGTAAAAGAAAATCCTTCAACATCTAATGCAGAAATAGAAATAATGCTCTGCGTAAGAGCAGGAACAAAATAATTGTTATTGAGTTCTAGTACTAGTCCACTGGGCAATGAAAGAAAATAACAGTTATTGAGTGCAGCAACACTTTCTCCATTTCCAACGCGTAGGTCCATCTCTCATTTCCTCAGTTCTCTAGTTCTTCTTAGTGCCTACATATTCGTACAAATATGAGAAGCACAACCAATATCTAATACCCAGTGGTTAGACTTAGAAGAAGAAATATTGATCTCAATCATAAACTTACCTGAAGTCGACGCATCAGAATGCCTCTTCGATAGCTCAAGACAAATCCAATGACTCTAACAGTTTCTCTTCCAATGTCCGGTCTCACCGCAATGGAACAAGCATCATTGGATTTGTCTTTAGCTATCTTAGGCATTGGCTTAGGGATAGAATTCGCCTTCTTGGACATCTTTTGGGCTTTTGCATTGCCCTTGTTAGAAGTGACCAGCAACACTTGCTTTCCCTTCCCCACAGTGCCCTCAGCAGTTTTCAACATGTTCAATAACTCCGCAAGAGAGAATCTATTTTGTTCATGTGATAATTCATCACGAACTACGAGTATGAATCAGGTAGAGACTACAGAATTAAGTGAATACTTAACTCTCGTTCCAACTTATGGCCCAGCTTCCCAAGCCCCTCTATGTACCCGATCATTTTAAGCACATGCGACCCTACTGCAATCCCAAATGCCATCTTACAACCAAACAGGGCCTTTGAGACCTCGTACCTTTCAGTGCGAGACTGTGAAGCATAGAGTTCCTTTAGGTGAACCATGATTGATTAGGCGTCCATAGACTCATGATGTTTCTGCAGTTTAGGTGTCATAGAAGCAATCATGATATATATAGCATCAGTCCTGTCAGAACAGTTCTTGTTGTACTTCTCGACAGCATCTGCAGCCGCGCCCTCTTCGGGCTTTTCCGGTATGGGTTCGTCCAAGACATAGACAATCGTCTCGTGCCACAAAATGATTTTGAGTTTTCTTTCCCAGTCGAGAAAGTTGGTTTCGTCAAGCTTAATGTCGATGATAAAACGAAGGTTCAATTTGTTTGACATTTTCTACAACAATAAATAAAGATTCAAAAGTTCAAGTATTTGAAATAGGGCTATAAATGAGCTGGGCTACTCGTTAGCTACTCGTACTCGACTCGATTCGGTTTTTTCCGAGTTTGAGCTCGAGTCGAGCTACTCGAATAAATAACAGAGCCGAGCTCAAGTTTTAAAATATATTAATCGAGTAGCTCGCGAGCTTAATCGAACTTCATTAAATAATTGTTTATTTAATTAAAATTTTTAAATTTATGATAAAATATTATTTATCATAGTTAAAAAAATATTATTTGAGTCGAGTATTAGACGAGTCGAGCTCGATTTTGCCATATTTCATTAAAGATTAAATGAATTCTTGAAAAATAATCGACCTTACGAGCCGAGTCGAGTTATATCGAGTATTTAGCGAGTCGAGTTCGATCTTGCTTTTTTAAAGCTCGATCGACCTCGAGCCGAGTTTCGAGCCCAAACTTATTTAGTCGAGTCGAGCTCGAGCCCTAGAGAGTATCGACTCAACTCGGCTCGATTACACCCCTAATTTGAAACCCTAAAATTGCACATAAATTTTTATAAGGTTTTGCTCCCACTAGCCAACTTTTCCCAATTGGTTTCAAGAATTTTATCTATCCTTTAGTGGATGAAATCCAATCTAGTTGACTCGATCCCCGACGTGGGCCGATCGACCGGGTCAATTTCGAAAGTTGGGTACACTTACCGGTCGAATCTTATTCGACTTCCATTGGTTGACTAGTCACCTCTTTGACAGTTCACATCTTTATGTGATAGTCACCCCTTGTCTCTAAAATCAATCGGTCCTGACGTGGGCCAATCACCGCAAGATTCTTAGTCGAGTCGTAACCCAAATATTAATGAGATCTCATAACGATCATATCTCGATAATGATGATATACCCCGAGGTAGGTCAACTACCGATGTGAGCCGATCCGTTGGATCCGAACATGGGCTCTTCACCATCATTATAATATTGGGAGACAGTTTTGGCTCGATTTTTATCGTGGTTTTTAAATTAATTCAATTAAAAATTCATTTAATTATGGTCTCATCTACTATGTGCATATTACTACAATATCATATAAAGTAAAACATACACAACACTCCGCGCACAAAATAACCGGTATGATCATGGACTTTTCCTAGGTGCGGTTTCAATACAAATTGTTGAAACCGCGGGTCACAATCTAAGTGTAGCTGCAACCGCCAATAGGATCTTTATTATTGTACGCCAACAGGTTCTTTATCCCTCTTTGGTCTTCATCTTCTTGCTCCATTCTTGTTACATAATAATCTATCTAATAAATAATTACACCCGCCGCACACGGGGGGGGGAGCTAACGGGAATGAGATAAATGCAAAAAGTAAAGTAGGTCATGTTCTTTATAACGGCCTAGGACAATTTGAAAAACCAACATAAAGAAAATCACTCCCATCTATCCAATTGGTCGACTACACGATCAACCGGGGTCCATATAATTATATTATATCTACATATCTAATCCATACAATTGTATCATACGAAAAAGATCGAATTAAAATTTTAACTACTTATGCGTCTTATTTTATCACATCAAATAATCAATTAACTTTTAATTAATTAAATGGTGTAAATCGAAAATAAAATTAACATTTAATTTTAATTTTAAATTGATTTTTAATTTTAATTTTATAAATTTGGCATATTAAAATCAAAATTCAAAGGTCTCTTTTGTTTCCTTTACATATTGGTTATTAACCAAAAGGGATGCTTTTGGTTCGTAAACCAAAAGGCATCTTTCCAAACAAAATTTGATTGACTGCCTGGCCACTTTTCAAAATCAAAATCTTGAGAGTGGCTTAGGCCTAACCCTTTTCCCAAATCAAATATTTGGACAGGGCCTAGGCCTATGGAAAGACCAATATTTTGGTTGATTTGCCTGGCCACTTTCCAAAATCAAAATTTTCAAAGTGGCCTAGGCCTAGGCCTTTTCCCAAATCAAATATTAGAAAGGGCATATGCCTATTCCAAACAAAGTTTGGAAATGCCATTATTATTTGAATGCCATGTGGCATCCTAATAGCACAAACTATTTGAACCATTGGTTAGCCACATGACACAACTAAACAAAGGAGATATCAATACACAATAAATATTGCAAAACGAAAAACAAAATCGGGACCGCCACGAGACAACCAGCCGATGGTAGCACCCTAGGGGCGCCGCCGCCGCCGGCCGCCTCATGGTGGGGAGCCGTCGCCAGTCGGCCGAGCTCCCTACCCGAATATTTTTTTTTCGTTATCGCGAATCTAGATCTTGCATCTATCGATTAATTACTACGCTATTTAATTAGTGCTTATTGCTTAAGTTCGAAGTTGGATATGATACCACTGTTAGAAAATCACTAGTTTAACGTAGAAGAAATTAAAATTTGATTTCTGATCCCAAGATCGGTTGCGTTTAATACAATAAACACGTTAAGTAGTTTGACGGTATATACCTTGGCGGATCTATAAGATCGTCACTTTGACCGTCAATGAGAGACTGTCAAGAAAAGTAGTACTGTGCGCAAGCCGTCCATGCGTCCAGACTCTATCGATAATCCACACGAACTACTCGCCGGAATCCTCATTGGATTGCTATCAAAAAAATCCGAACTGCTAGACCGGCATTTTTCTCTCTCTCTCTCTCTCTGACTCTCTACTAGAAGCTCTCTATTTTTTTCAAGAACTATTATCTCTGGAATTGTGATGTACAAAAGAGCTTGCCAAACCCTTTCTTATATAGTGTGAGAGACGCCCCAATGTCCCCTAATCTGATTATGAGAACATTCCCAGAAGATAGATGAAAGAAAAAAACTTTTTCCCAATAAAATAAGAAAAATCACATTGATTGATTTATCTCTTTTATTATAATATCTTATATTAAACAAAAACTAAATATTCCCAATATATTATATTGAATATATTTATCTTATTACCATAAATCTTTTTTTCCAAAATCAATTAATATCCACTATTAATATTATGGTAATCTTATTAATTAAATTGCACAATCCAAGTGTATCTCATACCCTTGTGATCTGCGCCCCATTATGCAAAATACTGGCATCCGGATTATTCTTTAATTAATATAATTAATATCTTTTATTATATTTATTCATAATAAATAAATACCACCATATTAATTTACCACTATAACCTTTATAGTCTTGAGATAAGATTTCCTTATTTAGCTATCAACAATAAACGCATTTTAATCTGGCTCGATGTTCTTATATGTGTGACTTGATAGGCTTCCGAATATGTGGCCTTAGACACAAAGTGCAAATTAAGAAAATGCCCTTCATACCTAACGATCACGGGATAGTGTCTAGCAAAACACCGTGACCCCCAATCATCGGAAGAGTCAAAAGGAATGACTACTACCTTTCATGTGAAATAGTTACCACGTAAATTACAATCCTACCGCTGTAATAATATCCATACGATCGTATCTCGAGTGTCAGTACATTAACGATCGTATCTTATAATCTGGAATCATGCTCTCTCGGAATAACACATTTACTCCCACTTTGCAAAGATTCTCGAGAGCTAGACTTTCCTTACAAGAAGGCCATTTCGGATATTCACTCCCAATCATATGATACGCGATTCACGAATGACCAAACATGTATACTCCGCATTCTTCAGTATCACCCCCAATCACTACCACATGATCGACCCATGGCTAGGGGAAACCTCAATAGTGTCAAAGCATGACAATCACACCATGATGCCATGAAGACTCCGGTCTTAAGGATAATTACACAACTGCCACATAGTGCGACACATAATGTAATTGGGTCAGTCTAACGTACGCATTCTCTAATACACGTCCACATACAGTCCAAGCGTCTCTACACTTCGATAGACGAGATTTATCCCTATCTTCAATAAGATAGAAGACATCAAATACGTGCTAGTTTAATCATACTATCAATGTCCCATTTGACAGTGCATATGACTAGAGACATTTGAGCATCAAACTTGTTAAAGTGATTGGAGATCTCATCATCCATAATCACTATCATGGTTTCTCTATCACAGTTTGACACTAGGGACGTTACTATATATATACAACCAATAAGATGAGGATAAACAATATATAATAACAAAAGTACTTTTATTAATCATAATAAAGTTATTACATGAACTAAAATAGACTATAAACGACCTAACCCGGTCGGATCTGGTCCAACCCGACTGGGTTTAGGACACCTTTTCATCACTAAGGACCAATGAAGCAGTTAGGGAACAGTAATCCAACATGTTCTTTGATTGTGTAGATAGTGAAGCTATTGGAATTAGCTAAGGACTATTGTTTAGGACTTTTGTAACCGGGCCATCTCAAGAAGTTCTAGTGAAATTTTCCTCCAACATCATAGGGGAAAAGAGGATTTACAAGATTACACCACCTGGAACCTTTATAAATTTTTGTCTTATTTATATATATACTTTACGCATTTTACTTTAAATCATTTATCTTTGAGATTATTTATTGCATAATTCATCATTAGCACAAACTCAATCAGACACAAGTTACTGAGGCAACACAACATATTTCCAATAAAACGGTTAACTGAGATATTTTATAAAAGGCTTTAAAATATATTTCTCTACCGGTTAACTCAGTTTGAGTAACAAGTCAGTTAGACTTATACTCAGCTCCGTTACCTTAACTCCGTACAAGTTTTTAGTTAAACTTAATCTTTTTTAAAATCTAAGTTTCAAGTGACAAGTTTATTCAACCCCCCTCTAAACTTTTGCATAGCCTTTTCACTACGACCAACAATTGGTATCGGAGTTGTGTTCTTCTTCACTAAGGAGATCATACTGCTTTGCAATATCGGTTTGTTAGTTTGAAGTAACCAACACTTAGTTTATTGAATTATGTTTTCAAATAAATTCGAACTTGCTTCATGAATTCACATAGTCACATTAGAAATATGCTTAGTTGTTCTCTTTTCCAATTTGATGAATACAAATGTAAATTACAGGCTCTTGTTGCTGAAACCCATGAGAAACTGTTTCAGGCGTTCATTGAATATCCAGCTATCAGATCAAGAAAAACAACCAGTGTTGATGAAGATCTACCGTTTACCAATCGGTAATAGACTTGAAACTCATAGTGGAAGTTTTGAGGAAATTATCTTGTTTGGAACTAATCTCATTGAACAAACATATAAACCAAACAATGGTAAATAGGTCATGTTTGAAGGATTTAAAGACGCCAGTCCTGAAAATTTATTAATCCAATCCTATGAGGTAAATACTTATACATCTGAATGTTACAATACCATGAACAATCAAGAAAATTCAGAGTTCAATGGAACTCTTGACATACTCCCAAAGGAACTAGACGCAATTCAAAAGAATTATAAGAATGTCAAGAAAGAAAGAGATTCACTGAAAACTGAAGTTTTAAGATTGAATGTTGAGATCAACCTTATCAAGACTATTGATAGAACTCAAGAAGTCAGAATAACTGATGATATAGCTAAAGTAATAAATATCATTGAATCATCAACTGATCCAACTTCTAAAGTTCAGTTCGAACCTGGAAAGCCATATGGTGACAAATCAGGCTTTGGGTTTGACAAGCAACAGAATTCTAAGCCTAGACCAAGTTCAGCTGCACCTAAGTTCAAAGCTGCATAAAAGTCTAGAACTCAGAAAACTGTTGAAACTATTAGGACTGATAAAAACTCAGCCAAGCCTTTGTCTAAAACTGACAAAACTGGAAGATCTGTTGGTAGCACTCAGAAAACTGACAGATCTTACAGAAGAACTTAGAAGGCTAATAATGGAAAAACTTATTCGAAATCATTTTATAGACCACTCAAGTCTAATATGCCAAAGAATAATTTTCATTCAAAGGCTACTAGAGTCAGGGGGAAAAGGAAGACTCTTTCCTACTGATGATGACTGGAATGCTACTATTGCTAGATCAACTCAGTTTCACAAAGTTCATTAGGATAATCCTCAATGTAGAACTGTCAATCCAAGACAGTAGAATTATGTGAAATCTGATAGATCCAACAAAAAGAGCAGCCAGTCAAGAGACCAAGAAAGGTACATGAGAGAAATGAGCTCAATCTTTAAGATATTCAAAAATCTTGAAGAAAAGATTAATTCAGTCAAGAATTAACCATCCTCACACTGTTCAGAAATTAATCCAAGAACTAACCGAATATGACCCAAACATAAATGGGTACCAAAGAATTCTTAAACTGTTTTGCAGGTGAAAAACTGATTTTTGAGGAATATCAAAACTGACCTCCTCAAAAACTGAGTCCCGAAGCTCTCTCAAATCAGTAGTGCTAAAGCAGGAACTGACTGTCATAACTGACTTTCATAATTTAAATCTAGAATTGAGTCAAAAGTGGATAAGCTTAGAACTGAAAGTTATACAACTGGAGATACATTGTATGAAGCGTATTTATTGATACAAGCTACGGATGTCAGAAAAAGTCGTAACTTACATGGATCGTAACCGTCCATCCTTACCAAATACTATGTTTTCCGTATCTCAAAATAGAGATGTGATTTATGACAACATATCTACCCAATTCAAATTTAGCCAAATCTTCACCTTCTTCAAAACTATAAATACTTCTCTATTCCTCATAGCAAACATTTACCAAACTCAGTTTATTACCCCTACACCACAAATTTTTCTTCCTTCTCAAAATATTGGAAGATCTTTTCACCAGAAATCATGTCTAATAATAGAGTGGAACCTGGATTGATCACCACACGATCAATATGTTAACAAGTATGGTAATTCAGATATTGCCAAACAAGTTGCAGAAAAGATTCAGAAAATCAAAGGTTCTGAAGAAGTCTTTAACATAAATCTGGAAGGTATATGCAACAACTACCATTGAAATGATGTTTACACATACCTCACCACAATCAATCAAAATGAGATCAAAGTTACTGAGGACCTGATAGCAGAAATCTTTGGATTTGAAAAAGAAAACTACTTATCTGTTATCAAAATGGACAAAGAAAAGAAGAAAAATCTATGGAAGGTGATGTCAACTGATACAAACATAGAAGTATCCTTGTGAGAAAAAATTGGACTTATAAAACCAGAGTTTGGATACTTCACAAAAATACTAGCAAAATGTGTCACCGGAAGCGTTGGAAATTTCATCAATCTATCTAGAACCAAGTTAGATCTACTTTATGTATTCTGGTTTAGAGAAAACTTCAATTGGCAAAGATACATTCTCAACCAATTAGTTGGACAACTCACTTCAGAAAAACCCAAGAAGAAAATTGATGTCAAGAAAGGCAGATTCTATCACAAAGAGACACTTGACTTGTTGTTTCAAAGAATTCTCAGTCACTTTGAAGTTACCATAAGAGATTCAACTGCAATAATAGATGGAAAGGTTGCAGTTAAAGCTGAGAAGACCAAGTCTGTTAAACGAAAGGCTGACACATCAAAGTAGAACCGAAGAAGAAAAAGAAGAAAACCACCAAGAAAGTTCTTACAGCTAAAGAGGTTCAAGAAGATATTGAGAAATTGAAAGATAGAGCAAGAAAGCTAGAAGAAGTTGAGGAAACCAAAACTTCAGAATCTGAAAGGAGGAAAGAAGCCTCACCAGCATAGTCAATAATTTCCGATACTGAATGTCGACCTGTCAAAAAGGCAAAACCTGATAAAGAAACCCCCACCAAACAACATGAAATCACTGTCACTAAGGAATCAGTCACAGAACTACAAGAAATTGCACTAGAAGCACCTGAAGCTGACACTAATGGGGAACAAACTCTGGAAATAGAAATTCTTAAAGATGCTATTGAAAGTGATGAAGAAATCACTCCAGAGATTGAAGGAATGTTGAAACTTTTGGGTAAAGCTATATGTACTCCACAGAAATCAGCGTCCAGACTTGGTTATGAAGATTCAATGCCGGTAAATATTGTTGGAAATAAAATTTATGTTTTGATGATGATTCATCAGTTATTCAGTTATTATTTTAAACCCTTTTAATGAAGTGTCATAACTAGCTGTCATAGTGCAAAGCAAAAAGACATTTAGAAATGAATGTATAGGATTTATTAGAGTCTAATACTTGTATAGGTTAATCAGACAAGCATTGTAATAAAATAGGGTAAACTGAGAAAACTGGGAACAAACTGAGTTTACAAAAATAGTATTCATAAGAAGAAACGGACTTTATCAAGAGAACTGAGTACATATACTTGAAATAAAGAAGTTAAGTTCACCGAGGGACACGGACTCAGTTGGCTTATCTAGAAGCAGAAGGCTGAGGGAGCAAACTCAGTTAAAAAAGGCTGAGAGACACAGACTTAAATATTGAAGAATGAAGAACTTAGGGTTCAAACTCAGTTTATGAAGATAAAAAGTCGAGACTATAAGGTTAGAATTCAGGCAAGACTGTGATAACCTGAACTGACGTTATAGATCTTGTATCAAGAACTAAGATACATAAGGACAATGATATCTTAGATGATTTATGAGTGATGGTGTAGTCAGATTTAGTCAATAATATTCAGATGATGAAAGGGTACTGAGTTTTGAAGAAGAATAAGAACTCAGTTCATGCTCATAAAGCTGAAAACTGACAAACACAATTTACTCAGTTTTCAAGCTTTAGAGATTCAAACTGAAGAGGAATCTGACCGTTAGTAAGCAAGAAATATAATTGGATGAAGAAATGTCAGAAAGTACACTAGCAATCAACAAAATAAGCAGGACCACCAACGGCTACAAGAATTCAAATTCAAATGATATGAACGTTAAAAAACCCCCTATAAGTAGAGCACTTCAAGATCAAGAAGAAAATGGAGTTCTACGAAATAAAAATATTAAAGAAGATTCAATTAAGGGGGAAGACAATAAAAAGAACTCCTGCTCTACATTGCAAGATCCAGTTCAAGATATTTTCAAACTGTTAATAAGTATTCAAAGAAACATAAAGATCTACACTTGACGAAAACAGAGGTTGTTGTGCAAACCTTATATACATCCAGAAGAAGAAGCTCAAATCACAAGTTGAATCATAGTTATTGATTCAAGTCTGAACTTTGATTTTATCAAAGGTTGTAGTCTGTGAAACACCAAGAAGGTGTGCAAGACAGTTGAGTGCAGTCAGGAAGACTGTGTTTGTGATGAGCTGGTGAAGAAGAAATCCAATCCTTCAGGGACGAGTGAAGCAAGCTTGACTTAACAGGAAATCCACCTATTGAAGACCAAGGCTAGAAGATTGTGAAGCTAGGGATTAGTGAAGGACAATCAATGTTTAAATTTACTTTGTGTCTTGTAACTGTAAACTTCAAGAACACAGTGAATTTTCTCCATCATCACAGGAGAAGAGAGGGGTGATAGGATTGCACCACCTGGAACCTCTGTATTTCTTGTTTATTTACTTTACGCCTTTATTTACTGCATTCTAGATTATATTACTTCATATCACACTATGCAAACAATAGAAACTGAGTCAACACATCATTGCAATCATCTTTACAAACTGATAACTGAACAATCGAAAGGCTTTAATATATCCACTGCCGGATAACTCAGTTTGATCATAAGTCAATTCGATTTATACTCAGCTAAGTTAGCTTAAATCCACAAAAGTTTAAAGTTGAACTTCAGTTGTTTCAAATCTAGGATTTTAGGGAAAGGTTTATTCACCCCCCTCTAAACTTGTGTCAACGTTTTTACGGGACCAACAATTGGTATCGGAGCAGTTCTTCCTTTTAAAGGTGATCCAAATTTGACTGCTTTGAGGTTTCAACAGAAGCAACTGGGCTTCAGTTATTTTGGATACCAACAATTGGTATCGGAGCAAGTCTTCTATATTGAAGAGATCTCTGATCGAGTCTTACCAATTTGTTTTTCTTGAAATAACTGGCAATCAGTTGTTTCTGATACCAATTCAACAATTGGTATCGGAACAGTTCTTTCTTTTGTAGGTGATCCAAAGTTGTTACTGCAATGAGTTCTTAGCATAAACAAGTTTTCAAAGTTTTCAAAACTGCATCATGAATACACAATATCACTTTAGAAGTTTAATTAACTGTTCATTTTTTAGATTTGATGAATGCAAAAAAGCAAATTATAGGCTCTTGTTGCTGATACCTGATGACGGTCAAGTTATAAAAATAACTCGATACCTAAATAACCAACTAGCAAGAGAACTAGGTTCAATCGTAGTATAGCTAGATAGAGTCGAGGTCGATCCCACAGAGACTCGGCTTAAACAAGTACAACGTTATTAAACTAAAAATAGATTAAAGGGCGGTCTACGACCAACGGTAACGTAGAAATAAAGATTGACACAATAGAAAACACAAGGACTAACAATACGACACAAGACACTAAACACTTGTTTTTATGGTTTTATAAGACTCTAACAAACGGTATTGATTACGCTAGTAGTAATTACTCCCCCATATATGTATATCTAAGCCGAGACAGAAAAGACATTAAGGTTGATTATATTTTGGCTACGGGAGCTATCCCCTAAACTGGGATCTACTTGGTGAACGGATAGAAGATCTTTATGCTTAATTACGAATCCTTCCTTGGACAGGATAGAACATCATACAACAAGCATGTTATACCAAACTAGGGATGCCGATCTAAAATCGTCACCTCGTCTAGGAAACCACCGTGGACAGGTTGGCACACCTCCTAAACGATCACAATATATCATATTAATTTACGAGAACGATGTAACAAATTGGCCAGATCTATTACATGTGTATATGAAAAACAGAAAGCACGACGTAGCCGAAGTCGTTCACAGAAAATTACTAGAATCTTGATGGCTAGATCTAACCATATAGACCGTGGTAGATCTAGACCGGTGACTCTAGAATTTGCTCGTAAAACGCCTTCGTACGACTTAGATCTGCATGAATATGGGTTTGTTAATGAACTACATCACGAAATCAATACACAAACGAATAAAAACGACATATTTGGATAGACATTACCCTCGTAGACGGAGGGTCCTCCGATCCTTTAATGCAATCTCTAATCGATGAATCCATCGCCTCCGTGATGAAGCAACATAATATAAAATAAAAAGAACTATATTGATAAACTAAAAGTATTGTAGTATTGTGTTTTGTAGGTTGGTGGTTTTCTCAGCATCGTGGCTGCTGTTTATATAGGAGTTGTAGCCGACATAGGGAGAATCCAGAAGATATGCACGCATTAATCTGATTAGGCTCGGGTGACCGAACAGTTACGCTCGGTCGACCGAATGGTTATGCTCGGTCGACCGAATGGCATGGCTCGGTCGACCGAGCCTCCCTCTTTACGCGTTTTCAATTTCGCTTCGTCTGACTTGTTCCCCACTTCACTCTTCTATGCTGATCTGATTTGTCTCTTCATTAATGCTCCGATTTTCTTCCTTATTTATCTTGAGATTTCCCGATTGCATGACAATTATCCTCCCGATTCGTTACGATCCGCGAAATCGCATTTATCACACAATTAATTGCTCTTTTATAATAAAAACACTAAATACCAATTATCACATTAATAATCACTTATCATTAAATAATAAATATAAACACATGATTTAATATGAAATATATATAATTAACTCGATTTAAGGTTAGAATTGATGACATAAATAGGTATATTTTAACTTGTCATCAAAATGCCCCCACTTAAACTTTGCTTCGTCCCGAACAAAGCCTCAATAAGTCATTCCCCAAGACAACATTTTCCGTGGTCAACTCATACTTACACAAGAAACTCGAGTCAACTCATACCGGTCATGCTCATCGATAAGAATTATTCATTACTCGCTATGAATCGAAGTGATTGTGTGCATGTGCATTGGTTTTATATAAATGTAGCAAGATTAGAGCTTATGCAGACTTCATATCAAAATTCACCAACATCAGCATTCATACTTCTTATGCCTCGCAATGGTGAAAGCACTAGAACAATAAGCAAGAGCGTATCTATAGGGTTTTTGGACTTAGAGACCGAGTACTACTCAAAGCCTCTAACAATTTAATTTTTTTCAAATTTGCATATTTTTCAAATACTACTAATCTCAAGGAAGAAAACTTTTCATAGAGTATCCCCCTATCTTAGATTAAGCATAGCATCGAATATTACCACAAGCGCGGGGCTACTTTGGTAATGTTACTACAAGCCCAGTGTTTTAATGCACTGTCAAAACACAGGTACGTCCCAAGCTTATTACTCCGCTTTTGTTGGCTAGAAGATCAGAATACATCAGTCGACAAATATCGACACTAGGTCCTCATAACCAATTATCTACGCAATGTACACATATTTCTTTCAAGTATTATAACTCATGCGGTACTAAACGATTCACATGTTGAGTAGTTGAACAATACCTAACTATTTGCAATTGTTGGCATGAATATCCTTAAGTTTACTAACAATTTATCGCAAAAGTATAATATGATCACATACTCACGCAACTTGGTTCCTTTCCTATCAATTCTAAGTATAAGAACTTCACAAGTTTAAGGGTACAAGTTCAACAACTTGGCATTTATCCATGAAATTTTTTAAATTTTGCTCAATATTGCCTCAATATTCCGTTCCTCTTTACTTTTTCAACATATAGCTAAGTCCCTTGCCCCCCACTTAAACATGGCATTGTCCTCAATGACAAAAATAAATGAGAGTAAGAAAAAAAGACTTAGCTCTGGAAACGGCTCCCAAGTGAAGGAACAATATTGGAGTAAACCTCAGCACGTCGTGGAGAGACAGACATATCCTGTATAAACAAACAAGCTCCACGAAATTGTCAAATACCATGTCTATGGAAGTTATAAAATAATGTGGCAGTAATTAGATATAAATATCTAAAAACAGTTTAAGCCACTTTACTTTATACTGCCATGGACAATACCAAAAGGGATTTAAACCTAAATAAAAACTCACATGACGGCTATCAAGGAAAAAACCTCGTTTATTCCGAACTTAGACTCGGAACATGGCGAGATGAAAAAAACCGTGATAGGCGCATGCTACTTTATTCAAAGCAAAAACAAAAACAAATCTAAAAGAAAGTTTTAAGAAATAGTTCTATGGTTATAGTCGTTAGCTCGACTGTACTCACATGATGGTCTAGTTGTAACTAGGATTTCCTAGAGTAAGTACTTCTTCCTCCCTATCAAATTGATTCCCGAGGTAATGCTTTACTCGGTGGCCATTCACCACAAAAGTCTTTCGATCATCCAGGTGACTTACCTCTACAAACTCCGGAAGGATATACTTTACTCACTTTATAAGGACCAACCCATCTTGATTTTAGCTTTCCCGGGAAAAGTTTCAAGCGCGAATTGTAAACAAGAACCATATCACCCACCTTAAAGGTGCGGTCAAGGATCTTTTTATCATGAAATCTCTTAGTGCGCTCTTTATAGATCCGAGCATTCTCGTAAGCTTCAATGCGAAACTCTTCTAGGCGAGTTAATTCCAACAATCTCTTTTCTCCGGCTAAACTTTCATCTAAATTCAACACACGAGTAGCCCATAAGGCACGGTGCTCAAGTTCAACCGGTAGATGACACGCTTTCCCAAAAACAATCTGGTACGGGGACATACCTATGGAAGTCTTATACGCAGTCCGATAAGCCCATAAAGCGTCATCTAACTTCAACGACCAATCTTTCCTTGTTGGGTTCACAGTTTTCTCTAGAATGCGCTTAATCTCTCGGTTCGTGACCTCAACTTGACCACTTGTTTGAGGATGATAAGCGGTAGCTAACTTATGTCTCACCCCGTACTTGGCCATTAACTTCTCAAATGGCTTATTACAGAAATGGCCTCCCATTATCACTAATGATGGCACGAGGGATTCCAAACGCGTGAAGATATTTTTCTTTAAAAACCGCAGTACAACTTTTGCATCATTGGTAGGTGAAGCAATAGCCTCAACCCATTTAGACACATAGTCGACTGCCACCAAAATATAGCGGTTTGAAACAGACGAAGTGAAAGGTCCCACAAAATCAATTCCCCATACATCAAAGATTTCTGGTTCTAGGATACTCCTTAGTGGCATTTCATTTCTCCTCGAGATATTGCCCGTCATTTGGCAAGAATGACAGGATCTAGCATATTCATGCGCAGTTTTGTAAAGATTTGGCCAGTAGAAACCACATTGGAGAACTTTAGCGAGCCTTGTCCCCTCCATAGTGTCCTCCTCGCTTCATAAGTATGGCAATGTTTAAGTATATCGAGGAATTCGCTCTCAGGAACACATCTTCTAAAGATGTTGTCTGAGCAACGCTTAAAAAGATAGGGTTCATCCCAATAATAGTGTTTAAGGTCCGCAAAGAACTTCTTCTTTTGCTGTTGGTTCAAGTTTGGTGGCAAATATCTCCCGGATAAATAATTCACATAATCTTTAAACCATGGTTGTTGCTTCTCAGCCTTAACAACCTCACTTCGCGAAGATATTTCGGCGCAATCACTACTCCCTAAAATGGTAGAGATGGAGAAAAATTGCTCGTCGGGGAGTTTTTCTAAGCATGGTGTGAATGCCTCCTCAGGCTCTTTCTCATCATCCTTAACATCTTCTATATTTTCCTCATTCTTTGGGATTGTTGGAGTAAGCTCCTTTTCACTTCTAATCATTCTCGCATTCACATCCCTAGGGTTTCTATCAGTGTTGCTCGGAAATCCCCCAGGAGGTCTAGTTGACAGTTGTTCAGCTAATTGTCCTATTTGATGAGAGAGATTCTGGACTAAGGCTTCTTGGTTGGTGACTTTGGCATCATTCTTTTGACAAGTATTGGTGAAAGTTTGTAGCCAAGTCAGTAATGGAATTTGCTAATTGATTCACAGTGTCAGACATTGTGTTACTCATCTTTTCAAGTGCAACTTCCAAACCGTAAGTTTGAGCTTGCTGAGGTACATAAGTGTTGTGTGGTTTTACCCCTTCATTCGGATCACTCCATCGAAATTCAGGTTGTTCATGATTTGGTTTGTAACCGTCATAGTGATTACCCTGTTTCCCAATGTAATTGTCTTCTTTAGTACCCGCATTCTCTAATGGCTTAGTCGTTTCCGTCACTTTTCCAGTCTCTACTCATACAATTCTCTCATGCATACCATCCACCTTATCATTTATGAGCAATAGAGTATTTAGGATCTTATGCGATACATCCTCCTCAAGATTATCGGCCATTTTCACGCTTGCTATTTCACCACCTCCCCATTGGCTATTCATTGCTATTTGCTCCATCTTTCCTCGTGCCTCCTCAGGAGATAAAAGAACAAACGCTCCATTGCTGGAGGCATCTACTCTTATCTTCTCCGTATCTCTCAATCCATGGTAAAAGGTTTGCATTAAAATCCATGAGGGATATCATGATGAGGGGCACTTCCTATGGACTCCTTAAAACGTTCCCAAGCTTGATCAAAACTCTCCCCAGGTTGCTGCTTGAACGCCAAGATATCTTGGCGTAACTTAAAGGTCTTTCCGATAGGGAAGTACTTATTCATGAACTTTTGTAGCAGTTCATCCCAGGTCGTGATTGATCTAGCCTCTAAAGAGAAAAGCCATTGCTTAGCTTTATCTTTCAAAGTGAAAGGGAAAAGTCTCGGCATAATGTTATCCTCAGGAACCAGTTCTGGTTTCACGGTACTAACGATCTCTAAGAAATTCATCACGTGAATGCCAGGATCTTCATTTAGGATACCATGAAAAGTGGAATAGTTTGTCACCATTTGAATGCCATTAGGTTTCGGGTGATAAATTTCAGCAGCATTTTTAGGTACTACGATAGCAGGAATGAATTGTTCAATGGTGGGCGTTGCATAGCTTTGCAAGGTACGCCTTTCCCATGCAGCCACAGCTTGGTTAACAAAATTTGCATTATTAAAATTATTTCCATTTACCTGGTTGGCTTCATTCAGTAATCCTTCCATGTCTAAGTCAGATTGATGTGCTCCTTCAGATTTTTCCTCGCCTTGATCTTCGATTGGATCCTCGGAAATCCGGGTAGCTTGCTTGTTTTATTTTTTATTTTTGCAAGGCAAAAACAAAATTAAACAATTAAAATACGCCAAGGCTACTGCCTTTGGCGAGACTCTAAAATAGAAATAACAATAAACTATTAGAAACTGTAAAGGCTAATCCTAGACTCAATAAATAAAAACTAAACTAAAACAGACTCGAAAAATACAAAAACACAAGGCAGAAACTGTGTAAAACAAAACAGAACAGAAACAGAAAAAAAAATAAATTCTCGGTCGACCGAGAACTGTGGTTCGGTCGACCGAACTCTTTTTATTTATTTATTTATATTTTTTAATTTTTAACGACACTGTTTAATATACTGACTCTTATTCACAATATTTACGAATCTACTTTTAATAAAATAAGCTATACTCAATTTAATGACACGAGTCCCCGGCAACGGCGCCAAAAACTTGATGACGGTCAAGTTATAAAAATAACTCGATACCTAAATAACCAACTAGCAAGAGAACTAGGTTCAATCGTAGTATAGCTAGATAGAGTCGAGGTCGATCCCACGAGACTCGGCTTAAACAAGTACAACGTTATTAAACTAAAAATAGATTAAATGGCGGTCTACGACCAACAATAACGTAGAAATAAAGATTGACACAATAGAAAACACAAGGACTAACAATACGACACAAGACACTAAACACTTGTTTTTATGGTTTTATAAGACTCTAACAAACGGTATTGATTACGCTAGTAGTAATTACTCCCCCATATATGTATATCTAAGCCGAGACAGAAAAGACATTAAGGTTGATTATATTTTGGCTACGGGAGCTATCCCCTAAACTGGATCTACTTCGTGAACGGATAGAAGATCTTTATGCTTAATTACGAATCCTTCCTTGGACAGGATAGAACATCATACAACAAGCATGTTATACCAAACTAGGGATGCCGATCTAAAATCGTCACCTCGTCTAGGAAACCACCGTGGACAAAGTTGGCACACCTCCTAAACGATCACAATATATCATATTAATTTACGAGAACGATGTAACAAATTGGCCAGATCTATTACATGTGTATATGAAAAACAGAAAGCACGACGTAGCCGAAGTCGTTCACAGAAAATTACTAGAATCTTGATGGCTAGATCTAACCATATAGACCGTGGTAGATCTAGACCGGTGACTCTAGAATTTGCTCGTAAAACGCCTTCGTACGACTTAGATCTGCATGAATATGGGTTTGTTAATGAACTACATCACGAAATCAATACACAAACGACTACTCCATAACAAAATAAAATAGATCTACGAATAAAAACGACATATTTGGATAGACATTACCCTCGTAGACGGAGGGTCCTCCGATCCTTTAATGCAATCTCTAATCGATGAATCCATCGCCTCCGTGATGAAGCAACATAATATAAAATAAAAAGAACTATATTGATAAACTAAAAGTATTGTAGTATTGTGTTTTGTAGGTTGGTGGTTTTCTCGCATCGTGGCCGCTTTGTTTATATAGGAGTTGTAGCCGACATAGGGAGAATCCGGAAGATATGCACGCATTAATCGATTAGGCTCGGGTGACCGAACAGATTACGCTCGGTCGACCGAATGGTTATGCTCGGTCGACCGAATGGCATGGCTCGGTCGACCGAGCCTCCTCTTTACGCGTTTTCAATTTCGCTTCGTCTGACTTGTTCCCCACTTCACTCTTCTATGCTGATCTGATTTGTCTCTTCATTAATGCTCCGATTTTCTTCCTTATTTATCTTGAGATTTCCCGATTGCATGACAATTATCCTCCCGATTCGTTACGATCTGCGAAATCAGCATTTATCACACAATTAATTGCTCTTTTATAATAAAAACAGCTAAATACCAATTATCACATTAATAATCACTTATCATTAAATAATAAATATAAACACATGATTTAATATGAAATATATATAATTAACTCTGATTTAAGGTTAGAATTGATGACATAAATAGGTATATTTTAACTGTCATCAATACCCAAGAAAGATTAATTGGGACATTCTTTGAAGATCCAATGGATACCATTAGCCATGGGAACTTTGAGATTTACCATTAATTCTTGCCGCACAAGATCACATCGAAAGCTATGAAGAAATCATTCTTTTTGGAGTTGAACCAGTAAAGGACACTACTGAATCAAGCAAAGGCAAATAGACAACGGAATATGAAGAAACTTGAACTGAGAACTTATCGATCAAATATCATGAGGTAAATGCTTCCACATCCAATTGGTACACTGCCATGAACAACCATAGAAGGGAAAATTTCAATGAAACCTTGGACATACTCACAAAGGAATTAGAGGAAATTCAAAGAATTATGAGAATGTCAAAAAGGAAAAAGATTTGTTGAAAGCTGAATTTCTAAGATTGAATGCTGAAATTAACATTATCAAGACTAATAACAGAACTCAAGGTGCAAGCTCAATTGATGAAGTGACACAAGTTATAAATATCTCAGAATCATCAGTTGATCCAATCACCAAAGTTCAGTTCAAACCAGGAAAACCATTTGGAGACAGATCAGGTTTAAGGTTTTTCAATCAACAGAATTCTAAGTTCATGCCTAGTTCAGTTGCACCTAAGTTTGTGGCTGCACAAAAATCCAGAACGCAGAAAACTGATGAAGTTAGTAGATGTGATAACAGTTCAGCACAGCCTCAATCAAAAACTGACAAAACTGTGAAATCAGTCGGTGGCAAGCCGCAAACTGACAGATTCTATAGAAAAACTCAGAAGGATGAAAAAGGCAGAACTGATCAGAGATAGTTAATAGAACATTCAAGTCATATTCACCAAAGAATGACTATCATTCAAAGGTTAATAGATTCTGAGGGAAAGGAAGATCCTTTCCAACTGATGAAGACTGAAATGGACCTATTATCACAGCTAGATCAACTTAGTTTCTCAAAATTCATAAGGATTGGACTGAAAAATCAAGACAACAGAATTATGTGAAAACTGACAAATCTAACAGGAATTTTACTAAGTCAAAAGGTAATTTTGGAAATAAAATTTATGTTTTGATGATGATTCATTAGTTATTCAGTTATTATTTTAAACCCTATTGATGAAGTGTCATAACTAGCTATTATAGTGCAAAGCAAAAAGATGTCTAGATATTAATGTATAGGATTTAATAAAGTCCAATATTTTTATAAGTACATCAAACAAGGACTGTAATAGTTCCAGGATCGAACTGAGAAAATGAGTAACCGAATTTATGAGAACTAAATTCACAACTGAAGATTGAGAAACTTATTTAGAAGCACACCAACAGAAACTGAAGAAGGTAAGTTCGTTGAGGGACACAGACTCGGTTATCATATCTAGAAGCTGAAGACCTGAGGAAACAAACTCAGTGGAGTAAGAACTGAGGGACACATATTCAGTTATTGAAGAATGAAGAACTGAGGGTTCAAACTAAGTTTATGAAGATTAAAGCCAAGACTACAAAGTAAGAATTCAGACAAGATTGTGATGACCTGAACAGACTTTATGGATCTTGTATTAAGACTTAAGGTACAAAAGGACAATGTTATCTTGGATGATTTATATGGCATGGTCTACTCTGATTAAGTCAATTATAATCAAATGAAGAATACAGTACTAAGTTTTGAAGAAGAGTAAAAACTCAGTTAATGCTCTTAAAGCTGAAAAACTGACCAGATTACAGAAAATCATTTTCAAGCTGAAGTTACCAAAACTGAAGAAGAATCTTACCGTTTAAAGCAAGCAATTTTATTGGATACTCAAAATTGTCAGAAAGGACACTGACATTCAACAGAATAAGAAGGACCACCAACGGATTCATGAATACAAATTCAAACGTTCAAATTAATTTAAACGTTGGAGAAACACCCATAAATAGGTCACTTCTACCTCAAGAAGAAGTGCGGAGTTCTAAGGAAAAAGATATCAAGAAATATTTTAGTAAGGGGAAAGTAAATTAAAAAGAACTCCTGCTGTATACTTTATTGCAAGATCAAGAAATCTTCAAAGTGTTCTCTAACATTCAAGAAAGCATCAACGTCAAACACTTGAAGAAAAACAGATCATGAGCATATTATATACATCAAGAAGAAGAAGCTCAAATCATAAGTTGAATCATAGTCATTGATTCAAGTCTCAACATTGATTTTATCTAAGGTTTTAGACTGTGAAATACCAAGAAGGTGTGAAGGACAGTTGAGATGCAGTCTGAAAGACTGTGTTTGTGATAAGCTGGTGAAGAGGCAATACAACGCTTCTAAGACTAGTGGTTCAAGCAGTTGCAGAGCAGAAATTCTACCTATTCTATAGTTGCTTAGATAATGAAGCTATAGAATAGCCAAGGACTATCAGTTTAAGACTTTTTGTAACCGAGTTACATCAAAGAGTTCTAGTGTAATTTTCCTCGTATCATAGGGGAAGAGAGGACGGACATGATTACACCACCTGGAACCACTATAATTCTTGTCTTATTTATTTTATGCATTTATTTATAGTATTACAATTTTTATTGCATCAGATCACACACTCAACAAACATAAGAAGCTGAATTAGCACAACATTGCATTTCAATTAGACAAACTGATAACTCAATTTTTATAAAAAAAAAAGGCTTTAACAATCCGCTGCCGGTTAACTCAGTTAAGCATAAGTCAGTCTTTACTTATACTCCACTAAGTTATCTTAACTCCGCACAATTTTAGATTTGGACTCAATCTGGTTTAAGATTCAGTTTTCGGGGAGAAGTTTATTCACCCCCCTAAACTTGTGTCAGCCTTTTCAAGGGACCAACAATTGGTAGCGTAGCAGTTCTTCCTTTTGGAAGTCATCCAAAGTTGTTTACTGCTTCGAGTCTTTAGCCAAAATAACTTACCATCACTTTTTTCCGATACCAACAATTGGTATCAGAGCAGAGCTTCTGTTCCAAAGAGATCCATAGCTGATTTTCGATAACAGTTTTTTTGCTTAAAGTAACCAGCCATCAGTTAATTGCGATACCAACAATTGGTATCGGAGCAAATCTTCTACTCTGAAGAGAACTCCGATTGAGCTTTATCAGTTTGAAGTAACTGGCCATCAGTTACTTCCGATAGTCTTCAAAGTTTTTCAAAACTGCATAATGAATACACAGCATCACCTTAGAAGCTTAATTAATTACTCATTTTTAAGATTTGATGAATACAAAAGCAAACTGCAGGCTCCTGTTGCTGATACTCAAGAAAAATTGATTGAGACATTTATTGAAGATTTGTCCACTACAGACACTGAAGGAAATGCTGAGTGCTACCCATAAGCTTTAGAGGAAATAATCATGGTTAAAGTGATGACGAAAACATACTTTTTGTAACTAATCTGATGTGCAACACTGTTGGATCAAGAAAAGACAAGCAGATAGTGGAAGATGAAGAAGCTAGAACTGAAAATTTTATCTATCGAACATCATGAGGTAAATGCTTCTACATCAAATTGTCACACTGCCATGAACAATCATAGAAATAAAATTTTCAATGAAAACCTGGACATACTCATAAAGGAATTAGAGAAAATTCAAAGGAATTATGAGAATGTCAAAAAGGAAAAAGAATGGTTGAAAGCTGAAGTTCTAAGATTGAATGCGGAGATTAACCTTATCAAGGCAAACAATGGACTCAAGGAGAATTGCTCAACTGATGAACTAACAGAGGTAATAAACATCACAGAATCATCAGTTGATCCATCTCCCAGTGTTCAGTTCAAATCAGGAAAACCATTTGAAGACAGAACTGGTTTAGGGTTTGACTGTCAACAGAATTCTAAGTTCAGACCTAGTACAACTGCACCTAAGTTTGTGGTTGCACAAAAGTCAGGAACTCAAAAAGCTGATAAGACTGTTAGAACTGACAAAAATTCTGCACAGCCTCAATTTAAAACTGAAAAATCTTTAAATTCACTACAACAAATAAGGCCTTTTGCGACACTTTATTAGTGGCATTTTGATAATTATCGTAGGTTTAACGGCATAAGCTACTAATTGCCACGAAAGTACAACATTTTTTGCCACATATTTCTTATGACACTAATTGCTGACGATTTACCGGCACTCATTTTTTATGTCACAAATGCATGGCATTTTTTGTGGTGGTTTGATGTTATGTCGCATAACACATGACACTTTCCCGACATTTCGTGATAATGCTGCAAAATTTTGTGTTAATATCAGGGAAATTTGAAGATATGTTGTCAAATGCATGACAATTTTCACCTTGCCATTTCTTACGCCTAAAAAACAACACTAGTTATGGTTTTTCATGAAATAAAATCAAACAAAACAAACGCGCATATATATATATATATATATATATATATATATATATATATATATATATATATATATATATATATATATATAGCCAAAAACTCGTGCATGATGCACGGGAATAAAAAAATCCAAAATATATATGTAAAAAAGAAACGTGGAAAATGCATTAGAAGTCTTGAGTAAAACAATATATTACAAATGCATATTTATGAGACGCTTGTAATAATGAACCGATTTGCAATAGATGCTACTAAAACAACATACCACACCAAAGAATTACTTTATTATATATATCAGATGCATTCCACCGTGGTACCGTGACCCTAACAAAAGCCCAGAAGTAGATCATGTACAGTCATGGTACTTTTTTTTAAAGGTTACAATAATGGTACTTGAAAGTAGAAAATGAAAATTAACTATAAAATAATTTATTATTTCCCCAACTTCAACATGTTCTTAAGTCAATTCAAATTACTTTTTATGTTATTTTATAGTTATAAGAATCTTTCTCCACAACCCAACCTCCAATACCGGATCACCAAGGGTGGATCTAAATATGTCACCAATCAAATACGACGCCACATCGATATCCCTCACTATTAAATGCTGTAGCTGCACGCACGTACTATAGTGTATTTGATGTGTGTTATGACAATATGATCAAATAATAAGAAATAGAGATTAAGAAAAAACTCATGCGGAAAGATTAATTTTAAATCCAAATAAGATGTAAAGGACGGCCTTTTCAATTTTTTTTTACCATATAAGCATTATGAATAACCCCAACCCACCAACCATTCCCCAACTTATCTCCCAAGTCCCAATTCCTCGTCCGCCTTTTATCTCCAAGCTTGCAATATGTATTCATCATCCAAACCATTTGGATTAGAGTAAACTGGTGATACACAATTTGAATCCATTCATTTGCACCGATGTTATAAATGGATGCTAGTATTTTGTGTCTTGTTTAAAACAAAACAGAAAAAGTTAAAATTGCATGAATTATACACTTCGAAATTGTAAAGCATATGCAAAAACCAAAATTCATACAATTATGCGCTTTATCTAATATTAAAAATTTTAAACTCATACTCTAACCAATCCAACTTTATAACACATTTCCTAATTACATGGTATGCTTTCACACTTTTACATTGTCTTTAATCTAGAAGGATTAATGTAGGCTTGATTTTGACTCGGTAACAACCAACTGATAGAATAACTATTTGCCGCAAAGGTATTGTGACAGCCCTCCTAGAAGTATTGTTTCTTTGCATTAACTGAAACAAATTATAAGGAAATAAAAAGAGAAAAAAGAAGAAGATTGTTTTTGCTAAAACGAAATGATAAGCTAAGGTATGTAATGAAAAAAAAAAAAACCAAAAAGATTTTGCACCAATGATGAAGGGAACGTGGTGTTTCATTGTTGTTGTTGTTTATTTTATTTATTTTTTAGTTACAGTTATTATTTCAGGAGGGTGTTTCATTAAAAAAAATGAGAGGAGAAGTTGCAACCCGCAAGTCGTTTCGGGTATCGTGTTTCATAATAAACAACCATGCTTAAAATGTAGAAAATTAAGACAACTTTGAATCCCCAATAAACGACTCACAATCTTGGATGACCTTGTCCATAGCTTTCTCAAAAGCAAGATTGTCAACCACATTATAGTTCGACTACACAAAGGGTTCAAGGGGACACAAATACGGTGTATCTACATAATACAAAAAAGAAAGATCATCGTTGTATATTTGTTTTAAAGATGCGAGTAAGTGCGTGAAGCAAACCAATTAATCTAAAAAGAACATCTCCTAATTAAATGGGAAGAAAAAAAAAACAATGAAGTTAAACAAAGAAATAAAATCTAATACGTATTCTCCACGACTTCAAATGTTGCACCCCTGGTACCAATGAAACAATTAAAAGGTGAATATATAAATGTAAGGTATAATGATAATATAGGATTTCTTTTATAACAAATATATCCACATACAACAACAATTTTCAAAATAAGTAAAAGAAACCGAAATTGAGATGCGTACGATGTCGGCTCTAGGTCACCTTCAAATGATAGCACATGTCGGGATTGAAACTTCATGCCAAAGATGCTTACTAAATCATTGTTTGATGTGTATTGCTAAATCATTGTCTGATCATAAGAACACAAAACAAATCAAAACAAACAACATATATGCATTGCTCGATACCCACCTTCATGTCGGCAACCTCTCAAAGTCATCATAAGAAAACAAAACAAACAACATATCGGCACTGCTAAATCATTGTTTGATCTGCAATTATCAGGAAATCAAAATGCAAATAGTCCCCTCCGTAAATGGCTTACATACCTCGACAGCGATGTGCAGCTCCTTTCACCACATTAAGGAATCTTATTCTACTTCTTTGCGACTTCCACCAAAAATAAACTCTCACAGTCGTCATTCACTACCTCTCATTCTGAGATTAATTAATAAACATGAACATTAAAGTGAAAATGGTAATACAATACTCTAGACGTCTAAATTACATAAAAAATTATACGAAAAAGATCAATACCTGGAAAACCAGGTACAATTAAACTAAGGAACCATGGAGTTGTCGACGCTAAATTGTTTTTTCTTGAAATTCGGTGGCGATGATGATCGTTATAACCCAATAGAAAATGCCGTGGCGCGTAAACTTTCGAAGTAAAGAAAAATAAGCACAAATAAATACATAAATTATGAGAAAATCACTCCAAATTGCAGAATGAAAACAAATACTTACTTAGAGTATGGAGGTTATTTTCAACCATTGCAGATAAGAAAGAATCAACTGCATGAATCCAAAAATGTAGGCGCACCTGAAAGTTGTTTCACAGTAAAAAAAAATAAAATAAAATTAAAATTAACAACAAATCATAATAATCAAAACACCACCTTAGCTTGGTGTATATAGTAGCATGTTAAAGTGATCCTTTCTAATAAATAAATAAATAAAAACACCACCTCAGACTCCAACCTCAATTTAGCTTCCAACATTGAATCAAAACAACACCCCAAAGGGGCATAATTGTTATTCATGTTCGTAGTGTCATTTTTCAGGTGTCCCAAATATCATTGCAGCATAGCAGCATACATGTAGAGCACTTCAATGCCACCGGCTATACCTAGAAAATAATACTTCACACATAAATGAGAACTTGGATTATAACAATAATATAAAGATACCTTTCATTTGTGGATATTCAACTCCTCTGGCAATTTACAGTTCTGCAAGCCTATTAATGTTATTAAAGCCAAATAGATTTCCAAGGAATCAAATCCATATCATGCACATTGAGACTTACATTTAGAAACTTCATATTGCCGTCGGACGCCGTGTTCACAAAATTTGATCTGCGTTTGAATCTGCCATGTTGTTTGTGTTATGAATGATCTCCTCTGCAACCGCAAGAATTGATATAGTAGCATCCGAATCTCAACTTTAAGAAAATCTGAAATTTGAATCAAAGAAATGGTTTTACAGCGTTAGTAATGGCTACCAGATACTATCGATATAAATCACCTCTAGAAACTTTTAGATGTCATTCCCTCCGCACCTCCAAATTCTGATCGGACTGCTCATCTGTGGAATCCCTTCACATCTCTAAATTCTGCTAGTTTGATAGACCAAGAGAAAAGAAATTTACCGAATGAGAGAATCCAAAAGGAATGAGAGATGTGCGGAAGCGGTTGCGAAGATATCAGATGAGCGTTTATCGGAAAATTGAAAAGAGACGGTCACATACGGGAGTAGCCGGAGAGATATCAGAGAATCAATCAATGAGATTTTTTTCAACAGAATCAATAGGATTTTCTGTTGTTTTATTTTTACTTTTTTTTTTTCCTTTTTTCCCAGCGGGTATAAACCGGGTCAATTGGCAGGTCTGGGTTGAAATCCCGGGTAATTGGGCTAAATTGCTTCCTATATATATATATATATATATATTCTTAAATTAGAGGGGTCACTTGTACACAGTCATCCTCTACCTCCATTCGTATCAGAGGTTGATCAAATAATTTTTTCAGCGTTGTCACCAGACTGTAAAACTATATTTTTTTCTCTAAAAATATTATTCCAGCAGGGTCATCGGAGCTAAAACTAAATTTTTTAACAACAAAATTACATCGTTTTAAAACTAAAAGAAAATTTTCGAATCTCAGTGCGGTCACGCGACCTCTAGAATGAATAGATCCACCACTAATTCGTATGAGTAGTAAACCTAATTCCCAAGCTGAGATTTTGTTATATAAGTTGTTTGATCAAGTTTCTTGGTTAAATTGGTTGAGATTCATTTTTTTTAGCTGCCGTTATTTATTTAGTTAGTGGATAAAAAACTACTGTCTTTAAATAAAATAAAAAACTATTTGCAATTGTCAATACTACCGCTAAATTAAATTGGGAAGTTTCTTTAAGGGGGGTTCGATCAGTGTACCTGAAGGTCCAAAACGACACCGTGCACCACTGTGCTAAGCAGTATTTTATACATTGTGAGGTAATATTAGATAAATAATTAAATTTTGTTGTGTTTAATGACAAATATTATAAATATATTTATTTAAGAAGCTTATAACATTGATCTAAAAAACACGCCTAGAGTATATATAACAGTCAAAATGGAATGAATAATTTTATGTTAATTTTTTTTTTTGAGGGAATAATTTTCTTTTTTATTTTTATTTTCATGTTTTATAAGTGTATCATTTATAAATATTAGGTAGGAATGAAATAAAAATAAACAACTTATTATATGTATGTTATTAAAGCATTTATATACTTACAATACTACTTTTTTTTAACACTATAATGAATTTCAATTAAAATCAAATCGTTTTACATATATATATATATATATATATATATATATATATATATATATATATATATATATATATATAATTTTTTAAATTTTTTTTAATTTTTTTAAAATTTTTTTTTTGCTTAAAAACCCCGAGATCGAAAACCCACTGGTCCGACTAATCTAGAATTCGGCCCGGGTGGTTGTACATATATTAATAAATTGCATAAGTAATAAAAATATATCAAATTCACGTTAAACAATATCATGAACATGAGTTTTTTTTAATTTCTTTTTTCTTTTTTCCCCAAAGCAATATAATTTTTTATCACTGTAATTTGCATGGCTGAACTTGAAAGTGAACTTCTAATTAGCCCGATCAACCAAAGAAACTTTAATCAGGTTAATTACATATTAAATTGACGGTCGATCAAGCTTGATCGATCAACCACAAACATTATAATTGGCTCAACTAAACGTCGAATTGACGATTGATCATGGAATTTTTTTTTTTTTAAACTCAGAAAAAGACATACATTAATGAAAGTTACAGTATATCATCATTTACGGCTTGACGAAGCCAAACAGGAAAAGAGGATGTCCAAACGACATCGCTTTTTACATTTTTAACAAACCGGGCTAACTCTTGTTGAGTTATCTCAAACTTATAGCCCGTGAAAACTCGATCAATCACTATAATAGGTTAATCGAACATAAAAATGATGCACGATCAAGCCCAACCAACCTCAACAATGTAAATAGGTTAACTTAACCTTAAATTGATGATGAATCAAACCCAAGCAAACAAAACACTCTAAACGGATTAAGCAAACCTTAAATTAATAGTAGATTGAGCCTAATCGACACTAAACAGTGTAGCCGGGGTAAGTGAACATCAAATTGATCTCGATCAACCGGATCAAACCTAAACATTGTAAATGGGTTATCTAAACCTCAAATTGACGGTCGATACAACTCGATCAACCGAAACATAGTAATCAGGTTAACTTAACCTTGAATTGATCACCGATCAAGCCTAATCAACCCCAAACATTCGAATTGGGTAACATGGACATCAAAATTGATGTTCGCTCAAGCCTAGTCAACCACAAAACTGTAACTCAGTAAAACGAACCCTAAACTGACGGTCAATCAAGCCTAATCAACCATAATCTTTGTAATTGTGTTAGTTGAACTTCATTTTGAACTTTTATTAAGCCTGATTAACCAGAGACACTTTAATTAGGTTAACTAAACATCAAATTGACGTTGATCAGGTTTGATCAACCACAATCATTGTAACTGGATGAGCTGAACGTTAAATTGATGACCGATCAATCCTGATCAACCATAAACACTCTAATTCGGCTAACTAAACCTAAAATTGATTCTACGTCACCTAAACATTGTAATGGGTTAAGTAAACATCAAATTGATTGTCGATCAAGCCTGACTAAGCTCAACAATATTATCAGGTTAACAAAACCCTAAATTAACGGATAATCAACCACAAACTCCATCAATGCCAACACAAACTCCATAAATGGGTCATGATAAGTATAAGTGAAATAACTATTATTACGTAGAACAATTTAACTATAATGCATGGTTGTTTGAGTTTATTTTATTTTATTTTACTTTACGATTTCATTAAAAAACCTTATCATCATTTATATATTGTGTTGTAAGGTAAATATATATATAAATATTTTTATTTTATTTTATTTTATTGAGCAATCCGGCTAGGGAAATAAATTTCTGCTCTGTATTTTTGTAAGATAAACTATGAGTGGATAGAGGAGGACCAACATTTACACTACGTGCCATACAAATGTTGTGAGATTCACGGCAATTAAAATTAGTGTTGGTAAATTACCATTTAAAAAACCACGTCAAATGGAACGAATGCCGGTATAGTGCCACAAACATGTGTCACTCTAGATGAAAAGTGTCGACAAATTTGCCTCAAATTATGTGTGGCAATGAAAATAAGTGTCGTTTCAATGCCACAAAGTTATGTTCGTCACAATAATCAAGTGCCGGAAAAACTATCGTAAAACATTCTGAAACATTAGAGAAGTGTCAGCAAAGTTCCACAAATAAAACATGCGTCACTTTGACTATATGCCATAATTTCGCCCCAAAAACTTCCCGGTAAAACAACAAACTGCCGCAAAACATTGCCGACACCAGTATTGACGACATTTAAATAACCGCCATTTTATGTGCCGGGATTACTTTTTCCGGCGCTTATTTTCTCTTTCTCGGCATTTATTTTGTGCCGTAAAAAGCCAAAAGTGTTGTAGTTAAAATCAGCCAGTGGCAAACCGCAAACTAAAAAATTCTACAGAAAGAATCAGAATGTTGGAAAGGGCAGAACTGATCAGAGATCAACTAAAGGGACATTCAAGTCATATCCATCAAAGAATGATAATCATTTATGGAGTAACAGATTCGGGGGAAATGAAGACTCTTTCATACTGATGAAGATTGGAATGCACCTATGATCAATAAAAGATCATATCAGTTTCACAAAATGGATGAACAAAAGACTGTTAGACCAAAACAACAAAATTTTGTGAAAACTGACTTTACTCGGTCAAAATATCAAGAAAGGTATAAGGCTAAAATTAACAAGTCATCCAAGAATTACAGAAATTCAACAACTAATCAAAAAGGACCAAAACAGACATTGGTACCAAAAATCTCTCAATTTGTTTTGCAGGAGAAAATCAAAGCTGAGAGAATTGAGAACCTGTAATTTTCAAAACTGAGTTTTGGAATTGACCAAAAGGAAAACTGATTCAAGTATTGGATAAGATCAAGATGAACCCTTACAGCTGAAGATACACTGTATCTACTGCATTTACTGATACAAGCTACGGATGACAAAAAAGTTGTTACCTATATTGATCTCAACTGGTCATCTTCTCCACTCTCTATCATTTTTGCAATCTCAACGCCAGATGTGACTTACGAAAATAACTCTTAAAACCCACTCAAAACATTCCAACTTCCTCATCTACTACCTATAAATATTCTCGTATTTTTCACATAAATTCTTCACACTCAGTTTTTATATTATCCCTCAATTAATCTTTTTCTCCAATCTTCAAATTTCTCCAGTTTCAATTCAACCTTCAGAAATCATGACTTTTACGAGTGTTGAACCTGGAATGATCATATCACTTGGTCAATATATTGCAAGATACACATATCAAACACTAGCCCAGAAAATCACAGGGAAAATTCAAAAAATCAAAGGTCTGAAGCAAGTGTTTAACATCAATCTGAAGAATGTATGTCTGGACAACATCGGCGACTTCTATGAGTTCGGGAGCAAAAGCATAGAAAATGAGAAGATCTTTACCTACATAACCCAGGTCAATAAGAAAGAAATCAATGTCACTGAAGATCTTATTGCAGATATATTTGGCTTCAAGAAATCTGGATACTCTTCAGCGTTTAAAGTGACTAAAGAAGAAATGGAAAAGTTGTGGAAAGTCATCGCAATCAAGGAAGACTCAAATTTGTTGCTATCTGGAAGTACAAGTATGCTCAAGCCAGAATTCAATTTTGTCACCAAGATGCTCGCAAATTGTCTAATTTGAAATGCATTCAATTTCAGCAATCTTTCTGGCACCAAGATAGATTTGTTGTATGTTATCTGGTTTGAAGTAGATTTCAATTTGCGGAGATATATTTTGGACCAATTGATAGCACAATCTTCTGATGTGCCCAAGAAGAAAACTGACGGGAAGAAAGGATGATTTTTAACATAAGAAGACTCAAGCAATATTGGCTCAAAAGATTATTGACCACCTCGGTATTGCAAGAAGAAAGAAAACTGCAATTATAGATGGCAAAATTGCAACTAAAGAAGAAAAATATGGGAAGCGGAAAGCCGAAGGTTTTAAGGCTGAACCTAAAAAGAAGAAGAAAAGATCATCCAAGAAAATGAAAACCGGAGAGGAACTGGAAGATTTTGAAAGACTAAAGGAAAATAAGAGAAAACAGGAAGAATTGGAAAAATCCAGCACTGTGGTAATTGCTAAGAAAATCATGGAACCTTCACCAGCAAAATCTGCTACCTCAATTGCTGAAAATCAAGCAAAGAAACCCAGAGCTGAGGAAACCGCCACTAAACCAGTCACCACTGAGAGAGAAGCTGTTGTTGAAGAAGGAACAGTTCCGTCAGTGCCAGAAGCTGACACTCTGGGGCAACATACCTTGAGATCTAAGTTTGATGATGAAGAAACTGACAATGAGGAAGAGCTGATTGGATCAGAGATCTTGACCATGCTCAATTTAAATGCTAAGTCTAAATCAACTCCACCAAAATCAGCGTCTAGACTTGAGTATGAGGAATCAATTAGAGAATTGAAAGCCTCTCAATAGCAAGAAAAAGAATTTTGTGAAGTAGAATCTGCACCAGTACAAGTCATCACTCTGGATGAGCTCGTTAATGAAGAAGAAGTTGACAAGAAAACTGATGATAGTGAAAAATGGAAGAATCCAGTTTTTTAACTTGCAATTGAACCTGTCAAGGAATCGGTTGTTGAACCAAGTGAGACTCAGGCAACTGAATTAAGAGAAAACCCTGATCAAACAGCTGAACCTATGGTTGTAGTTGAGCCTATAGCTTAAACTGAACCTTTATCGGAAAAAGAAGTTGTTGCTAAAGAGAAAATGGAAACTGAGCAAGTTATCTCAGTCCCAGTAATTGAAGTTGAATTATCCGTCATCTCAGTTGTTGCTGAGGGGGGACCCAGCAAAACTAAAGAAGAGAAAATTGAACCTGAGAAAGTTGAGACTCTATCTGAATCAAATCCAGAGATTCCTAGAGATATTGAAGAGATCAGAACCCAGCTGAACCATTTGTTGATGTTGGGAAACTGATAGAGGCTGACTGTATAAGACTTGATGCTTATCAACATTGGAAGTTTAGCTCAATCCCAAATCAAAGAGGTCAATTAGAAGAAATGAAGATCATAGAGAAATGGGTTTTTGACCTATACAATATCAGTCATCTATCTCAACTATTCAAAATTGAAGAATTTCTGAGCACGGGTTACTCATTAATCCAGAACAGTTACTTGAAGAAGCATGCTGGAAAGGAAAGTTCTAAGTCTAAGAAGGATGGCAATGACGACGATGATGATTCATAGGGAGATCCTAATTTACAAAAAATGATTCTCGCCTCACTCCAAGAAAAAGAAACGGCAAAAGATGCTGTTGAATATTCTGATGAAAATAGCACTAAAAGAAGTAGTGATTCGGACTCTGAGACTCAGTTTGATTCTGATAATGAAGAAAAAGAAGAATATCATTCTCCGACTAATAGTAGTGTGCTTGAAATAGCAAAAGCTGAAGCTGACCAAGCAAAAGCTGACATTGCTAAAGAAGAAACTGATGATAAGTCACCAGTATGAGAAACTGAGGATTTCAAAGAAAAGCTGAATCAAATTTCTTTTACTCCTCTCAAAGAAATAAAGACAGCTGAGATTGTTGCAAGCAAGTCTCGGATTGAAGCTGAGAAAGTACCTGGAGATGAAAAGGATAAAACTGAAGAAAAGAATGTTGAATCTAAAATGAAGTGCCTACATATGCTGAGACCGTCAAATTATACTTTAATGAGCTTGTGAGAATTCAGAAAGTTGATCTAAGTGTTTTTGGGAAAGTGTTAAAATCCATGGAGGAAAACAAACATGAAAGAGTCAACTTGGAAATGAGATTGAGCAGTGTCAAAGAGGATTGCCACAACACTTTGATCGAAATTCACAAAACTACCATTGAAACCGATGCGAGGAAAACCGAGACACAAGGAAGATTGTAAGGCATTCTCAACAATGTGGTTGAAAAATTGATTCTACTGGAGAATGCAATGAAAGACTCAGTTGTTGCACAGACTATATTGGCATCAAATCAGCAGCACCTGAATTCTTACATCAGGAGTTTGATCAATAAAGATGATGTCAATAAGGGGGAAAGTCTGGACTCTATTAAAAGTCAATGCACTTGATATGCCAAAAGTTCTTGAAAGCATTGATAAGAAACTGGTCGAAGTGAAGAAAGCCAAAGGAGACATGTCTGCTGAAGAGATGGAGCTGATTGCAAAGTTCTCAGAACCAACTGAGAAGAGACTTGGTCTAGATTCACATCTGTATAATTTTTTCAGATAGCTACCTACACAGGAAGGTGAATCAAGGGAACAAGCCTTAGAAACTTTTTTGAGCATGGAGAAGATTCTTGTGCACTACTGGCACAAACTGAGTAAATGGGAAAGAAATGGTTCTCTAGATAAGGTTTCAGAAAAAGTTGAAAAGACTGAACTTGAGTTCGTTCAAGACTTACTGAAAACAACACATGTGAAAGATTAAGGAGAACAGTATTCGTATTTGCTGTATTGTTCAAAAGCAAGTTTATCATCAAACATAGCATGAAAGATTCATGGAACATATAGGCAAACATTCATGGAATCGAGAGCACGACAACAAATGCTGCAATGAGAGAAATTGTTGAAATCTATGACAGGTAGACAAGTGGAGCTAATCAAGGGATAGAAAAAGAAGCTAGAACTTAGTTTCTTTTCCTATATTTGTATTCTAATACTATGTAACTCATTTCATCAATAAAATCTCAATTTCTCGGTTCTTTGTGTTCGTTATTTTATTTTGTCCTTATCTTTTTGCATTGCTTTTAAGGAGGGTATTGACATCATCAAAAAGGGGGAAATTGTTGGAAATAAAATTTATGTTTTGATGATGATTCATTAATTATTTTAATAAACCCATTGATGAAGTGTCATAACTAGCTGTTATAGTGCAAAGCAAAAAAGATGTCTAGAAATCAATGTATAGGATTTATTAGTCTGATATTTGTGTAGTTAAATCAGACAAGCACATCAATAGTTCTAGGATCAAAACTGAGAAAATGAGAAACTGACTTGATTGTACTAAGAACACTGAGTTTACAACTGAAGTTATATCGGTTCATTAAACTGACTCAGAACACACCAATTGAAGAACTGAAGTAGGTAAGTTCGCTGAGGGACACAGACTCGGTTGACTTATCTAGAAGAAGGCTGGGGGCACAAACTCAGTGGATGAAGAACTGAGAGACCCAGACTCAGTTATTGGAGAGTGAAGAACTGAGGGTTCAAACTCAGTTATGAAGATTTAAGCCGTGACTATAAAGATAGAATTCAGGCAAGATTGTGATGACCTGAATTGACTTTATAGATCTTGAAGAAGACCTAAGATACATAAGGACAATGATATCTTAGCTGATTTTTGAATTATGGTGTATTTTGATTAAGTCAATTATAATCAGATGAAGAATAGAGTACTGAGCTTTTTGAAGAAGAGTAAAAAATCAATTAATGCTCTTAAGCTGAGAACTGACTAAATCATATGAGGCAAGTTTTCATGCTGAGGTCAAGAAAAACTGAAGGAGAATCTACCGTTATAAAGTAAGCATTTTTATTGGTTGCACTAAATTGTCGAAATGGACGCAAACATTCAACAGAATAAGCAGGACCACCAACGGATACAGGGATTCAAATTTAAATATTCAAATTCATCTAACCGTGGGAGAAACCCTATAAATAGGTCACTTCTACCTCAAGAAGAAGTGTGGAGTTTGATATATGTTAAATTTATGACAAATATTTATCATATTTTATACATATTATTGATTAATTTTATCTAAATATCTTAAAAGATAGTAAAATAACTTATAAAAAACTAATAAATACAAATAAATAACTTAATACAAATTATAACTTTTGTTATCAGATTTACCTGTGGTTTTGTTGTTTTTAAATTATGCAGGTATTATGTGATACAAAGTAGCAGAATCGGAATCAAATTATACAAAAATCTGATCAAGTGGCAGAAATCTGACAAATCCGGCGTAGGCCGGAGGGGACCGGTTCACGCCGGATTATTTGATAATTACCCCATGTTACCCATGTGCGTCTGACACAAGGCACTCAAATTTGGTTAATCCGGCGAACGCCGGATCAGTCTCGGCGAACGCCGGATCAGTCTCGGCGCACGCCGGATCAGTCTCGGTGCACGCCGGATCAGTCTCGGCGCACGCCGGACCTGAAATCTCAGCCTATAAATACCCTCATTTATGAGGTGAAAAAAGAGAGGAGGAGTACCAATATATATATCTCTATCATTATATTTTCTTATCTACTCTCTGTAAATATTATTTCGGTAGGCATTCTACCATAAAAGTAGTAGTAGTAGTATTGTTGTAATAGCTAGAATAATTATTGAAGATTGTTGATTTCATCACTGTTGTTACATTCAGAGGACAAGCCCCTTCAACAATTTTAATCGGTAATATTCTATGGTTATCATATTTGTTGTTTTTTTACAATTTTTTATAATAGTAATAATGTATGTAGGCTAATTATACAACTAGCCAAGACATGTAATTGAAATATGTTTCTCTTTTAGGGAAATGGATGATGACTATGTTAAAAATATGATAAAAAATTGAATATGATGAATCTCTTTCTACTTGAACTAATTAACAGTCTATATTGACGTAATTAACCAGTATGGACAGAAACATAACCTAATCATGAACTGACTAGAGACGTTAGGGTATGAGAAAAGGGTAGAAAGACTGGAAGGTAAAATTGGCCGTCTGACAAACGGAACCCTCTTTCTTATCCAGGGATAGAATATTTATACTCGAGAGATTATCATGTCAAATCATTAGGTTTAATTGCGGTTTTACCAAGGAGGAGGCATAGAACGAATTCGTGCACTCGTATGAGGGGAATTTGTTAGCTGAGGAGTATACCGTTTCACATAATCAATAACACTTTAAAACAAGAAGTTTGATCACATCCATTGAACTAAAAGAGATCATAATTCAATTACATTGTCTTGGTTAGTTCTTCTTAAATATCTATTATATTGGTATCTATATCTATATAAATATCTACTTATTTATCATATGAATAACTCTAATTGGTAAGAATTGCGACTTAGATCAAGATACTAATAGCTAATTGGTGTTTAACCACATTTTAAATTACATTTTCATTTTCCCTGAGGGATACGATCTTGATTCACCAGACTAGACTACAATTTGACCCGGTACACTGCCGGTAAGATTGGACACCCAATTTTAGCCGATCAAGTTTTTGGCGCCGTTGCCGGGGAAAGCGACATTAATTTATTATGTCTATGGTTACTACTTGCATTAGCTCAAAACTCTTGAGAATAAGTCAACACTTTTCGTGATCTCATTTCTACTTTTGTTTTTTTTTTTTGGTACTTACCTCATTGGTAAGTAACCACTTTTACTGTTTTCGTGTTATTTCCCATTTTTGTAGTTGATGACCCGAAGCGGTAAGGCCCCACTTACTCCTTATAAGCCCGATATAAATACTTACGAAAGACAGTTAAGAGGAGAAAATCGACGTGGCCAAACCAGCCAAGGACATCTTGGAGGCATATCTCCCCAGGAATCATCAACTCGAGGTACGGGAATGGCCGAGGCCAATGAAGAAACACCACCTGAACAAGGGCTTGTTCATGCCCAAGGACATGGACAAAACCTCAATAATCTTAATCCACCGTTACAAAATCCTCCACCGCCACCACATCTCAACAACCAGAATCCCAATAATCGGAATAACCAGAACCGAAATCAGAATAATCATCATATTAATAACCCACCAAACCCAAGACCGATCTGTGATCAGACCTTGAGAAGAAATGAAACTAACAATCCAATTCGTTTACCTAATGATGGAGCAAATAATTTTGAAATAAAATCCCATCTTTTTGGTTTGATTGACACACGAGCTCAATTTCTTGGTGAAGATGACGAAGATCCGCATCATCACCTATATCTTTTTGAAGAATTGTGCAACACTGCCAAGAGCCAAGGTGCTCATCGTGAATTGACAAGGATGTCAATGTTTCATTTTTCATTGAAAGGAAGGGCTAGAGACTGGTTTATGTCGCTCCCACATCATTCGTTGACAAGCTGGCACGACATTCAAACTGAGTTTCTAAAACAATATTTCACTCCAGGTAGGAATTTGGAATTAAAATTCGAAATTGCTAATTTTAGACAAGGATCCGAGGAAACACTTGGAAATGCGTGGGAAAGATTTAAAAAGTTGTTAAGAGCTTGTCCCGATCATGGTTACTCTCTTGACATGCAAATTCAACTTTTCTGTCGAAAATTAAGAAAGGACTCACGTGCCGATGTTGATCATGCATGTGGAGGCTCTTTAATGATGAGTGAAGCACAAGTTGTCTACGATGCTATTGAAAAAATTTCTAAGAATAACCGAATGTGGGAAACCGCTTCTAGTACGAGAAAAGTAGCATTTGTAGGTGAATCTACATCAAACTCAGAAGTTTTAGCACATCTGGAAAATCTTAGTAGAAAGTTTGATGGCTTACAAGGAAACAAGAATTCTGGCTCAGAAGGGAAGTTATCAAATGAATATTCGAATGATGGTATGAGAAATAATTACAATGGAATAGAAGAATCTGAAGAATATTCTAGGGAAGAAGTAAGTTTTCTGCAACAGCATAGGAATCTGAATAATGCTTATTCAAACTCATTCAATGCCATTAAAAGAGACCATCCTACCTTTCGTTGGTCTGAAAACCCTAGTAAGCAAGGACAACCACCCTATCCAACTCAATACAAAACCTCGTACAATAGTCAAAACCAAAGTTACCAGGGAAATTCATCGAATCAAAACCATCAATCACCACCCGCATTATACCCACAACACACCACGCAAAGTATACCAAGCTTACTCAAAGTTCAACTCAAATTTCGTAGAAGGAGTTGACAAGTGGGAAAAATTAATGGAAAATATGATGGGTGTAATGTCTACCCAAGCTCGAATATGGAAACCATGATGACTTCTATAGAACCGTCACTAAGGATATAAGTACTTTGAAAACATCCATGAGTGGGCATGACACGAGAATGAGAACTATAGAGGCATCGGTACGTAATATGGAAGATCACTTGAGTAGAGAAGGAGAACGAAAAAAAGAGACCTCCGGGAGGATTACCTAGTAATACCGAAAGAAACCCGAGAGAGGTGAATGCTGTTATTACCCGAAGCAGAAAGATATGTGGAAGTAACGGAGTAGAAAACTCAGGAAACAATGAAGTAGAAAATGATTTGGATGATAAATTCGAAAAGGACTTAGAAATCAAGGACGAACCAGAATTCAGTAAAGAAGAAGAAGAAATCATTGATGATTTCTTAAGTCATAATAATCATGTTGAAACCGAAATAGAAGAAGAAGAATGGATCAAAGTCCCGAGAATACTGAAAAATCCAAGGGCTAGCGATCTACGGACCTTATTCAATGAACATGTTAGAAAGGATGAAGTTACTGATAGTACAGACCAAGTAGGGAGTAGCAATACCCCAACAGAACAAGTAAAGAAGAATTTTGAACAAATTTCAAAGAAGATAGTGCAGGATCATGACACATGGCGACCACCAAATGCTCAAACATTTAAGGAGGCATCACTATCTAAGGAAAAAGGTAAGGAAAGCATGACTCCAACCCATAAATTTATTGACATTGAGTCTTTACCTTACCCACCCAGGGATCAAATTAAAAAGTTGAAAACGGATAAAAAGTATGCACGTTTCCTTGATACATTTCGTCATCTGAATGTCAATATTCCTGTCATAGAAGCGCTAATCAATAAGCCTACTTACGGCAAGTTTCTTAAGGATATTCTCTCAAACAAAAGACGTTTAGAAGAATATGAGAACATCTGCCTTAATGAGGAATGTTCCGCAAGATTACAAAGACAAGCTTCCTCCTAAACTAAAAGACCCGTGTAGTTTTACCATCCCATCCGAGATTGGGGGTTTTTTGTTTAAAAAGGTACTCTGTGATCTCGGAGCTAGCATTAATCTTATGTCCTATGAGGATTATAGGAAACTCGGAATAGGAAAACTTAAAAACACCGAGATGACTCTCCAGATGGCAGATAGATCTATTAAACGTCCCAAAGGAGTCATCGAAGATGTATTAGTTAAGATAGATAAGTTTTACTTTCCAGTTGACTTTGTAGTCATGGAAATGGAAGAAGGATTTTCAGCACCTCTTATTCTAGGTCGACCATTTCTAGCTACAGGAAGAACTCTTATCGATGTCCAAAAAGGCGAATTAATTTTAAGAGTCAATGAAGATGAAGTCACCTTTAATATCTTTAAAGCTATGAAGCATCCATACAAATCGCTAGAATCATGTTCATTCATAGAAAGCATATCTTCTATGTATATGAACGATGCTGAATCGTAGAATTTTGAAGATAAGCTCGAAGAATGTTTAGCCTTATCTATCTATGAAGGAGACAGCCAAGAAATGAAAGAAATCATTTTTTTATCTCGACACCGGAAGTTCTTTTGAGAAACGTCCATGGCATCGTTATTTAGATTTAGAACTGGATGGCCCAGTATTGAAACCTTCGGTAGAAGAGCCACCAAGGAATCTGGAATTAAAACCTCTCCCTTCGAATCTCAAATATGCCTTTCTTGAAACTGATAATTTGCTTCCTGTTATTGTTTCATCATCATTAACCAAGTCACAAGAAGATCAGTTGTTAAGAATGTTAAGACAACATAAGAAAGCGTTTGGATGGACAGTGGCAGATATTCAAGGAATAAGTCCTGAGATTTGTGTACACAAGATCATCTTGAATGAAGAAGCCAAACCGTGTATCCAACCACAACGCCGTCTCAACCCGAATATGCAACAAGTAATCAAGAAAGAGGTTATTAAGCTCCTAGAAATGGGGATAATCTTTCCCATATCCGACAGTGAGTGGGTAAGTCCTACCCAAGTAGTGCCTAAAAAGGGCGGATTCACGATAAAGGAAAATGATAAACACGAATGGATTCCAACAAGGGAAGTCACAGGATATAGAATGTGCATAGACTTCCGCAAACTGAATGAGCATACCAAGAAAGACCATCATCCACTTCCGTTCATCGTACAAATGTTGGAACGGTTAAGTGGACATAAATTTTATTGTTTCTTGGATGGTTATTCAGGTTATTTACACATATTTATTGCAGCAGGAGATAGAGAGAAAACGACTTTCACGTGTCCATATGGAACTTTTGCTTATAAAAGAATGCCATTTGGATTATGTAACGCACCAGCTACGTTTCAGAGATGCATGATGGCAATATTTTCAGATATGGTAGAAAAGTTTTTGGAAATCTTTATGGATGACTTTAGCGTTTTTGGAGATTCTTTTGAAGAATGTCTTCTACACTTGGAACGTGTGCTTAAACACTGTGAAGACACAAACCTAGTTTAAAATTGGGAAAAATGTCATCTAATGGTATCAGATGGTATTGTTTTAGGTCATCGAATTTCTGAAGAAGGTGTTGAGGTAGATAAAGCCAAAGTTGAAGTAATTAAAAAGTTACCTCCACCAGTAAATCTGAAAACTCTGAGAGGATTTCTTGGACATGCGGGTTTCTATAGAAGATTTATTGCAGATTTTTCGCGCATAGCGAAACCTCTCAGTCATTTGCTTGAAAAAGAAGTACCATTTAAGTTTGATGACAATTGTATGGAAGCATTTGAAGCTTTAAAAGCACGATTGGTAACTGCACCAGTACTAGTGGCACCAGATTGGAACTTACCGTTTGAACTTATGTGTGATGCAAGTGATCTGGCAGTCGGAGCTGTTCTAGGTCAGCGCCATAACAAAGTACTTAAGGCAATCTACTATGCATCCCATACTTTAAACACGGCCCAACTTAACTACGCCACCACGGAAAAGGAACTGCTAGCTGTAATTTTGCCTCAGACAAATTTCGATCGTATCTCATTGGTTCTAAATTAATTGTTTATACTGATCATTCAGCATTAAAATACTTGTTAAAAAAGAAAGATGCGAAGCCTCGTCTTCTTAGATGGATTCTGTTACTTCAAGAATTTGACATTGAAATTAAAGATAAAAAGGGCAGTGAAAACTTAGTGGCAGACCATTTGAGTCGTATGGAGTTTGAAGAAAGAAAAGAAGGAAGACAAGAGATCAAAGATTCATTTCCAGATGAACAACTCCTCATGGTTGACTCTCCTCCAAGAATGCAACTGGTTAAAACTGGTAATTTATCCAAAGAAAGCTCGCCATGGTTCGGTAATATTGTTAATTACTTTACATGTGAGTATATTCCATCTCATTGGACATGGCAATAGAAAAAGAAGTTCTTTTATGATCTAAAATTTTACTATTGGGAAAAACCGGATCTTTTTCGAAAATGTTCGGACGGTATAATTAGAAAATGTGTGCCCAATAATGAGATTTTAAGTATACTATCCTTTTGCCATGATCGTGAGGCTGGAGGCCACCATGGAGGGTGGAAAACCGCTTACAAAGTCTTGCAATGTGGGTTTTACTGGCCTACTCTATATAAAGATGCACAACACTATGCAAGGGTTTGTGAATCGTGCCAGAAATGGGGAAATATTTCCAAAAAGCACGAGATGCCTCTCCAACCTATTTTGGAATGTGAATTGTTTGATGTCTGGGGTATTGATTTTATGGGCCCCTTTCCTCCATCGTTTGGTAAGAAATTCATCTTAGTGATGGTCGATTACGTATCCAAATGGGTAGAAGCTGAAGCTCTTCCCACTAATGATTCTAGAGTAGTGTTAAAATTCCTTAAAAAGAATATATTCACGAGATTTGGCACTCCTAGGGCTATCATTAGTGACCAAGGATCACATTTTTGCAATCGTCCATTTACAAATTAAAATTAATTGAGAAGTATGGTGTAAAACATAAACTTGGTACACCATATCATCCACAAACTAGTGGACAGGTAGAAGTATCTAATAGAGAAATAAAAAGAATCGTGGAAAAAACTATAGAGTCAAATCGTAAAAACTGGGCAGAAAGACTAGATGATGCATTATGGGCATATAGGACAGCCTTTAAAACACCAATTGGTTGTTCTCCCTATAAATTAGTTTTTGGTAAATCTTGTCATCTCGCTGTTGAATTAGAACACCGAGCCTTTTGGGCTATTAAATTTCTAAATTTTGATCCGAAAGCTGTTGGTGATTATAGATTACTTCAGTTAACAGAACTGGATGAGTTTCGTCTCGATGCTTATGAAAACGCTCGAATCTACAAGGAACGCACGAAATCTTTCCATGATAAGAGGATCTATCGTCGTGAGTTTCATGTAGGTGATCGAGTACTCTTATATAATTCGCGTTTGAAGTGGTTTCCAGGTAAGCTTAAATCAAGATGGACAGGTCCATATGAAGTAACAAAAATCTATAAGTCAGGAGCTGTAGAATTAACAGATGGATACACGACTTTTATGGCCAATGGCCACAGAGTGAAGTTGTTTGTAAAGGAAGAAGGAATACCTCTAACAAGAGAGGTTATGTACCTTAGCGACCCTCCAACAGATTAAAAAGAAATGTTTTACTATCAGCCACAAACTGAGCTGGTTCCAGGTACACTCTTTCTTATTTACCTTTTTAATACATTTTAGGTAGTTTAGTCTTTTACCGGATAGACATTGAAGAACTGGAATGCCGTTTATAGATAGAATAGAAGTTTTTATTCTACTTTTAAAATTAGGTTTAGATAAAGATGTTGCCTTTAAAATAGAAACCTTAGTTTTTAATTTGAATAAAGAACTGATAAGTAAAATCAGGGAAAGAGATCTTTGTAATGGAAAATCGAGAAGTGCTATAAAGAGAAGGGCAAGATTTCTATTAAGGTGTAGAATCTGTGGAAAGAGTCAGCACAGTGGAAAATGTTCGGAAAGCACAACCAGATCTCAGGATGAGTGTTTGAATATCATTAAAAAGGGAACGATTAGGTGGTTATCCGAAAATCCCGATGGAGATCAAAGAGAAAATTCAAATGCTTCAATTCTGGGAGAAAGGTTGAGAGAACAATATGAGAGAACCCTTGAGGATTTAAGAATAAGAAATTTCGATTCAACGTAATTTTCGAAAATTTTGAATTTTTTCTTATTAGTATATTTTTAGAAGAATTTTATAAACTATGTAATATTTTATAAAATTTTTAAACTCTTTTTGTAATAATCATAAAATAATTTTTATAAAAATGATCTTTATGATATAATCGGTAAAAAAAAAATAAAAAAAAAAACGGATTTTAAAAACCCGGCGTAGACCGGATTAGACCGGCCCACGCCGGAATTAAATGAACATAACCCTACGGGTTCTTTCTTTCTCTTCTTCTTCTTCTCCCCATTTTCTCTAACAGCGCCGCCCCCTTACTTTTTTCCCCCACCTCTCCACACCATAAACCCCCTCTTTTCTCCTAAAAAAAAATTTATTATTTCAACACCTCTTCTACCACACACACTACAAATTTATACATTACACTAAAAATTTGGTGATTTTCGACATAAACACACAATTCCGGCGACTAGACTTTTTTCCCGGCCACCAACATATTTCTCTGCATTCAGGTAATCATCTAATATAAATATTTATCAATTTTATAATTTTATTATGTCATTTTAATCATGTGATTTTAAATTTCTATCAATGTTAATTGTTGTTATTTTCAATTTTTTTTTGTGTTGTTGTTGATACCGCATTCGTAGATTGCTGAGTCATCTTCTCGTAAAAAGGGTACTAAAAAGAGAAAATCTGACCTACCACCTGTAGGACCTGTGCATGAGCCTAGGCCTCTAACACCTGAAGAAGAGGCTATATCTTTTAAGAACACTGCCAGTCCTGCTGCCGTAGCCGTTTTTGATAGATATTTTTCAAAATGTTCAGTATTGCTAGAACGTGGTATAGAGTTTACTTCTTTAGGACCTGAACTGAAGGAAATTTTTTAGAGTAGAGGGTGGATGGAAATTGCCTATGAGCGTGTTGACCCTGTTAATGCCACGATGGTTGCTGAGTTTTATTCTGTCATTTCTGCTTATGAGCCTGTAGATGATGGCCCTTTGACATCTGTTTCTCTTAGAAATGCTACCGTTCCTTTTACACAGTCAGTCATTAATGCCTTCTATTCCATTCCTGAGGTTCCTGATGAGGAAGATTTCTATTCTGTTTGGGGTTTGATCCAGCCTAGTGTTTTGCAAGCTAAGGCTTATGAAGCTCAACAAGCCTTCGATCCAGCTGCGACTTGGATTGATAATAGGTTTTCATACGGGGGTTGTATTAACGATGTTAGAGCCATTAAGCATATTCTGGGTTATAATGTCAGTCCTTCCACCCATGTTAGTGCTTACGGCAGAGATGATGTCATTACAGCTTGGGCGATAGTAAATGACGTTCCGGTCAATCTAGGTAAATTGATCTTTGCTAAGGTTTGGGATTTTGCTCATGCTCGTATTCCGCAAGGAAACATGCCATTTCCAAATCTTATTTCTGCGTTGTGCCTGATGGCGAGAGTCCCAGCCTTACCTGCTGACAGAATCATCTCTGCTGATACCCCAATCATAGGTCCTAGACTTGCCCCACGTCCTGCTGGTACACTCGATTATAATGATCCTAACCGTCAGCAGCGTCAGCAAGCCCCTCGTACTCGAATCCCACCCCTTTTCGGTTCATCTTCTAGGCAGCCTGTGCAGAGTCAGGGTAGGAATGACCAATCCGACGCCATTCTTAGTGCAATTGATCGAAGTCAGGCCAATATGGTGTTAGGATTTGAGCGAGTCAGGCAGTGGGTGAATGATATTAGAGTTGGAGTTCGAGGTCAGAGAGCTTTTATGAGAGGTCTAGACCCTGCTTATGAGCAAATGTCTGATGATCTGCCTCAGTGCCAGGCAGACCCCTATACCTTACCAGCTTGGGTTCGGCCGATTCCTTCGCCTCCTACCTCTCACTCTTTCACTCAGACAGCCTCGGGCCAGTTTAGTATGTCAGGCGGTATGTTTCTAGGTGTCACAGCTGCTGCTTCAGGATTTGCAGATTACGCTTCGGTCACAGCTGTCACTACAGGTTTTTGGATCGCTTGGATTCGAGAGTTCGGTTACTATGTCCACCATGCGCTCGCAGGATCCATTCTATACCACGACTTTGACTTCCGACTTTGGAGCAGTATCGACTCAGTCCATGCCACAACCACCTCACGATTTGAATTTTGAAGATTTCGAGTAAAATGGTTAAACTTTTATCATTTGAAAAACATTTGTACTATTATGACTATTTCCTTTTATGTGTTGTTTCGGAACTAGAAGTTTACGTTGACGTTTGGTTGCTGCACTCAGTGGTTAGTGCACTTTTTAATAATTTCACCAGTTCGTAATAATTTATTTATGATTTTATAACATGTTGGTTGTATTAGTAATGTATTTTATAAAAAAAATTTTGGCCAAGGATGCACCATTTCAACTCTGTCCGTGAATAGTGAAACCCGGCGTACGCCGGGTACCTTCCGGTTCACGCAGGGTTATCACCGACCTGACAGCTAGAGAATAGGGTATTTATATCGACAGGAATTTAATAGATTCCGGCGTAGGCCGGAACACCCCGGTCCACGCCGGAAATTCTATTTATGTCACTGAAACACTCTTTTCCTCTTCTGCTCGAATTTCTACCTATAAATAGCACCCTTTGCTATCTTAAAATGACACCCCTTCTCTCTTTCACCTACAGTCTGATTAACGGTACAAAATGTCCAATCATTCTTCTCCTTCAGTTAACAGTTACTCTCCCCCGTTGTACCCAAATGATGAAACCCCGGATATTCAACCCTTATTTTTCAATCCTAATGATTATCCGCACTAAACAGCTCAAGTCCGTTATCTGTCTAACTTCAGTCAGTCCCCTATTTTACTTGAGAAGGGTCTTAACTTTCGAAAGATGAACCAGTGGGGATTTCTCCATATTGAAGGAGGTGGATGGGATCGTTTCGTCCGTACACCAAGAGGCAAGGTCAATGTCACTCTAGTTCGAGAATTTTATGCAGCTCTGTCAGAATCTATTTCTGTAGAATCTACACGTTTTGTGCGTATCCGTGGTTGTATTGTACCATTCACTCATTTTATCATCAATCAAGCTTTTCAGATACCCCCTGTCCAAACTACCCCAAATAGTCATTATGAATCACAATGGAATTTGGACACAGTTCATGGTGTTATAGATAAGTGTGCCGAAGCTTTCCAAATTATAACCGTGATCATGTTGTGTCCACTTCAGCTCTGCTTCCTCATCTTCGAACCTGGAAACATTTTATAAATTCACGAGTTTTTCCAACTTTGGATTTTTCCGAGGTTTCTGATGATGAGATGTTGCTGCTTTATGCTATTACGATTGGAGCTATTGTTGACCGGGGAGTCCTGATCCATAAGACGGCCATTAACTTTGCACTCGGCAGACGAAATTTCCGTCAACCGATGCCGTTCGCGTCGTTGATTTCACGAATCTGTATCCGTTTTGCTGGAGTTTCAGAAACTGCATCGGATGAGATCTTTCCTTCCCGTCAACCTCTTCTAGGTCTGCTTCCAGTAGATGTACCAAGTGGCTCATCTACAGCAGAAGATTAGAGGAGTAATTTCATCTGTGTGCGATGTCAGGAGTTTAAGTGATTGGTTTAGTAGATGGAATAAGATGTTTTCAGTTTTTAAGTTTCTTTTAAGTTGTTTTGTTTAAGGATTTCCTTTAAGTTGTCAGTTTGTTTAACTATGTCTTTATATTTTGTGTAATAATAATGTTTACTTTTCTAAAAGTGTTATGCTTTTATGTACTCTTTTCCCCTCTAAACAAATAATTCATAAGAAAAACTCGTCTCACCTAAATTAAAAGGATTCATTTTATTTTCCCAACTTTTTCACTCATTTATCATCGGGACGATGACAGTTCGCAAGTGGGGAGTAGAGTTAGGTTAGTAAATAAAATGAAGTTAATATATCAAATACTTATACACTTAGTTTAATTATCCTCAAGGAAATAAATGAAATAATATATAATTATTATAATAAAAATGATATATTTTGATAGAATAAATTTTTAATTAAGTAAAGTAAGCTTGATATATTATTTCTATATTATTTTTATCTATTATAGATTTTAACAAGAATTTAAGTATGTATATCTAGATAAATATTATGAAATAATTTTTTATGGAATTGAACAAAGAGTTACTTATAATGAAATTTTAGAATAATTTTCGTTTTAAGACAAGTATGAAATTGGAATCGGACTAGGAATGATGATATTTTTGGCATTACTTTGACTAACTAGAGCCAAATAGCCTACCCGAACATAATTTCCAATTTTTGTCCCCACCTCAGCCTTGTAGAGTGATCAAGACCTCACTCGAAATTAGCCATTATGATTAACTAGAAAAAACCAATCCTTAACTTGAATTGGTCTACGTTTCCTTGAAATCCCGCAAGTTTAGTATGTGCTTATGGATAGCGGTGATGACATCGAAATTCAATAATGATATATGCTGAGATTGGAATAAATTTTATTCGGAAGGAAATCTTTTATCAAATATTGTCATTCTCTTAAAAAAAAATTGGAATAGTTAGGTACTGATGTATTTGTTCTCACCTCTTGACACTTGAAAGATAGTCGATTCTGGCAATGAGTTCAGATATGTTGATTCAAAAAAAAAAAAAACATATGATTTTGAAAACAGTGTCAGGATGTAAGTACGTACGACTTGCTTCTGTCTCTTTTGATTTTCCTTTGTTATCCTTTCGATTAGCCAAACACCCTGAGCCTGAACGTTATAAGCCAATTTTGCCAACTACTTGACTTAGTCCTTGATTCCAATAATTCGTATAGTGGCGATTTTAAAGTTATTCTAAATATTTTACTTTATTAAGTAATTCATGGAGAATTTCATTTAGATAATATTTTATAACTAATTTATTAAGTTATACACACTTTTTATCTTCTTAAATAATCTTAGATAGATCAATTAATATAATATTGACAGCATACGTTATTAAAAATTAGAAATTTAGTCTAAATAAATTATATTGCTTGTATTATGAATTTTTATTTACTATCATCGCTTATTTTGCTCGAGGACGATCAAAAGCTAAGTGGGGAGTAGTTGATATATGTTAAATTTATGACAAATATTTATCATATTTTATACATATTATTGATTAATTTTATCTAAATATCTTCTAAAGATAGTAAAATAACTTATAAAAAACTAATAAATACAAATAAATAACTTAATACAAATTATAACTTTTGTTATCAGATTTACCTGTGGTTTTGTTGTTTTTGAATTATGCAGGTATTATGTGATACAAAGTAGCAGAATCGGAATCAAATTATACAAAAATCTGATCAAGTGGCAGAAATCTGACAAATCCGGCATAGGCCGGAGGGGACCGGTTCACGCCGGATTATTTGATAATTACCCCATGTTACCCATGTGCGTCTGACACAAGGCACTCAAATTTGGTTAATCCGGCGCACGCCGGATCAGTCTTGGCGCACGCCGGACCTGAAGTCTCAGCCTATAAATACCCTCATTTATGAGGTGAAAAAAGAGAGGAGGAGTACCAATATATATATCTCTATCATTATATTTTCTTATCTACTCTCTGTAAATATTATTTCAGTAGGCATTCTGCCATAAAAGTAGTAGTAGTATTGTTGTAATAGCTAGAATAATTATTGAAGATTGTTGATTTCATCACTGTTGTTACATTCAGAGGACAAGCCCCTTCAACAATTTTAATCGGTAATATTCTATGGTTATCATATTTGTTGTTTTTTTACAATTTTATATAATAGTAATAATGTATGTAGGCTAATTATACAACTAGCCAAGACATGTAATTGAAATATGTTTCTCTTTTAGGGAAATGGATGATGACTATGTTAAAAATATGATTAAAAATTGAATATGATGAATCTCTTTCTACTTGAACTAATTGACAGTCTATATTGACATAATTAACCAGTATGGACAGAAACATAACCTAATCATGAACTGACCAGAGACGTTAGGGTATGAGAAAAGGGTAGAAAGACGGAAGGTAAAATTGGCCGTCGACAAACGGAACCCTCTTTCTTATCCAGGGATAGAATATTTATACTCGAGAGATTATCATGTCAAATCATTAGGTTTAATTGCGGTTTTACCAAGGAGGAGGCATAGAACGAATTCGTGCACTCGTATGAGGGGAATTTGTTAGGCGAGGAGTATACCGTTTCACATAATCAATAACACTTTAAAACAAGAAGTTTGATCACATCCATTGAACTAAAAGAGATCATAATTCAATTACATTGTCTTGGTTAGTTCTTCTTAAATATCTATTATATTGGTATCTATATCTATATAAATATACTTATTTATCATATGAATAACTCTAATTGGTAAGAATTGCGACTTAGATCAAGATACTCATAGCTAATTGGTGTTTAACCACATTTTAAATTACATTTTCATTTTCCCTGAGGGATACGATCTTGATTCACCAGACTAGACTACAATTTGACCCGGTACACTGCCGGTAAGATTGGACACCCAGTTTTAGCCGATCAGAGTTCAAAGGTTAAATTTTTATCAAGAAAGATTCAAGTAAGGGGGAAAGTGAATCAAAAGAACTCCTGCTAATTTCTATAATGCAATATCAAGAAATCTTCAAAGTGTTCATAAGCATTCAAAGAAACATCAAGACTCACACTTGAAGAAAAACAGAGCCTGAGTATATCATACACATTTAGAAGAAGAAGCTCGAAACATAAACTGAATCATAGTTTTTGATTCAAGTCTCAACTTTGATTTCGTCAATGGTTTAGACTGTGAAACACCAAGAAGGTGTGAAGGATAGTTGAGTGCAGTCAGGAAGACTGTGTTTGTGTAGAGCTGGTGTGATGCCAATCCTACCCTTCAAGGACTAGTGTAGCAAGCTTAGTTCAAACAGCAATTCCACTTGTAGAAGACTGAAGCTATAAGATTGTGAAGCCAGGGATTAGTGAAGGACAATCAATGTTTAGATTTACTTTGTGTCTTGTAACTCAATTATGAAGAGTTGAAGAACTGAGGGTTCAAACTCATTTATGAAGAGTTCAAGCACTGAGGGTTCAAACTCAGTAATGAAGAATTGAAGAACCGAGGGTTCAAATTCAGTTTATGAAGATTAAAAGCCGAGACTATAAAGTTAGAATTCAGGTAAGTTTGTGATGGCCTGAACTGACTTTATAGATCTTGTATGAAGACCTAAGATACAAAAAGGAAATGATATCCTAAATAATATGGACTTATTTGGTTTACTCTGATATCACAAATTAAGTATCAATTGAAGAATGGAGTACTCAGTTTTGAAGAAGAGTACAAAACTGAGTTAATGCTCTATTGAACTGAAAACTGACATTACCAAATTTACAATGAATCAGAATGTTGAGGATCAAGCATTTTGATTGGTTAAAGAAATGTCAGAAAGGACACTCACACTTAACGTATACAAACAGGACCACCAATGGCTATAAGAAAATAGAGGACTTTGATCACACACAAAATACCAAGAGTTCACAAGTTAAAAAGTTTATCAAGAAGAATTCAATAAAGAGGGAAAGTTAATTCAAGAACTCTTGCTAAAGATTAAAATTGCAAAATCTAGAAGTGTTCGAAGTGTTCTTTAGAATATTCAAAAAATCATCCAGAAACAACAACGCTTGAAGAAAGCAGAGCTTGCTGTGCAAAACATATACATCCAGAAGAAGAAGCTCACACAAGTTGAATCATTAATTTGATTGAAGTCTTAACTTTGATTTATTCAAAGGTTAAGACTATGAAACACCAAGAAGGTGTGAAGGACATTTGAGTTGCAGTCTCGAAGAATGTGTTGTGGTGAAGCTGGATAAGAGGCAATTCAACCTCTAAGGACCAGTGAAGCTGTTACGGAACATCAATCCAACCTGTTCTTTGATTGTGTAGATAGTGAAGCTATAGGAATTACCCAAGGACTATTGTTTAGGACTTTTTGTAACCGGACCATGTCAAGAAGTCCTAGTTAAATTTTCCTCCTACATCAATAAGGAAGAGAGGATTGACAAGATTACACCACCTGGAACCTCTATAAAGTTGTGTCTTATTTATTTATTTACTTTACGCATTTTACTTTAAAGCACTTATCTTCAAGATTATTTATTGCATAATTCATCATTAGCACAAACTCAGTCAAACACAAGTTACAGATGCAACACTGCATATTTCAAATCAAACTGATAACTGAGATATTTTATAAATGGCTTTAAAATATATTCCTCCGCCAGTTTAGTCAGTTTGAGTAACTAGTCAGTTTGACTTAAACTAGGCCCAGTTAGCTTAAATCCTTTCAAGTTTTAAGTTAAACTTAACCTTAGTTGAAATCTAAGTTTCAAGTGACAAGTTTATTCATCCCCCTTCTAAAATTGTGCATAGCCTTTTAACCGGGACCAACAACATTATATATATATATATATATATATATATATATATATATATATATATATATATATATATATATATATATATATATTGTTGGTCCCTTGGAAAGGCTAACACAAGTTTAGAGGGGGGTGAATAAACTTGTCACTAAAACTGGATTTAAAGCAAATTAAGGTTCAGTTAAAAACTTGTGTGGAGTTAATCTGACAAAGCTGAGATTAAGTCAAACTGACTTAAGCTGAAACTGAGTCAACCGGCAGCGAATATGATTTTAGCCTTTTTCTTGATCTTGTTATTCTATCATGAAAACTGAGTGTTGTGAACTGAATTTTGGTGAATGTCAGTTGTGACTGTGAGGAGTATAACAATCAAGTATCTGAATAAATAATTAAATGCGTAAAGTAAATAAGGCGGATATTATAGAGGTTCCAGGTGGTGTAATCCTGTACGTCCTCTCTTCCCCTGTGGTGCAGAGGAAAATTCCACTAGAACTTCTTGAGGTGAACTGTTACAAAAAGTCCTAAACAATAGTCCTTGGCTAATCCCTAGCTTCACTATCTAAACAATTGTAGAACGGGTAGAATTGCTGCTCTTCAAATGCTTGAACCACTGGACCTTAGAGGGTAGGATTGCCTCTTCACCAGCTACCACCACAAACACAGTCTACCCGACTGCTTGTCACAACTGTCCTTGGCGAAACCTTCCCGGTTTGCTTCACAGTCTTAAACCTTTGATGTAGAATCAAGGTTGGGCTGAGAATCAATAAGTTGATTCTTGTTTGTGTTTCTTCAAAGTGTTGGATTCTTGATAAATTCTTTGTAGCTTGAACACTTGAAGATATACTAGATATGATCTTGTTATAGTTCAGAGATAATAGCAATTCGAATAGAATAGACTGATGCACAAAATTGCTTGTTGATTCTTGTATATGCTCTGTTCTATATATTTTGTTGTTGGTGCAAAGTCTTCTATTTATAGTGTGAAGTCCAACGTTCATCTGGCTTCAATTTGAATTGTATCAACATCTATCTTGCAACGGCTATATTTTCTGACCGTTCTGCTGTGTCAGTAACTCATCCAATGAAATTGTTTTCTTTACAACGTTCGAGTGTACTTTCAGTTTGTTTGATGGCTGACTTATAAAACTGAGTTTCCTTATCAGTTTTATACTGAGTTTTTCTTTTGTCAGTTTCCTAACTGACTTGGAGCATTAACTGAGATTTCACTCTTCTTCAAATATCAGTACTCCTGTTTTCATCTGATTATAATTGACTTAATCAGAGTACACCATGATTCATTATCATCTAAGAATTCATTGTCCTTATGATTCTTAGGTCTTCATACAAGATCCATAAAGTCAGTTTAGGTCACCACAATCTTGCCTGAAGTCCAACTTTACAGTCTCGACTTGTAATCTTCATAACTGAGTTTGAACCCTCAGTTCTTCATTCTCCAATAACTGAGTTTGAACCCTCAGTTCTTCATTCTTCAATAACTGAGTTTGAACCCTCAGTTCTTCGATCATTTAAATAAGTCAACGAGTCCGTAACTCTCGGCGAACTTACCTTCTTCGCTTTCATGTAGGTGTATTCGAGTCGGTTGCTTGTCTCGATGATTTCCGAGTTTTCTAAATGATTTCCGGTTTTCGGTTTACGACACACTAACAATTACGGTGCTTGTCCGATGTAACCTATACAAACATCAGACTCTAGTAAAACTTATACATTCAGTTCTAGACATCTTTTAGCTTTCCACTATAACAGCTGGCTTCAGCACTTCATCAATGGGGTTAAGATAATATTTTAACAAATAAGATGAATTATCATCAAAACATAAATTTTATTTCCAACAATTTCCCCCTTTTTGATGATGCCAAATCTCTCCCTAAAAGAAAAGCTTAAAGATCAAAACAATGTAAAACTGGAAAACTGGTTTTCAATAGAATGAGCAAAAACTGGATAAGTACATTTTGTTCAAATAACTGTGATTAAAGACTAAGCTTTTTCTTAGCTTTTTGCATGACTGAGTCATATCTTTTTGCTTTATCATACATGCAAAAATCTTCTTCAAGCTTGGAGTCTTCCTTTGAAAAGGTCTTGTTGTAGTCAACTTGACTACTTTCTTTCCATCTTCTCCATTGAATTAGCTTGGGTAAGCTTGAGTCTTTCATTTGTTCAGTCTTGTCTTTAATCTTCAGTTTATCATCAATCCTCTGATTCTTCTTATGTTGTGCAGTTTTTTTACTTTGAGTAAATATCAGACAGAAAGTAGTTCAAGGATTCCTCAAATGTTCTGTCCTTGTACTTGGCTTTAATAGGATTGTAATCTTTGATAAACTGTGTCCACAGATCCTTTGTCAGAGTAACTCTTCTGTCTCCAGGTTTATTGTATTTTTCAATAAGTTGATCATCAGTTAGCTCTTTCTTCAAAAATTTAGGATCTGATCTGTATCTTTGTAATTCTTCTTCAAGTCGCTTCATTTCTCCAAGTAATTTCAGCTTTTCTTCTTCAGCTTCCCCTTTTTGGCATCATATAACTGATCTACCAGGGCATGGGTTGCTTTTTGATCTTCTGAAATCTATCGCTGAAAAGCAAGTACTTCCTTAAGCTGAGTTTCTAACCCGTAGATATGCTGATTTATATGCCAATGAGCACGAGCATGAGTTTCTCTATCTACTACAGTTGAATCTTCGAGTTGTTGTTTGAGTAACACAATCTACGAAGCGTAACTTGAACTTGATTTGTGAATCATCTCTAGTCTTGCATGAACCGAAACATCGTTCTAGTTCTATAATCAAGATATCCAGATATGTTTGATAAAAGGCCATTCTGTGTATCTCTCTGACTGAGTACAATTTTCAAGTTTTCATGAACTCTGGCCAATTCAACCTTAGATAGAAAATCAGAGGGATCATATGTAGCTTCTATTTGATCCTTATCCTGAGTATTATCAGCAATAACCATCAGATGTCTGATTTCATCAGCTGCTTGCTGATTGTCAGTTGTCTGATTTCCAACTGGCAATCCTTCTTGCTGTGGTACAGTTTGCGTTGCTAGAGGTTGAGATTGAGTGACTATTTGCAAAACTGTAGTATCATCAGCTTCTTTTCTTGACTTATCATGGTCATCATCATCCTTTTTCTTTGAACTGTCTTTAGATGATGTGCTTGATTCTCTTCTTTTTGCTAGTTCGGTAAATCTTTTGAAACAGTTGTCAAGAAATTCTGAAATAGGAAATAGAGAGTAAAGATCTCTAACTTCCAATTTATCTAAGAGTAATTTTTCTTCAGTCTATAAACTGACATCTCGAGAATCTTCTGGTTGAAGTTTCATTTTCATCAGCTTAATGATTTTGTCAGTTTCGAAAACTGGTGCTGATTGCTGAACCGATTGCTGTTGTATCTGAGAAGTATGGTCGGCGGTGACATTCTCTTGAGTAACTTCGCTTGTCAATTGATGTTGTTGTTCCCCTCGCCTGGTGCTTTCTCACTTGAGATTTCGGGGTATAAACATCTTACAACTGATCTTCTTTTTGTGGATTCAGCTTTTCGCTTAGTCCCTTTGTGTTCAACTTCCTGCTGAGACACAGTTGTCTGACTTGCTTCAGGTTGGGAAGTTGTTTCTGTGATTTCCTTCGATGTTGCAGTTTGCCTTGCTAGCTTCCCTTCCTTAATTCTTTCTAAATAAAACTGAATGATTCCACTAAGAGTCTTCTTCAGTCGGAATCTCCCATCGCTTACTTGTCCTTCACTTGAGCTCTTTTCACACTTTCTAATTCAGCTAAGTGTTTCTTCTTGAACTGATTGACTATATAACCTGCCCAATTAAATTCTATATTATCCCAGATTATGTTCATCAGCAAAATATTTTCTTCCGAAAGTATATTGAATCCTTTGGATTTTCCAATGACGTGTTTGCTGAGCCATCTGCTGAGATTTCCAAATTACGGATTGATTTTATCAACATGAATACCAGGTTCGATTGGTTCTGTAGACGAAGGAATCATTGCGAGAAAAGCTTCTTTCTTCAATGGTAGAGTGGTTAACTCTGTTGAAGTTGCTGTTGTATTTGCAAAGCCAAAGAGTGACCTCATGACTTTTTCATTGAGAACATTGCGATCTCCACGAATTGTAGTTATCAAGGAGTCTCTGACTAATCGCATATTTTGCCAAAATTGCAAAATGCCTTCCACATCTCGTTTTTCTTTGAAACTAACTTCGAGAATGTTGTTCAATCCTGGTTGTTTTTCGATTTTATCTCGTACACAGCTGGCTAACAAGGTGTTTTGACACATACCTTCATACATTTGAAGTGTTAGTTCATCCAGCTCTGTGATCAATCGTTTGTCTTTCGAATCATCTGAAGTGGCCATATTTGAGTGTGAACACAAAAATTTAATTTTTGAAAGAGAGGGTTGCAAAGAGTCTATTTTGCTTTCTGAAAATATTTTGAATTTTGATAGAGAATAGTGTGAACGGAAGTTGAATAAATAGGTAGGATATTCTGGCAGTTGAGTGGTACAACTTTTCAAATTCCATGATGGTTTTGATAACCGATTCGTGTACTGTTCTGACAATCATGGGGTGTACACACGAAATTCTGACAAAAAGAACTATGGTAATTTAATGCGATATAACCGCTGTTGATTCTATCTTATCAACCTTTGACTAAATTTGACTGGAATGAAAACTGATGCTGAGGTCAGTTCTAGAGATAATTCAGTTCCATCGAATTATTCAGTTTTGTCAAATTCTTCAGTTTGTCAGTTTGAGATTGTTGATGTCAATGATTAATCTGTTAAGTGAGCGCACCCAACATAACAAAGATTAATCCCCTTGATGAATCTCTGGCTTAACTGACTTAACTGACTTTAATTATTCCCAACTCAGTTCTTAATTTGGCAAATCTTTCTTTGTCCAATGGCTTTGTAAAGATACCTGCCAACTGATCTTCAGTAGGTACATAAAGAACTGTTATATCCTTATTCTCTGCATGATCTCTTATGAAGTGGTGACGGACATCAATGTGCTTTGTCCTTGAGTGTAAAACTGGATTATCAGTAATTGCAATTGCACTTGTGTTATCACACATTATGGGAATTGTTCCTTCTTCTATCCCATAGTCTCTTAATTGCTGTCTGATCCATAAAACTTGAGCACAACAACTTCCAGCTTTGCTATATATTCATCTTCAGCTGTTGAAGTTGAGATTGAGTTTTGCTTCTTGCTAAACCATGACACAAGTCTATTTCCCAATAACTGACATGTGCCTGATGTGCTTTTTCTGTGCACTTTGCATCCAGCATAGTCTGAATCCGAATAAGAAATCAGCTTGAATTCTCCTTCTTTTGAATACCAAATTCCAACTCCATCTGTGTCTTTCAGATATTTCAAAGTTCTTTTCACAACTGTGAGATGACTTTCCTTTGGTCTTGACTGAAATCTTGCACAATCACCGACAGTAAATGATATGTCTGGCCTACTTGCTGTAAGATAGAGTAAGCTTCCAATCATCCTTTTGTAGAGTGTTTGATCAACATCTTTACCTTCTTTGTCTTCATCTAATCTGATGTTTGTCCCCATTGGTGTAGAAATTCCAGTAGATTTCTCCATACCAAACTTTTTGATAAGTTCTCTTGTATATTTGGTTTGGTGAATGAAAATTCCATCAGCTAATTGTTTAACTTGCAATCCTAGGAAATAATTTAATTCTCCCATCATACTCATCTGAAATTTGCTTTTCATCAAACTTGCACATTTCTCACATAACTGTTCATTTTCTGATCCAAAAATGATATCATCAACATAAATTTGAACAAGTAGAGTATCTTCTCCATTCTTCATCCTGAATAAGGTTTTGTCGATTGTTCCTTTGATAAATCCATTATCCACTAGAAACTGAGATAGAGTTTCGTACCAAGCTCTTGATGCTTGTTTAAGTCCATAAAGAGCTTTCCTTAGTTTGAAAACTTTATCTGCTTGATCTTTGATTTCAAATCCGGGTGGTTGTTGAACATATACTTCTTCTTCAAGAATTCCATTTAGAAACGCACTTTTAACATCAATCTGATAAACTTTGAATTTCTTGTGAGCTGCATAAGCAAGAAATAGTCTGATTGCTTCTAGTCTTGCAACTGGTGCATAAGTTTCATCAAATTCTATGCCTTCTGCTTGAGAGTATCCTTTGGCTACAAGTCTGGCTTTGTTTTTGATAATGTTCCCATCTTCATCAGGTTTATTTCTGAAAACCCATTTGGTTCCAATGATATTGACATGAACTGGTTTATCTACCAATTCCCATACTTGATTTCTCTCGAATTCATTGAGTTTTTCTTGCATAGCTAATATCCAATCTGGATCTTTGAAAGCTTCTTCAATTTCTTTAGGTTCTGATTGAGATAGAAAGCATGCAATCATTGCATCTAGTTGATGTCTTGTTCGAACTCCAGCTTGAGTATCACCAATAACTTGTTCTTCAGGGTGATCTCTCATCCATTGATGTGTGTGAGTTTGTATCAACTGATTTGCATTTTGTTCAACTGATTCTTCAAAAACTGGTTCTTGAACTTGTTCAACTGAATCTGAATGAAGTTGTTCAATTTTTTGAGCTATTGGAAACTGAGGCTGATCTTGATCCGAACATTCGAAATTTGTAGTCTTCCAACGTCAACCGAAACTCGGTTCTGTGTGACCGGTAACCGAGACCGAGACACCGGTTCTCGGTCGGTCTTCGCTTGTTTCACCGTGGAAGTTTGGTTCATCAAATACTACATGTATTGATTCTTCATGCTTGAGTGTCCTTTTATTTAGTACTCTAAAAGCTTTGCTGACACTTGAATATCCTAGGAAAATTCCTTCATCAGCTTTGGGTTGAAAAACGTGAAGTTGATCTTTTCCATTATTGTGTATGAAATGTTTGCTTCCAAAAGCATGAAAGTATGAAACATTTGGTTTTCTTCCATTCCAAATTTCATAAGGAGTCTTCTCATGTATCTTGTTCATGAGAGCTCTGTTCTGAGTGTAACAAGTTGTGTTAACTGCTTCTGCCCAATATCTTTCAGGTAGTTTAGCTTCACAGATCATAGTCCTCCCAGCTTCTTTGAGTGTTCTGTTTCTTCTTTCAGATACACCATTTTGTTGTGGTGTTCCTGTGGCAGCAAGTTGGTGTAAGACACCATTTTCTTCACAATATTCAATAATCACACTGTTGAGGAATTCAGTTCCTTTATCAGATCTTATTTTCACAACTGAAACTCCTTCTGATTCTGAAGTCTCTTGAGAAGTTCTGTGAGCTTTTGCTTGGTTTCACTTTTCTTGGTTAGAAAGATTACCCAAGTATATCTTGAAAAATCATCTATTACCACCAATGTATATTTCTTTCCACTGATACTAATTGGTGTAATAGGTCCAAATAAATCCATGTGTAGCAATTCTAGATGTCTGGTTGTTGAATGCCGAGACTTGGTCTTGAAACTTGCTTTTGTTTGTTTTCCTTGTTGACATGCATCATATAAGTCGTCCTTCTTATATGATATCTCTCGGTAGTCCAATGACTAGTTGCTTCTTAACAAGTGTGTTGATGTCATCAAAATTGAGATGACTCGGTTTCTTGTGCCATAGCCAACTCGATTTCGATTTGGTATGCACGAGCAAACAAGTTTCGGAACGGCGCTTGTCCAATCTACCACATACATGTTTTCCTTTCTTCTTCCGGCTAGACAACTTGATAAGCCGATTCGCCGATGACAACGCGAATTCTTTATCATAAGTAACTTTGTATCCCATATCACAAAATTGACTTGTCTTGAGTAGATTGTAGTGTAGTCCTTCTACATAAGATACATTCTTGATTGTAAGTCCATTTCTGATTAAGGTGCCAAAACCTCTGGTGTAACCAGGTTTATCTTTACTTCCAAAATTGACTTTTGGTCCATCCTTTGCAATAAAATTACTGAGACAGTCTTTGCTCTTTGTCATTTGTCTAGAGCAACCACTGTCAAAGTACCATATATCCTGCAATGAAAATTAGAAGTTTTTAGGTACCCAACTCAGTTTGGGTCCATAGGGGTCAGTTCTCAGTACAACTCTGGGAATATATCATTTTGGGATTCATCGGATATTGTTGCACTTGTTTTCATATATGTAAGCCACACTCCCATAGTATCTATGTTCGGTCTGTGTCTTATTTATATGATTTCTCAGATCTTCTGACTGAAATTTGTTTCCTTGTTGATTTCTGTTATTAAAGCTAGAGTGATAACCATCATTCCTTCTGTACTGAGGTCTGGATTGACCTTTGTACTGTGACTTATGCTGAGAACTGAGATTAGTCCTCTGCTGAGTTTTGGACTGAAACTTGTGATAAGTTTTCGGTCTAGAATGATTGTCATTATCAGTTTTATTAACAAATTGAGTAAAATTCCAATCAACATCAGTGGGATATAGTCTTCCTTTCCCCCTAAATGTGTGAATCTTTGAATGATTGACATTCTTGGATTTATTTTGATTGTAATTTTTCTGGTTCCTGACTTAATTGGTTTTTGTGGATCTGGCAGTTGATTTGCCTTTTCGGTTTCCATTGGATACAGCTGATCTACCATTTGATTTACCTTTGTTGGTAGATGCAGTTGTCTTCTTAGAAAACTGATTTATCCTGTGTGATACTGGCTTTACTGGTTCAGCAATTTTCTCAGTTTGTGGAAGTTGCTCAGCTACAAACTTAATACTAGTTTTGGTACTAGGCCCGAAGCCTTTGCTAGTTCCATTCTTTGAAGATTGTTGTGTATCAAATCCTAAACCAGTTTTGTCTCCATATGGTTTTCCCGATTTGAATCCAAGAATTGAACTTGATTGAGCAAACGATTCGATTCTTGCTTCGCCGATGCGATGAGGCCGATGCTTTGAATCTTTTATTTATCGCTTTAGTCGGTTTCAACATTTTTAGTCAGACTTCAATCTTTCAAATTCAAGAATTAGACTTTCTTTCTCAACTTTGACTGATTCATAACCAGCTTGTATGGTTACTAGCTGATTCATCAACTCGTCAAGAGTTTCTTCTAATTCTAGATTTTTGGGATTGGAGTCAGCAGTCGAAGAACATGCATTTATCATAGAAATCTGAGCTGAAGAGTATTTAGAGTTTGATTCACATACCTCATTTGCATCTTCCATGTGTGCCATTAAAGGCTGTGTCATCGATACTCTTTCGGTACCGCCATAATTCGATTCATCTCCGCAAGGAGTGCTCTTCTACCAACTCTTCTTGGTGGAGTTTTCTTGATCGATTATGGACATTCAGGCTTTATAATGTCCTGGTTTCTTGCAGTTGAAACTGAGGTATTCATCGTCTTTTCTTTTCTCAGAAGTCCTTTTGATGAACTTTTGAGTGACTGGGTGTCCACTTTTCATTCATCGAATTCTGTTCATCATTAGAGCCATTTGTTCTTCCATTTCATCCAATTCATGAAGATTGTTAGATGAGTTTTCTTGAGTCTCATTTGATGCTGCTGCAAGTGCTGTGGTCTTTGGTTCTTCCAGAGCTTTGATTATTGCAGCTGTGGTCGTGAAATCTTCACTGAATTCATAAGCTTTCAGATCTGAAAAGATCTTGAATGAATCTTCTACATCAATTCTCCTGGATTCTTCTATAGCAGTGACCTTCATCTTCCAGCACATTGGTAATGCCTTCAAGATTCTTGTGTTGACGAATTTCTTTGTGTATTCAATCTTGAGTAGATCTAGTTCATCCATGATAGCACTGAATCTTGTCTCCATTTGGTCAATGGTTTCTCCAGATTTCATCTTGAAATTCTCAAACTTTTGTTTTGCAACGGAAATTTTATTTTCCTTGATTGAATCTGTTCCTTCACAAACTAACTGAAGTTTGTCCCACATTTCTTTGGCAGTTGTATATTCTTTCACCTTCAAGTACATGTTGCTGTCAAGAGTTCTGAGGATAAAGTCCATGGCAACATTGTTGAGATTGTTTCGCTTGCGATCATCACTAGTCCATTCGGATTTGGGTTTTGCAACTCGAACTTGTTCTCCACCAACAATTTGCATATGAGTGATTGGAATTCGTCCATCAGTGAGTACATCCATCATTTCATCATGAGTAGCTGCTAGAAATGCCTGCATACGATGTTTGTATTCGTCAAATCTGTCCATGTTGCACATAAGCATTTGTCTTGCATATTGATTGTTATCCATTGTGAGTGAGTGAAGACTGACAGTAGATTAATTGAAAAACTGAGCTTTCAAATAAGAACAACTAGAGGAGATAAAGAGAAAATGAAATCTTGTTAAAGAAACACTGCTCCGATACCAATTGTTGGTCCCTTGGAAAGGCTAACACAAGTTTAGAGGGGGGGTGAATAAACTTGTCACTAAAACTGGATTTAAAGCAAATTAAGGTTAGTTAAAAACTTGTGTTGAGTTAAGCTGACAAAGTTGAGATTAAGTCAAACTGACTTAAGCTGAAACTGAGTAACCCGGCAGCGGATATGATTTTAGCCTTTTTCTTGATCTTGATATTCTATTATGAAAACTGAGTGTTGTGAACTGAATTCTGGTGAATGTCAGTTGTGACTGTGAGGAGTATAACAATCAAGTATCTGAATAAATAAATAAATGCGTAAAGTAAATATGGCGGGTATTATAGAGGTTCCAGGTGGTTTAATCATGTACGTCCTCTCTTCCCCTGTGGTGCGGAGAAAAATTCCACTAGAACTTCTTGAGGTGAACTGTTACAAAAAGTCCTAAACAATAGTCCTTGGCTAATCCCTAGCTTCACTATCTAAACAGTTGTAGAACAGGTAGAATTGCCGCTCTTCAAATGCTTGAACCACTGGTCCTTAGAGGGTAGGATTGCCTCTTCACCGCCTACCACCACAAACACGATCTACCCGATCGCTTGTCACAATCGTCCTTGGCGAAACCTTCCCGGTTTGCTTCATAGTCTAAAACCTTTGATGTAGAATCAAGGTTGGGCTGAGAATCAATAAGTTGATTCTTGTTTGTGGTTCTTCAAAGTGTTGGATTCTTGATAAATTCTTTGTAGCTTGAACACTTGAAGAAATACTAGATATGATGTGACGCCCCGTTCCCAGATCCGAGTCCTTATCCGGAAACGAACGCCCGGCATGTATAATATTAAATATAATCCAATATTTTACATAAGCCTTACGTCATATATCATAAACCCAATGCGGAAACGAAACGACTCGGGGAAAATAAATTCCAAAGACCAACAAAACCAGATTCAATGCTGCACTAAAATCCAAAATGGAAATTGAAACATCTTACATCAATTCCAAAACAAAAGAAGCCGAACGATCTAGTCTTACAACAAAGGCCACAAAACGAGCCAAACAAAAAACATTATTCAATCTGAAATAACAACATAGTTTGTATCAAACTTGAAATAAAAGAAAGTTTCCAAGAGAACAACTTCATATAAAACATCTTCGTATCAAGACCTCAAACATCTTCATCATACTCCTCGTCTCCATAAACCTGTTCATCTTCTCAATAAAACATTTAACGGGTAAGTACATACGTACTTAGTAACGAGTAGAAGCTATTGAAATCATACGTTTTATAACGGAAACTATTCAAACAACAACTTGTTATTAGGCCAAAAGAACATGATCTTACATCTAACTATCACATTATATTCATGGTATAATATGAGGTCCCTAGGGTTACTAACTTAGCTTATCTATGTTACAGCATGTTTGCGAGGGCACTACACTTAGTGAGATATGCACTAAGACAAAAGTTGCAACCCTATAGAGATAAATCCCTAGCGGTCCCGAGACAATCAATCACTTTAACTGGCTAGCACTAGAAGCTGTCCGGTGAATGACTATTTCGTTCGTGAGGTTGTCCGGCGGTATGATCACTACTTTAACTGGCTTTGTCTAGAATCCGGCAGTGACCATTACCACTTTATCTGGCCAACCAACACATTGCCGATGTTGTACTGTGCCTATTCAAGCTCTCATGATGCTTAATCTTTTATCTAGTCAATTACGTTTATTAAGCGATTAACTGGCCACCTAGTTTCATTCAGTACAAAAGCTCCCTACCCCCTCTTCTTAGACTTCTAGACTCAATCTAGCAATTACACAGACAATGATAAACCCTAGTTCATCAAAGCACAAGGCCAATCCTAAGTTTCCGACGGTCCCAAGTTTCATTCATAAGAAGTCCACTTGGTGCGAACTAAACGCATCGAAACCTATTCATGGCTTTGTAATGTTAATGAATGTTTATTAATGTTGTTTAGATCATATTAGGAAGACCCCAAACCATACTCTAGTTTACCACCACACTACACCCAAATTAATTATTTATATTTTTATACATATCTTATTTTATTTATTATTAACTCTTGAACAAACGAATAACAAGTCAACAAAGTCCCTTTTTGTAAACAAAACTTTACTATGTAAATCAAATAGGCTTGGTAATCTTTTTACCGTATCTAACTTCTTTCATGTGTCCATTAGACTTACCGCATATTAATTAGCTAAAATACCGCCTTGCCGTACCAACATGTCCAGGGCCGAAAACATATAAAAAAAAAATGGAAGGCATACCTTCGAATATTACTAATATCATCTATTAACCTAGGCACCCAGAATCAAAAACCAAATATTAAAACAGAGCCTTGCCGAAGACCACCGCACCATTTTTGCATAAGTTCAGATAGTCCAATCAGGATTTCGCAGCAGAGAAATTATACTATAGTTCAAAAATTAGATTGAAACATCAATCATTCAATATGAAAACCCCGTTACCTTAATTGCGAGCAACAACGATCCAAAACGTCAACAAAGACCTAGCCTTCGATTCACCCTATACATTGATCAAACCAATGATCAAACTACGATTCCAAACACCAAAAACACAGCTCTTAACACTGATATCCAAGTCTAAGGCCAGAAAATCTAAGAGAGGTTAAAACCTTACCTTCACCAAACGGTTCGTTATTGGTATCGAAACGATCCTCTATTTCCGTAGAGCGTTTTTCTCTTGATGCGTCTGCACAATCGAGCAACGATTAAGCTTCGATTATCGAAAGTCTCTCCTCCCTCTATTCTTTCTCAAACTTGCGCCCCCTTTCTCCAAAGAAACGGTTCCTCTCTTTTTTTTTTGATGATTATGGGAGGTTAACTCCCATAAAACCCTTTAATTCTTTTTTTTTCCTTTTTTTTTTTTTAAAATTCCAAATTAAAAATATAATATTCCGGTTTTTCATTAAAAGACTGAAATGCCCTTTTTTTCGAAATTCAGGATATTACATTCCTCCCCCCTTAAGAGGAGTTTCGTCCTCGAAACTTGAACGTACCTGGAAGATCGATAAACTCTGGGAACTCATCTGCCATCACATCTTCCTCTTCCCATGTCGCTTCACTTGGTGAATGATTGCTCCATTGCACCAAGACCAAAGGGATCATCCTTCTCTTGACCACCTTCTCTTTCCTTGCAACTGGTTAAACAAGTCATCAATCCTAGGCAAAGGATACTTATTCTTGATTGTCAGGTTATTCAAGGCTCTGTAGTCGATGCACATCCTCAAACTACCATCCTTCTTCTTCACAAACAAAACTGGTGCTCCCCAAGGCGATGTACTTGGCTGAATCACATTCCTTTCTAGCATGTCCTTAAGCTGTACTTTTAACTCTTTTAGTTCAGCCGGTGCCATCCTATAAGGTGCCTTAGCTGTAGGTGCTGCTCCCGGGATTAACTGTATCTCAAACTCTATATCCCTGTCAGGCATATTTCCTGGCAACTCATCTGGAAAAACTTCAGGGAAATCCTTAACTATAGGAGTTTCTTCTAACTTAGGAGTATGCTTCTCTGTGTCCATAGCATAAAGAACATACCCTTCACAACCCTTCTGCAAAGCCTTCATGGCTCTAACCGCTGATATTATCGGATGCCTCTTCTTACTTGGCTTATAAACGTTACCCTGAAAGGTCTTATCGACCTACCCGGAACTCGAAGACCACTTTCTTACCTCTACAATCCACATGAACAAAATTCTTGGATAGCCAATCCATCCCCGAATTACATCAAAGTCTGTGAAGTCCAAAACTGTCAAGTCTGATTTACACCTATAAGTTCCAACTCTAACGTCGACTTGAGGTAAAACTTGTGCAACTTTAGTAACTCTTCCCAAAGGTGTAGTGATACTTAGAGGTTTCTCCAACTCTTGAAGTGGTAGACTCAACTTCCTAGCTATCTTAGAAGACACAAAAGTACACGAGGCTCCGGTATCAAACAAGGCCGACACTTTGCTAAGCTATCTATGATTATGGTACCTAGCAAGTGGATCAATTTAAGTACAATAAATAACATCATATGCGTCCATATAATATTAAGTATTCATAATAAACACAAACACTTAAAATGTACCCGTAACAACAAGATCATCAGGCTCCTCTGGTTCCACATCAATAGCAAAGACACGAGTAGGTCTGCTAGAAGATCCACGGTTTGCATTCTGATTCCCTCTGTTATCTGCTGGATTCCGCTGAGATAAGTTCTTAGGACAGTTCCTGGAGAAGTGCCCCGTTTCTCCACAACTAAAACAACCGTTACCTCCGACTCGCACTCTCCCCGCATGCGCCTTGTTGCATTTAGAACATACCGCGGGTGGACCACTTTTCGATTAACCGTCGCCGGTCTTTGCGGTCTTCTTAAAGTTTTGCTTTGCGGTGCCCCACGATTATTACTGCGAAAAGATCCAAACGGCCTCTTATTCCCAACTACAACGTAGCTTTCTTCCTAAAAGTCTCAACCTCCAAAGCCTTGTTCATAAGCTCGGCCATATTCCCGTGTAAAACCCAACATACCCGATCGTATTTCATAAGCCAACCCATCCTTGTATAGTGCCATTTTCCTCTCTTCAACCTTCATCAGTTCGGGATAAAACCTTCCCAACTCATTAAACTTGTTGGTATACTGAGATACCGTCAGCTGTGTACCTTGCTTATGCTTTAAGAATTGGCTAGCCTTGTCTGCCTGTACTGTTATTGGGAAATACTCGTTGTAAAACATAACTTTAAAGCCTTCCCAATCTGTTATCTTTCCATTACTACTCTGAATGGCGTCGATCCAAGCTTCAGCTGCCCCCAAGAGAAAACTGACTGCCAACTGGGCCATCTCAAATTCAGGAACATGTATATTCCTGCAGGCCTTTTCGAAACTCCTTATCCATTCTTCGGCCTTTGAATGTTCCACATTCCCGAAGAAGTCCTGAACCCTGTTCCTTCTCAGTCTGGTGTACCAATCCACTGGTGGTGTTTGCTCAACTGCTGGTCTAGCTGGCGAAGCTTGAGGGTACACTGGAGGGTATCCATAGGGTATCTCTTGCTGGTGAGGTTGTTGGTAAGGGGGTGGAGGATATGCTTGCTGAGGTGGAAACCCTGAGTGACCAGTCCCATACTGATGAAACCGCTGTTGTGGCTGAAACTGCTGTTGTGGCTGAAACTGCTGGTAAGCATAACCTGGTGCCACAAAAGTATTAGCTCCGCTCGGCGGTGGAGGAAGAACTGTAGGCTGTGGTGTGTAGTCATAAACCGGTGGCGGATAAAAGGCTGATGCAGGTGGACGACTGTAGATCGGTTGTGACTGTTGTGCTACAGATGGAGGAGGGTATACCGTAACAGCTGGAGTTACATGTATCCTTGGTATCTCCCCAACCACCGACACATACGAGAGGTGTGTTGTAGTCGAGCGCGATTACTCGCTCAAACCGTGAACGTCCTGTTTGTTGAACACGTCCAACTGTAGCTGACTCCAGACCTGTAGTATTAGTATTCACCCCTGAAACCTCTGGCTGACTAACTGTAGGTCCTCTGCCTCTGCCTCTACCTCTGCCCCTTCCTGCAGACGGATTCCTTGAACTCCCTTCACCATTATTATTAGCACCCGAACCTCTGCGTGTAGTCACCATTCTGTAGAAGAAGAGAGAGAACTTACGATTACTAAGGCTCTAAACACTTATCTCAAGAAAGTCAAGTCCTAAGCAGCAAAGAAACATTGGCTCTGATACCAACTGTGACGCCCCGTTCCCAGATCCGAGTCCTTATCCGGAAACGAACGCCCGGCATGTATAATATTAAATATAATCCAATATTTTACATAAGCCTTACGTCATATATCATAAACCCAATGCGGAAACGAAACGACTCGGGGAAAATAAATTCCAAAGACCAACAAAACCAGATTCAATGCTTTGCACTAAAATCCAAAATGGAAATTGAAACATCTTACATCAATTCCAAAACAAAAGAAGCCGAACGATCTAGTCTTACAACAAAGGCCACAAAACGAGCCAAACAAAAAACATTATTCAATCTGAAATAACAACATAGTTTGTATCAAACTTGAAATAAAAGAAAGTTTCCAAGAGAACAACTTCATATAAAACATCTTCGTATCAAGACCTCAAACATCTTCATCATACTCCTCGTCTCCATAAACCCGTTCATCTTCTCAATAAAACATTTAACGGGTAAGTACATACGTACTTAGTAACGAGTAGAAGCTATTGAAATCATACGTTTTATAACGGAAACTATTCAAACAACAACTTGTTATTAGGCCAAAAGAACATGATCTTACATCTAACTATCACATTATATTCATGGTATAATATGAGGTCCCTAGGGTTACTAACTTAGCTTATCTATGTTACAAAGATGTTTGCGAGGGCACTACACTTAGTGAGATATGCACTAAGACAAAAGTTGCAACCCTATAGAGATAAATCCCTAGCGGTCCCGAGACAATCAATCACTTTAATCGGCTAGCACTAGAAGCTGTCCGGTGAATGACTATTTCGTTCGTGAGGTTGTCCGGCGGTATGATCACTACTTTAATCGGCTTTGTCTAGAATCCGGCGGTGACCATTACCACTTTATCCGGCCAACCAACACATTGCCGATGTTGTACTTGTGCCTATTCAAGCTCTCATGATGCTTAATCTTTTATCTAGTCAATTACGTTTATTAAGCGATTAACGGCCACCTAGTTTCATTCAGTACAAAAGCTCCCTACCCCCTCTTCTTAGACTTCTAGACTCAATCTAGCAATTACACAGACAATGATAAACCCTAGTTCATCAAAGCACAAGGCCAATCCTAAGTTTCCGACGGTCCCAAGTTTCATTCATAAGAAGTCCACTTGGTGCAGAACTAAACGCATCAGAAACCTATTCATGGCTTTGTAATGTTAATGAATGTTTATTAATGTTGTTTAGATCATATTAGGAAGACCCCAAACCATACTCTAGTTTACCACCACACTACACCCAAATTAATTATTTATATTTTTATACATATCTTATTTTATTTATTATTAACTCTTGAACAAACAGAATAACAAGTCAACAAAGTCCCTTTTTGTAAACAAAACTTTACTATGTAAATCAAATAGGCTTGGTAATCTTTTTACTGTATCTAACTTCTTTCATGTGTCCATTAGACTTACTTGCATATTAATTAGCTAAAATACTGCCTTGCTTTGTACCAACATGTCCAGGGGCCGAAAACATATAAAAAAAAAATGGAAGGCATACCTTCGAATATTACTAATATCATCTATTAACCTAGGCACCCGAATCAAAAACCAAATATTAAAACGAGCCTTGCCGAAGACCACCGCACCATTTTTGCATAAGTTCGGATAGTCCAATCGGATTTCGCAACGGAGAAATTATACTATAGTTCAAAAATTAGATTGAAACATCAATCATTCAATATGAAAACCCCGTTACCTTAATTGCGAGCAACAACGATCCAAAACGTCAACAAAGACCTAGCCTTCGATTCACCCTATACATTGATCAAACCAATGATCAAACTACGATTCCAAACACCAAAAACACAAACTCTTAACACCGATATCCAAGTCTAAGGCCGAAAATCTAAGAGAGGTTAAAACCTTACCTTCACCAAACGGTTCGTTATTGGTATCGAAACGATCCTCTATTTCCGTAGAGCGTTTTTCTCTTGATGCGTCGCACAATCGAGCAACGATTAAGCTTCGATTATCGAAAGTCTCTCCTCCCTCTATTCTTTCTCAAACTTGCGCCCCCTTTCTCCAAAGAAACGGTTCCTCTCTTTTTTTTTTGATGATTATGGGAGGTTAACTCCCATAAAACCCTTTAATTCTTTTTTTTTCTTTTTTTTTTTTTAAAATTCCAAATTAAAAATATAATATTCCGGTTTTTCATTAAAAGACTGAAATGCCCTTTTTTTCGAAATTCAGGATATTACATATGATCTTGTTATAGTTCAGAGATAATAGCAATTCGAATAGAATAGACTGATGCACAAAATTGCTTGTTGATTCTTGTATATGCTCTGTTCTATATATTTTGTTGTTGGTGCAAAGTCTTCTATTTATAGTGTGAAGTCCAACGTTCATCTGGCTTCAATTTGAATTGTATCAACGTCTATCTTGCAAAGGCTATATTTTCTAACCGTTCTGCTGTGTCATTAACTCATCCAATGAAATTGTTTTCTTTACAATGTTCGACTGTACTTTCAGTTTGTTGGATGGCTGACTTATAAAACTGAGTTTCCTTATCAGTTTTATACTGAGTTTTTCTTTTGTCAGTTTCCTAACTGACTTGGAGCATTAACTCGAGATTTTACTCTTCTTCAAATATCGGTACTCCGCTTTTCATCGATTATAATTGACTTAATCGAGTACACCATGATTCATTATCATCTAAGAATTCATTGTCCTTATGATTCTTAGGTCTTCATACAAGATCCATAAAGCCAGTTCAGGTCACCACATTCTTGCCTGAAGTCCAACTTTACAGTCTCGACTTGTAATCTTCATAACTGAGTTTGAACCATCAGTTCTTCATTCTCCAATAACTGAGTTTGAACCCAGTTCTTCATTCTTCAATAACTGAGTTTGAACCCTCAGTTCTTCGATCTTTTAGATAAGTCAACGAGAGTCCGTAACTCTCGGTGAACTTACCTTCTTCGCCATGTAGGTGTATTCGAGTCGGTTGCTTGTCTCGATGATTTCCGCTTTTCTAAATGATTTCCGTTTTCGCTTTACGACACACTAACAATTACGGTGCTTGTCGATGTAACCTATACAAATATCGACTCTAGTAAAACTTATACATTCGATTCTAGACATCTTTTAGCTTTCCACTATAACAAATTTGGCTTCGACTTCATCAATGGGGTTAAGATAATATTTTAACAAATAAGATGATTTATCATCAAAACATAAATTTTATTTCCAACATATATATATATATATATTCATCAAAACATAAATTTATATATATATATATATATATATATATATATATATATATATATATATTCATCAAAACATAAATTTTATTTCCAACATATATATATATATATATATATATATATATATATATATATATATATATATATATATATATATATCACGATTTGAACAAACTACTTTGAAAATATGTCATCTCCTTGTTACCAGAAATTAGATCTGAACAAGTTCAGATACTAGGAACACTGCTCCGATACCAAATGTTGGTCTCAGAGAAGGGTGAAAATATAGTCAAATGGGGGTGAATGACTATATTAGAAGTTTAAAACTTTTCTTGATGAAAAGATTTTGTGCAGCGGGTTAAACCATTCCAAATAAATGTTTGAAAGTAATTAGGTCACACACACGGATAAAGTATACTACAGAGAGTAAGTATTGAATGTAAAGTGCAGAAAGTAAATGAACACAAAGAATTATAGTGGTTCAGGGTGGTGTAATCCCTTAATCCACTCTTCTCCTGTGATGATTGGAGGAATTCACTATTGTTTTTCACCAGTACAATAGTTAGATTGTTGATCGCGTGTAAGTCGCTTCTACTAGCAAGGGTACTACGTCAATCGTAGTATAACAGGGCCAGTCAAAATCTATCCCACAGAGACTATTATTTAATAATGTTAAACACAACCACAACATAGGTCAACCGATAGCGGTGGTCGTTGACCAACATAACAGACAAGTAAATAACAGAGATGCAAATAAACCAATAGCCAATCATACATTGAAAAGGCATTAACCAAACTATTCACAACTAATCTCCTCTTAATCCTTATATGATCCATATTTGTAATAAAGCTATGGGTGCAGTCTTCTAACCTTGTTTACTTCTATTGAAAGGACAATAGACGTCTATGTGTCATTAACCTCTTTCGTTGGTTGTATTAACCCACACACAATAAGTTCTAGAAAGTACTGGCTCAAGACCGAGAACCTCCCTAAGCAACTATCGTGGATTGACTAGTACGATTGATCCAGACTACGTCCTAACTAACACTGCACTTTATCATCCTTCATGTTAATTTACGATGTACGACAAGTAGATTGGCCAGATCTAACCTATCTTGAATTAAACCTTTCGATCAATGTAGCTGATGCCGAACTACAGAATTAGGGTTTACTAGGTATCTCGCGGTTGTGGTAAAGACCGCCGCAACTGCGGGATAACACAACCGTTAATTCTGCATTTAATATTAACTAATGGAATAACAAATATTAAGGTTCATCTAATCAATTAATATTTGAATAGATGCAAGCATAGTCTACATCTATCACAAGAACAATCATGAATCTAAGATACAAAATAAAATATTGAAATAGATCTAACCCAAGATGAAGAACATATTTACTCCTTACTTCTCTCTTTCCGGCGATCATAATTGATCCGCGACAAACCTAAAACAAGCACAATTCAATAATGAAAGACTCATGATTTATTTGCAAGAAGATAAAAGAAGAGAAAAAGAAGCTTTAATCACCAAATAAATACATTGTATCTAATTGATAAATAGATCTTTGAATGAATGAGATAATACAAAATCCGTAGCCCCAATGTCTTTATATAAGGTGTATAAACCGAATGTTAAGGGTGATTATGTGATTTATAACGTTATATTTTATAATGATTTCCTCCATATTCGTATAATTTGCATAGAAATTAAGGGTTTAATCAAATTATTGAGCAAATGAGTTTTAAAAGTATTTAAGTGTAAACTTGAGCTAATTTCGTGATTTTATTGGTAATTATCTATCGTTTTACACTTTGCGTGTTCTTATGGTTTTGAAGGTACATTTGCATGTCATGGAGAGGGATGAAAGGAGCTTAAAAGATGTTCAAGTGATGATTTACGTGGAAGGAAAGAGATAGAGATGAAGTTGGAATGAAGATCAAGATGAATTTGGAAGAAAAAGGGACTGGACTGGCGTCCAGAGGAGCAATTGGATTCAGGAAGCTGAGATGTTAACTAAACGTGCGTTTGAAGTCCCGTCCATCTGGACGGGCGTTTGAAATTCTGGACGGGCATCCGGGTTGAAGAAGTTTGATTCAGAGTTTTGACAAATCTGATGAACGAGCGTCCAAGTTTACTTAGGACGGGCGTCTGACGTGACTCGGCCCGATTCGAAGATTTTACTGAAGACTAGACGTGCGTCCACTCATCCAGACGGGCGTCCGTCCGCCGCCATGCTGAAACCGACCTAGTTTTCTATATATAGCCGCATTCTCAACCCTAATTATCATATCATATACACATTACAGTAGCCGCAGAAAACCCTAAATTCTGAAGCCGAGTTGTGCTCAGTCGGCCAAGACTTGGTGCTTGGTCGACCGAGTGTTAGATTAGTTGTTTTATTTATTTTGTTTTCTTTTTGTTCGATTCATGAGGATGGCTTGAAGCTGATCAGACTTGGGGCAAGCATGTGAAACTTTTCTGCAGCGTTTTTATTTCTTCCTTTGGATGATTTTGTGAGTTTTAATTATGTTGTTTCTTTTCTATGATTATGTGTTATGCAAATTTAAATCGAGAGATGTTTTGCTATTGATGTTTACTATATGATGAGAATCGGTGTAAACACTAGATCACCATAGGAAAGAATATATTTTTCTTAACCTAAAAATAACGAGAGTTGCTAGGTTAAATTTCTAGGTTGCTAGATTGAGAAATCTTACACCTTTGTTATGGAAGCGTTAATCTTTAAGATCGAGAGATGAAAGATTAATAGGCGAATTATCTACGAGAGTAGGAATTCATACCTTTGATAGGTGACCCACATCTTTATTAAATCTTCACTAACCAATCTAGGGTAGAAATTGAGAGTTGCGAGATAGGTGGATCATTGCTTGTTCCTCGTTAAAATTAATTGAAATTATCTTTGTGCCTTGTTCTTCGTTGTTTTCTTAGAAGTTTGTTTTCTTTTTAGTTTATAGATAGAGTTATTTTCGTTCGCAATTATCTTTCCTGGCTTTGGATTGACAACCCTCTGTCCAGTTTATTGTATTCGTTTTCGTTTTTAGTTATTTTTCGTGATACCCCGATTCCCAGAGATCGACTCCGGTATTAATCGCTATGCTACGATCCCTACACTTGGGGTATACCGGATTTATAAATTTATTACTTGTTTATTTTCATTTGATAAAATCCGAGACACCGAATTAAGGGAAAACCTAATCCTCGGAGGACAAGAAAACGCGTTTCTGGCTTCAAGAAGGTTCGCTGGGCTCGCAGTCGCGGGAGCTGCGCACGCAGCCCCTGGCGCAGAGATTTGTTATTTAGACTATAACATCTCCTACGTAACTCCGATTTGGGTGATTCAAAGTGCATTGGAATCCCTGTTTCAAGACCTACAACTTTTATGTTGAATTCAAAGCCCAAATAGTCTTTTAAGGCTTCGTAAACAGCGTTTCAAGATCACCAATCAGATTCTCGGGTCCAATCTCCGCTCGAAACACTTCAACCTTTAGCTCCGTTGACTACCCCCACTTAGATTTTGATAGTAATATATGATACCAATTTGACCATCATCAACTACCCCCACTTAGCTTTTGATCGTCCATAGCAAAAACCAAATCAAACAAACCCCATAAACAATTACATACAAATTAAGAACAGACACATTCAAGAATTATAAATAAGATGACGGTCAACACATATCCATCAGTAATCCATTAAGCACTATCTCGTAGTGGAACCGACATGTGTGTGAATAACTCTCAAACAACAGTAACGTAGACGAATCACATTATATCAACTCATAGTCTAGCTAGTAAATCACGAGAATCCTCATCCATTTACGCCATTGATTTTATTAATTGAATTTTATTTTATTGCGTAGGTCAGGTCAACTGAGCAAGGTGGACCGGGAACCGAGTACTACTCAAAGGTTCGCAATTATCGTTCTATTTATTATGCGAAGGTCGCGCGTCTTACGTTCCGAGTTTGCTTCTCTTGCCAAAGAGAATGAAATAGAATATATAGATGATAATAATAATTTTTCATTCTTTTTCTCTTTTATTGGCGGGTGAACACTAAAAAATCTATCTATCCTCAAGGTCCACTCTTTGATAAACTACCGAATCCATTTTTCCTTAGCACTTATAAGATACACAACTTGACCTAAATGATCATTGGTAAAACAAAACTCGGAAAAACCAGGGTCAACAGATGTCAAAATAATGCGTCATCTAACCACATACTGAAGAAGTGAGTTATATGTGCCTAAAAAGGTCGATTCCACAACAGGATAGATGATTAATAAACAACTACGTCAAATAGCTAATGTCCGAAGCAAATCATATCAGTGAACTGGAACCAAAATTGTCTCATCCCAAGGACTAATCTGCACTTGTCAGCTAATACGAGCAATTCTTGCACAAAGGCCATTAGTACCACGAGACGCGAATAAGTAACAAAATCACTATCCATGTGACAGTAAATTGCTCAACTAAAAAGAAGAAGTGCAATAAACAATTTAAGCCAACACATAAAAACTTAATTACTTAAACACAACAAAAAAGACCCAGTAGATGACTCCAAAAAAAAATAAAAAGACACAAGACTCAAAATATAACCGAATAATCATGTGAAGTAAAAACAATTCCCCCACATCCTTTGCTCAACAGCCTTGGGAACAAGGCGATGAGAAAAAAACCTTCACACTTTTATTCAATTATCGAAAAAGAAAAAAAATTGATCAAAAAAGTTAACCATAAAATAATGGCTCCCTAACAATTAAATAAATTGTCCCTAGCAACGGCACCAAAAACTTGATCGCGTGTACGTCGCTTCTGCTAGCAAGAGGACTAGGTCAATCGTAGTATAGCAAGGTGAGTCAAGGTCGATCATGCAGAGACTACTATATAATAATGTTAAACACAACCACAACTTATAGGTCAACTGGATATGGGTCGTTGTTGACCAACAGAACAGACAAGTAAATAACAGAGATGCAAATAAACCAATAGCCAATCATATATTTAAAAGGAATTAACCAAATTGTTCACACCTAATCTCCACTAAATCCTTATCTGATCCATATTTGTAATAAAGCTACGGGTGCAGTTTCTTAACCTTTGACTACTTCCATTGAGAGGACAATAAACTTCTATGTGCAGTTAACCTCCTTCGTTGGTTGTATTAACCCACACGCAATAAGTTATGGAAAGTGCCGACTCAAAACCGAGAACCTCCCTAAACAGCTATCAGGGATTGACTAGCACGTTCCAAGGGATTGATCCAGACTTTGTCCTAAATAACACTTCACTTTATCGTCCTTCACGTTAATTTATAATGTACGACAAGAAGATTGGCCAAATCTAGCCTATCATGAATTAAACTTGTCGATCAATGTAACTGATGCCGAACCACGGAATTAGGGTGTACTAAGTATCTCGCGGTTGCGGTAAAGACCACCACGACTGGGGGAATGCAACCGATAATTCTGTGTTCAATGTCGAAAATTAAAAATAATGGTTCATTTAATCAATTCATAGTTGATTAGATGCAAGCATAGTCTAGATCTATCGCAAGAAACAATCATGAATCTACGATACGAAATAAAATATTAGAATAGATCTTACCCATGACGAAGAACATATCTATTCCTCAATTCTCTCTCCTTCCGACGATCATAATTGAACCAAGATGAACATAATGTTAATCAAACAATAAATTCAGAGTACCTTAATAGCGGAAGAAATAATCAGGATCGTTTCCTACATCCATTGTTATTCAACTTCAGCTCCGTTGTTGTAGCCGTCTTGATGAGGATTCCGATATCTCTCTCCTTGCCTACAACCGTTATGTGTTGGTTTCTTTCGTATGCTTTATGATGGAGTAAAGCATTGCTTTTATAGGCGGAGAGAGGGCCGAAATCCGAATGACTTAATGTTTAGCTTTAATCTCGGCCGTCCATCAAAGCCGAGTTTTAATCGGATTAAAACTCCTTTTAAATAACCAATAAATAATATATAGCATATTTCCTAGGGAAAACGAATTTCCTATAAGACCACTATTACGGGGAAGGAAATTAATCGGGATCAATTAATGACCGACATAATTTTTCTTACATTCTCCCACTTGGTCGATAGGAATATTCATTAATGTTTTCCTTAAGGATCATAAGGCGCGCGTTATATGCTAAACATTTCCTTTAGTCGGTTAGCGTAAGTGCCATCATTAATCTAGCTGTCAATGGGAGTCATAGCGGTTACACATCATTCTGCAACATGCTTCCTTCTATGTACCACAACATTGACAACTGTCTTAACTAGACCACAAGTGGAGATTACATAAACGGTCCCATTACGTCTTTGCAAGAGACAATTTCTGTTATAATATATCCATTCGTAAGGTGTGTACAACATGGAAAACAGAAAACAATAATGATGTAGAAGAGTGACATTAAGAGCTCCACAAATGTCAAACATAAGTATAAATACATGGCATAACATGATAATTAGGAGCTATCCTCAAGACCCATTCTGTCATTGTCTCTCTGTTATGTCTTGGGGTAGTCCTTTCGTAAATATTTCTACAACCATAAGATTTGTCAATTTGTGTTTAATGACAAACAATTATCTTCTAACATCTTGCTTCAGTAATTGATATTTAAGGTCCATGTGTTTTGGTCCCTTAGATATCATGTCAAGCTTAGAGGATCCATGTCCCCTAGATTGCAGCCACATAACATGCCACGCACTCTACTTTCATGGTGGATGAGTATGGCAACTATGACTTCTGGATTTTCCGTGATACGGCACCTCCGTTTAGAAGATACACGTTGCCAAGAGTACAAAGTCTGGTGTTAGTTTATCCTCCAAAATCCGAGTCTGAATAACCAGTCACCTGTGGGTGTCCTGATTTTCAGTATGTGAGCATGTAATTCCTGTTCCTTTAAGTATCTCAGTACTTTCTTAGCAGCTTTCCAGTGAGACATTCTTGGATTGCTTTGAAATGTACCCAGCATGCCAACAACATGACTAATGTCAGGTCTTGTACAAACCTGTACATACTATAAATTCTCTACAAGAGAAGCATAAGGATGTTTTTTCCATTTCTTTACGTTCCAACTCATTCTGCGGAATAATATTAGAACAATAATGGAAGAACATGTCATCATGCCAAATCTTTCCAAAACTTTATCAATATAGGCTTTTGAGACAATCCTAAATATTAAGTGCCCTGTCACGGAATATTTCTATCCCTAACACATAGGAAGCCCCGCTTAAGTCTTTCATTTCAAAGTTCTTGACGAGATCGGCCTTGGTTTCATGTAATACACCAAGATCACTGCTGGCCAATGATAGATCATCAATATGCATAATAAAAAATATGAACACACTCCCACTGATCTTGAGGTATATGCAAGGGTCGATTGTGTTCTCATTGAAACCAAAAACAGTAATGGTTTCATGAAACTTTAAGTACCGTTACCTCGAAGCTTGTTTCAGTCCATATATTGATTTCTTAAGCTTGCAGACCATGTCTTCATGACCGTCAACAATGAAATCTTTAGGCTGACGCATATAGACTTTTTCTTTCAAGTCTCCATTCAGAAAGGTTGTTTTCACGTCCATCTTGTGTAACTCGAGATCATAATGAGCTACTAGTGCCATGATAATTCTAAAGGAGTCTTTCCTGGACACAGGGGAAAATTCTCATTATAATCAACGCCTTCTTTCTAATTGAAATATTTGGCAACAAGTCGGGCTTTATATCGTTCAATATTTCCATGACAGTCGTGCTTGGTCTTGAAGACCCACTTACAGCCAACTGGTTAGTGTCCTGAAGGTAATTGAATGACTTCCCATTCTTGACTTTCATCCATAGATTTCAATTATTCTTCCATGACATCAATCAACTTACTAGAATTAACTTCCTTAATGGCTTGTGAAAATGAAACCGGATCTTTACTTGTCCCTTGTTCATCTTATACTTGATAAAGCATATAATCATTAGGAATAGCAGATCTCCTTTGTATTTCAGATCTTCTTAATGTTGGTTCCTGTGGTGCTTCATTACTATTTTCATTGGCGATGATCTCATCATGGAGTTGTTGATCATTTATTGGATTTTCTTCATTGTTCAACGGTTCAACAATGGAGAGATTCCCAATACTTTTCGGAATAGGGTTAAAAGGGATGGGTACCCTTATTTCCTTTACGATCACATCACGAATTTTATAACTCCCACTGATTTCGCCATTCTTGTAGAATATAGCATTACCCATTTCAACAATTCTCGTAATATGGTTAGGACAATAAAACCTATATCCTTTGGATTTTTCTAGGTAACCTTGAAGTAACCACTAACTGTTCTAAATCCAATTTCCTTACTTGTGGATTGTAAATTCTAGCCTCAGCTGGGTAACCCCATATCTGGAGATGTTTCAAACTAGGTTTCCACCCTTTCCACAGTTCAAAAGGTGTCTTTGGAACTGCCTTACTGGGAATCCTATTTGAAATGTAAACAGCTGTGCTTAAAGCATCCATCCACAATGATATAGGCATCAGCATGACTCATCATAGATCTAACTATTTCCATATAGTATGATTCTGTCTTTCTGCTACACCATTCCGCCATGGAGATCCAGGCGTTGTGTATTGAGCAATAATTCCAAGCTTTTGGAGAAGTTTTGCAAAAGGTCCAGGATGTTGTCATGTTTCGACATACCTTCCATAAAACTCACCACCTCTATCCGACCTTATGATTTTCACTTTTCTATCTTGTTGTCTCTCGACTTCAGTTATGAACATTTGTAAAGTGTCCACAAATTGAGATTTGTCATGCAACAAGTATGCATAACAATAACGTGAATAATCATCGATAAGGGTGATGAAATACTTTTCTCCTCCAAAGGTGGGATCATCAAAGGTCCACAAACGTCTATATGTATTATTTCAAGAAGCTGGGTACTTCTTGTGGCTAAATTGAGATACAAAATATTTAATGAGGCTAATTTAAACAACACTTACATAAGAGTAGAGTATAGACAAGAAAATAAGGTGCTCCTGTGGGTAGTCACCATAAATTCTTCACATAATGTCGTGATACTCACACATAATTGAGTGATATTTTTGTAAAGAAGACGAACAAGGTATCTGTGGATATCCTTGACCTTCGTAATATACACTCCATTTATCTTTATGTTGTGATGATAAGATGAGTTTTCAGCAAAAATGGTATTAAGATAAGTTTAATAAAGGGCTACACTTAAAAGCTAAAAACTTAATACAAAATAAAAATTGCTTATACCAACTAACTAGGGTCAAAACCAATTTATTCATTATTTTGACATATCCTTTAATTTGAACCATTTGTCAATTCAACTGAATATCAATAAATTTTCAATCACTGCTCAGAATGTGATTAAAACATTTATGCATCCTCATGTCAGGCTGTTGTGGCTATACCCAACATTTGACACCATTGACATTCAAGTGTTGACAATCATACAGAAGTCAACTAAACATTATGTTGACACAACTATGTGCAATGTAATATTCAAATATGGTTCAAGTAATAATGTATATTGCCTTTCTTAGATTTACAGAATAAATATGTCATTATCTAATCACTAAACATAATGTGAATAGACTTTATATGTCAAGAATTTGAGCTGCTGTGGCAATACTCTAAACATGACACAATTATAAGACATATTTATAATCTTTACAATAATTCAATAATTTAAAGGCCAAAACTTTATGATATGTCAAAACTTTTATATGAACCAAATATCAACAAAAATATGTAATTTGCACTTTAATGATATTCAATCACTTTATCAATATGTGATTTTGTTGCTTCGGATGTCATAACTTAATCATTAACAATAAATGATTAAACGCATAATACGTGACAACTAATATTCAAAAGAATAGTCCTTCCAATTCATCGCAAAGGTATGTACACATTAAGTACACAAATCGAAAGTAAAAGCAGAAATAAACTGCTATTATAAAATGGAGCAACATCATTAGTCATATATTATTTATCACTTAATGTGCTAAATCATCATTTATTTAAAAGGGAACTAATATACTAATCAATTAACTTTATGTGACTACCTTACTATGTGTTATTGTTTATCACCCACATAATGTGATAAATCGCTAAATATGTGAAACCAAAGTACTTCATTACTAGTCTTTCAAACAGATTATGTACAAACAAAAGTACATAAACAATAATAGATAACATATAATGTTAGTAAACCTAAACGAAAGACTAAATGGTTTACTTTATTAAACACATATATTTAAATGAGCACAAAAAGTATAGATATGACAACTAAAAGTGATCAAATAACATATAACACATTGGATTAGCAACCTTTCTACACAAAATTATCAAAATAACTTGTAAATTGATACCGTTAATAGCTTAATGAAGATTAGTTCAATCTTCAATCTTTATGAAACAATAAATCAAGTTCACGTATATTTAATAATTTTAGCGCATTTAACGTGGTTGAAAGGCCTACCAAACAACTATACATTCAGAATATGTCATAAAATAAATAAATGAATTTCTTTTTTCTTTTTTTTTAATTTTATTTTTTCTGACTTATCCAATATGTTGCCAAGGCTGTCCAAAAGGTTATAATTGTCATTATCAATTGGTTTAATGGCCTTAAAGAAAATGCATAAACCCTAATGCACTTCTAATTCTTTCATACAGCCGTCATCTAATGAAGGTATGCTTCGGCACTAAAAAGAAAATTCTATATAATTACAACCAATTGAACAAAGTTCAAGTGGGCAAACAGGTTATAATATTCATCACGAAGTGCACAGTAATTTATCCATTATAAAGAATTATTTCAATTGATGGCCAACGGAAAAGCTACACAATCACACAATAATAAAGTATTCCCTTTTCAATATATACTATGGCCACCAACGTGAACAACAATGGGGATTGACAATTGGGATCTGAGAATTGCAGGAAACTTAATTTTTTCAACACTGTACCGTAAATATGAGGAATCGATACAGCAGCCGTATAGTTAATAAACGTAGATCAAAATAATAGACGAATAACATGAATCGTAGGTTCGCTCTGCTACCACATGTTAATCAAACAATAAATTCAGAGTACCTTAATAGCGGAAGAAATAATCAGGATCGTTTCCTACATCCATTGTTATTCAACTTCTGCTCCGTTGTTGTAGCCGTCTTGATGAGGATTCCGATATCTCTCTCCTTGCCTACAACCGTTATGTGTTTGTTTCTTTCGTATGCTTTATGATGGAGTAAAGCATTGCTTTTATAGGCGGAGAGAGGGCCGAAATCCGAATGACTTAGTGTTTAGCTTTAATCTCGGCCGTCCATCAAAGCCGAGTTTTAATCGGATTAAAACTCCTTTTAAATAAACAATAAATAATAAATAGCATATTTCCTAGGGAAAACGAATTTCCTATAAGACCACTATTACGGGGAAGGAAATTAATCGGGATCAATTAATGACCGACATAATTTTTCTTACACATAAAGCAAGAACAATTCAATTATGAATGACTCATTATTTATTTTCAAGAAAATAAAAGAAGAGAAAAGAAGCTTTAATCACCAAAAGACTACATTTTATCTAATTGATGAATAGATCATAAAAGAATGAGAGAATACAAAATTCGTAGCACCAATAGCCTTTATAAGGTGTATAAACCGACTTAAAGGAAAACCTAATTCTTGGATGACAAGAAAACGCATTTCTAGCTTCCAGAAGGTTCGTTGGGCACGCAGTCGCGGGAGCTGGGCTCGCAGCAGCCGGTGCAGAGCTTCGGTATTTTGGCTATAACATGGCCTACGTAACTTCGATTTGGGTGATTCAAAGTGCGTTAGAATCCTCGTTTTAAGACCTAGAAATTTTATGTATAATCTCAAGCCCAATTAGTCTGGTAAGACTTCGGAAACAGCGTTGAAATATCACCAATCAGATCCCCGGGTCCAATCTCTGCTCGAAACACTTCAACCTTCAGCTCTGTTCACTTCTTTATCGATTGACTTTCACATTCAGCCCAAATGATGCTCCAAACACTCGTTAATCTATCAATAAAACCTTAGCACACATATTTGCTTCTATTTATGGCAAATAACGCATAAAATACAAGGTTAATACGCATAATACCAATTTAGTCACCCCGGACGTGGCTTAATCATATTTAGCTAATTAATCCATTATTTCATACATATTATCCCGATTGAGAACACAAATCTAGGGTAAGTTGATTGTAAAATATGATACCAATTGACCGTCATCAATTGTCCTTGTCTACAAAAGCTTCACAATCTACAGACTATCACTCCCTGGCTACAAAACTTCAGTGACTCAGTCTTCCACACTTCTCCTTCAGAATAAATCCTTCAGCAGCTTATCACAATGATCACAACTCCTTCTCAGATTTCTCTGATTCAGTTGCTTGGGAAAGGTGTGAATTTGATGTATTCACAAAACTGATCAAGTTCAGACTACGAATATTTCTGATGAAAATTTTGAGAATTCTGAACTTGAATATCTAAATGTGTTCTTATGAAGATCAAGTGGAAGGCATTTGAAATTGACAGAGATTTTGTACTTAAAAATTGTTATATTTCTTCTTTGTCAATGCCTTCTACATATCCGTAAATCTTTGATTTTGAAATTCCATGCGTTGGCTACTTATTTAATGTGGAGAATAATCCTTGATCTTGTCTTGATTTAATCTTCCTTGATTTCAGTGATCCAGATGTTAATCAATCATTCTTAACCAAATCCATCCTTGATTGATTCTGCATTAAATGCTTTATCTTCCACATTTTGCATGTTTTTTATTACGCATAGAAAGTTTACTTGGCTGAGCTGCTTCTTCTTTACTTCACTGGTCAAGTGACTGCTTCACTTAACTGCTTCCTCTGTTGTTGTTTATCAACCGATAGAGGTTTACTTCACCGATCCTGAGTTTTGAGTGAGATCAGTGTACACCATATTATAGAAAATTAACTTTCATGGCTTGCATTATATCTTAGACTTGCCTAAGGTCATCACAGACTTCCTTGGTTGCAAGTCAATCCATTGGTCTTCACTTCATTGTGCTGGTTCCTTACTCAGTTGGTCTTCTGTTATTCATATCACTGAGCTGCCCTACCAGACTAGTATAATGCTTGCTTGAATGAACTTATACAAAGTTTAGACATCTAAGTAAAACTTATACAATTGACTCTAAATTATTTTAGGCTTATTTCAACAGCTATCATGTCCATCATCAAAAGAATAAAATGTTCCTCACAAATGTACTGGTCGAACTACTCTTAGAGCGGAGTTACGACAACCAGGCAGTTATGTGCATCATCCAAAAAGACACATGGATGCATCCAATCAGGTCCTACCTAAAGGATGAAATCCTTCCCGATGATCGATCTCAAGCATGGAGGCTAAATTTTTTAACGGCCATGTATGCTCTCTTTATTGAAGTACTTTATTGAAAGTCATTTATAGCACCATGGCTTAGATGTGAAACGGCAGAGGAAGGAAATTATTTTTTCGAGAAATTCACCAAGGTATCGGTGGCAATCATTCTGGAGTTTGGACCTTGGCCCGGAAATGCTGTCAAAATGCGAGCTTGGACCTTGTTAGGTTCATTATAACCACGGAAATTCTCATTCCATGGGTCCTATAGGCTCCGTTTGGTTTCATCCAAAATATTTTATTCACCCAATTTACTATTATGCTCTCAAATCAACCATCAAACAAATAAAATAATAAATTAATTCATTTTATTCATCACCTTGTTTCAGGTTCATTATAACTCATTTCACCATCACTTCATCACACAAACTTTAATACAACATTTCAACCTTCCTTTATATTATTTTATTTTATTTTCTCTCTATATGGATCCAATCGGCCCAAACAGGGCCATAGTGTCTCCCTGGCCTTTTGAGCAATAGGGAGTAGATATAGTCGGCCCACTGCCCAGGGGTGATTTCAAGTTCCTAGTCGTAGTGGTCAATTATTTCACCAAATGGGTCAAAGCGGGACCCCTAACTATGATCACGGCCAAAACCATCTAGAAGTTCTTTTGGAAATACATTGTGTGCAGGTATGGCATTCTAAGACATTGATCACGGATAATGGAACTAAATTTGAAGATAGAACGGTTCAGGCATGGTGTTTCGAGCTGGGAATCACCCAACATTTCATTTCTGTGGATCATCCACAGGCGAATGGGAAGGTCGAGCAGACTAACAGACAAATCAAGACTGGTTTAAAGAAAAGACTTAAAGAAGAAAGATCGAATTGGGTTAAACATCTACCTAATATATTACGGGCATACAGGACTACACCGAACTCATCAACTGGAGAAACCCCTTTCTCCTTAGCTTATGGAAGTGAATCTGTAATTCCAGCAGAGATCGGATTTCCCTCACCTCGATCCATACTCGATTTTGAGGCAGACGATAAAACCGTTCTAAGACACTCAAAAGAGGATCTGGAAGAGGCTTGAAATGTTTCCTTCATTAGAATGGCAAGATATAACAAAAGATTTCTCAGTACTATAACTCCAGAGTAAGACACTCATATTTTATAGAAGCAGATTTGGTGCTGAGAAAGAATGAAGTTAGCTGGCAATGTCCTCAAGGCAAGATTGACCTGAACTAGGAAGGCCCGTACAAAATTGTCAAAGTACATGGAAAAGGTGTATACCAATTGGCTCACTCTCATGGCTGGACCATTCCACGGAGCTGGCATACAAACAATCTCTACAAGTTGTATGTCTAGGACATGTCCTAGAATTCAATAAGCTATTTTAGTTTTACAATTTCAGCAATGTCATTTCAATAAAATTGTACTCTGACTTATCACACTCATGGTATTTTAATAATATTTTACCTTTTTCCATTGTGCATAATGTGAATGATTTTGATTAATTTTACAAAACAAACTCATCGTGCTGAGCTCCGCAGGTCGGACCCACTATGTTTGAATAAGCCAAACTTTATAAGTCTGCAAGATAGACTCCGAATTGTTGTAGGACAAACTCATCGTACTGAGCTCCGCAGGTCGGACTCATCAAGTTTGCAAAAGTCAACTTAACCAAGTCTGCAGGACAGGCTCCGAATTGAACTCTTCAAGTCAAACTCAAACAACTTGCCAAAGAAATACTCAACAAAGTCTATAGAACAGACTCTGAATCGAGCTATACAGGTCCGACTCACCAAGTTTGCAAAAGTCACACTCAACAAAGTCTGCAGGGCAAACACCGAGATGATTTCCACAGAACAGACTCAACAAAGTCTGCATGACAGACTCCAAATTGAGCTCTGCAGGTCAGACTCAAATAGCTTGAAAAAGCAATACTCTCCAGATGTGTCATGCAGGTCAGACTCAAAGAAAAGTTAAACAAAACACTTAAGAATGCCATACCAAAAACAAAAGTTCAAGCATGACATACTAGGGGGCAAGGTACTCCACACTACAAATCAAAATGTGCTCAAAGGAAAGTGCCGAAAAAAAGCTAAGGTAAGAAGACTTAGAAAAATACTGCATATATTAATTATTGTACATGTTAAAAATTTTAAGTTTTCAAAAGCAAAAACAAAATACAATCCAAACAACCTAAGAAGCATTAGGGGCTATGTTCTGCCCAGACTCTATAGCATGAGTAACATTCTTCATAGTAGCTCTGTTCTAGGGTAGCTCGGTAGAAGCAATAGAAACAGAAGCAGCGGCATGAGAAGGCCCTAGACGAGGAGCTACAGCGCAGAGGGAAGAGTACTTAAACGCAAAGTCTATCCCTTCCTTGAACTCCTTCAGACGAGCTTCGTATACCGGACCCATGTCTGGCTTGTATAGAGTCTTAAGGGTAAGGCGGTCGATGTCTAGATTTGTGACCTGCACCACAGCTTCGTCAACGCCTAAGGTGTAGGCATAATTCAACATGGGATCCAGAAAATTCCTTATGTCCAAAGAGAGCTTGGTCGAGGCCTTGAAGTCCTTGATGGCCCGGGCAGGGGCCGCCTCAACCTAAACCACCAAGGCATTTTCTATGTTTGGAGCTTCTTAGTGGCTAGCTCCAACGTAGTCCTTTCCTCCACATGCTTATCTATCGCCGCTTGGAGGCTTGCAGTATACTAGGCTCCCAGAGTCTTGAGCTCAGCTTCACGGGCATGATGTTTCTCTTTGAGCTTTTTGATATCCTGATCCTTGGACTTAAGCCTCTGCCCACGTTCAGAAGCTTTCTTCTCCACCCCGGAGATCTTTTTCTTCAACTTCTCTTTGCTGAGGGAGGACACAACCAGTCTTGCAATGGCCTCCTGACCAACAAGGGATCCCTGCATAGGCAAGTTGTTAAATACGAAAAGCTCTACAAAGTTAAAATACAAGGTACAACTAAAAAAGCAAGACATACATATTTATTGGATTTAAAGCCATCCTCAGCTAGTTTCTAATCGGACATCTCCGAGAACGCACATTGCTCAGTAGCAGGCTAACGGGATTCCTCCTCCTCCTAAGGGTCTTTGGTGTTCTCCGGAAGGGCCTCGGATCTGCCCCTCTTTCTTGACCGACCTTCTTGGTGGGCCACAGTAGCTACAACTCTACCCCTTCCTCCGAGCTGGGGACTCCCCTAGGAGTGATTCCGTCCAAGTCAATGGCAGTGCTATCTCCCCATAAGAATGCTGGATCTCAGCAGCATCTGGCTGGTTTGCCAGCAGTTGGGTGGTAGATGCTAAGGGTGTTCACATTTCGGTTTGGTTCGGTTTTAAGTATATTCAAACCAAACCTAATATTTCGGTTTGAAAAATATGAAACCAAAACCAATCATATCATAGACGGTTTGGTTTGGTTTGGTTTGTTTTTCAATTACTCGGTTCGGTTCGGTTCGGTTCGGTTAGTCGGCTTAAAATACAAAGCCTACCGCAAATTAAACATAGTAACTAACTTGATCTAATAACACGTAATTACCCCATGTAGACAAATTACGAAAGTTATTTTCTGATTATGACATTACTTGCAACTCAATAAGTATTAAATAGAACTAATTTCAAAATGAAAACACCCCGTCAAACGATATATGCAATTATGAACAACGAAACGCTCTTAAGTTAATATCAAAATAAATAATAAAAAGCAAACGAACAATTGAAAAATTAAATCATCGAAAATGTGTCAACGCTAAGTGAATTTCAACATAATTCCAACCTGAACTAAACCAATATTTATATATCCACACTTACGATCCCTAAAGATAGATTCAACTTGAATTTTGATCTTAAAGTTGAAGTTAAGTCCAACTTGGACTTGTTTTTGAATTTTGTTCCACCTGGAACTTGTATAACAACTCCGGTGAGCGGTGGTTTCCGGCAACCGGTAGTCAAAGTTTCAGATCTACTGTTCTTCTGTAAAGATCTACTATTCTTCTATAAAGGTAGCTTCTTTACCTAAATACTATCATCTATTACTTATGTAGTTGCGATTATAAGCACCACCGTTTTCTTTTCTTTTTTCTGTTTGCCGGACATCTGTCAAAGTCATACATGTCTATCGCTACGCGGACTACCGCATGAGATAAACGTGGCTTAGACGAATGAACAGTTGTTTCCATCAACAGACTACTTAGTGTACCGCGAGATCTGTGGTGACTCTTTGAAATAAGATTGAGGGTTCTCACGATCGTTCAATATTTTGTTCAGTTTTTACTCGGTTAGGTTTTCATAGTTTTGAAAACCGTCGAAACGGTTCGGTTTGCATCGGTTCGGTCGGTTTGGTTCGGTTATGAAAACATTGAATGCCCCTAGTAGATGCGCTAAAAGTTGAGCCCACGGATCATGCAGCAAGCACCTCTGCATCACGTTCCTCCTCCATGAAAACGTTCTCTTCATGCTGGTTTTCCTCAGCCTTATCCCCAGCAGAAGCCAACATATCAGCTAAGTCACTCACTACGAGAAACAAGACAGAAGAATACAGTCAAATTTAAATACAAGTATGGCAAATTAAAGCAGAAATGCAAATGTAAGACCCCTAAAGGTAGTTCTCTCCTCAACACTGAAGGACACATAGAGGGCGGGACATGCGTCGGCCAGCCGAGCAGCGTATATCAACCGCGAGGTAGTTTTTTTATCTTCAAAAAAACCCCGGATCTTTGATAGCTCGTAGTACCTTGTTGCCAATGCTATCGGACAAAGGTCTTTGGGCTAACCGTTCTAGTTACACCGACCCTATTGAGGTCCCCCTTCGTGAAGGAGGAAAAAGAACTTATCCTTCCATCCTTTATCAGAAGATGGCCCATCTGAAAGCCTCGAAATGCTATTCCGAGGGCCTGACCGGCGTGCGAAGTACTTCCACCCAGGTGTGTTTTGTACCTTCTTGATCTGATAAAAAGCCCTCAATAGGCTAACTGAGAATTGAATTTTGACCATCCGGAAAAAGATGGAAAAACCTATGATGCTCCTAACCCCATTTGGGGTCACTTGAGGGACACCTATTTGATAATGGCCCAGTACGGCCATGAAGGCCGGACATAAGGGAAACCTTAACCCGCCCTCGAGATGGGCTTGGTAAACCACACAATGCCTTTCTAGGGGCTAGTAGGAGTACCTGTTGGGAGTGCGTAGATGGGACTAGGGGAGCTTATGTCTCCAGATCCACATCGTATTCCAGCAAAGCTTGGTTATTCTTTCCTGTTTAAGATAGGAGTCTTTTACATGGAATCCATAAAGGCCATAGTGGATTTATGAGCTTTGAGATTTAAAACGAATGCAGAGGTCTTGGTTAAAGGACGAGAATATGCATGACGAGAAAAATCAAGAGGAGTAGGGACATGAGGAACCTAGGGGATTTCCTGAAACACAGCGCTATTACCTCCTCTCCAAATTCTGGATCTAACTCAAGCAGTCTACACACACTTTCATCTAAAGAAGATGAAACTGATAAGAACAAACTGAAATGAAGAATAAACGCAAGAAGGCAAGAAAGAAGCTTACTTGTAAAGACTGCAGATTGAAAGTAAAGAAATCGGCAATTGATGTTGATCTTCCGATTTAAAGCAATGAGAAGCAAGTGAATGGAAAATTGATCCGACGGAGGTTAAAAACCCCAAACACGTTCTTGAAAGCCGTTCCACTTCAAATGACGTGGGCAGAAACGCCTCGAATCCTGGTTTAGTTAAGACTGTGTCATAACGGTAACTCTGCCACCCGGTAAAGTGGGTTACTGTAAAGTTGTACAAGTATAAACGATAGTGGACGAGCCGCGCCTCTGATAGATCCAACCTCGCATCAGGTAGCTCCGCCCGGTTTGTGGGGGCTTATGATGAGTGCCGAACTGAGCCTTGCCACGTGTTATCTAAATGTTGAGTAAACATTAAATGAAGACAGAAAAGTATAGTATTAAAGGCCATGAGCCCCACTTCATGCCTAAGGGCAGACCTCAACCCTATGTGGGAGATTGGTCTCGCTAGCTCCTAAGACCACCGCAGGTCGGCTAGGTCGCACTAGGGCTTGGCTAGTGTAGCTCGGGGCGAGACGGCCTAGGGGGCTCGACGCTTGTCGGCCAGAGCCTCCCATATCCGATATTGCTCACTAGCGTAATATAGAGGATAAACAGGGAATATAATATAAAGTCATTAAGACTCGATCCTATATTCAAACTACCGTGTTTACCTCCTAAAATCAAGGGATTGACACGTAAGGAATCCCTAATACTTCGGGGACAAGTAAACTGGACGAGAGGTCCTCTCATCCCAAGGAACTACGAAAGACTTAATTCTTGACTATAGACAGGATACGTAGGCAACATGAGATTAATAATCTCAGGCTCAGTCTAAAAATTACAAACACCACCCCCGTTTTACATCTTTTTATATAGTTTATATCTTGGGTTTATTGTCACTAGGGTTTTACGGTCAGGATTTATACACAGACGATTTCAAGAATTGTCTGTGGGGTTTGGATCGAAGTATTTTTCTTTCCCAAAATTGTATTTGCAAACATATAAATTATATCTGGTGGATTAAAAAAATATATATATATATATATATATATATATATATATATATATATATATATATATATATATATATATATATATATATATATATAGCGTATTATATATATTTTTACATGCAACAAAATCTCGTGGTTGTGATTGTTTCAAGTTATTGTTAAAAAAATAACAAGTCAAAATTATGTTGTGAGATGATGACATTGTAAAAATGGTGTAGATTCGATGGAGAACTCTATCACTCACCATATATTTAATTATTAAATGAAATAGTTGTTTATACGAAATCCTCTAGAAGAAAAGTTGCTAAAAATGACAGTCAGAAATTAAAATTCGGATATGCTAGTGGATTGTATTGAGAAAATCAGATGAGTTGGATTACCATGTTTTAATTTGAATCCTTTGTAGAGTTAATTTTGATCGTAAAGTTATTTTCGGTGTATATTGTTTTTTCGTCAGGTGGGCAAACCCTCCCTCAACCCCATATATGGCTACGTCCCTGGAAATGATACCGGAAGTTTTGTTGACATCTAATGGTCCTATTCATTGTCTAAAGCAACATTGACAAATATATGTCCGCAACCTTTGGATCGTATCATAATCCAAAACCGGATATAATTATCTATACCTCGCCCAATTTATACACCAAATAACCATAAAAATTCCATAATGACATATAGGGAATTACAAATATTTTCCAATCGATAATTTTTTTTTTTTTTTTTAATACCCATAACGGGATTCGAAAACTGGTTTTCATGCCAGATTATAGTCTAGCTCACCACTAAACTAATGCACCTTGTGCATACTTTTGTTTTCTTTGATAATCAGGCTACTATTGATTGAAAAATCGACGACGCAAATAGAAGAAATTTCACATTATACACACATTTATTTATTTATACACACATTTATTTATTTATATACAAATATATATATATATAATATATATATATATATATATATATATTATATATTATATATATATATATATATATATATATATATATATATATATATATATATATATATATATATATACTTAATGAAGGAATTTGAGTGGTCTTTGTTTTGAGTTTTGGTAGGAAAGGTTCTTGTAATTCTTCCCAAACAGTTGTCCTTTGGCCTCTGATGTGGCAAATACATCACCGGGCAAGCAGGATTTTTCCTTTCAAGCCTGCAATGCAAAACAAGAAACTGAAAAAAATGGTAGGAGGTAAATACTAGAATTGTTTATGGAAGCATATCAGCTATACATCAATAATACACTAAAAATTATCTATATGAAACAAGCGATTTTATCCCAAATCATTGATTATGGTGTAAAATTTGTTCATAGATGAGTGTTTTATCCATTTTGTTTTGAAATAGAAGACTATAGACATATTGTGAAATGCAAAACAATCAAGTTAGTAGAGTCAGTTTTCCTTACTTGTAATACAATAAAAAATAGTGAAGAAAAATCGATATTTCAAGTTTTGCAAGATCATTTCCTGGACACAATCTGCCACCTCCTCCAAAAGGTAAGAATGTTCCTGCTTTACTTATGAAATTCTGTAACGAACACCGGAATCATTAACTTAAACAAGAGACAATTGAAATACTATCATAAATGTTAAGTTTCATAAAGCGCGAAGAGTATACGTAGGTCACAAATGAGAACTTACATCCCATCTGGAAGGATCAAATTTCATTGGATCAGGATACACTTCCGAATCCAGATGAACTCCCCTAAACCATACCAAGACTCTCCATCCTTTTGGAATGGTATAACCTGTAATGAAATCGATTTCGTATAATCAAGCTTCATTTGATTATGAACATGTTAGTATCATTAAAAACAAGAAGAGACTTGTACAATATTTTAAACCAATAATTTAATGAGAAAAAATGTAGTAAAATATAAAGTAGACGTCTAATTATTGATGAGTAAAGTCACCACTGATGTTAGCATCCTTGGTCGCCTCTCGAAACACCACAAATGAAAATGTGACCACGCGAAGTGTTTCATCGATTACCTATAAGATTTATATATCAAGAAATTAATGGATGTTGGATTTAATTAGAAACTAGCAACCTTAACAACAAATTAATACAATGACAGAGATAATAACTAACCTTGGAAAGAGATAAACCACCTTTTTGTTCAGGTGGCCTGTTCTTCACAAACTCCTCTTGCTCAGCCTGCAATATATATTAATTCAACATGAATAAGTAAATTAAATTCTTTTGGATGATAACTCAAATGTTAATTAATTAATTATGATTGTTAATTTCACCTTGCCTTTTCTAAGACATCAGGGTTGTTCTGGAGAAAATGAGTAGCCCACATACATATGTGGCCTGATGATTCATGCCCAGCATTCAGGTACATTACTAACACGTCAATGATTTCTTCGTCGTTAAGTTTTCTTCCTTTGTCATCTACGGCATCCAATAGAGCATCCATCATATCTTTCTTTTCACGATTCAGATTAATCTCCTCCTCTCTTCGGCTCCTCCTCCTCTCGTCCACAACGGATTGAAATATAGCAATAAGTCTTTTTCGCGCCGGATCATTAAGTCCAGATTATCTTGATTAGACCATTATAGACTTTAATTTGTTGATTGGTACGTAATTAGATCATCCTATCCCTCCCGAAAGCTAAAGCTGATAGGAACGTACATAATTAACATTTTTTATATATTCCACATGCCCCTCAAGTGTGGGACTACTGCATTTTTAGAAAGGCCCAATTAATTAATACTTGTTTTTTTTTTGGTTTGTTTGTTTGGGTGACTGTGCTTGGAGCGAGGTTTGAACCCATTACCTCTCGCTTTGATACCTTAAGCTGATAGGAAGGTAGATAATTAACATTTTTTATATATTCAACACGTACCTTGAGTGCGCTATGGTATGCGAATCCGGGAACGTTGATTGCCATGGCTCTTACACCATAATTTAACGTTGTATATTCTGTCTCCATTGCTTCCAATACTTGCTCACTCTCTGAACTCAAAAATATATGCATAATTATTCTAAAAGTGAGCCTTCTGAGTTCAGTTAAGAATTCTATTTGACCCATATCAGCCCATTTTTCCAATGTTTTTACGACATTTTCCTCTATATATTTTAAGTATATGGACCATTTACGACTCATTTAGCGCGATCAGGCACAGGTGTGGGGGTGTTGCGAATTGGTATTCAGAGCCGACTTTCATACGGACCTAAGTGTCATACCGTGAGAGGCGAATGTAAAGTCCACCCTTATATGGGGAGGAGAATGTAAAGTCTCATATCGTAAAGTAGTAAAATGATAATCCTCATATAAGAGATAAGGGATTTGTCAACTCGGGATGATCTATATATACGGTACGTACCTTGAGTGCGCTATGGTATGCGAATCCGGGAAGGTTGATTGCCATGGCTCTTACACCATAATTCAACATTGTATATTCTGTCTCCAATGCTTCCAATACTTGCTCACTCTCTGAACTCAAAAAGATATGCATAATTATTCTAAAAGTGAGCCTTCTGAGTTCAGTTAAGAACTCTATTTGGCCCATATCAGCCCATTTTTCCAATGTTTTTACAACATTTTCCTCTATGTATTTTAAGTATATGGACAACGCCTCATGACCGTTAACAGGGGCAGCAGTTAGTTTACGCAGCCGCTTGTGTTCTTCCGCGGATATCCCAATAAATGATTTTTCCCCGATAAGTTTCATGGTTGAAGTTGGCCACCCTGGCACAAAGCTTTCGTCGTCGGTCAATACTCTCCGACAACATTCCGGTGTGGTGACAATGATGCTTGGCCGTCCAAACATGACTGTTTTGTAAACTCCACCATTCCCAAATCTGCATCATGACCTTAATACATTATAAAAATTATACAAAAACGCATGTTTATATTATATGATTAATTAATTGATATGAAGTTCATCATATAAATACTGGAACAGAAATGTTCCGCGAAAACCAAGGGCGGCACATAATGCAATTGTTTGAATGAAAAGCAGACAGCAGTTTTATTGTGTTTCATGTATGTCATGTCATACAATTTTCTAAAATAGAGATAATAATGTTAATATCATGTATAAAACATGAGGCCCATCAAATTATCTAATATTCTATTGGTCCCGATAATCAAGTTATACTTGCTTTAGAACCGTATTGTCCTTTGTATAAGAAGTTGCGGAAACTTTTGGATTTGTGATTTTTTATTTTCATTCCATATGGTGAATATTTTAGTAAACTCAGAACATAAATATATCAAGCCAAATTTAACTCAAACAAGCAAGTCGGATGAAAAAAAATTGATGGAGTGCCACGTTGAAATGTTGAATATATGTCCAAACGAAGAAAATGATGATCGATGGTTTTCTAAGAAGAGAAAGATGAAACAATTAATGGACAAAGTAAACAAAAGAAGAAAAAAAAACCTGGCAACAAAATTATTGATGAAAGAATCTTAGAAAAGGCCACATGTTGCCGATGAACGGCCAACCCAAGTCACCGGGCGGCAGAGAAAACAACGCCTCGTCGCCCAACTTTCCTTCATACATCCACCGATTTATCCTCCTCAACAGCCAATCCAACCCCCAAAATCCACCAAGAAACACCGTTAACAAAATGCCAAACAATCCCACTTCCATTACCTTGTCTTTATTTTTCAGTCTTAAATAAATTTGTATATTATATATGTATCCTTTTCTTTATTTAAGCCCAAAAAAAAAATCGTAATATATATATAATAAGTCAAAGGATACAAGTATAAAAAATTCAGCCCCCAAAGAACATTTGTGATTTAAGTTGTTTGTAAACTGTATGAGTATGTGTACAGAATACAAGAACAAGCAGGAGAAAAATGCATGTGAGAAAAAGCAAAACTGCAGGAAGAGAAATTAAAGGTAAATGCTCTAAATTGTGCGGAAACTCATAATGGTGAGCACAATGTGGGAGCATGCATTTATATAGAGAAAAAGATATGATAGGAGAAAGATTGGGTTGCCGGCCTAAATCTACTTGTTTTGTCATTTTGTCTATGGAATCTTCTTCAATTATCTTGTCTTTGGATTCTTCTTCATTTTGTCTCTTACGATGTACATTTTTGTACGGCTTTTTGAAATTATTTATCAAATATCATTTCTTCGGGAAAAAAAAAATTTAAATATCATGGTAGCAAGGAAAATTCGGATTTCAGGCTATATATATATTTGAGATATATGAGCTGTATAGATTTATTGTGTAATATATTTTTATTTATTACATATATTCTTTGTATAGATTTATTGTGTAATATATTTTTATTTATTACATATATTCTTTGTATTTACCGTAAAATGTATTTCTATTTATTACGTATATTCTTTGTATTCATTATGTGTGACGATCTTGATCCGGATACTGAGTCTTGAACAGGAAAATGACGCACGACACGTATACAATTAAAAATAAATCAATTATATATGTAAGTCTGACATCACCAACACCAGAGAACAATCGGAAAACGAGAACATTGACTCGGGAAGTTTAAAAGCATACTGCGACGCACAAGGTGCGTCGGTCAGTACAGAGGTGAGTAGAGACTATAACATGGCATGGAGACCAGTGTTCGAACTCCGTTAGGGAAAAAAAAAACCTTACTACGACGATCGAAAAACATTTTACACAAGATTCAACTACTACAATCCTTTATTTACAAACCATAGGTACAACTATCTCATCTATTACAAAAAGAAATGGGAAGATTCTATACCATTAAAACAACATAATAAAGATAGATAAACTTCCACTGTTGTGACTTCGGGATTCACTCTTAAGCGATCGCGAACTCAACCTACAACAACCACCTTCTCCCGGTAGGGAACAACATGCTAAAGGGGTAAGTACAAACGTACTTAGTAAATGGTAGAGTCCCTGAATCTACACATGAAATATCATAAGGATTATCAACTGTAACATTAATAATAACACATGGCAAGTCAAACAAACATAATAACTGTTGGAAATAAAATTTATGTTTTGATGATGATTCATCACTTATTCAGTTATTGTTTTTATACCCCATTGATGAAGTGTCATAACTAGCTGTTATAGTGCAAAGCAAAATGATGTCTAGAAATCATTGTATAGGATTTAATTGAGTCTAATATTTTATAAGTTAATCGGACAAGCAACCGTAATAGTTCTAGGTTTGGAACCGAGAAATTGAGTACATAATTGAACGAGTTCGAGATCCTGAAAGACCAAGATCACTTCAACTAAAACCGACATTAAGAGCACACCAAGAAGGTAAGTTCGAAAAACTCGGTAAGTTATCTAAAACACGGACTCGAGGAAACTCGCTATCTAGAAGATTGAAGAACCGAGGGTTCAAAATCGCTTATTGAAGACTGAAGAACTGAGGGTTCAAACTCAATTTATGAAGACTAAGTCGTGACTGTAAAGTTAGACTTCAGGCAATATTGTGATGACCTGAACTTACTTTATTGATCTTGTAGAAGACCTAAGTATCATAAGGACAATGAAATCTTAGATAATCGATTGAAAATGTTGTACTCTGATTTTGTCAATTATAATCAGATGAAGGACAGAGTACTGAGATTTTGAAGAAGAATAAAAACTTAGTTAATGCTCTTGAAAACTGGATATGATAGGAGAAAGATTGGGTTGCCGGCCTAAATCTACTTGTTTTGTCATTTTGTCTATGGAATCTTCTTCAATTATCTTGTCTTTGGATTCTTCTTCATTTTGTCTCTTACGTACGATGTACATTTTTGTACGGCTTTTTGAAATTATTTATCAAATATCATTTCTTCGGGAAAAAAAAAATTAAATATCATGGTAGCAAGGAAAATTCGGATTTCAGGCTATATATATATTTGAGATATATGAGCTGTATAGATTTATTGTGTAATATATTTTTATTTATTACATATATTCTTTGTATAGATTTATTGTGTAATATATTTTTATTTATTACATATATTCTTTGTATTTACCGTAAAATGTATTTCTATTTATTACGTATATTCTTTGTATTCATTATGTGTGACGATCTTGATCCGGATACTGAGTCTTGAACAGGAAAATGACGCACGACACGTATACAATTAAAAATAAATCAATTATATATGTAAGTCTGACATCACCAACACCAGAGAACAATCGGAAAACGAGAACATTGACTCGGGAAGTTTAAAAGCATACTGCGACGCACAAGGTGCATCGGTCTAGTGGTGAGGTAGACTATAACCTGGCATGGAAACCAGTTTTCGAACCCCGTTAGGGAAAAAAAAACCTTCCTGAGACGATCGACAAGTAACATAGGTTGCGACTAAAACAACATCCAAAAACATTTTACACAAGATTCAACTATTACAATCCTTTATTTACAAACCATAGGTACAACTATCTCATCTATTACAAAAAGAAAGGAGAAGATTCAATACCATTAAAACAACAAAATAAAGATAGATAAACTTCCACTGCTGCGACTTCGGGATTCACTCTTAAGCGATCTCGAACTCAACCTACAACAACCACCTTCTCCCGGTAGGGAACAACATACTAAAAGGGTAAGTACAAACGTACTTAGTAAATGGTAGAGTCCCTGCCACACATGAAATATCACAAGGATTATCAACTGTAACATTAATAATAATACATGGCAAGTCAAACAAACATAATAACTGTTGGAAATAAAATTTATGTTTTGATGATGATTCATTACTTATTCAGTTATTATTTTTAGACCCCATTGATGAAGTGTCATAACTAACTGTTATAGTGTAAAGTAAAATGATGTCTAGAAATCATTGTATAGGATTTAATTGAGTCTGATAGTTGTATAAGTTAATTAGACAAGCACTGTAAGGTTCAGACCTGAGAAAATGGGAAACTGACTAATTGAACTGAGTTTTGAATTGAAACTGACCAAGATCACTTCAACTAGAACTGAGGGGTTAGACTCAGAACTGAAGAAGGTAAGTTCGCTGAGGGACGCAAACTCAGTTGGCTTATCTAAAAAACAGAAGAACTGAGGGTTCAAACTCAGTTATTGAACACACAATAACTGAGGGTTCAAACTCAGTTATTGAAGATAGAAGAACTGAGGGTTCAAACTCAGTTTATGAAGAAATAGTCGAGACTATAAAGTTAGACTTCAGGCAAGTCTGTGATGACCTGAACTGACTTTTTGAATGTTGTATGAAGGACTAAGAATCATAAAGACAATGATATCTTAGATGATCAATTAAAAAAGGTGTACTCTGATGAAGTCAATAATAATCAGATAAATGACAGAGTACTGAGATTTTGAAAAAGAGTAAAAACTTAGTTAATGCTCTTGAAAACTGGAAACTGACCATATCTTATAAATCAGTTTTGAAACTGGAAATAAGTAAAATGGATGAAGAATCAGACCGTTATAAGTCAAGCAATTTTATTGGTCTGTAAAAGTGTCCTTTCTGACACTGACACACATATAAAAAAGCAGGACCACTAACGGCTATAAGGATTTAATTCAAATGATCTAACCGTTAGAGAAACCCCTATAAATAGATCTCTTCTACAACAAGAAGAGTGTGGAATTCTAAGAATCAATCTAGTCAAGAAAGATCAAACTAAGGGGGAAAGTAATCAAAAAGAATTCCTTCGTATACTTTTTACGAGATCAAGAAATTTCTTCAAGTATTCATAAGCATTCAATGAAAGATCAATATCAATCATTTGAAGAAATACAGAGTTATGCATAACTTATATATCTAAAGAAGAAGCTTGAATCACAATTGAATCATAGTTAATGATTCAAGTCTCAACTTTGATTTTATCAAAGGTTTTAGACTGTGAAACACCAAGAAGGTGCGAGGACAGTTGAGTGCAGTCAGGAAGACTATGTTTGTGATGAGCTGGTGAAGAGGTAATACAACCCTCCAAGGACCAGTGTTTCAAACAATTGAAGAGCATCCATCCCACTGTTCTACAAGTGTTCAGATAGTGAAGCATTTGTCAAGGACTATCATTATAGGACTTTTTGTAACTCGGCCATCTCAAAAGTTCTAGTGGAAATTTTCCTCCGCATCACAGGGGAAGAGAGGACTGACATGATTACACCACCTGAACCTCTATAATTCTTGTTTATTTACTTTACGCATTTAATTACTGCATTGTAGTTATATCCATCAAGTTTACATACTCAGCAAACATCGGAAACTGAATCAACATATTACCTGATAACTCATATTTTACAAAGGCTTAATTTAATCCTCTGCCGGTTAACTCAGTTAAGAATAAGTTAGTTTTGACTTATACTCAGCTAAGTTAGCTTAACTCTGCACAAGTTTTAACTGCATTGTAAAAGTCTAAAATCCAGTTTTTAGGGACAAGTTTATTCACCCCCCCCCCCCCCCCCCCGCCCTCTAAACTTGTGTTAGCCTTTCCAATGGACCAACAATTGGTATCGGAGCAGTTCTTCCATTCGAGGTGATCCAAATCAATCACTGCTTCGGGCATCAGTTGTCTCTTAGTTGTTTATCATAATCATTTGTTTGCTTAAAGTTTTTCAAAAAACAACATCATGGATACACAACACCATTTTAGAAATATGCTTAGTTGTTCATTTTTATGATTTGATGAATACTAAACTAAATTTCAGGCTCTTATTGCTGAAACTCAAGAAAAGGTGATTGAGAAATTCGTTGATGAAGCATCCCCCACAAACAATGAAGATGATGCTTAAATCTTACCCTTAAGCTTTGGTGGAAATGATCATGGTGAAAGTGATGAAGAAATCATACTTCTTGGAACTGACCCAGTAAGCAACAGTACTTGAATGGATAAAGTGAAGCAGACATTTGAAGATGAAGAAGCCAGAACTGAAGATTCATCTATCAAATACTATAAGAAGCACTTCCAATTTCAACACTCATACTTCCATGAACAATCATAGAAATGAAGATTTCAATGAAACCTTGGACATACTCATAAAGGAATTGGAGGTAATTCAAAGAATTATGAGAATGTCAAAAAGGAAAAAGATCTATTGAAAACCGAAGTTCTAAGATTGACTTCTGATATCAATCTTATCCAAGGCTAATAATAGAACTAAGGAGACTTGCTTAACTGATGAACTAACAAAGGTAATAAACATCAGAGAATCATCAGCTGATCCAATTTCCAAAGTTCAGTTCAAACCTAGAAAACCATTTGGAGACAGATCAGGTTTAGGGTTTGATAGTCACCAAAATTCTAAGTTCAAACCTAGTACAGTTGCACCTAAGTTTGTAGCTGCACAAAAGTCAAAAACTCAGAAAATTGACAATATTGTTAGAACTAACAATCGCTCAGCTCAGTCTCAACTCAAAACTGACAAAACTATAAAATCAGTCAGTAGCAAACAACAAACTGGAATATTCTACAGAAAATATCAGAGGACTGAAAAAGGCAAAACTGATCAGAGATCAGTCGAAAGAACATTCAAGTCATATTCACAAAAGAATGAAGATCATTCATGGAATAGTAGATTCAGGTGGAAAGGAAGACTTTTTCCTACTGATGAAGACTGGAATGCATCTATGTTCACTCAGTTTCACAAGAATGAAAAGACATTCGAGTCAAGAATGTAGAATTTTATGCAAACTGACCGTACTCAGCCGAAAAATCAAGATCAAGTCATCTAAGACTTACAGAAATACGAAAACTAATCAAAAAGGATCCAAACATATATAGGTACCAAAAAGTTCTTAATTTGTTTTGCAGATGAAAGCTGAATTTGAAATCATTACTGAGTTACTTGCTCAACTATGTTTTGATACTGATCTGAACGGACAACTGACTCAAAGTTTGGATAAGATCAAAGCTGAACCTTGACAGATGGAGATTTACCGTATCAATTGATATAAGCTACTAATGAAAAGTCGTACCCTATGCTCATCTCAACCATTCATCTTTTCCACTCACCGCTTTTTCCGTATTTCAATGCTTGACATGATTAATGACAAGACGTTATATTACCCACCTAGATTTTACAACTACCAAATCTACCACTTATAAAGACCCCTGTGTATTACCTAAAATCATTTACACTCTATTATCTCTTTTAATCCATATTCTGAAAATTTTGCTCTATCTTCAATTTATCCAACAATCTAATTAATGGCCTTCACCCGAGTTGAACCCGGAATGATCATATCTCTAGATCAATTTGTGGCTAAATACACGGATCCATCTCTAGCCAAATAAATCACAAACAAAATCAGGAAAATCAAAGGTTTGGAGCAAGTATTCAACATAAACCTGAAGAATGTATGCCTGGACAACATAGGTCATTTTTATGAATTTGGAAGCAAGTTCGTTGAAGATGAAGATGTACTTATTTACACTACACATATCAATGGAAAAGAGATCAAGGTTACTGAGAACCTTATAGCGGACATCTTTGGATTTGAGAAATCTGAATTAACCTCAGTTCTCAAAATATCTAAAGAACAACGAGAGAAATTATTGAAAGACATTGCTATCATAGGAGATTCAAATGTATCACTGTCTGGATCAACTGGGCCGCTCAAGCCTGTATTCGGTTTTCTGACAAAGATGCTTGCAAATTGCGTAATTGGAAACACATGCAACTTTAGTAATCTATCCGGCACCAAGACAAATTTATTTTATATGATTCGGTTCGAAGAGGACTTCAACTGGAAAAGATATATTTTCAAGCAACTGGTCGCTCAATCTTCTGACGTACCCAAAAAGAAGAATACTAAGAAGAAATGGAGGTTTTATCTCAAGAAGAATCTTGCTCTCTTAGCCCAAAGGATTATCGACCACTTTGGGATTGCAAGAAGAAAGGAAACTGCAGTTGTGGATGGCAAATTGCAGCCAAAGAATAAAAATCAAAGAAAAGGAAAGCAGGAGATTCTGAAACGGAACCCAAGAAGAAAAGGAAGAAGTTTTCCAAGAAAACTGAAACTACCGCTGAAGCACCGGAACAACTTGAACGACTGAGAAAAGAAAGAGGAAACTTGATAAAGTTACAACCAAACAAGTTACTGAGAAACCAGTAAGGCTTCACCAGAAAAATCAGTCAACTCAGTTTTGGAAGCCAAGGAAAGAAAGTCAGAACTGAAGAAACCCCCAACAAACAAATCATTGCTGAAGTAGAACCTATTGCTGAGAAATTACCTGTTGAAGAGTCAGCAAAGGACTTTCAAGAAGCTGCTCCATCACTACCAGAAACTGAAACTCAGGGAGAACAAACCCTGAGAACGGATGTTGGTAATGAGGAGACAGATAGTGATTAGGAACAGATTGGACCCGGTGTGATAGAAATGCTTAATCTGATATCTTTATCAAGATCCACACCATAAAAGTCAGCCTCTAGAATTGAATATGAGTAATCTATCAAAGAACTGGAAGATTCTCAGTCACAAGAAAGAGAAGCTGCTGAAGTTGAATCAAAACCGGTACAAGTCATCACTCCGATGAGCTTGTCAATGAACAAGAAATAGTTCCACAAGATAAGAAAGAAGAGGTATCAGTTGCTGAACTGATTATTGAACCAACAAAAGATCAGGTAGTTGAACCAACACCTGAAGAGAAACATGTTGCAGAACTTGGAACAAGTGTAGAACAAGTTGCTGAAGAAGAACTTGTTACCGCTGAAGGAAAGTTGGAAACTGAAACTGCCATTGGAACTGAAACCAGCTTGATCCTAGTTGTTGCTGAGGGAGAAGCCAGCAAATCTGTTCAGTTTGAAACTGAAGTAACTGAAAGAATCGAGGATCCTGTGGAATCCAATCTAGAGATTCCAAGGGAAAGTGAAGTTATCAGAACTCCGAATGAATTAGGGCTGAGCTTGGTCCGGTTTGGGTCGGTTCGGTTCGGTTTTTGCCTATAGCTGGTCGGTTTGGGTCAGGAATTTCATCCCCCAAACCGAACCGAATCACTTGGAAAACCAATGGTTCGGTTTGAACCAATTTCGGTTTGGGTTCGGTTTGGGTTCGGTTTGAACCGCTTTATCTATTAAATGGTTGTTCGGTTTGGGGTTCGGTTCGGTTTGCATAAATCATAAAACCCAAAAAATAAGATCGGTTTGGATTGGTTTAAAATATAATATAATATATATATATATATATATATATATATATATATATATATATATATATATATATATATATATATAATCGGTTCGGGTTCGGTTTGGATTGGTTTAAAATAAAAAAAACCGAAACCAAACCAATACATTTCGGTTCGGTTTGAAACCAAACCGAAAAATTCGGTTTGTATCGGTTTGGGTCAAATTGGTTTGGATCGGTTTGGTTTTCGGTTTCTCGGTTTTCCTGCTCAGCCCCAGAATGAATCATCTGTAAACATTGAAGAACTGATTGTAGCTGACTGCAAAAGACTGCATGCTTATCAGAATTGGAAACTCAGCTCCATTTCTAATCATAGAAGTCAGTTAGCTGAAATGGAAATCACAGAGAAATGGGTATTCAGTCTTTACAACATCAATCATCTATCCGAGCTAATCAACACTGATGAATTTTTGAACAGTGGATATGCATTGATCAGAGATAGTTATTGGAAGAGAACTACTGTAGGAGAGTGTTCTAAGAAAGATGACAATGATGATGATGATGATTCTCAGGGAGATCCTGATTTACAAAAAGGAATTCTCGCCTCTCTACAAGACAAAGAAGGAGCAAAGGATGTTGCTGAAGAAGGATCATCTGAAGAAAGTTTAGATGACAGTGAATAAACTGAAACTGACTCTGACGGTCAGTCTGAAGAACAAGAAAAAGAAGGTTATCAGTCTCCTACTGATAAAACTGTGCTTGAGATTGCAAAAACTGAAGCAAATAAAGCTTGTGAAGGATCTGATGATGAGTTGAATGTGAAAATTTCACCAGCTAGAGACGCTGATCAGTCAAGTCTAGATGAAATTAGAAGTAAATTTATGGATTACAAAGAAAAACTTAAGCAGATTGCTTCTCCTCTTAAAGAAGTAAAAGTAGCTGATACTGGAAAGGACAAACTTGAAGGAAAAAAAGCTGAATCTAAAGATGATGTACCTACACAAACTAACACTATCAAATTTTACATCCATGAGCTTATTAAAGTTCAGAAAGACGACTTAAGTGTGTTCAGAATGTTCTGAAGGTAATGGAAGACAGCAAAACTGAAAGAGAAAATATGGAGAGAAGGTTAAACAGTGTCAAATATGACTGTCATGATACTCTTATCGCAATCAAAAAAACAACCATTGAATCTGAGGCAAGAAAAACTCAGACCCAAGAAAGATGGGAGGGCATCCTCAACAATGTAGTTGATAGACTGGTCTTATTGGAAAATGCATCAAAAGCTCAGTTGTTGCTCAAACCATTTTGGCATCAAATCAGCAACACCTAAACTCATACATTAGGAACTTGATCAACACAAATGATGTCACTAAGGAGTAAAGTTTGGACTTGTTAAAAGTCAATGCAGCTGACATGCCTCAAGTTCTTGAATGTATTGAAGAGAAACTGGTTGAACTGAAGAAAGCTAGAGGAGAGTTCACTGATGAAGAAATGAAACTCATAGCCAAGTTCTCAGAACCAGCTGAGAAAAGACTGGCTCTAGACTCTCAAATGTATAACTGCTTCAAAGATCTTCCGATTCAAGGGAACAAGCCTTAGAGACTTTTCTTCATATGCAAAAAGTTCTTGTTCATTATTGGAACAAACTAGGTAAATGGGAGAAAGATGGCACTTTGGATAAGTCATTAGACGAAGTTGAAAAGACTGAACCAGAGTTTGTTCAGAAATTGCTGAGGACAACCACCAGTGAAAGATTAAGGAAATCTGTCTTTGTGTTTGCATTGTTATTTAAAAGCAAGTTTTTCAGCAAGCACAGGATGATAGATTCTTGGAATATTTGGGCAAATATTCATGGAATTGATTGCACAGCAACAAATGAAGCCATGAGGGAGTTTGCTGAAAGTTATGACAATCAGAAGAAGTGAAGTTGTCATATGAAAGGAAAAAGAAGCTGACACTTAGTTTCCTTTCATGTATTGTATTTTAATACTAAGCTCTGTAACTCAGTTATCAATAAAATCTCAGTTTCTCAGTTCTTTATGTTTTCATTATTTTATTTTGTCTTTATCTTTTTGCATTGCTTTTAAGGAGGGTATTGACATCATCAAAATGGGGGAAATTGTTGGAAATAAAATTTATGTTTTGATGATGATTCATCACTTATTCAGTTATTGTTTTTAGACCCCATTGATGAAGTGTCATAACTAATTGTTATAGTGTAAAGTAAAAAGTTGTCTAGAAATCATTATATTGGAGTTAACAGAGTCTGATAGTTGTATTAGTTAATCAGACAAGCACTGTAATAGTTCTAGGTTCAGAACTGAGAAAATGGGAAACTGACTTATTGAACTGAGTTCTGAATTGAAACTGACCAAGATCACTTCAACTAGAACTGAGGGGTCAGACTCAGAACTGAAGAAGGTAAGTTTGCTGAGGGACGCAAACTCAGTTGGCTTATCTAAAAGATAGATGAACTGAGGGTTCAAACTCAGTTATTGAAGACACGAGAACTAAGGGTTCAAACTCAGTTATTGAAGACAGAAGAACTGAGGGTTCAAACTCAGTTTATGAAGACTAAGTCGGGACTATAAAGTTAGACTTCTAGCAAGTCTGTGATGACCTGAACTGACTTTATGAATCTTGTTTAAAGGACTAAGAATCATAAGGACAATGATATCTTAGTTGATCAATTGAAAAATGTGTACTCTGATTAAGTCAATAATAATCAGATGAAGGACAGAGTACTGAGATTTTGAAGAAGAGTAAAAACTCAGTTAATCCTCTTGAAAACTGGAAACTGACCAAGTCTTATTAAATCAGTTTTGAAACTAGAAATAAGTAAAACTGATGAAGAATCAGACCGTTAGAAGTCAAGCAATTTTATTGGTCTGTAAAAGTGTCATTTCTAACACTGACACACATACAGAAAAGCAGGACCACTAACGGCTATACAGATACAAATTCAAATGATCTAACCGTTAGAGAAACCCTATAAATAGATCTCTTCTACAACAAGAAGAGTGTGGAATTCTAAGAATCAATCTAGTCAAGAAAGATCAAACAAAGGGGGAAAGTAATCAAAAATAATTCCTGCTATATACTTTATGTATGATGTAATATTGCCGGATGGATCATAGATCCACCCGATTACGCAGTGGAATAGTATAGATCTAGATCTAAACAATAAAAAATACATAAATAATAGATCTAACCTACGAGGGGGTTAGATTACCAACCTTTTTATGGTGCAAAACGCCAAGAACAAGGTCAATCAAATCCGAGCTAGTTGAGAACCTAGTTGTGAAGCCAAAGTCTTCCAACGTGTGTCTGCAAGCAACACCAGGTTGATCGTGTTTCAAGCCGCCGCACCTCCTCGATATGCTACCTTAGAAAACCCGATGTTTCTGAAACTCGAACCCAAGTACTTAAGGCCGAAAATTCTAAGCCTTAATACTTCCACAAAACCGAAATTACGTGATGTAAAAGCTTGAGAGAACTCTCTTTATATAGGAGAGTAATCCTTGTCCTCCAAGGAATTAATAATTAAAAGATAATTATTAAATTAATCCTTAATTTAAATATAAGATAAAAATAATATATATCCCAAACAAATTAGGATAAATAAATATATTATCCAATATTCCATGATTTATCACTTAACAAATAAATGATTAAATCATATGTTAAACAATTATCCAAGAAAACGAATTCCTTAATAATTATTTACCATTAAATTTCGGCCAAAATCCTAGAAGTATAGGGCCACTCGAAATTTCCATCACATTGGGCCGCGTACACGGAAAATTTCTTTTCCATTTATTTAATTATCTAGTCCAACTAAACAATTAATCCACATATCTATTAAATAGTCCAATCCAACTATTTAATATTAATTGAGGTGAAACGACGAGAAAACATATGCTATGTTAGGAGCCACGTCGGAGACCATTGACCCATATTCAGTAGCTACAATAAATTAAAAAATTATTCGTCAGACTGAACAATTATATTCAATCTATTAATTCCGGGATTACACCACCATAAGCCCGAAACTGAACTCTGCCGAATATAGATATAAACTTACACTCAACTATGAGTTATAAGGTGTCCACTGATATAATCATTACATACGGATAAATTCTCCATAGACTGTTCATTTCGATTCGGGATATCTCTGTAGACCCTTCTCGAAACATCTTATCCTTATTTACCATTAACCCTCTAGTGATCAATTAGTTCATATCTAATATAATATGAACTCCGCGGATCGATCAAATTCTAGGATTAACAAATAAGGGAACTGTCTGTCTACTTCCCGAGGGAAGGAATGGATTACATATCTGTGATAGCACAGACTACTCACTCATTCCAGAATAGAGCAAACGAGAAGTGTCGGACCACATACTACGAAGTGATCCTTACTAACACATCAAACTCCATCCTAGTCTAAGGAGTTGTCGGTGATCATGTCAGGATTGAGATTAATCCATATATGATCATATTGTGATTCGATAAGACTTCTCAATCATGGAATTATATCGAGAACTCAAATCAAATAGGTCCAGCCCTATATGATTACCATTATATATAAATGCCCCACTAGATACCCTATTACCGACAGTCCGGATAAGACTGTCACACCTAAAGTGTTCTGGGCGCATTATTAGCAAATTAATCATGAGACCCGTACTCAGATTAATAAACGCTACGGACTAAATTAATTTAAAGTACATCTCACTAACTCAATCCTCTTGTGTATAGCCATACACTGAGTTATGTGATTACATAAACGAGGTACTTAGGGTTTTCAGTAGTGTCTTAATTATAAGCATACATGCATATAATAAGAAGAATTATTAATTCCGTCATAAAACCAATTAGATAATTGTCTTTCGGGCACTACACCTAACAATCTCCCACTTGCACGAAAGGCAAGTGGATTAATTGTTTTAGAGCACACCCTTTATATCTATATATACAACATTCTCCCACTTGCTCAAAACAAGTGAGACATATCCCCAAGATTCATACCCTCTAAGCGCATCTTAGTAATTCATCCTTCCAAGCACGACTGGAGTGCGCCGCCGCAGGGTAGGTCAGTGACCCGACACGTACTTAGAATCCGAATACCATGTGACTTGGTGCACTGATCAGGTAGGTTGGCGGCTTGAGTCAATCTTTGGGATCGAAACGGCGCCTTTCCATCAAATCCGGTGGTACGATTTCAATATGCTTATGACCTATAGTGATTGAAAAATCCTTATGAGCTACCTCTCCAATGTATTCACAATGAAGTGGCTTACTGGATAATACTTTATCACATGAGTAAACACTGAGACCGAGATCGATTTAACGATCATCCTCAATATACTAGCATATTATTCCTCATTCTCCCGAAGAGACTTGAGGAATCAGTAAACATCCCATTTAGTATTCATTCGCAGGTTTAGACAAGAATTCCTGAGAGGTAGGGTATACTACATCGTTGAATGTTGCATAAATGCAAGAATATCTTAACCAGGTGAATAAATGGGATTGCCAATGATCGATTCTCGAGAATTTGAGCGAATCAAATCCTTAAGAATGAATCCCTTTGGCATGTCAGACTTTGACTTCAGATAACACACCCATATTGTTTCCCACTGTTTCAGTGTTACCATTCACAAACACTAATCTACATACTACTTTACTAATATTGATGCCCAGTCTACGAAAGACTTATCAACATTCTGGTCAAGTCCACATATTAAAATATATGACTTTGAAATGACCTAGAGGTTTTCTTTAATCCCCAAAGGATATAAGCTATGGCAGGCATCCTGCCAAATGTTCTTTCTGAATAAATTAAGATACCGTTAGTCTTGCAAAAAAGGTCTTAGGGAATCACCCCTATTTTCCGCTTTGTAACGAATCCGTTATTTGTTCTCTGCTAAAACCCTTTTGTTCTGAATGAGTTCAGATTCCGTTGTTCGGCAAGGAAGTCTTAGGGAATCACCCCTATTTCCCGCTTTCTGATGAAATCAAGCAAGACTGAGTGGTAAGAGAGATCACGGTCTGGTTAATTCTCGACCTTTTAGGGAATCACCCCTAAATTACTTAGCTTTGCGTTGAAAGTTAAACTTTCCTATTCATTCGACTCTTCTCCATGTAGTTCCAATTACTCCCACTGGGCCTGAGATACTCAGGTGGTTCTACAAGAGTTTCAACAGAACTGGAGTATCAAACTCCATTCACAGGGTTATGGCTTTTAAACCAACCTCTATGATCAGGATCCTACACAGCCCACAAAGGACTATAGGTCATCAATCTACCTTATAGACCGTAAGGTCCTGCAATGGGTAATGGACAAACCATACTCCCACTACATTCGGGGTGGATCGATATACTGATCCAGTTTAGTAGTTTTTATTAGTGTTATCACCAACTGCCGGTGTTGGATGTGGATTGAACAAATCAGTTAGTAACATCTTGAGTACAAATACTTCAAGATCTAAGGTTGTTATTTATAGACTCTATCAGACCGAGTTTGACAGTATAACCGTCATTCTCTGATTTTACGAGTTTTTTAACCAACCTTTACTCAATGCATTAAGATATTTTCACAACCTGAACGTGTACGCAAAATTTACAGTCCTACCTTCAAGCACTAAATGCTAAATGTCTATATTTACGGAAGTGGGGTGAACCGAATTCACTCCTTATCCACAAATGCGTAGGCATCTTTTAGGTAGACTTCTCGGTTTTTCATTACAACGTAACCGTTATTTTGCAACCAATATCTTAAATGAGTTCAGCAGCGTATCGTAGCACATCAATGACTATATAAGGCAAATTTATGGTGTATCCATTAGTGAAAACATTTCACCGGGAGTCAGGCCGAGCATCAGTCCCGAAGACTATGCAATAACCTATTTCTGAGTATGAAATACTCTATCTCTGGTGAAATCAGAGATTTCCTCCAAATATTTTGGATAAACTTACCGGAGTCTCGAATAGTTGTCAGACAAGATGTCACTACTTCAAAAGCTCCCACTAGCTTGTACCTTTCATATGACCCCGAAGGTTGTTATGAACAAGCTATGTTACTTCTTTAAATCTATTACCCTTTCCTGACTGAAAGGAAACTTAGTCATTGTTCCTTTGAGACAGTGTTCCTTTGACTGGGAGATAGGAATCACCCTAATCCAGTCTTCAGATCTTGTCTTTAGGGAATATGCACTAATTAATTTAATAGAAAGAAGCGTTTATCGAAATACGGAAACCATTTGCGTTTATATATTTTTAGGTGTGTTACTAATACCATTTCAGCAATGCTTAGTGGTTCTGACTTTATCAAACAAAAGTCCGAGTCCTGGATTCGTTCTACAGATTTTATATTCATCGTCAATAAGACAAACAAATTATCCTATTGAAAATGAATACGTTCGTTCCAATGAATCCGAAAACAAAAAATGAATTTTATGTGATACTCAAGAATTGAATCCAAAATTCATTTCCTTATATCACTCCCACTAGTCTATCTGAAATAACTGTCCGTTGTCTATTTTATTTATCGTTTAATGCAAAGCTACCTAGTTCTTCCAAAGAACTTTAGATTTCAAGAAAATTGCTAAGGATGCATTGGTCAGTGATCCGAAATCACTTTCTTTATCCTCTAATTTCCAATTTATTAATTTTCCGGTTTAGCCTTAAAACTACTTAGTTTAGATGACTAACACGTATAAACATTCTTTCCCATTTTCGACTTTTCTTAAATGGAAACAGTCTTGAACTAGCAGTTCGTTTGAGTAGACACTACTCTTGAACTGTGGGATGCCTAATGATAGTGTTACTAGCTTGGACTATTCGATTTTCTAATCGACAAATCATCAGAGCAAAGCTCCCACTAGTTTATCGGTTGCAAATACCGTCTAACTAGCAACACTTTGTATTTATGATTTTTAAAAGATTAGAACATCACCTAGAACTAAGCTCCTACTAGTTTATCAGTTCCAAATACTGTCTAACTAGCAATGTTGTGTTCATGATGTTAAAAGATTATAAAATCTCCAGAACTAAGCTCCCACTAGTTTATGAGTTCCAAATACTGTCTAACTAGTAACGCTTTATTCTTGTTTTTCCAATGAATGGAAAAACTCTTGTGCATTCCATTACACATTTCTAATTATCAGAAAAACAACAAATCATAACTCTAAGGCTCCCACTAGTTTATCGGTTCCAAATACCGTCTGACTAGCAACGCCTTATGTATATGATTTTCCAATTTTTCAATTTAGAAATTTGTTGTGTAATTACACTTTTAAAATTCACTAAATGAATTTGTCTGATAGTCCTATATCATCTTTTGTAAATTAAGCATGGTCGTCTCTCGTTCAACACGAGTGCCATCCGTGACATACCTATACTATATCACTTAAGTTTTTTAAAGGCTCAAGGGAAAAATCTCTTCCGAAAAATTAATTGCATTTATTGATAATTCACAACGTACTTGTTACTTCCACATTTTTAATGAAGTCCTATTACTAACGAGTTTAGTAGCCTAGAGATTAAAGTTGTAAAATAAACATGACGAAAAGTTAAATTCAAAAAATAAATTTTCACTACTAGATTTTTATTTTAGGAATAATAAACTATAAAAAGTTTATCCTACCATTCCAAGGATTTAACCTCGCACCTCGGTGCCGCCGTAGGGTAGGTCAAAGAGGTGACGGTTAAACGAGACAATCTCTCTCAATGATTAAGCTTCGAGAATTGAACATCTCACGGGAATCGGACATCCCGGACCTTAATCATCGATTACATTCCTTTTTCTAGCCTAGATATTTCGAAAATATCCATAAAGAGTGTGACCTACTATATCAGATCTCAAAATACGCCCCGAGTAAGCCGCCGTAGGGTCGGTCAGTGACCCAACGAGTACCCAAAATCCTATCCTTTCGGAGACCAAGCCTTGAATTTGGATAGGGGTGAACACCATCCGTAGGGGGCCGAAATCAAAGCGGCTCGAGGCGTCACCCTTCTCTCACGTGCTTGCATCTATAGTAAAAGCCGTGGGGTTGGTCGTCGCCTTACCCGCTTCCACTCAATAATTTAAAAAAGTGGTGGGTTTACTAATTACGGTTTCGGTCTTGACAATAAGAAACAATGAATCAAAGTACTCCGAACAAGGTCGGTTAAGTAGGCAAGCCTACTCCGTCTTATTCGTTGGAACATATGTGATCGTCGGTCGGATCCCGCAAGTGAAGCCCCGTTTAGCCCGAAGGCTTATCGGATATGCTAAGTCTTGTCGAACCCCCGTGCAAACGTCACACGTGGAGGGGAGTCAATCGAGCCGTAGCTCGGTTGAACTCGCCCAACCATGGTTAGACCATTTCCGAACCCATGTACTAAGATTTTCCGATTTCTATGTTGTCAATCAAAGCGTAATCTCGTTTCGTTTAAGGTAGGTTCACCGAAAACTCAACGATTTAGCTAAGTGGGATTCACCGAGAATCCATCACTAAAATCGTAACGATTGACAAAACCCGGTTCCTCGGTTTTAATAATTAGTTACTTAATTAATTAACTACAACATATTAATTAAAAAAAGCTTTTAACTAGTTATACGAGTTATACATGCCTAATTTATTCCAAATAAACTAGTTACATGTATGCATTGGAGTGGAATCATGATATGATGCATGTAATGGAAATTTTCCGGTTTCTATCACATAATTTCGATCCTACACGAAAAAATAACTGAAAAAACAAACACCGAGATGGATCGTTGGTAACCCCGTATCTAACCTATTAAAAAAAACCACAAACCCTAACTAGGGTTTACTATTTTCTAATTAGCTGCTTCCGCGTTTTATCGACAATCGGACATCCAAATGAACTTTGATCGTCACGAAATTTTATGGACCTGTTCTTCACTCCTCCTACTTCAATCTGAACGGTTGGAACATCGTTTCAACGGTCCAATCTCTTCCAGAAATTCGACGAACTGGCAGCTGGGGCTGCAGTGCTTTTACGACACAGCAGCAACTTTATTGTAACGATTGGACATCGAGATGGACTCCGATCGTCACGAAATTTTGAGAGACTGTTCTTAAACTTTTATTCTTCATTATGACTGGAGGGATTGTCGTTACAACGGGTCAATCTCCAGGAATAAATAAAAAACCGAACAGAAACAAAACAGATCTACTTCTAGGAAACTAAAATTACAAAATTTCCTATACTCATATAAACGAATTTATATGAGTTTACAATAGATCTAACGAGTAAACAATACCAACCCCAATCCATCCCTTCAACCACGACAATCACAAGGCAACATACATGAATAAATTTCGATGCATATAGAAAAGCAAACGAAAAATAAAAAACAATCTAAACATGCTTTTTCCACTCCTAGATCTAAAATTCACATACTTTGATTGATAGATCAAAGGCTCTGATACCACTTGTATGATGTAATATAGCCGGATGGATCATAGATCCACCCGATTACGCAGCGGAATAGTATAGATCTAGATCTAAACAATACAAAATACATAAATAATAGATCTAACCTACGAGGTGGTTAGATTACCAACCTTTTTATGGTGCAAAACGCCAAGAACAAGGTCAATCCAATCCGAGCTAGTTGAGAGCCTAGTTGAGAAGCCAAAGTCTTCCAACGTTTGTCTCCAAGCACCACCAGGTGGATGGTGTTTCAAGCCGCTTGGATCTCCTCGATATGCTACCTTAAAAACCCGAAGTTTATCCCAAACTCGAACCCAAGTACTTAAGGCCGAAAATTCTAAGCCTTAATACTTCCTCAAAACCAAAATTATGTGATGTAAAAGGCTTGGGAGAACTCTCTTTATATAAGAGAGTAGTCATTGTCCTCTAATGCTTTAATAATTAAAAGATAATTATTAAATTAATCCTTAATTTAAATATAAATATAATATATATCCCAAAGAAATTAGGATAGTAAATATATTATCCAATATTCCATGATTTATCACTTAAAAATAAATGATTAAATCATATGTTAAACAATTATCCAAGAAAACTAATTCCTTAATAATTATTTACCATTAAATTTCGGCCAAAACCCTAGAAGTATAAATATTAGGTCGAAATTTCCATCACATTGGGCCGAGTCCACGAAAAATTTCTTTTCCATGTATTTAATTATCTAGTCAAACTAAACAATTAATCCACATATATATTAAATAGTCCAATCCAACTATTTAATATTAATTGAGGTGAAACGACGAGAAAACATATGCTATGTTAGGAGCCACATCGGGGACCATGGACCCATATTCGCAGCTACAATAAATTAAATAAAATTATTCGTCAGACCGAACAATTATATTCAATCTATTAATTCCGGGATTACACCACCATAAACCCGAAACTGAACTCTGCCGAATATATATATAAACTTACACTCAACTATGAGTTATAAGGTGTCCACTTATATAATCATTACATACGGATAAATCCTCCATAGACTGTTCATTTCGATTCGGGATATCTCTGTAGACCCTTCTCGAAACATCTTATCCTTATTTACCATTAACCCTCTAGTGATCAATTAGTTCATATCTAATATAATATGAACTCCGCGGATCGATCAAATTCTAGGATTAACAAATAAGGGAACTGTCTGTCTACTTCCCGAGGGAAGGAATGGATTACATATCTGTGATAGCACAGACTACTCACTCATTCCAGAATAGAGCAAACGAGAAGTGTCGGACCACATACTACGAAGTGATCCTTACTAACACATCAAACTCCATCCTAGTCTAAGGAGTTGTCGGTGATCATGTCGTCAGATTGAGATTAATCCATATATGATCATATTGTGATTCGATAAGACTTCTCAATCATGGAATTATATCGAGAACTCAAATCAAATAGGTCCAGCCCTATATGATTACCATTATATATAAATGCCCCACTAGATACCCTATTACCGACAAATCCGGATAAGACTTTCACACCTAAAGTGTTCTGGGCGCATTATTAGCAAATTAATCATGAGACCCGTACTCAGATTAATAAACGCTACGGACTAAATTAATTTAAAGTACATCTCACTAACTCAATCCTCTTGTGTATAGCCATACACTGAGTTATGTGATTACATAAACGAGGTACTTAGGGTTTTCAGTAGTGTCTTAATTATAAGCATACATGCATATAATAAGAAGAATTATTAATTCTGTCATAAAACCAATTAGATAATTGTCTTTCGGGCACTACACCTAACAATCTCCCACTTGCACGAAAGGCAAGTGGATTAATTGTTTTAGAGCACACCCTTTATATCTATATATACAACATTCTCCCACTTGCTCAAAACAAGTGAGACATATCCCCAAGATTCATACCCTCTAAGCGCATCTTAGTAATTCATCCTTCCAAGCACGACCGGAGTGCGCCGCCGCAGGTAGGTCGGTCGCTGACCCGACACGTACTTAGAATCCGAATACCATGTGACTTGGTGCACCGATCGGTAGGTTGGCGGCTTGAGTCAATCTTTGGGATCGAAACGGCGCCTTTCCATCAAATCCGGTGGTACGATTTCAATATGCTTATGACCTATAGTGATTGAAAAATCCTTATGAGCTACCTCTCCAATGTATTCACAATGAAGTGGCTTCTTGGATAATACTTTATCACATGAGTAAACACCGAGACCGAGATCGATTTAACGATCATCCTCAATATACTAGCATATTATTCCTCATTCTCCCGAAGAGACTTGAGGAATCGGTAAACATCCCATTTAGTATTCATTCGCGAGGTTTAGACAAGAATTCCCGAGAGAGGTAGGTATACTACATCGTTGAATGTTGCATAAATGCAAGAATATCTTAACCAGGTGAATAAATGGGATTGCCAATGATCGATTCTCGAGAATTTGAGCGAATCAAATCCTTAAGAATGAATCCCTTTGGCATGTCGACTTTGACTTCGTATAACACACCCATATTGTTTCCCACTTTGTTTCGTTGTTACCATTCACAAACACTAATCTACATACTACTTTACTAATATTGATGCCCAAGCCTACGAAAGACTTATCAACATTCTCGTCAAGTCCACATATTAAAATATATGACTTTGAAATGACCTAGAGGTTTTCTTTAATCCCCAAAGGATATAAGCTATGGCAGGCATCCTGCCAAATGTTCTTTCTGAATAAATTAAGATACCGTTAGTCTTGCAAAAAAGGTCTTAGGGAATCACCCCTATTTTCCGCTTTGTAACGAATCCGTTATTTGTTCTCTGCTAAAACCCTTTTGTTCTGAATGAGTTCAGATTCCGTTGTTCGGCAAGGAAGTCTTAGGGAATCACCCCTATTTCCCGCTTTCTGATGAAATCAAGCAAGACTGAGTGGTAAGAGAGATCACGGTCTGGTTAATTCTCGACCTTTTAGGGAATCACCCCTAAATTACTTAGCTTTGCGTTGAAAGTTAAACTTTCCTATTCATTCGACTCTTCTCCATGTAGTTCCAATTACTCCCACTGGGCCTGAGATACTCAGGTGGTTCTACAAGAGTTTCAACGAACCTGAGTATCAAACTCCATTCACGGGGTTATGGCTTTTAAACCAACCTCTATGATCGGGATCCTACACACCCACAAAGGACTATAGGTCATCAATCTACCTTATAGACCGTAAGGTCCCGCAATGGGTAATGGACAAACCATACTCCCACTACATTCGGGGTGGATCGATATACCGATCCAGTTTAGTAGTTTTTATTAGTGTTATCACCAACTCGCCGGTGTTGGATATGGACCGAACAAATCGCTTAGTAACATCTTGAGTACAAATACTTCAAGATCTAAGGTTGTTATTTATAGACTCTATCGACCGAGTTTGACAATATAACCGTCATTCTCTGATTTTACGAGTTTTTTAACCAACCTTTACTCAATGCATTAAGATATTTTCACAACCTGAACGTGTACGCAAAATTTACAGTCCTACCTTCAAGCACTAAATGCTAAATGTCTATATTTACGGAAGTGGGGTGAACCGAATTCACTCCTTATCCACAAATGCGTAGGCATCTTTTAGGTAGACTTATCGGTTTTTCATTACAACGTAACCGTTATTTTGCAACCAATATCTTAAATGAGTTCAGCAGCGTATCGTAGCACATCAATGACTATATAAGGCAAATTTATGGTGTATCCATTAGTGAAAACATTTCACCGGGAGTTAGGCCGAGCATCAGTCCCGAAGACTATGCAATAACCTATTTCTGAGTATGAAATACTCTATCTCTGGTGAAATCAGAGATTTCCTCCAAATATTTTGGATAAACTTACCGGAGTCTCGAATAGTTGTCAGACAAGATGTCACTACTTCAAAAGCTCCCACTAGCTTGTACCTTTCATATGACCCCGAAGGTTGTTATGAACAAGCTATGTTACTTCTTTAAATCTATTACCCTTTCCCCGATCGAAAGGAAACTTAGTCATTGTTCCTTTGAGACAAGTGTTCCTTTGACTCGGGAGATAGGAATCACCCTAATCCAGCCTTCGATCTTATCTTTAGGGAATATGCACTAATTAATTTAATAGAAAGAAGCGTTTATCGAAATACGGAAACCATTTGCGTTTATATATTTTTAGGTGTGTTACTAATACCATTTCAGCAATGCTTAGTGGTTCGACTTTATCAAACAAAAGTCCGAGTCCCGGATTCGTTCTACAGATTTTATATTCATCGTCAATAAGACAAACAAATTATCCTATTGAAAATGAATACGTTCGTTCCAATGAATCCGAAAACAAAAAATGAATTTTATGTGATACTCAAGAATTGAATCCAAAATTCATTTCCTTATATCACTCCCACTAGTCTATCTGAAATAACTGTCCGTTGTCTATTTTATTTATCGTTTAATGCAAAGCTACCTAGTTCTTCCAAAGAACTTTAGATTTCAAGAAAATTGCTAAGGATGCATTGGTCAGTGATCCGAAATCACTTTCTTTATCCTCTAATTTCCAATTTATTAATTTTCCGGTTTAGCCTTAAAACTACTTAGTTTAGATGACTAACACGTATAAACATTCTTTCCCATTTTCGACTTTTCTTAAATGGAAACAAGCTTGAACTAGCATTCGTTTGAGTAGACACTACTCTTGAACTGTGGGATGCCTAATGATAGTGTTACTAGCTTGGACTATTCGATTTTCTAATCGACAAATCATCGAGCAAAGCTCCCACTAGTTTATCGGTTGCAAATACCGTCTAACTAGCAACACTTTGTATTTATGATTTTTAAAAGATTAGAACATCACCTAGAACTAAGCTCCTACTAGTTTATCGCTCCAAATACTTGTCTAACTAGCAATGTTGTGTTCATGATGTTAAAAGATTATAAAATCTCCAGAACTAAGCTCCCACTAGTTTATGAGTTCCAAATACTGTCTAACTAGTAACGCTTTATTCTTGTTTTTCCAATGAATGGAAAAACTCTTGTGCATTCCATTACACATTTCTAATTATCAGAAAAACAACAAATCATAACTCTAAGGCTCCCACTAGTTTATCGGTTCCAAATACCGTCTGACTAGCAACGCCTTATGTATATGATTTTCCAATTTTTCAATTTAGAAATTTGTTGTCTAATTACACTTTTAAAATTCACTAAATGAATTTGTCTGATAGTCCTATATCATCTTTTGTAAATTAAGCATGGTCGTCTCTCGTTCAACACGAGTGCCATCCGTGACATACCTATACTATATCACTTAAGTTTTTTAAAGGCTCAAGGGAAAAATCTCTTCCGAAAAATTAATTGCATTTATTGATAATTCACAACGTACTTGTTACTTCCACATTTTTAATGAAGTCCTATTACTAACAGTTTAGTAGCCTAGAGATTAAAGTTGTAAAATAAACATGACAGAAAGTTAAATTCAAAAAATAAATTTTCACTACTAGATTTTTATTTTAGGAATAATAAACTATAAAAAGTTTATCCTACCATTCCAAGGATTTAACCTCGCACCTCAGTGCCGCCGTAGGGTAGGTCAAAGAGGTGACGGTTAAACTGAGACAATCTCTCTCAATGATTAAGCTTCGAGAATTGAACATCTCACGGGAATCAGACATCCCAGACCTTAATCATCGATTACATTCCTTTTTCTAGCCTAGATATTTCGAAAATATCCATAAAGAGTGTGACCTACTATATCAGATCTCAAAATACGCCCCGAGTAAGCCGCCGTAGGGTCGGTCAGTGACCCAACGAGTACCCAAAATCCTATCCTTTCGGAGACCAAGCCTTGAATTTGGATAGGGGTGAACACCATCCGTAGGGGGCCGAAATCAAAGCGGCTCGAGGCGTCACCCTTCTCTCACGTGCTTGCATCTATAGTAAAAGCCGTGGGGTTGGCTGTCGCCTTACCCGCTTCCACTCAATAATTTAAAAAAGTGGTGGGTTTACTAATTACGGTTTCGGTCTTGACAATAAGAAACAATGAATCAAAGTACTCCGAACAAGGTCGGTTAAGTAGGCAAGCCTACTCTGTCTTATTCGTTGGAACATATGTGACTGTCGGTCGGATCCCGCAAGTGAAGCCCCATTTAGCCCGAAGGCTTATCGGATATGCTAAGTCTTGTCGAACCCCCGTGCAAACGTCACACGTGGAGGGGAGTCAATCGAGCCGTAGCTCAGTTGAACTCGCCCAACCATGGTTAGACCATTTCCGAACCCATGTACTAAGATTTTCCGATTTCTATGTTGTCAATCAAAGCGTAATCTCGTTTCTGTTTAAGGTAGGTTCACCGAAAACTCAACGATTTAGCTAAGTGGGATTCACCGAGAATCCATCACTAAAATCGTAACGATTGACAAAACCCGGTTCCTCGGTTTTAATAATTAGTTACTTAATTAATTAACTACAACATATTAATTAAAAAAAGCTTTTAACTAGTTATACGAGTTATACATGCCTAATTTATTCCAAATAAACTAGTTACATGTATGCATTGGAGTGGAATCATGATATGATGCATGTAATGGAAATTTTCCGGTTTCTATCACATAATTTCGATCCTACACGAAAAAATAACTGAAAAAACAAACACCGAGATGGATCGTTGGTAACCCCGTATCTAACCTATTAAAAAAAACCACAAACCCTAACTAGGGTTTACTATTTTCTAATTAGCTGCTTCCGCGTTTTATCGACAATCGGACATCCAAATGAACTTTGATCGTCACGAAATTTTATGGACCTGTTCTTCACTCCTCCTACTTCAATCTGAACGGTTGGAACATCGTTTCAACGGTCCAATCTCTTCCGAAATTCGACGAACTCGGCAGGCCGGGGCTGCGTGCTTTTACGACACGGCGAAGAACTTTATTGTAACGATTGGACATCGAGATGGACTCCGATCGTCACGAAATTTTGAGAGACTGTTCTTAAACTTTTATTCTTCATTATGACTGGAGGGATTGTCGTTACAATGGGTCAATCTCCAGGAATAAATAAAAAACCGAACGAAAACAAAACAGATCTACTTCTAGGAAACTAAAATTACAAAATTTCCTATACTCATATAAACGAATTTATATGAGTTTACAATAGATCTAACGAGTAAACAATACCAACCCCAATCCATCCCTTCAACCACGACAATCACAAGGCAACATACATGAATAAATTTCGATGCATATAGAAAAGCAAACGAAAAATAAAAAACAATCTAAACATGCTTTTTCCACTCCTAGATCTAAAATTCACATACTTTGATTGATAGATCAAAGGCTCTGATACCACTTGTATGATGTAATATAGCCGGATGGATCATAGATCCACCCGATTACGCAGCGGAATAGTATAGATCTAGATCTAAACAATACAAAATACATAAATAATAGATCTAACCTACGAGGTGGTTAGATTACCAACCTTTTTATGGTGCAAAACGCCAAGAACAAGGTCAATCCAATCTGAGCTAGTTGAGAGCCTAGTTGAGAAGCCAAAGTCTTCCAACGTTTGTCTCCAAGCACCACCAGGTGGATGGTGTTTCAAGCCGCTGGATCTCCTCGATATGCTACCTTAGAAAACCTGAAGTTTTCTGAAACTCGAACCCAAGTACTTAAGGCCGAAAATTCTAAGCCTTAATACTTCCTCAAAACCAAAATTATGTGATGTAAAAGGCTTGGGAGAACTCTCTTTATATAAGAGAGTAGTCATTGTCCTCTAATGCTTTAATAATTAAAAGATAATTATTAAATTAATCCTTAATTTAAATATAAATATAATATATATCCCAAAGAAATTAGGATAGTAAATATATTATCCAATATTCCATGATTTATCACTTAAAAAATAAATGATTAAATCATATGTTAAACAATTATCCAAGAAAACTAATTCCTTAATAATTATTTACCATTAAATTTCGGCCAAAACCCTAGAAGTATAGGGCCTCTCGAAATTTCCATCACATTGGGCCGAGTCCACGAAAAATTTCTTTTCCATGTATTTAATTATCTAGTCAAACTAAACAATTAATCCACATATCTGTTAAATAGTCCAATCCAACTATTTAATATTAATTGAGGTGAAACGACGAGAAAACATATGCTATGTTAGGAGCCACATCGGGGACCATGGACCCATATTCAGTAGCTACAATAAATTAAATAAAATTATTCGTCAGACCGAACAATTATATTCAATCTATTAATTCCGGGATTACACCACCATAAACCCGAAACTGAACTCTGCCGAATATATATATAAACTTACACTCAACTATGAGTTATAAGGTGTCCACTTATATAATCATTACATACGGATAAATCCTCCATAGACTGTTCATTTCGATTCGGGATATCTCCGTAGACCCTTCTCGAAACCTCTTATCCTTATTTACCATTAACCCCCAAGTGATCAATTTGTTCATAACTAATATAATATGAACTCCGCGGATCGATCAGTTTCTAGGATTAACAAATAATGGAACTGTCTGTCTACTTCCCGAGGGAATGAATGGATTACATATCTGTGATAGCACAGACTACTCACTCATTCCAGAATAGAGCCAACGAGAAGTGTTGGACCACATACTACGAAGTGATCCTTACTAACATATCAAACTCTACCCTAGTCTAAGCAGTTGTCTGTGATCACGTCAGGATTGAGATTAATCCATATATGATCATCTTGTGATTCGATAAGACTTCTCGATCACGGAATTATGTCGAGAACTCAAATCAAATCGGTCAAGCCCTATATGATTATCATCATATATAAATGCCCTACTAGGTACCCTATTACCGACAGTCCGGATAAGACTGTCACACCTAAATTGTTTTGGGCGCATTATTAGCAAGTTAATCATAAGACTCGTACTCAGATTAATAAACGCTATGGACTAAATTAATTTTAAGTACATCTCACTAACTCAATCCTCTTGTGTGTAGCCATACACTGAGTTATGTGATTACATAAATGAGGTACTTAGGGTTTTCAGTAGTGTCTTAATTATAAGCATACATGCATATAATAAGATGAATTATTAATTATGTCATAACACCAATTAGATAATTGTCTTTCGGGCACTACACCTAACACTTTATTGCAAGATCAAGAAATTTCTTCAAGTGTTCATATTCAAAGAACGATCAAGATCAATCATTTGAAGAAATATAGAGCTGTGCATAACTTATATATCTAGAAGAAGAAGCTCGAATCACAATTGAATTATAGTTATTGTTTCAAGTCTCAACTTTGATTTTATCAAAAGTTTTAGACTGTGAAACACCAAGAAGGTGTCAAGGACAGTTGAGTGCGGTCAAGAAGACTGTGCTTGTAATGAGCTGGTGAAGAGGCAAGACAACCCTCCAAGGACCAGTGTTTCAAACAATTGAGGAGCAGCCATCCCACCTGTTCTACAAGTGTTTAGATAGTGAAGCTAGGGATTAGTCAAGGACTATCAGTATAGGACTTTTTGTTACTGGGCCATCTCAAAAGTTCTAGTTGAAATTTTCCTCCACATCACAGGGGAAGAGAGGACTGACAGGATTACACCACCTGGAACCTCTATAATTCTTGTTTATTTACTTTACACTTTTAATTACTGCATTGTACTTATATCCATCAAGTTCACATACTCAGCAAACATCGGAAATTGAATCAGCATATTAACTGATAACTCATATTTTACCAAGGCTTAATTTAATCCGCTGCCGGTTAACACTGTTAAGAATAAGTCAGTTTTGACTTATACTCAGCTAAGTTAGCTTAACTCCGCACAAGTTTTAACTGCATTGTAAAATTCTAAAATTCAGTTTTTAGGGACAAGTTTATTCACCCCCCATTTAAACTTGTTTTAGCCTTTCCAAGGGACCAACATGTTCATAAGCATTCAAAGAAAGATCAAGATAAATCATTTGATGAAAACAGAGTTGTGCATAACTTATATATCTAGAAGAGAATGCTCAAATCACAAATTGAATCATAGTTATTGATTCAAGTATCAACTTTGATTTTATCAATGGTTTTAGACTGTGAAATACCAAGAAGGTGTGAAGGACAGTTGAGCTGCAATCAGGAAGACTGTGTTTGTGATGAGCTGGTGAAGAGACAATTCAACCCTCTAAGGGCCAGTGTAGCAAGCTTAGTTCAAACAACAATCCTACCTATTGAAGACTGAAGCTGGAAGAGTGTGAAGCTAGGGATTAGTGAAGGACAATCAAGTGGCTAGAATTTACTTTGTGTCATGTAACTGTAAACCACAAGAACATAGTGGATTTGGCCTCCGCATCACAGGGAAGAGAGGATTGACTGGATTACACCACCTGGAACCTCTATAATTCTTGTTTATTTACATTACACATTTAATTACTGCATTATAGTTATATTCATCTAGTTCACATACTCAGCAAACATCAGAAACTGAGTCAGCCATTAACTGATAATTCATATTTCACGAAGGCTTAATTTATCCGCTGCCGGTTAACTCAGTTAAGGATAAGTCAGTTTTGACTTATACTCAGCCATGTTAGCTGAACTCCGCTCAAGTTCAAGTTGAACTGAATCTAGTTAATATTCAGTTTTGGGAAAGGGTTTTTGGTGACATGTTTATTCACCCCCCCTCTAAACTTGTGTTAGCCTTTCCAAGGGACCAACACTAACATATATGTTTCACTTGCTCACATCACTCTACTAATCTCACTAGTAGACACAACCAAATACGGCATTTGTTACACGTTAATCCCAGGTTTCTTTGTTGGGTAAGAATGCACTGAGACATATCCTCAACACCTCTGTAGGACATGATCGCTCATGATGCAATTCATGTGGATTATTATACAAATCCGACACAAGTATCTAAAAGCGTGGGGTTGTAATAGTACCGTGAAGCATGGTATAAACGTGCCTCACCAAGGACTAACATATTTTAGCTTTTAGACTCCTCATGTACGTATTTGTGCATTTAATCTAACAACTTAAGTTCATTGAACATAAAAAGACTTCCTAAGGACCACTACACCTTAGACAAACTCTACATTACAATACTTAGCACATTGCATATAAATATTGGATTCTAATCTAATACCCAAGAGGCTAGGAAATAAGGCTTCCGGTGATCCCGAGTTTCTCTCCGCAGTGGGTCTCCACAAGGTGCTGAGTCGAATCCACCATAAACCGAACCATTAACTTCGTCATGTTACATGTAAGACAACGAACTCAAGTCAACATCACATAAGGCCGAATGTAGAGTGTTCCAATGCTCACGTGAGACAAAGTGCTGTGCCAAAGACACGTATTACACAACACTAGGCTTTACACTAATGCATGCTTCAATACGGGCTGTAAAACATGATTTCATTCTACTGAAGGTCTTGGAGCCCACCAAGCTAACATTGGCGCCTGCCAACGGCTATTAGAGGCTATTCTGACTTCATTGGCTTGCTTCTGGTGCCCACCAACAAACAACAAGGACTTTCCATTAGCTGTTGGCATCCACCAACCCCCTACTGGCGGCCACCAACCTATGTTGGTGCCCACCAACATCAAATAGAGCTCTCTATTCACCGTTGGGGCCCACCAAGGTCATCTTGGCGCCCATCAAAGTCACGATCTGGAGATTTGTAGGCCCAAAAGATACCATTTCTATTCCAAAACATCTCTAGCACTTAGAACAACCAAATATAACATTTATAAAGATCATGAGAAAGATTTAAAAGCTACTACAAAGTAAAGATTCGGTTGAACACCTCTTTACCTCAAATCTTTTGAAGAAAAGATGGTATTCAAACTCGAATCTCCAAGAACTCCAAGAACACTTCAAGAACATCACTTGAATCCTAGATCCACCGATAACACACTATTTTGTACCTTAAACCATTCCTTTATTTACCCCGAATTATGCTCTAGAGAGGAAAGATAGTCTGAATATCGTGTGAAATACATGTTAAATGATTAATGCATGTTCTTTGGATATCGATTCTGCATTTGTATGATTACCCCATGGATTTGGTACCGTTCTACTTTGTTTTGCATGCTTTTCAGGATGTACCTTATCCCGGAGCATTGAAGGCATGATCTGGATCGAGAGGAAGTCATTGGGCTGAATTAATGAAGTCTAGGAAGAAATCTGCCAATGAAAGGAGTAGAAGCTGGGCTCGATTAGTCGAGGCCCACCACCGCCTCATCGAGTTCTTGGGAGACAGGAAACTGACCTTACAGTGTTTTACTTTGTCGGCTAGAGTTTTATTAAGTCTTTTGTCGGCTGTATTGCCCATATAAAGCTACAACATTCAATTGTAAACATATCAATCCTAATATACAATAATATTGTCTCGGATTTTATCTAATGAAAAATAACAAGTAATAAATTTATAAATCCGGTATACCCCAAGTGTAGGGATCGTAGCATAGCGATTGATACCGGAGTCGATCTCAGGGAATCGGGGTATCTAGTTCATTAATTTTCCTAAGATTGATACTATTCTTATTAAAACCTAAAATAACAAAACGAAAAGATAAAATGGACAGAGGATTGTCAGTCCAAAGCCAGGAAGGATAAAAGCGAAAATGAAATCAAAACTATAAACTAGGAAACAAAAAAAACAACTATAAAAACGATGATCATGGTGATTAAACAATCGAGCAAGTTGTTATACACCGATCCCGCAACCCTCAATTTCCTTTCTTAAGTTATCTTGTGATGATTTAATTAAAGATGTGGTTCACCTATCAAAGGTATGAATTCCTACTCTCGTAGATAACTCGCCTATCAATCTCTCATCTCTCGATCTATAAGATTGACGCTATCAAAACAAGGTGTAAGATCTCTCAATCTAGCAACCTAGAAATTCAACCTATCAACTCTCGTTATGTCAAGATTAAAAATCCAGTCTTTCCTATGGTGATCTAAGGTTTACACCGACTCTCGTTATACGGTAAACATCAACAACAATTCATCTTTCGATATTGATTGCATAGCACATAAGCATAGGAAAAATACAACTTGAATTAAAAATCACAAAACAAACTCAAGATTGAAAAGAAAGAACCTGATGAAACGGATTTAAAGAACTTGAACAAATTGTCTAGCCTCCAAATCATCCAGCCAAAAACAGCACAAAAAAACGAAATAAAGACGAAAAGAAACCACCCTCAGCCGGCCAAGCACCAAGGCTCAGCCGGCCGAGGTGACTTGATCTCGAAATTAGGGTTTTCTGTGTATGCGGCTGTATAAAATTATATGTCCTAGGGTTTACAAAGCGCTGGTATTTATAGAAAATAAAGTCGGCTGCTGTAAGTCGGTCGAAGGACGCCCGTCCGTCTTGTTGGACGCCCGTCCAAGATACCTTGGACTTGCTTCAGACGCCCGTCCACTCGGCGTCCAAACTCTCTGAATCAACTTCCTCCCTTGGACGCTAGTTCAATATTCTGGACGCCAGTTCACTTTGATGGACGCGCGTCCAACCTGGACGGGACTTGAACGAACGTTCAACTTGCTCAAAAATCGATCTCCTCATCTTTATCTTCAATCAAATTCATCTTTATCTCTTCTCTTCTTCATTAATCCGATTGTTAACCTCTTTTAATCCTCTTTTTGGTCGAAATTGTGTATCTACAATACATCAAACACATTGCAAAATGTAGTATCTTCCAAATCAATATAAAACCATCAATTTTACACATAAATCATACAATTTTGCAACTAACCCATTAAAAACATCACGTGCTCAATACTTCAATATAAAGCTCGATTTCTATGAAAAACATCCAGATATGGGGGAAATTGATATAAAATATATCCTTATAAAACGTATAAAATCACCCTTAACAACTCCCCCACACTTAAACCTTGCTCGTCCCGAGCAAAACAAAACGAAAATCAAGGCTCGGAAAAAGATAGACATCTCAGCACATATAACACATATCCAATAACTTAGATGTTCACCCCGGTGTGTGTGCATAGCCATATTAAACTTCCACTAAGTCCAAGCTTGAAAATTTCAAAGCAAACTAGCTAATACCCCCTTCAAACTAGAAATAAATGATACTTATAAGATGTACCCTACAAAACGTGACATATCCCGAAAAAGATGATAGAAGGCATCTAGGGCCTTTCTGAAATACTCAGAGGATAATCCTTACAGCATATCTATCAGTCTCTACTGGGGATAAGATAGACGATAACTTAGTCTTATATCCATTTCATACCACTTCCTTTTGCAAGTTGATTTAATTATTTCACTTTTAAACACACATCAGAATGAGCACTTGCCCTGTCATAGCAGAATAGGATATTCGAGATATACCCTACCTTACTCAAATCATAAAGCAGCTTTTTCTGACTATCGTGAGCTTTTGGTCATCATAGTGGTATAGGACATACGTGGTATACCCTATCGCACTCAAATCATCGACTAGCTTCCGACACACCCGATTAATTCATTATAAACTCAACTTTTTCATTTGACAATAAGTTACGTGTTACTTATCACATTCAAACCTTAGATATTCACAGTATAACATACTTCGGACATAAATACAAACTATCATAAATCTCAAGATATATACGTAGCACTAAGCAGATGACTTATAAGAAAACAAAAATCACTCGTCAAAAGGGGTATAACTTTATAAATTAGCTCATCGTTCACTATGGCTCGTGAAAAATAAATCTCAGGTGAAACAACCAACTTACTGAACATACAGTATATAGCATCAATGACTATAAAAACCGAACAAAAATATGCATTTGCTCACTCGGGACAAAACAAAAATTTGAAAAAATTCAAAAATTTAATTTTAGCTCTTTTTTGCATAGAATCAAAACGAATTAAGCAAATGACTAATAGATACATATAGGTCATCCCCTCCCCCACACTTAAACCACAACATGTCCTCATGTTGTGCAGCATTAAAAGGAAAAGATAAAGAACTTAGCTGATTGTAATTCAAAAGTGGCAATTCTGGAAGTGGCCAGCATCGGATCCAGAAACGCTTGAAGAAGTCGGTAGACTGTGGACCATCCACCGGAAAACTGATATCGTCTGAAAGCTCACAAGTGCTATCGCGAATACCCTGCACACATGAAAAACAAAACAAAACGTACCTCGGGGGACACGGGGGAATATAACATATAAAGGAGAAAAGTTTGATATGAGCACAGGATATAATTGCTCAGATGGAAAAATCAGCACACAGAGAAAACACAGGGCATCTAAGCGTCAAATAAGCCACAGAAGCTTACATTACAAATACGGTCCAACATGTGCATACATAAATAATGATAGAGGACACTACAAAGTAGCAGGGCTAGGTGCACTAAAAAGAAAAGAAAATAATAAAAAAAAACAAAATAAAATACAATGCAACTAAATGATATGCAACTATACTAAAAAGGCAAAACGAAAATAAAGAAAATAAACTAGCCCAACTAATTCCATAGATGTCGCCCTAATCTAAGCAAGGTCAAACATATAAACATCTACTCAATAACGCCACAGAAGCGCAACAAAATTCGATTATGCAAAGCCACAGAAGCTTGCCATGTAAAGTGTAGACGGGAAGATGATTGGACTTGTAGACGGCCCCTAAACAACCCTAACATCCTAGATAGACGACAAAAGGAACAGCATAAATCAAATTGGAATCACATCTAACTAGTTGAGTTACTCAACGTGGACTGCGATAGATGGAAAGAAAACCACAACGGTGAAAGAACAGGACATCTACGCATATACAAAGGCCACAGAGGCTCACAATAAAGCATCCATGTCAATTAAAGAAGCATGTATATAAAAATTAATTAACTATTTAACATGGATTAGTAGATGGAAAGATGTAAACATGCAAGTTCAGAACATCTACGCAAAAATAATTAGCCACAGAAGCTCTTATGAAAATATCCACGTCAAATAAAGCATTAAAAATCAAGTCAAGAAAAATTGGGAACCTGAACGTGCGTTCCTTCTTTCAAACGGGCGTTTGCCTGAAATTTATGAACTGGACGGGCGTCTGGATTAAACAGGACGCTCGCCTAGTTGCCCTAAGACTTAACAGAATAGGTGCATGTTGGATGGACGGGCGCCCACTCCTATGGACGCACGTCTGGTTACCACAAAGAGTGGCCGGGCGTTCACAGAGAGTAGACTCCCATCTGGTCTTAGCATGATGCACACAAAGAGAAACACGAGCAACCTCAGAAACCCTAGATATAACATCAAAAACCCTAGATACTTAAGAAACCCTAGAAATCCTTTATTTATTTATTTAAAACAGAAAACAGAAAACAATAAAAGGGGGAAAAACGTGTTGAAATCTTCTGAGCCCAAAATGGAAGGGAAAACAGCAGATTTTGACCTCGAAAACGGTGTCGAACGGCCATAGGCGTTTGGTATGTCGTCGGCGTCGGAAAGAGCTTTCCGAATTGGGGTCCTGCGCGCCAAACGGACACTCGAGCCGAAAGTTACAGCCAAAATACTACCGTGTGCCCTAACGATCCCATTTTATCCAAACTTATAATAGAAAATCAGAAAAATTAATAAACTAGACAACCGTACCGATTCCCCGGCAACGGCACCAAAAATTTGTCTCGGATTTTATCTAATGAAAAATAACAAGTAATAAATTTATAAATCCGGTATACCCCAAGTGTAGGGATCGTAGCATAGCGATTGATACCGGAGTCGATCTCAGGGAATCGGGGTATCTAGTTCATTAATTTTCCTAAGATTGATACTATTCTTATTAAAACCTAAAATAACAAAATGAAAAGATAAACTGGACAGAGGATTGTCAGTCCAAAGCCAGGAAGGATAAAAGCGAAAACGAAATCTAAACTATAAACTAGGAAACAAAAAAAACAACTATAAAAACGATGATCATGGTGATTAAACAATCGAACAAGTTGTTATCCACCGATCCCGCAACCCTCAATTTCCTTTCTTAAGTTATCTTGTGATGATTTAATTAAAGATGTGGTTCACCTATCAAAGGTATGAATTCCTACTCTCGTAGATAACGCGCCTATCAATCTCTCATCTCTCGATCTATAAGATTGACGCTATCAAAACAAGGTGTAAGATCTCTCAATCTAGCAACCTAGAAATTCAACCTATCAACTCTCGTTATGTCAAGATTAAAAATCCAGTCTTTCCTATGGTGATCTAAGGTTTACACCGACTCTCGTCATACGGTAAACATCAACAACAATTCATCTTTCGATATTGATTGCATAGCACATAAGCATAGGAAAAATACAACTTGAATTAAAAATCACAAAACAAACTCAAGATTGAAAAGAAAGAACCTGATGAAACGGATTTAAAGAACTTGAACAAATTGTCTAGCCTCCAAATCATCCAGCCAAAAACAGCAAAAAAAAAAAACGAAATAAAGACGAAAAGAAACAACCCTCAGCCGGCCAAGCACCAAGGCTCAGCCGGCCGAGGTGACTTGATCTCGAAATTAGGGTTTTCTGTGTATGCGGCTGTATAAAATTATATGTCCTAGGGTTTACAAATTGCTGGTATTTATAGAAAATAAAGTCGGCTACTGTAAGTCGGTCGAAGGACGCCCGTCCGTCTTGTTGGACGCCCGTCCAAGATACCTTGGACTTGCTTCAGACGCCCGTCCACTCAGCGTCCAAACTCTCTGAATCAACTTCCTCCCTTGGACGCTAGTTCAATATTCTGGACGCCAGTTCACTTTGATGGACGCCTGTCCAACCTGGACGGGACTTGAATGAACGTTCAACTTGCTCAAAAATCGATCTCCTCATCTTTATCTTCAATCGATTTCATCTTTATCTCTTCTCCTCTTCATTAATCCGATTGTTACCTCTTTTAATCCTCTTTTTGGTCGAAATTGTGTATCTACAATATATCAAACACATTGCAAAATGTAGTATCTTTCAAATCAATATAAAACCATCAATTTTACACATAAATCATACAATTTTGCAACTAACCCATTAAAAACATCACTTGCTCAATACTTCAATATAAAGCTCGATTTCTATGAAAAACATCCAGATATGGGGGAAATGGATATAAAATATATCCTTATAAAACGTATAAAATCACCCTGAACAAATATATACTCAAATTATTCATGAAATAAAAGTTTATAGTTTTGCTTTGTGAGTTTTCTTCCGGTTTCCCTTCTTCCAAACCATCTCTAGCTTGAGTGGATCAAGCTAGAAAACATTAGCCAAAGGTATGACGCTTTGAACGTTCTTTTGTATCTTAGTTATGGTAGATTTACTTGTTTGTATGTGTTGCAATTAATCTGAATGTTTAACAACCCCATAATTTACCAGAATTAACCAGAACGAATCGATGTAATTCCATAATTAGGAACCACCGCGCTTGATTCAGCAACAGTCTATACTGCTGGATCGAGACAACTTTTAGGTCACCCTAAATTTGGATATTCAGTGTCAGCTACATTGATCACTAGGTTTAATTGACGAAAGGTTAGATCTGGCCAATCTGCTTTTCAAACATCATAAATCAACATGAAGGACTATTAGTGAAGTGTTGGTTTGGACATAGTCTAGATCAATCCTTAGGAACGTGCTAGTCATTCCACGATAGCTGCCTAGGGAGGTTTTCAGTCTTGAGCCAGAAATTTCTATAACTTTTTGCGTCTGGGTTAATACAACCAACAAAGGAGGTCAACTGCACATAGACGTTTATTGTCCATTCAATGGAAGTAAACAAGATTAGAAGACTGCCCCCGTAGCTAAAGTGAGTTATAAAACTTGTTCTGATTGACTCAGGGAAATATGGGGGAGGTAAACATGATGATTAATTACACCAAGCTGTGACATAGGTTAGGAATGGAGGAATACTATTTCTTTTCATTCTTATGTTGGTCAAAGACCGTCTGTGTGTTCTTAATTGGATTAGGTGCGATCTTTGCTAAGGTTGTCATGTCTCTGTGGGATCAACCTTGATTCGCCGTTGCTATACTATGATTTGACCTAGTACTCTTGCTAGTATAACCAACATCACGTGCGACATCATGTTTTTGGTGCCGTTTCCGGGGACAATGGCCAATTTTGTTACTAAATTCATTTAAATGTAATTAAGAACGTTACGTTTTCCTATTATTTATTTTTTAATTTGAGCCTTGAATCATTCTGCAAATTCCTATAATGTTTCAAGATCAGAGGATTAAAGACGGAGCTCGATTCAGCGAGGTTCACCTCGACGCATCGAGACCCAGAAATTCATACTATAAAGTGATTCTGTGTTTTATCCATGGTCGTTTTTAGTTAGTAAGACCCACGGGAGTTTAGGGTAACCCGATTGAAGCGGAAGTATTGCTAACCTTGTTTTTGTTTTTATTTTGACTCTTTTACAGGACGTGTGTGGGAACTTCTGATTTCTGTCCAGCTAGATTTTCTGCCATAGAATCCGATCAACAACATGCAGCCGACTAGAAGCTTAGCTCTGAATGTTGCACCAATCTCCATGCATCATGGCTCTAGAGTGAAGGAGCAATACGAAGCAAACAAAAACAGGGTTAAGTTGGAATTGGATGCGAGAACCAGAAAAGCTATGGAAGATAGCCTAAAGAGTACAAAGAATACAAAAGAGGTAAGTCTCCAATGGTTGTTGATATTTTTTCTTCTGAATCCTATCCCGAGGAAGACCCCAACTATATCCTCTCAGAGCCCGAGGATTATCCTGACTCTGATGTAATTGAAAGTAAGGAAACCCCGGTAGTTTAAGGCTCCCCATATCGATTAATGGCATATCCATAGGACTAGGACTGTGTGATTCTGGATCGAGCAATAATATAATCCCACTTTCCCTTTCCTGTGCGGTAGATTTTGAGGTCATCACGAGCCATACTGTCACCATGCTATTCGTAGATCGCAAGGCCGATATTGTCTGTAGTAAGCTAAAAGACTACACTGTTAAAGTGGGGAGTTTTACCTTTCCCATTGACTTTTTGGTCTTGGATGTCCCTGAAGATCCTAGTGCAAATGTGTTGCTAGGACGTCTATTTTTGGCTTCCATAAGAGCTATTATGGACATGGACGATGGCGGTATTACCCTAAGATCTAACAATGATGCAGAATCTTTTAGGATCTTAGAGCCGTTGAAAAATAGATCTAGAGACTACCCAACATTTAGCTCAAGTTCCAGAGATATAAGGGTACTAGAGAGGGAAACGAGTATGAACGAGCAGAAAGAGGTTGCAGCAATAGGTGCCGGCGAGAGTGAATTCCAAAAAAATATTACTTCGAGAAAAAGACAATAAAATTCATTACAATGCGGCAAGGGAGGCGAAGCATCCTACTCTGATGGAGACAGAAAAGCCCACCTCGCATGGTGAAATCTTTGATTTGAAGGACAATACAGTGCATCCTTTGAGCATAAAGGTTAAGTCTCATAGAAGGCGAGGATAGCCGAGTGCAAAGGGCAAAAGGGCCAAGCGTGCGAGGCAAAGAACTCGAGGACCTACCAAAGAAGCTCAGGAAGGAGCCATTCTTGATCATAAGGAAGAACGCTTCTTCCTTTGTCTAAAAATCCAGGGAATAGCTTGGGTTTAGAGAGAGGGAAAATGGCAAAAGGGCCAAGCGTGCAAGGCAAAGAACTCGAGGACCTACCAAAGAAGCTCAAGAAGGAGCCATTCTTGATCATGAGGAAGAACGCTTCTTCCTTTGTCTAAAAATCCAGGGAACAACTTGGGTTTAGAGAGAGGGAAAATGCACTTCTGTGAAGGCTTCAAGAGTGCAAGTTTGGCAGGTGAAAGCCCGAAAAACTGATTGAGCAAGAATAAGAAGGAAAGGTGAGTTGACGACTCTAAAATCAGAACTACTTTTCATACTTTAGGTAGTCGAGTCAATAAAAGTATGTAGATAAGCGATGAGCTTTGTTTCATCCTACCACATCCAACGGCCATAAACCAATGGATGGTGGGAAGGTTTTTTTAACTCGTTGTTCACCCCAATGAAGTAGGTTTGGTTTGATTCAGGAAAATCTCAAGAAAAGATTGAAATATGGTCAGTAAATGAGTCAGTTAGTAATAATAAGTGAGGAAGGAACAAATGAAGGATAAGCCGGAAAGAAGTTTGAAAGATCAGGGAGAATAGTACCCTAAACTCAGTGAGGTCACACCTCGGCAAATCGAGCCCTGTTCCCGATGTTGGAATCAATTTTGGAACCCTTCGATAGTGCGTGGTGTGCTCACGCGGGAGCAGCTGGTAGACTGCAGCTACCTCCCGTTTTCCTACTTTTCCAGCATTTCCTCCTTCCCCGTACACCCTCTCACCATAATCACATTAGCACACCTCAATTCACTCTCACCATTACTCATTCCCCCACTCCCTCCCTCAATCCTTTCACCTTCACCTTCATTTCCCTATTTAAACACTCTTCCACCACCACCATTCTTCACTTTTATATCACCAAACCACCATTTTCAAATTCTTCTTATTCTCCTTCATTTTCGGTTATCCTCATCACACTACAAGAAAAACAATTTTTTGCTACACAATTGTTTACCACACAAAACAAATAGTGTTGCTATAGACTTACTTTTAGCCACATGAGTATGGCAAAAGAGTCTAACCAAGTGCTATTAGCCACACTTTTTTTGTGTGTGTGGCAAAAACTAGTGTAGCAATAGATTGTTTTTTTGTAGTGTCACCATAATAAACCATCATCTCAGCCATCACATAGCCATTTTCTTGCAACAAAACACCATTATCCGTTGCTGCTGTTGCTCGGTTTTTGTTGCTGCATCACTATTGCCGTTCTTTAGCTTCATTCTTCGTCCGCAACAATTTTCCAAAAAAATTCTTTCTTTCAAACTTGGATTCAATAAAGGAGCATCTAATTTAATCAAGACTTGTTCAGCATAGCACCTATCATTTCATGTTCAATAAATCCAGAGAAACATGCTTCGACTCAGCGAGCTCCTGGCCGGTTAATTGACCCATTTTACAGTCTAGACGCATTTTCTCAAAATTTCCCTCTGTCAGTTACTATGGGGCCGAAGCGTAGCCGTACCAGCCGATGTCACGGTGGTCAGCAGGCCGTGATGGGAGATGCCAACCCCTTGATCGACGGGGTTGATCCATTCGCGTCATTGTAGATTTACGAGTCATTCCGGAGTCACTAGAATGCACGTCCTGTTTCCCGAGAGATGGGTGTCGACCTTTATGACTTTGGGTAGTTGTTAGCAGGAATTCTATATCAGCACGAGTTGTTGACCATGGCCGAGCCCTCAGTTTTGTTCAATGCAATACTGGTTTGGGAATTCTACGCGCATGTGGCGCATGTGGCGCATAACCGTAATGCTACGTGCCCAATGGTCCGAGGTGTTAAGGTTGACTTTTCTATTGAGAGGATCCTGCCTACTTCGGCATTGAAAATGCTCCTATAGGCCCAGATGAGTATACTATGGCCAATAATATTAAGGATTTGGAGAGGCTGTTGATGATTGCTGGCTACTTCGGGATCGTTTGACAGAAGGATTCATTAGATTTCCCCACAATCTTTCTGGATAATGACTTGTCATGGGACAAGAAGATGGTTCACCATTTTGTTTGCTCACATCTCTTGCCCATGGATCATCATGCTTCGGTCTTTACGAAGCGAGCTGAGTTGAAGTTCTATCTTGAGCAGGAGTTGGAGGTGAATGTTGGTTTTCTTATGCATAACTGCATTTGATCTATCGTTGAGCACTCAGAGCGCGAGCTGCTGCGGTAGTGTCATATGATCGATGCTTTTGTTGTTGAGGATGGCATCATGGTTTTGGTAGGAGATATTTTGGAGGAGCCCAAACCCATTCTGAGCTCGACATCGGTTACTCGTGGGAATCGATGAGTTTCTTAGGCAGATAGGCGTGAGCGTACTCCTACACTTGGTGTAGCTAGATATCAGAGAGAGATCAATGAGGACATTGCCCGAGAGATTGTGACTCTGCACAATAAGATTGATTACATGATAGGGCACCTCGGTTTTCCACCATATGCCCCTCCGCCTTGAGCTGCCCCACGTCAAGCCTCTTCTTCCTCAGATGCTGGTCCTTCCAGTTCTGCTCCACCTCCTGGATCTGAGGGTCAAGCTGATCCTGATGAGGATTATTACTTTTCAGATTATGACGACTAGACGTGTTTTACTTTTTCTTGTAGATTGTCCATTTCTGTTTTCAATTTCTTATGTTTCAGATTGTGGTTTTTCTCTATAAGGATTTGATATTATTATCATAATTTTGTCGGCTTAAACTTTTTGGAGTTATTTAATTTATCTTTTGCTTGGTCCCGCAGAAGGGTAAAAGTATAGTCGAGGGGGGGTGGGTGGGGGTGTGAATGACTATACTGGAGTTTCAAAAACTTTTCGTATAATTAAAAGCTTTTGGGCAGCAGATAAATCCCTTCTTAAAACTTGTTCAAAGTAGATTATGCACACACAGGTTATAAGTAGAATGCAGTAAGTAAATTCTTTAAAGTAAAGTGCTGTAAGTAAATGAACACAAAGGTTTATAGTGGTTCAGGGTGGTTCAGATTGGAGGAATTCACTATTGTTTTTCACCATTACAATAGTAGGATTGTCATTGGCTACACAAGCTTCACAATCTACAAGACTATCACTCATTGGCTTCAAAAGCTTCAGTGACTCAGTCTTCAACACTGCTCCTTGGGACAAATCCTTCAGCGGCTATCCCAAAGGGTGCAACTCCTCCCCAGACTTCTCTGATTCAATTGCTACAAACTGGTGTGTATTGGATTTTTAGTTTTTGTTGATCAATCTCAGTGCTTGATGTGGAATTGTAGCTATGAGTTCTGAGTTGATCACTAGATGTGTTCTTTTAGATTCAGATAGAAGGCTTAGGATTTTGATAGAGTTTCTGCTTGTTGTTGTGTGTTCTATTAATTGTTTTCTGTCTGTCAATGTCTTCTATATGTCCTTGATTAGCCTTGATTTGAAAATCCATCCATTGACTATTTAATGTGGGGAATAATCTTGAATTAATACTTGATTCCCCTTGATTATCTCCTCCATGATTTCAGTGATCCGGATTTTCTTCAAACGTCTATCGTAAAATCTATCATTGATTGATTCTGTATTTAATGATTGTTCTCCTTATTTTCACATATTCTGAATAAGTATAGATGGTATATCTTACTCAACTGTTCCTTCACTTGAATATTGTGTGATCAGTTAAGTAGATCAGCTCACTTAGTTGATGTGTTCTTTCTTCACTAGTATTCCTTATTCAGCTGATAGTAGATTTACTCTGCCAGAATGCTGTTCCTTTGTTTCTTGAGTTTCCAAGAATATTTTTACTTCACCGATCCTTGATTAGTGTGAGATCAGTGTACACCATATTTAAACAATTAATTTCATTACTTTCAATACAACTTAGACTTATCCAAGGTAATCACAGACTTCCCTAGCTATAAGTCAGTCCATATGTCTTCATGCTTCTCTGCTGGTACCTGACTGCCTTTACTCTGCCGGATTTCTGTTTAATTAGCCATCCTACCAACTGTACAATACTTGTCTGACTAAACTTATACAACATGTCAGACTCTATGTAAAGACTTATATAGAGATTTCTAACTTATTTCAGGCTTGCTATAACAACTAGTATGGTCATCATCAAAACATAATAAAATGTTCCTAACAATTTCCCCATTTTTTTATGATGCCAAAACCCAATAATTTTATTCATCCATGAAGGGCAATAAAGAGTTCATTCAAAATTATTCAAAGGCAAAAATTATTATTAAAGATTAAAGAGCTACTTCTTCTCTTCCAACCTGATGCCCTTGCCCTTGCATGTTGAGCTTCCCTTCTCTTTAGATCTTCAAGGCTCACTTCTACCATCCCCCTTTTTGGTAGCATCAAACTGTTCTTCCAGAATCTTATTTGTTGCCTCAGATACTTGAATGAGTGTGTTGAGCTACTGTGCTGAGTGATCCAAGATCTCATCCATGGTTTGAATTTGCTGAGTATGCTCATTCAGTGTGTCCACTATGGGGTTGAGTTTGCCATCAAGTGTCTCAGCCAGGAATTCTAAATTTGTTTGGACATGGTGGGGAATTAGATGCTGTAGATTGCAAAGTAAGTCTCATATTTCTCTCCACCGCTTCATCATGAACTTTGATATGACAGATTAGAGCCTCAATCTTTTTTTGCATAATGGTTTCATTAATCCTCGGTACAGTTTTGAGATTTTGTCTGCTTCGATACTGCCTTTCCATGTCCACAATCAGTGGATTTATGTCGAGATTGAAAACTCTGTCCGGATCTTCCTGTGCTAGTGTAGATGCATCAGCCTTCTCTCCTCCTTCTTTCTCAATCTCTAGATCAGATAAAGATTGTTTAGAGTGCCCCTCACCTCCAAGTCTGGTTAGGGAGTGTGCTGCTTCATCTTGTACTGCAACATCAACTTCATTGGCTGGTATTCCCCCTTGATCAATGTTGGGGGTTCCTTCATGGTCAGCTGAGTGAGGTTCCTCAGCTGTTGTTGAACGTGCTGGTGCTTCGGAGAATCACTTCCTGGAGTTTCAAGTCATCATCAGATAAATCAAACATTTCTTGATCATCCTAAAGATGATCACTTTCCTTTTGTTCTCCTCCATCTTCCTTATCTTCATCCTCAGAACGATGAAGGCCCCTAGTAGCCTCTTCCTCTTCCTCAACCTCTTCTTCTTCTGATGGAGTGAGGTAGTATCCTTCTTCACCTTTTTGCAGATAGATTTCTTCTTCCTGATTATCTTCATCATCATTTATTTCAACGGGGCTATCCATATTACTGGTAGATTATGGTGTTGAGATGTTGCTGTTTAGGATCTGGTCCTACTCCCAATTCCTGACCTGCTGATTTCAGGCTGCTTCCTTTTCCTTCCAGTTGTAGGCTGTGGGTTTCTTGGATGGTTTAACATAGGTAAACATTACCTTTGCCTTATGCAGTTTGTGCAGTTGAATGGGTTGCACTTTGACTTGATCAAATAAAAATTGAAGAGGAAGCCTATACGATTTTCTCTCCGAGAAAACACCTTGCTTCTGTTGGCCTTTCTCTGCTGCCAGAGTGCCTAGTTCAATCTCTCTTTGAAGTTGTTCTTTTAATCTGTTGAAGATGAACAACGACTAGTTGAACTGAAGGCCTTCATAAATAATAGCCATCAGTTTGATTCTAACCTCGGTCATGTTATGCATAGAACCATTTATTCCTTGAATGTTCTTGGTTAGCAATGGAGCAAACTCGGCAAATAGTTGCTTGAGTGCCACTCTATAAAAGTTCAGTTTTTTTGCCTCCATGCCTTGGATTCTTGGCTATCTCAACCCAGAAAGAGTTGATGTCTATCTCCATCTTCTTTATATCTACTTGACCGGTGCTTGAGAGATTGAGACATCTATGGAGGAGACCTGTGGTGATAACCTGTTCTCATCCAAATATGTTGCTGACAATACACTCTGGGTTACCCTTCCTCTCACTGGGTATGAACTTCACATTTTTCCAGAAGGCGATTAGGGTTTCATAGAATATCTCCGTGATTGAGGTATTTAAGAAGATCATTAGCCCCACATTTGTGCATCCATTGGCGAATCTTTGTACTTGGGGATCATAGTTGCACAAAGCTAGATAATGCTCAGGTTGGAAGAATGATCTAGTGATGATCAATTTCTTATGGTGCTGGCTTCATTTTTGAACTGAAGAAGACGAAGCCATTGCCTTAGAGAGTTTGAGACTGAAAAAGCTTCGATTTTTCATAAAATAGGGTTTCCTTATTGCAAATATAGCGTAGAGATTTTCTGAAAATCTCTAAGTGTTGTTTAAATAGAAGGATTTTTGATAGTGTGAATGCGGTTGAATATGGAAGGATTTTGTGGAGTAATGGCGTGATTTTGTGTATATAAATCACGGGTTTTGAGTGTAGTGGGGGAGTGGATTGAGGTATGTAATGATAAATCCCAGGAATCGTGGCGTTGCCGTCATTCTTTTGATTCAAAAATAACATCCACGATATTAACATAAAAACCACATGAGTAATCTTCCATTAAATAATTCTCCACATATCTTCAGATTTTCCACATGTGTAACACTGATTTTGTTCACACTTTACTTAACTGTTTTCTCCAAAGTATTCGGCAGTGGAGTAAGTTGGTTGGTCACTCAGCCGGTGTAGTGACTTATTTATTGAGCTGCTATAAAACTATTCCTAACAGTTAGTGAAGTGGACTTCACTGGCTACCAGTGCCTTAACTTCCAAGTGAGCGCACCCAAATTGGCAAAGGTTCAGTCAGCTGGTGAAGTCACTCTACGGATTAGTCCAGTTAGCTGCTCTTTATAACTCAATCAATTTCAATCATCCCCAACTCGTTCTCAACTTACAAAATCTTTCATGACTGAGTAGTTTTGTGAATATATCAGCCCATTGATATTCTATGGGTATGTATCTCAAGATAACATCTCCTTTCTCCACATGATCTCTGATAAAATGTCTCACATCAATATGCTTTGTTCTTGAGTAAAGGACATGATTTTCTGTGATTGAAATTGCACTTGAGTTGTCACACATTATTGGAATTGTCTTCTCCTCTTTTCCATAATCTCTTAGTTGTTGTCTGATCCATAAAACTAGTGCACAACAACTGCCTGCTGCTATATATTCTGCTTCAGCTGTTGAAGTGGATATAGAATTTTGCTTTTTGCTAAACCATGATACTAGTCTGCTGCCTAGCATCTGAAAAGTTCCTGAAGTGCTTTTTCTCTCAATCTTACATCCAACAAAGTCTGAATCTGAATATGATATCAATTTGAATCCACCATCCTTTGGATACCAAATTCCTACATTGATTATTAGCTTCAAATATTTGATGATTCTCTTAGCTGCTAGTAAGTGAAATTCCTTAGGTTGAGCTTGAAATCTTGCACAAACTCCTACTGCAAAAGCAATATCAGGTCTGCTTGCAGTTAAATAGAGTAGATATCCAATAATTCCTCTATATAACTTTTGATCAAAATCTTTTTCCAGTTTCATCCTTCCCAAGAATAACTCTTGCACACATTGGTGTATTTGATGTGCCACTTGTATCCATACCATATTTATGTATCAAGTCCTTTGTATACTTTGCTTGATTGATAAGGATGCCATCCTTCATTTGTTTTACTTGTAAACAAAGAAAATAATTGAGCTCTCACATCATACTCATTTCAAATTTTCTTTTCATCATATTTGCCAATTTCTCACATAGCTTTTCATCTTATGATCCAAAAATAATGTCATCAACATAGATCTGAACTAGTAAATTGCTTGTACCTTCTCTTAGTTTGAAGGGAGTCTTGTCAATGGTCCATTTGCTGAATCCATTGTTGATTAAGAATTGTGTTAGTGTTTCATACCAGGCTCTAGGTGCCTGTTTGAGTCCATATAGTGCCTTTTTGAGCTTGTATAATTTTTCTTCCTTCCCTTTGATTTGGAAACCTGGGGGTTGTTCCACATATACTTCTTCTAGAAGTCCATTAAAAAACGCACTCTTGACATCCATTCGATATACATTGAAATCCTTGTGTGCTGCCAAGGCTAGAAAGAGTATGATTGCTTCCAATCTTGCTACCGGTGCAAAGGTTTCATCATAGTCTATGCCTTCAGTTTGAGAGTAACCCTTTGCAACTAGTCTTGCTTTGTTTCTGACAATAGTTCCTTATTCATCCATCTTGTTTCTGAATACCCATTTTGTGTCAATGATGTTTTCCATGTCTGGTCTGTCAACAAGTTCCCAGACCTCATTTATCTCAAATTCATTGAGCTCTTCTTGCATGGCTGTAATCTAATCAGCATCTTGAATTGCACCATCTATTGACTTGGGTTCCACCTGTGATAGAAAACAAGTTAACATGCTCTCTAGTTGTCTTCTGGTTCTAACTCCTGTATGAACATCTCCAATGACATGTTCTTCCGGATGATCTCTCAACCAATTCAAATCATGCTAAAGTTGCTATTGATCTGGTTCTTCCATAGCTCCAACTTGTGCATCAACTTCATGATCTTGTGTTGGTGCTTCTGCTGTTGTATTGACCGGTACTTCATCTTGATCACCAAAGGTGTGGTCTAGAATAGTAACTGGTACTGTTGTATTCATATAGACTTATCATTGTGCAGCTTCTTCTTCAAAGTTGTGTAAGCTTTCACCATTTGTATTTGGTTCATCAAAAACTACATGAATTGATTCCTCAATCACGAAGGTTCTTTTGTTGAGTACTCTGAATGCTTTGCTTGTTTCTAAGTATCACATGAAGATTGCTTCATCAGCTTTTTCATCAAAAGTGTGTAGCTGATTCTTGTTCAAAACAAAACATTTAGATCCAAACATATGAAAATGTGAAATGTTAGGTTTTCTTCCATTCCAAATTTCATATGGTGTTCTTCCATGATGTTTGTTGATGATAGATCTGTTTTTAGTATAACATGCTGTATTTGCTGCTTTAGCCCTAAATCTTTTTGGTAAGCTTGCTTCTGCTATAATCATTCTAACTGCTTCCTCCAGAGTTCTATTTCTTCTTTCTGCTACACCATTTTGTTGTGGAGTTCCTGCTGTTAATAGTTGATGTAATACTCCATTTTCTCCAGTACGTTCTGATTACTTTATTTACAAATTATGTGCCTCTGTCTGATCTTATCTTGATGATCTTCAGCTCCTTTTCCTTTTGAATTCTCCTCAGCAAATCTGGTAGCTTTTTGAGTGTTTCTATTTTTTTTTGTTCATGAATATGGTCCAAGTAAATTTGGAAAAGTCATCCACCACCACTAGAGTGTACTTCTTTCCACTTACATTCACTAGTGTGACTTGTACAAAAAGATCCATATGCGAAAGATGTAAGATCCTTGTTGTTGATTAATAGGGTTTTGACTTGAAAGAGCTTTTAATCTGCTTCAATTTCTTACATGCATCACACTAGTAAGTGTAGGGGGGTGAATAAACTTGTCACCTAAAACTAGATTAATTCAATTAAGGTTCAGTTTTAACTTGTGTGGAGTTAAGCTGACTAAGCTGAGTTTTAAGTCAAACTGTAGTAATCAGTGATGATACCGCAACGGAGGAAGAGAAACAACAAGAGGACATCACCTGTCTAGAAGAAGGCAAGGAAGGATATGTTCTCACTCCATCTGAAGAAGAAGAGATGGATGAAGAAGAAGCTGAGACAGTGGATGAACACTCAGAGGGCAACCATCTTGAAGCTGATCCGGAAAACATGGAGATATCTGACAATGATCTAACTATTCAAGAGGCACTTTTCAAGAGTCTCAGCAAAGTTGACAAACATCCGAGTGAGCCAGCTGATCAAACTCACTCTGCTGAACCTATCAACTCCCCCATTATTGACCAAGGGGGAACATCAGCAGAGAAAGTCACATCTCCAGCAGATGAAGAAGCCAACACCCCCCAAAAACCCCTTAATGACCCTGAGTCTAATGAGGACGAAAAAGAAGAAGAATAGGTAGACAGTGAAAAAGATGAAGAGAAGGAGGAAGAAGATGAGGTGAAAGTAGAGAAGGAAGATGAAGATGATGCGAATGTTAAAGTGGCACCAGAGGAAGTTGATCCAGAAAGAATCTTCAATCTGGACATTCAACCACTGATTGTAGATATGGAGAAGCAGTATCATAGCAGGCAAAACCAGAAAGCTGCTTTAAGGAGTGAAGCAACCTCCTTAAACCACAAGATTGAAGCCCTCATCAGTCCCATCAAGATACAAGATGAGGTCATGGATAAACAGGGAAACTTTCTTTGCAATTTACAGCATCTTATTCCCTACCATGTCCAAACCAACCTTGAGTTTCATGCTGAAAAGATTGAAAACAATCTCAAACCTTTGGTGGACACTCTAAATGCTCACACTCATCAAATTCAACACCTGGATGAGGCTATGGAATTTTCTGGCCAACAACTTGACACTCTGATAAACATTAATACGGCCAACAACAAAATTCTGGAGCAAAGGTATGGTCCTCTCCCTGAGTCTGATGAAGCAAATGCAAACCTTGAAGCATGTTTTGGTGCTGCCAAAAATAGGGAAGGAAGCTCAAAGCCAGAGAGCTCCAGTGGAAAGAAGGCAAGCACAACTGATAAGGGCAAGGGCATCAAAGGCAAAGGCATCGGGTTTGATAAAAGAAGAAGTAACTTTTCTTATTTAACTGAATTAAATGAATTGAATTCTATATGCCTTCGTTTTTGAATAAAAAGATGCAATATCTTATTCCCCTTAAATGGATGAATAAATTTTTTTGAGTTTTATTCTGTTAATTATTATGAAAAATTTGGCATACTTATGTTTAGGCTTATGAGGGTTTTGGCATCATCAAAAAAGGGGGAAATTGTTAGGAACATTTTATTATGTTTTGATGATGGCCATACTAGCTGTTATAGCAAGCCTGAAATAAGTTAGAATTCTCTGTATAAGTCTTTACTTAGAGTCTGACATGTTCTATAAGTTGAATCAGACAAGCATTGTACTAGTTTGTAGGATGGCAAAGTAAAAACAGATTGTCGGTAGAATGAAGCTAGCCAAGCACCAGCAGAGAAGCAATGAAGACATTATGGTCTGACTTATAACCAAGGAAGTCTGTGATGACCTTGGATAAGTCTAAGTTATGTTTTAAGTGATGAAACTTAATGTTTAAATATGGTGTACACTGATCTCACCCAAATCAAGGATCAGTGAAGTACAAAGATTCTCCTTTAACTGAAAGAATGAAGGAAACAGTGAATCGGCAAAGTAAACTGACTTTCGGCTAAGTGAAGACAAAGCAGTGAAGGAAGATCTAAGAGGCAAAGTCAGATGGATCACTTAACCATTCAAAGAACGGCTGAGTAAACCTTACTTAGTCAGATTATTGAAATATGAAGAAAATACAGAAGATCAAGCATTAAATGCACAATCAATAGAGGATCAATCAAGGACGGATTTTCTGATAAACGTTTTAAGAAAAATCTGATCACTGAAATCAAGGAGAATATAATTAAGGAGGAATCAAGAATAAAATCATGGATTATTCCCCTCATTACTATATCCAACGGACGGAAATTCAAATCAAGGATAATCAAGGCTATAAATAGAAGGCATTGACACAAAAAATAGAGGTGTGAAAGAACAAAAAATATGAGCAAAAACTATGTCAAAGTGAAAAGCCTTATATCTGTGCTAAAAAGAAATATCTAGTGATCAACTCAAAATTGGGAGCTACAATTCAAACATCAAAGCATTGAGATTGATCAACATGTTTGTGAATTCAATTCACATCAATCAAGCAACTGAATCAGAGCCATCTGAGAAGGAGTTGTGTTTGTGATAGCTACTGAAGGATTTGAACCCAATTAGCAGTGAAAGAGACTGAGTCACTGAAGTTGTTGCAGTCAAGGAGTGATAGTCTTGTAGATTGTGAAGCTTGTGAAGTCAAGGACAATCGTACTATTGTATTTGTGAAAACAATAGTGAATTCATCCAATCATCACAAGAGAAGAGTGGATTAAGATATACACCACCCTGAACCAATATAAGCCTTGTGTCAATTTACTTTCAGCAATTTACTTTACTGCATTCATTTAATTACTTATATTATATCCTACATCAGTGATTGCCTAAACTACTTTGAAACAACTTAGTAAGAAGGGACTTATCCGCTGCCCAAAAGCTTTTAAATATAAGAAAAGTTTTTGAAACACCACTATAGTCATTCACCCCCCTCTGACTATAGTTTTACCCTTCTCTAGGACCAAAAAATGTATATATTTTACTAGAGTCTGATAATTGTATAGGTTACATCAGACAAGCACTGTAATAGATATAAGTGTCGTAGAACTGAAACTAGAAATCATCTAAGAAACTAGAAATCACTTAGATAACTGGAACTGAACTTATGACTGAAGATGTACACCCAAGAACTGAAGTTCACTTTGAACTAAAGAAGGTAAGTTCGCTGAGGGACACAAACTCGGTTGTCTTATCTATAACTGAAGGCTGAGGGAACAAACTCAGTATGAAGAACCGAGGGACACATACTAAGTTAAGGAAGATTGAAGAACTGAGGGTTCAAACTCAGTTATGAAGATTTTAAGCAGAGAATGTAAAGTTAGAAATCAGGTAAGTCTGTGATGGCCTGAACTGACTTTATGGGTCTTGAAAGAATACCTAAGTATCATAAGGATAATGATATCTTAGATGATCTTTATAAGGAATGGTGTAATCTGATTCAATCACATAAAATCAGATAAGTAGAGTATTGAAGCTTTGAAGAAGAGTAAAAACTCAGTTAATGCTCTAAGTAAGTTAAGTAAACTGAAAACTGACATATAAAGTATAAAACTGATCAGGAAACTCAGTTTTATAAGTCAGTCATCCAACAAACTGAAAGTACATTCGAACATTGTAAAGAAAGCAATTCTATTGGATGAAATACTGACAAGTCAGAACGGTCACTAAATATAGCCGTTACAAGATAGACGTTGATACAATTCGAATCAAACGAAATGAACGTTGGACCTCACACTATAAATAGAGGACTTTGCACCAACGATCAACACCAAGAATTAACAAGATTACAAGCATTTTTGTGCACAAGTCTCATTCATTCGAATTGCTATCATTGTTTGCGCTCAACAAGATCATATCTAGAATTTCTTCAAGTGTTCAAGCTACATTGATTTTATCAAGATTTCTACACTTTGAAGAACCACAAGCAAGAACCAATTTATTCATTCTCAGCCCAACTTTGATTCTCAATCAAAGGTTTAGACTGTGAAGCAATCCGGTCAAGGAGTTTCCAAGGATAGTTATGACACTTGCAGTCGGGTAGACAATGTTTGTGGTGGTAGCTGGTGAAGAGGCAATACAACCCTTTAAGGACTAGTGGCTCAAGCAGTTGACGAGCAGCCATACAACCTGTTCTTTAGTTGTTTAGATAGTGACACTAGGGATTAGTCAAGGGCTATCAGTTAGGACTTTTTGTAACAGCATACCTCAAGGAGTTCTAGTGGAATTTTCCTCCTACATCACAGGGGCAGAGTGGACAGACATGATTACAACACCTGGAACCACTATAATTCTTGGTCTACTTACTTTACGTATTTACTTTCTGTTATTTATTTTACAGCATTTATTATTGTTTATACAGCACACTGAAATTGATTGTTATAAGCATACACACTTCACAAACTGACATTCACCAGAATTCATTTTTGCATACACAGCTTTTTCTTATAGAATAACAAGATCCAGATAAAGGCTAAAATCTATATCCGCTGTCGGTTGACTCAGTTTTGTATAAGTCAGTTTGACTTGAACTGAGCTCTGTCAGCTCAACTCCACACAAGTTAAAACTGAACTTTAATTGTTAATCAATCTTCACTAGACTCAGCTCTCAATTAGGTTTTTGGTGACAAGTTTATTCACCCCCCCCTCTAAACTTGTGTTAGCCTTTCCAAAAGACCAACAATTGGTATCAGAGCATTGTTCTTTGACAATCTATTGTGGAAAAGTCACATGCTCTAATTATGTCCTCTAGTTGTTCTCTTGAAAAAAAATCAGTTTTTCAATTTCCAGTCTTTGCATAATCTAGTTTTTATTCACTCACACAATGGATAACAATCAGTATGCCAGACAAATGCTGATGTGCAACATGGACAGATTTGATGAATATAAACGTCGTTTGCAGGCTTTTCTAGCTGCTTTTCATGATGAAATGATTGATGTACTTACTGATGGACCTATCCAGATAACCCACATGCAAATTGTTGGTGAAAATCAAGTTAGAGTTCCCAAGCCTAAAGCCAAATGGACCAGTGATGATCGAAAGTGAAATAACCTGAACAATGCCGCCATGTGTTGGTCCCTTTGAAAAGCTAACACAAGTTTAGTGGGGAGGGGGGGTGAATAAACTTGTCACCAAAAATCTAACTAAAACTGAATCTTAAACTAGATTAAGTTCAACTCAAACTTGTGCGGAGTTAAGCTAACTTAGCTAAGTATAAGTTAAGGCTGATTTATCCTTAACAGAGTTAACCGGTAGCGGATTAAATTAAGCCTTTGTAAAATATGAGTTATCAGTTAATATGCTAACTTAGTTTCTGGTGTTTGCTGAGTATGTGTACTAGATGAATATATCTACAATGCAGTAAGTAAATGCGTAAAGTAAATAAACAAGAATTATAGAGGTTCCAGGTGATGTAATTCTGTCACTCCTCTCTTCCCCTATGATGTAGGAGGCCATATTCACTATGTTCTTGAGGTTTACAGTTACAAGACACAAACTAAATTTTAGACACTTGATTGTCATTCACTAATCCCTAGTTTCACAATCTTCCAGCTTCAGTCTTCAACAGGTAGGATTGCTGTTTGAACTAAGTTTGCTACACTGGTCCTTAGAGGGTTGAATTGCCTCTTCACCAGGTCAACACAAATACAGTCTTCCTGACTGCACTCAATTGTCCTTCACACCTTCTTGGTGTTTCACAGTCTAAACTTTTGATTAAATCAAAGTTGAGACTTGAATCAATAACTATGATTCAGTTGTGTTTTGAGCTTCTTCTTCTAGATGTATAAATTACGCACGGCTCTGTTTTCTTCAAATGATTATTCTTGATCTTTCTTTGAATGCTTACTCTTTTATCTTTTATTTTCTAGTCGTTACTTTTAGACTTTTAGATTATTTACTAAATTCAGTAAAAAAAGAACTAACACCCTTTTACTCTTACTGAATTTAGTAAATACAAATAATTTTTTATCAAAAAAAGTATTTGTTGCTAACAAACGAATGAACACAATAATTATGAACACTTGAAGAAATTTCTTGATCTTCCAATAAAGCATATAGCAGGAATTCTTTTGATTTCTTTTCCCCCTTAACTTGATCTTTCTTGACTAGATTGATTCTTAGAATTTCACACTCTTCTTGTTGTAGAAGAGATCTATTTATAGGGGTTTCTCTAACTCAGTTATAAAGATTACAAGTCGAGACTGTAAAGTTGGACTTCAGGTAAGATTGTGGTGACCTGAACTGACTTTATGGATCTTGTATGAAGACCTAAGAATCATAAGGACAATGAATTCTTAGATGATATATGTATCATGGTGTAGTCTGATTAAGCCAATTATAATCAGATGAAAACTGGAGTACTGATATTTGAAGAAGAGTAAAATCTCAAATAATGCTCCAAGTCAGTTAGGAAACTGACAAAAGAAAAACTCAGTATAAAACTAATAAGGAAACTCAGTTTTATAAGTCAGCCATCCAACAAACTGAAAGTACAGTCGAACGTTATAAAGAAAACAATTTCATTGGATGAAGTACTGACACAGCAGAACGATCAGAAAATATAGCCGTTACAAGCAGGATGAACATTGAATGAACCTCTATAAATGGACTACCTCTACAAAGAAGGGAAAGTGCAGGTATATGATAAAAAAGCAAGAAAATCTATCTAATCAAAAAGGATCAAATTGAGAGGGAAAGCCAAATTCAAAAGAATACCTGCTAAGCACTTAATTGCAAAATCAAGAAATTTCTTCAAAGTGATTCAAGCATATTCAAGCAGATTCTAGATCTAACATTTCAAGAAATACAGAGCCGTGCTTAAATTAATCATCCAAAAGAAAAGCTCAAATCACAGTTGAATCATAGTTATTGATTCAAAGTCTCAACTTTGATTTTATCAAAGGTTTAGACTGTGAAACACCAAGAAGGTGTGAAGGACGGTTGAGTGCAGTCATGAATACTGTGTTTGTGATGAGTGGTGAAGAGCGATCCTACCCTCCAAGGACCAGTGGTTCAAACAATTGAAGAGCAGCAATCCTACCTGTTCTACAAGTGTTTAGATAGTGAAGCTAGGGATTAGTCAAGGACTATCAGTTTAGGACTTTTTGTAACAGGGCCATCTCAAGAAGTTCTAGTGGAATTTTCCTCCGCATCACAGGGGAAGAGAGGACGTACAGGATTACACCACCTGGAACCTCTATAATTCTTGTCTATTTACTTTATGCATTCATTTATTTCAATATAGTTTTATTTCAAGGGTTTCATACCAAAACTAGATTAACTAGTTTTTGAAGGCTAATATTTTATCCGCCGCCGAGTTAACAAGACTAAATATAAGTCGCATTAACTTATATTCGCTTGAGCTAACCGAACTACGCACAAGTTAAGGGACGGGAACAAAGCGAATCGAAGATCGCTTTGAGTTTCGAGAAAACTCGGTTCCGGGGCTTTTCCACTCGGGATTAGTTTTTGGTGACAAGTTTATTCACCCCCCTCTAAACTTGTGTTAGCCTTTCCAAGGGACCAACACCAACCGAGTATGTGTCCCTCGGCGAACTTACCTTCTTCAGTTCTTTCATAACTGAGCCGATCCCTCGCTTTTGGTTGAAGTACTCTTGGTCAGTTTCAGTTAGGAACTCAGTTCAATAAGTCAGTTTCTCATTTTCTCAGTTCTGAAGCTAGAACTATTACAATACTTGTCTGATTAACTTATACAACTATCAGATCTACTAAATCTATACAATGATTTCTAGACATCTTCTTACTTTGCACTATAACAGCTAGTTATGCCACTTCATCAATGGGGTTTAAGAACAATAACTGATTAAGTGATGAATCATCATCAAAACATAAATTTTATTTCCAACAATTTCCCCCTTTTGAAGATATCAATACCCTCCTTAAAATCAATGAAAAAAGATATAGACAAAATCAAATAACAAAAATACAAAGAACTGAGAAACTGAGATTTTATTGATAACTAAGTTACAGAGTAATAAAATACAAATACTTGAAAAGGAATTAATTTCCAGTTTCTTTTCCAGTTCCTTGACCAACTTGCTTATCAAAGATTTCAACAGCTTCTTTCATGGCTAGGTTAGTTTCTGTGCATTCCACTCCTTTGATATTTGCCCAAATATTCCAAGAATCTGTCATACTATGCTTGCTAAAAAACTTGCTTTTAAATAACACAGTAAACACAAAAACAGATCTCCTTAGTCTTTCACTGGTGGCTGTCTTCGGAAATTTCTGAACAAACTCTGGTTTAGTCATTTCAACTTCATCTGATGCCTTATCCAAAGTGCCATCTTTCTCTTATTTACTTAGTTTGTTCCAACAATGAACAAGAACTTTTTGCATATGTAGAAAAGACTCTAAGGCTTGTTCCCTTGATACTCCTTCTTGAGTTGGTAGATCTTTGAAGACGTTGTACATTTGAGAGTCTAGAGCCAGTCTTTTCTCAGCTGGTTCTGAGAACTTGGCTATGAGTTCCATTTCTTCATCAGTGAACTCTCCTCTAGCTTTCTTCAGTTCAACCAGTTTCTCTTCAATACAATCTAGAACTTGAGGCATATCAACTGCATTGACTTTTAACAAGTCCAAACTTTCCCCCATAGTGACATCATCTTTGTTGATCAAGCTCCTAATGTATGAGTTTAGCTGCTGCTGATTTGATGCCAAAATGGTTTGAGCAACAACTGAGTCTTTCGATGCATTCTCCAATAAGATCATTCTATCAACTACATTGTTGAGGATGCCCTCCCATCTTCCTTGGGTCTCAATTTTTCTTGCCTCAGATTCAATGGTTTTTTTCTGATTCCGATTAGAATATCATGACAGTCAGATTTGACACTGTTTAGCCTCTTCTCCATGTTTTCTCTTTCAGTTTTGCTGTCTTCCATTGCGTTCAGAACATTTCCGAACACACTTAAGTCGTTTTTCTGAATCTTTATAAGCTCATTGAAGAAAAATTTGATAGTGTCAGCTTGTGTAGGTACATCATCTTTAGATTCAGCTTTTTTTTTCTTCAACTTTGTCTTTTTCAGTTTCAGCTACTTTTGCTTCTTTAAGAGAAGAAGCAATCTGCTTAAGTTCCTCTTTGTAATCCACAAATTTTCTTCTCTCATCAGACTGTCTTCTTATTTCATCTAGACTTGACTGATCAACGTCTCTAACTAGTGAAATATCCATATTGAACTCATCATCAGATCCTTCACAAGCTTTATTTGCTTCAGTTTTTGCAATCTTAAGCACGGTTCGGTCAGTTGGAGACGGATAACCTCTTTTTCTTGATCTTTAGACTAACCATCAGAGTCAGTTTCAGTTTCTTCACTGTCATCTGAGCTTTCTTCAGATGATCCTTCTTCAGCAGCATCCTTTGCTCCTTCTTTGTATTGTAGAGAGACGAGAATTCCTTTTTGTAAATCAGGATCTCTCTAAGAATATTAATCATCATCATTATCATCTTTCTTAGAACTTGATGGCCCCTTGAAAAGGCTTTGGTTAAGTTTAGAGGGGGGGTGAATAAACTTAACACTTAAAAACTTTTGGAGTTAACAAACTCAGCAACTTCGGCGACTTCTTGGGTCGGTCGAGTCCGCCGATGTTCGATAGTGTCTTTATCGTTGAGTTTACTGAATTTGTGCAGCGGAATATATCAAAAATTAAGCCTTATTACTTGTTGTTAAAGTATGATACCAAGTATTAGATACTCAGTAGTGTATGTGTGTGATTCAGTTGCTAGATTCAGTAGATTGATGTGCTAAATGTCCTAAGTGCAGAATATAAATGCAGAAAGTAAGTAGACAGATTTTATAGTGGTTCCAGGTGGTGTAATCCTGTCGGTCCACTCTTCTCCCGTGATGTTGGAGGTAATTCACTAGAGATTCTTGAGGTAGGCGTTACAAAAATCCCTAAGTTGCTTGTCCTTCACCAATAACTATGGCTTCACAAACCGAACACTTGGAACAGTAGGATTGTTTGCTCCAAAGTCTTCCACCGGTCCTTGAAGGGTAGGATTGCCTCTTCACCGGCTCCACCACGTACAACGATCCTTGACACAAATGTGCTTCACGTCTTCAGTAGATTCCTTGTAAAAGAAAGATTGAATCAAGTAAGTGATTCAACTTTCAGCAGCTTGATCAGGATGATATGATCAGCAGCTTGAGATCTTCAAATGTGTAAACTTGATGTAACTTGAAAGCAGATTACACTTGAAGAAATTTACTGGATTAGTAGCCTTATGCTCAGTATGGTTAGCATGGTGTTTTGATCAATTGAAATCTGATAGCTCAAGATAGATCCTTAATTTTCATCACTTGTATCTGAATTGGGAGTCTTCTATTTATAGGTAGGAATCCTTGTGACTTATGTTTGAAATTCAAACATAGCCATTTCAGATTTGTCCCATTTGACTTGCTTTTTTCGACTGTTCCTAGGACTGACACTGTCGGATTCCTTTTTGACAGTATACAGTCTGTCCACCATTTGACTTGTATCCGTTGGATAAAGGTCTGAATGATCCCAACGTCCCTTTAATCTTAACCATTGATTTGTTTGATAAAATCAGAGGTTGTTAGCTGTCCCTTTCTTTGTAATCTTCCAATGTAACCTTGAATAATTCGAAGTATATGTATCAATAGGTTCCTGTGATCATGAGTTTGCTGAAATACATATCAGTCAGCAGATCAATATTTTGCTGTGTTTATGAAACAATGCAACTGACTTCTTTTATCTAACTTTTATTTATGAAGTTAGATTACACCATTTAATCATAACCAAGTTCCAACCACCACTTAACTTATGGAACTTAGACCTTGTACACAAGGTATATGTAATCAGTTTAGGTCATCACAGACTTCCCTAAATTCTGATTCCATATCCTTGACTTTAATTACTAAGTTTGATCCCTTAGCCTTCAATAACTGAGTTTGATCCCTCAGCCTTCAGTCCTCAGCAGGTTTCTAAACTAGTCTACTGACTCAGGTACCCTATTTGCTCGGATAGGTCTCGCGATGTAAGTCGACTCGACCATTTACAGTGCTTGTTTGATTAAACCAATACAAGATGAAACTCTAATAAACCTATACATTTGATCTAGACATCTTTTTGCCTTTGTTCTATAACAGCTAGTCTGGCACTCATCACTAAAACATAAAAATAGGTCCAACAGAACTCTCTCCATAGCAGTTCTTTTCCAATAACTATCTCTGATCAACGCATATCCATTGTTCAAAAAATCATGAGTGTTGAACACCCATTTCTCTGTGAATTCCATTTCAGCTAACTGACTTCTCTGTTTAGAAATGGAGCTGAGTTTCCAATTCTGATAAGCATGCAGTCTCTTGCAGTTAGCTACAATCTGTTCTCCAACAGTTACAGATGATTCAGAAGGTGTTGCGGTTACTTCTCATTCTTTTGGAATCTCCAAGACAGATTCCACAGGTGCCTCAAATTTTTCAGCTACTTCAGTTTCAAATCGATCAGTTTTGCTGGTTTCCCCCTCTGCTACAACTGGGATCAAGCTGGTTTCAGTTCCAATCAAAGGAACAAAGATGGCAGTTTCAGTTTCTAACTTTCTTTCAGCGGTAACAAGTTCTTCTTCACCAACTTGTTCTACAACTGTTCCAAGTTCCAGTTCAGCAACTAGTTCCTCTTCAGGTGTTGGTTGAACAACCTGACCTTTTACTGGTTCAATAATCAGTTCGCAACTGATTCCTCTTTTTTCTTATCTTCTAGAACTTCTTCTTGTTCATTGACAAGCTCATCCATAGTGATGAATTGTATGGGTCTTGATTCAATTTCAGCAGCTTCTCTTTCTTGTGACTGAGAATCTTTCAGTTCTTTGATAGACTCCTCATATTAAATTCTGGATGCTGACTTTTGTGCTGTAGATCTTGATAAAGATATCAAATTAAGCATTTCGATCACACCGGGTCCAATCAATTCCTCATCACTATCCGTCTCCTCATTATAAGCTCTCAGGGTTTGTTCCCCTTGTGTTTCAGTTTCTGGTAGTGATCGAACAACTTCTCAAAAGTCCTTTACTGACTCTTCAACATGTATTTCCTCAGCAATAGTTCTACTTCAGCAACGATCTATTTGGTAGGGGTTTCCTCAGTTCTGGATTTCTTCCCTTGACTTTCAGCAACTGAGGTGACTGATTTTCCTGGTGAAGCCTCTACTGGTTTCTCAGTAACTTGTTTGGTTGTGTCTTCTTCCAGTTTTCTTTTTATTTCTCTTAGTCTTTCAAGATGTTCCAGTGCTTTAGCTGTGGTTTCGAATTTTTTGGAAGACTTCTTCCTTTTCTTCTTGGTTCAGTTTCAGAACCTCCTACTTTCCTTTTCTTTGATTTTTCTTCCTTGGAAGCAATTTTGCCATCAACAACTGCAGTCCCAAAATGGTCAATAATCCTTTGGGCTGGGAGGTCAAGAGTCTTCTTGAGATAAAACCTCCCTTTCTTCGTAGCATTCTTCTTCTTGGGTACATCAGAAGATTGAGCGACCAATTGATCGAAAATATATCTTTGCCTGTTGAAATCCTCTTCAAACAAAATCATATAAAAATAGATCTATCTTTGTGCCAGATAGATTACTGAAGTTGCCTGCGTTTCAAATTACACAATTTGCCAGCATCTTTGTCAGGAAACCGAATTCAGGCTTGAGCAGCCCTGTTGATCCAGACACTATACATTTGAATCTCCTAAGATAGCAATGTCTTTCCATACTTTATCTCGCTGTTCTTTAGATATTTTGAGAACTGAGGTGAATCCAGATTTCTCAAAACCGAAAATGTCTGCTATAAGGTTCTCTGTAACTGTTCGGATGGTTTTGCATCATTAAACAAAAACAATTTATAAACCCTAACCTATATGCAAAACTAACTCCTAACCGACCGAATATCGGGTAATTGCTAGTAAAGCGGGATAAGTAAGGGGTCAATCCACAGGGAATTGGGATGTTGAATCTAATCTTATTAATTCCTCAAATTGTTATTACTAAACCTAAACTAAAACGGAAAATAAACTGGACAGAGGATTGTCAGTCCAATGCCAGGAAGACATCGTTGCGAACAAAGATAAAATTTAAACTACAAAGAAAATAAACAAGACAATGATCATGGTGATTAAACAATGAACAAACAATAATCCACCGATCCCGCAACCCTCAATTTCCTCTCTAAACTATCTTATGATGATTTAATTCAAGTTGTGGTTCACCTATCAAATGTATGAATTCCTACTCTCGTAGATAATTCGTCTATCAATCTCATCATCTCTCGATCTATAGAGATTAACGCTCTCAAAACAAGGTGTAAGATCTCTCAATCTAGCAACCTAGATATTCAACATATCAACTCTCGTTATGTCAAGGTTAAAAATCCCATCTTTCCTATGGTGATCTAAGGTTTACACCGACTCTCGTCATACGGTAAACATCAATGACAATTCATCTTTCGATTTCGATTGCATAACAAATAATCAAAGAAAAGATAACAACTTTGAATTAAAATCACAACATAAACTCAGATTGGAAATAGAAAAACCTGATGGAAAAGATTCAAATAGTTTGAACATGTTCAGCCCCAAGCGTTGAGCATAAAACGCGAAGAAAAACGAAATAAAACGGAAAAGAAACGACCCTCGGCCGGCCAAGCACCAAGGCTCAGCCGGCCGAGGTCACTTGGCATGAAAAACTAGGGTTTTCTCAAGTAATATACGTGTATGATCTCTCTCCTAGGGTTTGATAATGCGTTGTATTTATAGGGAATAAATTCGGTTTGCTGTAAGTCGGCCGCGGACGCCCGTCTGCATGGATTGGACGCCCGTCCAAGAAAGTTTGGAACTCTCTGATCTGTTTTTCACCTCTTGGACGCCAGTCTGCTTTGATGGACGCCCGTCCACTGGCCGGGAAAAATAGACGAACGTTCAGCTTCGACTTGAACTTGATATTTCCATCTTTATCTTCTTTTTCTTCAGATCAATCCGATTTTAACACATTCTAAATCCTTTTCCAAGCCGGAATTGTTTACCTACAAGTCATCAAACATATTGCAAAATGTAGTATCTTCCAAATCAACATAAAACCATCAATTTTACACATAATTCATACGATTTTGCAACTAACCCATTAAAAACATCACTTGCTCAATATTTCAATATAAAGCTCGATTTCTATGAAAAACATCCAAATATGGGGGAAATTGATATAAAATATATCCTTATAAAACGTATAAAATCACCCTTAACAGTAACCTTGATCTCTTTTCCATTGACATGTGTGGTGTAAGTAAGTACATCTTCATCTTCAATGCTTTTGATTCCAAATTCATAAAAATCACCGATGCTGTCCAGGCACACATTCTTACGGTTTATGTTGAATACTTGCTCCAATCCTTTGATTTTCCTGATTTTGTCTGTGATTTCTTTTGCTAGAGTTTGATCTGTGTATTTACCCACAAATTGATCTGGAGAAATGATCATACCGGGTTCAACTCTGGTGAAGGCCATTAATTCAGATTGTTGGCGAAATTGAATATAGACCAAATTCTTTCAATAGATGGATTATAAAGAGAGAATAGAGTGTAAATGATTTAAGGTAAGACACAAGGGTATTTAAAAGTGGAAGATTTGGTGGTTGTAAAATCTGGGTGGGTAATAAAATGTCTCATCATTAATCATGTCAAGCGTTGAAATACGGAAAAAGCGGTGAGAGGAAAAGATGAACGCTTGAGATGAGTGTAGGGTATGACTGTTCATAAGTAGCTTGTATTAATTGATACGGTATATCTCCAGCTGTCAAGGTTCAGCTTTGATCTTATCCAAACATTGAGTCAGTCGTCCGTTCAGATCAGTTCCAAAAAATAGTTGAGCAAGTGACACAGTCTTGATTTCGAATTCAGCTTTTATCTTCAAAACAAATTAAGAACTTTTTGGTACCCATATCTGTGCGGGTCCTTTTTGATTTGTTTTCATATTTCTGTAAGTCTTAGATGACTTGAAAGTTTTATACTTCTGCCTTTCTTGATATTTTGACTGTGTGTGGTCAGCTTTCACAAAATTCTTATTTTTAGATTCAAACAACCTTTTCTTGAGGATTTTGTGAAGTTGAGTGATCATAGGTCCATTCAAGTCTTCATCAGTAGAAAAGAGTCTCCCTTTCCCCCTGAATATTTTATTCCATGAATGATTATCCTTTTTAGATGGATGTGACTTGAATGTTATTTTAACTGATGTCTGATCAGTTTTGCCTTTTTCTGTCCTCTGATACTTTCTGTAGAATCTTTCAGTTTGTTGTTTGCCACTGACTGATTTTACAGTTTTGTCAGTTTTAGTTCGAGGCTGTGCTGAGTGATTGTCAGTTCTAATAATTTTGTCAGTTTTCTGAATTCTTTACTGTTGTGCAGCTACAAACTTAGGTGAAACTGTACTAGGTCTGAACTTAGAATTTCGCTGACTATCAAACCCTAAACCTGATATGTCTCCAAATGGTTTTCCAAGTTTGGATCAACTGATGATTCTCTGATGTTTATTACCTCTGTTAGCTCATCAGCTGAGCAAGTCTCCTTAGTTCTATTATTAGCCTTGATAAGATTGGTCTCAGCAGTCAATCTTAGAACTTCAGTTTTCAATAGATCTTTTTTCCTTTTTGACATTCTCATAATTCTTTTGAATTACCTCTAATTCCTTTATGAGTATGTCCAAGGTTTCATTGAAATCTTTATTTCTATGATTGTTCGTGGCAGTGTGAGTTTTGGATGTAGATGCATTTATCTCATGATGTTTGATAGATAAATTTTCAGTTCTAGCTTCTTCATCTTCTAATGTCTGCTTCCCTTTATCCAATCCAGTCCTGATGCTTACTGGGTCAGTTCCAAGAAGTATGATTTCTTCATCACTTTCACCATGATCATTTCCACCAAAGCTTAAGGGTAATATTTCAGCATTATCTTCATTGTATGTGGGAGATGATTCATCAATGAATTTCTCAATCAGCTTCTCTCGAGTTTCAGCAATAAGAGCCTGAAATTTAGTTTTATACTCATCAAATCTCAAAAATGAACAACTAAGCATATTTCTAAAATGATTGTGTGATTCCATGATGCAGTTTTGAAAAACTTTAAAGAATTAAGCAAACAACTGAGGTTGAGATTCAGCTATGGATCTCTTTGGAACAGAAGCACTACTCCGATACCAATTGTTGGTATCTGAATAACTGGTGGCCAGTTACTTAAACTGATAAAGCTCAATCGGAGATCTCTTCAGAGTAGAAGATTTGCTCCGATACCAATTGTTGGTCCCTTGGAAAGGCTAACACAAGTTTAGAGGGGGGGTGAATAAAACTTGTCACCAAAAACCTAACTAAAACTGAATCTTAAACTAGATTAAGTTCAACTCAAACTTGTGCGGAGTTAAGCTAACATAGATGAGTATAAGTTAAGGCAAACTTATCCTTAACTGAGTCTACCGGCAGCGGATTAAATTAAGCCTTTGTAAAATATGAGTTATCAATTAATATGCTAACTTAGTTTCTGGTGTTTGCTGAGTATTTGAACTAGATGAATATAACTACAATGTAGTAAGTAAATTCGTAAAGTAAATAAACTAGAATTATAGAGGTTACATGTGGTGTAATTCTGCAGTCCTCTCTTCCCCTGTGATGTAGGAGGCCAAATTCACTATGTTCTTGAGGTTTATAGTTACAAGACACAAAGGAAATTCTAGACACTTGATTGTCCTTCACTAATCCCCAGTTTCACAATCTTCCAGCTTCCGTCTTCAACATGTAGGATTGCTGTTTGAACTAAGTTTGCTACACTGGTCCTTAGAGGGTTGAATTGCCTCTTCACCAGCTCAACACAAACACAGTCTTCCTGACTGCACTCAACTGTTCTTCACACCTTCTTGGTGTTTCACAGTCTAAACCTTTGATTAAATCAAACTTGAGACATGAACCAATAACTATGATTCAATTGTGTTTTGAGCTTCTTCTTCTAGTTGTATAAATTACGCACGGCTCTGTTTTCTTCAAATGATTATTCTTGATCTTCCTTTGAATGCTTATAAACACTTGAAGAAATTTCATGATCTTGCAAAAAATCATATAGAAAGAATTCTTTTGATTTCTTTTCCCCCTTAAGTTGATCTTTCTTGACTAGATTGATTCTTAGAATTCCACACTCTTCTTGTTGTAAAAGAGATCTATTTATAGGTGTTTTTATAACGGTTAGTTCCTATGAATTTGAATCCTTATAGCCGTTAGTGGTCCTGCTTTTCTTTTTGTATGTCAGTGTCAGAAAGGACACCTTTATAGACCAATAAAATTGCTTGATTTATAACGGTCTGATTCTTTGTCAGTTTTACTTATTTCCAGTTCCAAAACTGATTTAATAAGACTTGGCCAGTTTCCAGTTTTCAAGAGCATTAACTGAGTTTTTACTCTTCTTCAAAATCTCAGTACTCAATCCTTTACCTGATTATTATTGACTTAATCAAAGTACACCTCTTTCAATTGATCATCTAAGATATCATTGTCCTTATGATTCTTAGTCCTTCATACAGGATCCATAAAGTCATTTCAGGTCATCACAGACTTCCCTGAAGTCTAACTTTATAGTCTCGACTTAGTCTTCATAAACTGAGTTTGAACCCTCAGTTCTTCAGCCTTTAATAACTGAGTTTGAACCCTCAATTATTCTATATTTTAGATAAGCCAACTGAGTCTGTGTCCCTCAGCGAACTTACCTTCTTCAGTTCTTTCATAACTGAGTCTGATCCCTTAATTTCGGTTGAAGTACTCTTGGTCAGTTTCAGTTGGGAACTTAGTTCAATAGGTCAGTTTCTCATTTTCTCAGTTCTGAACCTCGAACTATTACAGTGCTTGTTTGATTAACTTATACAACTATCAGACTCTATTAAATCCTATACAATGATTTCTAGACATCTTTTTACTTTGCACTATAACAGCTAGTTATGAAACTTCATCAATGGGGTTTAAGAACAATAATTGATTAAGTGATGAATCATCATCAAAACATAAATTTTATTTCCAACACCATGGATATCAAACTCAGAACCCTTGACAACAACCTGTACCTAAAGGTCAAGGATTGCACTACTGCAAAAGAAATGTGGGAGAAACTTCAGTTAGTTTGTGAAGGAACTGACTCTATCAAAGAGAATAAGATCTCAGTTACAAAATAGAAGTTTGGGATTTCAAAATGAAGTCAGGCAAAAATATTGATGAGATGGAAACAAGATTCAGCGCTATCATGGATGAACTGGCTCTACTCAAGATTGAGTACACCAAGAAAGAAATCAACACTAGAATCTTGAAGGCTTTACCAATGTGCTAGAAGATGAAGGTCACAGCAAAGGAAGAATCAAGAAGACTTGTCATAGAAGATTCCTTCAAAATCTTCTCAAATCTCATAGCTTATGAATTTAGTGATGATTTCACCATGACAACAGCTCTAATCAATGCCTTGGAGGAACCCAAAACAATAGCTCTTGTAGCAGCAGCCTCAAATGATAACCAAAAAACCTCATCTAGCAATCTTCAACAATTGGATGGGATGGAGGAGCAGATGGCTCTAATGTTGAATATAATTCGAAGAATTAAGAGTGGACATCCAGTCACTCAGAAGTTTATCAAGAGGAATCCTGAAAAGGAAAAGGATTATGAATATCTCTGTTTCAACTGTAAGAAACCTGGACACTTCGCTGACTGGTAAGAAGACTCAGCAACGAAGAACTGGCAGAAGAGCACTCTTAGCCAGAGATGAGTCAGATTATGAAGCTGGCACTGATAGATTATCAGATGACACAGCTTTAATGGCTGATATGAAAAATCCAAAAGAGGTATGTGAATCTAACTCCAAATATTCCTCAGCTCAGACTTCTATATAAAATGATGTTCTTCGACTGCTGAATCCAATCCAAAAAATCTAGAACTAGAATAAACACTTGACGAATTGATTAATCAGTTAGTAACTATCTGGTTATGAATCAATTAAAGCTGAGAATGAAATTCTAATTCTTGAAGTTGAAAGATTGAAGTCTGAACTAAATATGATGAAACTGACTAGAATTGATAAAGGAAATAATCAGTATCAGCCTACTGAATCAGCAGCAGAAATTGAACCATTTGCTCAATCTAGTTCAACCACTGGATTGAAATCCGGAAAGCTTTATAGAGACAAAACTGGCTTAGGATTTGATACACAACAATCTTCTAAGGAAGGAACTAGAACAGCTGCTAAACCTAGTATCAAAACTGGTATTAAGTTTGTAGCTGAGAAACTTTCACAAACTGAGAAAATTGTTGAACCAATAAAGTCAGCCTCACATAAGACAACTCAGTTTTCTATGAAGACAACTGTACCTACCAACAAACGTAAACCAAATGGTAGATCAACTGCCAGATCTGCAAAAACTGATCAAGTCAAGAACCAGAAAAATTATAATCAGAGTTAATCTAAGAATGTCAATCATTCAAAGAATCACACATCCAGGGGGAAAGGCATACTGTACCCCACTGATGATGATTGGAATTTTACTGAATCTACTATTAAAACTGATAACAACAATCATTCCAGACAGAAAACTTATCATAAGTTTCAGTCCAAGACTCAATAGAGAGCTTATCCCAGTTCTCAACAAAAGTCCCAGTACAAAGGTCAGTCCTGACCTCAGTACAAAAAGAATGATGGTTATTATATTTTAATAATAGAAGACATTTTGGAAATCATTCTAAACTAGAAGACTTGAGAAATCATATAAATGAGACACAATCCAGAAAAATATATTATGGAAATATGGCTTACATATATGAAAATAAGTGCAATAATTCCAGAGAAGACCTTATGGAAATATACCCAGAGTTGTATTGACAACTGACCATTATGGACCCAAACAGAGTTAGGTACCTAAAACATTTTAATTTGTTTTGCAGGATATTTGGTACTTTGACAATGGATGCTCTAAACACATGACAAAGAGCAAGGACTGTCTCACTGATTTTGTAGCTAATGATGGACAAAGAGTCAATTTTGGAAGTAAAGATAAACATGGTTACACAAAAGGTTATGGAAACATAATCATAAATGGATACAAAGTTACCTTTGATAAGGAGTATTGCATTGTCGTCAGCGAAACGTCTTTCTATGTAGTTCTTACTGGAAGAAGAGAAGAGAATATGTATGTTGTAGATTGGTCTACAGTAGTCTCAAAAACTTGTTTGATCGTGCATACCGATTCAAAACTCAGTTGGCTGTGGCACAAGAAACTGAGTCACCTAAACTTTGATGATATCAACCTGTTAGTCAAAAAGAACTTAGTGATTGGACTAACAGAGATGACATACAAGAAAGACTGTCTGTGTGATGCATGTCAACAAGGAAAACAAACAAAAGCAAGTTTCAAGACTAAGTCTCACTATTCAACAAACAGAGTTTTAGAACTGATGCATATGGACTTATTTGGACCAGTTACACCAATCAAGGTTAGTGGAAAGAAATACACATTGGTGGTGGTTGATGATTTTTCAAGAGACACTTGGGTTATTTCCATGACAAAGAAAAGTGAAACTAAGCAACAACTGACCAAACTTCTCAAGAGACTCCAAAATTAGAAGAGTGTTACAGTATTCAATATCAGATCAGACAAATGAACAAAATTTCTCAACAACATAATCATTGAATGTTGTGGAGAAAACGGAGTTCTACACCAGCTTGCAGCTACAACAACACCTTAACAGAATGGAGTAGCTGAAAGGAGGAATAGAACACTCAAAGAAGATGGAAGAACAATTGTTAGGAACATTTTATTATGTTTTGATGATGGTCATACTAGCTGTTATGGCAAGCCTGAAATAAGTTAGAATTATCTGTATTAGTCTTTACTTAGAGTCTGACTTGTTGTATAAGTTGAGTCAGAAAAGTATTGTACTAGTTGGTAGGATGGCTAAGTAAGAACATATATTCGGCAGAGTGAAGCCAGTCAAGTACCAACAGAGAAGCAATGAAGACATTATGGTCTGAATTATAACCAAGGAAGTCTGTGATGACCTTGGATAGGTCTAAGTAATGAAATATATTAACAAATATGGTGTACACTGATCTCACCCAAATCAAGGATCAGTGAAGAAAAAAAGTACTTTAAAGAATGAATGAAAACAACAATGCAGTAAACCGGCAAAGTAAACTGGCTTTTGGCTGAGTAAAGACAGAGCAGTGAAGGAAGAACCAAATAGCCAAGTCAGAAGGAATCACTTAACCATTCAAGGAACGATCAAGTAAACTTCACTCATTCAGATTTCAAATGATGAAGATCAAGCATTAAATGCACAATCAATTGATGATCAATCAAGTATGGATTTTCTGATAAACGTTTGAGGAAAAATCCGATCACTGAAATCAATGAGAATATAGTTAAGGGGGAATCAAGGATTATTCTGCACATTAAATAGCCAACGGACGGAAATTCAAATTAAGGATCATCAAGGCTATAAATAGAAGAAATTGACAGAAAACAGAATAACGATCAAGTCTGATAAAAATACAAGTAGAAACTCAGTCAAAGTGAAAAGTCTTCCATCTGTACTTAAAAGAAATATCTAGAGATCAACTCAGGAATCAGAACTTCAATTGCAAAATCAAACTCTGAGATTGATCAACAAACTTGTGAATTCAATTCACATCAACTGAGGCAATTGAATATGAGAAATCTGAGAAGGAGTTGAAACCTTTGTGATAGCTACTGAAAGATTTGTTCTCAAGGAGCAGTGATAGTGAGTCACTGAAGCTTTTGAAGCCAGGGATTGATAGTCTTGAAGATTGTGAAGCTTGTGTAGTCAAGGACAATTGTACTATTGTATCTGTGAAACAATAGTGAATTCTTCCAATAATCACATGAGAAGAATGGATTAAGGGATTACACCACCCTGAACCACTATAAACCTTTGTGTCTATTTACTTTCAGCAATTTACCTTACAACATTCTATTTCATTGCATACTCCATATTTGTGATTGTATAATCTACATTGAAACAACATTTTAAGAAGGGACTTATCCGCTGCCCAAAAGCTTTTAAATACAAGAAAAGTTTTTGAAACTCCACTATAGTCATTCACCACCCCCATTGACTATAGTTTTACTCTTCTCTGGGACCAACAATTTGTATTGGAGCAGTGTTCCTAGTATTAGAATATGTTCAGATCTAATTTCTTGTAACAAGGAGATCAGATATTTTTAAAGTAGTATTCAAATCTGTGCTATCTATATATATATATATATCTTATTTGTATTTATGGATTCACAGGGTTTAAGGAGGCTATGCTATGCATTCTATCACGCAAACTTGGGGCGGGCCGGGATATGGCAAACTTATTGTAGCACTTTATTTCTTCCATGAATAAAATAAAGTTGTTTAAACAAAAAGAATTCCTCAAATTTTATGTCAAAGGTACCTATATTCAATGTAAATAATTTTGATGAATATAAAATAAGAATGTTGTCTCATCTTGTAGCAACTCATGAGGAGATGCTGGATGTAATCAATGATGGCCCAATCGAGATCACAACTGTGGTATCCACAGGAGCCGATCAAGGAAAAGTAATAGACAAACTCAAAAAAGATTTCACCAAGGATGACAGGAGAAGAGCAAACCTTGACTTCATTGCAAAAGACATGATCTTGAAAACTCTAGACAGTAATATGTTCATGAGCATCAAAGATTGCAAAACAGCAAAAGAGATGCAGGACAAATTGGCACTGATCAATGAAGGATCAGAAGCAGTTAAAGAAAACAAATTGTCTGTTGCAAAACAGAAATTTGAGAACTTCAAAATGAAGGCTGGTGAAACCTTGATCAAATGGACAACAGATTCTCAAGCATGATCAGTGAATTGCAACAACTTGGAGACACATATCCACAGAAAGAAGTGTGCCTGAAGATCTTGAGAGGCTTAACAGAAAGATGGAAGATCATCACATTAGTAATTAGAGGAACAACAAATCTTGCAAACAATGATACCTTAACTCTAATGTCTCAACTAAAGGCTCATGAATTTGAGTTTAATGGTGAAGACAATGCACCAGCAGAGGCACATAAGGCCAGTGCACTAATTGTACCCCAGAAAAGTAACACAGCTGATGCAAACAACAAAGAGACACAAGAGCTGAAGGAACATGTAGCTTTTCTTGTAAAACATTTTGACAGATTTAGCATGAAGAAGCAATTCAAAGGAGGATCATCATCATACAAGAAGTCTAGCACAAGCAAAGACATGAAGAAAAAAGATGATGAATACAGATGCTTCAACTGCAAGAAGAAATATCATTTCAAGGCTGATTTCCCTGAAGAAAAAGACAAAGATGAGGATAAAACGAAATACAAGACAACTGATATACGGAAAAGCAAGAAGGCACTCAAAGTTGAAACTAGCAGTGAAAAGAATGAAGAATCATCAGAAAATAATTCTTGAGATGTTGATGAAGCTGACAGCTCAGACAATGAAAAAGCTTACCTATGCCTTATGGCTAAAGAATCTAATGAAACTGAGGTAACATCCATCTCACACTAATCATCTAGTGCATCCACATCTGACACTGCACAATCTTCTATTCTTCCACTAGATTCTGCAAACCTAATCCAAAATATCATGAGCAAAATTGAAGAAATTGAGTTGAATCATGAAATTCTGGAACAGGAATGTGAGAATTTAAGAAAGGAAAATAAAAGAATAAAGAAAGAACAGGACAAAGTAAAAACTGAACAAACCGGTAAGGAGATCCACTCAACTGATCAACAAGCAGCAGATGATCACTCATCCAATGCTGAAAGACCAGTTGAGAAAATCTCCCTACCAGTTAAGATCACCACTGCACCACTTAGTGCACCAGCTTACAAACCCCCAAAACGGTTTGAATCCAGATCTGGTCTTGGCCAAAACAGTCTGGATGACAATAGAAACAATGGTCAACCCAAATCTGAATCTAGGACAACCACTGGACCAAAATTCAGAAAAGAACAGGTCATAGTTTCTACCACTCATCTTGCACCGGTGACGTCAAAACCTAGTGTAGTGAAACAGCAGAGTAAATCATCAATCCAGCCAAGTAAAGGCATAGGATTTCAGAAAGGTAAGGGAAGACTTTACCCTTCTAAGGATGATTGGAACATTACACCCCCAAAATATAAGAAGAAACCATTTCATAACATGCATCATGTGTTCAAGAAAAGCCAACCAAGGCATATTCCTGGACACAAGAAGCAGCATGGAAATAAGGTCCCTTCTACATATTGGAGAGTGAAAAAGGATGCAAATGCACCAAAAAGTAGAGAAAAGTATCAGAATACCTTTAGTGGAGAGATTAGAAGATATTCTGACATGCCTTATACATATGAAGTTGATGACTTCAACTATCCAAAGAGATGATCATTTGGATATACACTTTGAGTAGGAGGCATGACTGCTAATAGGCATGAACACAACCATTGTTTTGTAGGATGCCTGGCACATAGAGAGTGGATGTTCCAGACACATGACAGGGAACAAAGGCTGGCTCACTGACTTTAAAGCTTTTGATGGACCCAAAGTTACTTTTGGAGGCAAAGAAAACCCTGGTAAAATTAAGAGGGAAGGCAAAATGATCAAAAACAACTTGAAGATTCAAAATGTGGCTTATGTTAAAGGACTAAATTTCAATTTACTGAGTATCAATCAATTCTGTGACAAAGGCTACAATGTGCACTTCAACAAGGAAGGATGCAAGGTGATTCACAGCAAACCAAAATAGTTGTACTTGCTGGAAGAAGCAAAGACAACATGTATGTGGTAGAGAGCAAGAGTAGAAACATGTTTGCTTGTCAAACATAAGCAATCAATCAGCTGGATTTGGCATAGAAGATTAAATCATCTAAATTTCAAAACCATCAACACACTATCAAAGAACAAGTTGGTTAAAGGCTTACCAGAGATCACATTCAAGAAAGAAAGTCTTTGTGATGCATGTCAAAAAGGGAAGCAAATTAAAAGCTCTTTCAAGTCAAAACCCAATCAATCAACAACAAGGATCCTACATCTGTTACATATGGATCTATTTGGACTAGTCACACCAGTAAATGTAAGTTGAGAGAAATACACTCTAGTGGTGTTAGATGACTTTTCAAAATTCACCTGGACCATATCATGAACAAGAAAAGAGAGACACTCAAGAAGCTTCCAGATTAGCTAAGAAGAATTCAAAATGAAAAAAAACTGAACATCATAAAGATCAGATCAGATAGAGGCATAGAGTTCCTAAATTAAATAATCAGAACCTACTGTGAAGAGAATGGATTACTGCATCAATTATCAGGAGCATGGACTCCATAATAGAATGGTGTAGCAGAAAGAAGAAACGGGACACTCAAAGAAGCAGTCAGAACAATGATTGTAGAAGCATGTTTGAAAAAGAGATTATGGGTTGAAGCAGCAAATACAACATGCTATACTCAAAACAGATCAATCATCAACAAACATCATGGAAAATCTCCATATGAAATATGGAATGAAAGAAAACATAATATTTCACACTTACATATGTTTGGATCTAAATGCTTTGTTTTGAACAGGAATAAGCTACATACTTTTGATGAAAAAGCAGATTAAGCAATCTTTATAGGATACTCAGACACCAGCAAAGCCTTTAGAGTGCTCAACAAAAGAACCCTGGTGATTGAAGAGTCAATTCATGTAGTCTTTGATGAACCAAACACAATTGGTGAAAGCCTTCAGAAACAAGAAGAAGGAGTAGCACAAAGGCATGTTTATATGAATACAACAGTACCAGCTACAATTTTGAATCACAATTTTGGAAATCAATATGAGCCACCAGTACATACAACAGAAGAGGCGCCAGAACAAGAACATGAAGCTGATGTACAAGCTGAAGTTATGGAAGCACCAAGTCAAGAACAACTTCAACCTGACCTTAACTGGTTAAGAGACCATCCTGAAGATCAATTCATTAGAGACACTCATACAGGAGTCAGAACTAGAAGACAACTGGAGAATATGCTCACATGTTTTCTATCACAAGTGGAACCCCAAACAATAGATGATGCAATCTAAGATGCTGACTAGATTACAGCCATGCAAGAAGAACTAAATGAATTTGAAAGAAATGAGGTATGGGAACTTGTTGACAGACCAGACATAGCCAACATCATTGGAACAAAATGGGTATTAAGAAACAAGATGGATGAACAAGGGATAGTTGTCAGAAACAAAGCAAGGCTAGTAGCAAAAAGCTATTCTCAAGCAGAAGGCATAGATTATGATGAAACCTTCGCTCCAGTAGCAAGAATGGAAGCAATCAGACTATTTCAAGCCTTTGCAGCCCATAAAGACTTCAAAGTTTACCAAATGGATGTCAAGAGTGCATTCCTAAATGGTCTTTTGGAAGAAGAAGTATATGTGGAACAACCTCCTGGTTTTCAACTCAAAGGGAAAGAAGATAAAGTGTACAAGCTCAAAAGTACACTATCTGGACTCAAACAGGCACCCAGAGCCTGGTATGAAACACTATCACAATTCCTGACCAATAATGGATTCAACAAAGGAACCATTGACAAGACTCTCTTCAAGCTATAGGAAGGAACTAGCACTCTATTAGTCCAAATTTATGTTCATGGCATTATTTTTGGATCAGAAGATGAAAAGCTATGTGAGAAATTTGCAAACTTAATGAAAAGAAAATTTCAGATGAGCATGAAGGGAGAACTGAATTATTTTCTTGGACTTCAAGTCAAGCCAATGAAAGATGGCATCTTTATCAATCAAGCCAAGTACACAAAAGACTTGATATACAAGTATGGCATGGACACAAGTGGGACATCAGATACACCAATGTGTGCAAGAGTTATTCTTGGAAAATATGAAAATGGAAAGGATGTAGATCAGAAGCTTTATAGAGGAATCATTGGATCCCTGCTTTATTTAACAGCAAGTAGACCTGATATAGCATTTTCAGTAGGAGTATGTGCAAGATTTCAAGCTCAACCAAAGGAATCACACCTCCTAGCAGCCAAAAGAATAATCAAATACCTGAAGAACACCATCAATGTTGGAATTTGGTATCCAAAAGATGGGGGATTTAAGTTGATATCATATTCAGACTATAACTATGCTGGATGCAAGATAGATAGAAAAAGAACTTCTAGAACCTATCAAATGCTAGGCAGCAGACTAGTTTCATTGTTTAGCAAAAAGCAAAACTTCATATCTTATCAACAGCTGAAGCAGAATATATAGCAACATGCAGCAGTTGTGCACAAGTACTATGGATCAGACAACAACTAAGGGATTATGTAATGGAGAAGAAGACGATTCCAATAATGTGTGACAACATAAGTGCAATATCCATTACTGAAAATCCAGTATTACACTCAAGAACAAAACACATTGATGTGAGACATCAATTCATCAGAGATCATGTTGAAAAATAAGATGTTATACTAAGGTACATACCCACTGAAGATCAATTAGCTGACATCTTCACAAAACCACACAGTCATGAAAGATTCAGTAAGTTGAGAACTGAGTTAGGAAGGATAGAGATTCATTGAGTACTAAATGGCAGCTAACTGGAGTAATCAGCTAAGTAACTTCACCAGCTGTGCAAACCTTTGCCGTTTTGAGTGAGCTAATTTGGCAGGTAAGTCACTGGTACTCAGCGAAGTCAACTACATTGATTGTTAGGACCAGTTAAAAACAGCAGCTCAGTCACTACACCAGCTTAGTGACCAGCCAAGGCTCTCCACCGAAATGTAAACTAAAGCAAAACAACAAACTAAAGTGTGAACTAAATCAGTGTTATACACGTGGAAAATCAGATAGTTATGGAGGATTATCGTGTGGAACAATCACACACGTGGAGATCAATTTTTAAATCATAGAGGTAACTATATTATTTTTGAATTACAAACGCCTCGATTCCCGGGATTTATCACTACTTACCTCAATCCACTCCTGCACTACACTCAAATAACGTGATTTATATACATAAAATCATGCCATTACGTCACACAATCCATCCACATTCAACCACGTTCACACTACCAAAGAAAAAAAACATCATATATAAACCAAACTTAGAGGTTTTTCTGAATTCTTTACGCTCTCTTGCAAATCAGAAACCCTATTCTATCACTGAACCTTCAAAACTTTTCAAAAGTCTCAAACTTCTACTCAAAAATGGCCTCCTCTTCCCAACCCACTCAAACTGGAACACAATATGAGAAATCAATTGCTACCGGATCATTCTTTCATGAAGAACACTACTTAAAGCTGTGTGGAAATGATGAAGAAGCAAATAGACTGGCAGCTGGTTGCAAAAATCTGAGATTACTAACCTTTCTAAATCCTCCTATGACCGATGTTTGCTATAAAGTATGTCCTGGGCTCCTTGCCGAAGAAGGTGATGATTGGGAGGAAGACATGATCGTCGCATCTGTCAACGGCACAGAGGTAGTCATTACAGCGAAGGTAATCCGTAAACACCTCAAACTTTCGAATAATGGTCAAGCAAATATGGCCTTGGCACCAAAAAACTTGGATGAATTCTGGGCAACAATTGCCAAGTCAACAATCCCATGATCTAAGAAGGTCAATTGTCTTCGATCCGATTTAAAGAAACCCTTCAGTGAGTTCAGTGCAATAATTGGAAAGAGCATTGAAGGAAAGCTAGAGGCAAATAATGCCATGATAGAGGTTATAATACGTCTGATGGGAATCATCTACAATAATCTAGAGTTCAATTGGGCCAACTACTTCTTCCTTAGAATCAAAGAAGAAATCCAAAGAGAGGCAAATGCAGCCAAGAACTGGATAGCAGAAGGAAAGAAGAAAAAAGGACACTTTTGGGTGAAAAAGTCCTATAGGATTCAATTACATTATATGTTGCAATGTCTACAAGTCCCTGTTGTAAAACTCCACAAATTACATGAATCCAAAATCATGTTTAAATATGTCAAACCAACAAAGAAAGCAGAAGAAGGAAAGCGAAAGCAACCTAGCCGAAGTACAACCAGTCATAGAAAGAATCCAAAAGTACAATGAAATCTGGAGAAAGAGGAGTTTGGAAAATTAATTGATGAAGAAGAAAAAGACTCAGAAGAAGAGGCAGAACAACAAGAGGAACATAATGAAAGTGAGGATGAACAACCTCAAAATGAGGAAGTAGCAGGAGACACTGAAGATGATGAGGAAATCCCAGAAGAACCAGCACAGATGTCTTCAACTGATATTGGTGATCGAATTGCAGCTTATCTTGAATGGAATGAAGGTGACTCAAGAATTCAGGTGCAAGACTCGGCACACATGCTTGCTGAGGAGGCTTGGTTCTTCGACTTTTTGGGATCACAACCCTGGTTGGTGTACTTGATGAATCTCCACTATGGATATGGTGGATGCGGCAAAGGCAAAAACACATCCAACCTATGAGAAAGAAAGTGATGAATCATCTGATGATGATGATGACAGTGATCATGATGATCATAATAGGGATAATCATGATGGTACTGATCAAGATGGTGCTGGTGATGATCCACAAGATACTGCTGATAACAAAGGCAATGAAGTTGAACAAACAGATGATGCAATTGATGATAACATCTTCTTAAGTTCTTCTCTTCAAACACATGAATCAACCAAGTCAACACCACCATCTAAGGCAACCACTCAGCAGCTGTCTCTTGACACTCCATCTGATCCTACAACAGTGTTGGACACTGGTTCAGCCGCTGCCACACCGGTCAAGGCACCTACCGGCACAGAGCAAGGGGGAATAGGAGAAACTGCTGCACCACAATTCACCTCTACTCAAGTACTTGAAGAAGTAGGTGCTGGTGTAGATGTCACTCAACGTATAGATAGAGGACAACAAACAGAGCCAGAACCAGCTGGTACCCGTCACAAATTCCCTCAACTGACCACTGGTATATCCAATGAGGCATTTGAAAAAGCAACAAATCTGCTGGCTGAAGAATTGGAACAATAAGCAATGTATCTCAGATCTATGACTATGGGATTTAAAGATGAATGCCACTCCATAGAGAAAAGATTTCAAGTGGTTGCTGAATACATTGATGCACAGAATATTGTTGTACAAAGACAAGGAGACATGCTGAAATAGTTAAACCTCAATGTCACCAACAATCTTGCCGGACTCAGACATCACATTTCTAAGGAAAATGAGTCCTTGGCACTTGCTTTTGGCACCAGATTTCGAAGTGTAACCCAAAATCTGACTGATCAGGACTCAAGGTTCACATCCATTGACTCAAAACTGGACACTCTGATTGGAACTGTTGAAGCTACAAACGGTATCTTTCTGCAGCAAAGGGATGATGCTGCCAAAAAGGGGGAAAGAAGTGATAAGCCTGAGGAAGGATCAACAGTTAGACCCCCAAACTTCACTGAAGAGCAGCTAAGAGCAAGGGACAGTGAACTAACAATTCAAAATGAAGATGAAGAACAGCTAAGAAAAACTAGAGAGGAAAGGGAAAATATATCAAATGAACCTTGCATAGGTTTTCCTCACCCCATCCAAAGAAGAGATGATGATAGAGAGAGAGAGATCAGGTAGACAGTAAAGACCTGGATCAAATCAACTAAGAGGATCAGAAAGCCAACACGAGTCAGCACTGGCAGAAGTAACACCATCAGAGGAAGCAGCAGCACCAGATACACTGGTTAGAAAAGAACATTTTCTACTTACAAACACAAGGAAGAGTATGATGCTGAAGTACAAAATAATGTAAGAGAGTTCTTCAGGGTCCAAAACGGTATGTATCCAAATCAAACGCAAGATGAAGCTTGGGCAGGCTGGCTAAGATATCAGGATGAAAGGATGAGAATTGACATGGCCAAAATCTACAATGATGTTAAGAGACAACATGCATCTCTCAACTAAAATTCTGGATCCAACTCAACCAGCAGACCAAGTACAACCATACCCCTCTCTACATAAGGACTAGAAGATTTGCCCAGTGAACAACAAGAAGATTTCAATTACATGGAAAATTTCTTCGATCATGTGGGGAAAATGAATCAGCAAGAACAATGGGGTATGTTCAAGAATCTCATGTTTGCTGACTCACACATTGCTGAAGCTAGCGATAGACTTGAAAAATACTTTGGAGAACCTAGAGCAAATGAGAATATGCCTGACTTTCGCAAACTCTTCAACAAGAAGATATTCCAGGGATTCTCTGAGTACACTCCTATGGCATACTGGAAGTGGAAGTTTCTAGAGATTAATTGGAAAGATATGGAGGAAGTGCAGACCACAAAAATCAAGAGGTAAAAAGTAAAATTAAGTGAAATGTAATCATAACACTCTGAATATGCTCTGAACCTATTTATCTTGTTGCCTTTAAATGGATGAATAAAATAATGGGCAGAAGCTGTAAATACATCTTGTTATACACAGAATCGAGCTCTCATGAACAACAGACATGAAAAGACACCTTATGAGATTTGGAATGGAAGAAAACCAAATGTCTCATACTTTCATGCCTTTGGAAGCAAATTTTTTGTTCACAATAATGGCAAAGATCAGCTCAAAATTTTTTAACCCTAAGCTGATGAAGGAATATTTCTGGCATACTCAAGTGTCAGTAAAGCTTTTTGAGTGTTAAACAAATGGACACTCAAGCATGAAGAATTGATACATGTGGTTTTTGATGAACCAAAGTTTACTTAAGGCACAATAGAAGACAAGGAAGAAACAGTTTGTCAACCTTAGTCAGATAAGACTCCTGAACCAGTTTTCATTGATATTGGTAGATTAAATATCTCGGATTCTTCAGATCAGGATCAACCTCAGTTACCTGTAACTGAACCAGCAACTGAACAAAGCAACAAGAAGAAACTGATCCAGTTGAAATTGATGAAAATCAAGAAGAACCAGCTCAACAAAATGAAGAACCATTGATGCAACCCCCAGTACATCAATGGATGAGAAATCACTCTGAAGAACAAGTGTTAGGTGATTTTCAAGATGGAGTTCGTACAAGGCCCTAATAGATGCTATGATAGCATGCTTTTTTTATCTCAGTCTGAACCCAAAGAATTTGAAGTAGCCTTCAACGATCCAGATTGGATTTTGGCTATGTAAGAAGAACTCAACGAATTTGAGAGAAATCATGTTTGGGATTTAGTTGACAAGCCAGATCATGTCAACATAATTGGAACTAAATGGGTTTTCAGAAACAAGCTTGATGAAGATGGGAATATTATCAAAAACAAAGCCATACTTGTAGGAAAAGGTTACTCACAAGCTGAAGGGATAGACTTTGATGAAACTTATGCCCCAGTTGCAAGGTTGGAGGCACTCAGACTATTTCTTTCTTGTGCAGCTCACAATAAATTCAAAATACACCAGATGGATGTTAAAAGTGCATTTTTTATTGGGATACTTGAAGAAGAAGTCTATGTTCAGCAACCCCCGGGATTTTAAATTATAAATCAAGCTGATAATGTCTTTAAACTGAGAAAAGCTCTTTATAGACTCAAACAAGCACAAAGAGCTTGGTATGAAACTCTATCTCAGTTTCTGGTGGATAATGGTTTTACAAAAGGAACTATTGATAAAACCTTATTCAGAATGAAAGTTGATGAAAGTACTCTCCAAACAAATCTATTTGGATGACATCATTTTTGTATCAGAAAATGAGCAACCCTGTGAGAAATTTGCAAGTTTGATGAAGAGCAAATTTCTGATGAGTATGATAGGAGAATTAAGTTACTTTCTCGGTTTGCAAGTAAGACAGATGGACAGTGGAATTTTCATTCACCAATCCAAGTATACAAGAGAATTGATCAAGAAGTTTGGAATGGAAATATCAGCTGGCATTGCAACACCAATTGGAACCAACATCATATTAGATGAAGATAAAGATGGCAAGGATGTGGATCAAACTCTCTACAGAAGAATGATTGGAAGTCTACTATACCTAACAGCAAGTAGACCTGATATATCCTTTACTGTTGGTGTATGTACCAGATTTCAAACAAGACCTAAAGAAAGCCATCTCACTGTCGTCAAAAGAACCTTGAGGTATTTGAAAGATACATAAGGAGTTGGGATATGGTATTCAAAAGAAAAAGAATTCAAACTGATATCCTACTTAGACTCAGACTATGCAGGATGCAAAGTGGATAGAAAAAGTACATCAGGCACATGTCAGTTATTGGGAAATAGACTTGTGTCATGGTTCAGCAAGAAACAAAACTCTATTTCGACATCAACAGCTGAAGCTGAATACATAGCAGCTGGAAGCTGTTGTGCTATAGTTTTATGGATCAGACATCAATTAAGAGATTATGGAATAGAAGAGGGAATGATTCCTATAATGTGTGCTAATACAAGTGCAATAGCTATAACTGACAAACCAGTTTTGCACTCAAGGATGAAACACATTGATGTGAGACATCACTTTATAAGGGATCATGTGGAAAAGAAGGATATTGCAGTTCTCTATGTCCCGACAGAAGATCAGTTGGCTGACATTTTCACCAAACCTCTGGACAAAGAGAGATTTGCCAAACTGAGAACTGAATTGGGTATAATCAAAGTTAGTTAAGTCAGTTTAAGCCTAGAGAATCGTCAAGGGGATTGATCTTTGTTATGCTGGGTGCGCTCAATTAACATATTAGTCATTGACATCAACAATCTCAAACCGACAAACTGAAACTGAAGAATTGACGAAGCTGAATTTATTCTAAAACTGACTTCAGGCATCAGTTTACCTAGTCAAAGAGAGTCAAAGGGTTGAAAGGATAAAACTGACAGCGGATATATCGCATTTAATTACCACCGTTTATGTCAGAACCTGTTGCGTGTACACCTCCACTTTTGTCAGAACAATACATGCATCGTTTACACAAACCATCATGGAATTTGAGAAGTTGGTACAAAATCCTCAGAATATCGTATATCAGTCCACGAACCGTCATTACACCCACTATATATCCAGCCGCTTTCACATCCTTACTCACCAAAAAGAAAAATTCGAACTTTGTCTCTCACAAAAATCAAAATTTTATCTTTCTCAAAATCACTTCTTTTTCAGAAAAATTCATAATGGCAGCCTCCAAGAAATCAGAAGAAGGAAGGCTCATTACGGAATTGGATACTCTATCTTTTGAATATTATGAAGCACTCAGCAACAACACCCTGTTAGCATGCCTTATGTGCGAGAAGATACAGCGTCAGCCAGGATTAAGAGACATCCTGGAAGTGAAATTCAACGATGATCGTGATGTAGAAGGGATCTTACAGTTCTGGGAAAACATGAGAGTGGTAAGAAAATCCCTTATTACTAAAGTTCGAGGAGAAAGGATTTTTTTCAATGAATAAGTCATCAAGATGCTATTCGATTTCAAGGAACCACTTGTGAAATCAATAGATTTGAGTTGTTTACCACTCAAAAGAGACGCCTTTCTCAGACAAATTTATTTGACAAAAGAACCAGCAGCTATTGACTCACATGTCAACGACCTCAAACCGCAGTTTGGCCTCCTCAGCAAATGGCTCTGCATGCATGTCATTGGTAGATACTAAGGAATCACCAGATTATCTAAAGACAGCATTTACCTATTGAGCATCATCTGGGATGAACATGAGTTCAATTGGGCAGGTTATGTGTTTAATCAGATAAAACAACAACACTTAGCTGAATTGGAAAGTGTTCAAATAGCTCAACCTGAAGTAAATCAGTTGTATGATGCCAAAAAGGGGGAAGCTAAAGAAGAAAAGTTGAGACTGCTTGATGAAAAGCTGAAGCTGGAAGAGGAACTGAAGAAATACAAATCAGCTGCATATCCTTATGTGAAGATAAAAGAACTATCTGAAGAGAAGCTAATTGAAAAATATAGTCAACCTGGAGAAAGGAGAGCTACTCTTACAAAGGATTTGTGGATGAAGTTTGTAAAAGATCATAGCAATGTCAAACTCAAGTACAAAGACAAAACTTATGAAGAATCTCTTGTTTACTTCTTATCTGATCAGTATCATAATCAAAAGATGGCACACTACAATAAGTTCAAGAATATTGAAGAGAAATTGCAGATCAGAGACAAGACTGAACAAATGAAAGCTGATGTAGCAGAATTTGAAAATTATTATAATGATGAATCAGCATTGCCAAAGCAGTTTTGTGGAGGAAGTGGAAACTTAGAAGTCAAGTAGACTATCTCAAAACCTTCTCCAAGGAAGAGTCAAAACTAGAACATGCGTATCTATTTCATGATAAAGAGAAGTAATTTATCAAAGTTACACAAAGAAAGGCTTAGATTCTATTTCAGTTTTATCAACTGTGTAACTATTCCAGTTTTTGCAGAATTCATAATGAAATCCAGTTTCCAGTTTTACATTGTATTTATCTTTAAGCTTTTCTTTTAAGGAGGGTTTGGCATCATCAAAAAGGGGGAAATTGTTGGGAATAAATTTTAGTTTTGATGATGATTCATCTTATTCAAGAACATGTTTGTTTACACCCCATTTGATGAAGTGCTGAAACTAACTGTTATAGTGGAAAGCTAAAAGATGTCTAGAACTGAATGTATAGGTTTTACAAGAGTCTGATAATTGTATAGGTTACATCAGACAAGCACTGTAATAGATAGAAGTGTCGTAGAATTTTAACTGGAAATCACCTAAGAAACTGGAAATCACTTAGATAACTGGAACTGAACTTATGACTGAAGATGTACACCCAAGAACTGAAGTTCACTCAGAACGGAAGAAGGTAAGTTCGCTTTGGGACACATACTCGGTTGGTTTATCTATAACTGAAGGCTGAGGGAAAAAACTCAGTATTTGAAGAACTGAGGGACACAGACTCAGTTAAGGAAGATTGAAGAACCGAGGGTTCAAACTCAGTTATGAAGATTTTAAGTCGAGACTGTAAAGTTATAATTCCGGTAAGTCTGGATCTTGAAAGAAGACCTAAGTATCATAAGGACAATGATATCTTAGATGATCTTTATAAGGAATGGTGTAATCAGATTCAGTCACATAAAATCAGATAACTAGAGAACTGGAGTTTTGAAGAAGAGTAAAAACTCAGTTAATGTTCTAAGTCAGTTAAGTAAACTGAAAACTGACATACTCGGTATAAAACTGATCAGGAAACTCTGTTTTATAAGTCAGTCATCCAACAAACTGAAAGTACATTCGAACGTTGTAAAGAAAGCAACTCTATTCGATGAAATACTGACATGTCAGAACGGTCACTAAATATAGCCCTTACAAGATAGACGTTGATACATTTCAAATTCAAACAAAATGAACGTTGGACCTCAAACTATAAATAGAGGACTTTGCACCAAGGTTCAACACCAAGAATTTACAATATTACAAGCATTTTTGTGCACAAGTCTCGTTCATTCGAATTGCTATCATTGTTTGCGCTCAACAAGATCATATCTAGAATTTATTCTAGTGTTCAAGCTACACCTATTTTATCCAGATTTCTACACTTTGAAGAACCTCAAGCAAGAATCAATTTTTTGATTCTCAGCCCAACTTTGATTCCTAATCAAAGGTTTAGACTGTGAAGCAATCCGGTCAATGAGTTGCCAAGGACAGTTGTGACATTTGCAGTCGGGTAGACTGTGTTTGTGGTGGTAGCTGGTGAAGAGGCAATACAACCCTCTAAGGACCAGTGGCTCAAGCAGTTGAAGAGCCGCCACACAACATGTTCTTTAGTTGTTCAGATAGTGACACTAGGGATTAGTCAAGGACTATTAGTTAGGACTTTTTGTAACAGCGTACCTCAAGGAGTTCTAGTGGAATTTTCCTCGTACATCATAGGGGAAGAGTGGACTGATAGGATTACACCACCTGGAACCACTATAATTCTTGCTCTACATACATTACGCATTTACATTCTGTTATTTATTTTACAGCATTTATTATTGTTTATACAGCACACTGAAATTGATTGTTATAAGCATACACAGTTCACAAACTGACATTCACCAGAATTCAGTTTTGCATACACAGTTTTTTCTTATAAAATAACAAGATCCAGATAAAGTCTAAAATCTATATCTGCTGCTGGTTGACTTAGTTTTGTATATGTCAGTTTGACTTAAACTCAGCTCTGTCAGCTCAACTCCACACCAGTTAAAACTGAACTTTAATTGTTAATCAATCTGCACTAGACTCAGCTCTTAATTAGGTTTTTGGTGACAAGTTTATTCACCCTCTCTCTAAACTTGTGTTAGCATTTCCAAGGGACCAACACAACCCAAATTTTATTTTCATCAAAGGTTTAGACTGTGAAGCAATCCGGTCAAGGATTTGCCAAGGACAGTTGTAGCAGTCGGGTAGACTGTTTTTGTGGTGGAGCTGGAGAAGAGGCAATAACAACCCTTTAAGGACCAGTGTTTCAAGCAGTTACAGAGCAAAAATTGATCACGTGTAAGTCACTAACATCGATATTACTATCAAGAATACTAGGTACATCGTAGTATAGTATATGAGTCAAGGTCGATCCCACAGAGACAATGCAACTTTAACTACAAACGGTTCTAACCTAATTAAGAAGCAACATAGAGACTGTCATGGACCAACAATGAACATAAAACAAACTTGGTATTTCTCCCCCTCTTCTCACCATTCTACTAACTTGGTGTAGTTAATCGTTACGCTTACTTCCCCATATAATTTCCATAAATTAATCGAGCGAGTTTTTGATTTAGTTATCATAAGCTACGGGTGAAACTCCTAACCATATCTACTTAAAAAATGGTAGTAGACAATCTATACACAAGGTACCCTGCTTAATTGGTCCGCAATAGCCCATATGCATAAAGAACTAGAATTTCCTCCTAGACAGCTGTTGACACTGATCAGCACGTTCCTAGGGTCCATTCAAGACTATGTCCAAAATAAGACTTCACTATTTGTATTTCATGCTATTTTTGAGATTACAATAAGCAGATTGGCAAGATCTAACCTACTATTAATTAAACCTGTCGCTAGTTTTAGGTTTTCTAAATATTGCCTCGATCAACCGAAATAGACCGCTGGTTTATTGGGGTTAGCTTTTCCTATCCCTGGATCTACATTGCTCAATTACGATTAATCTAAGTAAATCATGGGGTCTTTAAACATGCAGATGAACTAAAACACATAAATACGAACAGATCTACCATATTTAGCTCGATCTACTCAAGCTAGAGATGGTAGAGAAAGGGAGAAAGGGAGAAAGCTAGAAATAACTCCTCAAAAGCTTGGAATAACTTTATTTCATCAAATTGTATATTGTATATAATGTAATATGCAAAACTTATTATGACTTATGTAATAATCAGTATATACGGCCTTATGTAGATACAATGACCGACTTATGACACTCTGAAACCCTAACCATTCTAGTAGAGACAGCAGAATCAATTTCGTGTCCAACAAGTCCTCGGTCTACCGGCCCTAGCCCTCGGTAAACCGGGCTGACTTTCCTCTTTTTCTTCAGCAGACTTCTTCTTGGACTTTAATCACTTGGCCCAATATACTTCTTCTGGTCCAGATCCATTCTCCAATGCTCCGGATTCGGTACATCCTAAAAAACACGCAAAACAAGACAAAACAGTACCAAATATTTGGGAAAATAACATAAATGCAGAATTACGATCCTGGAAACATACACGTAGCACATAAGACATATTCCTCACAATAATGAGCCTATCTATCCTCTCTTGAGTAGAATTTGGGGTGAATAAAGGTATCATTAATGGTACCATTTAGGGCGTTATCAGCAATCCTACCTATTCTACAGTTGTTTAGATAGTGAAGCTAGGGATTAGTCAAGGACTATCGTTTAGGACTTTTTCTAACCGGCTCCCTCAGAAAGTTTTAATGGAATTTTCCTCCTACATCACAGGGGAAGAGTGACTGACAGGATTACCCTTCCTGGAACCACTATAAATTTTGCTCTATTTACATATTTACGCATTTACTTTCTGTTATTTACATATTCGGCATATATTATTGTTTATACAGCATAATGAAACTGATTGTTATACACACTCACAACTCACAAACTGACATTCGAACTCAGTTTTGCATACTCAGTCTTTTCTTAGAAACAACAAGATCCAGATAAAGGCAAAAACTTAAATCCACTGCCGGTTGACTCCATTTTGTTATAAGTTTGACTTAGATGTTAGTAATACCATCCGCAGCGGAAACGATTTAATGGATCTAGATCTATAAACTACACGTAATAAAATAACTAGATCTATATCTACAAGGGGGTTGTAGAACATACCTCTTGGATCTCAAAATCCAAGTTGAAGAACCACAATAGGATGAACGAAGGAAAGCGTGAAGAGCACCACGATCTTCCGTACGTGTGATCCAAGCAACTCCCGGTGGAAGGAAATTCTCGACTCGAACCCTTCCGATATGCTACCCGGAAAAATCTCCAAGATTTCTCCCTAACGCCCCTTGGCCGAAAAATATTTTCTTCTCCTCTCTAAGAGGTGAAGTCGAAAATATGTAGTGTATATTTGGCTTGGGAGAACTCTCTTTATATAGGAGAGTAAAACTTAAGCCCCAAGGATTTTATAATTAATACAAAATCAATTATGATAATCCTATTAAATAAAAGATAATCCCATAATATTCTAGAACAAATCTAGGATAATATTTATCTTTATTTCTTTCCATAAATATTTATCCAATAAATATTTTATGCACATGTCTTATTAATCACAAGAAAACTAATTTCTTGTTCCAAAAATAAGAGGGGGGGCGCCACTTTTAAATCATGACCTAGTCATAATTAATTTTTGGGCTATGACACAATTGGGGCAAGATTATGGAAAATGTCTTTTCCACATATTTAATTATTTAGCCCAACTAATTTAATAGTCCACTAAACAATTAATTCACATATCGTTTTAATAAAGTCCAACAAGAACTAAATTAATATTATTAGGATTCGACGTCCGAGAATAGCTATGCTATATTAGGAGGCACGTCGGGGACCATGGACTAATAATCAGCGGCTCCGATAAATCAAATAAATAATTATAGAATAATTATATTCGATAAATCAATCACAGAATATGCCACCATAATCCCGTGACCGCACTCCTCCGATTATGAGATTATATTTATCTCCTCACGAGAATAATAATAAGCGTCCATTGATATAATCATTACATATGGATTAATCCTCCATAGATCGTTCATTCTAAATCGGGAAGTTACCGTTAACCCTTTTTAGAACCTCTTATCCTTATTTACCATTAACCCCCTAGTGATCAATTAATTCATACAACTCACTGGTGATCAATCAGTGTGATATGAACTCGCGCGATCGATCAGAATCTAGGATTAACAAATAAGGGAACTGTCTATCTACTTCCATAAATGGAAGGAATGGATTCCGTATCTGTGATAACATAGACTACTCACTCAATCCAGTACAATGCCAAGATGGGGTAATTCAGACCACGGACTCGGTGTAATCCTTAACCGTCAAGTCAAACTTCATACCGATTCAAGCGCTTGATTGTGATCACCTCGGATTAAGATATATCCATAAATATGATCATCCATTGATTCGATAAGACTTCTCGATTACGGAATTATATCGTGAACTCTAATCAAATCGGTCCAGCCCTATATGATATATCTATCATATATAAATGCCCCATTAGGTTCTCTTAACCGAAAGTCCGGATAAGACAATCACACCTATTGTGTTCGGGCGCATTAATAGCACGTTAAAGGAGAGACCCGATACTCTCGATTAACTTCACTACGGGCTAATTGTATTTTAAGTACATCTTCACTAACTCAATCCTCCTGTGTATATACCATACACTGAGTTAAGTGATTACATAAACGATATACTTTGGGTTTTCTGTAGTGTAAATACTATTGTCACATCGGTGATTATGAGAATAATAAATATGAATAATAACGTCAATTCATTTATTAAATAAAACAATTACAAAAATTGTCTTTCGGGCATCACACCTAACAATCTCCCACTTGCACGAAAGCATGTGATTAATTGTTTTAGAGCACACCCTATTATTTAAAATACAACAAACTACATCTCCCACTTGCTCTAAAGCAATGGAGACCCATCCCGTATTCTAGTACCCATTAAGCATATCATAACCATTTCGGATGACAAAATACACTCCGAGTGTGCCGTCGTAGGATAGGTCGGTGACTCGGGGAGCACCTACATCTAAATGTCATGGGTCTTAATGATTAGTCGGTTGTCGGCTCGAGACGATCCGTAGAATCGAAACGTTACCGGTCCATCAAATCATGTGGTGCGAGTAAACACCGAGCCCGAGATCGACTTAACGATCATCCTCAATCCGACTTAAAGTCAAAATCGTGTATCACACATATCCAAGTTTACACATGAATATGTCCGCATATTATTCCTCGTTCTCTTCAAGATACTAAAGGACATACTAAACTTGCTTTGTTAACCGCCGAATCTAAGATTCGATCAAAGTTGACGTTCAATAACCTGACCATCTCTTACTAGAAAGAGAATCTATCCCATTTCTCTTGATCCGAAGATTTAGAGAGTCATTCCTGAGGCATAGGGTAGAACTTCCTCGTTGAATGTTGCATACACGGATGCATCATCTTAACCAATAAGATGGATGGGAAACCGGATGGCGATTCTAATGAATTCGACCGAGTCAAACTCTTAAGAATGTTGTCCAAATCTCTGTTGCGAGAGAATTGTGGTATCGTCGTATTCGACTTCGATAACACACCCATGTTGATTCCAACTCGGTGCGGTGTTATCCTTCACAAACACTAATTTATATATTCACTACTTGTACTAAAATTGATATCCAAATACAAAAAACTTATCAATATTCTCGGTTAAATCCACATATTGTAGAAATATATGACTTCCAATGACCGAGAGGTTTGCTTTTTATCCACAAAAGGACATAAGCCTTGACAGTCATCCTGTCAGAAGTTCATAAGTCAATACCCTTCTGTTTCGAATGAATCCAGACTCCGTTTGTTTGGCAAGAAAGTCTCAGGGAATCACCCCTATTTTCTGCTTTTGAACGAAATCTTGCAATACCGAACTCATTCTACTCTTTTCCATGTAGATCCAATTACTCCCACCGGGCTCGAGACACTCGGGTGGTTCTACAAGAGTATGAACGACTCTCCGGAGTACCAAACTCCATTCACGGGGTTATGGCTTGTAAACCAACCTCTATTATCGAATCCTATACTCGCTCACAAAAGAGCCATAGGTCATCGATCGATCCTTAGACTACAAAGTCTCGAGAACCCGTAACGGGTAATGGATAAACCATACTCCCACTACATTCGGGTGGATCGAAATTCGATCTAGTTTAGTAGTATTTAGTGTTATCACCAACAACCGATGTTGGATGTGGTCGATTTTAATCGGTTAGTAACTACCTTGAGTAAACGTACTTCAAGGTTCAAGGTTTTTCTGAACATGGATTCTATCAGAAAAGGATGCAACAGTATAACTGTCCCTTCCCGATTTCAAGAATCCTATATCTAACCTTTATACTCAATAGGTTAAAAAGATATATCACGAATGGTCATTGACCGAACGTGTTTGCGAAATTTCCAGACCTACCTTCAAGCACCGTGTGCTAAATGCTTATATTTACGGAAGTGGGGTGAACCGAATCCACACCTTATCCGTAAATTCCAAAGCATATTCTAGGTAGACTGGTTGGTCTTACATTTCAATGTAAACCGATATTTCGCTTCTAATATCTTTATTGAGTTAAGCAGTATTGTAGCACATCTAAAAACATATATAAGGCAATTTTACGGTTTCTCACTTAGTGAGAACATGTCACAATGAGGCAGGCTGAGCATCAGTCCCTAGGACTATGTGATGGCCCATTTCTGAGTATAGAATACTCTATCTCTGTTGAAAACAGAGAAACCTCAAAATATTTTGGATAAACTTACCGGAGTGTTTGAATAGTTATCAGACAAGAAGTCACTACTCGGAAGCTCCTACTAACTTGTATCTTTCATCAGACCCCGAAGGTCGTCATGAACAAGCTATGTTACTTCTTTATATCAATTATCCTTTTCCGATTGAAAGGAAACTTAGTCATTGAACCTTTGAGACAATATAACCGGTACCGGGAGAAAGGAATCACCCGAGCCGGTCTTCGTGTCTTGTCTTTTAGGGACTATGCACTAACTATGGAATATGAAGAAGCGTTTATCTAAATATAGAAACCAATTGCTTTTAATAGTTCTTAAGATGTGTTTTATATACATATTTCGGCGGTTGTAAGTGGTTTTGACTTTATCAAACAAAAAGTCCGAGTCTTGGATTCGTACTACAAATGGTATATTCACTTTCTATACGACAAACAAATTATTGAATAGAAGGTAAATCCATTCGTTCCAACGAGTCTTAAACAGAAAATGAATTTTCCGCGATATCCAAGGATTGAACCCGAGATTCATTTCCTTATATCACTCCCACTATTCTAGCTAAAATTAACTGCCCGTTGTTTACTCTTTTAATCGTTAAATGCACTGCTACCTTGTTCTTCCAAAGAACTTAGCTCGAGAAAATCACCAAGGATTCATAGGTTGGTGATGCAAAATCACTTTCCTTATTCTATGATTTTCAGTTAATTAATTTTCGGTTCAGCCTTAAAGTTTTCTCAGTTTAGGTGACTAACACTTTTAGACATATTCTCCCATTCTTGACTTTCCGTGAATGGAAACAGTCTTGAACCAGCGGTTCGTTTGAGTAGACACTACTCTTGAACCGTGGGATGTCTATTTCGAGTGTTACTCGTCGAGACTACTCGGATTTTTTTTTAATATACCAGAAAAAACAACAAGTCATAACATTAAAGCTCCCACTAGTTTTTCGGTTCCAAATACCGTCTAACGAGCAATGCTTTATTTTTATGATTTTCCGATTTTTTCGATTAGAAAATCTTTCGTACATAGTTCTATTGTTTCCAGAAAAAACAACAAATCATAGAAACTCCCACTAGTTCATCGATTCCAAATATCGTCTAACTAGCAACATTTCATGACTTTCCGCTTTTTCAATTAGAACGGTTACGTGTGTAGTCAGTTACACTTTTCTAATGTTCTAGAAAAACAACAAATCTTAAAGCTCCCACTAGTTCATCGATTCCAAATATCGTCCAACTAGTAACACTTCATGATTTTCCGATTTTTCAATTAGAAAATTACTCGTGTAATCACTACACACTCAAAATTCACTAGAAGAATTTTAAAGTCCGAAATCACCTAAGTTTGTCTCCCGTTTGACACGAGTGACACTAGTGACATACCTATATGTCACTCTGATTTTTAAAAGGCTTAAGAGAAAATATCTCTTTCGAAAAATAATTGCATTATCGATTAACTAGTTCAACGTCCTAGTTACTTTCCACTTTTTAACAAAGTCATTACTAGTCAATTAAATTTTAAGCAATTTAGTAAGCGATATAATGCTGTAAATAAAATGACATGTATTAATTCAAGTTTAACACTACTATATTTTATTTTAGGAATTGTAAACTAAAATTAAGTCTACTCTACCATTCCAAGGTTTTAACCTCGCATCTCAGTGCCGCCTTAGGGTAGGTCAAAGAGATGACGGTTAAATCGAGACAATCTCATCAATGAATAACTTGTGAGAATCGAACATCCCACGAGAATCGAACATCCCTTTATTCATTGACTACCTTCCTTTTTTAGCCTAGATATTATCAAGAAAATACCCATGATGAGTGTGACCTACTATATCGGATCTCTTAGGTACGCCCCGAGTATGCCGTCTTAGGATAGGTCAGTGACCCGACGAGTACCCGTAAATCCTATCCTTTCGGAGACCAAGCCATGAATGTTGATAGGGGTGAACACCATCCTTAGGGGGACGAGATCAAAGCGCCTCGAGGCGTCACCCTTCTCTCACTTACTTGTATCTATAGTAGAGGCCGTGGGGTTGGGCTGCGCCTCCCCCGCTCCCACTCAATATATTGGAAGTGGTGGTGGGTTAACTAACCACGTCTTTTTTGATGTTAACATAAAAGCACATCAAATCAAGGATTCCGAATGGTGTCGGTAACGTAGGCAAGCCTACCCGTCCTATTCGTTGGAACATATGTGACAGTCGGACGAAATCGGGTCAAGACGGCCTCATTGAGATAAGAGGAATCACCCCTCCGTTCTCCGGTGTAGCTTAGTCTTGCCGGACCCCCGTGCATACATCACACTAGGAGGGTTAAGTCGGTCGAGCGAAGCTCAGTTGACCACCCAACCTATAGGCGAACCGTTTTTTTATCCAAGATTTATTGTTCTTTTACCATCATTCAATCTCGTAGACACTACGAATCGAAAACGTGATCTCGTTTGTGCTTTAAGGCGGTTCACCGAGAACACACACCGAAAGGCTTAACGATTTCATAACCCGTCCTCGGATCTTTAATTAGTTACTAAATTTATTAATTACCACGTATTAATTAAATTTCAACTAATTACACGAGTTTGTATACATGCCTATTTTAACTACCAAAATTAAAATTCTACATGTATGCATGGAGTGGATTTATGATATGATGCATGTCATGGCAATTCCGGTTTTATATCTATTTTATGATCAAACACATAAAAAATAAATGCGGAAAATTTAAACACCGAGATGGATCGTTGGCACCCCCGTATCTAATCTATTAGAAAATAAAAACCAAAACCCTAACTAGGGTTTACTACTTTCTAACTAAATCTGCAGCTGTTCGAACTTTTCGACGATCGGCATACTAAACGAACTCGGATCGGGATGATATTTTCCAGATCTTATCTTCACTCCTTGAACTTCAATATGGACGGTTGGATCGGATTTTTGACTTGTCAAGTTTCTTCAGTAAACCTCCAAACTTGCAGCTGAATCTGACTTTAACTGCACTGCATCAAGGACTTCCTGAGGCAGATCGGGAATCGAGATGAATCCCGATCGACCTGAAATTTTTATGGTACGTCCAATACTCAAATTTTATCAATCTGAACGGTCGGATTTGCGTTTCAACGGTCCAAACTCTCCCAGAAAATCGAGGAAGTCACAGGTAGAGTTTCTGTGAATCCTGCGTTTTTCTGTTACAGCAGCGTCTTCGCAGCAACGAACGGATATCGAAACGGACTCTGATCGATGCCAAAATTTGTGGAGTTGATCATCATCTTCTATTCTTGATTCTGACCGGAGGGATCTTCGTTTAAACGGTTCGATCAACGGGAAAAGAAAAAATACTAAACAGCTACTAACTAGATCTATTTGCTGGAAATTAAACTTGCAATAAAGATAAATTACATAATTTCCTATACTCATATGAACGAATTTTCATCGTTTATATGAGTTTACAATAGATCTAACGGGTAAACAGTGCCAACCCCAATCCATCTCTTCAACCACGACATTCATAAGCATAAAAAATTAAACATATGCATCGGCCCCCAAAAAATTGGGACAAAAAAATCTACATATTTTACCACTCCTAGATCTAATATTTTATACGTATAAATATAGATCACCATGGCTCTGCTACCACTGTTAGTAATACCATCCGCAGCGGAAACGATTTAATGGATCTAGATCTATAAACTACACGTAATAAAATAACTAGATCTATATCTACAAGGGGGTTGTAGAACATACCTCTTGGATCTCAAAATCCAAGTTGAAGAACCACAATAGGATGAACGAAGGAAAGCGTGAAGAGCACCACGATCTTCCGTACGTGTGATCCAAGCAACTCCCGGTGGAAGGAAATTCTCGACTCGAACCCTTCCGATATGCTACCCGGAAAAATCTCCAAGATTTCTCCCTAACGCCCCTTGGCCGAAAAATATTTTCTTCTCCTCTCTAAGAGGTGAAGTTGAAAATATGTAGTGTATATTTGGCTTGGGAGAACTCTCTTTATATAGGAGAGTAAAACTTAAGCCCCAAGGATTTTATAATTAATACAAAATCAATTATGATAATCCTATTAAATAAAAGATAATCCCATAATATTCTAGAACAAATCTAGGATAATATTTATCTTTATTTCTTTCCATAAATATTTATCCAATAAATATTTTATGCACATGTTTTATTAATCACAAGAAAACTAATTTCTTGTTCCAAAAATAAGAGGGGGCGCCACTTTTAAATCATGACCTAGTCATAATTAATTTTTGGGCTATGACACAATTGGGCGAAGATTATGGAAAATGTCTTTTCCACATATTTAATTATTTAGCCCAACTAATTTAATAGTCCACTAAACAATTAATTCACATATCGTTTTAATAAAGTCCAACAAGAACTAAATTAATATTATTAGGATTCGACGTCCGAGAATAGCTATGCTATATTAGGAGGCACGTCGGGGACCATGGACTAATAATCGGCGGCTCCGATAAATCAAATAAATAATTATAGAATAATTATATTCGATAAATCAATCACGGGAATATGCCACCATAATCCCGTGATCGCACTCCTCCGATTATGAGATTATATTTATCTCCTCACGAGAATAATAATAAGCGTCCATTGATATAATCATTACATATGGATTAATCCTCCATAGATCGTTCATTCTAAATCGGGAAGTTACCGTTAACCCTTTTTAGAACCTCTTATCCTTATTTACCATTAACCCCCTAGTGATCAATTAATTCATACAACTCACCGGTGATCAATCGGTGTGATATGAACTCGCGCGATCGATCGGTTTCTAGGATTAACAAATAAGGGAACTGTCTATCTACTTCCATAAATGGAAGGAATGGATTCCGTATCCGTGATAACACGGACTACTCACTCAATCCAAGACAATGCCAAGATGGGGTAATTCGGACCACGGACTCGGTGTAATCCTTAACCGTCAAGTCAAACTTCATACCGATTCAAGCGGTTGACCGTGATCACCTCGGGATTAAGATATATCCATAAATATGATCATCCATTGATTCGATAAGACTTCTCGATTACGGAATTATATCGTGAACTCTAATCAAATCGGTCCAGCCCTATATGATATATCTATCATATATAAATGCCCCATTAGGTTCTCTTAACCGAAAGTCCGGATAAGACAATCACACCTATTGTGTTCGGGCGCATTAATAGCACGTTAAAGGAGAGACCCGATACTCTCGATTAACTTCACTACGGGCTAATTGTATTTTAAGTACATCTTCACTAACTCAATCCTCCCGTGTATATACCATACACCGAGTTAAGTGATTACATAAACGATATACTTTGGGTTTTCTGTAGTGTAAATACTATTGTCACATCGGTGATTATGAGAATAATAAATATGAATAATAACGTCAATTCATTTATTAAATAAAACAATTACAAAAATTGTCTTTCGGGCATCACACCTAACATTAGACTCATCATAGTCAGCTCAACTCCATACAAGTTAAAATTGAACCTTAATCATGTTAGATCTAGTTTTTGATGACAAGTTCATTCACTCCCCCTCTAAACGTGTGTCAGTTTTTTCAAGGGACCAACAACTCTACTATCAAGGATTTCTGGATATTTGGATTACAGGAAATAGACTGATGTCTCAGTTCATATAAAACTACTCACTATCAAGAAGACAACTTCTAACTCAGTTTCTGAAATTCTTAAATTGAAGGAAAAGTTTGAAGTCACAACCTTGAAAGATCGTGAAACTCAAGCTAAAGCAGAATGGAACCTGAATTAGGGAATTTATGGCCTATAAACTCAGCTTAAAGCATTTCTAACTTCTCAAAAAGGCATAGAAGAGGATCAGAAAGCAACTCATATATTGATCAATCAAATGTATGACGCCAAAAAGAGGGAAGTAGAAGAAGAAAAGCTAAAGTTACAATGAAAGAAACTGAAGCTAGAAGCTGAACTGACAGAATTGAAGAAAGGGAAATCATCAGCAACCGAATCCTATATCAGAGAAACTGATGAACTCGGTGATGAGCAGCTCATTTTGAAATACAGCAAACCTGGATATAAAAGAGCTACTCTTACACAGGATTTGTGGATGAAATTTGTCAGAGACTATAATCCTATCAAGACCAAGTACAAGCACAGGAGTTATGAAGAGTCGCTTGTTTACTTCTTATCAGATGTATATACAGTAAAAAAAAATGGAAAATCACAAGAAAATGATAAACATGGAATCTAAGTTTTCCAACAAGAACAAGAAGAAAAATGGAGATCGATGTTGATGAATTTGAAAAATACTATCGAGACAACAGTGATCTTCCTATGTTAGTTCTTCGGAGAAAATGGAAGTTATCAAGTCAAGTTGATTATCACAAAGCCTTCTCCAAGGAAGATACAAAGTTGGAGAATGATTAGCATTTACATGATAAATAGAGAAAATTCATTCAAGTTACACAGAAAGCTGCTTAGCTTATTTTTCAGTTGACAATTGTGTAACTTGTTCATGTTTTTGTGAAATTCAATGATATGTCCAGTTTCCAGTTTTACCTTGTTTTTACATTACTTTTATCTTTAAGCTTTTCTTTTAAGGAGGGTTTTGGCATCATAAAAAATGGGGAAATTGTTGGAAAAAAATTTTATGTTTTGATGTTGATTCATCTTATTTGTCTATTTGTTTGTTTCCGCCCCATTGATGAATTGTTGAAGCTAGCTGTTATAATGAAAATCTAAAACATGTCTAGAATTAAATGTATAGGATTTATTAGATTCGGCTAGTTGTGCAGGTTATTTCAGACAAGCACTGTAATAGTTAGAGTGTCGTAAAATTGAAAACTGGAAATCATCTTGAAAATTGGATACTGACTAAAACTGAAGATGTCACTTAGAACTGAAGTTTACTCAAACCTGAAGAAGGTTAGTTCGCGGAGGGACACAGACTCAGTTGACTTATCCACAAGATGAAGAACTGAGGGAACAAACTCAGTGGATGAAGAACTGAGGGACACAGACTCAGTGATTAAAGAATGAAGAACTGAGGGTTCAAACTTAGTTATGAAGATTAAAGTCGAGACTGTAAAGTTAGAATTTAGGAAAGTCTGGGATGGCCTGAACTATCTTTATGGATCTTGTATCAAGACCTAAGAATCATAAGAAAATGATATCTTAGATAATTTACTTAAGGATATGGTGTACTCTGATTAAGTCGTATGAAAATTAGATGAATATAGTACTAAGTTTTGTAGAAGAGTAAAAACTCAGTTAATGCTCTAAGTCAATTGACAAACTGATAACTGACATACTCAGACTAAAACTGATCAAGATACTCTTTTTTAATAACAGTCATCCAAGGAACTGAATTTATATATGAACGTTCCCAATCAAGAAATATTATTGGATGAAGCACTGACACGTCAGAACAATCACTGACATCTGACATCTGAAGATATAGCCGTTGATAGAATTCAAAAATCAAGCAAGATGAACGTTGGACCTCACACTATAAATAGAGGACTTTGCATCAAGAATCAACACCAAGAATCGAACGCGAGAATACAAGTATTTTTGTGCCCAATTCTTGTTCATCAGAATTGCTATAAATCTTTGCTCTCTACAAGATCATATTCTGAATTCTTCAAGTGTTCAAGCAACAAAGACTCAATCAAGAATCTGACACTTAGAAGAACCACAAGCAAGAATCAATTTATTGATTCTCAGCCCAACTTTGATTTTTATCAAAGGTTTAGACTATGGCAATCCGGTTTAGGGTTTTCCAAGGACAGTTGTCATTTTTGCACTCGGGTAGACCGTGTATGTGGTGGAGCTGGAGAAGAGGCAATACAACCCTTTAGGGACCAGTGTTTCAAGCAGTTGCAGAGCAGCAATCACACATGTTCTACAGTTGTCTAGATAGTGAAGCTTGGGATTAGTCAAGGACTATCAATTAGGACTTTTTGTAACCGGCTACCTCAAAGAGTTCTAGTGGAATTTTCCTCCTACATCATAGTGGAAGAGTGGACTGACAGGATTACACCACCCGGAACCACAATAATTCTTGCCTTACATACTTTACGCATTTACGTTCTGTTATTTAGTATATCAATATTTGTGATTCATTTTTCATATTAGTTATCATACAACATAATTGAATAAATTGATTGATATTCACTCACAATTCACAAACTGACATTCACCGGAATTCAGTTTTCCATACTCATCAGCTTTTTCCTAGAAACAACAAGATCTGCATAAAGGCTAAAATATATCCGCTGCCGATTGACTCAGTTTTAGCATAAGTCAATTTTGATTTATACTCAGCTAAGTCAGCTCAACTCTACACACGTTTAAAACGGAACTAATCAGACTTGAAATCTAGTTTTTGGTGACAAGTTTATTCACCCCCCCTCTGAACTTGTGTCAGCCTTTCCAAGGGACCACCAGTTCAAGCATTTCAAGACTTATCAAGATTCAACACTTGCAGATCCAAAGTCTGAATCGTTTACTTGATTCAACCCAACTTTGATTTTATCGAAGGTTTTGGAATTTGAAGCATCCGGTCTAAAGTTGTCAAGGATAGTTGATTGTAGTCTGGGTGACTGTGTTTGTGGTGGAGCTGGTGAAGGGGCAATTCAACCCTTTAAGGACAAGTGAAGCATTTAGAGAGTAGTAGTTCAATCTGTTGTTCAAGTGTTTAGATTGTGAAGCTAAGGATTAGTCAAGGACAATCAACTAGGGCTTTTTTAACTATAACCTCAAAGAGACTAGTGGAATTTTACCTCCTACATCACAGGGTAAGATTTGACAGACATGGTTACTCCACCTGCAACCACTATAAAAACCGTGTTTGTATTTGTGCATTTACTTTACGCAATTTACGTTACGCACTTACTATATTTCATTTTCAATTTATAGTTTTACTTATCTCATCATTCAAACCCTTGCATGCAAACTGATTGAACTCACACCAAGCACCAAACTGAGTTTCACCAAAACTCAGCTCAACACACTTTCAAACAGAACAATATAACCTAAAGGATAATTAATTAATTCCTCCACATTTAACTCAGTTGTAGAAAAATTCAACAGACCTTTTCGCAGATCAGTATTCTTAACTCCGTGAAAAGTTTTAAGGGACAAGTTTATTCACCCCCTCTCTAAACATGTCCAAAGCATTTTTCAAGGGACCAACACTCTTTCATCAAACACCTTTCCTTACTTCAAGATACCGTCATAAGCCCGCATCACAGTTCAACTTAGCTTGCACCATCAAATTACCAGACGCTAACGGTTCAAACCTTCTATGTTTCACATCTTACATTAACCTTCTAAAAGAACAACTACACATTACAACACACAAGAAAGATCAGCTTTTCAAGCCTACTCGGGTTTTCCTCAATCTACTCCATCTTCAAGAAATTTCAATGCCCAAAACTATTTCACCTTAGTCTTATACGATTTACCTTATACATCTAGAGATATTTCCTGATTTGAAAACACTTGGCACAAGAAAACTTGATAAACAAGGCTCAAGCATATTAGATCATCAGAACCACATCCGGGTCCAAACCTTTGATGATACCATTCATCTTTCAATCTAATATTAACGCTTAAGCATGTCTTCCATGAACTATTCCAATAATTGAACACTTCCTACCACTGATACTCGTCTAACATTGGGAAACGGCACTTACAAGCGGACACAGATATTTCTAAAACTAATGGCAATATTAGGCAGCGAGTCTGAACCCCAAGGGAAAAAAACACTTTTGCGACATCACTAAAGCATAATGTTTTAAAAGCTATTTTTGAATAAAATTGACATTAAGCATAGTTCTGAAAATCCTCAAAGATCTGTAAACAACAATTGATTTCTTCAACTATGACGTAGAGCTTTAAAAGAAATTACTTTAAAAGCACCAAATAAATGGTGAGGTAATTCATGAAAAATGTTTCACCGGTTTGAAAGGAAGAAACAACATCCACGCAATGTTTGGAGTAGTAACCGCAAAAGATAACATATTTACCGAGCTTGAAAGATTACATATCAAAAGAAAGAAATGACACTTTATTTCGAACAAGGGAAAACACTAGAATAAACTTTTGATGAACCGGATTAAGATAATTAACTCTAAAGGGATTAACGACAAGAGTTGTTTGGTCACAAAAATTGAAAGGTGAAAGGTTATGAACTATGAGGGTAACACAACTAGGCAAGGTAAATAGAGAGTATAAAAATTATTACAACAAATAAAGTGTCTGAGTTGAAAAAATGACCAGAATAAACTCAGAGTAAGGTGCATGACGTCACTGAATGCCAAACAAAAGGTTCCTAGATTGGGTAAAGTTTCCTTACACTAAAAATATTAGGTGGTTGATTTGCACATGAACAAGAACTTTTGCGAAGAGCTCTTGAGAAGAGAAGAGTTTCGATATTGATTCAAAATTGAACGATAGGGCATTGAATCAAAATGATGAAGATAAGTATCAAAATTTAGAAGAACACCTTGAAGATGTGATGCCTTTAAAGAAGTGGCATCATGAAAAACAAGGTGGTTTGTGAAGAACTCTTGTCGGGTTGAAAGAATAGGTAAAGAACATCTACAAGAGTATCTGGAGATTAAAACCAAAATGAAAGGTGTCAAACGCCAAACTTAAGAGCATCCAAAAAATGAAAAAGAATGTTTGAACTTTAAAATGATCAGTTTGAAACTTTGTTAATGATTAGATCGTCAAAATAGTTTCAATCCACAAGAATTCTGAAATGATTGCTTAACAAAATAGGTTGAAAAGGGCGTAGTTGAGAACCAAAATAGGTAGAACAACTTGAGGGAAAACAAAATGGAAAGATGAAGGTTTTCAACATTGAAAGAGCTCTTCGGGTTAATATCAAGAATAACAATTATTCTTGAGGTGATGCAAAAGAAGTTACCAAAATTCTTCACGTGGATACAAATTGAAAATCAATATGAATGTGAACAAGATGATATCAAACCAATAAGAATAGACACTAGCCCTTATGTGAGAACTGTGATACTTGACAAAATCAATAGAACCAGATGTGGGAACCTGGACTGATCAAAAGCTAAACCTAAAAACTTTGCGTGCAACACACAAGGGTTAAGAAAATTGACCAAATGCAGACTAGGTTCAGGGGATGGCCAAGAAGACGAAGGCCATCGGTGAATACGTTGATAATCATTGACATAGGAGCAAACAAATAGGGATTAAACTAGTAGGACACAGATTAACCCATCATCGAACCTAGGGTTCTCTAGATAAGACTCAAACCGAGACTGCACAAGGTAAACACCCTCGGTCTGACTCAATAACAATGTAAATGCTAGGGAAAGAAGAAACCATTGAATGATATGCATCATGTGTTTAAGAAAAATCAATCTGAATATGTTCCTAAACACATGAAGCAACACAGGTTTCCTACTGCATAGTGGAAAGTGAAGAAGGATGCACATGTACCAAAAGGTAGAGAAAAGTATCAGAATATCTTCAGTAAAAAGATTAGAAGTTATTCTGCCATGCCTTAGACATATGAAGTTGATGACTTCAATTATCCAAAAAGAAGAACTTTTGGATATACACTTGGTATGGGAGGCATGACTTCTAACAGGTATGGACCCAAACAGTGTTAGGTACCTAAACTTAATTAATTTGTTTTGTAGGATGTCTGGTACATAGACAGTGGATGTTCCAGACACATGACAGGAAATAAGAGATGGCTCACTGACTTCAAAGCTTTTGATGGACCCAAAATTACTTTTGGAGGCAAAGTAAACCCTGGCAAGATTAAGGGGGAAGGCACAATACTCAAGAACAAATTAAAGATTCAAAATGTAGCATATGTCAAAGGACTTAATTTCAATCTGATGAGCATCAGTCAATTCTGTGACAAAGGCTACAGTGTATATTTCAATAAGGAAGGATGCAAAGTGATTCACAAACCAAACCAACACAAAGTATTTCTTGCGGGTAGAAGACAAGACAACATGTATGTGGTGGATTGGAAAACACCAAGCGTAAAAACATGTCTTGCTTGTCAAAAATAAACAATCAACCAGCTGGATTTGGCACAGAAGATTAAATCGCTTGAATTTCAAGACCATCAACAAATTATCAAAGAACAAGTTAGTTGAAGGCCTGCCAGAGATCACATTCTAGAAAGAAAGTCTATGTGATGCATGTCAGAAATGGAAACAAATCAAAAGTTCATTCAAGTCAAAGCCCTATCAATCAACAACAAGAACTCTACATCTGTTACATATGGACCTGTTTGGACCAGTCACACCAGTAAGTGTAAGTGGTAAGAAATACACCCTAGTAGTGGTGGATGACTTCTCAAAATACACCTGGACCATTTTCATGAACAAGAAGAAAGAAACACTCAAAAAGCTGCCAGATTTGCTGAGAAGACTACAAAATGAGAAAGAACTGAAGATCATCAAGATCAGATCAGATAGAGGCACTGAATTTCTAAATGAAATTATCAGAACCTATTGTGAAGAAAATGGAGTGCTACATCAACTATCTACAAACAGAACTCCACAACAAAATGGTGTAGCAGAAAAGAAGAAACAAACTCTCAAAGAAGCAAGTTAGAACAATGATTGTCAAGCATGCTTGCCAAAGAGATTTTGGGTCAAGCAACAAACACAAGATGCCATACACAAATCAGATCAATCATCAACAAACATCATGGAAAGACTCCATATGAAATGTGGAATGATCGAAGACCTAATATCTCATATTTTCATATGTTTGGATCAAAATGTTTTGTTTTGAACAGGAATCAGCGCATACCTTTGATGAAAAGGTCGATGAAGCAATCTTTATGGGATACTCGTACACTAGCAAAGCATTCAGAGTACTCAACAAAAGAACATTGGCGATTGAAGAATCAATACATGTAGTTTTTGATGAACCTAATACAAATGGTGAAGATCTTCAAGATCAAGAAGCAAAACAAAGGGAAATCTATACAAATGCAACCATACCAGCTTCCATCTTAAATCACCATTTTGAAAATCAAGAAGAGCCACATATCAATACAACAGAAGAAGTACCAGAATTTGAAGTTCATGCTCAACATGAAGGTGTGGAAGCACCAAGTGAAGAACAACTTCAACCTGACCTAAATTGGCTAAGAGATCATCATGAAGAACAAGTCATTGGAGATATTCACACAGGAGTTAGAACCAGAAGACAACTGGAGCACATGCTAACATGTTTTCTATCACACGTGGAACCCAAGACCATAGATGATGCAATCCAAGATCCAGATTGGATCACAGCCATGCAAGAAGAGCTAAATGAATTTGAAAGAAATGAAATCTGGGAACTTGTTGACAGACCAGATATGGCCAACATCATAGGTACAAAATGGGTATTTAGAAACAAAATGGATGAGCAAGGAACAAGCTTGTCGAAACAAAGCAAGGCTAGTTGCAAAAGGCTATTCTCAAGCGTAAGGAATAGATTATGATGAAACATTTGCACCAACAGCAAGATTGGAGGCAATCAGACTTTTTCTAGCTTTTGCTGCATACAAAGACTTCAAAGTATATCAAATGGATCTCAAGAGCGCATTTCTAAATGGACTTTTGGAAGAAGAAGTTTATGTGGAACAACCTCCTGGTTTCCATCAATGGAAAGGAAGACAAAGTATACAAACTCAAGAAAGCTCTCTATGGACTCAAACAGGCACTCGTGGGCGTGGTATGAAACACTATCACAATTTCTGATCAAGAATGGATTCAACAAGGGAACTATAGGTAAGACTCTATTCAAACTAGAGGAAGGAACAAGCACATTGCTAGTACAAATCTATGTTGATGATATCATCTTTGGATCTGAGGATGAAAAACTATGTGAGAAATTTGCAAATCCGATGAAGAACAAATTTCAGATGAGCATGATGGGAGAACTGAATTATTTTCTTGGCCTTCAAGTAAAACAAATGAAATATGGAATTTTCATTAATCAAGCCAAGTATACAAAAGACTTGATACACAAGTATGGGATGGACACAAGTTGCACAGCAGATACACCAATGTGTGCAAGAGTCATTCTTGGAAAAGATGAAACTGGGAAGGATGTTGATCAGAAAATGTATAGAGGAATCATTGGATCCCTACTATACTTTACTGCAAGTAGACCTGACATAGCATTTGCAGTAGAAGTTTGTGCATGATTTCAAGCTCAACCAAAAGAATCACATCTTCTAGCAGCCAAAAGAATAATCAAATACTTGAAAAACACTGTTAATGTTGGAATTTGGTATCCAAAAGATGGAGGATTTAAGTTGATATCATATTCAGATTCTGACTATGCTGGATGAAAAATAGATAGAAAAAGAACCTCTGGAACATGTCAAATTCTAGGCACCAGACTAGTCTCTTGGTTCACTAAAAAGGAAAACTCCATATCTACATCAACAGCTGAAGCGGAATATAGCAGTAGGTAGTTGCTGTGCACAAGTGCTTTGGATTAGACAACAGCTAAGGGATTATGGAGTGGAGGAGAAAACAATTCCAATTATGTGCGATAACACAAGTGCAATATCCATTACTGAAAATCCAGTGTTGCATTCAAGAACAAAACACATTGATGTGAGACATCATTTTATCAGAGATCATGTTGAAAAGGGAGATGTCATTCTAAAATACATACCCACTAAAGATCAATTGGCTGACATCTTTACTAAACCACTCAGTTATGAAAGATTTAGCATGTTAAGAACTGAGTTAGGAATGATTGAAATTGACTAAGTACCAAAGAGCGGCTAACCTGGAGTAATCGGCTAAGTGACTTTATCACCGTTTAACCCTTTGCCATTACAGGAGATGTAGCAGGTAAGGCACTGGAATTCAGCGAAGTCAACTTAACTAATTGTTAGGAACGGTTAAATAGAGCAGCTCAGTGAAGAATTCACTACATCGGCTATGTGACCAGCCAAGGCACTCCACCGAAATAAAGACTTGGACAAATTAAAGTGTGAACAAAATCATTTTTTATTACACGTGGAGAATAAGGAAATTATGCAGGATTATTCTGTGGAAGATTACACACGTGGAGATCAACTTATGATCATGGAGGTAACCATATTATTTTTCGAATTATAAACGCCTCGATTCCACTCCCCCATTACACTCGAATATCGCGATTTACATACACAAAATCACGCCATTATGTCATAAAATCCTTTCACATTCAACCATGTTCACACTATCCAAATCATCCTATATAAATGAAACTTAGAGATTTTCATAAATCTTTACATCCTCTTGCAAATTACAAACCCTACTTTTGATTCTCTCTGAAAACTCGAAGTATTCTTTTCTAATTATCAAATTACTTATCAATGGCTTCATCCTCCACAATCTCTCCCACTGAAAAATACTACGAAAAATCAATCATCACTGGTTCGTTCTTCAAACCTGAACACTATCTCTCGTTTTCTGATAATGATGCAAAAGCTCAACGCTTGGTTGATTGCTGTTTGAATTTGGGGCTGATGACCTTCCTAAACCCCCCAATAACTGGAATCTGCTATGAAAATCTGATAGCATTTTGGAAAAATGCCAAGTTTGTGCCCAGCACAAAGAAGACTGAAGTCGATTGCATAAAAAGCTCAATCTTTGGAAGAGAAATAGTCATCACAGGGTACACTCAACAGATACCTGCAACTTCCCATAATAGGTCCGGCCAATGTCAAGTTTGAGATGATTGACAACAATCTTAAACCATTGGTGGACACCCTCAATGCTCACACTCATCAAATTCAGCATCTGGATGAGGTGATGGAGCATTCTGGAAAGCAATTGGACCTTCTAATCAAAGTTGGTGAGGCCAACAACAAGATACTGGAAAGGAGGTATGGTCCTCTCCCTGATTCTGACACAGCAACAACAAATCTTGAAGCATTTTTTAGTGCTGCCAAAAAAAGGGAAGGAAGCTCTAAGCCTGAAAGCTCCAGTGAAAAGAAGGCAAGCCCAACAGAAAAGGGAAAGGGCAGCAAAGGCAAAGGCATAAGGTTTGAATAAATGAAGAAGTAGACCTTTTGATTAATTTAATTTGATGTCACCATTTGCCTTTGTCGTTTAAATAAAAAGATGCAATATCTTATTGCCCTTGATGGATGAATAAAATTGCTGAGTTTTGTTCTATTATTTATTATAAAAAGGTTGGATTACTGATGTTCAGGCTTATGAGGGTTTTGGCATCATCAAAAAGGGGGAAATTGTTAGGAACATTTTATGATGTTTTGATGATGGCCATACTAGCTGTTATAGCAAGCCTGAAATAACTTAGAATTCTCTGTATAAGTCTTTACTTAGAGTCTGACATGTTGTATAAGTTGAGTCAGACAAGTATTGTACTAGTTGGTAGGACTGCAAAGTAAAAACAGACTTTCGGCAGAGTGAAGCCATCCAAGCACCAACAGAGAAGTAATGAAGACATTATGGTCTGACTTATAACCAAGGAAGTCTGTGATGACCTTGGATAAGTCTAAGTTATGTTTCAAGTGATGAAACTTAATTTTCAAATATGGTGTACACTGATCTCACCCCAATCAAGGATCAGTGAAGTAAAATATTCTCCTCATACTTAAACAATGAAGAAAACAGTGAATCGGCACAGTAAACTGACTTTCGGCTGAGTGAAGACAAAACAGTGAAGGAAGATCTAGAACGGTGAAGTCAGATGAATCACTCAACCGCTCTGAGAACGGCGAAGTAAATCTTACCAAATCAGGTTTTGGAATATGATGAAGATTCAAAAGATCATGCATTAAATGCACAATCAATAGAGGATCAATCAAGAACGGATTTTCCGCTATATATTTGAAGGAAAAATCTGATCACTGAAATCAAGGAGAATACAATTAAGGGGTAATCAAGAATAAAATCAAGGATTATTCCCCTCATAAATATAGCCAATGGACGGAATTTCAAATAAAAGATACTCAAGGCTATAAATAGAAGGCATTGACAGACAGATAAAAACAACGATTAAGAAAAGCAAAAAGAAGCAGAAACTCTGTCAATTTGAAAAGCCTTCTCTCTGAACATATAAGGACTTATCTAGAGATCATCTCAGACATCAGAACTACACCTTTATATTCAGCACTGAGATTGATCAATCAAGTTTGTGAATCTCATTCACAACAAACTGAAGCAACTGAATCAGAAGCAATCTGAGAAGAAGTTGTGTCTGTGATAGCTGCTGAAGGATTTTGATCTCAAGAAGCAGTGAAAGAGACTGGATCACTGAAGCTGTTGCAGTCAAGGAGTGATAGTCTTGTAGATTGTGAAGCTTGGGAAGTCAAGGACAATCATACAATTGTATCTATGAAAACAATAGTGAATTCCTCCAATCATCACAGGAGAAGAGTGGATTAAGGGATTACGCCACCCTGAACCACTATAAGCCTTGTGTCAATTTACTTTCAGCAATTTACTTTACAACATTTACTTAAATTGCCTAGATCATAACTTATATATGTGATTGTCTAAACTGATTTGAAAACAACATAGTAAGAAGGGATTTATCTGCTGCCCAAAAGCTTTTGAACATAAGAAAAGTTTTTGAAACTCCACTATAGTCATTCACCCCCCCCCCCTCCTCTCGACTATAGTTTCCCCTTCTCTCGGGACCAACACACCAGCTTTGACCGGTCAAACGACGCCGGCAGCAGGATGCCCTGCCGCCTCCGCCACCGGTGGTGGTGCCGCCGCCAGTCGGCCGAGCACCACCAGGTCTTTTTTTTTTCGTTTATCGTTTTGCGAATCAAAAATCTGTCTTCTTTTAATTACGTGATTTAAATAATAAAATTAACTACGCAAATAAACATGCTTATTGCTTAAGCTCGAAGCTCGCTCTGATACCACTGTTAGGAAATCTACGCGTGACGGAATTCAAAATTTTGATTTCCTTTTACCCAAGATCGACTTCGTTTAAGCAACAAGCATAAAAGAAGTAGACAAAAGAATACCTTGGTTGATCCAATTGGATCGACGCTTTGTCTACGGTTGTAGTTTCTGCATGAAGCCGCCCAAGCGTTTGGCCTCTACCAGTGATCCACACGAACACCTCGCCGGAATCCCATCATGGATTGCTACCAGAAAAATTCGGCTGCTAGACCAATTTTTTCTCTCTCATAAATCTCTCTCTAGGAAGCTCTCTATTTTTCACAAGAACTATTAGCTCTTGGAATTGTGATGTACAAAAGAGCTTGACACCGACCTCCTATTTATAGTGGATGGGGCGCCCCTAGTAGAGTAGAGAGGAAGAAAACATTTTACTAGTAAAATAAGGAAAATATATTTGATTGATTTATCTCATTAATATTCAATATCTTATATTAAATATATTCCCAAAATAGATATTGACAATATCTTATATTGAATATATCTTTATCTTATTATCAAAAACCTATTTTCTGAAAATCAATTAATATCCAATATTAATTTTATGGTAATCTTATTAATTAAATTGCACAACTCAAATGTATCCAATACAAAAGAAAACTGCGCCCCTTTTGCCAATATTTTGGCATCCGGAATATTCTTTAATTAATATAATGCTATGATTAATTAATTTGCAAAATACATGTATATCATATATATATATATATATATTTTGTTTTTATTTATTTCGAAAATATATGTATCAATATACATATTTAATTAATCAACATAATTAATATCTTGTATTATATTTATTCATAATAAATAAATACCACCATATTAATTTATCACTATAACCTTTATTGTACGAGATAAATTCCTTCCTTATTTTGGTTGTCATCTATAACCACATTTTAATCCGGCTAGATGTTCATATGTGTGACCCGATAGGCTTCCGAATATGTTGGCCGTAGGCACAAAGTGAAAATTACGAAAATGCCCTTCATACCTAACGATCACGGGATAGCGTCTAGAAACACACGGTGACCCCTAATCATCGGAATAGTCAAATGCAATGACTACTACCTTTCATGTGAAACAGTTACCGTGTAAATTACAATCCTACCGTAGTAATAATATCCGTACGATCGTATCTCGAGTGTCAATACATTAATGATCGTATCTTACAATCTGGATAACATGCTCTCTCGGAATAACACATTTACTCCCACTTTGCAAAGATTCACGAGAGCTAGACATTCCTTATAAGAAGGCCATTTCGGATATTCAATCCCAATCATAAGATACGTGATTCCCGGACGAACTAACATGTATACTCCGCATGCTTCAGTATCACCCCCAATCACTACTGCATGATCGCCCCATGGCTAGGAGAAACCTCAATAGCGTCAAAGCATGACAATCCACACCGTGATGCCATGTAGACTCCAGTCCTAAGGATAATTACACAACAGCCACATAGTGCGACACTTAATGTAAGTGGGTCAATCTAACGTACGCATTCTCTAATACACGTCCACGTACAGTTCAAGTGTCTCTACACTTCGATAGTCGAGATCTATCACTGCCCTTAAAGACAGAAGACATCTAATACGTGCTAGCCTATTTATACTATCAATGCCCATTTAATAGTACATCAGCCTAGAGACATTTAAGTATCAAACTTATTAAAGTGATTAGAGATCTCATCAACATAATCGTCTATCATGGTTTCTCTATCACAGTTTAAATACTAAGGACGTTATCCCATATCAATTCACAATTTGTTCTTTAAAAGAACAAATATATGACAACAGAAAAGCCATTTAATATATGTACAAACATAAAGAAATAGTAGAAACGATCCGACCCGGTCGGATCCGGTCCAACCCGATTGGGTTTAGGACACTATTTCAACACTTCTGCACCACCTCCCGGTTTTGAGCAATTATCATCCCCTATTAAGGACTACTACAAGTCTGATTCTGTGGAATAGACATTGCAACAGCATTGTAGTTCTTTTTCGTATTAAATATATGAAGCATTTTATCGGCTTCATATGTTTGGAGTTTCTTTTATTACATTCCTACTGCCGTCAAATTTATTATATAATTCTTGTTATCGTGAGAAGCTTTTCTTTGTTGTTTATGTTAGAATTATTGCATATTTGACGGATTATTTTTTTTGCCCGATGTTACGACAATACGGATTCTATTTAGAGCTCGGCGCATAACGAAGCTAAGTTCCTTTCAGTTTTTAATCTTTTAATCATTAGGGACAATGTTTAGATTAAGTAAGGGGTAGGAACGTCACTTAGCTCTTGACACTATATTTTGTCAATTTTCGAGAGTCTCGGTTCTTTTTTATGATTTTTTCACCACTTTACCTTTCGAGTGTTTTCGATTGAGAAATCAAAGATAAAAAGTCTTTGACCATATGAAGTTAATGAATTACTTATCTGTTGGTCCCGTGAAAAGGCTGACACTAGTTTAGTGGGGGGTGAATAAACTTGTCCCCAAAAACCTAGATTTGAAACAACTTATGTTCAGCTTTAAACTTGTGTGGAGTTAAGCTAACTTAACTGAGTATAAATCTAACTAACTTATGCTCAAACTGAGTTAACAGGCAGTGGATATATTAAAGCCTTTCGATTGTTCAATTATTAGTTTTTAAAGATGAATGCAATGTTGTGTTGACTCAGTTTATATTGTTTGCTGAGTTTGTGATCTGATGAAATATAAAATGGAGTGCAGTAAATAAATGCATAAAGTAAATAAACAAGAATTGTAGAGGGTCCAGGTGGTGTAATCCAGTCAGTCCTTTCTTCCCATGTGATGCGGAGGAAAATTCCACTAGAACTCTTTGAGGTATGCGGTTACAATAAGTTCCAAATTGATAGTCATTCACTAATCCCTAGTTTCACTATCTAAGCAACTATAGAACAAGTAAGATTGCTGCTCTGCAATTGCTTGCACCACTGGTCCTTGAAGGGTTGTAATGCCTCTTGACCAGCTCATCACAAATACTGTCTCTAGACGGCACTCAACTGTCTTTCACACCTTCTTGGTGATTCACAGTCTAAAACCTTTGATAAAATCAAAGTTGAGACTTGAATCAATAACTATGATTCAATTTGTGGTATGAGCTTCTTCTTCTTGATGTATATGATTTGCACAATAAGCTCTGATTTCTTCATGTGTAGATCTTGATGTTTCTTTGAATACTTTTGAACACTTTGAAGATATATTTTTCAGGATTTAGCAAGAGTTTTTTTAGCTTTCCCCCTTAATCAGATATTTCCTTAGTGATTTTGATCTTAGAACTCTGCACTTCTTCTTGAAGTAGAAGTGGTCTATTTATAGGGGTTATTCCAACGTTCATCTTGTTTGAATTCTTGTATCCGTTGGGGGTCCTACTATTTTGTTGATTGTCAGTGACCGTTCTGATGATTCAATACATCATCCAATAAAAATGCTTGGGTTGTAACGTTCGAAGTTCCTCTTTAGCTTTTGCATGTCTTCAGCTCTAATACTGAGTAGTTTATGAATGGTCAGTTGTAAGCTTTAAGAAAACTTTTCAGTTTAGAGCATTAACTGAGTTTTTACTCTTCTTTAAAACTTAGTAATCTATTTTCCATCTGATTATTTTTTACTTAATCAGAGTACACCATAACTCATAAATCATCCCAGATATCATTGTCCTTATGTATCTTAGGTCTTGATACAAGATCAATAAAGTCAGTTTAGGTCATCACAGTATTGCCTGAATTCTAACTTCATAGTCTCGGCTTTGGTCTTCATAGACTGAGTTTAATCCCTCAGTTCTTCATTCTTCAATAACTGAGTCTGTGTCAGTTTTTCATTTACTGAGTTTGTTCCCTCAGCCTTCTTCTTCTAGATAAGCCAACTGATTCTGTGTCCCTCAGCGAACATACATTCTTCAGTTCTAGTGTGTATACTCAGTTCTCATCATAAAGTCAGTTCCTTCTTATGAATACTCTCTTTGTAAACTTAGTGTATTCTCAGTTTACCCTATTCTATTACAATGCTTGTCTGATTAACCTATACAAATATCAGACTCTAATATATCCTATAAATTACTTCTAGATGTCTTTTTGCTTTGCACTATATAGCTAGTTATGACACTTCATCAAAGGGGTTAAAAACAATAACTGAATAATTGATGAATCATCATCAAAACATAAATTATATTTCCAACAATTTCCCCCTTTTTATTCCAGTAATGAACAAGATCTTTCTGTATGACTAGAAAGTTTTCTAGGGCTTGTTCTCTTGATTCACCTTCCTTTGTGGGTAGCTACCTGAAAATGCTGTAAAGTTGTGAATCTAAACCAAGTCTCTTTCTAGTTGGTTCGGAGAACTTTGCAATAAGCTCCATTTCTTGATCATTCATGTCACCTCTGGATTTCCTGAATTCAACTAATTTCTCATCTACACTTTCAAGAACTCTAGGCATTTCTGGTGCATTGAATTTTAAAATATCCAGACTTTCCCCCTTATTGACTTCATCTTTGTGGATCAAGCTCCTCATATAGGAATTCAGGTGTTGTTGGTTTGATGCCAATATGGTTTGTGCAACAACTGTGTTTCTCATGGCATTCTCCAATAAGAGCATCATGTCATGTACATTGGTGACAATGCCTTTCAATCTTTCCTGAGTCTCAGTTTTTCTTGCATCTGATTCAATGGTGGTTTTTCTGATTTCGATCCGGGTGTCATGACAATCCTTTTTGACGTTGTCTAACCTCTTTTCCATGTTAGTACTTTCATTTTTATTTTCTTCCATGGATTGCAACACCTTTCCAAATATGCTCAAGTCTTCCTTTTGTATCCTCACAAACTCATTGTAATTGTACTTGATGAACCTAGCTTGTGTTGGCACATCTTTTTCAGTTTCAGCTTTCTTGTTCTAAGTTCTGTCTTTCTCATTCTCAGCTTCTTTCTTTTCAGGCAACTTTTCTGTCGATGGGGTAGAAAAGATTTCTTTCAGCCTTTCCTTGTAATCCTCAGACTTTCTTATCTCTTCAGACTGTCTCCTGATTTCATCTAGAGTAGAAGGATCAACTTCTCTTACTGGTGACAGTTTTACATCAAACTCGTCATCAGTTTCTTCTCTGGCTTGATCAGCCTCAACTTTTTCTATTTCAAGAACTTCTATGTTGATTGGTGTCTTATAACCTTCTTCATCTTCTTCTTTTCCTGATTCAGACTGAGTTTTAGAATCTGAATCACCACTTTCCTCAGAACTATCTTCACTGGAATCTCCTTCCTTGGTAGCTTTTCCTGATTCTTTTGATTGAAGGGTGGCAAGAATCCCTCTTTGTAGATCAGGATCTCCTTGTGAATCATCATCATCATCATTACCATCCTTCTTTGACTTTGAAGTTTCTCCTCTAGTGAACTTCTTCTGGTAGCTATTTCTTATCAAGGAATACCCATTACTCAAAAATTCTTCAGCATTGAACAATTGTGATAAGTGAGTTATACCATATGAATCAAAAACCCATTGCTCAATGCTTGTCATAACTTCTTGTTGACTTCTTTGATTTTCGATTGAACTAAACTTCCAATGTTGATAAGCATCAAGTCTACTGCAGTCAGCTTCAATCAGTTTTCCAATGTCGGCAGTAGGATCAAGCTTTGTTATGACATCTTGAGTTTCTTCAGGAACCTCTAAGTTAGATTCAGTTAGATTTCCAACTTGTTCCTCAACTTTCTCTGCTTCAGTTTTGCTGGATTTCCCTTCAACAAAAACAGGGATGATAGATAATCCAGCTTCCGCTTCAGGTACTATTGTGGATATGGTATCCTGTTCAGTTTCCTAATTTTCTTCAACAACGTTTTCTTTTTCGCCTCAGCTACAGGTTCAACAACCTGTTCAGAATCCTCTGTTAATTCAGCAACCTGAAGCTCGCTTGGTTCTTTTGTTGGTTCAATTTCCAGTTCAGCAACTAGTTCATTATCTTACTCAAGTTCACCAAGTTTCTTTTGATTTTCTGTTAGGAACATTTTATTATGTTTTGATGATGGCCATACTAGTTGTTATAGCAAGCCTGAAATAAGTTAGAAATCTCTGTATAAGACTTTACTTAGAGTCTACATGTTGTATAAGTTGAGTCAGACAAGTATTGTACTAGTTGGTAGGACGACTAAGTAAAATAGAATTTCGGCAAAGTAGAAGCAGCCAAGTACCAGCAGAGAAGCATGAAGACAGATGGAGTAACTTATAACCAAGGAAGTCTGTGATGACCTTGGATAAGTGTAAGTTATATTAAAAGTGATGAAATTCATTGATGATGTACACTGATCTCACACAAATCAAGATCAGTGAAGTACAAGAAATGCTTGAAAGATCAAAGAAATCAAAAAGGCAGTGAACCGGCAAAGTAAACTGTCTACCGGCTGAGTAAAGGAAAAGCAGTGAAGGAAGATCTAATCAGCTAAGTCAACAGAAACACTGCACCGGTCAAGCAACAGCCAAGTAAAGGAATAGCAAAGCAATTTGATCTTATTCTGAACATGAAGAAATAATGAAGTTTTAGTAAGATCAAGCATTAAATGCAGCAATCAAGAACAGACTTTATGATAGACGTTTGAATAAAATCTGGATCACTGAAATCAAGAAGGATATTATCAAGAGTGTTGGTCCCTTGAAAAGGCTTTGGTTAAGTTTAGATGGGGGTGAATAAACTCAGCAAACTCAAAGAACTTCATCGACCGTCGATACTTCGATAGTCTGTCGACGATCGTTGAGTTTACTGAATTTGTGCAGTGGAATATATCAAAAATTAAGCCTTGTTACTTGTTAAATATGATACCAAGTATTAGATACTCAGTAGTGTATGTGTGTGATTCAGTTCCTAGATTTAGTAGATTGATGTGTTAGATAAACTAAGTGCAGAATATAAATGCAGAAAGTAATTAGGCAGATTTTATAGTGGTTCCAGGTGATGTAATCCTGTCAGTCCACTCTTCTCCTGTGATGTTGGATGTAATTCACTAGAGATCTTTGATGTAGCTGTTACAAAAATCCCTATGTTTCTTGTCCTTCACCAATAACTATGGCTTCACAAACTGAACACTTGGAACATGTAGGATTGCTGCTCCAAAGTCTTCCACTGGTCCTTGAAGGGTAGGATTGCCTCTTCACCAGCTCCACCACAAACAATAGTCTTTCACACCCAAAGATGCTTCACTGTCTTCAGTAGATTTCTTGTAAAAGAAAGATTGAATCAAGTAAGTGATTCAGCTTTTAGCAGCTTGATCAGGATGATATGATCAGCAGCTTGATGTCTTCAAGTGTGTAAACTTGATGCAGCTTGAATGCAGAATACACTTGAAGAATTTTTCTAGATTAGTAGATTAAAGCTCAATAGGGTCAGCAGGGTGTTTTTCTTGATCAGAATTTGAAGCTCGGGATTATCTGTATTTTTCTCTTAATGTTCATCACTTGTCTCTGAATTAGGAGTCCTCAATTTATAGGTAGGAATCCTTGTGACTTATGTTTGAAATTCAAACATATCCGTTTCAGATTTGTCCCATTTGACTTTCTTTCTGTCACTGTTCATAGTACTGACACAGTCAGAATCCTTTTTGATAGTCTACAGTCTGTCCATCCTTTGACTTGTATCTATTGGATAAAAGTCTGAATCTTTCCAACGTCCATTTGATCTTAACCATTGATTTGTTTGATAAATCAGAGGTTGTTAGCTGTCCCTTTCTTTGTAATCTTCCAATGTAGCCTTTGATTAATTCGAAATATGTTTTCAGCAGGTTCCTGATAACATAATCCTGCTAATATACACATCAGTAAGCTTATCCTCAACATGCTGTGTTTAAAAACACTTCAGCTTACTGTCTTTTTTCTAACTTTTAATTATGAAGTTAGATTACACCTTTTTGCATATAACTAAGTTCCAATCACCACTTATCTTGTGGAACTTAGACCTTGTACACAAGATATATGTAATCAGTTTAGGTCATCACTGACTTCCCTAAATTCTGATTCCATATCCTTGACTTTAATTACTAAGTTTGATCCCTTAGCCTTCAATAACTGAGTTTGAGCCCTCAACCTTCGCCTTCGGCGGAGTTCCTAATCGCCCTGCCGACTCGGCCTACCCCATACGATCTAGACTAGTCCGTCGATGAAAGTCACCGACCTTTTACGGTGCTTGTTTGATCAAACCTATACAAGATCAAACTCTAATAAACCTATACATTTGTGTTGGTTCCTTGAAAAGGCTTTGGTTAAGTTTAGAGGGGGGTGAATAAACTTAACACTTAAAACTTTTGGAGTTAACAAACTCAGCAACTTCAGCGGCCTGCTGATACATCGGTAGTCTGTTGACCTTCGGTAGTCTGCTGACTATTGAACTTACTGAATTTGTGCAGCGGAATTATATCAAAAATTAAGCCTTATTACTTGTTGTAAAATATGATACTAAGTATTAAATACTCAGTAGTGTATGTGTGTGATTTCAGTTGCTAGATTCAGTAGGTTGATGTATTAAATAAACTAAATGCAGAATGTAAGTGCAGAAAGTAAGTAGGCAGATTTTATAGTGGTTCCAGGTGGTGTAATCCTGTCAGTCCACTCTTATCCTGTGATGTTGGCGGTAATTCACTAGAGATCTTTGATGTAGCTGTTACAAATATTCCTAAGTTGCTTGTCCTTCACCAATAACTATGGCTTCACAACCGAACACTTGGAACATGTAGGATTGCTTTGCTCCAAAGTCTTCCACCGGTCCTTGAAGGGTAGGATTGCCTCTTCACCAGCTCCACCACAAACAACGAGTCTTTCACACCTAGCGGATGCTTCACGGTCTTCGGTAGATTCTTGTAAAAGAAAGATTGAATCAAATAAATGATTCAGTTGCAGCAACTTGATCAGGATCATATGATTAACAGCTTGCAGTCTTCAAGTGTGTAAACTTGATGTAGATTAAATGCAGATTACACTTGAAGATTTTCTCTGGATCAGTAGCCTTAAGCTTAGTAGGTTCAGCAGGGTGTTTTTCTTGATAAGAAAATGCAGCTCAGAATTATCTCTTGTTATCCTTAAAAAATCATCATCTTTTTCTGAGTTAAAAGTCTTCTATTTATAGGTAGGAATGCTTGTGACTTATATTTGAAATTCAAAATATAGTTGTTCCAAATTTTGTCCTATTTGACTTGCTTTCTGTCACTATTCATAGTACTGACACAATCGACCGCTTTTTGACCAGAATGCGGACTGTCCACCCTTTGACTTGTATCCATTGGATAAAGTCCTGAATCATCCCAACGTTCTTTTAATCTCTACCATTGATTTGTTTGATAAATCAGAGGTAGTTAGCTGTCCTTATCCTTGTTTTCTTCCAATGTAATCTTGAATAAATCGAGGTATATGTATCAGCAGGTTTATGAGTCTGCTGAAGTACATATCAGTAGGCTGAACCATAATTTGCTGTGTTTAAAACACAATGCAGCTTACTTCTTTTATCTAGCTTTTATTTATGAAGTTAGATTACACCTTTTTGCATGTAACTAAGTTCCAATCACCATCCAACTTGTAGAACTTAGACCTTGTACACAAGGTATATGTAATCAGTTTAGGTCATCACAGACTTCCCTAAATTCTGATTCCATATCATTGACTTTAATCACTAAGTTTGATCCCTTAGCCTTCAATAACTGAGTTTGAGCCCTCAGCCTTCAGTCTTCAGCAGGTTCCTGACTAGTCTACTGACCTAGCTACCCTACTGATATAGACCAATCTACTGATATAAGTCAGCTGACCATTACAGTGATTGTTTGATCGAACCTATACAAAGATCAAACTCTAATAAACCTCTAAATTTGATCTAGACATCTTTTTGCCTTTGCACTATAACAGCTAGTCTGGCACTCATCACTAAAACTTAGAAATAAGTCCAACAATTTTGATCTAGACATCTTTTTGCCTTTGCTCTATAATAGCTAGTCTGGCACTCATCACTAAAACTTAAAAATAAGGCCAACAATTTCCCCCTTTTGGTGATGATGCCAATACCCTCCTAACAGCAAAGCAAAAAGATTAAAAACAAAAATAGAACAAATGTAGTCATATCTTGTTATAATCAGTTGTTCAAGAGTATTACAGTCTAGATACAGCAAGTGATAAAACATATAAAGTGTGCTGATCTACTGTCTTCTTTCTCTTTCTTCTCTTGCTTTCTCCACTTGTTCTTGGTAGGCTCTTATCTCTCTGATTGTTTCTCTCATCCATTCATTTTCAATCAGAGAGAAATCAACATTAGGATTCACTTGTTTCCACCAATGCCATGCTTCAGGTAGAGTAAGGTTGATTTGATGTACTCTAAAGCCTAACCGCATGTATACTTCCTTGAATTTATTAAGTGACTCATTTGCATTTGCAGTAGGTAAACTTCTTCCACCTCTACCACCTCTGTGTGCAGCCCTCATGGCTTTAACCCTTGCTTCCAAAAACTTGAGTCCAAGAAAAGAATTGAGTCCCTCATGAAAACCTTTATCATGATAAGGTCTTCTTTTGCTGTTGTAGACCTTCTTGTATTCTCTAAGAAGATCATCAGTAAGAGGTAGTCTGCTAGGTGCAGGCTCCCTAAAAGCATTAGTATCATCTTCCCATCTTTTCTTAGCAAAGATTCTGGCAGCCTCTTTTGCTACTGCTGTTGGCTCTCTTCCCCCTTATTGACATCATCAACAAAACGGGACAGCAGGCCATGTACACTCTCATGTGTGAGCACTAGGTTGTTTAGTTGACCCTTCATAATTTCAGTCCTAGTGTCTACAGCTGTGATCCTTCCTTGCAATGTTTGCTCCAGTAGAGTTATCCTCTCAGTAATTTTAGGATCCAATATAGCAGGTTGCAGTGTTCCAGCAGATTCACCCACAGCAGGCTTAGGTGTCTCAACAAGCTTGTCAAGTTTCTGATGAATGGATGCAAATTGTTCTTTCAGAAACTTGTCCTTCAGTGTATTTCCTTGCTTGATCCCCTTTACATCCAGAGCAAGGTCAGCAAGAGCATACTGAGTGGAGGTTATATTGGAAGCAAGAGTTTCAGTGGTTCTTCCTCTATTATCCACTAAGTTCATTAAATCTTCAAATCTCTGCTCTTGCCTGTCAAGTTGAGTTCTTAAATGTGAAATGTCGTTTCTGACAGTCCTCAACTCATCCAAAACATGTGGGGGTACCCCACGAGCCATTCCTCCATCAGCCCCATCAGCAGGTTCTTCTACATTGTATTGTTGCCTTTGTCTGCTGATAACCATGGCAAAGCTCATATCCCTTCCAGCAGGGTTCGGTCCTTGGAATTCCTCCAGAATAGGATCAAGAGCAGGCTCTTCAAAAACTGGTACAAATGCCTATTGAGGTTCATCATCAATAGGTTCTTCCTTAGGCACTTGAAACTCCTCATCACTGTAGTCATAGTCCACCAGCTGCTCCTCCTCATCAATAACAGCAGTCTGCTGACCATCTTTCCCTTCAGTGACCTTTACTCCAGCAGGCTCCACTACAGCAGCCTATTCTTCAACAATAGCAGGGGTTTCCTCCAAACCCATAGATAGTTCCAACCTGTGTCCAGGTGTTGTTTGAGTCTCAGCAACATGTACCTCCTGTTCCAACCTTTGTTCAGTTGCTGTTTGAACCTCAGCAGCCTGAACATCCAGTTCCAACCTTTGTCCAGGTGCTGTTTGTACCTCAGCAACCTGTACCACCTGTTCCAACCAGTGTTCAGGTGTTTTTTGTGCCACAACAACCTGTACAGGGAATACATCCATATTCTCTTTTTGAAATTCCCTAATATCAGAAATCCTTCTTAGAAAATTTGCAGCCTTGGTTAGAGTGTCCTCGTGTCAATCCAGCTTGATATTGAATTGAATCCTCGTAACCGACATCGTGCTCACTAAGATCGCAACCCTTTTCTTCATCCGAATCCACGCTTCGATCATCGCATGCTCAGCAGGTTCAACAACAAATAAAGTATCTATCTCACCAACCATCCTGTTTGCACCAATAGATATTCCCTCATTGATTTGTGCCTCTAGATCATCCATGGTGAGATCCTCCAGATCCTCATTCATTTGTTCAGTTTGTTGCCTCTCAGTGGATTGTCCAAAGACCGCAGATCGCTCTACTCTTGGTTCAATAATCATAGCAGTCCCACTGACTCCTCCTGGACTAGAGGGATAATTACCTCCAGAATCAGATGATGATGATGAGTCATCATTGTCATCTCTTGGGTCCCTGAATTTGATACCCTCTTCCTTCTGTTGTTCATCAAACAGATCCATCAGTCTTGATTGCAACAAAGAGGTATCAATCAAATCTAGCAAATTTTCCACTCCCAATTTTTCAAAAGCCCATTCTTCAAAATCTGTCATTGGTTCTGCAGCTGGTTTTTGTCTCTTATAGAATCCAAACTTCCATTGGAAATAATCAGCCACTTGCTGGAGTTTAGGATCAACAAACTCCTCTTTCTTCTTCTTCTCATGTCTCTCAAATGGCATGGTTGGTTTCTTGGGAGCTGTTTCAGTACCTTGCTGACCACCAAAGGTCTCAACAAGTAAACTTAGAGTTTCTTCCATAGATGCTTCTAGGTCAGTAGGTTGCTCAGGTTGTGTGTTAGTCCCTACTACCTCCATCTGTACTATGCTTGGTTCCCCCGGACTTATATGCTCATCAGCAGGGTTAGCAATAGATTGCTCTTCACCCTGAGCTATTGCAGGACTTGCAGGGTCTTGTACCAACTTTTCCACTTCCACAGCAAGTGTATACTCAGTAGTTTGTTGTGGTTCTTCTACAAGTTGCTCAACAACAACTTGTGCAACTTTAGTAGGCTCAGCAACCTTTGCAGGGGAGGATTCAGTAGCTTCTACAGCAGGCTCAGGGTTAGTAGTCTGCTGTGATTCTCCAGCAGGTTGCTCAATAACAACCTCTACATCCTCAGTAGGCTTGATAATTGTTAAGGGCTCAGCCTCAATAGCCTCTCCTACTTCTTCTTCTTCTTCTTGCCTTTGAGCCTCCAAAGTTTTCAATTGCTTCCCTTTGCCATGTTTCCTTTTCTTGGAAATCTCTTTCATTCTTTTGGATAATTGTTCAACTTCAATCTCAGTAGACTTCCTCTTTTTACTGGCTTCCTTCTGTTGGTCCTTCAAGATTTCAGCAACAGTCTTCTTCTTTGCAACTACAGTGTCGGTAACCTCAATTTCTATTGAACCCTCAACAGACTCAGCAGTCTCTGCTGTTTGCTTCCTTGTCTTTCTAGGCTTTAATAATTCTGTAATTTTTCTTGTGTCAGCAGCCTTCCTCTTTTTAGTAACCTTCTTGGGTGCAGCAGGATTAACAACTTGCTTGACCTGCTCACCACCAGCATCATCATTTCCACCATCATCATCACTTTCGGTAGCCTCATCATCTACATCTTCATCATCATCCAGACCAGGGATAGGTGTAGCAACTTCTGGCTTGAATCTGGATTTGTTAATCTTTTCAGATAAAACATCAGGTATCTGAAAATGATTCAGCAGGGTTTGAATCATTAGACCTAAAGGCTTGACCTTGGACTTTCTTGTACCATCTATATCTTCAATACACACCTTTTTCATGTAGTGTATGAAGAATCCAGCCCAATCAAACTTCATAGTTCTGCAGATAATGATCAGCAGGTCTATTTTGGGTCCAGACAGTGTATCTAGGCTTCCAACAAATCCCAAAATGGTTTTGGCAATCAATTTGCTCAGCAGGTTGTACTCATAACCAATATAGTTCACATTAATTCCCAGTTTAAAGCAATTGTATCATCTGTCTTTATTGAATCCACAAACCTCATTCTTGGTAGATTCATTGCTTCTGGATTGGTGGGCATTGTTTCTAGGTGCAAATTTAAATACCTCTCTCAGTAGGTCTGGAGATATTTCAATCTCTCTTCCATTAACAGTTGTAGTGAAGGCCTCTCTACATTCATGTATGACAATGTTTCTCCAGAATTCCAACACATTGACATGAGAGATTCGTTCCAATCTTATGTTTATAACACCTTCTAGCCCAGCAAACCGTCTGATTCTTCGTCCAATATTAATGGCTAACTCAGTGGAGTTACATTCAGTAACATATCCTCTTACACTCTGAGTGGTTCCAATATGAACCTCATCCTTCTTTGCCATTGTTGTAAGAAAAAGATGAAGAAGATAGCTCTCAAATCTGTGTGCACACAGTGTATACGCAGAGAAAATAAATCTGTGTTTTTGAAAGTAGTCTCTGCGTATAGGTCTGTATATATAAAGATAGATGCAGTTGTAACTGTCAGAGCATGTATAGTGGTATTAACCACGATTAAATTTGAATGAATGCTGTCTTGACACATGGCCCATTACTTTTCCATAAATGTTTGTAATCGTTCGATCGTGTAACTATGGTTATAAAGATAAAATAAATATCCCGCCATTTTCTTTTTGTCTTTTGTAAGTTTGACTGTGTAACGTTTCCTCCAGTAACCTTGTCATTAGTAGACTTGGCTCAGCAGCCTGCTGACAAAAAGTCTCAGCAGCCTGCTGATAAAGTTACTCTGCTGATATTTAATTCCTTTTGTATTGTCCAACCGATAATACAAGATGAAGTTTAATACCAATGACTGATCTGTCAAGTGAGCTCACCCAACATGACAAAGACCAACCCCTTGGCAACTTCATTTGCTCAATTGTCCACATATAAGTACATGGAATTGTTGATACCAATGATGAATCTGCTAAGTGAGCTCACCCAACATAGCAAAGACTAATCCCCTTGGTGAATTCCAGTACACTGCTGATTAAGTTATATCAGTCCACTTTTATAATTCCATGTTCAGTCCTTAGTTTAGCAAATCTTTCACTATCCAATGGTTTAGTGAAAATATCGGCAAGTTGATCTTCAGTAGGGATATAAAGAACCACCACATCTTTCTTTTCAACATGATCTCTTATAAAATTATGTCTCACATCAATATGCTTGGTTCTTGAGTGCAAAACAGGATTTTCTGTGATTGCAATTGCACTTGTGTTGTCACACATAATTGGAATTACTCTTTCTTCAATTTCATAATCCCTTAATTGTTTTCTTAACCACAGTATTTGTGCACAACAACTTCCAGCAGCAATGTACTCAGCTTCAGCAGTGGAAGTTGATATAGAGTTCTGTTTCTTGCTAAACCTGGAAACCAATCTATTTCCCATTAACTGACAGGTTCCTGTGGTGCTTTTTCAATCAATCTTGCATCCAGCATAATCTTAATCTGAGTAGGATATAACCTTGAAACTTCCATCTTTTGAATACCATATCCCTACTCCCAAAGTCTTTTTTAGGTACTTGAGAACTCTTTTGACTGCACCTAAATGACTTTCTTTAGGTTTTGATTGAAATCTTGCACAAACACCTACAAGAAGAAAGGATATATCGTGTCTGCTGGCAAGATGAGGTACAACGGACGCCTATCATCCTTCTGTATAAAGTCTGATCAACATCTTTGCCTTCTTTGTCTTCATCCAAACTAATATTTGTGCTCATAGGAGTTGATACCTTGGTGCTGTTTTCCATACCAAACTTCTTCAGTAGCTCCTTGGTATACTTGGTTTGATGAATGAAGATTCCATCTTTCATGTGTTTGACTTGTAAACCCAAAAAGTAGTTCATTTCTCCCATCATACTCATTTGGAATTTACTCTTCATTACATTTGCAAACTTCTCACATAGCAATTCATTTTCAGAACCAAAAATTATGTCATCAAAATAAATTTGTACCAGCAGGGTGCTGTTCCTTTCATTGATTCTGAAAAGAGTCTTATCAATGGTGTCTTTTGTAAAACCATTGTCCACCAAGAATTGAGATAGAGTCTCATACCATGCTCTTGGTGCTTGTTTCAAACCATAAAGTGCTTTGTTGAGTCTGTACACTTTATCTTCTTGGTCTTTAACATCAAATCCAGGAGGTTGCTGAACATACACCTCCTCTTCCAGAATGCCATTCAAAAATGCACTTTTGACATCCATCTGATATACTTTGAAGTTTTTATAAGCGGCATGTGCCAGGAATAATCTGATAGCTTCCAATCTTGCAACAGGGGCATATGTCTCATCAAAATCTATTCCTTCGCTTGAGAATATCCTTTTGCTACTAGTCTGGCCTTATTCCTCACAATGGTACCAGATTCATCAAGTTTGTTTCTGTATAACCATTTTGTACCAATTATATTTGCATGACTAGGCCTTTCCACTAGTGTCCAAACTTGATTTCTTTCAAATTCATTCAATTCTTCTTGCATAGCAATTATCCAATCTGGATCTGAAATTGCTTCTTCAACAACTTTGGGTTCCATTTGAGATAGAAAACAAGTAAACATAGCTTCTAATTGTCTTCTAGTCCTCACACCTTGCAGTATATTGCCAATAACTTGTTCAGCAGGGTGATCCCTTAACCATTGTGGATTCTGGTTAAATTGATTCTCCGGAACATCATCTTCGCAGGGTCTGCTTGTTTCTTCAACAGGGGGTTCACGATCCTTGAACCGCCTCGCTTGTTGCATCGGTAGTATTACCACAGCGGGGTGTTCGGCGAGGGCGAATCGAAACCTTTAAGTCATTAAATATTTCCAAAACTTCAACACATTCTGGATCAGTGACTTGTTGATTCTCAGCCGGTTCTGAAGCTTCATCTTCCATTCCAGTGAACTTAGGTTCATCAAATACAACATGTATTGTTTCCTCATGCTTCAGTGTCCTTTTATTCAGTACCCTGAATGCCTTGCTGACTGAAGAATATCCCAAGAAGATTCCTTCATCTGATTTTGATTGGAATGTCTTCAACTGTTCCTTGTGATTCAAGATAAAACACTTGCTTCCAAATGGATAGAAATAGGATATATTAGGTTTTCTTCCATTCCAAATCTCATAAGGTGTCTTCGGCAGCTTCTTGTTCATTAAAGTTCTATTTTGTGTATAGCATGCTGTATTAACTGCTTCAGCCCAATATATTTCAGGTAGCAATGCTTCACAAATCATAGTTCTTCCTGCTTCTTTTAATGTTCTGTTTCTTCTTTCAGCAACCCCATTTTGCTGAGGTGTACCAGGAGCAGCCAGTTGATGTAGTACACCATTCTATTCACAATATTCTCTTATAACTTTATTGAGAAATTCAGTACCCTTGTCTGATCTTATTTTCACTACTGTCAAACTTTTCTCATTCTGTAATCTCTTCAAAAGTTCAGGCATCTTTTGAAGTGTTTCACTTTTCTTGTTCATGAATATCACCCAAGTGTATCTTGAATAATCATCCACAACCACTAAGATGTATTTCTTTCCTGCTACACTTGTTGGTGTTACTGGTCCAAATAGATCCATGTGCATCAGCTCCAAAACTCTTTTTGTTGATTGTTTAGTCTTTGACTTGAAGCTTGACTTTGTTTGTTTACCTTGCTGACATGCATCACATATAGCATCCTTTTTGAATGTGATCTCATGTAAACCAATCACTAGTTTCTTCTTCACCGACTGATTGATATCATCAAAATTTAGATGATTCAACTTCTTATGCCATAACCAATTGAGTTCTGACTTGGTATGCACAATCAGGCATGTTTCGGAACAAAGAAGTAGACCAATCCACAACATACATGTTTTGTTGTCTTCTTCCAGCCAACACAACTTGATCACCTCTCTCACTAATGACAGTACAAGTGTTTTTGTCAAAAGTGACCTTGTATCCCATGTCACAGAATTGTCCAGTGCTCAGCAGGTTGTAGTCTAGTCCTTCCACATATGCAACATTCATGATTGTTAATCCATTTCTCACAAGTGTGCCATATCCTCTTGTGTATCCCGGTGTATTCTTGTTGCCAAAGTTCACTCTTGGACCATCCTTTGCCATAAAACTTGACAAACAATGCTTATTCTTTGTCATATGTCTGGAACATCCACTGTCAAAATACCAGACACCCTACAAAACAAAGTTAGTGCATTTTAGGTACCCAAACCTGTTTGGGTCCATAATGGTCAGTGGTAAGCATGACCCTTGGCAAGTTTCCATAAGGTCTTCTTTGAAAGGTATCATACTTTGGTTCATACATGTATTCTACACATCCATAAGGTCTAACGATTGCTTGTGTAGGATTCACATATGCTTTCTGGCCTTTTGGAATATAATGATGTTTAAAGTGATTTCTTTTGTTAGAAGCACTATGATAACCATAGGTTTGCTGTCTGTTAGGAACGTACCCGTAATATGGAGTCCGCGAGGTCCCCGCCGAGGTCTTGTATAAGTCCTCTCGTCGAGCCCTCTCGCTTAGGTTTTACCCTAGCAAGATGGTTATTTCTGTTGTTTCTAGCGGTAGGTGCAGGAATATTCCAATCATCATCAGTAGGGAACAGTCTGCCTTTCCCCTGAGATAAGTATCCCTTGAATGATTAGTATTTTTGGGTTTAGGATTCTTATCCTTGGAATATTTCTGGATTTTCCCTTTTTGTGTTCCAGCAGACTTGGTAGTAGGTCTGCTATCAGCAGGTCTAGAAGGCACAGCAGTCCTATTTTTAGATTTATTCTTTTTATTAGGAGCGGTTGACTTCCTTGACTTCTGATTTTGCTTCCTTGAAGCTTTCTCAGTAGGCTTTACTGCCTCAGCAACCCTTTTGGGAGTTGGATCTTGTGCAAGCACAAACTTAGGACCAATTCTGGTACTAGGTTCAGAGACCTTGCTGGATCCACTCTTATTGGATCGGTGAGTTCCAAATCCAAGCCCTGTTCTATCACCATAAGGCTTTCCAGATTTGAATGCTGTGGAGGAACAAGATCGTTCAGCAGACTCAGCAGCTACTGAATGTTCAGCAGGCTTATACTGATTCTTGTCTGACTTCTTTTCTTTTCCTTTGAGAATTCTTAATTCAAGATTTAATCTTTCAACTTCGATTGAAGAGCTTCTTTTTCGACCTTCACAATCTCATAACCAGATTGTATTATCCCCAGTTGATTAAGGATGGCATCCAAAGTTTCTTCATTGTCAGAATTGTTTGGATTTGAACCACAAGTTGATTCACAATCACTTCCAACAGGAGTGTTTATAGATACATAATTGTATACCTCCTCTTGTTTCATCCATATTAGCCATTAAAGCATAATCTTCCATCTCAAAGAACAAGTGCGGTATCATCGATTCATTTCTCTTTTCTGATTCTACTTCATATCCTGATTCATCTTCGGAACCATAGCTTTCTTGCCATGTCTTCTTTGTTGACTTTTGGTCTTCAGTAGGTATGGACAGTCAGGTCTGAAATGTCCAGGCTTCTTGCAATTGAAACAAAGATAATCAGGTTCCTTACTTTGTTTTAACTCAGGACAGTCAGGTTTGAAGTGTCCTGGTTTCTTGCATTGAAAGCACAAGTAATCATTGTCTTTCATGAAATCATCCTTCTTCTTTTCACTAAATTTCTTAGTGAAATTACTTGGAGAACCCTTTCCTATTTTCATCATTCTGATTTTCTTGCTCAGTAGGGCAATGCACGCTCTTGCATCTCATCCAAGAGATCATCTTGAGCTCCCGATGTTTCTTCTTGATGTGAAGCACCAATGCAAGCTTGTCTTTGGATCTTCTTTTTCGCCTCGTGCACAAGCTTTTTGCTAAATTCATAGGCCTTAAGATCCGAAAACAAGTGAAGGTGTCTTCTTCATGCAAACTCCTCATTTCTTCTATGGCAGTCACCTTCATCTCCCAAACTTCTTTTGCGGGAAATGCTTCCAAGATTTTTGAGTTGATTTCTTCCTATGAGTACTTCACACTCAGTAGGGTGAGTTCATCCATGATTGCATTGAATCTTGATTCCATTTGCTCAATGGTTTCATTTGGTTTCATCTTGAACTCCTGGAACTTCTTCTTTGCCACACTGATCTTGTTCTTTTTGATTGCATCAATGCCTTCACAGATTAATTGTAACTTGTCCCAAAGTTCCTTTGCAGTCTTGCAATCTTTCACCTTCATATACATATTGCTATCCAAAGTTCTGTATATAATATCAATAGCAATATTGTTGAGATTTGCTCTTTTTCTATCTTCAGCAGTCCATTCCCTTTTTGGTTTTGGAATGTACTGTGTCTCATCTCTCACTGTTACTGACTTGGTAATCTCCAAAGGGTCCATCCGTCAAAGACATCCATCATTTCATCATGTGTTGCAGCTAGATAAGCCCGCATACGACGTTTATACTCATCAAAATGATCTAAAGAACACATCAACATTGTTCTAGCATACTGGTTGTTATCCATGATGCAAAGCTTTGAAAATCAGTAACTTGAAAAAGTTTTCAAAGTATTTTTACAAGCACAACAAGTATGATTACTTTAGAACAGAAGCACTGCTCTAATACCAATTGTTGGTCCCTTGAAAAGGCTTTGGTTAAGTTTAGACGGGGGGTGAATAAACTTAACACTTAAAACTTTGGAGTTAACAAACTCAAGAACTTCAAGAAATTTCGTCGATACTCGCAGTCCGCCGACACTCGCAGTCCGTCGACCGTTGAGTTTACTAAATTTGTGCAGCGGAATATATCAAAAATTAATCATTGTTACTTGTTGTTAAATATGATACCAAGTATTAGATACTCAGTAGTGTATGTGTGTGATTCAGTTGCTAGATTCAGTAGATTGATGTGTTAGATAAACTAAGTGCAGAATATAAATGCAGAAAGTAAGTAGGCAGATTTTATAGTGGTTCTAGGTGGTGTAATCCTGTCAGTCCACTCTTCTCCTGTGATGTTGGAGGTAATTCACTAGAGATCTTTGATGTAGCTCTTACGAAAATCCCTATGTTGCTTGTCCTTCACCAATAACTATGGCTTCACAAACTGAACACTTGGAACAGGTAGGATTGCTGCCCCAAAGTCTTCCACTGGTCCTTGAAGGATAGGATTGCCTCTTCACCAGCTCCACCACAAACAACAGTCTTTCACACCCAAAGATGCTTCATTGTCTTCAGTATATTTCTTGTAAAAGAAATATTTAATCAAGTAAGTGATTCAGCTTTCAGCAGCTTGATCGGTATGATATGATCAGCAGCTTGATGTCTTCAAGTGTGTAAACTTGATGCAGCTTGAATGCAGATTACACTTGAAGAATTTTTCTGATCGCAGATTAAAGCTCGCAGGGTCGCAGGTGTTTTTCTTGATCGAATTTGAAGCTCGTGATTATCTCGTGTTTTTCTCTTAATGTTCATCACTTGTCTCTCGAATTAGAGTCCTCTATTTATAGGTAGGAATCCTTGTGACTTATGTTTGAAATTCAAACATAGCCGTTTCAGATTTGACCCATTTGACTTGCTTTCTGTCACTGTTCATAGTACTGACACAGTCAGAATGCTTTTTGATAGTCTTCAGTCTGTCCACCCTTTGACTTGTATCCATTGGATAAAGGTCTGAATCTTTCCAACGTCCATTTGATCTTAACCATTGATTTGTTTGATAAATCAGAGGTTAATAGCTGTCCCTTTCTTTGTAATCTTCCAATGTAGCCTTTGATTAAATTGAAATATGTGTCCAGCAGGTCCCTGAGAACATAAGCCTGCTGATATACACATCGGTAAGCTTATCCTCATTATGCTGTGTTTAAAAACACTTCAGCTTACTGTCTTTTATCTAACTCTTAATTATGAAGTTAGATTACACCTTTTTGCATATAACTAAGTTCCAATCACCACTTATCTTGTGGAACTTAGACCTTGTATACAAGGTATGTGTAATCGCTTTAGGTCATCACGCGTACTTCCCTAAATTCTGATTCCATATCCTTGACTTTAATTACTAAGTTTGATCCCTTAGCCTTCAATAACTGAGTTTGAGCCCTCAGCCTTCAGTCTTCAGCAGGTTCCTGATCAGTCTACTTACTCAGCTACCCTACTGATCTGGACTAGTCCGTCGATGAAAGTCAGCTGACCTTTTACATTGCTTGTTTGATCAAACCTATACAAGATCAAACTCTAATAAACCTATACATTTGATCTAGACATCTTTTTGCCTTTGCTCTATAACAGTTAGTCTGGCACTCATCACTAAAACTTAAAAATAAGTCCAACAAAGAGGGAATCAAGAATTAAATCAAGAATTATTCTCCACATTAAATAGCCAATAGACAGAAATTCAAATCAAGGATTATCAAGGCTATAAATAGAAGGCATTGACAAACAGGAAAACCAATGATTGCAGTATAGAAAAACAAGCAGAAACTCTGTCAATTTGAAAAGCCTTCTACTGAACATAAAGGACATGTCTAGTGATCAACTCAGCAATCAGAGCTCAAATTCCACTTCAAGCACTGTGATTGATCAACAGAATCTGTGAATCAAATTCACACCAGTCAAGCAACTGAATCAGATTCATCTAAGAAGGAGTTGTGTTTGTGATAGCTGCAGTAGGATTTGTTTTCAAGGAGCACTGTTGAAGACTGAGTCACTGAAGCTTTTGAAACCAATGAGTGATAGTCTCGAAGATTGTGAAGCTTGTGTAGCCAAATACAATCTTGCTATTGTATCAGTGAAAACAATAGTGAATTCCTCCAATCATCACAAGAGAAGAGTGTATTAAGGGATTACACCACCCTGAACCACTATAAACCTTTGTGTCTATTTACTTACTTACTGCATAATTCATACTCTGTGTGTGCATATTCTACTTTGAAACAGTATTAAAAGAAGGGACTTATCCACTGCCCAAAAGCTTTTAATCATAAGAAAAGTTTTTTAAACTCCAGTATAGTCATTCACCCCCCCCCCCCCCCCCTGACTATACTTTTACTCTTCTCTGGGACCAACAATTAGTATCGGAGCAGAGTTCCTAGTATCAGAACCTATTCAGATCTGATTTCTGGTAACAAGGAGATCACATATTTTCAAAGTAGTTTTCAAATATGTGCTTTCTAAATATATCTTGTATCTGTGATTATGGATTCCTCAAATTTCATGTCTAAAGTGCCCATATTAAATGTTAATAATTTTGATTAATATAAAATAAGAATGTTATCTCATCTTGCAGCAACTCATGAGGAGATGCTGGATGTTATCATGATTGACCAATCATGATCATGAATGTGATAGCCACAGGAGCAGATCAAGGAAAGTAAATAGATAAACTTAAGAAAGATTGGACCAAAGATGATAGGAGAAGAGCAAATCTTGACTTTGTTGCAAAAGACATGATCTTGAATACTCTGGACAGTAACATGTTCATGAGGATCAAAGACTGCAAAATAGCAAAGGATATGTGGGATAGATTAGCTCTCATCAATGAAGGATCAGAGGTAGTCAAAGAAAATAAATTGTCTGTTGTAAAACAGAAATTTGAAAACTTCAAAATGAAGATTGGTGAATCCATTGATCAAATAGATAACAGATTTTCAAGCATCATCAGCGAACTGCAACAACTTGGACACACATACCCATAGAAAGAAGTTTGTCTGAAAATCTTGAGAGGTCTACCTGAAAGATGGAAGATCGTCATATCAGTACTCAGAGGCACAATAAATCTTGCAAGTACTGATACCTTGACTCTGATGTCTCAATTAAAGACTCATGAATTTGAGTTAAATAGTGAAGACAGTGCACCAGCAGAGGCACACAAGGCCGCAAGTACCTCGGTTGCACCTCAAAGAAAGCAAAACAGCTGACACAAGCAGCAAAGAGACACAAGAGCTAAAAGAAAAAATTGCTTTACTAATCAAACGTTTTGACAGGTTTAGCAAAAAGAAACAATTCAAGGGAAGTTCATCATCAAACAAGAAGTCAAGCTTAAGCAAAGACATGAAGAAAAAAGATATCGTGAGCCTCTTATAGACGTCTTGCTCGGCTCACTACTAGAATTTCCGGCAATTCCTACGGGAGAATTCGTCGGTATTTCGTCGGAAATACGTGTTTCCGACCAATTTCCGATGAAATATGGGTTGTTGGAAAAAAGCCCGTTGGAAACGTGTTGCGACGAAATTTCCGACGAGTATAGCGACAAAATTTGCTACGAATGGTTCCGACAAAATTAGCGACGAAGTTCTTACGAAATGATTCCAACGAACTTCTGACAATTTATTCTGACAAATTTATGACGAAAATTTGCTTAATTATTCCGACTAAATTCCGACAAATTTTGTCACTGATTTGTCGGTAATTTTCATAACATTTGCTGTGATTATTAAAAGAAAAAAAAACCATTTCGACAACATTCCGACGAATTTCGTCACTACTCCGTCGGAAACATTAGATTTTTTTATTTTCATTTATTCGTAAATTCTCATTCCACCTGTCCGAATAAATCACAATTTCACAATTCATGAAAAACTAAAACAATATTTAACTAATGCATCAACCAAACCAAGTCAATAAAGGCTCCATATAGCTAATTAGTAAGTTACAAAAGCTTATGTTGTTCCACTTAGGATTCCCAAAACAAAATAAAGTGACAACACAATACATAGCAAAATATGAACAATCCATAATCCTCACTATCAAGCACCACCTGGAGTATGGAGGCACTACTAAAAAAACTACCTTTTGCCGTGGAAGGAAACTGCCACTAAAACTTAGAAAAGTGACACAATAGACCTATTGTCACACCTAATGTTTTTGTGTCGCCCGTGACAAGAAACTATGTGGCAAAAAGTTCTTGCCACGCCTTTGACCTATTGAAGCTTCCTCGTTTAAGGTCATGTTTGAGGTAATTTATCCATCTTAATCTGCAGCTTTTACCACATCTTTGAAGCCCTGCAACACCATTCCACATTCAACTCTCATCATTACATAATACAAAAAGCATGACCAAATACTTATGAGAGGACAACAGGTTCAAAAGCACTGTTTGGTGGGGGCACTGTTTGAGGACACAACTTTAAATGTTTGGTGGCCGAACAACTTATATGCAGAAATATAAGACTCACAGGTGACTTGGCTACACAAGCAAAAGACTCAGAATCTTGTAAAAGATGCAACCAGGTACCAATTTGAATTAACAACGTATCAACAAAATTATTGTAGTCTTATGTAGCACAATTCTTGGTTCTTAGACTCAAAGTATATAAAATACTCATACTGTAACCAAAGTTTCAATCTGATCATCCAAACTCAACAAGTCCAATGAACTAAACAAGATTATTTTGAAACATAAGACTTCAATCTAGCTTAAATATATAATTAACTACTCAAGCACATAAACTAAGTCGATTCACACAAATATAATTCTAGAATCAACTTCAATTCACAAAACAACTCGATTTGATTCAACATTATCATCTCAATCAAACAGAAAACTTCAAACAATACAAAATTAAACAATCCATATCAGCTTCACAAAATAGCTCATGACTTGTATGTAGAAACATGATCTGAGCACAAGCACAAATTATATCCATTCCATTCACCAAGTCTTTGTTATACCAGAAAGCATGACCAAATACTTATGTGTGGATAACAGATAAAGTTTGCAGCAACTCTTTGTTTGGATGGTTAATCAATCATTATTATCCTTGGAAAGTTTAAGCTCTCCAAACATCTATATTATACTATGACACTTTCTACCTAGCCAATATATGTCCTATTCATGTGTTGGACCCTGATTTTCGATACCACCACCTTTAAAGGTGTGGGACAGGATGAAGCCCAACTGTAGACAAATATGACACTTGTCCACACATAGTACAAGCATCATGCATCACCCAACAGCATACATCAAAGAATCCAAGGGGAGAGAATGCAGTCTAACATCAAACCAAGAAAAACTAGAAAGGTGTGTATTAAATTCTGGATGGTTTTCTTGGAAATTATTGCCAACACATATACTTAGAAGTTTCTTACCATGTTTTTGTTGGATGGTTTTCTAACAAGCAAGACACAAGCACATCAGGACCAAAACAAAGACACCAGCTGGACAGACGTAACAGACCTGAAACAAAAGCACAGTTCTTAACTGGACTCAAACATAACCACATGCAAAACTCAAGGATGATGACTATTTTTCAAGCAGAATAAAGTAAGAGTGGGGCCTACTAAAAGACAGGAGCAATGCTGATGTGCGATACTTGATGAGAATCAATGCTGAAGTTGATGATGAAGACCTTCTGGATACTTCGGTATTCGGCAGCTTATTCTACAATGAAAAAAGGATACATTAAAACTGCATCTAATAAAAATAAATCATTTAACAAGGTCATACAAAATTCATTACTTACATCACTCAACGCAGGTTGAGGGACTTGCTTGTGGATGAAACACGACTGCTGGAAGAAGGAGACCTGAGAACACGAGGTAATTAAAACCAGGCAACGAAGTTCTGAATCTTGAATTAGGGCAAGAAAAACATGTTTAAAGGGTATTAAGAATTTGTGCCAATATTTTCTCTAGCTGGATGTACAGAAAATGTGTAAAGGAAAACAATTAAGTTTTAAGACACTCATGAAAGTAGTCCTACTTTAGACTCAATAGAATATGAACTGAATACCTGTTATAACACAACCACACAGGTCCGAGGCTCTTAAATCAGGGAGTCCATTGGCTGAACTCATCACCTCAGCAACACCAACTTTTTCGCACCATCCCAGATTAATATACTACAACATATTGCAATAAAACCAATAGCCTGCAAAAAAGTGTTCATATGAGTTGAAGAAAACCATCACGTCTGGAAAATTAACTACGGTTTTACACACCTTAAAACAAGCACATAGAAACTGATGAAGAGAACATAAAAGAAGGGGTATTTCTACGGTTATTGCATATGTTTTGTCTGCATCTGTAATGATTTCTGCTATTGATGAATGGTATCATATCTGAAAGTTATCTTCCTCAAGCAAGATACCGTTTCAGAGCACGGGCCACCAGCCAATAACAGCTTTTTTTATTTCACAAATAGACTCAAAACATGAATATTTTCAAATTTGAAAAAACATTTTAAATCTTAGCAAAGTTCAACTATCAATCAGATACTTCTAAAATATCAACGAACCAATATGGTAGACTGATTTGAACAGCTTAGTATCGAGTCTAAGAGTTTAGTTTCACAAGGCTTAAGTAAATAAGCTTATAACAAACAAGCAATCCGAGGCTAATTCACAAATTCAAAGTGCTCAGGTACTACCGTACTAAGGAAATATATTCACATATACAAGATGTTCAAGTATTTAACAATTTGTATTCAAAGTCTACAAACAATTCAAACTACACCTAGATAGCAGTATTGGTTCCAAAAAGTATTCTACTTGATCAAACACAATGATATATAACACATTTCAACCTAAGTGAAACAAAGGAGGCAAAAGATAAAAGGCAACGGGGTTGTTAAATGATATATAACACATTTCAACCTAAGTGAATAGCTACCTAAATTCAACTGCTTTATTAATGTTTTCAAAGGAGCCTAATAGCAGCTTTTAATTTAAGTAAAAACAAGCAGTGGCATTCCACATAAGATTATGTCAGCCAACCCTATCTTACCATACCCACAAGGTAAGCCATAAAGGCACTGGAAAATGTTTTCAGCCCACATATTACACTGTAGGAAACCATTTTTTTTAAAATCTAAACAATAACACATAAAAGAACTCATAAACATGATTTAGAAAATGTGTAGCAAATGATTTTCCAATAAACAAGTATACTGCAATTAACACTATCAGGGTGGTATACAAGGAGCATTCCATTGACAAGTAAGAAACTAACCAGGAGCGATGATTCCATGCGAGATAATTCATTTTGGATCGCTGCAGCCAAAGATAAAATAAACAGATTTACAACTGTGGAAATCCTTTATAGCTAACCTTGTGAATACCGTGGAAATCCTACTCAGACATGTCTCAACAAAGGTTGGTATAAACGGCTTGCTTTTGCAACAGACCCAAATCACCAAGTTCCTAAAGGCAAATGTTTGAATTATAATAAAAATGTGAAACACAACAATTCAAGAGACAGGGGAAAGTCCCCAGACCGATGTTAGATAAATGAAAGGAACTATACAGCTTTTATTTATACAGCTTTGCCTTAGGAGCCTTACAAAAGAAACTATCCATAACTTAAGCCTGTTTTATTTAACTACAGCAAATACAGAGCAGCAGGTTTGCAAGTCCAGCAGGCCACAGTAAATGCTTAACAGATCCAGAAAGGCAGATTTATAAAAACACTACAGGTTCAGAAAACAACAGGCTGAATATTGAATTAAAAAAGCAGTAAACAAGGTCACCAAATAGACTTATTACATGATGCTATCAAGGCAATTTCAACAGATATTATAGCAGCAAACTAAGTTGCTATACACAGACAAAGCAGGTGTAAGACTCAGCCAAACAGCAGTGCAAATGCTCTAACAAAACACAAGCATAGGAGCAGATAGTAGAACTTGTGTTTACAACTTCAATCAACAGATTCAGTGCCAAGATCGGATGAGCAGCAGGTTATGTGAGCAAAATCAGTGCAATAACTTCAGCTTGTGTGTAGCAAGAGTTCAACAAATAGTCAATTAAACAACAGGTTATATGCTCATGAGATTCGGCAAGGTGCAGCAGAACAATGCAATGAGGTTATGTGCACAAGTGATACAGAAAGCGTCAGAAACACGTAGCAGGTGCAAAGCAAGTGCATGATTCAGATTCAGATTGGTGTGCACAAGATCAGCAAGGACAAGGCTTGCCTTAGCAAAAATATGGCAGGTTCAGCAAAGTGAAGCAGCAGCAATACTTATGCTTCACAGGATCATTAATGATGCAGCAAAAATGCAGCACTTATGTCACAGATTCAGTGCAAATGATCAGTGGTGACAAGTGTGTGCAAGGCAACTACAAAAACAGCTTATAGAGATTATTAAGTACACAGGGCCAAGCACAAACAGCAGCAACAAGGGGTAGAAAAGGTAGTCTTTAATGAGACAGAACCAAGTTTGAGACAGAGCAATGGGGATATAAACACACTAGTGAGCCAATCAGGCCTAGTGTTACTTTGATTCTATCACTTACTGTCATGAATTGGTTCCTCGAGTCTCTTCTAGACAAGTCACATTGGCATTTCAAACCAAGTCAACTTTGGAGACCAATTCTGACAAGGATTTATCAAATCAACACTAGCTTGATTTTCACTAGACAAAGGATTGACTCAGCCAACAACACACAGCAATAAACAAATAACAGTTCTTCATAGTGCACAACTAAGAAAACTGTAAAAACATGGTAACCACTTACTGACCCAATTGGAGAGACTACAACCACGATGTTCTGCTTTTCTGTATGCCACAGAAAGCAAGAACTTGTATCTCCTCCGGTTCTTGACTCGGTAATGGTCTGCCACTACTCAGAAACAGACCACACTTTTCAAACAGACAAAGAGAACACTTTTTGAGAGAAAATATGGGATTTCTTGTGTTAAGACTGGTGCACAATTCAGTGTGATATGACTAGCTATTTATTGCCTTCAAGGTATGATTTCAGGATCGAATCAATTTAACAAAAGGGCTAACGGTTAAGGGCTGAGGGCTGCGAATCGAAATGGCAGTATCCATCGTTTTTAATGCCTTCCATAAACGGGTAATTCGGTTGCACAGAGTAACGACTCGGATTTGAAATCGAATCAAAAGATAAACAAAAAAAGGAAAGAAGCAATAAGTAGAACGATTTCACCAATGAAGCCCTGATGATTGAGCCTTCATGTTTTCGAGTAAAACCTATTGAGAAACCACATAATCGAAACACTTAATCCTCGAATATCATCAGAAAAGGAAGGAGCAGAAGAACGATCATGATTTTCTGGGATTGGAAACGATATAGGATTTAATTCGAAGATTGAATGAAGAAACGGTTTGGGGATTAGGGTTTCTCATAATTTGGGGAAAAAGTAAATGATTAAGGGGATCGGGTTTTAGAAAAATATAGACCAGCAGCATAATTGATAATTAAATAATTTAAATAATTAATAAATCAATTTAATGAAGTATTATATGCCAAAATTGAGTTCAATACCTCTAATACTCGACTCGACTAATAATTAATGTTTTTATAAAATATTCTGTGATGATACACTTACATATATGTATATTTAATTAAATATATTGTATAAACCTCGAATAACTCGCGAGCCTACTCGATAAATGTATTATGAACTTCGATCTCAAACTTGATTAATCATTCGAGCGTACCGACTCGAGCTCAAACTCAAAAAAAAACCGAATCGAGTCAAGATAAAAGCGGATTTAAAATCTTTCTCTCTTCCAAGGTCACTAGAACCTTCTGCTCGAGCATTCCACTTCAACAACGTCCTTACCTTTCTGGTGTCGGCGGCACTAGGCTGTCGGCTTGATGATTTCAGTGCCGAGCTAGGTTCATTGTAGAGTCGATGAGTTCAATCTCGAGATTCGTTATTGAGTAAGTTATTACAATCAGAGGTTCATTACTGAGTTGGTGAGGTCAACCCCGAGGTTCGTTATTGAGTAAGTGATTTTAAACCCTATATTTGTTATTCAGTGAGTGATTACAAACGGAGGTTCGTTATTGAGTTGGTGAGTTCAATCACAATATGGTTGGTTATTGAGTAAGTGATTAAAATCCGAGGTTCGTTATTGAGTAACTGATTAAAACCTGAAGCTCATTATTGAATTGTGATTTTAGTATTGAGGTTCGTTATTGAGTTGATGAGTTCAATCTCGAGATTTGTTATTGATTAAATGATTACAAACCGAGGTTTGTTATTGAGTTAGTGAGTTCAATCCCAAGGTTCGTTATTGAGTAAGTGATTAAAACCCGAGGTTCGTTATTGAGTAAGTGATTAGAACCCGAGGTTCGTTATTGAGTAAGTGATTTCAAACCCGAGGTTCATTCTTGAGTAAGTGATTAGAACCCGAGGTTTGTTATTGAGTAAGTCATTTCAAACTCGAAATTCGTTATTGAGTAAATTTCTCTTTACCTACGCGGATTTACTTAAGGAATCGGTACTTGTCGAATTTTGTGGGATATTTAGCATATTTTCTTACCGACTTCCTACGATCATTATGAGTGATCAATAATCCATCATTTTTTAATTTGTTTTACAATATATGACACCTTAAAATTTGTGAAAGTTAGAAAATAAATAAATTATGTACATCTATCGATATATTTTAAGGAAAAATTTAATGCAAAATTTTTTTTTTGAAATTTTTAATGCAATTTGAAAAGTAAAGTATCAACACAATTATTATATTCCTACGAAATACCGACGAACTTGAGTTTTAAGTCGGAAAGTTCGTCGGTAACATGTCTACTTACAGCTGAGAGGATGGTGTTCGTCGGAAATTCGAAGGAAACACTTATGATCGTCGGAAATTCGAAGGAAACAATTATGAAAATCTTATTTTTATGTTTATCCTATTTCCGACCAACTTGCTACGATCAACAGTGTTCGTCGGAAATTGGTAGGAAAGACCCGAGCGGGAGAAATCCGTGCCCTTAAACATAGGCGGGAGCCTTTCGCGCGTAAAATTTCCGACGAAATACTTTGCGACAATGGAATTCCGTCGGAAATACGTCGGAAATATTTTTATGATTTCATAATTATTTTTAAACCGTCGCGATACAGTCGGAAATGCGTCGCAAAATTCCTACGACATTATTTCGTCGGAAATTCTCGTCGGAAAAACAGAAAATTCTAGTAGTGGCTTAACATATCAACCAGGCAACCATAATGCTCAATGCGAGGAGGAATTCCATAATTGTAATATTCCGATTTTCGGGAAAGGGCAGACGTGTCTTTTTGCGAAAACGAAATGTTGGGTTCGGTTCCTTTATTTGGAGTTTAAATAATTGGATATTTATATATATAATTTTAAGGTAATTATGTATATAATAAAAGAGATTTTTCGATTTTATAATAGGAAAAGGGATTTATTTGGGATTAACTACTTAAGGGATCTATTATACACATTAATCCCTTAACCTAAACAAAAAAAAAAAAGAGCGACCGCATGCTCTTTCTCTCTCGCGTGTGCAAGCAAATTTTGGGTGAAGGATTTTCATCGGTTCTAAGTCGATTCTCAATCGTTTTCGGATCGCTTTCGAGCATCGGAATCGTCGTGAAGGGAGCGTCGATTCAACACCAAAAAAGTTGGATTTTTTCCCTAGGTAAGAATTCGACCCTTGCTGTTTTTGGGTGAGTTTTGAGGATCAAAACTCATATCTTTTTCATGGTTAATCGTCTAGGAGCGTGTGATCGAATCTAATCAAAGTTTGGATTTATCACATGATTTGATCTGCAGGAAAAAGATCAATTTGCTGCTGTTTTACTGAGCTTTTCTGTTGGTATTGCTTTGTTAAACAAGTAAGAAGCTCTTCCTACAATCTAATTATGGTATAGAGTAGTTAGATCAAGATTTAAGATGTCTTGGTGCAAGAAAGATGTATATTTTGATTGGTTAACGATCCCAGATGCTATGATATGCTTAGATATGCGTTTAGGCGTTTTTCGGTGTTATAGTTGCTGCTGTTTGTGTTAGAAACGGATTAGAAATCGAGTTTGAAGATTTTAGGGTTTTGGGAGAAACGCAGGTGGACGGGCGTCTGCATAGGCGGACGGGCGTCTGAAAGCTTAGAAACTCAAACGGACGTTTGCCTTAAGCGGACGGGCGTTTGAGGAGTGATTTTACATACTGGTTGTAGCGTTTTTAGGTGGACGGGCGTCCAGTTATAGTGGACGGACGTCCAGTCCCAGACGGACGTCCATAAGGTTGGACGGGCGTCCAGTAGGGTTTAAACGAGCGTTTATGGTTCTAGACGGGCGTTTGATCAGTTTACTTTGTTTTGTTGATTTTAATCGATTCATTTTAGTTCAGGCCTCAATGTTATGTTATTTATTGGATTGAGCTTTAAAACATGATGTATTAAGATTAATTAAAAAGGAAACAAGCTTCGATTGAACTTCCGATTCGTTCAGTTAAAACACCGAATGTACTCTTAAAGGGAGTTGAAGTTCGGATCCGTCGGAAGGGCATGAAAGGGCTTGTGCTTTGGTGAACTAGAGTTCATCAATGTCGTGTTTTTGCTAGGACTTGTCCGTGTCTAGCGGTCTAAGTACGAGAGTAGGAGATGTGAGGGAGCCTACTTGAAAACACTAGGAGTGGCTAGTTAATTCACATCAATACCTACATATGTGTAGTAAAAGATAAAGCATCATCTATTCTCGGTTAGACACTAATCCATATCGGCGATGTGATACGTTCATAGAAGGTGGACAACACTGCTGGCCTTAAATGGCTGAAGGGTAGTGGAGGAAATCCATCGGACGTATACGCATACCGGGGAGACCCCGGAGCTAATCGGTGCTAATCGCCGTTAGTTAGCAAGTATATCTTCAGGCTGATGAACGCCATGCGCAGTGTCCTTGAGTAGTGACGCAACAAAGATAAGTTAAGTAGAAACGTATAGTCATGACGTGTCGATGGGCATGGGATGAACCATAAATTGAGTCGGTCTCACTAAGATGATTAATTAATAATGAACCTTAATTAAATTGTAGCTTCTACTTCTTACTATGTACATTGTACTTACCTCAAATGCATGTTTATTTATGTGTTTGGGGGAGAGAAGACGAACAGGTTGGTGATGGTTTCGAGGAGGACTTCGATGATGACGTTTGAGGACGCCAGAGTTGAAGACCTTGTTTACTATTTATCATTTATTTCATTTATGCCTTAGACTTGGATTTTAATGGATTCTGTAGTTTACTTCTAGTACTTTTGGATTCGTTGGTTTCTTCTGAATGTAATAAGCATTACATTTTCTTTCTACCTTTAGTGATTCTTAATCTCTATTGTTTGGGAAAAATTACCCGAGTCTTTTGCTTCCGTTTGCTTTTATTTGATACGACGTAGTTAGGCTTACGTGTAATGTTATTTATTTAATGTTATGCGTGCCGAACGTTTCGGTTTCCGGATAAGGACTCGGTGTCCGGGAACGGGGCGTTACAGTTGGTATCAGAGAAAAGCGTCTTTTAGGCTTCTATTCTTTTAAGATAAGTTTCCTCTAGCTCTTTTAGTAACGTTCTGGTTTTCTTTGATCATCAGGATGGTGTTCACGAGAACTGGAGCCGGTGCAGAATCGTCAGGAGTTCGACGGGAGAGTCCAATACCAGTCGTGGGAGGAGGTATTGTGAGGTCGAGTCATCCACCTCAGCGGAGTTTGTCACCACCTCCACATACAGCAACCCCTTCACCGGATTCTCAGCGGAATTCGCCACTACGACCTCAGCAACCCCCGCAGTGGCATGTGGGAAGTTCGGTTCCATTTTCTCTGGTCAGTGAAGTTCCAGTAAGTTCGATACCACCGCCAGTGAGCTACCCTCCGCAGCCGCAAATCTTTTACCCTCCACCGGTGAGCCACACCTCACCGGCAACAACGGATCCCCTATCCACCTCCCGGTAGGTCCTACTCCACGACCTACGGCACCACCGTCACCCCGCCCGACTTTCGGCAAGGTTTTGGCTACCCACCCTACGGTTTCCGAACCCCGCATCACCAAGCAAGTGCCGTATGCGTACCCTCCGGTTTACCCGCGAACCACCGGTTAGACCGGTTTTCGAGCAAGCACCACCGCTGTTGGGCGGTATACTAGGTTGAGAAGGAACAAGGTCCAGGATTTCTTTGGAAATGTTGAGCACTCGAAGGCCGAGGATTGGATAAGAAGTTTTGAGAAGGCATGTAGGAATATACATGTCCCCGAGACCGAGATGGCACGGTTGGCGCCGGTTTTCTTTTAGCGCAATTGAAGCTTGGATTGATGCGATACGAGTAGTAATGGTAAGGTGACGATTGGGAAGGTTTCAAGACCATGTTTTACAATGAGTACTTCCCGGCTACGGTGCGAGCGGACATGGCAAGCCGCTTCTTAAAGCATAAGCGAGGGTTTAACTATGACGGTTTCACGGTACACCAACAAGTTTAACGAGTTGGGAAGATTCTACCCCGAGCTAATGAAGGTAGAGGAGAGGAAGATGGCCCTATACAAGGAAGGGTTAGCATATCATATACAGTCTGGCATGCTAGGTTTCACGGCTAAGAACATGGCGGAGTTGTTGAATAAAGCTTTGGAAGTTGAGACCTTCAGGAAGAAGGCCACCGTGATTGTTGGGAATAAGAGGAGATTTGGAACGAGCCAGGGTAATAACCGAGGAGCACCACATCAGAGTTTCAAGAAGACCACGGCCCTTGCAGCAAGTAAACCACCTACCGGAGCACCCATTTGCCCTAAGTGCAACAGGAATCACTCAGGTGAGTGCCGAGTTCATACAAACGGGTGCTATCTTTGTGGAGAAACGGGACACTTTGCTAAGAACTGTCCGACTAAGGGTCCAACGGGTAACCAGAAGCAAGGAAGTGGTAGAAGCGGCCCAAGTCGCCCAGTTCGTGTTTTTGCAGCTGATGCTAGAGAGGCGGAACCTGAGGATGACGTTATATCAGGTACTTGTTGTTAATTTGTTCTTTTAAGTTATGTTTATAGCATGTTTATTCATGTTGTGACTGTAGTTAATTGAATAAATATGCATCGTAGGTACGATAATGTTAAATAATCTTATGGTCAGAGCTTTGTTCGATACGGGAGCGTCTAATACTTTCGTGTCGACCAGAGTAGCTAAGAAGTTGAATCTACCTTTGGAACCTTTAAGAAATACCTTAGAGATAACAACACCATTAGGGAAAGTTACTAAGGTAACCAAGTTGATGCCTCAAGTGGAAGTCCAAGTTGGATCTTATCGATGCAAAAGCGACTTCACAGTTTTAGACTTTTCGGATTTTGATGTGATCCTTGGAATAGATTGGCTATCCGAGAACTTCGTCCATCTAGATTGCCGAGGAAAGAAAGTGATCTTTAAGGTACCTGGGAAATCTGATAAGGCCTATCAGGGAAATGTTTATAAGCCCAGTAAGAAGCGTCACCCTATAATTTCAGCGGTTAAGGCTATAAGAGCTTGTCAGAAAGGTTGTGAAGGCTACTTGTTATACGCAGTGGATGTGGAACAAGTGAAGCCCAAGTTAGAGGAAACCCCTGTAGTCAAGGAATATCCTGAAGTGTTTCCGGAAGAGTTACCGGGGAACATGCCGGATAGAGAGATCGAATTTGAGATTAAGTTGATACCAGGAGCGACACCAGTTGCCAAGGCACCTTATAGAATGGCGCCGGCTGAGTTGAAAGAGTTGAAAGCTCGGCTTAAGGACATGCTCGAGAGGAATATAATTCAGCCTATTACTTCACCTTGGGAGCCCCGGTGTTGTTTGTCAAGAAGAAAGACGGTAGCATGAGGATGTGCATAGACTACAGAGCGTTGAATAACCTCACCATTAAGAATAAATATCCTCTGCCAAGAATTGATGATTTGTTTAATCAATTGCAAGGAAGGAGTGTGTTTTCTAAGATTGATCTTAGGTCAGGATATCACCAGTTGAAGATCAAGGTAGCAGATATACCGAAGACGGCTTTCAGTACGAGATATGGACATTATGAGTTCTTAGTCATGCCTTTTGGACTCACTAATGCTCCATCTGCATTTATGGACTTAATGCAGCGTGTTTTCATGCCATACTTGGATAAGTTTGTGATAGTATTCATAGACGATATCCTAGTATACTCCAAGGATGAGAAAGAACATGAAGAACACTTAAGGATTGTGTTGGAGACTCTGAAGAAGAATCAGTTGTATGCTAAGTTTTCCAAGTGTGACTTTTGGTTGAATCAAGTGAGTTTCTTGGGTCATGTCATTTCTGGAGATGGCATTAAGGTTGATCCGGCAAAGGTTGAGGCAGTTGAGAAGTGGTCCAGACCGACTACAGTTTCAGAGGTTAGAAGTTTCCTTGGTTTGGCTGGCTATTATAGGAAGTTTGTTCAAGACTTCTCAAGGATAGCTACACCACTTACCCGGCTCACTCAGAAGAATGTGAAGTTTGAGTGGACCAGTGAGTGTGAAGAGGCTTTTCAGACGTTGAAGGAAAGGTTGACTACAGCCCCAGTTTTGGCGAGTTCCGGAGATCTTTGATAATTATGACGTTTACACGGATGCTTCGGGACAAGGTTTAGGTTGTGTGTTGATGCAGGGAGGGAAGGTAATTTCTTATGCATCCCGACGGTTGAAGGTGCATGAGAAGAATTACCCAACCCACGACTTGGAGTTAGCGAAAGGTTGTGTTTGCCTTGAAGACTTGGAGGCACTACTTATACGGAGTTAAGGCGAGGATCTTCACCGATCACAAGAGCTTGAAGTACTTCTTTACCCAAGAAAATCTGAATATGAGACAAAGGAGATGGCTAGAGTTCGTAAAGGATTATGATTTGGAGATACAGTACCATCCGGGTAAAGCGAATGTGGCAGCGGATGCTTTGAGCAGAAAACCAGTATTTGCGGTTTCAAGTGTTGAAGTTGTGGCAGAAAGGCTAGACGGGCTGCAAATCCGAAGTTTTGATCAGATTGAAGACCGGCAGTTTGTGGCACCGTTGATAGCAAGGTCTGAGTTGATGGATGATATTCGGGAAAAGCAAGATGAAGATCCAGTTTTAGTTGATTTGAAGCGAGTTGCAAGAGAAAAGCCTACGGTGGGATATGTGCTAGACAAGAACGGAAACCTTTGGTACCAGGATCGCCTGTGTGTGCCTAATGTTGGTGATTTGAGGCAAAGAGTTATGGAAGAGGCACATAGGATTGCATTTGCGGTTCATCCAGGATCCACTAAAATGTACAGAGACTTAAAGGAAAAGTTTTGGTGGCCCTCGATGAAACTGGAGATAGCCAAGTTCGTTGCAGAATGTGACACTTGTCAAAAGGTGAAGGCTGAGCATAGAAAACCAGGAGGAATGCTTAAACCATTGGAAATCCCCGAATGGAAATGGGATAAGATCACAATGGATTTCATCACCGGTTTACCGAGGACAAGAGGCGGTCATGATGCGATTTGGGTGGTTGTGGATAGATTGACTAAATCCGCTCATTTCTTACCGTATAAGGTTGATATGCCCTTGAAGAAGATGACGACACTATACTTGGATAATATAGTGAAGTTACACGGAGTACCTATATCGATAGTATCGGACCGTGATTCGAGGTTCGTCAGTCGGTTTTGAAAAGTTTGCAAGCAGCTTTCGGAACAAAGTTGGATTTGAGTACGGCCTTTCATCCTCAGACAGATGGACAATCTGAGAGAACTATCCAAACACTTGAAGATATGTTGAGAGCTTGTGTTTTGGAGGTAGGCGGATCATGGGATGATTACCTACCGGTAGCGGAGTTTGCCTATAACAATAGTTATCATGCAAGTATAGGTATGCCACCGTTTGAAGCGTTGTATGGAAGAAGATGTAGAACGCCGCTGTTTTGGGATGAAGTCGGAGAAAGACAAATCACCGGGCCGGAATTGGTTGAGCAAGCTAAGGAAAGAGTTCAGTTGGTTAAGAAGAATCTGAAGGCGGCTCAAGATAGACAGAAGAGTTGGGCAGATGTTAGAAGAAGGCCTTTAGAGTTCGAAGTTGGTGAAAGAGTTTATCTACGAGCGTCACCAATGAAGGGAGTGAAACGTTTTGGACAAAAGGGAAAGCTAAGCCCAAGGTATGTTGGACCTTTTGAGATTTTGGAAAGAATTGGACCGTTGGCTTACAAGCTTAAGTTGCCAGAATCCATGTCAAGAGTCCACAACGTGTTTCATGTCTCGATGTTGAAGAAGTGTTTGACCAAGACGGATGTTGAGGCTACTGTTGATACGGAGATTCTTCAAGATAATCTAGCATATGATGAGACACCGATCAGGATTTTGGACAGGAAAGAAAAGATGATTAAGAGACGGTTGATTCCTTTGGTCCTGGTGCAATGGAGCAATCATTCACCGGAAGAAGCTACGTGGGAAGTCGAGGATGATATGATCAGCGAGTTCCCAGATTTTATGGACTTACCAGGTATGTTCTAAGTTTCGAGGACGAAACTCCTTTAAGGGGGGAAGAATGTAATATTCCGATTTTCGGGAAAGGGCATACGTGTCTTTTTGCGAAAACGAAATGTTGGGTTCGGTTCCTTTATTTGGAGTTTAAATAATTGGATATTTATATATATAATTTTAAGGTAATTATGTATATAATAAAAGAGATTTTTCGATTTTATAATAGGAAAAGGGATTTATTTGGGATTAACTACTTAAGGGATCTATTATACACATTAATCCCTTAACCTAAAAAAAACAAAAAGAGCAGCCGCATGCTCTTCTTCTCTGCGTGTGCAAGCAAATTTTGGGCTGAAGGATTTTCATCGGTTCTAAGTCGATTATCAATCGTTTTCAGATCAGTTTCGAGCATCGGAATCGTCGTGAAGGGAGCGTCGATTCAACACCAAAAAAGTTGGATTTTTTCCCTAGGTAAGAATTCGACCCTTGCTGTTTTTGGGTGAGTTTTGAGGATCAAAACTCATATCTTTTTAATGGTTAATCGTCTAGGAGCGTGTGATCGAATCTAATCAAAGTTTGGATTTATCACATGATTTGATCTGCAGGAAAAAGATCAATTTGCTGCTGTTTTACTGAGCTTTTGCTGTTGGTATTGCTGTTAAACAAGTAAGAAGCTCTTCCTACAATCTAATTATGGTAGAGAGTAGTTAGATCAAGATTTAAGATGTCTTGGTGCAAGAAAGATGTATATTTTGATTGGTTAACGATCCCAGATGCTATGATATGCTTAGATATGCGTTTAGGCGTTTTTCGGTGTTATAGTTGCTTTCGTTTTTGTGTTAGAAACGCATTAGAAATCGAGTTTGAAGATTTTAGGGTTTTGGGAGAAACGCAGGTGGACGGGCGTCTGCATAGGCGGACGGGCGTCTGAAAGCTTAGAAACTCAAACGGACGTTTGCCTTAAGCGGACGGGCGTTTGAGGAGTGATTTTACATACTGGTTGTAGCGTTTTTAGGTGGACGGGCATCCAGTTATAGTGGACGGACGTCCAGTCCCAGACGGACGTCCAGTCCCAGACGGACGTCCATAAGGTTGGACGGGCGTCCAGTAGGGTTTAAACGAGCGTTTATGGTTCTAGACGGGCGTTTGATCAGTTTACTTTGTTTTGTTGATTTTAATCGATTCATTTTAGTTCAGGCCTCAATGTTATGTTATTTATTGGATTGAGCTTTAAAACATGATGTATTAAGATTAATTAAAAAGGAAACAAGCTTCGATTGAACTTCCGATTCGTTCAGTTAAAACACCGAATGTACTCTTAAAGGGAGTTGAAGTTCGGATCCGTCGGAAGGGCATGAAAGGGCTTGTGCTTTGGTGAACTAGAGTTCATCAATGTCGTGTTTTTGCTAGGACTTGTCCGTGTCTAGCGGTCTAAGTACGAGAGTAGGAGATGTGAGGGAGCCTACTTGAAAACACTAGGAGTGGCTAGTTAATTCACATCAATACCTACATATGTGTAGTAAAAGATAAAGCATCATCTATTCTCGGTTAGACACTAATCCATATCGGCGATGTGATACGTTCATAGAAGGTGGACAACACTCGCCGGCCTTAAATGGTCAAGGGTAGTGGAGGAAATCCATCGGACGTATACGCATACCGGGGAGACCCCGGAGCTAATCGGTGCTAATCACCGTTAGTTAGCAAGTATATCTTCAGGCTGATGAACGCCATGCGCAGTGTCCTTGAGTAGTGACGCAACAAAGATAAGTTAAGTAGAAACGTATAGTCATGACGTGTCGATGGGCATGGGATGAACCATAAATTGAGTCGGTCTCACTAAGATGATTAATTAATAATGAACCTTAATTAAATTGTAGCTTCTACTTCTTACTATGTACATTGTACTTACCTCAAATGCATGTTTATTTATGTGTTTGGGGGAGAGAAGACGAACAGTTGGTGATGGTTTCGAGGAGGACTTCGATGATGACGTTTGAGGACGCCGAGTTGTTGAAGACCTTGTTTACTATTTATCATTTATTTCATTTATGCCTTAGACTTGGATTTTAATGGATTCTGTAGTTTACTTCTAGTACTTTTGGATTCGTTGGTTTCTTCTGAATGTAATAAGCATTACATTTTCTTTCTACCTTTAGTGATTCTTAATCTCTATTGTTTGGGAAAAATTACCCGAGTCTTTTGCTTCCGTTTGCTTTTATTTGATACGACGTAGTGAGGCTTACGTGTAATGTTATTTATTTAATGTTATGCGTGCCGAACGTTTCGGTTTCCGGATAAGGACTCGGTGTCCGGGAACGGGGCGTTACAATAATCTCTACTTATGATTGTGAAAAAGTTTTGGCCTTTTCGAACCAAGCCCAGATGGCTACAAGCATGAAGGAGTCCACTGAAAGTAACATCGTTAGGTTTCATTCGTTTCTATCAAATCTGCTTCTTTTGTTGTACTCGTGTGGCCTCCGTCCGAGGTCAAGTGCACCTAATTAGCTTTCGAACCTAGTTTTTCCAAATCCATGAAAATTTGTCGCCTCAAGATTAGTGGGAGAAAAACAACTTGGACTAGAATGGCTAAAATTTGATTCATCTCGTTTAGTATAATCTTCAAGCTTTCCAAGCCAATTTCTCATTTAATCGTAAACAAACCTTCGATAGAAATCCGAATGCATTGCGTCCAGTGATAATCAGTGTTCTAAAAATCGCAAAAAGCATTCGCCTAGGCGCCGCCTAGGCTCTGGGCGCACCCCAAGCATCTCGAATACACCCTAGGCAACATCTACTGGGCGATTGTGTGTTCTAGGCAACATCTACTGGGCGATTTTTTATTTTTGTTCCTTGACATATATATAAAATATAATACAAAAAAACATAATAACAAAAAAACACTTCTAAGCAACAAAAAAAAAAAAAGAAAAAAAGAACCAGCCCCCTTTTTTCTTCAGCCGCTTCCCCCTCCCTTCTTCTTCTTCTTCATCGATATCCCCTCCCCCTCCACCCGTTCACGCCGCCGGCAAAGGTGTTCACCGCCGACCTCCACCGGCCCATCACAGCCCGTCCGAAGTCTCACCGCCGCCGGAGGTGAGTGGTTGTCTCTCTTTTTTTTTTTCTTTTTTTTTTGTATTTTAATCCAAATGTTGAATCAATTTGTTTACTTATTTTTTATTTGGTATTTACTTGTGTTAATCAATTCCTAATGGGTAGTAAATAATGAGTAATGAATGATTCTAGACTAACAAATTAAGAAAATTAGTAAACAATTGAGTATTTACAATTAGTAGAGTTTTTTTATTTCTTATTTGAATCATTTGATTTTGACATTTTGTTGATTTGTTCAAGACTTCAAGTCTTCCAGAAATGAAAGTTGATTAATTTCATAATTTGTATGCATTTTTTATTTATTTAATTTGTTTATAACTTAGACTACTTAGTTCATAAGCTAACTAGCTAAGTAGTAAGTAAGTAGTAACTAGTTCTGTTTGATTTTTTTGTTTGACTTCTTTTTAGATAAACAATGGCTCAAGAACGAGGAGGGAATGCAAATGTTGTTTCGTCTAATGCTTCTTCTTCATTCCCATTGAAGAAACAAAGTGACGATATTGGATGGGAGTTTGAAGTGTTGTATGAACCAAACAATAATGATAAGTGGAAATGTTAAAATGCGGCAATAAATATAGTGGAGGAGCTTATCGAATTAAGGAACACGTTTCCGGATACCATCCCGGAAAAAAGAAGAACGTTAAAGCTTGTCTTATGGCGTCCGAGGAAGACAAGAGACGTTGTAAAGAAGCACTTGTTTCAAAAGTAACGAAGAAGCAAACCGAGAATGAAGAACGTGTGAAAAGTCAAGGAAAGAAGTTGATATTAATAAAGAGTTGGAGGAAATCGAATTCATTGAAAGTGGAGGAAGCAACAAAAGACCGAGGCCTCTTGGACCCATGGATAGATATGCCTCACAAATCAACCCGGAATCCGTCTCGGATGACACTTTTCCTATGAGAACAAGGCAACAAAACATTAATGATGCACTTTGTTAGGTGTGATGCCCGAAAGACAATTTTGTAATTGTTTTATTTAATAAATGAAATGATATTATTATTCATATTTATTATTCTCATAATCACCGATGTGACAATAGTATTTACACTACAGAAAACCCTAAGTATATCGTTTATGTAATCACTTAACTCAGTGTATGGTATATACACGGGAGGATTGAGTTAGTGAAGATGTACTTAAAATACAATTAGCCCGTAGTGAAGTTAATCGAGAGTATCGGGTCTCTCCTTTAACGTGCTATTAATGCGCCCGAACACAATAGGTGTGATTGTCTTATCCGGACTTTCGGTTAAGAGAACCTAATGGGGCATTTATATATGATAGATATATCATATAGGGGTGGACCGATTTGATTAGAGTTCACGATATAATTCCGTAATCGAGAAGTCTTATCGAATCAATGGATGATCATATTTATGGATATATCTTAATCCGAGGTGATCACGATCAACCGCTTGAATCGGTATGAAGTTTGACTTGACGGTTAAGGATTACACCGAGTCGTGGTCCGAATTACCCCATCTTGGCATTGTCTTGGATTGAGTGAGTAGTCGTGTTATCACGGATACGGAATCCATTCCTTCCATTTATGGAAGTAGATAGACGCAGTTCCCTTATTTGTTAATCCTAGAAACGATCGATCGCGCGAGTTCATATTACAGCGATTGATCACCGGTGAGTTGTATGAATTAATTGATCACTAGGGGGTTAATGGTAAATAAGGATAAGAGGTTCTAAAAAGGGTTAACGGTAGCTTCCCGATTTAGAATGAACGATCTATGGAGGATTAATCCATATGTAATGATTATATCAATGGACGCTTATTATTATTATCGTGACGAGATAAATATAATCGATAATCGGAGGAGTGCGATCTCGGGATTATGGTGGCATATTCCCGTGATTGATTTATCGAATATAATTATTCTATAATTATTTATTTGATTTATCGGAGCCGGCGATTATTAGTCCATGGTCCCCGACGTGCCTCCTAATATAGCATAGCTATTCTCGGACGTCGAATCCTAATAATATTAATTTAGTTCTTGTTGGACTTTATTAAAACGATATGTGAATTAATTGTTTAGTGGACTATTAAATTAGTTGGGCTAAATAATTAAATACACGGAAAAGACATTTTTCGTGGACTCGGCCCGAATTGGTGTGTTGACCATTTTTGACCTAATTGGTCAAAAAGGATGGAAATATGCGTGACCTAATTTTTAGTAAAAAGGTGCGCATATATTTTGTGTGTTATTATTAGGAAATTTGTTTTCCTAAAATTGATTAATAAGACATATGCATAAAATATTTATTGGATAAATATTTATGGAAAGAAATAAAGATAAATATTATCCTAGATTTGTTCTAGAATATTATGGGATTATCTTTTATTTAATGGGATTATTATAATTGATTTTGTATTAATTATAAAATCCTTGGAGGCTAAGTTTTACTTTCTCTATATAAAGAGAGTTCTCCCAAGCCTTAACACACATGTAATTTTCGACTTCTACCTCTTAGAGAGGAGAAGGAAAATTTCGGCCAAGGGAGTCAAGGGGAAAATCTTGGAGATTTTTCCGGGTAGCATATCGGAAGGGTTCGAGTCGAGAATTTCCTTCCACCGGGAGTTGCTTGGATCACACGTACGGAAGATCGTGGTGCTCTTCACGCTTTCCTTTGTTCATCCTATTGCGGTTCTTCAACTTGGATTTTGAGATCCAAGAGGTATGTTCTACAACCCCTTGTAGATATAGATCTAGTTATTTTATTACGTGTAGTTTATAGATCTAGATCCATAAATCGCTTCCGCTGCGGATGGTATTACTAACAGTGGTATCAGTCGCCAAGGGGATCTATATTTATACGTATAAAATATTAGATCTAGGAGTGGTAAAACATGTAGATTCTTTGTCCCAATTTTTTTGGGGGCCGATGCATATGTTTAATTTTTATGCTTATGAATGTCGTGGTTGAAGAGATGGATTGGGGTTGGCTAGATACTTTGTTTACCCGTTAGATCTATTGTAAACTCATATAAACGATGAAAATTCGTCCATATGAGTATAGGAAATTATGTAATTCTTTTTTATTGCAATTTTAATTTCCAGAAAATAGATCTGTTTAGTAGCTGTTTAGTTATTTCGCGTTTCCCGTTGATCGAACCGTTGAAACGAAGATCCCTCCGGTCAGAATCAATATTAGAAGATGATGATCAACTCCACAAATGTTGGCGTCGATCAGAGTCCGTTTCGATATCCGTTTGATGCTGCGAAGAGGCTGCTGTAACAGAAAAACGCAGGATTCACAGAAACACTATCTGTGACTTCCTCGATTTTCTGGGAGAGTTTGGACCGTTGAAACGCAAATCCGACCGTTCAGATTGATCAACTTGGAGTTTCGGACGTAGCATAAAAATTTCAGGTCGATCGGGATTCATCTCGATTCCCGATCTGCCTCAGGAAGTCCTTGATGCAGTGCAGTCAAAGTCAGATTCAGCAGCAAGTTTGGAGGTTTATTGGAGAAAATTGGTAAGTCAAAGCACCGATCCAACCGTCCATATTGAAGTTCAAGGAGTGAAGATAAGATCTGGAAAGTTTCGTCCCGATCCGAGTTCGTTTGGTTTCGCGATCATCGAAGAGTTCGTACAGCTGCAGATTTAGTTAGAAAGTAGTAAACCCTAGTTAGGGTTTTGGTTTTTATTTTCTAATAGATTAGATACGGGGGTGCCAACGATCCATCTCGGTGTTTAAATTTTCCGCATTTATTTTTTATGTGTTTGATCATAAAATAGATATAAAACCGGAATTGCCATGACATGCATCATATCATAAATCCACTCCATGCATACATGTAGAATTTTAATTTTGGTAATTAAAATAGGCATGTATACAAACTCGTGTAATTAGTTGAAATTTAATTAATACGTGGTAATTAATTAATTTAGTAACTAATTAAAGATCCGAGGACGGGTTATGAAATCGTTAAGCCTTTCGGTGTGTGTTCTCGGTGAACCGCCTTAAAGCACAAACGAGATCACGTTTTCGATTCGTAGTGTCTACGAGATTGAATGATGGTAAAAGAACAATAAATCTTGGATAAAAACGGTTCGCTTTTAGGTTGGGTGGTCAACTGAGCTTTGCTCAAACGACTTAACCCTCCTAGTGTGATGTATGCACGGGGGTCCGGCAAGACTAAGCCAAACCGAGAGCGGAGGGGTGATTCCTTCTAATCTCAATAGGGCTCTCTTGACCCGATTTCGTCCGACTGTCACATATGTTCCAACGAATAGGACGGGTAGGCTTGCCTACGTTACCGACACCATTCGGAATCCTTGATTTGATGTGCTTTTATGTTAACATCAAAAAGACGTGGTTAGTTAACCCACCACCACTTCCAAAATATTGAGCGGGAGCGGGGGAGGCGACGACCAACCCCACGGCCTCTACTATAGATACAAGTAAGTGAGAGAAGGGTGACGCCTCGAGGCGCTTTGATTTCGTCCCCCAAGGATGGTGTTCGCCCCTATCAACATTCATGGCTTGGTCTCCGAAAGGATAGGATTTACGGGTACTCGTCGGGTCACCGACCTATCCTAAGACGGCACACTCGGGGCGTACCTAAGAGGTCCGATATAGTAGGTCACACTCATCATGGGTATTTTTTGATAATATCTAGGCTAAAAAAGGAAGGTAGTCAATGAATAAAGGGATGTTCGATTCTCGTGGGATGTTCGATTCTCACAAGTTATTCATTGATGAGATTGTCTCGATTTAACCGTCATCTCTTTGACCTACCCTAAGGCGGCACTGAGATGCGAGGTTAAAACATTGGAATGGTAGAGTAGACTTATTTTTTAGTTTACAATTCCTAAAATAAAATAATATAGTAGTGTTAAACTTGAATTAATTTATGTCATTTTATTTACGACATTATCCCTTACTAAATTGCTTAAAATTTATAATTGACTAGTATTGACTTCGTTAAAAAGTGGAAAGTAACTAGGACGTTGAACTAGTTAATCGATAATGCAATTAATTTTCGGAAGAGATAGTTTTCTCTTAAGCCTTTTTAAAACCAGAGTGACATATAGGTATGTCACTAGTGTCATTCGTGTCAAACGGAAGACAAACTTAGTTTGAACAAAGGTGATTTCGGACTTTGAAATTCTTCTAGTGAATTTTAAGTGTGTAGGAAATACACGTGCAATTTTCTAATTGAAAAATCGGAAAATCATGAAGTGTTACTAGTTGGACGATATTTGGAATCGATGAACTAGTGGGAGCTTTATGATTTGTTGTTTTTCTAGAACATTAGAAAAGTATAATCGACTACACACGTAACCGTTCTAATTGAAAAACCGGAAAGTCATGAAATGTTGCTAGTTAGACGATATTTGGAATCGATGAACTAGTGGGAGTTTTATGGTTTGTATTTTTACGGAAACATTAGAGCGTGTAAGTGTTTACACGAGAGATTTTCAAATTGAAAAATTGGAAAATCATAAAATAAAGCATTCTTTGGTTAGACGGTATTTGGAACCGATAAACTAGTGGGAGCTTTAATGTTATGATTTGTTATTTTTCTAGTATATTAGAAAATCCGAGAAGTCCCGACAAGTAACACTCGAAATAGACATCCCACGGTTCGAGAGTAGTGTCTACTCACACGAACTGCCAGTTCAAAACTGTTTCCATTTACGGAAAGTCAAGAATGGGAGAGTATGTCTAAGAGTGTTAGTCATCTAAAACTGAGTTGATTTTAAGGCTAAACCGAAAATTAATTAACTGAAAATCATAGGATAAGGATAGTGATTTCGGATCACCAACCTATGAATCCTTGGCGATTTTCTTGAGCTAAGTTCTTTGGAAGAACAAGGCAGCAGTGCATTTAACGATTAAAAGAGTAAACAACGGGCAGTTAATTTTAGCTAGAATAGTGGGAGTGATATGAGGAAATGAATCTCGGATTCAATCCTTGGATATCGCGAAGATTTATTTTTTTGTTGTTTAAGATTCGTTGGAACGAATGGATTTACCTTCTAGTCGATAATTTGTTTGTCGTATAGAAAGTGAATATACCATTTGTAGTACGAATCCAAGACTCGGACTTTTGTTTGATAAAGTCAAAACCACTTACAACGGTGAAATATGTATATAAAACACATCTTAAGAACTATTAAAAGCAATTGGTTTCTATATTTAGATAAACGATTCTTCATATTCCATAGTTAGTGCATAGTCCACTAAAAGACAAGACACGAAGAGCGGCTCAAGGTGATTCCTTTCTCCCAGTCTGGTTATATTGTCTCAAAGGTTCAATGACTAAGTTTCCTTTCAATTTGGAAAGGATAATGGTTATAAAGAAGTAACATTTCTTGTTCATGACGACCTTCGGGGTCTGATGAAAGAAACAAGCTAGTAGGAGCTTCTGAGTAGTGACTTCTTGTCTGATAACTATTCAAAAACTCCGGTAAGTTTATCCAAAATATTTTGAGGTTTCTCTGTTTTCAACAGAGATAGAGTATTCTATACTCGGAATAGGCCATTCATAGTCCTCGAGGCGATGCTCGGCTGCCTCGTTGTGACATGTTCTCACTAAGTGAGAAACCGTAAAATTGCCTTATATATGTTTTTAGATGCGCTATAATACACCTTGCTTAACTCAATAAAGATATTGGAAGCGAAATAACGGTTTACGTTGAAATGTAAGACCGAGAAGTCTACCTAGAATATGCTTTGGAATTTACGGATAAGGTGTGGATTCGGTTCACCCCACTTCCATAAATATAAGCATTTAGCACACGGTGCTTGAAGGTAGGTACGGAAATTTCGCGACCACGTTCGGTCGGTGACCAATCGTTCTATATCTTGTAGCATTGAGAAAAAGGTTTGTTATAAGATTCTTGAAATCGGGAAGGGACGGTTATCTTGTTGCGTCCTTTACGATAGAGTCTATGAACGGTAAAACCTTAAACCTTGAAGTACGTTTACTCAAGGTAGTTACTAACGATTAAAATCGGACCACATCCAACATCGGTTGTTGGTGATAACACTAAATACTACTAAACTAGATCGAAATTTCGATCCACCAAGAATGTAGTGGGAGTATGGTTTACCCATTACCCATTACGGGTTCGGCGGACTTTGTAGTCGAGGATCGATTGATGACCTATGGCTCTTTTGTGAGCGGTATAGGATTCGATAATAGAGGTTGGTTTAATAGCCATAACCACTGTGAATGGAGTTCGGTACTCCAATTCGTTCATACTCTTGTAGAACCACCGAGCGTCTCGGGCCCGGTGGGAGTAATTGGATCTACACGGAAAAGAGTAGAATGAGTTCGGTATTGCATGATTTCGTTCAAAAGCGGAAAATAGGGGTGATTCCCGAGACTTTTCTTGCCAAACAAACGGAGTACGGATTCATTCGAAACGAAGGGTATTGACTTATGAACTTATGACGGGATGATTGTTAAGGCTTATGTCCTTTGTGGATAAGAAGAAAACCTCTTGGTCATTAGAAGTCACTGTTTCTAAGAACATGTGGATTTGACCGACATATTGATAAGTCTTTTTGTAGGCTTTGGATATCAATTTTAGTACGGTAGTGAATATATAAATATATATTAGTGTTTGTGAAGGATAACAACTTTGCACCGAGTTGGAATCAACATGGGTGTGTTGTACGAAGTCGAGAATACGACGATACCACATTTCTACAATAGAGATTTGGACAACATTCTTAAGAGTTTGACTCGGTCGAATTCATTAGAATCGATCCTTTGGTTTCCCATCCATCTTATTGGTTAAGATGATGCATCTGTGTATGCAACATTCAACGAGGAAGTTCTACCCTATGCCTCAGGAATGACTCTCTAAATCTTCGGATCAAGAGAAATGGGATAGATTCTCTTTCTAGTAAGAGATGGTCAGGTTATTGAACGTCAACTTTGATCGAATCTTAGATTCGGCGGTTAACATAGCAAGTTTAGTATGTCCTTTAGTATCTTGAGAGAACGAGGAATAATATGCGGACATATTCATGTGTGAACTTGGATATGTGTGATACAACGATTTTGACTTTAAGTCGGATTGAGGATGATCGTTAAGTCGATCTCGGGCTCGGTGTTTACTCGGTACCACATGATTTGATGGACCGGTAACGTTTCGATTCTACGGATCGTCTCGAGCCGACAACACGACTAATCATTAAGACCCGCTGACATTTAGATGTAGGTGCTCCCCGAGTCAACGACCTATCCTACGACGGCATACTCGGAGTGTACTTTGGAATACGAAATGGTTATGATATGCTTAGTGGGTACTAGAATACGGGATGAGTCTCCATTGCTTTAGAGCAAGTGGGAGATGTAGTTTGTTGTATTTTAAATAATAGGGTGTGCTCTAAAACAATTAATCACATGCTTTCGTGCAAGTGGGAGATTGTTAGGTGTGATGCCCGAAAGACAATTTTGTAATTGTTTTATTTAATAAATGAAATGATATTATTATTCATATTTATTATTCTCGTAATCACCGATGTGACAATAGTATTTACACTACGAGAAAACCCTAAGTATATCGTTTATGTAATCACTTAACTCGGTGTATGGTATATACACGGGAGGATTGAGTTAGTGAAGATGTACTTAAAATACAATTAGCCCGTAGTGAAGTTAATCGAGAGTATCGGGTCTCTCCTTTAACGTGCTATTAATGCGCCCGAAACACAATAGGTGTGATTGTCTTATCCGGACTTTCGGTTAAGAGAACCTAATGGGGCATTTATATATGATAGATATATCATATAGGGGTGGACCGATTTGATTAGAGTTCACGATATAATTCCGTAATCGAGAAGTCTTATCGAATCAATGGATGATCATATTTATGGATATATCTTAATCTGAGGTGATCACGATCAAGCTTTGCTTGAATCGGTATGAAGTTTGACTTGACGGTTAAGGATTACACCGAGTCCGTAGTCCGAATTACCCCGTCTTGGCATTGTCTTGGATTGAGTGAGTAGTACGTGTTATCACGGATACGGAATCCATTCCTTCCATTTATGGAAGTAGATAGACGATTCCACTTATTTGTTAATCCTAGAAACGATCGATCGCGCGAGTTCATATTACAGCGATTGATCACCGGTGAGTTGTATGAATTAATTGATCACTAGGGGGTTAATGGTAAATAAGGATAAGAGGTTCTAAAAAGGGTTAACGGTAGCTTCCCGATTTAGAATGAACGATCTATGGAGGATTAATCCATATGTAATGATTATATCAATGGACGCTTATTATTATTATCGTGACGAGATAAATATAATCGATAATCGGAGGAGTGCGATCTCGGGATTATGGTGGCATATTCCCGTGATTGATTTATCGAATATAATTATTCTATAATTATTTATTTGATTTATCGGAGCCGGCGATTATTAGTCCATGGTCCCCGACGTGCCTCCTAATATAGCATAGCTATTCTCGGACGTCGAATCCTAATAATATTAATTTAGTTCTTGTTGGACTTTATTAAAACGATATGTGAATTAATTGTTTAGTGGACTATTAAATTAGTTGGGCTAAATAATTAAATACACGGAAAAGACATTTTTCGTGGACTCGGCCCCCGAATTGGTGTGTTGACCATTTTTGACCTAATTGGTCAAAAAGGATGGAAATATGCGTGACCTAATTTTTAGTAAAAAGGTGCGCATATATTTTGTGTGTTATTATTAGGAAATTTGTTTTCCTAAAATTGATTAATAAGACATGTGCATAAAATATTTATTGGATAAATATTTATGGAAAGAAATAAAGATAAATATTATCCTAGATTTGTTCTAGAATATTATGGGATTATCTTTTATTTAATGGGATTATTATAATTGATTTTGTATTAATTATAAAATCCTTGGAGGCTAAGTTTTACTCTCCTATATAAAGAGAGTTCTCCCAAGCCTTAACACACATGTAATTTTCGACTTCTACCTCTTAGAGAGGAGAAGGAAAATTTCGGCCAAGGGAGTCAAGGGGAAAATCTTGGAGATTTTTCCGGGTAGCATATCGGAAGGGTTCGAGTCGAGAATTTCCTTCCACCGGGAGTTGCTTGGATCACACGTACGGAAGATCGTGGTGCTCTTCACGCTTTCCTTTGTTCATCCTATTGCGGTTCTTCAACTTGGATTTTGAGATCCAAGAGGTATGTTCTACAACCCCCTTGTAGATATAGATCTAGTTATTTTATTACGTGTAGTTTATAGATCTAGATCCATAAATCGCTTCCGCTGCGGATGGTATTACTAACACACTAAAATGGTTGTTCAATCATGACCGATGCTTGGAGTGTTAGAAAGAGAAGAAGCATCATGAATTTGTGTGTGAATTCAAGAATTGGGACGGCTTTCCTTTATTCAAAAGAGGCTTCCGGTGATGCACATACCGCTGAATACATATTTGATTATATGAATGAATGTTGAAAGCATTGGAGAAAACAATGTGGTCCAAGTGGTGACCGACAATGCTTCAAACAATATGTCGGCCTCAGATATGTTGAAGATAATAAGGCCACATATCTTTTGGACTCCATGTGGCACTCACTCCATCAATCTTATGCTTGAAGACATTGGTAAGCTCTCTACTTTCAAGACCATAATTAACAAATCCAAGAGTTTTACCATATTTATCTACTCTCATCATAAGACTTTGTAAATGATGAGAAAGTGTACAAGAAGAGAGATAATACGACCCGGAGTGACTAGATTTGCCACTTCTTTTTTAACATTGCAAAGTTTATTGGAGAAGAAAGAGGCTTTGAGGCAAATGGTGAACTCTAATGAATGGGAAGATACAAAATGGTCTAGAAGCAAGAAAGGAAAAACGGCTTATTCTATCATTGTGCAACAAAGCTTTTGGAGTGGGGTTGCTCGTACATTGAAAGTATTTTAACCGTTAGTAAAAGTTCTTAGACTTGTGGATGGAGATGTGAAGCCGGCTATGGGTTTTGTGTATGGTAAAACGAAAAAGCCAAGAATGAGATCAAAGAAGTTATGAAGAATAGAGTGGAGAGTTATAAGCCTGTACTTGATATAGTGGAGAGCAAAGGAAAGGGGCGTGTTGACACTCCACAAGATGCTTCTTCTTTGTCCCCTGATGAAATTATGAGTATCAATGATGCGGTCTTTGAATGTATGGAGCGGTTATTTAAGGATGAAGACATTCAAAACATTGTGATGAACACTGAGTTGGTGAATTACAAGAACAAGGAAGGTCCATTTGGTGGACCTATGACTTTAAGAGGATGTGAACAATATACTTTTGATCCGGGTATGATTATCAGATTATGAATATCTCTCTTTAATAAATATTAAGTTATTAACTATTAAGTATTATCTAATAATTATTAAGTTCAATAATGTCTTTGTTACTTTTTATCATTTTGAATTTTTAGTTGGATGGTGGTCAAACTATGGCAACCATACACCGCACCTCCCAAAGGTTGCAATGAGGATTCTTTCTTTGACATCAAGCTCTTCCGGTTGTGAAAGAAATTGGAGTGTCTTTGAAGGAGTAAAGTCTTCTCTTCTATAAAAGTATTCTTGAATTGAATTTCATCTTATGTCATAGTGTGATATTGATTTTTTAGTGTTTAATTTTATTTTTGTAGATACACACAAAGAAGAGAAATAGACTAGATACCAACCGAATGAACAAGCTAGTCTATGTTCAATTCAATTCAAGATTGTTGGCTAAGAAGAAGAAGAGGAAGGACAAAATTGATGTGCTTCTAGCATCAAGTACTGAAAATGCACAATCTTGGATAGTTGGAATCAATGTTCTAAAAATCGTATAAATCGGTCGCCTAGGCGCCGCCTAGGCGCTAGGCGCACCCCAAGCGTGTCGAATACACCCTAGGCGACATCTTCTAGGCGGCTGTGTCTTCTGGGCGCTGCATAGGCGATTAGGGTTGCAAAATTTTTTTTCCTTGACATATAAATATATATAAATACCAAAAAAAACATAATTTTTATCACTTGCAAGCAAAAAAAAAAAAAAAGAGCCTACGTCCCCTTCTTCTTTTCAGCGGCCGCATCTCATTCAGCCCCCCCCCCTCTTCTTCTTCGATTTATCCCCTCCCCTCCCCTCCTCCCCTTCACACCGCCGGCCAAGCCGACCTCCACCGGCCCTTCACAGCCCTGTCAAGTGTCAGCCCGCCGGAGGTGAGTGGTTATCTCACTTTTGTTTTTTTTTTGTTTGTTATTTTAATCCAAATGTTTTATCAATTTGTTTACTTGTTTTGTATTTGGTATTTACTTGTGTTAATCAATGCCCTATTGGTAGTAAATAATGACTAATGAGTAATGAATGTTAAGTTGATTAAGTAATGAATGATAAGATGAATGATAAGTTGATTAAGTTCATAAGCTAAGTAATGAAAGTTGTTAAGTTGATTAATTTCATAGAATCTAAGAATCATAATATGTATGTATAATTGTATACTATTTTTTTGGTTTAATTTGTTTATAACTTAGTTCATAAGCTAAGTAGCTAACTAGCTAAGTAGTAAGTACTTAAGTACTAAGTAGTAGCTAGTTTTGTTTGATTTTTTTGTTTGACACTTTGACTTATTTTTAGATAAACAATGGCTCAAGAACAAGGAGGGAATGCAAATATTGGTACGTCTAATGCTTCTTCTTCTATCCGGAATCCATTGAAGAAACAAAGTGACGATATTGGGTGGGAGTTTGGATCGTTGTATGAAGCAAACAATAATGATAAGTGGAAATGTTTAAAATGCGGCAACAAATATAGTGGAGGATCATATCGAATTCAGAACACATCTCCGTATACCATACCGGAAAAAAGAAGAACGTGAAAACTTGTCCTATGGCGTCCGAGGAAGAAAAGAGACGTTGTAAAGAAGCACTTATTTCCAATGTAACTAAGAAGCAAACCGAGAATGTAGAACGTGAAAAGTCAAGGAAAGAAGTTGATATCAATAAAGAGTTGGATGAAATTGAAGTCATTGAAAGTGGAGGAAGCAACAAAAGACCGAGCCCTCTTGGACCCATGGATAGATATGCCTCACAAATTAACCCGGAATCTGTCTCGGATGACACTTTTCCTACGAGAACAAGGCAACAAAACATTAATGATGCACTTTTCAAAGAAAGAACTCAAAGTGTGCATCAATATGTGGCTAAGTGGGTGTATCAAAGCGGTGTTTCTTTTAATTCAATTGACAATGATAGTTTTAGACAAATGTGTGAGGCAATTGGACAATTTGGCCCGGGTTACCAACCTCCAACCCAATACCAACTTAGAGAGCCACTCTTGAACAAGGAAGTGGAGAAAATAAAAGAGGCTCTCAAGAGTCATGAAGAGGAATGGGAGAGAAATGGTTGTTCAATCATGACCGATGCTTGGAGTGATAGAAAGAGAAGAAGCATCATGAATTTATGTGTGAATTCAAGAATTGGGACAGCTTTCCTTTCTTCAAAAGAGGCTTCCGGTGATGCACATACCGGTGAATAAATATTTAATTATGTGAATGAATGTATTCAAAGCATTGGAGAAGAAAATGTGGTCCAAGTGGTGACCGACAATGCTTCAAACAATATTGCGGCCTCGGATATGTTGAAGGCAATAAGACCACGTATCTTTTGGACTCCATGTGCCACTCACTCCATCAATCTTATTCTTCAAGGCATTGGTAAGCTCTCTACTTTCAAGACCATAATCAACAAAGCCAAGAGTTTTACCATAATTATCTACTCTCATCACAAGACTTTGCAAATGATGAGAAAGTGTACAAGAAGAGAGATTATACGACCCGGAGTGACTAGATTTGCCACTTCTTTTTTAACATTGCAAAGTTTATTGGAGAAGAAAGAGGCTTTGAGGCAAATGGTTAACTCTAATGAATGGGAAACGACAAAGTGGTATAGGAGCAAGAAAGGAAAAACGGCTTATTCTATCATTGTGCAACAAAGCTTTTGGAGTGGGGTTGCTCGTACATTGAAAGTATTTGAGCCGTTGGTAAAAGTCCTTAGACTTGTGGATGGCGATGTGAAGCCGGCTATGGGCTTTGTGTATGGTGAACTCAAAAAGGCCAAGAATGAGATCAAACAAGTTATGAAGAATAAAGTGGAGAGTTATAAGCCTATACTTGATATAGTGGAGAAGAAAGGAAAGGGGCGTGTTGACACTCCACTTCATTTGATGGCCTACTTGTTGAATCCATACTATTACTACAAAGATGCTTCTTCATTGTCCTCCGATGAACTTATGAGTATCCATGACGCGGTCTTTGAATGTGTGGAGCGGTTATTTGAGGATGTAGACATGCAAAACATTGTGACGAACACTCAGTTGGTGCTTTACAAGAACAAGGAAGGTTCATTTGGTAGACCTATGGCTTTAAAAGGATGTGAGCAATATACTTTTGATCCGGGTATGATTATGAACTCTCTCTTTAATCTTTATGAAGTATTATTATAATATTAACTATTAAGTTATTAACTATTAAGTATTAAGTATTAACTAATAGTTATTAAGTTCAATAATGTCTTTGTTACTTTTTGTCATTTTGAATTTTAGTTGGATGGTGGTCTAACTATGGAAACCATACACCGGAACTCCAAAAGGTTGCAATGAGGATTCTTTCTTTGACATCAAGCTCTTCCGGTTGTGAAAGAAATTGGAGTGTTTTTGAAGGGGTAAAGTCTTCTATAAAAGTATTCTTGAATTGAAATTTAATAATTTATCTTATGTGATAGTGTGATATTGATTTTTTAGTGGTTAATTTTATTTTTGTAGATACACACAAAGAAGAGAAATAGGCTAGATACCAACCGAATGAACAAGCTAGTCTATGTTCAATTCAATTCAAGATTGTCTTCTAAGAAGAAGAAGAGGAAGGACAAAGTTGATGTGCTTCTAGCATCAACTGCTGAAAATGCACAATCTTGGATAGTTGATGGAATAGATGATGATGACATTGATGAGGAGGTCACACCCGGCTCGGGTCTTACATGGGAATTGGTGAGTGAAGCATCCGGAGCAAATGAAGAATTGCAACCAAGAAAGAGTACCCGCAATACGGGAGAAGTAAGAGAGCTTGATGAAGAGGATTTTGTGTCCGATGCCACGGAGGATGATACCGATGATCATGAAGACATGGACTTTGAATTGGAGTCGGACAAAGAGCGTGATATTGTTGGAGTTGGAGACTTGGGGAATAATGAGGATGAGATTGAAGATTGAACTTAAGAGTCTTGAGTGTTGACAACATGAGTTACATGACATTGATTTCGTACTTTGGGTTTTGGCTACACGTTGAGTCGTTTCTTTGATCTTTTGACACATTTTTTAACTTGATTTTTATGTTTTATGATCATAGGATGTAAAAATTATATGAGACGAGTATTATTATTTAAATAATCAAATAAAGCGCCTGGGCGCCGCCTAGGCGCCCCTGTAGCGCACCGTCTTCGCCTAGCGAGTTTTAGAACATTTGTTGGAATAGATGATGATGATGAGGAGGTCACACCCGGTTCGGGCCTTACATGGGAAATGGTGAGTGAAGCATCCGGAGCAAATGAAAATACAACCAAGAAGGAGTGCCCGCAATACGGTCCATACGGAAGTAAGAAAGCTTGATGAAGATGATTTTGTGTCTGATGCCACGGAGGATGGTACCGATGATCATTAAGACATTGACTTTGACTTTGAGTCGGACAAAGAGCGTGATGTTGTTGGAGTAGGAGACTTGGGGATAATGAGGATGAGATTTAAGATTGAACTTGAGAGTCTTGAGTGTTGACAACTTGACAATTGACATTGATTTCGTACTTTGTGCTTTGGATAGTCGTTTCTTTACTCTTTTGACACATTTTTACTTGATTTTTATGTTTTATGATCATAGGATGTAAGATTTATATGGGACATGAATTATTATTTAAAAAAAAAAAAACAAAAAAAAAAACCGCATGGGCGCCCTAGTAGAGCACCGACTTCGCCTACCGAGTTTTAGAACATTGGTGATAACTACCGAAACCCGGTGAATCAAATCCTCCCAAAAATGAACGACCATTGGAGAAAAATATTGTAGATTTGGATGAAGCTCTTGTTGAAGGATTGGCCGGAAAACCAAAAAAGGTGGCGGTTTCAGGCCGCCGGAGCTGGAAATCCACCGCTGTAAAATATAGATCTAACCGGAAAAGCTGAGAAAAAGTCGATTTCCCGGCAACGGAGCCAATTGATGATGTCAAAATTATCATTTTGTTTTAGCGGTGTTTGTATGGTGGATATCTGGCTATAAAAAGTGTATTAAAGTGGTGTTTTCCGGTGGTGCTCGGCGGTCTAGAGATTCCGGCGGTGGTGCTGAATAAGAGAGGAGTGAGTGGACAAATGGGCTTTGCCTTGTGTTTTATATATATCTATCATCCCTTTTTGAATGGGTTACACGCTGCCATATTTATAGGGGAGCCACTGACGAAAGCTCAACTTATTTACAAATGAGGACATACAGTACAAAATAGATATTTATCTATAATAGCGGGCTCATAGCGGAGCTGATAGGTTGCGCTCCTGATGGCCTCGCTGATCCCTATCTTTTATATCTATGTCTTTCAAAACTAAAGGTAGTTTCTTCCTCTAAGTGTCATGGACAAGGTCGCTGGAGGATTTAATGACCTGGGGTTCGCGGGCCGGTCCCCTAGCCTGATAGCTTCGCATATAACCAAAGGCTTGGAGCGGGCGACGGCTTGCGAGACTTGCGAGTTAGCGGATTGTGGTGGCCGGTGGCTTTATCCACTATTTTGGTGGTCGAATGGACCCGAATACGGATCCGTGGTCTGAATTACGATTTAGGCATATCACTACGGCATCAACATTTCACTCATTCTAAGATCAGATTAGTTATTTTCGACCAATTATATGAACCATTTGTATTGAATGATCTATGTCGGGTTCATAAGTTAAGAATTTTGTATTTACGATTATTATTCCATGAATTGGTATTATTTCGTGTGATTTTTTGGACTATTTTCAAGTAACTATATTTGGGCCAAGTGTTAGAGATGGTTTCTAGACCGTGGACTGGATGAAGAATATGGCTTAGGGTGTTCCAGAACATTCAGTTAAGTCGGCAGGGCGAAAAGGTACAAAATTCCCCCACAATTGCGGGGAGTGCCACCGTAAAATCGAGTGTCCTAGAAGCTTCAGGAAACGTGTTTTCTTGGATGAGGTGTAGTTTTTAGGCTAGCTAAGTTGGTTTATTAAGCTATAAATAAGAGGCATCGGACATCATTTTCAATGTGTAATTTTCTCAAGGCAAATACACAATGCAATAAAAGTTCTTTTGTTCTTTTCCTTTAGTTATTTATTTTCTATGAGTTCAAGTCACGGATCCGAAGGAATCGCCTTATAGGGAGAGATCAGTGGAGGATCTACGCTCGACATCGAGGGTATGAATCTCTAGCTTTTTCTAGATGTAGATATGTCGTTGTTCTTATCTCGATTAGTATGATTTGATTGTTATTATTAGTTCTTCTATGTAGTAGTTAGTTTATTTACCCCATATGTGTATAGATCAGAATTGTTGGTGATGAAATCATGGAATAGTGGTTGTGCTCTCCCGCAATTGCGACGGTCTTTATCGCAATTGCGAGACACTAGTAAACCCTAATTCATGATAATCGGTGCCAGCTACGTGTGATTGACATATTTGATTTTCATGTTAGTAGCCTAATCAACTATTTACATGTTATCATAAATTAGCATGAAGGACTTTCAAGGTGAAGTGTTAGTTAGGACATAGTCTTCATCGATCCTAAGGAACGTGTCAGTCAATCCACGATGGTTGCTTAGGGAGGTCTTCGGTCTTGACTCGGCTATCCCTAGATCTTATTGTTTGTGAATTAATACAACCAATGAATGAGGTTAATTGCACATAGGCACCTACTGTCCGTCCCATGGAATAGCGTAATATTAGGGTTAACATCGTAGCTGTTAAAGATCTAAAATTCACCACGGGATAGATCAATGCATAGATTTGAGGAAATGACAAATAACTCATAGTTGGAACTAATACATTGAAACTCATTGTATTGTACTTGCATATTTTCTCTTGTGATTTATTGTCACCATCGCTTACCTCTCTGCACCATTGTTGGTCGTAGACCGCCCTTAATTGTTCTTAATCTTGATTAATTCGTATTTTTTATGAGTCTCTGTGGGATTCGAACTTGACTTGCCTGTATTTTGCTACGATAGACCTAGTCCTATTGCAATTAGTACGTGGTTTGCATGCAACATCAGGAAGTTCATGTTCGAATCCCTGATTTTTTGGGCATGTGATTGAGGGCCATAATCATGCCATTCGTGGGGTTTGGATCAAAGTATTTTTCTTTTCCAAAATTGTATTTGCAAAAATATAAATTATATCTCGTGGATTAATTTATATATATGGTAATGATAGAGTTGCTCCCTCAAATTTTCCCAATAATCTTTACCCACAACATAATCTTGTAGTTGTGATTGTTTCAAATTATTTAAAAAAAATTACAAGTCAAAAATATGTTGTGAGATTACGACGGTGTAAAAATAGTGTAAACGATGGAGAAACTCTATTTTATAAATATATATATATATATATATATATATATATATATATATATATATATATATGTATATTTATATATATGTATGTATATATATATATTTAAATTTTTTTTTTTTTTTGAATGGCAAAAATCTTTCATATATCAACAAGATGCTAAAAAAAAATTTACAAAACTTTTCCAAAGTAATATTATAAACTCAAGCTATCCCAAACATAGATCAATAACTACACGATTACATCTAATCAAAATAAAAACATGCTGCAATTCAAATCCAAATCCATTTACTCTCCAGGTTCATTTCGACCACCATATTGATTCAATTCCAACCTCTCAGAACTTATGATGCTGCAATCATCGGATTTGCCTTCCAATCTTTCCAATCTGATTTTTCGAAACAATATGTAATTGAAAGCGACGAAAAGGATAATCTATGTACTTCTCTAAAAATCAATTCCAGGTTTTAAACGATAGAATGAAAGATCATTCCCCATATATATAATTATAACATGAAATAGTTGTTTCTACAAATTCCACTAGAGGAAATGAGGCTAAAAATGACGGAGTTAGAAATTGAAATTCGAATATGCTAGTGGATTATATCGAGAAAATCGGGGGAGCCTAGAGTATGATGTTTTGAATATTTTGAAGATTTAATTTTGATTATGATATTTTTTTTCGGTGTAAATTCTTTTTTCGACCGGTGGGCTAAGCCTCCCTTAACGCATATATGGCTACCTCCCTGGAAACGATACGGAAGTTTTGTTGAGATCACTGCACTAGTGGTCCTATTTGAAATCTAATGGTCCTATTCATTCATTGTCTAAAGCAACACATCATTCCTGCAACATTGACAAATATATGTCCGCAACCTTTCGATCGTGTCATAATCCAAAACCGGATATAATTATCGATACCTCGCCCAATTTATCCATCAAATAACTATAAAAATTTCCATAATGACATATAGGGAAATTACAAATGTTTTCCATTAGATAATTTCGTTTTCTTTGATAATTTGGCTACTATTGAATAAAAAATCGATGACGCAAATGGAAGAAATTTCACATTAATAGTAATATATATATATATATATATATATATATATATATATATATATATATATATATATATAGTTAATGAAGGAATTTGAGTGGTCTTGGTTTTGAGTTTTGGTAGGATAGATTCTTGAAATTCTTCCCAAACAGTTGTCCTTGGGCCTCTGATGTGGCAAATACATCACCGGGCAAGCAGGATTTTTCCTTTCAAGCCTGTAATGCAAAACAAGAAACCGAAAAAAATGGTAGGGGTTAAATATCAGAATTGTACATGGAAGCATCTCTGCTGTTATACATCATAATTATTAGGAGAGTTTTCTCAGTTCACACTCTTGTATGTATAAGGAAATAAAGTAGCGTCTTTATTAACACCAATTGATTTGAGTAGAACGGTATGCGCTTATCCTAACAATAATACACTAAAAAGCAAGCAATTTTAGCCCAAATCATTGATTATGGTGAAAAATTCGTTGATAGATGAGTGTCCTATCGAAACCAATGATGTAAGATGTATTTTATCCATTTTATTGTGAAATAAAAGACTACGAGACACATAGTGAAATTTAACACAATCAAGTGTTAGTAGAGTCGGTTTTCCTTACTTGTAATACAATATAAAATAGTGAAGAAAAATCGATATTTCAAGCTTTGCAAGATCATTTCCTGGACACAATCTGCCACCTCCTCCAAAAGGTAAGAACGTTCCTGCTTTAGCTGTGAGATTCTGTAGCGAAAACCGGAATGATTAACTTAACCAAGAGACATATAAAATCCTATCACAAATGTTAATAAATTAAGTAAGGCTGATACATTGGAAAAGGAGAGGTGAAGAAGATGAAAACATGTTAAATTTCATAATGCGCGAAGAGTATACTTAGGTCACAAATGAGAACTTACATCCCATCTGGAAGGATCAAATTTCATTGGATCAGGATATACTTCTGAATCCAGATGAACTCCCCTGAACCATACCAAGACTCTCCATCCTTTTGGAATGGTATAACCTGTAATTAAATTAATTTGGTGTAATCAAGCTTCATATGATTATGAACAAGTTAATTAGTATCATGAAACACCAGATCGAAGAGACTTGTGTAATATTTCATACCGAATTTTTTTTTATTTTTTGAAAAATATACTAAAATATGACCAGAATTATCGATACGTAAACTCACCACTGATGTTAACATCTTTGGTTGCCTCCCGAAACACTACAAATGAAAATGTGACCACGCGAAGTGTTTCATCAATTACCTATAAGTTTTATACATCAAGAATTGGATTAAAGTTTTGTGACATAATAAAACGAGCTTAACAACAAATTAATACAATGACAGAGATAATAACTAACCTTGGAAAGATAGTCCATTTGTCGAATTTCCTTAAGAGATAAACCACCTTTTTGTTCAGGTGGCCTGTTCTTCACAAACTCCTCTTGCTCAGCCTGCAATATATATTAATTCAACATGAATAAGTTATTAAATTCTTTTGGATGATAACTGAAATTTAAATTAATTAATTATTATTATTGTTAATTTCACCTTGGCCTTCTCTAAGACATCAGGGTTGTTCTGGAGAAAAAGAGTAGCCCACATACATATGTGGCCTGATGATTCATGACCAGCATTCAGGTACATTACTAACACATCAATGATTTCTTCGTCGTTAAGTTTTCTTCCTTTGTCATCTACGGCATCCATTAGAGCATCCATCATATCTTTCTTTTCACGATGAAGATTAATCTCTTCCTCTCTTCGGCTCCTCCTCCTCTCGTCCACAACAGATTGAAATATAGCAACAAGTCTTTTTCGCGCCTGATCATTAAGTCCAGATTAACTTAATTAGACAGTTATAGACTTTAATTTGTTGATTGGTACGTAATTAGATCATCCTATATATATATACGGTACGTACTATCCCTCCTGAAAGCTTAAGCTGATAGAAACGTAAATAATTTACATTTTTTATATATTCAACACCCTCAAGTGTGGCCTATTGTATTTTTAGAAAGGCCCACTACTTGTATTTTTTGTTTGTTTGTTTGTCTGGGTGACTGTGCTTGGAGCGAGATTTGAATCCATAACCACTCTTTTTGATACTTTAAGCTGATAGAAAGGTAGATAATTAATATTTTTTATATATCCAACACGTACCTTGAGTGCGCTATGGTATGCGAATCCGGGAAGGTTGATTGCCATGGCTCTTACACCATAATTTAACGTTGTATATTCTGTTTCCAATGCTTCCAATACTTGCTCACTCTCTGAACTCAAAAAGATATGCATAATTATTCTAAAAGTGAGCCTTCTGAGTTCAGTTAAGAACTCTATTTGACCCATATCAGCCCATTTTTCCAATGTTTTTACAACATTTTCCTCTATGTATTTTAAGTATATGGACAATGCCTCATGACCGTTAACAGGGGCAGCAGTTAGTTTACGCAGCCGCTTGTGTTCTTCCGCGGATATCCCAATAAATGATTTTTCCCCGATAAGTTTCATCGTTGAAGTTGGCCACCCTGGCACAAAGCTTTCGTCGTCGGTCAATACTCTCCGACAACTTTCCGGTGTGGTGACAATGATGCTTGGCCGTCCAAACATGACTGTTTTGTAAACTCCACCATTCCCAAATCTGCATCACGCACTTCTACTCATTAATTTCTAAATACTTATGGTTACACAATAAATTAATACAATATTTTGATGTATGTATGTATATACAGTGCTAAAAAAATTATTCAAAAACACAAGTTTATATCAATGATTATATTATCTTATATGCTTAATTAATTGGTATGAAGTTCATCATATAAAAACTGTAACAGAAATGTTGCGGGAAAAAGAATAATTAAAGGAATACCGACATCATAAAATATTCTTAATCCAAATTTCACCCGACGAATTCGATATAGTTATTATTTCAACCCGAAGTGAAAATCCTGGCTCCGTCATTGAATACCATAACAGAAATGTTATAATGCAATTATTTGAAGGAAAACCAGGCAGTAGTTTTATGCTTATCCAATATGTCATTTTATACATGTTCTACCAATAATTTTTTTGAAATAGAGGTAATAATGTAAATATCATGTATAAAACAAATGACTCATCAAATTATCTAATATTTTATTGGTTCTGAATCATCAAGTTATATTTCTTTAAAATCGTATTGAAATTTGCGTCTTGGTATATAAGAAGTTGCGGAAACTTTTGGATTTGAGATTTTATATTTTCATTCCATACGGTGAATATTTTAGTAAGAATTTTGTTACGGTTGTATTGATGAATATTTTAATATAAGCTCTTCAAAAAAACAATTATTATAATATTGTTAAAACAGGTGTCTTGTTGAATAAAATACAAGCTATGTGTACCGTGAAGAAAAAAAAATTAAATATTTTATTTTATTAAAAATATTCTTTCATCTTGACCAAGAAGGAAAACGATAGCTATCCAGAATTAGCTTACGTAATACATACAAAAATAAATTGGTCATCAACAAACATATATACACATCTATACAAGGGCAGTGACCGGAATTATATAACACGGGTCGAGAATCAATTGCAGCACAACATATTTTTTTTCTTCTAATGGATTAATTTTAAAAATCTATATATGATTATAGTCGATCAATGATCAATATTTATTTGTAGCACAATATTTTAAACATATACTAAGTTAATAATCACATTTTGGTGGATTTTATTAATTATCACATAACAAGAAAACTAATAGAAATAATCATTTTTAATTAAGGGGTCGGCGGTCCCACATCTCATGTCATGGCGTCACCTCTGCACCCACATATTACGTAATACAAGGTGCATACTTTTTAAGTGATGTAATAAGTACCACCGTTTAACACACTTTCATATATTTGCTTATATCGAACTTATTTTATAATCAATAAAAAAAAAATCATAATCAATATTAAAAATATTTTTTGTGTTACACGTTTTATTACGAGGGTAACATTTATCATATTTCTTTGTTAATAAGTACCACCGTTTAACACACTTTCATATATTTGCTTATATCGAACTTATTTTATAATCAATAAATAAAAATCATAATCAATATTAAAAATATTTTTTGTGTTACACGTTTTATTACGAGGGTAACATTTATCATATTTCTTTGTTGTTGGTAGAATGAAGTAAAAGTTGAGAGACGCACTCACATGTATATGTCTTGACCACGACTTACCGACTTTGACTATAACCCCACAAAAATGAAAAGCCTTTCATGTTAAGAAATAAAGTGTATGTTGCAAAATAAAAAAAAAAAAACAAAATTAAAAAAGAAATAAAGTGTAGGTACGACAAAGGCATCAAGACATATGAAAAGAAAAGAAAAAAAGAAAGAAAAGTTGGAATTTGTATGAGTACAATTAACATACTTTAATATATTTATATTACACAATAAGACGAAAATATATACAGGTGTTTGTTTAACACTTATGCTATGTGCATATATACAAGCTAAAAAGTTCCCTATCCCAAAGTCATTTTCACCAATCGAGCTGTTTCGAAACAAATGCAGACCTAAGCCAGAAGGAAAGTATCTGAATTCTGAGGTACAATATTGCATTAATTAAAAGCTGTAAACAACATGTATGTATAATTTAATGTGATTTTATTAAATGTAATCAATTAATTACAAGCATACATGCATTAAGAATTTCAATCAAAGGTATAATATTGCATTAATTATAAAGTTTTAGAAATTTTTAAATTTTTTTTATTCGAAAGAAGAAAATGATATATGATCGATGCCGGTTTTCTGAGAGAAGAGAGATGAAACAATGAACAAAGGAAACAAAAGAAGAAGAAAAAAAAAAAAACCTGGCAACAAAATTATTGATGAACGAATCAGGATTGCTGGACTTGAAAGCTCTGAGAAAAGACCACATGTTGCCGATGAACGGCCAACCCAAGTCACCGGGCGGCAGAGAAGACAAAGTCTCGTCGCCCAACTTTCCTTCATAAATCCACCGATTTATCCTCCTCAACACCCAATCCAACCCCCAAAAACCACCAAGAAACACCGTTAACAAAATGCCAAACAATCCCACTTCCATTACCTTGTCTTTATTTTTCAGTCTTAAATAAATTTGTATATTATATATCAATCCTTTTGTTTATTTAAACCCAAAAAAAAATTTCGTAATATATATATAATAAGTCAAAGGATACAAGTATAGAAAATTCAGCCCCCAAAGAACATTTGTGATTTAAGTTTTTTGTAAACTGTATGAGTATGTGTACAGAATACAAGAAGGAGGAAGAGAAAAATGCATGTGAGAAAAAGCAAAACTGCAGGAAGAGAAAAAGGTAAATGCTCTAATATGTGCGGAAACTCATAATGGTGAGCACAATGTGGGAGCATGCATTTATATATAGAGAAAAAGATATGATAGGAGAAAGATTGGGTTGCCGGCCTAAATCTACTTCTCTTGTCGTTTTGTTTCTGGAATCTTTTTCAATTATTTTTATTAGATAGATATATAGAAAGAAATATTTTATTCCCTTCAGATATAAAAGTAATTTTATCAAGCAATATTCGTTTGACAAGCAACTGCAACATGATCATGGTAACAAGGAAAATTTGGATTTCAGGCTAGCTATTTGAGATATTAGCGGTATAGATTATTGTAAAATATATTTTTACTTATTACGTATATTCTTTGTATTTATTGTAAAAGATATTTTTATTTATTACGTATATTTTTTGTACTTATTACGTATGTAAGGTAATTTTATCACAAACTTAGGTTAGTTATAGAACAAATACTACATGGTGCACCACAACCAATTTTTACTGTTAAAACGGGCCTCTACGTATGGAAAAAAAAATCCACCAATCAATTATTTTGAAATTTGATGATTTGGTGGTCAAATATTTTTATTAATTACGTATATTCTAGGTTACGTTTGACAGAAAATACGTATATTTTCCCCATATACCATATTTGTTTCTCAACTTTGAATTATTTATTGTTTTCGTTGCATTAAAATTTTCTTAACTTTTGTGTCAAGTTCTTAAAATCAACAATAAAACTTCCGGAATATCATAAACGCATCCATAGAACAGAATTGAAACGAATTACATTGAAGAAATTCAAATTGCCATTTAGGCGGGAACTAAGAACATGAAGAAGAAGAATGAATTAACTTTGATTACAGAATATTTTGGACTTGTATCTCTTCTACCAGCTGTTATGAGAACTTATATACAGCTTGGAACACCATAACTGCTATTGTAACCGAATCCTAACAAACTAAATCAACTCTTTATTAGAGTGTTCGACCTATTGACTAAGAGAGCACTCCAACTTCATTGTGTCAGCCTTCTATGGTTTCAACACCCCCCTCAAGCTGGAATGGAGGATCCATAATAGCTTTCACTCAAACTTCATTGTGCCAGCTTGCTATCTTGATTTGCTTTGATGTTCTTGATAGGAAACCGCGGTAAAAGTCTGCGTAGTGTGCCTCTGTCTACATGTTTGGTAAGAATGCCAGCAAGATTATCTTTAGTCTTGACAGGCATTGGATTTAAGACTTTGGCCTGGTATTTCTCCCGTACAAAGTGGCAATCAATCTCTATGTACTTTGCACGCTCATAAAATACTGGATTTTCTACTATATGCATTGCACTCTTGTTATCACAGTAAAGTGGAACTACTTGTGAATGTGGGATATGGAAATCTGATAGGAGATATAACAACCACTATATTTCACAAGCAGTGACTGCCATGGCCCTGTATTCTGCCTCTAAGGAGCTTTTGCTAACTACTTCTTTTTTGCATTTCTAAGAAACTAGAGCATCACCTAGGAATAATGTGTAACCAGTTATGGATCTTCTGGTGATGTTGCACCTACCCAAATCTGAGTCAGAAAAAGAGGTTACAATTGAAGATCTTGTAGCGGGGAACAAAAGTCCTTGACCATGTGCTCCTTTTAGATATGTAAGGAGTTTGTGAGCTATTGCTAAATGTTTTTCTATGGGATGATCCAAGATTTGACTTAACTGTTGGATAGCATATGCTATATCTGGTCTAGTGTTTCCTAGATAGATAAGTTTACCTACTAGACTTCTGTAATAGTATTGTTGGCCAGTGGTGGTGAATATTGCTTTTCAAATGTCAATGTAGAATCCATTATCACAGATGAGGGTTTGGATCCTAGATATCCAAACTCCGTCAAAAAGTCGAGACAATGCTTCCTTTGATTCAATATAATGCCTTGTTTGGACCTTGCAATTTCAAAACCTAGGAAGTATTTGAGTTCACCTAAGTCTTTGACGGTGAAGGCATTATGTAACAAAGTCTTTAGATCTTGGATGGCTTGTAAGTTCAGACTACTTACTATGATATCATCTACATACACTAGGAGTGCCATAAAATCATTGCATGTCCCTTTTGTGAAGAGACTGTGGTCATTATTTGACTGAATATAACCAGCTTGAACCAATGTTTGGGTAAGTTTGGCATTCCATTGCCACCTAGCCTGCTTGATTATTTATAAAGATTTGTTGAGTCTGCAAACGTATGAAGAGTCCTGAACTTGCAACCCATGTAGAGGTAGTTGTTGGTCCTAGAGAAGGGTGAAATATAGTTAGGGGGTGATTGACTATATTATGAGTTTAAAAACTTTAAACCTCAAGATTTACAAAAACTTTTTCTGATGAAAAGCATTTGTGCAGCGGAATATTAAAACCCTTCTAAAATGTATTTTCAAACCAGTTAAGTAGTCACAAGCATATAAATAAGGTATTGAATGTAAATGTAGAAAGTAATTGCTGTAAGTAAATAACACAAGGTTTATAGTGGTTCAAGGTGGTGTAATCTCTTAGTCCACTCTTCTCATGTGATGATTGGAGGAATTCACTATTGTTTTTCACCGATACATGTTGGAAAGGTGTCCTAAACCCAATCGGGTCGGACCGGATCCGACCGGGTCGGGTCTTTTACAGTCTATTTAGTTCATGTAATAACTTTATTATGATTAATAAAAGCACATATGTTATTATATATTGTTTATCTTCATATTATTTGTTGTACATATAGAGTAACGTCCCTAGTATCAAACTGTGATAGAGAAACCAGGATAGTGATTATGGTTGATGAGATCTCTAATCATTATAACAAGTTTGGTACTTAAATGTCTCTAGTCTTATGTGCTATCAAATGGGACATTGATAGTATAACCAAACTAGCACGTATTGGATGTCTTCTACCTTATAGAAGGAATGGATAGATCTCGTCTATCGAAGTGTAGAGACACTTGGACTGTACGTGGACGTGTATTAGAGAATGCGTACGTTAGACTGACCCACTTACATTAAGTGTCACACTATGTGGCGGTTGTGTAATTATCCTTTTGACCGGAGTCTTCATGGCATCACGGTGTGGATTGTCATGCTTTGACACTATTGAGATTTCCCCTAGCCACGGGGCGATCATGCGGTAGTGATTGGTTATGATATTGAAGCATACGGAGTATACATGATTGGTCGTCCGGGAATCGCGTATCCTATGATTGGGATCGAATATCCAAAATGACCTTCTTATAAGGAATGTCTAGCTCTCGAGAATCTTTGCAAAGTGGAAGTAAATGTGTTATCCCGAGAGAGCTTGATATCTAGATTATAAGATACGATGATTAATGTATTGACACTCGAGATGCGATCGTATGGATCTTATTACAGCGATAGGATTGTAAGTTACATAGTAAATGCTCACATGTAAGGTAGTAGTCATTGCTTTTGACTCTTCCGATGATTGGGGGTCACGGTGTGTTGCTAGACGCTATCCCGTGATCGTTAGGCATGAAGAGCATTTTTGTAAATTGGACTTTGTGTCTACGGCCAACATATTCGGAAGCCTATCGGGTCACACACATATGAACATCGAGTCGGATTAAAATGCGGTTATAGTTGTTAACCAAATAAGGAATGTTTATCTCTAGACTATAAAGGTTATAGTGGTAAATTAATATGGTGGTATTTTATTATGAATAAATAAAATACAAGTTATTAATTATATATAAATTAAAGAATATTCCGGAAGTCAAATTATTGACTAATGGGGCGCCACATCTAGGGTATACGGATACATTTGGATTGTGCACTCTAATTAATAATATTAACATAAGATTGATATAGGATATTAATTAATTTTGAAAATTTAGATTTATGGTAATAAGATAATTATATTCAATATAAGATATTGGCAAAATTAATTATAAAAAAAGAGATAAATCAATCAAGAAGATTTTCCTTATTTTATTGGGAAAATGTTTTCTTCTCCTCCACACATATGGGGCGCCACTTTTGACTATAAATAAGAGGTGGGTGTCAAGCTCTTTTGTACATCACAATTGCAAGAGCTCATAGTTCTTGTGTAAAATAGAGAGCATCCTATAGTGAGTTTGTGAGGGAGGAAAAAGGCCGGTCTAGCAACCGGAGTTTTCCAATAGCAATCCAAGAAGGATTCCGGTGAGGAGTTCGTGTGGATTAGCGATAGAGGCCGGACGTGTGGACGGCTTGCGCACTGTACTACTCTCCGTTGACGGTCAAAGCGACGATCTTATAGATCATCAAGGTATAACCGTCAAACTACTTAACGTGTTTATTGCATTAAACGAAGAACGATCTAGAAAAAGGAAATCAATTTTTAAATTCCGCTGTGTTAAACTAGTTATTTCCTAACAGTGGTAGCAGTGCGAGGTTTCGAGCTTAAGCAATAAGCATAATTTAATTACGTAGTAATTAATCGATAGATGCAAGATCTGTAATCGGCAAATGTTTAAAAAAAAGGGTTTGATTGGGGGGCTCGGCCGACTGGCGGCGGCCCCCCTCCTCTGCGGCGGCGGCGGCTTTAGGGCTGCCGTTCGTCGGCTGTCCTCTTCCAACGGGGAGATCGACCCTTTTCGTTTTGTGATATTTATTGTGCATAGATATCTCATTTGTTTAGTTGTGTCATATGGCCAACCAATGGTTCAAATAGTTTGGGTCATTGTAAAACCATTGTGACATATTGGCCTTTCCAAATTTTGATTTGGAATAGGACTAGGCCCTTTTCGAATATTTTATTTGTAAAAGGCCAAGGCCTAGGCCACTTCCAAAATTTTGATTTGAGAAAGTGGTCAGGCCTAAACCAAAATTAATTAGCTTTTCCAAATATTTGATTTATAATAGGCCTAGCCATTTTCAAATATTTGATTTTTAATAGGTCTGGGCCTAGGCCACTTTCAAATTTTGATTTTGAAAAGTGGCCAGGCCTAAACCAAATTTGGTTTTGGAAGATGCCTTTTGGTTTAGGAAACCAAAAACATCCCTTTTGGTTAATAACAAAAAAGGAAAGAAAACAAATTGGAGACTTTATAATTTTAATTTTATTTTGAATAGTTCAAATTTAATAAAATTGAAATTAAAATCGATTTAAAATTAAATGTTAATTTTATTTTCGATTAAGTCATATAATTAATTAAATGTTATTTAATTATTTGATGTGATAAAATTAGAATTTAATCTTTTTCATAAGATAAAATTGTATGGATTAGATTTGTAGATATAATGTGATTATATGGACCCCGATTGATCATAGACTCGACCAATAGGATAGATGTGAATGTTTTCTTTATGTTGGTTTGTTTGAAAAATTGTCCTAGGCCGTTATGAAGAACGTGACCTAGTTTACTTTTTGCATTTATCCCATTCCCATTAGCTCCCCCCTAGATAGATTATTATGTAACAAAAATGGAACAAGAAGATGAAGACGGAAGAGAGATAAAGAACCCAATGGCGTACATCAATAAAGATCCTATTGGCGGTTGTAGACACCTTTAGTTTGTGGCCCGCGGTTTCTTCCGTTTGTATTCGAAACCGCACCTAGGAAAAGTCCATGATCATACCGGTTATTTTGTGTGCGGAATGTTGTGTATGTTTTACTTTATATGATATCGTAGTAACATGCACATAGTAGATGAGACCATAATTAAACAAAATTAATTAAGTGAATTAATTTTAAAATTATTCCCACGTCAAAAATCAAGTCGAAATTGCCTCCCTATATTATAACGACGGTGAAGAGCCCTTGTTCGGACCCAACTCACCAACCCAAGTGGGGGTTGACCTACCTTGGGTATATCGTCATTATCGAGATATGATCGAAAGAGATCTCACAAATATTGGGGTTATGACTCGACTAAGAATTCTCTCGGCCACTTGCCAAAGCGGGGTCGCTTGGATTTTAGAGGCAAGGGTTTGACTATTTCCATAAGATGAAAAATTGTCAAAGAGTTGACTGGTCATACAACAAGAGTCGTATAAGATATGATCGACAAATCGTTGTCCACCTGTTCAATTATTTTCGGCCCATCAGCCAAAGCTGGGGGTCGGGGTAGTTCGATGGGATCTTGCCCACTAAAGAAAATATTTTCTTGAAAGCCAATTGGGAATAGTTGGCTAGTGAGAGTAAAAACCTTATAAAATTTTAAGTGCAGATTTAGGGTTTTTTATACATGAGTTTTTACTTATTCTATCTTTATTTATTGTTGTAGAAAATGTCAAACTAATTGAACCTTCGTTTTATCATCGACAATAAGCTTGACGAAACTAATTTTCTCGATTGGGAAAGAAACCTCAAAATCATTTTGAGGCACGAGAATATTGGCTATGTCTTGGACGAGGCCCTGCCGGAGAAGCCCGCTGAGGGTTTGGCTGCAGATGCTGTCGAGAAGTATAACAAGAACTGTTTTGACAGTACTGATGCTACATGTATCATGCTTGCTTCGATGACACCTGAACTGCAAAAACAACATGAGTCTATGGATGCCTACACAATCATGGTCCACCTGAAGGAACTCTATGCTTCTCAGTCTCACACTGAGAGGTACGAGGTCTCGAAGGCCCTATTTAGTTGTAAGATGGCATCTGGGACTGCTGTTGGGTCACACGTGCTTAAGATGATCGGGTACATAAAGAGTCTTGGGAAGCTGGGCCACAAACTGGAACGAGAATTGAGTATTGACTTGATTCTACAATCTCTACCTTATTCATTCTCGCAGTTCGTGATGAATTATCACATGAACAAGATAGATTGCTCCTTTGCAGAGTTATTGAACATGTTGAAAACTGTTGAGGGCACTGTGGGAAGGGAAAGCAATTGTTGCTGGTCACTTCTAGCAAGGGCAAGGCAAAAGCCCAAAAGAAGTCCAAGAAGGTGAAGGCTGCACCTAAGCCAACACCTAAGATAGCGAAGGACAAATCCAAGGATGCTTGTTTCCATTGCGGCGAGACCGGACATTGGAGGAGAAACTGCAAAGGCTTCTTGAGTACCAAGAAGAAGCATTCTGATGCTTCGACTTCAGGTATATTTATGATTGAGATCAACATTACTTCTTCTAAGTCTAACCACTGGGTATTAGATACTGGTTGTGGTTCTCATATTTGTACGAATATGCAGGCACTAAGAAGAACTAGAGAGCTAAGGAAAGGAGAGGTGGACCTACACGTTGGGAATGGAGCAAGGGTTGCTGCACTAGCCGTAGGAGTTTATTTTCTTTCATTGCCTAGTGGGCTAGTACTAGAACTTAATAACTGTTATTTTGTTCCAGCTTTTACGAAGAGCATTATTTCTATTTCCGCATTAGATGTTGATGGATTTTCATTTACGTTTGAGAATAAATTTTGTTCTTTTTCACGTGATGGAATTTTTTATGCTGCTGGCATGCTTAGCAACGGTCTCTACATATTAGATATGAATGTTGACGTACTTAATATAAATAACAAGAAAGCCAAAACAAATGACTTGAATGAATCCTACTTATGGCATTGTAGACCTGGCCATATAAATAAGAATAGCATTTCCAAACTCCATAAAGATGGAATGTTGGATCAATTCGATTATGAATCGTTTGATACATGTGAAGCTTGTTTACTTGGTAAGATGACAAAGTCAGCTTTTAGTGGCAAAGGGAAAAGATCCAATGAATTGCATGAGCTCATACATACTGATGTATGTGGCCCAACATTGATTCAAGCCAAAGGTGGGTACTCTTATTTTATCACTTTCACTGATGACCATTCTCGCTATGGTTATATATACATAATGAAGTATAAGTCTGAAGCCTTCAAAAAGTTCAAGGAATTCAGAAGTGAAGTGGAGAAACATTTAGGTAATGAAATCAAAACACTAATATCCGATCGAGGTGGAGAATACCTAGATGGAGAGTTTCAAGATTATTTGAAGGAGAATGGGATTCTACCTGAATGGACCCCTCCCGGAATGCCACAGATGAATGGCTTGTCTGAGAGGAGGATCCGCACCTTGTTAGACATGGTGCGATCCATGATGAGCTACAAAGTTCTCCCAAAATCATTTTGGGGGTATGCTCTAGAAACCGCATCCTATACACTGAACCGAGTTCCATCAAAGATGGTTGACTCTACGCCATACGAGGTATGGACTAAGAGAAAACCGAGCATAGGTCATCTAAAACCTTAGGGTTGTCTGACTTACGTGAAGCAGATGATGCCTGACAAATTAGAGCCCAGGTCTGACGAATGTCTATTTGTGGGATATCCTAGGTAATCCAAAGGGTACCAATTTTACCATCGTGAGGAACAAAAGGTGTTTGTTGCCAGGACTGGCCACTTTCTGGAGAAAGTGTTTATTCTGGATAGGGTCAATGAGAGTAAAATTGACCTTGAAGAAATTCGAGAACCACTTACGGATAATAGTCAGTTGATGGACGTAGAGGACTTGTCATACACAGATGTGATGCCAGCCTCTACCGTGGACACACTAGCACCTCGAAGATCCACTAGGGAATGCCGTGAACCTGAAAGGTACACTTGCATGTATCTCATGGTAGATGATGACCCTAGAACTTATGAGGTAGTGCTATTAAGGAATGACAAAGAGAAATGGCTAGAAGCCATGAATTCTGAAATGAAATCCATGAAAGACAACCAAGTTTGGAACTTAGTTGATCCACCTGAAGGAATAGTTCCTATAGGGTGCAAATGCGTCTTTAAGATAAAGACAAACATGGACGGTAACGTGACTACCTACAAGGCTAGGTTAGTGGCAAAAGGTTATAAGCAAAGACAGGGAGTTGACTATGACGAAACCTTTTCGCCTGTTGCCATGTTAAAATCCTTTAGAATTTTGCTCACTATTGCAGCATACCATGATTATGAAATCTGGTAGATGGATGTGAAAAACGCTTTCCTTAACGGGAACCTGTCTAGGAGGTGTATATGACACAGCCTGAGGGTTTCACAACCAATGACACCAGGATGGTGTGTAAACTGCAAAGATCCATTTATGGATTAAAGCAAGCTTCTCAGAGTTGGAATCTTTGCTTTGATGAAATAATCAAACAGTTTGATTTCATCAAGAATGAAGATGAGCCCTGTGTTTACAAGAAGGTTATTGAGAGTGCCATTGTGTTCTTAGTGCTTTATGTAGACGACACTTATGTGCCTATGTTACAATCAGTCAAAGCTTGGTTATCCAAGAACATCTCAATAAAGGACTTGGGTGATGCATCCTATATTCTGGGAATAAAGATCTATAGAGATAGATCTAAAAGGTTGCTTGGTCTGTCTCAATCCACCAATATAGACAAGATGCTGAAGAGATTCGGTACGGAGCAGTCCAAGAAAGGATTGCTGCCCATGTCATATGGGGTCTACCTGTCGAAGGAAATGAGTCCTAAGACAGAGGAGGAAAGGGCACAAATGAGTAAGAACCCTTGTGCTTCGGCAATCGGGGTCTATTATGTATGCCATGTTGTGCACAAGACCAGATGTCTCGTACCCTCTTAGTATGACTAGTTGGTACCAGTCCAGTCCAGGTGATGGTCACTGGATTGCTGTCAAGATTATCCTTAAGTACATGAGACGTACTAGGGATATGTTCCTGGTTTTCGGGAAGGATGATTAGTTTTACGAGGTTACACAGATGCCAGTTTCCAAACTGAAAAGGATGACTTTAAGTCACAATCTGGATTTGTTTTCACGTTTAACGGTGGAGCAGTGAGCTGGAAGAGTTCCAAGCAGGAGACTACTGCAGACTCTACAACGGAAGCTGAATATATAGCAGCCTCGGAGGCGGCAAAAGAAGCAGTTTGGATGAAGAAGTTCATTACTGAACTTGGTGTGGTTCCCTCCATTGAAGGTCCAGTGCCTCTGTACTGTGATAATAATGGGGCGATATCTCAGTCAAAGGAACCAAGGTCTAATCAGAAGTCCAAAGACGTGCTATGGCGCTATCACTTGAATAGAGAGATAGTAAATATGTGAGATGTAAAGATAGAGAAAGTCCACACGGATGATAACATAGCTGATCCGTTAACCAAGGCGTTGTCTCAAGCAAAGCATGAGAAACATGTTCACTTGCATGGGCTTAGGCATATAGGTGATTGGCCTTAGGCCAAGTGGGACATTGTTGGAAAGGTGTCCTAAACCCAATCGGGTTGGACCGGATCCGACCGGGTCGAGTCGTTTACAGTCAATTTAGTTCATGTAATAACTTTATTATGATTAATAAAAGCACTTATGTTATTATATATTGTTTATCTTCATATTATTTGTTGTATATATATAGTAACGTCCCTAGTATCAAACTATGACAGAGAAACCATGATAGTGATTATGGTTGATGAGATCTCTAATCACTATAACAAGTTTGGTACTTAAATGTCTCTAGTCTTATGTGCTATCAAATGGGACATATATAGTATAACAAGACTAGCACGTATTGGATGTCTTCTATCTTATAGAAGGTAGGGATAGATCTCGTCTATTGAAGTGTAGAGACACTTGGACTGTACATGGACGTGTATTAGAGAATGCGTACGTTAGACTGACCCACTTACATTAAGTGTCACACTATGTGGCGGTTGTGTAATTATCCTTTTGACCGGAGTCTTCATGGCATCACGGTGTGGATTGTCATGCTTTGACACTATTGAGATTTCCCCTAGCCACGGGGCGATCATGTGGTAGTGATTGGGTATGATATTGAAGCATGCGGAGTATACATGATTGGTCGTCCGGGAATCGCGTATCCTATGATTGGGATCGAATATCCGAAATGGCCTTCTTATAAGAAATGTCTAGCTCTCGAGAATCTTTGCAAAGTGGGAGTAAATGTGTTATCCCGTGAGAGCTCGATATCCAGATTATAAGATACGATCGTTAATGTATTGACATTCGAGATACGATCGTATGGATATTACAGCAATAGGATTTTAAGGTACACGGTAACTGCTTCACATGAAAGGTAGTAGTCATTGCTTTTGACTCTTCCGATGATTGGGTGTCACGGTGTGTTGCTAGTTGCTCTCCCGTGATCGTTAGGCATGAAGGGCATTTTGGTAAATTGCACTTTATGTCTACGGCCAACATATTCGGAAGCCTATCGGGTCACACACATATGAACATCGAGTCGGATTAAAATGCGGTTATAGTTGATAACCAAATAAGGAAAGTTTATCTCTAGACTATAAAGGTTATAGTGGTAAATTAATATGGTGGTATTTATTTATTATGAATAAATAAAATACAAGTTATTAATTATATATAAATTATATAAATTAAAGAATATTCCGGAAGTCAAATTATTGACTAGTGGGGCACCACATCTAGGGTATAAGGATACATTTGGATTGTGCACTTTAATTAATAAGATTACCATAAGATTGATATAAGATATTAATTGATTTTGGAAAAATAGATTTATGATAATAAGATAATTATATTCAATATAAGATATTGGCAAAATTAATTTTAATAAAAGAGATAAATCAATCTAGAAGATTTTTCTTATTTTATTGGGAAAATATTTTCTTCTCCTCCACACATATGGGGCCCCACTTTTGACTATAAATAAGAGGTGGTTGTCAAGCTCTTTTATACATCACAATTGCAATAGCTCAGAGTTCTTGTGTAAAATAGAGAGCATCATATAGTGAGTTTGTGAGGGAGGAAAAAGGCCGGTCAAGCAACCGGAGTTTTCCAATAGCAATCCAAGAAGGATTCTGGCGAGGAGTTCGTGTGGATTAGCGATAGAGGCCGGATGCGTGGACGGCTTGCGCACTGTACTACTCTCCGTTGACGGTCAAAGCGATGATCTTATAGATCATCACGGTATAACAATCAAACTACTTAACTTTGTTTATTGCATTAAATGAAGAACGATCTAGAAAAAGGAAATCAAATTTTAAATTCCGATGCGTTAAACTAGTGATTTCCTAACAATACAATAGTAGATTGTCCTTTGCTACACAAACTTCACAATCTCAAGAATATCACTCCCTGGCTACAATAGATCCAGTGACTCAGTCTTCAACATTGCTCGTTGAGAACAAATCCTTCAGCGGCTATCACAAAAGGTCGCAATTCCTTCTCGGACGATCTGATTCAGTACTTGATATAGATTTGATGCTCTATTTTCTGAGTTTGATCTTCTGGATATATCTTTTAAGCTCGGAAAGAAGGCTTGTGAAATTGACAGAGTTTCAGCACTTCAGTTCTTGACCGTTTTCTTGATTGACGTATATGTTTTTTTTTTGTGTCTGTCAGTGCCTTCTACTTATAGCCATGATTTCCTTGATTTGAATTTCTATCCATTGGCTAATAAATGCTGAGAATAATCCTTGATTCAATCTTTGATTCTTCTTTGATTTTATTCTCCTTGATATCAGTGATCCGGATTTGAATCAAACATCCATCATAAAATCCGTCCGTGATTGATTCTGCATTAATTGCATGATCTTCGATTTAATCACATTCTCAATCAAGTGTAGACAATATACTTGACTCTGCTGCCTTTCTGCCTGTTCAGTGACTCTTTCAATTTGTTGGTCACTGGATTTCTATCAGTGTGGTGCTTCATTTCTGCTTATCCTGATCTGCTGGTACTGATGCGGCTGATAGAGCTTTACTTCACCGATCCTTATTTTGTGTGAGTTAAGTGTACACCATATTTAAAAAATAGATTTCATCACTGGTAGAATATATTTTAGACTTATCCAAGGTTATCACAGACTTGCCTGATTATAAGTCAATCCATAGGCCTTCACTTTACTCTGCTGGTACTTGGCTGTCTTTACTCAGCTGATCTTCTGTCTTTCAATTCACATAGCTGTCCTGCCAGTCTAGTACAATGCTTATTTGACTGAACATATTCAACATGTCAGACTCTAAGTAAAGCCTATACAAACAATACTACTCATTTAAACTTATTTCTGGCTTGCTATAACAGCTAGTATGGTCATCATCAAAACAATAAAATGTTCCTAACAATGTCCCCCTTTTTTATGAAGCCAAAACCATCATAAGCTTGAACATAAGTAAACATTTTGATATAATAAAAGGAATAAAATTGAATAATTTTATTAATCCATAAATGGCAAGTATATTCAAAAATAGAAACATATTACAGTCTATTTTGGCCTAGAGTCTTAAGGCTTACCACTACCTTCCCCCTTTTTGGTAGCATCATGCTTCTCTGCCAGAATCTTGTTAGTTGTTTTAGACACAGTGATTATGGTGTCCAGTTGCTTCACAGCATGATCCAAAGTGCTGTCAAGGACCTGAATTTGTTTAGCATGGGTTTCAGGATAATTGATCATGGGGTTGTGCTTGTTGTCAACAGCACCTTCCATATTGTCCAAGTTTGTATGGACATGTTGTGTGATCAGCGAATTCAGCCGACTGAACAAATCGCCCTGTTTTTCAATGATTCTATCCTGTAGCTCAATGTGGTTAAGTAGAGCTTCAGTTTTCTGGCTCAATGAAGCACCTACATCTCTTACTGCTGTCTGAAGGTTATCCCTGCTTGGAGCTATCTTCTCCATGTCAACAATCAAGGGGCCAATGTCCAAATGAAAAGAGCTGTCTAGATGGTCATTGGTAGTGTGTGCCATGTCAGAGATATAATCTTCATGCTCTTAAAATCCTTGAGAGGGTTGTACATCACTCCCTTCTTCTGCCACTTCTTCGAATTCCTGAGTGGCCATTCCCCCTTGTTCTATGCTGGAAATTCTTCTTGATGTGCCCGCAGCACTAGTGCTAGCTGGTGAATTTCTTTTAGTCGATCCACTCAGATGTTGCTCATTTGCTGCCTCACTCCTCTGCATAACATCACAGACTGATAGGTTGTTATCAGAATATGCTTTTTCTTTTTGATGATCATTAGATTGATGATCATCCTCTTCTCCATCATGTTCTTCTTCTTCTTCACTATCTTTTTCAGGAGCATAGATGGCTCCTCCATCACTCTCCTCCTTTTGTTTATCAGAATGTGGGTGGACTTCTTCCTCTGGATCTTCTTCATCCTCACTTATCTCCAAGGGTTCCTCTTTATTACTTGGCAGAATTCTAAGTTGGGTTTCTCTGGTTTGAGATCTGGTTTTCTCTTGAACCCCGAACTGCAACTTTCAACCTGCTCTCTCTTCTGCCCTACTCTCCTCTCTCTGTCCTGGTGTTCTCTGCAACTTCCTTGATTGGTTGACATAAGTGAACATCACTTTTGCATTGTGTGGTTTTTGCAGTTTTGCAGTTTAGTAGATGCTGAAGGGGAATGCCAGAGAACTTTTTCTGCCAGAAAAGACCAGGCTTTGTAGAAACCTTTTTCTCACCTAGGGCCACTACATCGAATTCTGCCAGTATTTCCTCCTTGATTCTATTGAATATGTAAGTTGCCCAGTTGAATTCCAGACCTTGGTAGATAATGGACATCAATTTTTTTTCTTACCTCGGTCATTCCATCTAGTGAACAAAGATTCCCTTGTATGTATTTGATTATCAACAATCCAAACTCTTCAAACAGATTTTTGAGTTTTGATCTGTTGCAATTGAACCAAAACGCATCCGTGTGGCATTCTTCCCTATTTCCACTGTGGCATTCTTCACTGTTGCATTCTTCCCTATTTCCAACCAAAACACATCCGTGTCTACTCTTACGTCTTCAACATTTGCCGAACTAGTCGATGATAGCTTGAAGAAGCGATTGATAGTTGTTGTTGTGATGATCGGTTCCCTTCTGGTTATTCTAGTGATGATCTTATCAAGGTCAAACCACCATCATCTGATGTATGACCTGCTTCAAGCCTTGCATTCTTCCAGATATCAATCAGACTAACATAGCAAATCCATGTGACTTGAGTATTTAAGAAGGTCATTAACCCTAAATTTGTACACCCATCAACCAAACGTTGTGCCTAGGCATCATTTTTGCAAAGAGAGAGATAGTTCTCGGGCTTGAAGAGCGACCCAGTAACTATCCATTTCTTGTTCCGATTGTCAGACTTTTTGTTCGAAGAAGGTCAAGCCATTTAAGGAAAATTGAGAGTGAAAGCTTTGAAATTTCTTGAGAAAATAGGGTTTATGAATTTCAAAGATAGCGTAAAGAATTCGTGGAAATGTATAAGTGTGGTTTAAATAGCCAAACATTTTGAGTGTGAACGGGTTTCGAATATGGAAGTATTTAGTGCAGTAATGACGTGATTTTTTGTAAAAGAAATCGCGGTTATATAGTGTAGTGGGAGAGTGGATTGAGGCAAGTAATGATAGATCCTGGGAATCTAGGCATTGCCATCATACCATCAATTGAAAATGTAACCTCCATGATTTAAAAATTGAACTAATATCCACATGTGTAAATGATTTATTCATTTCACACTTCTTTAATAATTGTACTTCACCGGTGGAGAGATGAGCTGAGTTTTCTGATTACTCTGCCAATCTTTCACTGAGCTGTTTCATCAAAACTGTTCCTAACACAGATTGGGGTGAACTTCGCTGGTACCAGTGCCTTACCTGCCGAGTGAGCGCACCCAAAATGGCAAAGGTTCAGTCAACTGGTTAAGTCACTACGCTGGTTACTCTAGTTAGCTGCTCAAAAGACTTAGTCCACTTCAATCATTCCTAACTCAGTCCTCAACTTCCAAAATCTTTCATGAATGAGTGGTTTTGTGAATATATCAACCAATTGATCTTCAGAAGATTTGTACTTCAGAATTACATCTTTTTTTCAACACGATCTTTGATGAAATGATGTCTTACATAAATATGCTTTGTTATTGAGTGAAGTAATATATTCTCTATAATTGATATTGCACTGGTGTTATCACACATGATAGGAATTGTATTTTCTTCTACTCCGTAGTCTCTTAGTTGTTGTTTGATCCAATGTACTTGTGCACAACAACTACCTGCTGCTATATACTCTGCTTCAACTGTTGACGTAGATATGGAATTCTCCTTTTCTCTAAACAATGATACTAGTCTGCTGCCTAGCATATGACAAGTTCCTGAGGTGCTTTTTCTATCCACTTTACATCCATCATTGTCTAAATCTGAATATGAAGTTAATTTGAATCCACCATCTTTAGGATACCAAATCCCATCGTTTACTGTATGCTCTTGATATTTGAAAATTCTCTTTGTTTCTTATAGGTGAGATTCTTTTGGTTGTGATTGAAATCTTGCACTTATTCCTAGTGCATATGCGATATCAGGTCTGCTTGCAGTTAAGTAGATTAGTGAACCAATGATCCCTCTATATAGCTTTTCATCAACACCCTTTCTATTTTCATCCTTCCCAAGTATAAATGTGGCACACATTGGTGTTTCTGATGTGCCACTTATTTCCATTCCATACTTGTTTATCAAATCATTTGTATACTTCTTTTGACTAAAAAATATACCATCTTTCATCTGCTTCACTTGTATGTTCTGATCACTTCATATAGGAACTCTGTGCCTCTGTCTGATCTTATCTTGATAATCTTCAAGTCCATTTCATTTTGAATTCTTCTCAAAAGGTCTGGTACTTCCTTGAGAGTTTCTCTTTTCTTGTTAATGAAAACTGTCCAAGTGAATTTGGAAAAGTCATCAACCACCACTAGAGTGTACTTTTGCCACTTACACTCACTATTGTGACTGTTCCAAATAGATCCAAAAGTTTGTTTTTTGTTAGCTTGTTGATTTTCTTGAAATTCAGGTGAGTAAGTCCTCTATGCCAAATCTAGCTAGTTGATTGTTTGTTCTTGACAAGCATACATGTTTCTTCTTTTGATGTCTTCCAGCTACCACATATATGTTGTCCTCTCTTTTTCATACAAGTACAACTGTGTTGGTTTGTTTGTGAATCACCTTGCAAGCTTCTTTGTTGAAGTGCATATTATAGCCTTTGTCAAAGGATTAACTGATGCTTAGGAGATTGAAAATTAATCCTTTGACATAGGCCACATTATGAATCTTCAAGTTATTCTTCAATATGGTGCTCTCCCCCTTAATCTTGCCAGGTTTTTCTTTGCCTCCAAAAGTAACATTAGGGCCATAAAAAGTTTTAAAGTCATTCAACCAATCTTTCTTGCTAGTCACGTGTCTGGAACATCCACTGTCTGTGTATCAGATGTCATACAAAACAAATTAATTATGTTTATGTACCCAACACTGTTTAGGTCCATGCCTGTTAGCAGTCATGCCTCCCACTCCACGTGTGAATCCAAATGATCTTCTTCTTGGATAGTTGAAATCACTTAAGCAGTCACAAACATATAAATACTGTATTTGTGTAGTGGAATATTAAAACCATTCTAAAACGTATTTTCAAACCACTTAAGTAGTCACAAGCATATAAATAAGGTACTGAATGTAAATATAGAAAGTAAATGTTGTATGTAAATAACACAATGTTTATAGTGGTTCAGGGTGGTGTAATCCCTTAGTCCACTCTTCTCCTATGATAATTGGAGGAATTCACTATTGTTTTTCACCAATACAATAATATGATTGTCCTTGGCTACACAAGCTTCACAATCTCAAGACTATCACTCCCTGGCTACAAAAGCTTTAGTGACTCAGTCTGCAACACTGCTCCTTGAGAACAACTCCTTCAGCAGCTATCACAAAAGGTTGCAATTCCTTCTCAGACGATCTGATTCAATTGTTTAAGTAGGATGTGAATTGGATTCATAGTGGGTTGATCAAACTCAATACTTGATATAGATTTGATGCTCTATTTTCTGAGTTTGATCTTCTGGATATATCTTTTATGTTCAGAAAGAAGGCTTTTGAAATTGATGGTGTTTCAGCACTTAGAGTTCTTGACTGTTTTCTTGATTGATGTATATGTTTTTTTTTTGTGTCTGTCAATGCCTTCTATTTATAGCTATGATTTCCTTGATTGGAATTTCTGTCCATTGGCTATTAAATGCTGTGAATAATCCTTGATTCAATCATTGATTCTTCCTTGATTTTATTCTCCTTGATTTCAGTGATCCGGATTTGAATCAAACGTCCATCATAAAATCCGTCATTGATTGATTCTGCATTAATTGTTTAATCTTCGATTTAATCATGTTCTCAATCAAGTGTAGAAAGTATACATGACACTGCTGCCTTTCTGCTGGTTCAGTGACTCCTTCACTTTGCTGGTCAAGGGATTTCCATCAGTTTGTTGCTTCGTTTCAGCTTATCTTGATCTGCTGGTACTGATGCACTGATAGAGATTTACTTCACTGATCCTTATTTTGTGTGAGATCAGTGTACACCCATATTTAAGAAATAGATTTCATCACTTGTAGACCATATCTTAGACTTATCCAAGGTCATCACAGACTTCCTTGGTTATAATTCAGTCCATAGGCCTTCACTTTACTCTGCTGGTGGTTGGCTATCTTTACTCAGCTGATCTTCTGTCTTTCAATTCACTGAGTCGTCCTGCCAGTCTAGTAGAATGCTTATCTGATTGAACTTATACAACATGTCAGACTCTAAATAAAGCCTATAAAACATTACTACACATTTAGACTTATTTCAAACTTGCGGTTACAGCTGGTATGGCCATCATCAAAAAAATAAAATGGTCATAACAATTTCCCTCTTTTTGATGATGCCAAAACCCTCATAAGCTTTAACATAAGTAAACATTTTCATATAATAAAAGGAATGAAACTCAACAAATTTTATTCATCCATAATGGGCAAAAAGATTCAAAAGTAGAAACATATTACAATCTACTTTGGCCTAGAGCTTTCATGCTTACCACTACCTTCCCCCTTTTTGTTAGCATCATGCTTTTCTGTTAGAATCTTGTTAGTTGCTTCAGACATTGTGATTATGGTGTACAATTGCTTCACAACAAGATCCAGAGTGCTGTCAAGGACCTGAATTTGTTCATCATGGGTTTCAAGCTCCTTGATCATGGGGTTGAGCTTGTTGTCAACAACACCTACTAGATTCTCGAAGATTGTATGGACATGCTGTGTGATCAGTGAATTCAGACGACTGAACATATCGCCCTATTTTTCAATGATTCCATCCTGGAGCTCAGTGTGGCTAAGTATAACTTCAATTTTCTGGCTCAATGAAGTTCCTGCATCTTCTAGTGATGTCTGAAGGTTATCCTAGCTTGGAGCTATCTTCTTCATGTCAACAATCAGGGGGCCAATGTCCTGATGAAAAGAGATGTCGGGATGGTCATTGGTAGTGTGTGCCATGTTCGAGATATAATCTTCATGCATTTCATATCCCTGGGAGGGTTGTACATCAATCCCTTCTTCTGCCACTTCTTCAAATTCCTGAGTGGCCATTTGCTGGAGTTTTTGAATATGAATCCGACCTGAAAACCCGATTTGAATTAATCGAGTCGAGTCAGAACCCACACAGATTCATGTAGCTCTTGATTAGATCAAGATCTATAGCGGAAGCATGAATTTTGTGATATTATTAACTAATAAACGATTAATTAATACCTTAAAGAAAAGGTTACGGGATATTTACCCAACCAGAGAGAAGCCGTGATCTTCTGAATTGTATCTCCAAGCGACGACTAGTGGACGTCGATGCCGCATTCGAACCTCCTCGCATATGCTTCAAGAAAAACTCCAGTTTTTATTCTCCCGTTGGCTAGGACGAGAAACTAACTTTTCACTCCTTTCTAGATGAAAATGGCGTAGAAAGTCTTAGTCAATTGTGTTGGGAGGAAATCTCTTTATATAGGAAAATAACTGAGCAACTGAGAGTTATCCTTTTCTCCAGACAATTATATTTTTCCCAAAGAAAAAGATATTTTCTATAAATAAGAGATAATCAACATAAATGAGATAATCATTAGAAAATCAATCTCTTAATTTATCCATTAATTATTTAATAAATAAATAATTATACTCCATATTGTAATTAATTATGAGATAATTTCTTTTCCAAAATAAAAAATATGGCGCCATTTTTTATACCATTTGTGATAATATTAAATGTCTTTTCGATATTACGTATTATTTACCGTATAAATAATATCCGCATATTCATTAAATAGACCAACTATTAAATTTATTTTTGAGGTTCCAAAATACGAGAATTCATTCACGTGTTAGGAGCCAACCCGGGGACCATGAACCTATAACCAGTAGCTACAATAAATTGAATAAAATATTCATCGAACATAACATTCTATTCAACTTATTAATTCCGGAATTACACCACCATAAATTTGAAACTGAACTCTATCGATTATAGATATAACTTATTCTCAAAAAGTCGAGTCAATAAGTGTCCATTGATATAATCATTACAGATAGACTAACCCTCCATAGACTATCCGTAATGAAGTGGGAATGTTTCCGTAAACCTTCTTCATTACATCTTATCCTTATTTACCATTAGCCCACTAGTGATCAATTAGTTCATAACCAATATGAACTCCACGGATCGATCAGTTTCTCAAATTAACAAATAAGGAGATTGTCTTTCTACTTCCCACAGGAAGGAATGGATTCCATAACTTTCACACACACACACACACACTCCTCACCCATTCCAAAATAGTGCCAACGTGAAAGTGATCCGGACCGCGCCTCTTAGCAATCCTTAACGAACACGCTTGAAACAAGCTAAAGTCTGCAATCACTTCAGGATTAAGGTTAATCCATATATGACCATCTTTTGATTTAATAAGATTTCTCAATCACAAAATTATATGAGAAATACAGATTAAATCGGTCCAGTCCTATATGACTACATCATATATAAATGCCCCACTTAGATAACCAATATCGACGGTCCGGATAAGACGGTCACACCATAAAGGGTTTTGGGCGCATTAATGGTGGTTTAATCAATAAACCCCACACTTTGATTAAGTTCACCATGGACTAACAATTCAAGTGTATCACCATAAACTTTATCCTCATGTGTGACACACACATAGTTATATGGCTACATATGATACAACTTGGGGTTTTCAGTAGTGTATTATTTACAGGCACGAAGCAAGTAATATGACGAAGATAAATCTGTCATTTATTAATTATAAAAACAATTACCAAAATTGTCATTCGGGCACTACTTCCAACAATCTCTCACTTTCCCATAAGGACAAGCAACAATTCGGGCACTACATCTAACAATCTCCTACTTGCCTATAAAGACAAGAAACAATTGTTTTTAGAGCACCACACCCTTATTTTATCTATCCACAACATTCTCCCACTTGCTCTAAAGCAGATGAGACATATCTCCCAATTTCATACCTGCCAAGTCCTTATCAGTGACTTTAGTTGTCACGCAACTTGGTAAACTGATCAGTAGGTTGTCGGTTTCAAGGCGATCTTTAGGACCGAAATGATGCCTTTTTGCACGGTCTGTCTGATCAGATGGTACCCTTTTTCAATATGCTTTTGAGCTCTTGTGACCGTGAAGATCCTTTGCATAAGCTACCTCTTTACTGTTTTCATAGTGTAATGATATCAACTTACCCGGTAGTGGAATTACTCCCAGATCATAATGAACCTTTCAAGATACACTACCTTTCTAGCTGCTCCAAAAATCTTCTATGTATTTGACTTATAGAGTGAAATCAGCTTTGCTCGATTGCTCCAGACTGTAGCTCCATCACAGTTAGTAAACACCGAGCCCGAGATTAATTAATGATCATCCTTAATCTGACTAAAATTCAAAATAAGTGTAGTCAACAATACTCAGATTTGTGATACTTGAGGATGTACTATACTTCTATCCATTGCTCGAATCCAAGATTTGACTTTAATTGACTTTAAAACAACCTGACATTCTCTATCCAAAAGAGAATCTATCTAATTTTCTTTATATTCGAAGATTGAGATAATTATTCCGTGAGGGGTTGGGTAAAAAACCTCTCGTTGAATATTGCATACGAAAATGCATTGTCATTCTAAAGAATAAGATGGATGGGACACTGTCAACAACTTGTTCTCATGAATTCGACCGAATCTATTTCTAAGAATATAGTCCACTTCTTTAATCCAGAGAAGCTTTGGCTCGTCAGTTCTAGGCTTCAGAAAACACACTCAAGTTGTTCCCAACCATCGCAGTGTCATCTTTATGAAAGCTAATATTCACTACTTTAACCAATATTGATTCTCTGGTCTACAAAAGACTCATCAATATTCTGGTCAAGCCCACATATTTCAAAACATGTGACTTTTAATGACCTAAAGATTTACTTTAATCCTCCAATGGATGTCAACATTAGCAGTCAATCTGCTATTGGCTTTAAGTTAAAACCCTTCTGTTCCAAATGAGATTATACTATGTTGTTTGGCAAGAAAATATTCAGGGCATCACCCCTATTGAACTTTCTGCTTTCCAAGAAGTCAAGCAAGGCTGAGTGGCGAGAGTGTTCAGGGCATCCCCCCTGGTTAACTCTCTACTTCTTAGGGAATTACCCCTAGACCACTTAGTTTTGCATTAAAAAGATAAACTTTCCTATTCATTCAAATCTTTTCCATGTAGATCCAATTACTCCAACTAGGCATGAGACACTCAGGTGGTTCTACAAGAGTGTGAACAGCCATAGAGTACCAAACTCCATTTTCTGGCTTTATGACTTTAAACCAACCTCTTTTATCAGAATCCTATTTAGTCCTTGCAAAAGACCATAGGTTATCAATCACCCTTAGCAGACCATAAAGCTTGCATAATCACAGAGGGTCAATGGTTAAACCATACTCTCACTGCATCTGGGTGGATTGATATTCTGATTAGGTCTAGTAGTGTTTATCAACGTAACCCCCAACAACGGATGTTGGATGTGGTCTGATTGAATCAGATAGTAACTCCTTGAGTAACTTTAGTTCAAGGTCCAAGGTTGTTATCCAAACATTCATTTAGAAAGGCTGTGACAGTACAACCGTCAATATCTGATCTTAAGAATCTTATAACCAACCTTTCCTCATTGCATTAAGATATTTCACGAACAGTCTCCATCTGAACGTGTATGCAAAATCTCTAGTCCTACCTTTAAGAACTAAGTGATAAATGCCTCTATTTATGAAATGTAGTAAACATAGTTCACTCCTTTTCCATAAATTCATAAGCATCTTCTAGGTAGACTTCTCGATAACATAAAATGTAAACAGTTATTTTGCAATCAATATCTTAATTGAGTTAAATAGTGTATTGTAGCATTTCAAAAACTATATAAGGCAATCCATGGTTTATCCATTCAGTGAAATCGTTTCACTCGGAGGGAGACCGAGCATCAGTGAACAAACTAAGCTATAGCCTATATCTGAGCATGGAATACTCGCTTCTCTGGTAATATCAGAGATTCCTCCAAATATTTATATAAACTAATCGGCATTTCGATTAGTCGTCGGAAAAAATGTCTACCACTCAAAATCTCCCACTAGCTTGTATGCTTCATAGGACCCCGAAGGTCAATATGAACAAGCCATGATACTTCTTTAGCTCTATTACCCTTTCCCAATTGAAAGGTTACTTAGTCATTTCTCTATTGAGATGGTGTTCTTAGACTGGGAGATAGGAATCACCCTTAGCCGGTCTTCAGATCTTATCTTTAGGATATATGCACTATTTAATAGATGCTGAAAAATAGTTTATCTTAATATGGAAACCATTTGTCTTAATTGTTTATGATGAGTTACATATACCTTTTCAGCTGTTCCTAGTGCTTCTGACTTTATCAGATAAAAGTATGAGATCATAATCATATACAAATGCCACATTCACTTTCTTTAAGGCAACTATATTATCGATGTGAAAGTGAATCCATTTGTTCCAACGAATCTGAAAATATAAATTAAACTTCTGCGATATTCATGGATTAAAACCCGAAATTTCTTTCCTTATATTACTCCCACTATCTCAGCTGAAATAACTGCCCATTGTCTACTCTTTAATCATTAATGCCAAGCTACCTTGTTCTTACAAAAGAACTTAGCTTCCGGGTCATAATCCCGGTTAAGAAAGACTCTAAGGATTCATAGGTTAGTAATCCGAAATTACTTTTCTTATTGTTAAGGGTGATTTTGTACATTTTATAAGGATATATTTTATATCAATTTCCCCCATATCAAGATGTTTTTCATAGAAATCGAGCTTTATATTGAAATATTGAGCAAGTGATGTTTTCAATAGTTAAATTGCAAAACGTAATGAATTATGTGCTTAAATTATGATTTTATATTATTTTGGAATTATGTTACGCTTTGGTATGTTTTTGATTATTGTAGATACACGAGATATGGATTAGAAGAGGATTTAAAGATGAATTAACTGAAGATTTATATGATGAAGAGGAGATAAAGATGGAAGGAAAGGATAAAGATGGAAGAAAATCTAAGATCAAGCCAGTGAACGAACGTTCAAGGCCCGTCCAGCCTGGACTGGCGTCCGGAATAGTGGACTGGCGTCCAGGAGAAGAAAGTTGATTCAGAGAGTTTGGACGCTGAGTGGACGAGCGTCTGGAGCAGTCCAAAGTAGCTGAACTGGCGTCCGGTTGAGTGGACGGGCGTCCTTAAACCGACCTAGCAGCAGCCGCCTTACTTTTCTATAAATACCAGCGCGATTTCAACCCTAAGACATACATTATTGAGACCTATTGATACACAATCATTAGGGGAAAACCCTAGGCGCCCCAGCCCCCTTTTGGGAGGGCCGGCGTGGCGGTTAGATTAGGTTTTATTTTCGTTTTTTTTCTTGTTCTTGTTCGTCCATGCTGATGGCCTTCAAGCTGTGAACTGGAGCATCCATGGTACTTTTCAGCAACGTTTTTGATTTCTCTCTTGGATAATCTTGTGAGTGATTTTATTTAGAGTTTGTATTTTTCCTTTGTTTATTTGTTTATGCAATTGATATCGGAAGATGTATTGCTATTTGATGTTTACCGTATGATGGAAATCGGTGTAAACCTTAGATCACCATAGGAAAGATTAGACTTTTAACCTTGACATAACGGAAGTTGATAGGTTAGATTTCTAGGTTGTTAGATCTAATAAATCTTGCACCTTGTTTTGAGAGCGTTAATCTCTATAAATCGGAAGATGATGAGATTGATAGACGGATTACTTACGGAAGTAGGAATTCATACCTTTGATTAGGTGAACCACAACTTTGATTGAATCATCATAAGATAATCTAGGGAAGAATTAAGGGTTGCGGGATGGTGGATCATGTTTGTTCTATGTTGATTTGCTTCAGTCATTATCATGATAGTTAGTTTTATTGTTTTCTTAGTTGTAGTTTTATTTTATTTGCTTTTGTTCACAACGATATTTTCCTGGCTTTGGACTGACAATCCTCTATCCAGTTTATTTTCCGTTTTAGTTTAGGTTTAGGAATAATTGTATCAACCTTAGGAGAATTAATGAACTAGATACCCCGATTCCCTGTGACCGACTCCGGTATTAATCGCTGTACTATGATCCCTACACTTGGGGAGATACCGGATTTATAAATTTTATTACTTGTTGTTTTTCTTTGGTATATAAAATCCGTGACACTTATCCTATGATTTCTTTCGTTAATGTTTCGGTGTAGCCTTTTAAACTTATTTGGTTTTAGGTGACTTACACTTGTAGACATTCTTTCCTATTCTAGGATTTCTTTAAAGGAAATGGCCGCAAACTAGTAGTTTATTTGAGTAGGCACTACTCGTGACCCGTGGGATGTGCAGTGAGATTGATGCCAAATCATTCTCGTCATCTTTGAACTAATTTTAATTTGTCTCCCGTTCAACACGAGTCACAGAAGTGACATACTTATCAATGTCACTTAAGTTTGTAGGCTCAAGAGGAACATCCTCTTCCGAAAAATTAATTTGCATTCTTGATTAATGAGTTCAATGTTGTTATTACTTTTCCACTTACACGAAGTCATTCTCAGTAGATTATAATCATTTTAGCAGTTTAGTTACCTTGAGATGATAAGTAGTTGAAAAATAAATTATGACATAAATATAAATCAAATCATACACCACAACGAATACTGATTTTAGGAATTATAAACGTGATGTCATGCATGCAGTTTATCCTACCATTCCAAGGATTTAATCTGACACCTCAGTGCCTCCGACGGGTAGATCAAAGAGGTGATGATTAAATTGAGACAATCTCTCTCAACAATTAAACAATTAAAAATCAGACATCTCCATTTAATTGTTGATTACCTTCCATTTTCAGCCAAGATATTTCAAAATAATATCTTTGTGAGTGTGACCTACTGTTTCAGATTTTAAAAGTAGACCCCGAGTATGCTGCCGAATGGTAGGTTAGTGAGCCGACGAGTACCCAAAATTCTATCCTTTCGGAGACCAAGCATTGAATTTTGATAGCGGTGAAGGCCATCCTAAGGGGGCCGAAATCAAAGTAGCATAAGGCATCACCATTCTCTCATGGTGCTTGTGTCTACAGTAGAGGCCGTGGGGTCGGTTGTCACATTCCCCGCTCCCACTCATTATTTTTAAAAATAGGTAGTCACATTAGGAGTTCAGAATTTCTTAATAATCCGAAAAACAACAAATCATGAATATTTCAATATTAATCCTCCCACTAGTTGATCTGTTCCAAATACTGTCTAACTAGTGTCACTTATTCACGACTTTCCATTTTCTCGGATTTACAAATTCTTTGTGCAGACACTACACAATAAAAATTCACCAACAATTTTATAATCCTAATATATTCGGACTTATGAATTTCCCATAAAATCGAAAAATAATAAATCACAAAATTTAAAGCTCCCACTAATTTATCGGTTCCAAATATCGTGTAAATAGTGATACTTTTAATGATTTTCCGATTTTCCAATTTTCCGTTAGAGATCTCTTGTGTGTCTACACAACTAAAATTCACAAAAAATTTTAAAGTCCTAATTTTTGTCATGATAAGAATTTAGGATCTTAGAAACTTTTTCAATAATCCGAAAATAATAAATCATGAAAAGCAATCACAAAATTATCGGTTCCAAATAGCGTCTAGTTAGTGTCCAACTTTTCACGATTTTTCAATTTTTTGATCATTAAAACCCTATTTATGTAGTCACTACATAATTGAATCCCCGAAGGATTTTAGATCCATTCATAATTAATTAATCGACCAAAATTCGGTTTTAACCATGGCTCTGCTACCATATGTTGGAGTTGCCGGAATCTGAATCCGACCCAAAAACCCAATTCGAATGAATCGAATTCATGTCAGAACCCACATAGATTCATCCAGATCTTGATTAGATCAAGATCTATAGCGGAAGCATGAATTTTGCGATCTATTTAACTAATATACGATTAATTAATACTTTAAAGAAAAAGTTATGGGATATTTACCCAACCGGAGAGAAGCCGTGATCTTCCGAATTGTATCTCAAAGCAACGACTGGTGGACGTCGACCCTGCATTCCAACATCCTAGAATATGCTTCAAGAAAAACTCCAGTTTTTCTTCTCCCGATGGCTAGGACAAGAAACTAATTTTTCTCTCATTTCTAGATGAAAATGGCGCAGAAAGTCTTAGTCAATTGTGTTGGGAGGAACTCTCTTTATATAGGAAAATAACTGAGAAATTGAGAGTTATCCTTTTCAATAGACAATTATCTTTTTCGCAAAGAAAAAGATATTTTCCATAAATAAGAGATAATCACTATAAATAAGATAATCATTAGAAAATCAACTCTTAATTTATCCATTAATTATTTAACAAATAAATAATTATATACCATATTGTAATTAATTATGAGAAAATTTCTTTTCCGAAAATCCAAAAATATGGCACCATTTTTTTATGCCATTTTGGATAATAGAAAATGTCTTTTTTATATTACGTATTATTTACCGTATAAATAATATCAGCATATTCATTAAATGGACCAACTAATTAATTTATTCTCGAGGTTCCAAAATATGAGAATTCACACACGTGTTAGGAGCCAACCCGGAGACTATGGACCTATAACCAGTAGCTACAATAAATTGAATAAAATATTCATCGAACAGAACATTTCTATTCAACTTATTAATTCCAGAATTACACCACCATAAATCCGAAACAGAACTCTATCGATTATAGATATAACTTATTCTCAGAAAGTGGAGTCAATAAGTGTCCATTGATATAATCATTACATATAGACTAACCCTCTATAGACTATCCGTAACGAAGCGGGAATGATTCCGTAAACCTTCGTCATTACATCTTATCCTTATTTACCATTAACCCACTAGTGATCAATTAGTTCATGACCAATATGAACTCTACGGATCGATCAGTTTCTAGGATTAACGAATAAGGGGATTGTCTTTCTACTTCCCGCAGGAATGAATGGATTCCATATTTGTGAGACCCACACTCCTCCCCTATTCCAGAATAGTGCCAACATGAAAGTGATTCGGACCGCGCCTCTTAGCAATCCTTAACGAACACGTCCAACCCTATCTTGAAACAAGCAGAAATCTGCAATCACTTCAGGATTACGGTTAATCCATCTATCATCATCTTGTGATTTAATAAAATTTCTCAATCACGGAATTATATGAGAAATACAGATTAAATCGGTCCAGTCCTATATGACTACATCATATATAAATGCCCCACTTAGATAACCAATATCGATGGTCCGGATAAGACGGTCAAACCATAAAGTGTTCTGGGCGCATTAATGGTGGTTTAATCAATAGACCCCATACTCTGATTAAGTTCACCATGGATTATCAGTTCAAGTGTATCACCATAAACTTAATCCTCACGCGTGACACACACTAAGTTATATGGCTACGTATGATACAACTTGGGGTTTTCAATAGTGTATTATTTACAAGCACGAAGCAAATAATAAGATGAGGATAAATATGTCATTTATTAATTGTAAAAACAATTACCAAAATTGTCTTCCGGGCACTACTTCCAACAATCTCCCACTTGCCCGTAAGGACAAGAAACAATTGTCTTTAAGGTATTCCCCACCATTCCCCCTTGCTCTGTGCTGGGGATTCTTCTTGATATGCCTGCAACACAAGTGCCAGCTGGTGAATTTCTTTCAACTGATCCACTCAGATGTTGCTCCTTTGCTACCTCACTCTCATGCATAGCATCACGGTGTGATAGGTTGTTATCAGAATCTATCTTTTTGATGATCATCAGAGTGATGATCATCCTCTTCTCCATCATTTTTTCTTCATCTTCATCTTCACTATCTTCTTTAGGAGCAGAGATGGCTACTCCGTCACTCTCCTCCTTTTCTTTATCAGAATGTGGGTGGACTTCTTCCTATAGATCTTCTTCATCCTCACTTATCTCCAAGGGTTACTGCTCATTACTTGACCGAATTCGATGTTGGGTTTCTCTAGTTTGAGATCTGGTTCTTATCCTGAACCCAAAACTGCTACTTTCAGCTTGCTTTCTCTTCTTCCGCCCTGCTCTCCTTTTCAGTCCTGCTGTTCTCTGCAACTTCCTTGATTGTTTGACATAAGTGAACATCACTTTTGAAATGTCTGGTTTTCGTTGTTTGATTGTTGTGACCTTCATGCAGTTTAGTAGATGCTGAAGAGGAATGCCATATGACTTTATCTGCCAGAAAAGACAAGGCTTTGCAGATCCTTATTTCTCACCTAGGGCCGCTGCATCAAATTCTGCCTGTATTTTTTCCTTGATTCTATTGAAGATGTAAGTTGCCCAGTTGAATTCCAGACCGTGGTAGATAATGGAAATCAATTTCGTTCTTACCTCGGTCATTCCACACAGTGAACCAAGTTTCCCTTGTATGCATTTGATTATCAACAATCCAAACTCTTCAAACGGATTTTTGAGTTCTGATCTGTTGCAATTGAAATTTTTGTTCTCTGTTGTGGCATTCTTTCCTTTTCCCACCAAAATGCGTCCGTGTCCACTTTTATGTCTTCAACATTTGCCGAGCCAGTTGATGATAGCTCGAGGAAACGATTGATAGTTGTTGGTATGATTATCATTTCTCTTCCGGTTATTCTGGTGATGATCTTATCAGGGGTCGAATCACCATCATCTGAGGTATGACCTGCTTCAAACCATGAATTCTTCCAGAAATCAATCAGACTGTCATAGGAAAACCCTATGACTTGAGGATTTAGGAAGGTCATTAACCCTAAATTTGTACACCAATCAACCAAATGCTGTGCTTGGGCATCATTGTTGCAAAGAGAGAGATAGTGCTCGAGCTTGAAGAATGACCCGGTAACTATCCATTTCTTGTTCTGATTGTCAGACTTTTTGTTCGAAGAAGGTGAAACCATTTCAGGAAAATGTTAGGTGTGATGCCCGAAAGACAATTTTTTGTAATTGTTTTATTTAATAAATGAAATGATGTTATTATTCATATTTATTATTCTCATAATCACCGATATGACAATAGTATTTACACTACAGAAAACCCTGAGTATATCGTTTATGTAATCACTTAACTCGGTGTATGAGACATACACGGGAGGATTGAGTTAGTGAAGATGTACTTAAAATACAATTAGTCCGTAGTAAAGTTAATCGAGAGTATCGGGTCTCCCCTTTAACGTACTATTAATGCGCCCATAACACGATAGGTGTGATCGTCTTATCCGGACTTTCGGTTAAGGGAACCTAATGGGGCATTTATATATGATAGATATATCATATAGGGCGGACCGATTTGATCCGAGTTCTCAATATAATTCCGTAATTGAGAAGTCTTATCGAATCATTAGATGATCATATTATGGATATATCTTAATCCCGAGGTGATCACGATCAACTCGCTTGAATCGCATGAGGTTTGACTTGACGGTTAAGGATTACACTGAGTCTGTGATCTGAATTACCTCATCTTGGCATTGTACTGGATTGAGTGAGTAGTCTGTGTTATCACAGATACGGAATCCATTCCTTCCATTTATGGAAGTAGATAGACAGCTTCCTTATGAGTTAATCCTAGACATTGATCGATCCATGGGATTCATATTACACCGATTAGCTACCGGTGAGTTATTTGAATTATTGATCACTAGGGGGTTAACGGTAAGTAAGGACAAGATGTTCGAAAAGGGTTAACGGTAACTTCCCGATTTAGAATGAACAAGATCTATGGAGGATTAATCCATATGAAATGATTATATCGGTGGACGCTTATTACTTTCTCGTGAGGAGATAAATATAATCTTATAATCGGAGGAGTGCGATCACGGGATTATGGTGGCATATTCCCGTGATTGATTTATCGAATATAATTATTCGTTCATAAGATAATTATTTATTTGATTTATCGGAGCCGCCGATTATTAGTCCATGGTCCCCGACGTGCCTCCTAATATAGCATGTATATTCTCGGACGTCGAATCCTAATAATATTAATTTAGTTCATGTTGGACTTTATTAAAACGATATGTGAATTAATTGTTTGGTGGACTATTAAATTAGTTGGGCTAAATAATTAAATATGTGGAAAAGACATTTTCCATAATCTTGGCCCAATTATTGTGTAATGGCAAAATTAATATTGACTAGGTCAATATATTTTGTGGCGCCACACATGTCCTATTTTAACAAGGAATTAGTTTTCTTGTGTATTAAAAAGACATGTGCATAAAATATTTATTGGATAAATATTTATGGTAATAAATAAAGATAAATATTATTTTTAGATTTGTTCTAAAATATTATGAGATTATCTTTTATTTATGGATTTATTTATTGGAATAATAAAATCCTTGGAGGCTAAGTTTTACTCTTCTATATAAAGAGAGTTCTCCCAAGCCTCAACACAATAACAAAATTTCGACTTCTACCTTTGAAAAAGAGAGAAGAATTTTTCGGCCAAGTAGAGGAGGGGAAATCTTGGAGATTTTTCCGGTAGCATATCGGAAGGGTTCGAGTCGAGAATTCCTTCCACCGGGAATTGCTTGGATCACACGATCGGAAGACTGTGGTGCTCATCACATCTACTCCCAATTCATCCTCCTTGCGGTTCTTCGATTTGGATTTTGAGATCCAAAAGGTATGATTTACAAACTTACTTGTAGATGTAGATTTGATGTTTTATTACGTATACACATAGATCTAGATCCTTAAATCGCTTCCGTTGCGATGATATTTTCCTAACAATGGTATCAGTCGCCATGGTGATCTATATTTATACGTATAAAATATTAGATCTAGGAGTGGTAAAACATGTAGATTTTTTTGTCCCAAATTTTTTTAAAAATAGGGCCGACGCATGATTTATTTTTTTTTATGATTATGATTGTCTTGGCTGAAGAGATGGATTGGGGTTGGTATTGTTTACTCGTTAGATCCATTGTAGCTCTTTTGTTTGGTAACAATTGAGCATAGGAATTGTATTTTATTTATGTCAATTTTCAAATTTATATGTAAAAGTAGTATCTTTTATTATAATTTTGATCACCCGGACTGGATAAGTTGAAGATCTTGCTGGAAAATTTGAAGATCAAGACGAAACCCAAGGTATGAACGAGGAGAAACGGATGAATTTTATTAAAAATCTGCTACAGGATTTTCTGCGACGCTGAAAAGCGTCGCTATAAGTCCTGTTTATAAAATAAATGCATGCGGCTAGGGTTCTTCATGCATGCGGCTGTATGTTTTTTTTTTGGTAAACCTAATTTTTTTTATTACTGCCGTTATGGCAAAGAAAAAAATAATTTTTTTTGGAAAATAGCCGCTTAACAAAAAAAAAAAAAAAAATTGTTATTTTTGGAAAATAACTATAAACAGCCGCATATAATAATATATATATGATTAATTATAAATAAATTGGATTTATTTAATTAAAAAGACCTTTTCTCCTCTCGGGTGTTCGTGGTTCGTGTTCCGGCGGTTCGAGTTCAAGATTCGAAGATCAAGACTCGAAAACAAGAAGATTGTAATTTTTTTTTTCTGAGAATAGATTAGATACGGGGGTACCAACAATCCATCTCGGTGTTTAATTTTTTCCGCAATTTATTTTTTATGTGTTTGATCATAAAATAGACATAAAATCGGAATTGCCATGACATGCATTCATATCATAAATCCACTCCATGCATACATGTAGAATTTTAATTTTGGTAATTAAAATAGGCATGTATACAAACTCGCGTAATTAGTTGAAATTTAATTAATACGTGGTAATTAATTAATTTAGTAACTAATTAAAGATCCGAGGACGGGTTATGAAATCGTTAGCCTTTCGGTGTGTGTTCTCGGTGAACCGCCTTAAAGCTCCAACGAGATCACGTTTTCGATTCGTAGTGTCTACGAGATTGAATGATGGTAAAAGAACAATAAATCTTGGATAAAAACGGTTCGCCTATAGGTTGGGTGGTCAACTGAGCTTGGCTCGACCGACTTAACCCTCCTAGTGTGATGTATGCACGGGGGTCCGGCAAGACTAAGCCACACCGGAGAACGGAGGGGTGATTCCTTCCCATCTCAAACGCGGCTCTCTTGACCCGATTTCGTCCGATCGTCACATATGTTCCAACGAATAGGACGGGTAGGCTTGCCTACGTCACCGACACCATTCGGAATCCTTGATTTTATGTACTTTTATGTTAACATCAAAAAGACGTGGTTAGTTAACCCACCACCACTTCCAAAATATTGAGTGGGAGCGGGGAAGGCGACGACCAACCCCACGGTCTCTACTATAGATGCAAGTAAGTGAGAGAAGGGTGACGCCTCGCGGCGCTTTGATTTCGTCCCCCTACGGATGGTGTTCACCCCTATCAACATTCATGGCTTGGTCTCCGAAAGGATAGGATTTCGGGTACTCGTCGGGTCACCGACCTATCCTACGACGGCACACTCGGGGCGTACCTAAGAGATCTGATATAGTAGGTCACACTCATCAAGGGTATTTTTGGTAATACCTAGGCTAAAAAAGGAAGGTAGTCAATGAATAAAGGGATGTTCGATTCTCGTGGGATGTCTGATTCTCACAAGTTATTCATTGATTTAACCGTCTCATCTTTTTGACCTACCCTACGGCGGCACTGAGATGCGGGGTTAAAACCTTGGAATGGTAGAGTAGACTTAATTTTAGTTTACAAATTCCTAAAAATAAATTTATATAGTAGTGTTAAATTTGAATTAATGTATGTCATTTTATTTTCAGCAAAAATGTCTACTCAAATTTCTGCTTTACTGTCTGAAAAATTAACGGGAAACAACTTTAAGAAATGGAAGAGTAACTTAAACGTGGTACTCACATATGAGAATGTGCAACACGTACTCACTTCGGAATGCCCTACGCCGGCGATCCAAAAACCTCGGTAAAGCGAGATCGAACAGCGTAATCGGCGGATCGAAGCCGACAACCGGGCTCGTGGGCTCATCCTATGCGGCGGTGTCGAGGTCATTAGGACCCGTTTGAGGAGTTTGAGTCGCAGGAGAAATCATGCGGAAACTTACTACGATGTTTGGATCACCTAGCAACCAAGCAAGACACGATGCCATCAAAGTTGGTCGTTAACACGAAACCGAAGAAGGGTCAAGCGGTGAATGGTCATGTTTTGAATATGATCGGTTACTTCAACGACGCCGGTATTCATGGATCAAAGTTTGATGAGGCAACTCAAGTATCAATGATTTTGGAATCGTTGACTCCCGAGTTTATCCCGTTCAAAACTCGATTCGATGGGTAAATATGAATTATCCATGACACGATATTGAATGAGCCGACAATCTACGAGGGCCTACTATCGAAAGATAAAGCCCAAGTAGGGGATAAGAAAGCTGAAGCCAATATGGCCGAAGCCAAGTCTTCAAACAAGCCTAAGGCAAAACCGAAGAAGAAGGGAAATGTTGCACCCGTGCCCAAACCAATGAAGAAAAAGACGAAGAAAGCCAAGAAAAAAGCGACGAGGCCAAGCCCAAGGGCAAATGCTTTTACTCAGTAAGGAGGTAGGACATTGGAGACACCATTGTCCGAATATCTTCGTGATGTGAAAGATGGCAAAGTCAAGGTCATCGTTGGAAAAAGATAAGAAAGGTAATTTAGAATTACTATTCTTGGAATCTTTTAATGTAGCTAAAGATGTGTCCAATTGGATACTTGATACCGGAGCTACTAACCATGTATGTTCTTCATTGCGATTCTTAGTTCTTATGAGGAGCCGGAAGAGGGTTCTCAAGTGATGCGAGTAGGCACTTTGGGCGCTCATTTCGGCTAAAGCGAAAGTGGGAGCTGTGGATTTGCATTTCAATAATAGAATTTTACATTTAGACAATGTTTATTTTATTCCCAATTTCCGGAGAAATTTGATTTCTTATTCTCGCCTTGGTTGAACAATCATTTTCTCGTTTCATTTATGAATGGTGAATTTGTTATTTCAAAAAATGGTTTTGAATTATGTTCAACTACGAATGAAAATGGTTTATATTTTGTAAAACCACATAAAGCTCCCCTACTTAATTCTCGAAATGTTTAAAATCGCTCATCAAAGATCTCGCTAAAAGGCGAAAAGTTTCTCAAATAAAAGAAGATAAAACATACTTGTGGCATTTAAGGCTCGGCCATATTTCCTTGGAAAGACTCAAAAGACTAGAAAAGGCTCATGCCTTAGGTGAGTCATCCGTTGACACACCGCCCGTCCGCGAGTGTTGCCCGGAGGGAAAAATGACTAAGCGTCCCTTCTCATCAAAGGGTAAAAGGGCCACGGGAACTCTAGACTTAGTGCATTCGGACCTTTGTGGTCCGATGAACGTACAAGCTAGAGGCGGATACGAGTATTTCGTGACTTTCATTGATGACTACTCGAGATTCGGTTATGTTTATCCGTCGCATAGGAAATCCGAGGCTTTTGGAAAGTTCAAGGAGTTCCAAGCGAAGCCGAAAGGCAACTAGGCAAGTCATTGAAATGCCTCCGCTCGGATCGTGGAGGTGAGTATTTAGATACGAGTTCATTGACTACTTGGTCGAAAATGGGATTTGTTTCCAACGTTCGCGCCTAGGACACCTCGGCGAATGGAGTTGCTTTGAGAGGAGAAACAGGACATTGATCAACATGGTAAGATCAATGATGAGCTACGCCTCACTACCTATATCCTTTTGGGGTTATGCTTTAGAAGCGCGGTCTACATTTTGAATGCGGTACCGTCCAAGTCCGTCGAAAAGACACCCATTGAAATGTGGTCGCGACATCGCGAAAGCATGTGTCACTTCCGCATATGGGGTTGTCCTGCACATCTGCTGATGGACAAGACTACCAAGCTACAATCACGTACGAAAGTATGTCTATTTGTAGGCTATCCAAAAGGTACACGTGGTGGTCTATTTTACGATCCGGAAGATAACAAAGTGATAGTCTCGACTAACGCTACGTTTTTGGAGGAAAGTTACATGAAAGACCACAGACCTCGAAGTAAAATTGTACTAGAGGAATTACTCTCCGATAACATCGACCTATTGTGGCCGCCGATGTCCCTATAAACAACACGAATGATACAACAAGCCACTTCCGACGTTCTGTTCCACCCGTACGTACCGCGAGAGTGGTTCGGCCACCGGCTCGGTACGGCATGGATTTAGAGGCTAATGTAGTCGCCTCTGATGGGGTGGAAGATGATCCTTTGACCTATAAGAAGGCCTTGCTGGATCATGATAAGGATAAATGGATTGACGCTATGAATCAAGAGATGGAGTCAATGTACTCTAACTCAGTCTGGAAACTTGTAGAACTTCCTCGGGGTGAAAGGCCCATTGGATGTAAATGGCTCTACAAGCGAAAGAGAGGAGTGGACGGGAAGGTCGAAACCTTCAAAGCACGGCCGGTAGCCAAAGGTTACACACAAATGAGAGGGTATTGACTACGAGGAAACCTTCTCACCTGTGGCCATGATGAAAACCATCCGCATCCTCCTTTCGATTGCCGCATGTCCGGATTATGAGATCGGCAAATGGATGTTAAGACAAGCGTTTTTAAACGGCTTTCTTGACGAGGAAATCTATATGCAAAGCAACCGGAGGATTCATTGAAGAAGGTCGAGAGCACATGGTGTGCAAGTTGCTTAGATCCATTTATGGTTTGAAGCAAGCATCTCGTTCCCGGTATCATAGATTCGATCACACGATCAAGTCTTATGATTTCGAACAACACTTTGCTTTGAATCTTGTGTGTACAAGAAGGTTATCAAAGATAGTGTTGTATTTCTCGTGTTGTACGTCGATGACATACTCCTAATTGGCAACAATAAGGGGATGATGTCCGACGTAAAAAGTTGGTTGACCACGCAATTCCAAATGAAAGATTTGGGAGAAGCGAGTTATGTTCTAGGGATCCAAATTATAAGGGATCGCAAAAACAGGATGTTGGCTCTGTCCCAAGCAACTTATATAGATAAGGTGCTAGCACGCTTTAGTATGGAAAACGCAAAGAAGGGTTTTCTACCAACCCGTCACGGCGTGTACCTCTCTAAGACTCAGGGGCCTCAAACCCCTGAAGAGAATGAAGCTATGGGAAGAGTGCCATATGCCTCGGCTGTTGGTAGTCTTATGTATGCCATGAGGTGTACGAGACTCGACATTTGTTACGGCGTTGGATTAGTCGGCCGTTTTCGGTCAAATCCGGGGCAACCGCACCGGACAAGATAAAGAATCTCATCAAATATTTGAAGAGAACCGTAAATTATATGCTCGTCTATTCGAGTGGGAGTTTGGAGCTAGCGGGATACACCGATTCGATTTTCGGTCGACGAGAGATGATTCGAAATCTACCTCTCGGTTCGGTGTTTACGCTTGGTGGCGGTGCGGTTGAATGGAGAAGCCAAAAGCAATCCAAAGACACGCCGATTCAACAATGGAAGCCGAGTTCATAGCGGCCTCGGAGGCGCCTAAAGAAGCGCTTGGTTAAGAAAGTTCATCGGCGGATTAGGCGTTGTCCCGAATGCGAGGATCCTATTACTCTCTATTGTGATAACAATGGGGCCATTGCCAACTCTAGAGAACCTCGAAAACACAAGAAGTCGAAGCATATAGAGAGGAAATACTTGGGTGATCAATGATTTTGTCGATAGAGGTGACATTTCCGTCCAGAAAATTGCCTCCGCCGATAATCCTGCTGATCCATTCACCAAGACGCTGTCGATTGAAGCTTTTAGTCGACACTTGGAGACTATAGGTATTAGAGACATGTCTCATTTGCTTTAGAGCAAGTGGGAGTGATAGTTTGCTGTATTTTAAATAATAGGGTGTGCTCTAAAACAATTAATCACAAGCTTTCGTGCAAGTGGGAGATTGTTAGGTGTGATGCCCGAAAGACAATTTTTTGTAATTGTTTTATTTAATAAATGAAATGATGTTATTATTCATATTTATTATTCTCATAATCACCGATATGACAATAGTATTTACACTACGTAAAAACCCCGAGTATATCGTTTATGTAATCACTTAACTCGGTGTATGAGACATACACGGGAGGATTGAGTTAGTGAAGATGTACTTAAAATACAATTAGTCCGTAGTAAAGTTAATCGAGAGTATCGGGTCTCCCCTTTAACGTACTATTAATGCGCCCATAACACGATAGGTGTGATCGTCTTATCCGGACTTTCGGTTAAGGGAACCTAATGGGGCATTTATATATGATAGATATATCATATAGGGTGGACCGATTTGATCCGAGTTCTCAATATAATTCCGTAATTGAGAAGTCTTATCGAATCATTAGATGATCATATTATGGATATATCTTAATCCCGAGGTGATCACGAGTCAATCGCTTGAATCGGTATGAGGTTTGACTTGACGGTTAAGGATTACACTGAGTCTGTGATCTGAATTACCTCATCTTGGCATTGTACTGGATTGAGTGAGTAGTCTGTGTTATCACAGATACGGAATCCATTCCTTCCATTTATGGAAGTAGATAGACAGCTCCCTTATGAGTTAATCCTAGACATTGATCGATCCATGGGATTCATATTACACCGATTAGCTACCAAACGTGAGTTATTTGAATTATTGATCACTAGGGGTTAACGGTAAGTAAGGACAAGATGTTCGAAAAGGGTTAACGGTAACTTCCCGATTTAGAATGAACGATCTATGGAGGATTAATCCATATGAAATGATTATATCGGTGGACGCTTATTACTTTCTCGTGAGGAGATAAATATAATCTTATAATCGGAGGAGTGCGATCACGGGATTATGGTGGCATATTCCCGTGATTGATTTATCGAATATAATTATTACGTTCATAAGATAATTATTTATTTGATTTATCGGAGCCGCCGATTATTAGTCCATGGTCCCCGACGTGCCTCCTAATATAGCATGTATATTCTCGGACGTCGAATCCTAATAATATTAATTTAGTTCATGTTGGACTTTATTAAAACGATATGTGAATTAATTGTTTGGTGGACTATTAAATTAGTTGGGCTAAATAATTAAATATGTGGAAAAGACATTTTCCATAATCTTGGCCCAATTATTGTGTAATGGCAAAATTAATATTGACTAGGTCAATATATTTTGTGGCGCCACACATGTCCTATTTTAACAAGGAATTAGTTTTCTTGTGTATTAAAAAGACATGTGCATAAAATATTTATTGGATAAATATTTATGGTAATAAATAAAGATAAATATTATTTTTAGATTTGTTCTAAAATATTATGAGATTATCTTTTATTTATGGATTTATTTATTGGAATAATAAAATCCTTGGAGGCTAAGTTTTACTCTTCTATATAAAGAGAGTTCTCCCAAGCCTCAACACAATAACAAAATTTCGACTTCTACCTTTGAAAAAGAGAGAAGAATTTTTCGGCCAAGTAGAGGAGGGGAAATCTTGGAGATTTTTCCGGTAGCATATCGGAAGGGTTCGAGTCGAGAATTCCTTCCACCGGGAATTGCTTGGATCACACTATCGGAAGATCGTGGTGCTCATCACATCTACTCCCAATTCATCCTCCTTGCGGTTCTTCGATTTGGATTTTGAGATCCAAAAGGTATGATTTACAAACTTACTTGTAGATGTAGATTTGATGTTTTATTACGTATACACATAGATCTAGATCCTTAAATCGCTTCCGTTGCGATGATATTTTCCTAACAGAAAATAGAGAGTGAAAGCTTTGAAATTTCTTGAGAAAATAGGGTTTATGAATTTCAAAGATAGTGTAAAGAATTCGAGGAAAAGTATAAGTGCGGTTTAAATAGCCATATAATTTGGGTGTGAATGTGTTCCGAATATGGAAGGATTTAGTGCAGTAATGGCTTGATTTTGTGTATAAGAAATTGCGGTTATTGAGTGTAGTGAGAGAGTGGATTGAGGCAAGTAATGATAGATTCCGGGAATCGAGGTTTAGTCTTCATTCCATCAATTCAAAATGTAACCTCCATGATTTAAAAATTGAACTAATATCCACGTGTGTAATCCTCTATAATTAATAGATAGAATCCTTTGATTTTCCACATGTGTAATTGATTTATTCATTTCACACTTCTTTGATAATTGTACTTCACCGGTGGAAATATGAGCTGAGTTTTCTGATTATTCTGCCGATCTTTCCCTGAGCTGCTTCATCAAAACTGTTGGTCCCATAGAAAGGCTAAATCAAGTTTAGAGGGGGGGGGGGAATAAACTTGTCACCAAAAACAAGATTAATTATCAATTAACGTTTAGTTTTAACTTGTGCGGAGTTGAGCTGGCAAAGCTGAGTTTAAGTCAAACTGACTTACAAAACTGAGTCAACCGGCAGAGGATACATGTTTTAGCCTTTATCTGGTTCTTGTTGATTCAATAAGAAAAAGCTGAGTATGCTAAACTGAATTCTGGTGAATGTCAGTTTGTGAATTATGTAGGCTTATAACAATCAGTTTCATTATGCTGTATAAACAAATATAAATGCTGTAAAGATACGTAAATGCGTAAAGTAAGTAGAGTATGAATTATAGTGTTTCCAAGTGGTGTAATCCTGTCAGTCCACTCTTCCCCTGTGATGTAGGAGGAAAATTCCACTAAAAATCCTTGAGGTACGCTGTTACAAAAAGTCCTATATGATTCTAAACAACTAAAGAATAGGATGGATGGCTGCTCTTCAACTGCTTGAACCACTGGTCCTTAGAGGGTTGTATTGCCTCGTCACCAGCTACAACCACAAACACAGTCTACCCGACTGCAAAAGTCACAACTGTCATTGTCAACTCCTTGACCAAAATGCTTCATAGTCTAAGCCTTTGATTGAGAATCAAAGTTGTGTTGAGAATCAATAAATTGATTCTTGCTTGTGGTTATTCAAAGTGTAGAAATCTGGATATGATCGCTGTAGCTTGAACACTTGAAGAAATTCTAGATATGATCTTGTTGAGCACAGATATGATAGCAATTCGAATGAACTAGACTTGTGCACAAAAATGCTTGTAAAATTTTTAATTCAGTGTTTGATCCATGTTGCAAAGTCCTATATTTATAGTGTGAGGTTCAACGTTCATCTTGCTTGAATTTGAATTGTATCAACGTCTATATTTTTAGATGTCAGGTGTCAGTGACCGTTCTGACATGTCAGTTCTTCATCAAATAACAATACTTGATTTACAACGTTCGATTGTACTTTCAGTTGCTTGGATGGCTGACTATAAAACTGTGTTTCCTGTCAGTTTTCAGTTTACTATCTGACTTAGAGCATTAACTGAGTTTTTACTCTTCTTCAAAATTTCAGTACTCTATTTATCTGATTTTACGTGACTGAATCAGATTACGCCATTCACTATAAAGATCATCTAAGATATCATTGTCCTTATGATACTTCGGTCTTCTACAAGATCCATAATGTCAGTTCAGGCCATCACAGACTTACCTGAATTCTAACTTTCCAGTGTCGACTTAATATCTTCATAACTGAGTTTGAACCCTCTGTTCTTCAATCTTCCTTAACTGAGTCTGTGTCCCTCAGTTCTCAAAATACTGAGTTTGTTCCCTCATCCTTGAGTTATAAATAAGTTAACCGAGTCTGTGTCTCTCAACGAACTTACCTTCTTCAATTCTGAGTGAGTCTTCAGTTGTAGGTGTATATCTTCAGTCTTAAGTTCAGTTCAGGTTTTCTAGACGATTTTCAGTTTTACGACACTTCTATCTATTACAGTGCTTGTATGATATAACCTATAAAATTATCAGACTCTAATAAAACCTATACATTCAGTTCTAGACATCTTTTAGCTTTCCACTATAACAGCTAGTTTCCGCACTTCATCAATGCGGTGTGAACAAACATATTGTTGAATAAGATGAATCATCATGAAAAATAAATTTTATTCCCAACAAAAACTGTTCTTAACAACTATAGCGGAGTGAACTTTGCTGGTACCAGTGCTTTACCTGCCGAGTGAGCGCACCCAAAATGGAAAAGGTTCAGTCAGGTGGTGAAGTCACTAAGTTGGTTACTCTAGTTAGCCGCTCAAAAGACTTAGTCCGCTTCAATCATTCCTAACTCAGTCCTCAAATTACAAAATCTTTCATGACTGAGTGGTTTTTTGAATATATCAGCCAATTGATCTTCAGGAGATATGTACTTCATAATTACATCTTTTTTTTTCAACACGATATTTGATGAAATGATGTCTTACATCAATATGCTTTGTTATTGAGTGAAGTAATATATTCTCTATAATTGATATTGCACTGTGTTATCACACATGATAGGAATTGTATTTTCATCTACTCCGTAGTCTCTTAGGTTTTGTCTGATCCAAAGTACATATGCATAACAGCTACCTGCTGCTATATACTCTGCTTCAGCTGTTGAAGTAGATATAGAATTCTGCTTTTTACTAAACCACGATACAAGTCTGCTGCCTTGCATCTGACAAGTTCCTGATGTGGTTTTTCTATCCACTTTATATCCAGCATAGTCTGAATATGAATATGAAGTTAATTTGAATCCACCATCTTTAGGATACCAAATTCCAACATTTACTATATGCTTAAGTTATTTGATAAGAAGTGAAGTAGAGAAGCAACTTGCTAATGAAATCAGACACTTTGATCCGATCGAGGTGGAGAATACCAAGATGGAGAGTTTCAAGATTACTTGAAGGAGAATGGAATTCTACCTGAATGGACTCCACCTGGAACGCCTTAGATGAAAGGCGTGTCTGAGAGGAGAAATCGCACTGTGTTAGACATGGTGTGGTCCATGATGAGCTACGCATTTCTTCCAAAATCATTTTAGGTGTATGTTCTACAAACAACATCGATTACAATTAACCGAGTTCCATCAAAGACGCTGGATTCTACACCATAAGAAGTATGGTCTAAGAAGAATCCAAATCTGGCATATCTTAAACCTTGGTGTTGCCCGACTTATGTGAAGCAGATTATGCCCGATAGAAGCTAGATCAGACAAATGTCTATTTGTAGGTTATCCTAGAGAAACTAGAGGATACCAATTTTACCATCCAGGAGAACGAAAGGTATTTGTCTCAAGGACTGACCTCTTTCTAGAGAAAGAGTTTATTCTGGATAGGGTTAGTGGGAGTAAAATTGATCTTGAAGAGATTCATGAACCACTTACGGACAACAGTCAGCTGATGGAAGTAGAACAGGCACCACATTAAGATGAGATGCAAACACCTGCTCTAGAAACAAAGACACCTTGAAAATCCACTAGGGAACGTCGTGAACCAGAAAGGTACACCGGCGTATATCTCATGGAAGATGAGGACCCTAAACTTATGAGGAGGCGTTGATGAGGCACGACAATGAGAAAAATGGCTGGAAGCCATGAATTCTGAAATGGAATCCATGAATTACAACCAAGTTTGGAACTTAGTTGATCCGCCTATAGGAATACATCCCATAAGGTGCAAATGGGTCTTTAAGAGAAAGACCAACAAGGATGGTAATGTAGTTACCTACAAGGCAAGGTTGGTGGCAAAGGGTATAGACAAAGACATGGAGTTGACTATGACGAAACCTTTTCGCTAGTAGCCATGCTGAAGTCCATTAGAGGACTTAGAATTTTGCTTACTATTGCAGCATGCCATGAATATGAGATCTGACAGATGGATGTGAAGACTGCTTTCCTTAACAGGAATATGTCTGAGGAAGTGTACATAACACTCTTAGTAATACCATCCGCAACGGAAGCGATTTAAGGATCTAGATCTATAAATTACACGTAATAAAATAACTAGATCTATATCTACAAGGGGGTTGTAGAACATACCTCTTGGATCTCAAAATCCAAGTTGAAGAACCGCAATAAAAAGAACGAACGAAGATGTGAAGAGCACCACGATCTTCCGTACGTGTGATCCAAGCAACTCCCGGTGGAAGGAAATTCTCGTCTCGAATCCTTCCGATATGCTACCCGGAAAAATCTCCAAGATTTTCCCTTAAACCCTCTTGGCCGAAATTTATTCCTTCCCTCTCTAAGAGGTGAAGTCGAAATTTATGTGTGTCTAAGACTTGGGAGAACTCTCTTTATATAGGAGAGTAAAACTTAACCTCCAAGGATTTAATAATTAATACAAAATCAATTATAATAATCTCATTAAATAAAAGATAATCCCATAATATTCTAGAACAAATCTAGAATAATATTTATCTTTATTTCTTATCATAAATATTTATCCAATAAACATTTTATGCACATGTCTTATTAATACACAAGAAAATAATTTCTTGTTCCAAAATAAGAGCATGGGGCGAAAATTTCATATATTGACCTAGTCAATATTAATTTTGCCATCACACAAAAATTGGGCCAAGATTATGGAAAATGTCTTTTCCACATATTTAATTATTTAGCCCAACTAATTTAATAGTCCACTAAACAATTAATTCACATATCGTTTTAATAAAGTCCAACAAGAACTAAATTAATATTATTAGGATTTGACATCCGAGAATAGCTATGCTATATAGGAGGCACGTCAGGGACCATGGACTAATAATCAGCGGCTCCGATAAATCAAATAAATAATTATCTTACGAACAGAATAATTATATTCGATTAATCAATCACAGGAATATGCCACCATAATCCCGTGACTGCACTCCTCCGATTATGAGATTATATTTATCTCCTCACGAGAATAATAATAAGCGTCCATTGATATAATCATTACATATGGATTAATCCTCCATAGACTGTTCATTCTAAATCGGGAAGTTACCGTTAACCCTTTTTAGAACCTCTTATCCTTATTTACCATTAACCCCCTAGTGATCAATTAATTCATACAACTCACTGGTAGCTAATCAGTGTAATATGAACTCCATGGATCGATCAGTTTCTAGGATTAACAAATAAGAGAACTGTCTATCTACTTCCGTAAATGGAAGGAATGGATTCCGTATCCGTGATAACACGGACTACTCACTCAATCCAAGAGTACAATGCAAGATGGGGTAATTCGGACCACGGACTCGGTGTAATCCTTAACCGTCAAGTCAAACTTCATACTGATTCAAGCAGTTGACTGTGATCACCTCAGGATTAAGATATATCCATAAATATGATCATCCATTGATTCGATAAGAATTCTCAATTACGGAATTATATCGTGAACTCTAATCAAATCGGTCCAGCTCTATATGATATATCTATCATATATAAATGCCTCATTAGGTTCTCTTAACCGAAAGTCCGGATAAGACGATCACACCTATTGTGTTTTGGGCGCATTAATAGCACGTTAAAGGAGAGACCCGATACTCTCGATTAACTTCATTACGGGCTAATTGTATTTTAAGTACATCTTCACTAACTCAATCCTCCCGTGTATATCCCATACACTGAGTTAAGTGATTACATAAACGATATACTTAGGGTTTTCTGTAGTGTAAATACTATTGTCACATCGGTGATTATGAGAATAATAAATATGAATAATAATATCATTTCATTTATTAAATAAAACAATTACAAAATTGTCTTTCGGGCATCACACCTAACAATCTCCCACTTGCACGAAAGCATGTGATTAATTGTTTTAGAGCACACCCTATTATTTAAAATACAACAAACTACATCTCCCACTTGCTCTAAAGCAATGGAGACTCATCCCGTATTCTAGTACCCACTAAGCATATCATAACCATTTCAGATTCCAAAGTACACTCCGAGTATGCCGTCGTAAGATAGGTCAGTGACTCGGGGAGCACCTACATCTAAATGTCATGGGTCTTAATGATTAGTCAGGTTGTCGGCTCGAGACGATCCGTCGAATCGAAACGTTACCGGTCCATCTAATCATGTGGTACTTAGTAAACACTGAGCCCGAGATCGACTTAACGATCATCCTCAATCTGACTTAAAGTCAAAATCAGTGTATCACACATATCCAAGTTCACACATGAATATGTCCACATATTGTTCCTCGTTCTCTCAAGATACTAAAGGACATACTAAACTTACTTTGTTAACCGCCGAATCTAAGATTCGATCAAAGTTGACGTTCAATAACCTGACCATCTCTTACTAGAAAGAGAATCTATCCCATTTCTCTTGATCCGAAGATTTAGAGAGTCATTCCTGAGGCATAGGGTAGAACTTCCTCGTTGAATGTTGCATACACAGATGCATCATCTTAACCAATAAGATGGATGGAAACCAGTGACTGATTCTAATGAATTCGACCGAGTCAAACTCTTAAGAATGTTGTCCAAATCTCTGTTGTAGAGAATTGTGGTATTGTCAGATTCTGACTTCAGATAACACACCCATGTTGATTCCAACTGGTGCAATGTTATCCTTCACAAACACTACTATATGTATATATTCATTACTGTACTAAAATTGATATCCAGTCTACAAAAGACTTATCAATATTCTGGTCAAATCCACATATTGTAGAAATATATGACTTCCAATGACCGAGAGGTTTGCTTTTTATCCACAAAAGGACATAAGCCTTGACGGTCATCCCGTCATAAGTTCATAAGGCAATACCCTTTTGTTCCGAATGAATCCGGACTCCGTTTGTTTGGCAAGAAAGTCTCGGGGAATCACCCCTATTTTCTCGCTTTTGAACGAAATCATGCAATACCGAACTCATTCTACTCTTTTCCGTGTAGATCCAATTACTCCCACCGGGCTCCGAGACGCTCGGTGGTTCTATAAGAGCATGAACGAATTGGAGTACCGAACTCCATTCACAGGGTTATGGCTATTAAACCAACCTCTATTATCAGAATACTATACTGCTCACAAAAGAGCCATAGGTCATCAATCGATCCTCGACTATAAAGTCCGCCAGAACCCGTAATGGGTAATGGATAAACCATACTCCCACTACATTCTGGGTGGATCGAAATTCTGATCAAGTTTAGTAGTATTTAGTGTTATCACCAACAACCGATGTTGGATGTGGTCTGATTTTAATCAGTTAGTAACTACCTTGAGTAAACGTACTTCAAGGTTCAAGGTTTTACTGTTCATGGACTCTATCAAAAAGGATGCAACAGTATAACTGTCCCTTCCCGATTTCAAGAATCCTATATCTAACCTTTATACGCAATAGCTTAAAAAAGATATATCACGAATGGTCATTGACCGAACGGATGCGCGAAATTACCAGTCTTACCTTCAAGCACCGTGTGCTAAATGCTTATATTTACGGAAGTGGGGTGAACCGAATCCACACCTTATCCGTAAATTCCAAAGCATATTCTGTGTAGACTTCTCGGTCTTACATTTCAATGTAAACCGTTATTTCGCTTCCAATATCTTTATTGAGTTAAGCAGTGTATTGTAGCACATCTAAAAACTATATAAGGCAATTTAATGGTTTCTCACTTAGTGAGAACATGTCACAATGAGGCAGGCTGAGCATCAGTCTCGAGGACTATGAATGGCCTATTCCGAGTGTAGAATACTCTATCTCTGTTGAAAACAGAGAAACCTCAAAATTATTTTGGATAAACATTTCGGAGTGTTTGAATAGTTATCAGACAAGAAGTCACTACTCGGAAGCTCCTACTAGCTTGTATCTTTCATCAGACCCCGAAGGTCGTCATAAACAAGCTATGTTACTTCTTTATAACCATTATCCTTTCCCGATTGAAAGGAAACTTAGTCATTGAACCTTTGAGACAATATAGCCAGACTGGGAGAAAGGAATCACCCCGAGCCGCCTTCGGGTCTTATCTTTTAGGGACGATGCACTAACTATGGAATATGAAGAAGCGTTTATCTAAATATAGAAACCAATTGCTTTTAAAAGTTCTTAAGATGTGTTTTATATACATATTTCAGCAGTTCTAAGTGGTTTTTGACTTTATCAAACAAAAGTCCGACTCTTGGATTCGTACTACAAATGGTATATTCACTTTCTATACGACAAACAAATTATCGAATAGAAGGTAAATCCATTCGTTCCAACGAATTTTAAACAGAAAATAAATCTTCCGTGATATCCAAGGGTTGAATCCGAGATTCATTTCCTTATATCACTCCCACTATTCTAGCTAAAATTAACTGCCCGTTGTTTACTCCTTTAATCGTTAAATGCACTGCTACCTTGTTCTTCCAAAGAACTTAGCTCGAGAAAATTGCCAAGGATTCATAGGTTGGTGATCCCAAATCACTGTCCTTATTCTATGATTTTTTGTTAATTAACTTTTCGGTTCAGCTTTAAAGTTTTCTCAGTTTAGATGACTAACACTTTTAGACATATTCTCCCATTCTTGACTTTCCGTGAATGGAAACAGTCTTGAACCAGCGGTTCGTTTGAGTAGACACTACTCTTGAACCGTGGGATGTCTATTTCGAGTGTTACTCGTGGGGACTTCTCGGATTTTCTAATATACCAGAAAAAAACAATAAATCATAACATTAAAGCTCCCACTAGTTTATCGGTTCCAAATACCGTCTAACGAGCAATGCTTTATTTTTATGATTTTCCGATTTTTTCGATTAGAAAAATCTATAGTTCCAATGTTTCCAGAAAAAAACAACAAATCATAGAACTCCCACTAGTTCATCGATTCCAAATATCGTCCAACTAGCGACATTTCATGACTTTCCGGTTTTTTAATTAAAACGGTTACGTGTGTAGTCAGTTACACTTTTCTAATGTTCTAGAAAAACAACAAATCATAAAGCTCCCACTAGTTCATCGATTCCAAATATCGTCCAACTAGTAACACTTCATGATTTTCCGATTTTTCAATTAGAAAATTACTCGTGTAATCACTACACACTCAAAATTCACTAGAAGAATTTCAAAGTCCGAAATCACCTAAGTTTGTCTCCCGTTTGACACGAATGACACTAGTGACATACCTATATGTCACTCTGGTTTTTAAAAGGCTTAAGAGAAAATATCTCTTTCGAAAAATAATTGCATTATCGATTAACTAGTTCAACGTCCTAGTTACTTTCCACTTTTTAACGAAGTCAATACTAGTCAATTAATTTTTAAGCAATTTAGTAAGAGATAATGATGTAAATAAAATGACATATATTAATTCAAGTTTAACACTACTATATAAGTTTATTTTAGGGAATGTAAACTAAAATTAAGTCTACTCTACCATTCCAAGGTTTTAACCTCGCATCTCAGTGCCGCCGTAGGGTAGGTCAAAGAGATGACGGTTAAATCGAGACAATCTCATCAATGAATAACTTGTGAGAATCAAACATCCCACGAGAATCGAACATCCCTTTATTCATTGACTACCTTCCTTTTTTAGCCTAGATATTACAAAAAATATCCTTTATGAGTGTGACCTACTATATCGGATCTCTTAGGTACGCCCCGAGTGTGCCGTCGTAGGATAGGTTAGTGACCCGACGAGTACCCAGAAATCCTATCCTTTCGGAGACCAAGCCATGAATGTTGATAGGGGTGAACACCATCCGTAGGGGACGAAATCAAAGCGCCGCGAGGCGTCACCCTTCTCTCTCACTTACTTGTACCTATAGTAGAGGCCGTGGGGTTGGCCGTCGCCTCCCCGCTCCCACTCAATATTTTGGAAGTGGTGGTGGGTTAACTAACCACGTCTTTTTGATGTTAACATAAAAGTACATCGAATCAAGGATTCCGAATGGTGTCGGTAACGTAGGCAAGCCTACCCGTCCTATTCGTTGGAACATATGTGACAGTCGGACGAAGTCGTGTCAAGAGAGCCCCATTCAGATAGGAAGGAATCACCCATCCGCTCGCCGGTGTAGCTTAGTATTGCCGGACCCCCGTGCATACATCACACTAGGAGGGTTAAGTCGGTCGAGCCTAGCTCAGTTGACCACCCAACCTATAAGCGAACCGTTTTTTTTTTTATCCAAGATTTATTGTTCTTTTACCATCATTCAATCTCGTAGACACTACGAATCGAAAACGTGATCTCGTTTGGGCTTTAAGGCGGTTCACCGAGAACACACACCGAAAGGCTTAACGATTTCATAACCCGTCCTCGGATCTTTAATTAGTTACTAAATTTATTAATTACCACGTATTAATTAAATTTCAACTAATTACACGAGTTTGTATACATGCCTATTTTAATTACCAAAATTAAAATTCTACATGTATGCATGGAGTGGATTTATAATATGATGCATGTCATGGCAATTCCGATTTTATATCTATTTTATGATCGGACACATAAAAAAAAATTGCGGAAAATTTAAACACCGAGATGGATTGTTGGTACCCCCGTATCTAATCTATCATAGGGAAAAATAAATTACAAACTTGTTGTCTTCGAGTCTTGATCTTTGAATCTTGAACTCGAACCGCCGGATCACGAACCACGAACACCCGAGAGGAGAAAAGGTCTTTTTTAATTAAATAAATCCAATTTATTATAATTAATCATATATTTATTTCATTATATGCGGCTGCTACTAATTATTTTCCAAAAAAAAGAATATATATATATATATATTTTTTTGTGTGTGTCATGCGGCAGTTTAATAATCAAAAAAAATTAGGTCACAAAAAAAATGATGCAGCCGCAACAAAATAAAACCCTAGCCGCAAATTTTTATTAAACAGGACTTATAGCGACGCTTTTCAGCGTCGCAGAAAGTCCTGTAGCAGTTTTTAATAAAATTTTATCCGTTTCTCCTCGTTCATACCTTGGGTTTCATCTTGATCTTCAATTTTCCAGCAAGATCTTCATCTTTTCCAGCCCGGATATTCAAAATTACAATAAAAGATGCTACTTTCACATATAAATTTCGAAAATTGTCATAAAATAAATACAATTCCTATGCTCAATTGTTGCTAAACAAAGGAGCTACAATAGATCTAACGAGTAAACAGTACCAACCCCAATCCATCTCTTCAACCAAGACGTTCATAACATAAAAATTAATTAAGCATGCATCGGCCCCTTTTAAAAAAAAATTGGGACAAAAAAATCTACATGTTTTACCACTCCTAGATCTAATATTTTATACGTATAAATATAGATCACCTTGTCTCTGATACCACTGTTAGTAATACCATCCGCAACGGAAGCGATTTAAGGATCTAGATCTATAAATTACACGTAATAAAATAACTAGATCTATATCTACAAGGGGGTTGTAGAACATACCTCTTGGATCTCAAAATCCAAGTTGAAGAACCGCAATAAAAAGAACGAACGAAGATGTGAAGAGCACCACGATCTTCCGTACGTGTGATCCAAGCAACTCCCGGTGGAAGGAAATTCTCGTCTCGAATCCTTCCGATATGCTACCCGGAAAAATCTCCAAGATTTTCCCTTAAACCCTCTTGGCCGAAATTTATTCCTTCCCTCTCTAAGAGGTGAAGTCGAAATTTATGTGTGTCTAAGGCTTGGGAGAACTCTCTTTATATAGGAGAGTAAAACTTAACCTCCAAGGATTTAATAATTAATACAAAATCAATTATAATAATCTCATTAAATAAAAGATAATCCCATAATATTCTAGAACAAATCTAGAATAATATTTATCTTTATTTCTTACCATAAATATTTTATGCACATGTCTTATTAATACTCAAGAAAATAATTTCTTGTTCCAAAATAAGAGCATGGGGCGAAAATTTCATATATTGACCTAGTCAATATTAATTTTGCCATCACACAATAATTGGGCCAAGATTATGGAAAATGTCTTTTCCACATATTTAATTATTTAGCCCAAATAATTTAATAGTCCACTAAAAAATTAATTCACATATCGTTTTAATAAAGTCCAACAAGAACTAAATTAATATTATTAGGATTCGACATCCGAGAATAGCTATGCTATATAGGAGGCACGTCAGGGACCATGGACTAATAATCAGCGGCTCCGATAAATCAAAAAAATAATTATCTTACGAACATAATAATTATATTCGATTAATCAATCACAGGAATATGCCACCATAATCCCGTGACTGCACTCCTCCGATTATGAGATTATATTTATCTCCTCACGAGAATAATAATAAGCGTCCATTGATATAATCATTACATATGGATTAATCCTCCATAGACTGTTCATTCTAAATCGGGAAGTTACCGTTAACCCTTTTTAGAACTTCTTATCCTTATTTACCATTAACCCCCTAGTGATCAATTAATTCATACAACTCACTGGTAGCTAATCAGTGTAATATGAACTCCATGGATCGATCAGTTTCTAGGATTAACAAATAAGAGAACTCGTTTATCTACTTCCGTAAATGGAAGGAATGGATTCCGTATCCGTGATAACACGGACTACTCACTCAATCCAAGTACAATGCCAAGATGGGGTAATTCGGACCACGGACTCGGTGTAATCCTTAACCGTCAAGTCAAACTTCATACGATTCAAGCGGTTGATCGTGATCACCTCGGGATTAAGATATATCCATAAATATGATCATCCATTGATTCGATAAGAATTCTCAATTACGGAATTATATCGTGAACTCTAATCAAATCGGTCCACCCTATATATGATATATCTATCATATATAAATGCCTCATTAGGTTCTCTTAACCGAAAGTCTGGATAAGACGATCACACCTATTGTGTTTTGGGCGCATTAATAGCACGTTAAAGGAGAGACCCGATACTCTCGATTAACTTCATTACGGGCTAATTGTATTTTAAGTACATCTTCACTAACTCAATCCTCCCATACACTGAGTTAAGTGATTACATAAACGATATACTTAGGGTTTTCTGTAGTGTAAATACTATTGTCACATCGGTGATTATAAGAATAATAAATATGAATAATAATATCATTTCATTTATTAAATAAAACAATTACAAAATTGTCTTTCGGGCATCACACCTAACAAACACAACCTAAGGGTTTCACAAATGATGATGCTAGGATGGTATGCAAGTTGCAAAGATCCATTTATGGATTGAAGCAAGCATCTCGGAGTTGGAACATTCATTTTGGTGAGAGTATCAAACAGTTTGATTGCATCAAGAACGTAGATGAGCCATGTGTTTACCAGAAGGTTAGTGGGAGTGCTGTAGTTTTCTTAGTACTTTATGTACATGACATATTGCTCATAGGGAATGACATCCCCATGTTACAGTCAGGTAAAGTTTGGTTATCCGGGAACTTCTCCATGAAGGACTTGAGAGAAGCAGCCTACATTCTAGGAATCAAGATCTATAGAGATAGATCTAAGAGGTGGCTTGGTCTGTCACAATCCACCTAAGTAGACAAGATGCTGAAGAGATTTAGCATGGAGCAGTCCAAGAGAGGATTGTTAGCAATGTCACATGGTGTCTGTTGGAAATAAAATTTATGTTTTGATGATAATTCATCATATTCATTCAGCGATTATCTTAACCCCATTAATGGAGTGCTGAGACCAGCTGTTATAGTGTAAAGCTAAAAGATGTCTAGAACTGAATGTATAGGTTTTACTAGAGTCTGATATTTGTATAGGTTAAAAATCATAGAAGCACTGTAATAGATAGTAGTGTCGTAAAACTGAAAATTGGAAATCTTTTAGAAAACTGGAAATCATCTAAGAAACTGAAAAGACAAGCCATCAAAACTGACTCAGAATACACCAAGAACTGAAGCTCACTCAGAACTGAAGAAGGTAAGTTCGCTGAGGGACACAGACTAAGTTGGCTTATCTAGAAGATAGAAGAACTGAGGGACACAAACTCTGTTATTGAAGATTGGAGAACTGAGGGCTCAAACTCAGTATGAAGATCACAAGTCGAGACTGTAAAATTAGACTTCAGGCAAGTTTGTGGTGACCTGAACTGACTTTATGGATCTTGTATGAAGACCTAAGAATCATAGGGACAATGAACTCTTAGATAATATATACTTATGGTGTACACTGATTACGTCAATGATAATCAGAAGAAAAGTTGGAGTACTGATATTTGAAGAAGAGTAAAATCTCAGTTAATGCTCCAAGTCAGTCAAGAAACTGACAATTGACATACTCAGTATAAAACTGATCAGGAAACTCTGTTTTATAAGTCAGTCATCCAACAACTGATAGTACAGTCGAACATTGTAAAGAAAGCAATTTTATTGGATGAAGTACTGATAAGACAGAACGGTCACAAAATATAGCCGTTACTAGATAGATGTTGATACAATTCGAATTCAAGCAAGATGAACGTTGGACCTTACACTATAAATAGAGGACTTTGCACCAAGATTCTCAAGAGAAGAATTATCAAGAATTAACAAGATTACAAGCATTTTTGTGCACTAGTCTCGTTCATTCAAATTGCTATCATCTCTGCGCTAACAAGATCAATCAAGAATTTCTTCAAATGTTCAAGCTACACAGAATTCATCTAGATTCAGACACTTTGAAGAACCACAAACAAAAATCAATTTATTTGATTCTCATCCCAACTTTGATTCTACATCAAAGGTTTAAACTGTGAAGGAATCCGGTGAAGGATTTGCCAAGGACAGTTGTATCAGCAGTCGGGTAAACTGTGTTAATGGTGGTAGCCGGTGAAGAGGCATATGTAACCCTTCAAGGACCAGTGGCTCAAGCATTTGAAGAGCAGCAATCCAACCTTTTCTTTGATTGTTTAAATAGTGAAGCTAGGATTAGCCAAGGACTATTGTTTAGGACTTTTTGTAACAGCTCATCTCAAGAAGTTCTAGTGGAATTTTCCGCCTACACCACAGGGGAAGAGAGGACTGACAGGATTACACCACCTGGAACCTCTATAACTCTCGTTTCACTTACTATACGTATTTACATTCTGTTATTTGTTTATTACAGTATTTATTATTGTTTGCATAGCATATTGAGAACTGATTGTTACACAACTCACAGCTCACAAACAGACATTCATCAGAATTCAGTTTTACATACTTAGCTTTCACAAGAGAATAACAAGATCAAGAAAAAGGCTAGAATAATATCCGATGCCGGTTGACAAAGTTTTTGTATAAGTCAGTTTGACATAAACTAAACTTTGTCAGCTCAACTCCACACAAGTTAAAACGGAATCTTAATTTGTTTAAAATCCAGTTTTTGGGACAAGTTTATTCACCCCCCTCTAAACTTGTGTTATCCTTTCTAAGGGACCAACAATTGGTATCGGATTAGAGTTTTCTGTTCCGACTTAGAACAAGTAACTGATTGTTGTTCTAAATCTCCTCTAGTTGTTCTCATTAGAAAGCTCAGTTTCTAGTTTTCATATAATCAGTCCTTCACTCACTCACAATGGATAGAAATCAGTATGCAAGACAAATGCTTATATGTAACATGGATAGGTTTGACGAATACAAACGTCGTATGCAAGCCTTTCTAGCTGCTACTCATGACGAGATGATGGACGTGCTCACTGATGGACGTGCTCACTGATGGACCAATCCAGATCACTCACATGCAGGCTATTGGTTAAAATCAGGTTCGAGTTCCAAAACTTAAAGCTAAATGGACCAGTGATGAACGCAAGAGAAACAATCTCAACAACGCTGCTATGGATTATATCCTCAGAACTCTTGCTAGCAACATGTACTTGAAGGTGAAAGACTGCACAACTGCCAAGGAAATATGGGACAAACTTCAGTTAGTTTGTGAAGGAACTAACTCAATCAAAGAAAAAAATCTCAGTTGCAAAGCAGACTTTTGAAAATTTCAAGATGAAATCTGGTGAGACCATTGACCAAATGGAGACAAGATTCAGTGCTATCATGGATGAATTAGACCTACTTAGGATTGAATACACAAAGAAAGTTATCAATACAAGAATCTTGAAGGCCCTGCCAATGTGTTGGAAGATGAAGGTCACTGTAATAGAAGAATCTAGAAGACTTGACATAGAGGACTCCTTCAAAATCTTCTCAAATTTGAAAGCTTATGAATTCAGTGAAGATTTTACAAGCATAGCTGCAATAATCAATGCTCTAGAAGAACCAAAAACCACAGCACTTGCAACAGCATCCAATGACTCTGAAGAAACATCCACAAATAATCTTCAACAATTGGATGAAATGAAGGAACAAATGGCACTCATGATGAGTCGAATCAGAAGGATGAAGAATGGTCATCCTGCAACTCAGAAGTTCATTAATAAGACTCCTGAGAAAAGAAATATGATGAATATCTCTGTTTCAACTGCAAGAAACCTGGACATTATAAAGCTGAATGCCCAGAACTGAATGCAAAGAAGACTCAGCAAAGAAGAACCGGCAGAAGAGCATTGTTAGCTGGAGATGAGTCTGACTACGAATGTGGTACAGAAAGGTTATATGATGATACAACTTTAATGGCACACATTGAAGATTCCAATGAGGTATGCGAATCAAATTCTAAATATAGCTCAGCTTAGATTTCCATGCAAACTGCATGTTCTTCAACAGCCGATTCCAATCCAAAGAACTCATAATTTGAAGAAACTCTTGACGAATTGAAGAGTCAGCTTGTTACCATACAAGCTGGTTATGAATCAATCAAAGCAGAGACAGAATCTCTAATTCTAGAGGTCAAAAGATTGAATGATGAACTGAACACGTTAAACTAAGCAAAACTAATAAAGGAAAGAATCAGTGTCAGTCTACTTCTTCATCAACAACAACTGAATCTTTTCTCAATCTAGTTCAGCAATTGGATTCAAATCAGGCAAGCCATATGGAGATAGAACTGGCTTAAGATTTGATACACAACAAACTTCGAAGGGAGGAACGAGTAAGGCAACTGAACCTAATGCCAGAACTGGTGTTAACTTCGTAGCTGAACAATGTCCTCAAACTAAGAAGTAGGCTGAACCAATAAAACAAGTTCAACATGAATCAAGTCAGCCACAACGTCATTTTTCCAAGAAGTCAGCTGTAAGCAACAACAAGATCAACCAAAAAGGTAAAACAGCTGTACATCATGAAAATCGAAAAGGTAGATCAACTGCTGAATCTACTAAAGCTGATCAGGCCAAGAACGAGAAAAACATCAGTCAAAGTAAATCCAAGAATATTAATTATTCAAATATTCACAAATTCAGGGGGAAAGGGAGATTATTTCCAACTGATGATGACTGGAATTTCTGAGAATACACTATTCAAGCAGATGAAAACAATCATTTCAGACAGAAAACTTATCACAAGTTTCAGTCCAAAGGTCAGCAGAGGACTCATGTCAGTCCTCAGCAGAAACCTCAGTACCAAGGTCAGCACATACCTCAGTACAAAAGAAATGATTGTTATTATTCAAGCTTTATCAATAGAAAACATCATGGAAATCAGTTTTAGTCAAAGGATCTGAGAGATCATATAAGTAAGACACAGTCCAAGCATAGGTACTATGGGAGTGTGGCTTACATATATGAAAATAACTGCAACAATACCCGGAGAATACCTAAAGGATATATTCCCATGGTTGTACTGACAACTGACCCCCATGGACCCAAGCAGAGTTGGGTACCAAAAAATGTTAATTTATTTTGCAGAATATATGGTACTTTGATAGTGGTTCCTCAAGGCATATGACAAAGAGCAAGGACTGTCTCAGTAATTTTATTGCCAAGGATGGACCAAGGTTAATTTTGGAAGCACAGAAAAACCTGGATACACCAAAGGTTATGGTACCTTGATCAGAAATGGACTCACAATCAAGAATGTATCTTAAGTAGAAGGATTACATTACAATCTGCTCAACGCCAGTCAATTCTGTGACATGGGATACAAAGTTACTTTTGATAAAGATTCATGCATTGTCGTCAGCGAAACAACATTTGAAGTTGTTTTAGCCGGAAGAAGAAAAGAGAATATGTATGTTGTAGATTGGACAACACCCGTTGCAGAAACTTGTTTACTTGTGCATACCAAATCAGAAGTCAATTGGTTATGGCACAAGAAACTGAGTGTTGGACCCTTGGAAAGGTTAACACAAGTTTAGAGGGGGGGGTGAATAAACTTGTCCCCAAAAACTGGATTTAAAACAAATCAAGGTTCAGTTAAAACTTGTGTGGAGTTTAGCTGACTGAGTTGAGTTTAAGTCAAACTGACTTAAGCAAAAACTGAGCCAACCGGCAGTGGATATAATTCTAGCCTTTTTCTTGATCTTGTTATTCTATGTGAAAGCTGAGTGTGTTAAATTGAATTCTGGTGAATGTCAGTCTGTGAGCTTTGTGAGGTGTATTACAATCAATTCTCAGAATGCTGTATATAAATACTAAGTAAATAAATAAGTGCGTAAAGTAAATGAGGCAAATATTATAGATGTTCCAGGTGGTGTAATCTTGTCAGTCCTCTCTTCCCCTGTGGTGTAGGGGGAAAAATTCCACTAGAATTTCTTGAGAGGAGCTGTTACAAAAAGTCCTAAACAATAGTCCTTCGCTAATCCCTAGCTTCACTATCTAAACAGTTGTAGAATAAGTAGAATTGATGCTCTTCAATTTCTTGAACACTGGTCCTTGAAGGGTTACGTATGCCTCTTCACCAGCTACCACCACAAACACAGTCTACCCGACTGCTTGTAACAACTATCCTTGGCAAAATCTTCCCGGTTTGCTTCACAGTCTAAGCCTTTGATGTAGAATCAAAGTTGGGCTAAGAATCTCAATAAATTGATTCTTGTTTGTGGTTCTTCAAAGTGTCTGAATCTGGATAAATTCTGTGTAGCGTAGAGATGATAGCAATTCAAATAACTAAGACTAGTGCACAAAAATGCTTGTTGATCTTAATAAATCTTCTTCTTTTTGTTCTTGGTGCAAAGTCCTCTATTAATAGTGTAAGGTCCAACGTTCATCTTGCTTGAATTCGAATTGTATCGACGTCTATCTTGTAACGGCTATATTTTCTGACCGTTATGATGTGTCAGTATTTCATCCAATAAAATTGCTTCCTTTAAAACGTTCGACTGTACTATCAGTTTGTTGGATGGCTGACATATAAAACTGAGTTTACTGATCAGTTTTATACTGTGTTTATCAGTTGTAAGTTTCTTGACTGACTTGGAACATTGATTGAGATTTTACTCTTCTTCAAATATCAGTACTTTAGTTTTCATCTGATTATAATTGACTTAATCAGAGTACACCATAAACAATTAAGAATCCATTGTCCTTATGATTCTTAAGTCTTTATACAAGATCCATAAGGTCAGTTCAGGTCACCACAAACTTGCTTGAAGTCTAACTTCATAGTCTCGACTTGTAATCTTTATAACTGAGTTTGAACCCTTAGTTCTTCAATCTTCTATAACTGAGTCTGTGACCCTCAGTTCTTCTATCTTCTAGATAAGCCAACCGACTCTGTGTCCCTCAGCGAACTTATATTCTTCAGTTTCATATTGGTGTATTCTGAGTCAATTTGTTTATCTTAACGATTTCCAGTTTTCTAAATGACTTCAAGTTTTCAGTTTCATGACACACTAACTATTGCAGTTCTTGTCTATTGTAACCTATACAAATATCACACTCTAATAAGACCTATACATTCAATTCTAGACATCTTTTAGCTTTTCACTATAACAGCTAGCTTCAGCACTTCATCAATGTGGTTAAGATAATATTCTAAGTAAATATGATGAATTATCATCAAAACATAAATTTTATTTCCAACAATTTCCCCCTTTTTGATGATGCCAAAACACTCCCTAAAATAAAAGCTTAAAGATCAAAACAATGTAAAACTGGAAAACTGGATTTCATTAAAATACGCAAAAACTGGAATAGTCACACTTTGCTCAAATAAATTTGACTAAAGACTAAGCTCCTTTCTTTGTGTGCTTTTTGTTTAACTGAGATATACTTCATTTCTTTGTCATGTAGACGATAAACATACCATTTTCTGATTGTAGAGTTCATCAGATAAGAAGTAGTTCAAGGATTCTTCAATAGTCTTATCCTTGTACTTGGCTTTGATAGGATTATGATCTTTCACAAACTTTAACCATAGATCCTTTGTAAGAGTAGCTCTCCAATCTTCAGGTGGACTATATTTCTCAATGAGCTGCTCGTCAGTTAACTCTTTCTTTAAGAACTTTGGATCTGATTTATATCTTTCCAATTCGTCTTCAAATTGCTTCTTTTATTTGAGTAACTTTAGCTTTTCTTCTTTAGGTTCCCCCTTTTTGGCATCATACAATTAATCTACCAAAGCATGGGTTGCCTTTTGATTGGCTGAGATACGTTGCTGAGAAGCAAGTACTTCTTTGAGCTGATTCTCTTACCCATAGATGTGCTGATTCATATGCCAGTGAGCCTGAGCATGTGTTTCCCTATCTACTGCGGTTGAGTCTTCAAGTTTCTGTTTAAGTAACAAAATTTCTGAGGGAGAACTTGCACTTGACTTATGGATCATTTCTAGTCTTGCATGAACTGATATATCTGTTTTAGTTCTATAATCTAGATATCCAGAGATGTTTGATAGAAGGCCATTGTATGCATCCTTTTGGCTGAGCACAATCTTCAAGTTCTCATGAACTTTGGCCAATTCCTCCTTTGTCAGGATATCTGAAGGATCATATGTTGCTTCTGTTTGAACTTTAGACTGAGCGATATCTTCAATGATCATAAGTTGTTGATTATTAATTCCATCAGCTGCTTGCTGATTGTCAGTTGTCTGATTTCCAACTGGCAAATCTTCTTGCTGAGTTAGAGTTTGCGTGGATAGAGATTGAGGTTGAGTTTTTGTCTGCAACACTGTAGTTATACCAGCTTCTTCCCTTGAATTATCATCTTTATCATCATCCTTCTTCCTTGAAATATCTTTGGGAATAGATGATGTGGCTGATTCTCTTCGTTGAGCTAGTTCAGTGAATCTATTGAAAAAATTTGCAAGAAACTCTGACATAGGAAACAAAGTATATAGGTCTCTAATTTCCAATTCCTTCAAGAGTAACTTTTCTTCATATTGTAAGATAGCATCACGAGAATCTTCTGGTTTGAGTTTCATCTTCATTAGCTTGATAATTCTGTCGGCTTCAAAAAGTGAGACTGATTGCTGTTCTGATTGGTTTTGTAACTGAGAAGTATAATCACCAGTAATATTTTCCTTTGTAACTTCAGTTGTCAGTTGTTGTTGTTCCCCCTCAGTTGGTGCTTTCTTACTTGAAGTTCCTAGGTACAAAAATTTTACAACTGATCTTTCTTTTGCAGAGTCAACTTTCTGCTTGATTCCTTTGTGTTCAGCTTCCTGCTGAGACACAGTTTTATGTCTGGCTTCAGGTCGGGAAGTTGTTCTTGTGACTGCCGTGATTTCCTCTGTATTAGTAGCTGTAGCTGCAGTTTGTCTTGCTTTCTTCCTTGCCTTGAGTTTCTCCAAATAAAATTGAATAATTCCACTGAGTGTTTTCTTCAGTCGGAATCTGCCAATAGTTGCTTGTCCTTCAGCTTGAGCTCTTTGTACACTTTCTAATTTAGCTAAGTGTTGCTTCTTTATATGATTGACGACATAACCGGCCCAATTGAATTCTAGTTCGTCCTAAATTATGTTCATCAGATAAACATTGTCATCGGATAATGTACTGATTCCTTTGGATTTTCCAATAACATGTTTGTTGAGCCATCTGCTGAGATATCCAAACTCTGTCTTGAGTTTATCAACATGAATACCAGCTTCTACTGGTTCTTTACATAAAGTAATCTGCTTAAGAAAGGCGTCCCTTTTCAATGGTAGGGAAGTCAAATCTATTGATGTCACATATGAATTTGTGAAACCAAATAGTGACTTCATGACTCGTTCATTGATAATAATACGATCTCCACGAACTATAGTGATTAGGGAGTTTCTTACCAAACGAATATTCTCCTAGAACTGCAAAATCCCTTCCACATCACGTTTTTCATTGAAAGTAACCTCCAGAATGTTTTTTAATCCTGGTTGTTTCTGGATCTTCTCGCAGATATAACTCGCTAACAGAGTGTTGTTGCACATAGTTTCATAAATTTCAAATGTATACACATCTAACTCCGTGATCAATCTTTCTTCTTGTGATTTCTTTGAGGTGGTCATTTTTGGGTGTGAAAAGAAAAATTGAATTTTGAGATGAAAAGATTATGAAAAATCTGATTTTTGTTTTCAAGAAAAAGATTGAGTTTAAAAAGAATTTTGAAACGTCTAATTAAGGAGAGTGTGAACGAAGGTTGGACATATAGGGATGATGTACTGGCGGTTGATTAGTACAACTTTTAAAATTCCATGATGGTTTGTATAACCAAGACATGTGATGTTCTGATAGTAATGGGGTGTACACGCAATATATTATGACAAAAGAACTGCGGTAATTAAATGCGATATAACCGATGTCGGTTTTATCTTATCAACCTTTGACTTAAGTTGACTGGAATAAAAACTGTTTCTGGGTTTAGTTTTTCAGTTCCGTTAAATCTTTCAGTTTTAGTTGATTAGTTTGAGATTGTTGATGTCAATGACTAATCTGTTAAGTGAGTGCACCCAACATAACAAAGATTAATCCCCTTGACGAATCTCTGGCTTAACTGACTTAACTAACTTTAATTATCCCTAATTTAGTTCTTAGTTTGGCAAATCTTTCTTTGTCCAATGGCTTTGTAAAGATATCAGCCAACTGATCTTCAGTAGGTACGTAAAGATCTGTAATATCCTTTTTCTCCGCATGATCTCTTATAAAGTGATAATGCACATCAATGTGTTTTGTCCTTGAGTGCAAAACTGGATTGTCAGTTATTGCAATTGCACTTGTGTTCTCACACATTATGGGAATAGTTCCTTCTTCTATCCCATAATCTCTTAATTGCTGCCAAATCCATAAAACTTGAGCACAACAACTTCCAGCTGCTATATATTCTAGTTCAGCTGTTGAAGTGGAGATAGAATTTTTTCTTTTTTCTAAACCAAGACACAAGTCTAATTCCTAGTAGCTGACATGTGCCTGAGGTGCTCTTTCTGTCCACTTTGCATCCTGCATAATTTGAGTCTGAGGAAGATATCAGCTTGAATTCTCCTTCTCTTGAATACCAAATTCCAACTCCATCTGATCTTTCAGATACTTCAAGGTTCTTTTTACAACTGTGAGATGGCTTTCCTTTGGTTTTGAGTGAAATCTTTCACATACACCAACAGTAAAAGATATATCTGGCCTACTTGCTGTAAGATAGAGTAAGCTTCCAACATTCTTCTGTAAAGTGTTTGATCAACATCTTTGCCTTATTTGTCTTCATCTAGCCTGATGTTGGTCCCCATTGGTGTAGAAATTCCAGTTGATTTCTCCATACCAAATTTTTTGATAAGTTCTCTTGTATACTTGGTTTGGTGAATGAAAATTCCATCATCTAATTGTTTAACTTGTAATCCAAGAAAATAATTCAATTCTCCCTTCATACTCATCTGAAATTTGCTCTTCATTAAATTTGCAAATTTCTCACATAACTATTCATTTTCTAATCCAAAAATAATGTCATCAACATAGATCTGAACAAGTAGAGTGTTCTCTTCATTTTTCATTCTGAATAAGGTTTTGTCGATAGTTCCTTTGATAAATCCATTATCCACTAGAAACAGAGATAGAGTTTCATACCAAGCTCTTGGTGCTTGTTTAAGTCCATAAAGAGCTTTCCTTAGTCTGAAAACTTTATCAGCTTGATCTTTGATCTCGAATCCAAGTGGTTGTTGAACATACACTTCTTCTTCAAGTATTCCATTAAAAAATGCGCTTTTAACGACCATATGGTATACTTTGAACTTTTTGTGAGCTGCAAAGGCGAGAAATAGCCTGATTGCTTCCAATCTTGCAACTGGTGCATAAGTTTCATCAAGGTCTATTCCTTCTACTTGAGAACATCCTTTAGCTACAAGTCTAGCTTTATTTCTGATGATATTCCCATCTTCATCAAGTTTGTTTCTGAAAACCCATTTGGTTCCAATGATATTCACATGAACTGGTCTTTCTAACAATTCCCATACTTGATTTCTTTCGAATTCATTCAGTTCTTCTTGCATAGCTAGTATCCAGTCTGGATCTTTCAAAGCTTCTTCTATTTCCTTAGGTTCAGATTGAGATAGAAAACATGAAATCATTGCATCTAGTTGATGTCTTGTTTGAACGCAAGCTTGAGTGTCACCAATAACTTGTTCTTCAGGGTGATCTCTCATCCATTGATAAACAGGTGCTTGCATCAAGGGATCTATATTTTGTTCGTCTGGTTCTTCAAGAACTTGTTCTTGAATATCTTCAAATCAGTCAGAATCATGTTGTTCAGGAGTGGGTTGTTGAGTAGTTGGAAACTGAGACTGATCTGGATCTGAAGAATCTGAAATCCGTAGTCTTCCAATGTCAACAAAAATGGATTATGGCAAGACTGGTAACTGAGACCGAGAAACTGGTTCTGGTCTATCTTTAGTTGTTTCACCAGGGAAGTTTGGTTAATCAAACACTACATGTATAGATTCATCATGCTTGAGTGTCCTTTTATTTAGTACTCTAAAAGCTTTGCTGACACTTGAATATCCTAGAAAAATTCCTTCATCAGCTTTGGGCTGGAAAACATGAAGTTGATCTTTCCCATTATTGTGTTTGAAACATTTGCTTCCAAAAGCATGAAATTAAGAAACATTTGGTTTCCTTCCATTCCAAATTTCATAAGGAGTTTTCTCATGCCTTTTATTCATGATAGCTCTATTCTGTGTATAGCAAGCTGTGTTAACTGCTTCTGCCCAATATCTTTCAGGTAGTTTTGCTTCACAGATCATCGTCCTTCCTGCTTCTTTGAGTGTTCTATTTCTTCTTTCAGCTACACCATTCTGTTGAGGTGTTGCTGTAGCAGCGAGTTGGTGTAAACACCATTTTCTTCAAAATATTCAATAATCACATTGTTGAGGAATTCAGTTCCTTTATCTGATCTTATCTTCATAACTGATACTCTTTTCTGATTCTGAAGTCTCTTGAGTAGTTCAGTAAGTCTTTGCTGGGTTTCACTTTTCTTGGTTAAGAAGATAACCCAAGTGTATCTTGAAAAATCGTCTACTACCACCAATGTATATTTCTTTCCACTGATACTAATTGGTGTAATAGGTCCAAATAAGTCCATATGTAGTAGTTCTAGAACTCTGGTTGTTGAATGCTGAGATTTAGTCTTGAAACTTGCTTTTGTTTGCTTTCCTTGTTGACAAGCATCACATAAGCTATCCTTCTTATATGAGATTTCTGGTAGTCCAATGACTAGCTATTTCTTGACAAGGGTGTTGATGTCATCAAAGTTTAGATGACTCAGTTTCTTGTGCCACAACCAACTGATTTCTGATTTGGTATGTACAAGCAAACAGGTTTCTGCATTGGCTGTTGTCCAATCTACAACATACATATTCTCTTTTCTTCTTCCGGCTAAAACAACTTGAAATGCTGTTTCGCTGACGACAATGCAGAAATCTTTATCAAAAGTAACTTTGTATCCCATATCACATAATTGACTGGTTCTGAACAGAATGTAATGTAATCCTTCTACATAAGATACATTCTTGATTGTGAGTCCATTTCTGATTAAGGTATCATACCCTTTGGTGAATCCAGGCTTGTCTTTACTTCCAAAATTAACCTTTGGTCCACCCTTTGCAATAGAGTTACTGAGATAGTCCTTGCTCTTTGTCATGTGCCTAGAGCAACCATTGTCAAAGTACCATACATCCTGCAATAAAAATTAAACATTTTTAGGTACCCAACTCTGTTTGGGTCCATGGGGGTCAGTTGTCAGTACAACTCTGGGAATATATCATTTAGGTATTCTTCGGATATTGTTGCACTTGTTTTCATATATGTAAGCCACACTCCTATAGTATCTATGCTTGGACTGTGTCTTATTTATATGATATCTCAGAACTTTTGACTGAAACTTATTTCCATGATGCTTTCTATTATTGAAACTTGAATAATAACCATCATTTCTTTTGTACTGAGGTCTATGTTGAGGACTGTAACGAGTCCTTTGCTGACCTTTGGGCTGAGACTTGTAATAAGTTTTCTACCTGAAATGATTGTTTTCATCAGTTTGAATATTGCATTCAGAGATATTCCAGTCATCATCAGTTGGAAATAATCTGCCTTTCCCCCTGATTTTGTGAATCTTTTAATAATTAATATTCTTGGATTTACTATGACTGAAGTTTCTCCGGTTCTTGGCGTGATCATCTTTAGTAGATTCAGCAGTAGATATACTTTTTCTATTTTCATGATGTTCAGCTGATTTACCTTTTTGGTTGAACCTGTTGTTTACAGCAGACCTTTTTGAAAATTGACGCTGATGTTGACTTGATTCATGTTGAACTTGTTTCACGGGTTCAGCATGCTTCTTAGTTTGAGGACATTGTTCAGCTATGAACTTAACACCAGTTTTGGTATTATGGCTTACCGATTTGAATCCGAGTTGTTGAACTAGGCGAGCAAAAGATTCGCATTCTTTCGCTTGATGCGATCCGATTCTTTCCTTTGTCGGTTCGCTTAGTTTTAACGTGTTCGCTTCATCATTCAATCTTTTGACCTCTAGAATTGAATGGCAGAAAGCCAATTTTTCATACATTCATGCATTTGGAAGCAAGTGTTTCATACACAATAATGGAAAAGATCAACTTCATGTTTTTCATCCCAAAGCTAATGAAGGAATATTTCTGGGATATTCAAGTGTCGGAAAGCATTTAGAGTACTGAACAAAAGGATACTTTAGCATGAAGAATCAATACATGTAGTATTTGATGAACCTAACATTCCTGGAGAAGAAATAGAAAATAGACCAAACCAGTTTCTATGTCTCAGCATCAGTTACCTGTTTTACCAGAATCAATTTTTGTTGACATTGGAAGATAAAGAGTTTTAGAATCATCAGATCAAGATCAAACTCAGTTTCCAATAACTGAACCACCCACAGTTGAACAACATGATTCTGATCCAGTTCAAGATGATCAAGGTGAAGGAAATCAAGAACCAGTTCAACAGAATTTAGATCCCTTGATACAACCCCCAGTTTATCAATGGATGAGGAATCACCCTGAAGAACAAGTGATTGGTGATACTCAAGCTGGTGTTCAAACTAGGCATCAACTAGATGCAATGATTGAATGTTTCTACCTCAATATGAACCTAAACAGATATAAGAAGCTTTGAAAGATCCAGATTGGATATTAGCTATGCAAGAAGAACTTAATGAGTGTGAATGAAATCAAGCATGGGAACTAGTAGACAGACCAGATCATGTAAACATCATTGGCACTAAATGGGTTTACAGAAACAAGCTTGATGAAGATGGGAATTTTTAGGTGTAATGCCCGAAAGACAATTTGTGTAATTGTTTTTTATAACAGAATTTATCTCACCTTATTACTTGCTTTGTGCTTGCAAGTAATACATTGCTGCAAACCCTAAGTATATCAGTATGTAACCGCTTAACTCAGTGTATGGCATGTACATGGGGATTGAGTTAGTGGTGATACACTTAAACAGTTAGTCCGTGGTGAACTTAATCAGAGTTTAGGGTCTCTTGATTAAAACACCAATAATGCGCCCAGAACACCTTAGGGTGTGATAGTCTTATCCGGACTGTTGTTAGGGTACCTACGTGGGGCATTTATATATGATGGCATTCATTTAGGACTGGACCGATTTAATCTGAATTTCTCGATATAATTCCGTAATCGAGGAATCTTATTAAATCATTAGATGATCATATATGGATTAACCTTAATCCTGAGGTGATCACATGGTGCTACTTGTCTCAGGGTAGTGTTTGATGTGTTAGTTACGGTTCACTTAAATATGTGCTCCAAGTCACTTCTCATTGGCACTATCTCCTGATGAGTGAGTAGTTCTGATTTTCACAGACAAGGAATCCATTCCTTCCTGCGGGAAGTAGGGAGACAGTCCCATTATTTTTAGCCTTAAGAAAATGATCGATGGGCCCAGTTCATGTTAGACTAATTAGCTACTAGTCAGATATGTGAACTAAGTGATCACTAGGGGGTTAATGGTAAATAAGGATAAGATATTCTGAGTCGGGTTCACGGAGACTTCCTACCCAGAATGGACAGTCTATGGAGGGTTAGTCCGTATGCAGTGATTACATGAGTGGACGCTTATTTACTCATACGGTTGAGTGTAAGTATATATATCTATAATCGGTAGAGTTCAGTTTCGGGTTTATGGTTGAGTATGAATATTCTGTACCAATGAATATTTTACTTAGTTATTGGAGCTACTGGTTATAGGTCCATGGTCCCCAATATGGCTCCTGTAATTCGGGTGTTTTTCCTGTTATTGGGCCTCAGTGATAATTAATTGGCTGGGCTAATTAATTGATATGTGAAATATTATTTAGTTGGGCTAAATAATATAATACACAGAAAAGACACTTTCTGTGGGCCTAAACCCTAGTGTGTGGCGCCATTTACCTCCTTAAATGCAAGATTTGATTTTCTTGTCTGATTAATTAGTTACTTGGTAAGTAATTAATTAATAAATGATAAATGATTTGTAATTGATTAATTGATTAATCACAATCTTTTATAAATGGAATTATCCTTTATTGTGATTTCTTTTTAATTAATTATTTAATTAATTAGAAACTTGGAGGCCAAGGATTTACTCTCCTATATAAAGAGAGTTCTTCCAAGACATATGAGCAATGCAAATTTCGCCCCATACACACAAATAATGAGAGAAAAACTTGTTTCTTGTCTTGGGTTTCTGGTTGAAGAAAAACTTGGAGTTTTTCTTGGAAGCATATCAAGGAGGTTTCAATTCCAAGGATTGGTTTCCACCAACCATCGTTTGGAGAACACATTGGAAGATCTTGGCTTCTATTCCTACTATTGGTAAGATAAACTTAACCCCTTTGTAGGATTTTACATCCTTTATTTATGTATTGTAGTTTATAGATCGTGATCGAACCGCTGTGCAAAGATCTGATCTCCTACATCCTTCAGGAATATCATCAGAAACAAAGCTAGACTTGTAGCTAAAGGATATTCTCAAGCTGAAGGCATAGATTTTGATGAAACTTATGCACCAGTTGCAAGATTGGAAGCAATCAGACTATTTCTTGGCTTTGCAGCTTACAAGAAATTCAAAGTATACCAGATGGATGTCAAAAGTGCATTTTTGAATGAGATTCTTGGAGAAGAAGTCTACATTCAACAACCACCTGGATTTGAGATAAAAGATCAAGCTGATAAAGTCTTTAAACTAAGAAAAGCTCTATACGGACTAAGGCAAGCACCAACAGCTTGGTATGATACTCTATCTCAGTTTCTAGTGGACAATGGATTTATCAAAGGAACTATTGACAAGACTTTATTCAGAATGAAAGTTGAAGAAAGTACCTTACTTGTTCAGATATATGTTGATGATATCTTTTTTGGATCAGAGAATGAACAACTCTGTGAGAAATTTGCAAGTTTGATGAAGAGAAAATTTCAAATGAGTATGATGAGAGAACTAAATTATTTTCTCGGTTTACAAGTTAAACAGCTGGATAATGAGATTTTCATTCACCAAACTAAGTATACATGGGAATTGATCAAGAAGTTTTGAATGGAAAAATCAGCTGGCATTTCAACACCAATTGGGACTAACATTAGATTAGATGAAGACAAAGAAGACAAAGATGTGGATCAAACTCTCTACAGAAGAATGATTGGAAGTCTACTTTATCTTACTAAAAGTAGACCAGATATATCTTTTGCTGTTGGTGTTTGTGCTAGATTTCAAACAAGACCAAAAGAAAGCCATCTCACAGTTGTAAAAAGAACTTTGAAGTATTTGAAAGATATAGAAGGTGTTGGGATATGGTATTCAAAAGAAGGAGAATTCAAATTAATATCCTACTCAAATTCAGATTATGCAGGATGCAAAGTGGATAGAAAAAGCACCTCAGGCACTTGTCAGTTGCTAGGAAATAGACTTGTGTCAAGGTTCAGCAAGAAGCAAAACACAATCTCTACATCAACAGCAGAAGCTGAATGCATAGCAGCTGGAAATTGTTGTGATCAAGTTTTATGGATAAGACAACAACTAAGACATTATGGGATAGAAAAATGACTGATTCCTATAATGTGTGGTAATACAAGTGCAATTGCAATAACTGACAACCCAGTTTTGCACACAAGGATTAAACACATTGATGTGCGACATCACTTTATAAGGGATCATGTGGAAAAGAAGGACATTACAGTTCTTTATGTACCTACTTAAGATCAGTTGGCAGATATCTTCACTAAGCCATTGGACAAAGAAAGATTTTCCAAAGTGAGAAGTGAGTTGGCTATAATCAATGTCAGTTAAGTCAGTTTAAGCCAGAGATTCGTCCAAGGGATTGATCTTTGTTATGCTGGGTGTGCTCACTTAACAGACCAGTCATTGACATCAACAATCTCAAACTGACCAACTGAAACTAAAAGATTTGACGGAACTAGAAGTTTACTCAAAAACTGACCTCAGTATCAGTTCATCAGTTAATTCCGGCCGTTTGTCAGAACTTGTTGCTTGTACACACCCACTAACTATCAAGACAGTACATGCATCGGTTACAAAAAACCGTCAGGAATTTGAAAGGATTGTACTAGATCCCCACGAAATCATGTACCCACTCACTAAACCGTCCTACAACCCACCTATATATCCACCTTATTTTTCACATCTGATCACACACACAAGAAAAATCTAATCTTTTTCTACCAAAATCCAAAACTTCCATCTTTCTTATTTTGTTTTCAAATCTCTGAAAATTTTAATGGCCGCCTCAAAGAAAACACAAGAAGAAAGGCTCATTACTGAGTTAGATACTATATCTTTCGAACAATATGAAGAACTTTGCAACAACACACTTTTAGCAAGTCATATTTGCGAAAAGATCAAACGTCAACCAGGATTGAGAGATATCCTGGAAGTTACTTTTCAAGAAGAACATGATTTAGAAGGGATTCTATAGTTCTGGGTGAACATGAGAATGATAAGGAACTCTTTAATCACAAATGTTTGAGGTAAAAGAATCATTGTTAATGAACATGTCTTCAGGTTGCTATTTGATTTCAAGGAACCAGTTGTGAAACCAATAGATTTGAGTTGTTTACCACTCCAAATGAGCGTCTTTCTCAGACAAATATTTTTAAGGAAGGAACCCGTAACTATTGGTACTCATTTCGATGATCTGAAAACAGAATTTGGACTCCTCAACAAATGGGTCAGCAGACACATCATTGGCCAATACAAAGGAATAGCCAAGTTATCTGAAGACGACATTTTTCTAATGAACAAAATCTGGGATGAATTTGAGTTCAATTGGGCAGGTTATGTGTTTAATCAGCTATAGAAGCAACACTTAGTTGAGTTGGAAAGTGTTCGAAGAGCTCAAGCTGAAAGAAGAGAAACAGTTGGAAGATTTCGATTGAAAAAGACACTTAGTGGAGTCATTCAACACTATTTGGAAAGACTCAAGGTATGTAATACAGCAGAACAATCTGCCGGTGCGTCTATACAAAGAATGGATACATCAAATGGAGATGTAGCTATAGTCCATTCTAGGAAAGAAAAGGCTTCTCAGCCTGGAGAAAAGAAGAAGACTCTGTCTCAGCAGGTAGCAGAACACAAAGGAATCAAACGGAAAGCTGACTCAGAGACAGTTAAGTCAGTAGGCAAATGTTTGTTCCCGGGTACTTCAAGTCAGTCAGCACCGATTGAGGGGGAACAACAACTGACAACTGGAGTCACCAGACAGGACGTTATAGCAACTGAAATTGTTTCTCATTTACAACAGGCGATTTCAGAGAAACAAGTTTCCGTTATGCATGCTAAGAAGGAGCAACAACAATTTCAGCTACAATCAACTCAAGAGTAAGCTCAGCAACCATCTCAGTTTTATGAAAGCTGACAGAATTATCAGTGATGAAAATGAAAATCAAACCTGAAGATTATAGAGAAGCTACTCTAGCAAGTGAAGAAAAGTCATTTTTGGAAAAACTTGAAATCAAGGATTTATACACTCTATTTCCATTAAATGAGTTTCTCACAAATTGTTTCAGAAGATTCACTTAAATAGCTAAACGAGGAAGATCAGCCATGTCATCAGTTCTAGATAATGAACTGAAGAAGGATGATGACAACGATGATGAATCAAAGAAAGAAGCTGATAAGGGTACATATTTCCAAATTGAAATTCACCCTCAAGCTCAAACTGCTAATCAGCACAAAGATTTGCCAGTCAGAAATAAATCAACCGACAACCAGGAAATAGATGGAAAGGATGAGAATCAGCAACTCATGGTAATTGAAGATGATACTCACCCTAAGATTCAACAAGAAGAGACAATAGATCTATCTGAAGTTTTGACAAAAGATGAAATGAGCAAAGTACAAGAAAATCTGAAGATTATGCTCAATCAAAAAGAAGCTTACAATGGCCTTTTGAAAGATATTTTTGGATACTTGGATTATCAAAAGAAGACGGACGTCTCAGTCCACACCAAGTTGGATATTATTCAGAAATCGTCTTCTAGCTCAGCATCATAAATTCTCAGTCTTAAAGAGAAGCTTGAAGTCTTAACCATGGATGATAGAGAGACACATGCTCAAGCACAGTGGCTTTTAAATCAGCATTTATGTGTTAGAAACACAGCTGAAAGAAGTGCTTAATTCTCATAAGACTATCTCAACAGATCAACATGCAACCCATCAGTTGGTAAATCAGTTGTATGATGCCAAAAAGGGGGAAGCTGAAGAAGAAAAGCTGAGATTACTTGATGAAAAGATGAAGCTGGAATAAGAACTGAAGAAATACAAATAAAAAACAGATCCTTATGTTCTTGTAAAAGAACTAATTGACAATGAGCTCATTGAAAAATACAGTCAACCTGGAGAAAGGAGAGCTACTTTAACAAAGGATCTATTGATGAAATTTGTCAATGATCACAACAATGTCAAGCTGAAGTACATAGACAAAACCTATGAAGAATCTCTTGTCTACTTTTTATCTAACCTGTATCACAATCAAAGGATGGCACACCATAAGAAGATCAAGAATATTGAAGAAAAGTTGCAGATCAGAGACAAAACTGAACAAATGAAAGCTGATATTGCAGAATTTTTGAAAACTACTACAAGGATGAATCAGCTTTACCTAAGTTAGTCTTATGGAGAAAATGGAAGCGTTCCAGTCAAGTGGATTATCTCAAAGCATTCTCCAAAGTAGAAACCAACCTGGAAAATGCTTATTAACTTCATGAGTTAGTTACACAAAGAGCTACAGAGAACAGTTTAGCTCTCATTTCAGTTTTTAGTAATGTGTCACTCTTCCAGTTTTTGCATATCTTAATGAAATCCAGTTTCCAGTTTTACATTTTTTTTGTATTTATCTTTCAGATTTTCTTTTTAGGATAGTTTTGGCATCATCAAAAAGGGAGAAATTGTTGGAAATAAAATTTATGTTTTGATGATAATTTATCATATTTAATCAGCAATTATCTTAACCCCATTGACGGAGTGCTGAGACCAGCTGTTATATTGAAAAGCTAAAAGATGTCTAGAACTGAATGTATAGGTTTTACTAGAGTCTGATATTTTTATAGGTTACAACAGACAAGCACTGTAATAGATAGTAGTGTTGTAAAACTGATAACTGGAAATCATTTAGAAAACCGGAAGTCATCTAAGAAACTAAAAAGACAAGTCATCGAAACTGACTTAGAATACGCCAAGAACTGAAGCTCACTCAGAACTGAAGAAGGTAAGTTCGTTGAGGGGCACATACTCTGTTATTGAAGATTGAAGAACTGAGGGCTCAAGCTCAGTTACGAAGATCACAAGTCGAGACTGTAAAGTTAGACTTCAGGCAAGTTTGTGGTGACCTGAACTGACTTTATGGATCTTGTATGAAGACCTAAGAATCATAAGGACAATGAACTCTGAGATAATATATACTTATGGTGTACACTGATTACTTCAATGATAATCAGATGAAAAGTTGGAGTACTGATATTTGAAGAGGAGTAAAATCTCAGTTAATGCTCCAAGTCAGTCGAGAAACTGACAATTGACAAACTCAGTATAAAACTGATCAGGAAACTCAATTTTATAATTCAGTCATCCAACAAATGATAGTACAGTCGAACATTGTAAAGAAAGCAATTGTATTGGATGAAGTCCTGACAAGACAGAACTGTCACAAAATATAGCTGTTACTAGATATACGTTGAAACAATTTGAATTCAAGCGAGATGAACGGGACCTTACACTATAAATAGAGGAATTTGCACCAAGATTCTGAAGAGAAGAATTATCAAGAATTAGCAAGATTACAAGCATTTTTGTGCACTAGTCTCATTCATTCGAATTGCTATCATATCTGCGCTAACAAGATCTATCAAGAATTTCTTCAAGTGTTCAAGCAACACAAAATTCATCTAGATTTAGGCACTTTGAAGAACCAAAAGCAAGAATCAATTTGTTGATTCTCAGCCCAACTTTGATTCTACTTCAAAGGTTTAGACTGTGAAGGAATCCGGTGAAGGATTTTCCAAGGACAGTTGTATCAGCAGTCAGGTAGACTGTGTTTCTGGTGGTAGCTAGTGAAGAGGCATACGTAACCCTTCAAGGACAAGTGGCTCAAGCATTTAAAGAGCAGCAATCCAACCTGTTCCTTGATTGTTTAGATAGTGAAGCTAGGATTAGCCAAGGACTATTGTTTAGGACTTTTTGTAACAGCTCATCTCAAGAAGTTCTAGTGGAATTTTCCTCCTACACCACAGGGAAAGAGAGGACTGACAGGATTACATCACCTGGAACCTCTATAACTCTCATTTCACTTACTTTACGCATTTACATTCTATTATTTGTTTATTACAGTATTTATTATTGTTTGCATAGCATATTGAGAACTGATTGTTACACAACTCACAGCTCACAAACTGACATTCATCAGAATTCAGTTTTACATACTTAGCTTTCACAAGAGAATAACAAGATCAAGAAAAAGGCTAGATTAATATCTGCTGCTGGTAGACACAATTTTTGTATAAGTCAGTTTGACTTAAACTTAGCTTTGTCAGCTCAACTCCACACAAGTTAAAACTGAATCTTAAATTGTTTAAAATCTAGTTTCAGGGACAAGTTTATTCACCCCCCTAAACAAGTGTTAGCCTTTCCAAGGGACCAACATGGTCTACATGTCAAAGGTAATGTCTCCTAACACAGAGGAGGAAATGGCTCAAATGAGTAGGATCCCTTATGCCTCGGCTATTGGGTCCATCATTTACGCCATGCTGTGCACTAGACCAGATGTCTTATAGCCTCTATGTATGCCTAGCAGGTACCAGGCAAATCTAGGTGATGGTCACTGGATTGCAGTCAAGAATATTCTCAAGTACATGAGACGTACTAAGGATATGTTCCTTGATTTCAGGGACAATGATTTGGTATTATGAGGTTACACAGATGCCAGTTTACAAACTGACAAGGATGACTAAACGTCACAATCTGAATTTGTTTTTACGCTTAACGGTGGAGCAGTGAGCTGGAAGAGCTCCAAGCAGGAGACTATTTCAGACTCTACAACGAAAGCCGAGTATATAACGGCCTCGGAGGCGGCGAAAGAAGCGGTTTGGATGAAGAAGTTCATTACTACTTGGTGTGGTTCCCTCTATTGAAGGTCCAGTCCCACTGTACTGTGATAAAAATAGTGCAATTGCTCAGTCAAAGGGACCAAGGTCTCATATGAAGTTCAAACACGTGCTACGGCGCTATCACTTGAATAGAGAGATAGTTGATAGAGGAGATGTAAAGATAGAGAAAGTCCACACGGATGATAACATAGCGGACCCGTTAACCAAGGTATTGTCACAAGCAAAGCATGAGAAACATGTTCACATGCATGGGCTTATGCATATGGGTGATTGGATTTAGGCCAAGAGGGAGATTTTTGAAATAGTGGCCTAAACCCAATCGGGTTGGACCGGATCCGACCGGGTTAGTTTATTTACAGTCTATTTAGTTCATGTAATAACTTTATCATGATTAATAAAAGCACTTTTGTATTATATATATATTGTTTATCGTCATATTATTCAATATGTATATATATATATATATTAATGTCCTTAGTATTAAAATGTGTTAGAGAAACCATGATAGTGATTACGGTTGATGATATCTCTCAGCACTTTAATAAGTTTGGTACTTAAATGTCTATAGTCGTATGTACTGTCAAACGGGACATTGATGGTATGATTAGACTAGCATGTATTGGATGTCCACTATCTTATTGAGGATAGGATAGATCTTTTTTTATCTAAGTGTAGAGATGCTTGGACTGTACGTGGACGTGTATTAGAGAATGCGCATGTTAGACTGACCCACTTATATTAAGTGTCGCAGTATGTCACAGTTGCGTAATTATGTTGAGACCGGAGTCTGCATGGCTTCACGGTGTGGATTGTCATGCTTTGAAACTATTGAGGTTTTCCTTAGCCATGGAAAGAACATGCGGTAGTGATTGGGTATTATATTGATGCATGCGTAGGATACATGTTTGTTCGTCCGGAAATTGCGTATCCTATGATTAGGTGTGAATATCCGAAATGGCCTTCTTATAAGGAATGTCTAGCTCTCGTGAATCATTGCAAAGTGGGAGTAAATGAGTTATTCCGAGGGTGGTTGATATCTATAATATAAGACACGATTGTTAATGTGTATGTACACTCGAGATACGATTGTATGGATATTATTACAGCGATTGGATTCTATTTACACGGTAACTGTTTCAAATGAAAGGTAGTTGTTGGTCCATTGAAAAGGCTTTGGTTAAGTTTAGAGGGGGGAAGTGAATAAATTTAACACTTAAAAAATTTTGGAGTTTGAAAAACTCAGCAGTGTTAATAGTCTGCTGACTATTAAATCTCTTGAATTTATTGCAGCGGAATATATTAAATTAAGCCTTGTTAGTTGTTATTTAAATATGAAACTACGTATTAGATACTCAGTAGTGCAAGTGGTGTGATTTAGTAGCTAGTTCAGTCAATTTGATGTGATAAGCATCCAAATAAAGTAATTGCAGAATGTAAATGCAGTAAAGTTAAGTAGGCAAGTTTTATAGTGGTTCTAGGTGGTGTAATCCTGTCAGTCCACTCTTCTCTTGTGATGTTGGAGTAAATTCACTAGAGACTCTTGTCGTAGCTGTTACAAAAATCCTTAAATTGTTTGTCCTTAACCAATGACTATGACTTCACAAACTGAACACTTGAAACATGTAGGATTGTTGCTACTTCAAAGTATGCCACTGGTCCTTGAAGGGTAGGATGGCCTATTCACCAGCTCCACCACAAAATAACAGTTCTTGACAGTCCAAAAATGCTTCTCTATCTTTAGCAAACTTCTTGAAAAGAAGGGTTGAATCAAGAAAGTGATTCTGCATTCGGTAGACTTCTGCTCAGGATGAATGAATCAGCAGCCTGATTTCTTCAAGTGTGTAAACTGGATAAGTCTTGATTTGTAGGAAACACTTGAAGAAAAACTTGTTCAGTAGATTTAAAGCTCTATGTATCAGTAGAGTCATATTGCACTTTGATTAATTTCTTGCCCAAAAACTTAATTGCTTCGTATGAATTCTTGGTATTGAAATCTGAATAGTGAGTCCTCTTTTTATAGGTGTAGATCCTATGATTTGAATTTGAATTTGAATGACAATCGTTATAAGATTATGAATATCCCTGAAAATACCTCTGTTGTACCTGACTGACACTGACAATGTCCTTCTGACAGTCCAGTCAGTCAACCAATGATATTATTCCATTTAACAAGGCTCTTAAATCCTTACAACGTCCATTAATCCAGGGCTTGTAGATCATCCTTATCCATTTAATCTTCAGAAAAACTTGGATTAATTCTAATTAAACATTCAATAGATATTTGATGTGTTAGTCTCCTGATGTCATTGATTGTCAGCTGACTTTTAGTCTGTTGTGTCTTGATAAACACTTCAGCTGACTGCTTCTCATATAACTTTTTATTATGAAGTTAGAGTACACCATTTAAAACCTTCTACACAAGGTATATGTGATCACCAATCACCACTCACCTTTTATGGAACTTAGACCTTCTACACAAGGTATATATGATCAGTTTAGGTGATCACATAATTCCTTAAATTCTGATCACATATCCTTGACTTTAATCACTAAGTTTGACCCCATAGCCTTCAGTCCTGAGTTTGAACCCTCATTCTTCATTCCTGAATTTGAACCCTCTATGTTAATCCATCAGCAGATTCCATGACTCTACTGACCTAGACAAGTCTACTGATCAAGTCAACTGACCTCTTTACAATGTTTGTTTGATCAAACTTATACAAAGATCAAACTCTAATAAACATATACATTTGATCTAAACATCTTTTTGCCTATGCTCTATAACAGCTAGTCTGGCACTCATCATTAAAACTAAAATATGTCAAACAATTTCCCACTTTTTTGTGATGATGCCATTACCCTCCTTATAGCAAAGCAAAAAGATAAAAACACAAAAACTGAGCGAATTTCATTCATTTATCATTGATGTTCAAATATGTTCAAAAGTTATTACAACTAAGAGCAGCATAATGATAAAAATATAAGCAAGTATGATGATCTAGTGTCTATCTTCTTCTTGATCTTTCCACTCGTTGCTCTCTTTTCTGTTGGTATTCTCTTATCTCTCTTTGCATGTCCACCAACCACTGATTTTCAATTAATGTGATGCCAATCCAAGTACGCACCATCTTCCACCACTTCCAGGCTTCAGTTATGGTTTTACCGGACACCTTGCCAATTAAATCCTCCTCCCACATAGCATGCTTGAATTCTTCTACACAAATCTTGGCTTTTTCATTAGCAGATGTCTGTATTCTACCTCCAGATCTTCCAACATGACCGCCTCTACCAGGTGTTGGAGTTTTTCTAGTCATTTTCATTGATTTGATCCTTGCCTCCCATAATTTGTGTCCAAGGAAGGAATTCAGTCCTTCCATAAAAATCATGTCCTAATAGGGTTTTCTTCTTGCTCCATAAGCATTTTTAAACTCCTTCAGCAGAACATCATTAAGCTGTACTCTGCCAGGTGTAGGCTTCCTGAATTCATTGATGTCTGCTTCCCATCTCTTCTTGTTAAAGATTCTAGCTACTTCTTTTGATTCTGATGTAAGTCTTTTTTCCCCCTTATTCGCATCATCAATAAAGCGGTTCACCAGACCAAGAACACTCTCCTGTGTGTTTACCAAGTTACTCAGTTGCCTTCCATAATCTCAGTTCTTGTATCAACTACAGTAATTTAGCCTTCTATTGTCTGTTTCAGCAGATTGATCCTTTCAGTCAGTTTAGGGACAATGACAACATGGTGAGGTGCCTCAGTAGGCTTACGTGCCTCGGCAATCTTGTTAAATTTCTTGTGCAATGAAGCAATCCACTCAACCACATTCTTGTCTTTGCTTACAACATCCTTCTTAACTTGAGCAACTTCGCTCAGCAAGTCATTGGTTGAAAAATGAAGATGAGTGATGTTTAATGATGTTGTCTTAGAAGTTCTCCCTCTGTTTTCCTCCAAAATCACTAAGTCTTCAAATCTCCTCTCACTTATGTTCAGTTGAGTCCTCAGTTGGGTTATATCATCCCTTACAGCTATCAACTCATCCAAGATATGCACTGGAATCGCATTCATTCCAACTATACCTCCAGCAAAACCTTCAGCAGGCTGTTTAACATCATCTTCAACCCTGGGTTGCATCACAACAATTGATCTTGTCATGTCCCATTCATGGGGTTGAGGACCTTCTTCAACAACATTTCCAACTATCTTTTCAAGTGCAGGTTCTTGTACTGGTTGTGGCTCTTGTACTGCCTCCAAAATAGGTACCTCCTCAAGTATAGGGTCTTGTGCTTGTTGAGGCTCTTCCTGTACTTCTTCTTCGGGCAACTAAAACTCCCCATCACTAAATTCATAGTCAAGAAGTTGCTCAACAGATTTTGCATCAGCAACCTATTTTCCCTTTAAATTTTTAGCACCTGTGTCCTCAGCAGCTTCCATACTGGACACAGGAGATTCCTCCAATCCCATCAGAATTTCCAACCTTTGTCCCAGTATGTACTATATGTTCCTAAGTAATTCGGACCATCAGTTCCAACTTGTATTCCGGTGTTGTTTGTAACCAAGAAACCTGAACAACCTCTTCAACACTTGGAAATATGTCCATATTTTCCTCTAAAATAGCTCCAGTGTCAGCAACCTTGTAGAAAATATCAGCAGTCTTTGATAAAGTTCCTTGAGTGTCAACACACTCCGGATACTGAGCTGATTCCTCTAAACTGATCTCAGCCTGTTCAATCATAACAACATCAGTCACAAATGCATCCTCAAATGATGTTGCTACAACAAGTTGTGCTTCTAAGTCTTCAATGTAAGTGTCTTCCAGTTCTTCATTTAAGTTGTCAGTCTGCTGTCCCTTAGCAGACTTGGCATCTACAGCAGACTGATCTGCTATTATTTTCTGGAGATCTCTGTCCAGCTTCTTCCGTAGATCTATCTTCTTCAAATTTACTGGACTCTCCTGGATACATAGGATGATCATCATCTGAGTTAGATGAGGATGATGAATCATCACTGTCAGGTGTAAATATGGGATCTCTAAACATAATACTTCCTTTCTTCTTTTCTCCTTCACTAATCTCTAACAGCCTTTGTCCCAGTTATGATGTATCAACAAATCCAAGTAGGCTCTCCGCTCCCAACTTATCAAATGCCCACTCTTCAAATCCAGTCATAGGCTCCCTTGCCGGTTTCTGTATCTTGTAAAATCCAAATTTCCAAGCAAAGTATTTCTCAAGTAGTCTAAAATTTGGATCTTCCTTAGCCTTCTTGGATTTCTCTCTTTTCTTTCATATGGAATTGTTGGCTTCCTTGGAGCAGGTTGCTCAACTTGTTGACTTCCAAAGCTTTTAACAAGATGGCTCAAAGTCTCTTAAGCAGATGCAAACAGGTCACTAGGCTCTTCATATGGTGAATTTGTGCCTACTAACTCCATTCGTTCAACACTAGCTTCCCCCTAAATTTCATGCTCTTCAGCAGGGTCTTCAACAGGTTGCTCTTCCCCCTGAGTTGTTGCAAACTTAGTAGAGTCTTGCACATGTACATTAACTTCCACAACAGGTCCAGAATCAGTAGATTGCTCTGGTTCTCCAACTGGTTGCTTATCAACAACCTTAGTAGCCTTCTCAGTAGGCTTAACAGTTTCAGTTGTTTCAAAACCAACATCTTCTTCTGCTTATTTTTGGGCCTCTAGAACCCTTAATTCTTTCCTTCTCCATGCCTTTTCTTTTTCACAACCTGCTTTCTCCTCTTTCCAGGTTGTTGTTCAGCCTCAAAAAGCTCCTTTTCTAACTGCCCTTTGCTAGCAGCCTTCCTTTTTCTTGAATCCTCTCTGATTTGTTCATTAAGCAAATTAGCAGCAGTCTTATTCACAGATTCAGTAGGCTCAGTAGCTTCAACATAAAATTGATCTTCAGTAGACTCTGCAGTGTCTACTGATTTCCTAGTCCTCTTAGGCTTCAACATATCAGTGATCTTTCTTGTGTCAGCACCTTTCCTTTTTTCAGCAGTCTTCTTAGGTGCAATAGGTTGCACATCATTTTTGGCTTTTGTCCTCTGTTCCTGCCCACCATTATTACCATCATTATCATCACCATCACTTTCTGTCTCTTCATCATCTTCTTCATCATCATCATCTAAACCAGGAATAGAATAATGGATTTCTGGTTTGTATCTTGATTTGTTGATAGGTGTAGGTGCAACATCTGGAATCTCTAAGTGATTCAGCAGGGCCTGAACCCTTAAACCCAATGGTTTTGTATTTGATTTTCTTGTACCATCTCTTGTTTCTTGATATGATGATCATTAGATCTATCTTTGGTCTAGAAAGTGTATCAGGACTTTCAACAAATCCCAGAATATTCTTGGCAATCAGTTTACTCAGCAGATTATATTCCAAAGCAATATTCTTGACTTGATGTTCAAGGCTGTTGCAGCAGATTCATTTGTTTTTATTGGGTCAACAAAATCCAACCTTGGTAACTCCATCAATTCTAGATTTGTGGGAGCATTATTCCCTGGTCCAAATCCAAAAGCTTCCCTTAGCAGGTCTGAAGTGACCTCAATCTCTTGGCAATTTACTGTCGTAGTAAATGCCTCTATGTTTTCTCTTATCCCAATGTTTCTCCATAAGTTGCTAACATTGGTGTAAGAAATCCTTTCTAATATGAGAATCAAGATGGTTTCCAAACCTTCATACAGTCTGATTTTTTGTCCAAGATTGATTGCTAACTCAGTTTTCTTACAATCAACAACATCACCTCTCACACTTTGACACGTACCAAGATGAATATCCTTGTCTGCCATCGCAACGATTGAAAAAGATGAAGATGAAAACATTGTAAATCTGTGTTCACACTTGTTTATATTCTTCATAGAGATTGATCTGAGTGTATATCTGAATATATAGCAGAAAGTAGTGAGTGAAAAACCATCAGGCAGGTACAATGCACATACTATACCATTATCACATGATCCTCAGTCTGAAATAAATATGGTACTGCCACATGTCCCACTAATTGATCCCTCTAATGTAAGAATCCGTTATGTACTTGTAACAGCTGTATAAATAAAAAGATTAATATCCATTTACTCGACGGTTGACTTTCATTAAAGTCTGACTTTCTTAGCAATGTTTCATACAAAAGACTCCTTCAGTGGACTTCACCTTCAGTAGGGTGTGCAAGGTCTGCTGTAATACTTCAGTAGACTCAGCATGTTCAGCAGCCTGCTGACATACAAAATACATAGCTGATCTTTACTAACATAGTTTTGTTCAATTGATAAAACAAGATGAAGTTTAATACCAATGACTGATCTGTCAAGTGAGCTCACCCAACAGGACAAAGACCAATCCCCTTGGAAAACTTCATTTGCTCAATTGTCCACACTATAGGAGTACTTAGGAATTGTTGATACGAATGACTAATCTGCCAAGTGAGCTCACCCAGCAGGGCAAAGACTAGTCCCCTTGGTGAATTCCAGTACCCTACTGATCTGTCGGTAGGTCAGTCAACCTTGATAATGCCAAGTTCAATTCTTAACTTAGAAAATCTTTCACTATCCAAAGGTTTTGTAAAGATGTCAGCAAGTTGATCTTCAGTAGAGATGTAAAAAACAACAACATCTTTCTTTTCGGCATGATCTCTAATAAAATAATGTCTCACATCAATGTGTTTGGTCCTTAAGTGCAAAATAGGATTTTCTGTGATTGCAATTGCACTTGTATTGTCACGCATTATGGGAATTTCTCTTTCTTCAATCCCATAATCCCTTAGTTGTTGTCTTAACCATAAACCTTGTGCACAGCAGCTTCTAACAGCAATGTATTCAGCTTCAACAGTGAAAGTTGAAATTGAATTTTGTTTCTTGCTAAACCAAGAGACAAGTCTATTTCTCATCAACTGACAAGTCCATGTGGTGATTTTTCTATCAATCTTGCACCCAGCATAAGCAGAATCTGAGTAGGATATAACCTGGAAACTTCCATCCTTTGAATACCAAATCCCTACTCCCAAAGTCTCTTTAAGATACTTGAAAATCCTTTTTACTGCAGCTAAGTGACTTTCTTTAGGTTTTGATTGAAAATCTTGCACATACACATACTGCAAAGGAAATATCAAGTCTACTGGCTGAAAGGTACAATAGACTTCCTATCATCCTTTTGTATAAATTCTGATCAACATCTTTGCATTCTATGTCTTCATCCAGTCTGATGCTTGTACCCATAGGAGTTGAAACTTTGGTTCTATTTTCCATGCCAAACTTCTTCAACAACTCCTCGGTATATTTAGTTTTATGAATGAAGATTCCATCTTGGTTGACTTGTAATCCCAAAGAGTAGTTCATTTCTCCTATCATACACATTTGGAACTTGCTTTTCATGAGATTGGCAAACTTTTCACCAAGCAGTTCATTTTCAGAACAAAAAATTATGTCATCCATATAAATCTGTACCAGCAGGGTGTTGTCACCTTCATTGATTCTGAAAAGAGTCCTTTCAATAGTACCTTTGGTAAAACCATTGTTCACCAAGAATTATGACAGGGTTTCATACCATGCTCTTGGTGCTTGTTTCAAACCATAAAGTGCTTTATTGAGTCTATACACTTTATCTTCTTGACCTTTAACTTCAAAACTAGGAGGTTGCTGAACGTAAACCTCTTCTTCCTAAATGCCATTAAGAAATGCACTTTTGACATCCATCTGGTATACTTTGAAGTTCTTATATGTAGTATATGCCAAAAAAAAATCTTATAGCTTCCAATCTTGCTACTGGGGCATATGTTTCATCAAAATCTATTCCTTCTGCTTGAGAATAGCCTTTTGCCACTAGTCTTGGCTTGATTCTAACAATGGTAGCAGATTCATCCTGTTTGTTTCTGTATACCCATTTAGTGCCAATTCTATTTGTATGATCAGGCCTCTCCACTAGTGTCCATACACGATCCTTTCAAACTCATTAAGTTCTTCTTGCATAGCAATTATCCAATCTGGATCTAAAATTGCTTCTTCAACAACTTTTGGTTCTATTTGAGATAGAAAACATGTAAACATGGCTTCTAGTTGTGTTCTGGTCCTTACACCTTGCAGTACATCAACAATTACTTGTTCAACAGGGTGATCCTTTAACCATTGTAAATCTTGGTTTGCTTGATTTACAGGAACCTGATCTTCAGATAGTTCTGCTGTTGTTTCGGTATGTGGATCAGTAGATCCTTGAACTGTATATGTTGTTGTTATAGTAGAGTTTTGAGCAGGTTGTTCAACAGGGACTTCTTCAACTCAAGAATCAGAAACCTTTAAGTCACTTACATTCTTCAATACATCAAAATATTCTGGATTAGTAACTTCTGGATTTGCAGCAGGTTCAAAAACATCATCATTTTCCATTCCAGTGAACTTATGTTCATCAAACACCACATGTATTGATTCTTCATGTTTCAATGTCCTTTTGTTCAGCACCCTAATTGCTTTGCTGACTGAAGAATACCCCAAAAATATTCCTTCTTCTGATTTTGGTTGGAAAGTCTTCAATTGCTCCTTATGATTCAAGATAAATTATTTGCTTCCAAATGGATGGAAGTAAGATATATTTTGTTTTTCTTCCATTCAAAATTTCATAAGGTTTTTATACTTTGTAACTCGTGTCGATTTCAGATGGCTACCATCATGAAGCAAGCCAGTAGGACATGTAAGGAGGATGCTTAGGGGAGGATCCAGGACGTTGGTCAGGTGAAGAAGTTAGAGGCCAATGTTGATCACACTGTTCTGGAGCTCAGAACCACAAACATCCATCTCATTGAGCTAGAGAAGAGAGCAACTGAGGAGAAAATTGCTGCTCAAGTAAACAAGACGAGGATGAGGCGAGGAAAATTGCCAATGATTTTCAAGATAAAATTTCCCGAGCCAAGCTGGCGTGGAAGGACCAACAAGAGGAAACCGCTGCACTGATGAAGGAGTTTGAGGCTTATAAGGCCGCTGAAGCTGTGAGGGTGGAGGCATTAAACCGTCAAGCCGTCGCCGATTTCAAGAACTCTGATGAGTACAAGGAAACCCTCAACAAATTAAGCCTTGAGAACTTTGACCGCAGCTTATATCAAATTGCCCGTTGTGTCAAGTCTGTTCAGAGGGAAGAAGCCCCAAGTTTGGAGGTGTTTCATGAGTGGCTCTCTAATGATCCATACGTTCCAACCCTTCGCGCCTTACACGCTGAAGTTCCATTTGCTGATAAAGAGATAAAAAGCTTCAAAGGCGACCAGCGAGCTGCTGGAGCTTTGAAGTGGAACCCACTGCCTTGGGCCCTAGTGAACCTGCATGATATGATTGAAGAAGCTGCTTGAGTTAAGGAGCATGTCTTAGAGATTGAGGCCGTGACTATGTCGAAGACCGAAATGTATGAGAACCTACTGGTGCAAGCTCCGACTCCGCAGGGCACGTCCGATCCTCCTGCTCAGCCTTGGCCTCCTTTTATTGTACTTCATTTTAAACATTTGCAATCATTTATAGAAACTTTAATGATCCCGCTTTGTATTTGTCTTTTGGCGGCTATGTTTGAAGCCATAAATCAACTTTGTACGTACTTGAGCTTTGAGTTAATTTTTGCAAGTGTTTGTGTAGGATTTGGTATTGATTGAATTTGTTTTTTATTTGATTTGAACTATTTTCAATTGGGACCAGGGGTATTTGGCCCCCTTATCCGCAGCAGGTCCGAAATAGTTGAACCAGGTGCGGATATGCTTTTGCTCTTGAATCAAAAAATGTAACCCGTGGCCCCGATAATTCGAGCATTGCCTTCTGTGGGTCTTGGTCGGAATAACTCGATTTATTTCATTTAATTGCCTCAGAAGTGTAATGTTCTTGCTCTAACAGGCCCCTTTATGACTGGTGCTTTGATAACTACAACCTTTAGTGTCGGCTCAGTAACCGACCGGGCATTTAAAGAAGCTAGGCTATCTCTTATCCATGCCTGGAGTTTTTGAATTTGAAAGGAGCTATCCCCATTTGTCGGATTAGCCTGATCTAAAGCGTAGATCCTCTTGGTTCTTCCTATGAAAGGATGGTTTAGCCACCATATTCACCCATGCTTGAAAATTTTGAATCTTCTCTTCACTAGTTATCACTACGATATGTCTTCCTCTAATATCCCTTCACCTTTTTTTAGTATAGCCTCCAATGAAGTGCTACCAAATTATTGGGTGCTTTTCAATCGTTGCCTGTTGTTGATTGAGGAGGGCTTAAACCGTCGGAAGAGAATAGGGGTTCACGCTTGAGGATTACACTATCTGGTTGGGAAGACCTGGTGGCCCGACCCATCGGTCGTTACAATACTACTGTGGTCCGTCAATTCTACTCGGCTCTGTCCGTCATAGGACCTGTGGAGCCAGTAACGTCTGCATCTGTTCGCGACGAGCCGGTTCCATTTACTCCACCTGTCATCAACGAGATTTTAAACATTCCCAAATTCGACCCCGCCCTTCACTTTGAGCGGACATAGGCCTTGGACGAAGATGAAGCCTCAAGACATGCACACCAAAATGGTGCTCTTCAGTACTTACTCCGTAATGTGTGTGATTCGGCCCTGCATGGTGTTGTATCTTAATTGTCTCAAGATACAAAGGCATCGAAGCGCTTTATCAACTCCCGAGCGCTCCCTTCTGACGATTTTGAGGAAGTGACCAAGAAGGAGGGGCTGCTCTTGCATGCTATTGGTACCCTGACTGTGGAGGTGGATTGAGGTCTCTTGATGCACTGCGAGGTGGTATACTTTTCTACGGGCATGGAGAATGGCTGTTCCATCCCATTTCCTTGGTTGATCTCCAACCTCTATTCTACCCGGGTTCCTACTTGTCCGTTGGACGAATTCCTTCCTAGGAGGATATTGTTTTCGACGAGATCCCAACCGGGACCTCCACCGAGCCTGGCAGCTCCTCTGATGGAGGGTTGCCCTATTTTTAGTACCTCCTTGTAATCTGTTATTTGTTTAAGTTTTTGATAATAAATCTTCATTGTATCTTCCGAATTTTGTTTATACCTGCATATTTTTCGACTCGAGGCTGAAATGTATCCATAATCCAGTCCCTTTGTGAGGTTGGGCTTGCTAAATCGAGAAGAGATATGAACTCATATCCTTCATGTCAGGCATTACATTCAGAGACATGTAGTTCTCCTGAAAGACCGTGCCAGATAAAACTTAAATTTTGAATTTGAAAAGCCAGGTAATTATGACCGCATGATCCTTTCAAATTCTGCTGTTGGTCTGTCTTCCTTCTTTATATAAGAGGAGGAAAACTTTTTTTGTTTTGGAACATAAGCCACATTTTCTGCAATCTGTACTTCTTTTGTCTACGATCATCATGTCATCTTCCACTAGCTCTACCTCTCCTTCTCGATTGTCTCCATTTTTTTACTATGGCGTCCGCCAATGCCATTCAAAATTATAGGATTACTTTATAGACCGTGCACACTTAGTCGAGAGGATATTGGATTTAAACAAGATTGAGGGGATTGGGTCCCTGTTTCACGTGGCCTACTCCGGGTGGCGCCATTTTCTTCTAGGACTCATTGGGAGGTGCAAACTCACCCAGGTCCATGAATTTTATGCCATTCTGTTAAAGGCTCAGTCCGTTGCATAAGTTTCCTCTGTTTCCGTGCGAGGCACTCAAGTGTGCTTCACCCCGGACGCCATAAGTGAGCTTTGCCAACTCCCCATATTTGATCCGGCCTTGCATTTCGAAATGGCCGGGGACCTCGACAGCCAAGAGCCCTATATTGCTCATAGATTTGACGTGTATACCCGACTATTCCCTGAATAGGATGATGAGCCTATTCATAACAGCGTTGCCTTCGGGCTCTATGAGTGGTATCGGGAATGTAAACGATTTATCAACACCCGGGCTATCTCCTCTCTGATAATTTTGAAGTGCTAGCTGATAAAGAGGCCATCCTACATGCTATATGTACCCCGAATGTGAATGTTGACTGGTGGCTCATCATTCATCATGAGGCCGTTAATTTGGCAAGGGATATGATGCCAAACCATCTGATACCCTTCCCTTGGTTGATCTCAAGTCTCTGACTAGCAGTTTCAGGATGACCCTTGCGCCCAGGGATCAATACCTCAGCATCAACTTCAACCGCTAGTATAATTTTTTAAATGGGCATGGGCCCCTAAGTTTTTGGAAAGACACCATCTTTAAAGGACGTGTGATCTTGTCCAAAAAATTCCTTGTTTTGAATTTGCTTGTTTGTAATTTTCGTAGAGACTTGAACCCGTTTTATTAGGATAATATAAAATGATCATAAATGAGTCATAAAGTTCAAGATTTACAGGATAATAATAAAAGAAAGCATAAACACTCGAGTCGTAAACAAGAGGATGGCCATAACCCAAAAAGAGAAACAAAACTCTACTGATTGTTACATATAATATCTCGCACGTGCCAAGGACGATTGACCTCGAACCTGTCTTTGTCTTTGAGAATATAAGTCCATTTCTTGATCTCCCTTGCGATCTGGTAGGGACCTTGCCAATTCACTGTAAATTTTCCCTTGTCGGCCTGTAGCCCTGCTGCCTTTCTATTTTGCAAAATGAAGTCCCCGACTCTGAATGAATGGCCCCGAATTCAGTGGTCATGATGTTGATTCGCAATCTTTTGGTAGTTGACCATTCTCAGATAAGTCACCACTCGTTTCTCTTCGGCTAAATCTAGTTCGGGCTTTCTGTTGGTGAAATTATTGTTCGAGTCGTACCTAGCCACTCTGATGCATGGGAGAGCTGTTTTGACGGGTTTCTTGCCTCTGATCCATATGTCAGGATGAATGGAGTCTCCCCGGTGGGCGTTTTGATCGTTGTTCGTAGTGCTCATAAAATGGCGGGCAGCTCGTCTACCCATCCTCTAGTCTTCTTGCTTACACTCTCACTTATACTCTTCTTCAGCATTTTGATGATTTGCTTATTGCTGGCCTCGGCTTGACCATTTCCTTGTAGATACGCTACTGACGACTGCCAGTGTTTAACGTTATAGTCCTTGCAAAATGCTGAAAACTCATCTCCGAACGGGGGCCCGTTTTCCGACACCACTGCCCTTGGAAATCAGAATCATTACCAGATCTGATAGTGTAAGAAGTATGTTGCATTTTTTGCTCCAATACTTACCATCAGCTTAGCCTCTATCCATTTAGTAAAATAATCCACGGCTACGATGACAAGTGTACAATTTCTCCTTCCCGGTGGGAATGGTCCAATCAAGTCGAGGCCTTACATGTCGAATGGCCAAGCTGAGATGACAATACTTTGTTCCACGGATGGTAGCCTCGGTATGTCCGTGTGTATCTGACACTCAAGGCATTCCCTGACGACCTTTTTAGAATCCTATGTGATTGACGGCCAATAGTACCCTGCGGTTATAACCTTTTGGGCTTGGGAGCGACTCGCACGATGGCCTCTGCATAATCCTTGATGTAATTCCGCTAGAATTTTTTCACCTTCCTCCTTACGGACACATATGAGAAGAGGCCTAGAGAATGACCTTCTGTAGAGTATCCCATCATTCAGAATATATCTAGCCGCTTGTCTCCTAAGAGCATGAGCTTTGTCTAGATTCGTGGGCAAAGCACTCGTTTCGATATATGTTCGTATTTCATCCATTCAGCACGGAGTCTGAATTGGTGCATCGTTGTCCATGATCTCTGATTTTTCAGTTGCAGGGACGGAACGATATTCCACCATTATTGATGGGTCGGTGTTTAGGGTAAATTTTACTATATTTTCGGGCTTAATCCCTAAACAATTTACCTTATTTTTTAATGGAAATAAATGAGAAAAGTGTGTTTTAACCGTTAAATTCCTATAATGGTTATTGAGGAATTATAATTTAATTATGAGGAAATTATGGGTTTAATTGTTATTTTTGTTACACATTTTTATTATTATTATTATTCGATGACTTGGTGTAACAACATTTTGCGTAAAATAAAGAAATGCGGGGGGTGATATTATTTAATCAAGAGGATCAATTTCATTCAATCATTTGGATTTTATTTTGGGAAGATAAATATTATTCAATCAAAAGAATCTCAAGAAATAAAGAAGATATTCGGAGCAATTAAAGAAGGATAAATCAAATCGATCGAGAGAGTGGAGTGAGGAACACGTTATACGAAGCACGGTGTGAACACGGGCATTTGGTAGGCTCGGTCGACCGAGCCATGACACTCGGTCGACCGAACGTGTCGGCTCGGTAGGTCGGTGGATTTTCGCATCGTTATCTTCTAGATCTTCCTATGTCGGCCACGATCCCTATAAAAGGAGCATCCATGCGGAGAGAAAGAACACGAAATTTTACACACGAAAAAGCACCACATCAAATAAAAATATGAGTTTCTTTCTTTCAATCTTGCTTGGGAGTTCGAAGATGATTGAAGGCTAAGCATCTTGCGGTAGGACAACGGAGGAAACCAATCAACAACCACACCAATTAGAGGATTTTTAGCTATATCTTAGTGAGTTAAATTTATGATTTTTCATCAAGTGGATATTGTTATATTGTTTATGTTTTATTTGAATCGAGAGATCGATGAAACTATCTTTTTGATTGAATTTATATGAGAGTATTGATTCAAGATTTGATCTTTTCAATTGATGCAATTAATTGTGATTCAAGAGATTGTTCATGATTAGTTGAGTAGAGTATTGGAAACAATCTCATGATCGTGTTATGCATGCTAGTTTAGTTTTGCTTGGGAAAGAAAACGAAACCCTAGGAATTGATTAAAGAGATTTAATCGAATTCGTGATTTGATCATTACTAAAAATTGTATCTTTAGCGCGCAATCTAGTTGGGGTTGGGTTGGTTGATTGGTGGATTCCCGTTGCCTTGCCGTTGTTTTAATTACTTGATAAATCGAATAGTTCGTATCAATTTGATTCCAATTTACTATTCATCGAAGTTACTTGTTCATCGTCGTTTTTACTTGTTCATAATTAGTTTAAACCCTAGTTTAGTTAATAATTGTGACATAATCGATAGAATAATTGTTCCTTGATCCGATAAACATTCCACTCCCTTAGGACGACCCGTTAACATCCTATACTACGATCCTTATACTTGGGGTGTTTCGGTTATAAATTGTAAAACTAGTTTTTACCGAACAAGTTTTTGGCGCCGTTGCCGGGGAGTCGGTCGGTAACGGTTGTCGGATTCTATTTAGGACAATTTTCTGAGTCAAAAAGGGGTCGTTAGGGCACGCGGTAGTATTTTGACCATAACTTTCGGCTCGAGTGTCCGTTTGGAACGCAGGACCCCAATTCGGAAAGCTCGTTCCGACGCCGACGACGTGGTTAACAGCCCTAGGCCATTCAGTGCGTTTTCGAGGTCAAAATCCACTGTTTTCCCCTCCATTTTGGCCCTAGAAGATTTCAACACGTTTTTTTTTCCCGTCTTAGTGTTTTTCTAGTTTTTTTTTAGGTTTTCGTAGCTGAACGAGCGTTCGATAACTTGAACGCCCGTCCACCTCAATTCTGTCTTCTGAACGAACGTTCATTCATCTGAACGAGCGTTCAGTTCTGAACGAACGTCCATTCATACTGGACGCCGTTCAGTCTCTCAAATCATCACTTCTTTTCTATCTTCTTTTCTCCCTCTAAACCATCAAACCTTTTCTAAACTGTTCTAATCAACCCTAAGGTTGATTTCTTCCTTCTCTTTCTTCTCGGTTTATGCAAACGAGAAGTAAGAAGGGACTTCGATCTTTGATCCCGAGCACGAACGATCTATCCTTAGAAGAAGGCTTCTCCCCGATTTGGACAAAATGGCGGATCAAGATCCACCAATTCCAAATCCCGATCCCCAAGCTCGCTTAAATTTACTCCTTCAACAAATGCAAGCTCGCGGCAGAATGCGAGAATCGCAAGTGGCATAAATCAACAACTTCAACAATTCCGCCAAAACCAAACTTAATCGGTTGAACCAGGGACCCCTACACTCCATATCTTAATCAAGATTTTCTCGAGGGACATAGACCTATTCGTCCACCCGATATGGGGGGAGTAAATTTCGACCTTAAAAATGGAGTAGTTGCACTAGTCCAAAATAGCTCTTTCCATGGCACTTCGCTCAAGAAGACCCGCACGACTTCTTGTCCACATTCGTACAAATCGTGAAGCGTGCCATTATCCCGGTGTTGATTCCGAGATCGTAAAGTTGAAGCTATTTCCTTTTGCTTTAAAAGGTGAAGCAAGCGAGATGGTTTAAGTCGTTAGCACATCATTCCCTCCATACATGGAATGATGTCAAAAGAGCCTTCGCTCTTAAGTGGGTTTCACCAGGCAAGATTATGGAGATGAAACGGGAAATAGCTACGTTTGAGCAATGGAGGATGAGACTGTTGGCAAGGCTTGGGAGAGATTAAATCGTTGATGAGGAAGTGCCCCAATCACGGATATGATAGACATGAGTTGTTGGAACTATTTTACGAGAGGAGTCTCTCAACCTAATAGAGACTATCTTGACTCCACAGCTCATGGATCCTTCTTAGGAGGGGGTGATGAGACTGCCTACAGAGTGGCTGAGACCATCGCCAAGAACAATATGTGGTCGACTCCTAAGAAGACCAATATTGTTAAGAAAGAAGGTACTGCAAGCAATCCTGATACACAACTGTTGGTTGCTCAGATGGAATTGATAAGCAAGCGCACCGGTGGCCAATCTTCGACGCGACCTTCGATCCGGGAATGCGGTAGGAACCGAGATGACGGAGGAGGTAAACTTAATGGATAATCGAACCAACCCTTCCGAAACTTCAACCGAACCGAACTATTCAGATTTCAAAGACAAAACTTCAATCAAGCCAAGTTACCACCGGCCCTTCAAATTCGAATTCTTTCAACTCGAACTATCAAAGGCCGCTTCGTAACTCCCAAAGGCCTCAAGGTGGCCGGAATCAAACTCGAACAATAATCATACCACCTCATGTGTCCCTCAACACAAATTCGATGAGCCGGTGGACATGGTGAAGACTCGTCCACTAGTGTTAAAGCAATTGAGAGACAAGTTGGTCAAATGGCAGACCAGCAAGCAAGCAGACCTCAAGGTAAACTTCCGAGTTATACCGAGAGAAATCCGAAAGCTGATGTGAATGTCTGCACCGCCATTACACCTCAGTGGGAATATGGACAAGAAGAGGAGTTGAACGAAGTAACTCTGAGAAGTGGTAAACAGGCTGGACCCGGCAAGATGTCGGGAAACGAGTAGCCCCTCCTGACGCCATGAGTTCAGGAGGGGGAAATCAGAAACCACATGCCGAAGAAAGCAACGATGAGGAGCTTAGTGACAACTCTTCGGAGGATGAAAATAATTCTGATGAAGAGGAAAGGAAGGAGAGTCAGGAGGCTGTACCCCTGACTAAGAAAAAGGAAGAAAAGTTTGTGAGATGGAAGGATAAGGAGGATGAGGCGATAAAGAATCAGGCCACGAAGAATGATAAAGCCCTTCCTTATCCACCTAAGAGCAAGGAGAGAGCCCTCGCCAAAGACAAGCAGTATGATGGGGTGAGGAGGATACTTAGGGACACTAAAGTGAGTATGCCCTTAGCCGAGGTATTGTCTCGAAATGCCTAAATGTACTAAGTATCTTAAAGAATTCTCGTGGGAGCAAGAGAAAGCTTCGGGGGATGGTCAAGAAGTGTTTCGCGAGGATTGCGCGATGGTTTCACGAAAAATTGCCGTTAAGCGAGGTGACCCCGGCGTACCTTCAATCTCCCGTGAGATCGAAGGCCATTTATTCGAAAATGTCTTATGCGACTCAGGGGCCTCTATTAATGTGATGCCATTAAATGTATGCAAAAAGCTCGGGTTAGATAAAAGGATGCGGGAACGCCCGATTTCTCTTCAGATGGTAGATAAATCTAGCCGGACTGCAGCCGGTTGTGTAGCTAATGTTCTCCTTCAAATTGAACATTTAGTCTTCCATACCGACTGGGTTATTCTAGACTATCCACCTGATAAGGAGATGCCTCTAATTCTAGGCCGAACCTTTTTAGACACTTCTAACGCTCTCATCGACTTCGCAAAGGACGATTACTCTTAGAGTCGGTGACACATCCGTCACCTTCACACGAGGGACACATCCCGAAAGAGCCGTAATTGATGAAATATCATTTGTCGAAGCCATATATGAGGACGGAGGAGATGCCTATTATGAGGATGCAATGGAGCTTACGAGAGATAGGTGTTTTTGAAGTCATGGACATTGAGGATCCGGCCGATCGCGGACCATCTTCTAATTCATTTCAAGCCGTAGGCATTGACGAGCCATCTTCACTCGCTCACACCGGGCCTCGTTATTGAGTTAGAAGCATGGAGATGCCCAAGCAACAAACGATGATTTCAAAGAACTGAGTCGTGAAGACTTCATCCCCGGTGAAGAAGAAGCTCGATGGGTAGTTGGGACGAGGTAGAGTTTTGGAGAGAAGCTACTCATTGGGAAGTAGATGATTGGGAAGAGCCGCGTAAGAGCTTAAAGATGAAGAGTTAAGAAAAATGATCGATCACAAGAAAAAGGAAGCAAGTGTTGACCGGAGGATTCCGATGGATGATTTGATCCGGTACCTTTCGGGGTTGAGCCTCGGGAAGATGAGTTATTCTTTAGTCAACCACTCCAAGCTCATAAAGAAAAAGGTGGCCCATTAAAGTCTAGCATTGAGCAACCACCTACTGATTTAGAGCTCAAACCGCTTCCAAAACACCTTAAGTATATCTTTCTTAAGGATGGAGATAAATTGCCTTTGATCATTTCTTCGAAACTCGACCAAGATCAAGAAGCACGGTGATATAGAAGTGCTTAAGAAAAACATCCTCGCGTTCGGTTGGCAAGTGGGTGATATCCGAGGGATCAGCCCAGACATATGCATGCATAAAATCCGAACGGAGGAAGGAGCTAAAAAGGTAAGACAACCTCAGCGAAGGCTGAATCCGCATATGCAAGAGGTTGTCAAAAAGGAGGTTATAAAGTGGCTCGACATGGGAATCATCTATGCAATCGCCGATAGCGAGTGGGTCAGCCCTACTCAAGTTGTGCCAAAGAAGGGGGAATCACAGTCGAAAAGAATGAAAAAGGGGAGGAAGTTGCCTTACGACTCGTGACAAGGCTACAGAGTCTGTATTGACTATCGTAGACTTAATGAGGTTACTGCCAAAGATCACTTCCCCTTACCCTTCATTGACCAACTAATTGAAAGACTGAGTGGTCACAAGTATTATTGTTTTCTCGATGGATACTCTGGTTACTTCCAGATAGCCATCGACCCCAATGACCAAGAGAAGACCACGTTTACATGTCCATCTGGTACTTTTGCTTTTCGTAGAATGCCATTCGGTCTATGCAATGCACCCGCGACTTTTCAACGGTGTATGTTGGCCATTTTTGATGGACTTGTTGAAAAATGCATGGAAGTCTTCATGGACGACTTCTCAGTCTACGGCGATAGTTTTGATGAAATTTTAGAGAACCTAGATATGGTACTCCAACGTTGCGTTGAGAAGAATCTGGTGCTTAACTAGGAGAAATGCCATTTTCTAGTTGATGAAGGAATAGTTTTGGGACACAAGGTGTCCAAAGCTGGTATTCAAGTTGATAAGGCTAAGGTCGAAGCCATTGAAAGGATGACGTACCCTAAGACAAAGTGAAGGAGGTACGAGGTTTTCTAGGTCATGTTGGCTTCTACGGCGTTTCATTAGAGACTTTTCTACGATTGCCAAGCCTTTATCAAATCTTTTGAAAGATGATGTAGATTTCTTGTTCGATGCGAAGTGCAAAGAAGCTTTCAATTGTCCGAAAGACAAGCTTATCGATGCCCCTATTTTAGTTGCACCCGACCGGACCAAGCCTTTCGAGTTGATGTGCGATGCCTCTAACTACGCCGTAGGCGCAGTTTTAGGTCAAAGACTTGATAAAAGGTTCAGGCCCATCTATTATGCGAGTCGTACCTTGAACCCGGCTCAATGCAATTATACTACGACTGAGAAGGAATTCTTAGCCGTCGTCTTTGCCATTGACAAGTTTAGAAGCTATCTTCTAGGGTCTCAAGTTGTTGTTTGGACAGATCACGCAGCTTTACGCTACCTTATGGATAAAGCAGATGCCAAACCAAGGTTACTTAGATGGATTTTAATTCTACAAGAGTTTGACCTTGTGATTAAAGATAAGAAAGGTAGTGAGAATATTGTGGCTGATCATTTATCTCGCTTAGTAAATGAGGGTGCAGAAAATCACAATGATATAGGCATTGATTTCCCGACTGAGCAATTGATGAAGCTTGAAACGGTTAGGCCGTGGTATGCTGACTACGTCAACTATTTAGCGAGTGGTCATTTAGAGGATATGACGTATCAAGAAAAGAAAAAGTTCTTTTCTGATCTCAAATATCTCGTATGGGAAGATCCTTATTTGTTCAGAGTCTGTAAAGACGGGTTGCTTCGACGGTGTGTTCCTGAGCATGATCAGTGGGATATCTTAGAACAATGCCATAGCGGTCCTACCGGAGGTCACTATGGAACACCGAAGACGGTTGCAAAGATTCTTCAAGCTGGATTCTACCGGCCGACTCGTTTAAAGACGCGAAGCCTTTTGTAAAGGTTGTGATAGGTGCCGGAGAACGGGAAAGGCGAGTAGTAGGATGGAAATGCCACTTAAGCCCATTCTTGAATGCGAAGTTTTCGATGTATGGGGGCATAGATTTTATGGGACCCTTTCCATCCTCATGTGGTAATAAATATATCCTCGTCTGTGTGGATTATGTTTCAAAGTGGGTCGAGGCCATAGCTACTCAAACTAATGATCACAAGGTTGTGAAGAAATTCTTGCAAAAGAATATCTTTACTAGATTCGGCTGTCCGAGAGCACTCATTAGTGATGAAGGTACTCACTTTTGCAATGCGCCGCTTGACAAGATCCTTGAGAAGTATGGTGTCAAACATAAGATTGGTACACCATATCATCCTCAAACTAGTGGCCAAGTCGAGGTAAGCAACCGGAGCCTGAAAAGAATTTTGGAGAAGACCGTGAACAATAATAGATCTAATTGGAGTCTTAAGTTTGGATGACGCATTGTGGGCTTATCGTACGCATTCAAGACCCCGATGGGCACGTCACCCTTCCAAATGGTCTATGGAAAAGCTTGTCATTTACACTGTCGAACTTGAACACGAGCTTTCGGGCAATTAAATTCTTAAATTTTGATAGCCGGCTACGTGGGGAGAAAAGGTTGTTACGGTTGAACGAGCTCGACGAATTCGGACTCGTAGCATACGAGAATGCTAAACTCGGCAAGGAGAGAACGAAGATGCTCCATGACGCTAAGATCAAGGACCGAGAATTCAAAGTTGGTGAAATGGCTTTACTCTATAATACCAGACTTCACCTGTTTCCAGGTAAACTCAAGTCTAGATGGTCTGGTCCCTTTGAGATTCTCGAGGTTAATCCAAGTGGAGTATTTACTTTGAACGGGTATGGTAATCAAGCTTTCAAAGTGAATGGTCATAGACTTAAGAAATATTTTGGGCAACCAAAAGAAAAGCCTGAGATTCTTTATTTCCAAAGAAGAGATGAGAGTACAGATGTCCTGATTTGTGAAGAGATTCCATCTTATTTCTTTGAGTCAGATGATGATGACGTTCCTATATCCACCCGTAAGGTACCTTCTGCTGAGACTTCTGATCATACCACTATGTCTATGCCTATCGTGCGCAAGAACAAGAAGAAGAGAGTCAGTGTAGTTTGGAGAGAAAAGTTTAATGATCTTATTGCGCACTTGACTTGTTGTTGTGGTGAAAATCATTTCTGCCCCAGTACTTCTGATTCCGATATTGAGGTGGCGGTAGTCAAACCAAAGTGGCCCGATCCGGGTTGATTCTTGAACTTTGTGTCAAGCTATTGACATTAAAAGAGCGCTCCTAGGAGGCAACCTAGTTTTCTTTGTTTGTTTCCTTTTCTTAGGTTGTTCTGTTTTATTGTTTTAGAATTAATACTTTAGTTGATTATGTGTTGATGGTTATTCCTCCTACATTCATTGTAAGTGTTTTGTGTTATGTGTTGCTCATATACCCCGTGTACCCCGAGATTATATGGTATGTCGAGTGTTGCGTATACTTTTGAGCGGGTTTTCGAGTCACTATCGTCCGGTGTTGTCTATTCGAGTTGCGGCGGTACATTCATGCTCCGGCCCGACCTCTCGCCAACTTTCATCCGACAACCACCGTTGAAACCAGCTAAGTTTTCTTTTTCTTTTATTCTGTACATTCTGAGGACATAATGTGATTTAAGTGTGGGGGGTGTTTGGGTATGTTTTTATGCTATATCCTTTGAAATATGAGTGAATGTTAAATTTCTGCGGAATTTAAAATTTTTTGTGAGTCTCGAGCATATAATTGGAACTAGATGCTTGCTAGTTGTAGTTTTCTAACGATGATAGTATGTGACTTAGTGAGATAATTATAGCATGTTTTACTTTTATGGAGATAGTTTCGTTTTTCACTCACGGAAGCCTTTGATTTTTAAGCATGACTTTTGAACTATATCCTTTCATTGTTTTAGTGATTTATCTTAGGAAGGTCAGTATAGTAACACCTTAGTTAGACCGTGTACTGTGAATATCATAACGTTTGAATGTGATAAGTGAGATGTAACTTATGACTGTGAAAAGTGAATGAATAAAGTGAGTGAGCAATTATTAATAAATACGTTGTCGGAAGCTGGTTAATGATTCGAGTGCGGTAGGGTATACCTCGTATGTCCTATACCACTATGATGACCAGAAGCTCACGACAGTTAGAAGAAGCTACCTTATGATTTGAGTAGGTAGGGGATTATCTCGAAACATCCTATTCTACTATGATGGGTAAGAGCTTATTCTGATATGCGTCAAATTTGAAAATTTTGGAAATGATGAATAAGAATAAAGTAAAGTCTTTGTTATCATGGATCTTATACCCGGTAGAACCACATGATATGCCGTAGGGATTATCCTACGAGTGCGTGGGAAGGCTTTGAGTGGAGCTATTACGTCTACACCTAGGATAGTCATTAAAATTATTCGAGAAGATACTTGTTTGAGAGGATTGTGGAGATTGAAAAGGGCTTGTCACACACACACCGAATCTATCTCTATGATGGTATCACATGCTATAGTTGTTGTATCTTTTGTTACGTGAGTCAGGAATCTATGTGGATTACATGTACAAGGTGAGCCGGTTTTGATTGTTTTGTTCGGGACGAACAAAAAGCTAAGTGTGGGGGAGTTGTTTAGGGTAAATTTTACTATATTTTCGGGCTTAATCCCTAAACAATTTACCTTATTTTTAAGGGAAATAAATGAGAAAAGCGTGTTTTAACCGTTAAATTCCTATAATGGTTATTGAGGAATTATAATTTAATTATGAGGAAATTATGGGTTTAATTGTTATTTTTGTTACACATTTTTATTATTATTATTATTATTCGATGACTTGGTGTAACAACATTTTGCGTAAAAATAAAGAAATGCGGGGGGTGATATTATTTAATCAAGAGGATCAATTTCATTCAATCATTTGGATTTTATTTTGGGAAGATAAATATTATTCAATCAAAAGAATCTCAAGAAATAAAGAAGATATTCGGAGCAATTAAAGAAGGATAAATCAAATCGATCGAGAGAGTGGAGTGAGGAACACGTTATACGAAGCACGGTGTGAACACGGGCATTTGGTAGGCTCGGTCGACCGAGCCATGACACTCGGTCGACCGAACGTGTCGGCTCGGTAGGTCGGTGGATTTTCGCATCGTTATCTTCTAGATCTTCTATGTCGGCCACGATCCCTATAAAAGGAGCATCCATGCGGAGAGAAAGAACACGAAATTTTACACACGAAAAAAGCACCACATCAAATAAAAATATGAGTTTCTTTCTTTCAATCTTGCTTGGGAGTTCGAAGATGATTGAAGGCTAAGCATCTTGCGGTAGGACAACGGAGGAAACCAATCAACAACCACACCAATTAGAGGATTTTTAGCTATATCTTAGTGAGTTAAATTTATGATTTTTCATCAAGTGGATATTGTTATATTGTTTATGTTTTATTTGAATCGAGAGATCGATGAAACTATCTTTTTGATTGAATTTATATGAGAGTATTGATTCAAGATTTGATCTTTTCAATTGATGCAATTAATTGTGATTCAAGAGATTGTTCATGATTAGTTGAGTAGAGTATTGGAAACAATCTCATGATCGTGTTATGCATGCTAGTTTAGTTTTGCTTGGGAAAGAAAACGAAACCCTAGGAATTGATTAAAGAGATTTAATCGAATTCGTGATTTGATCATTACTAAAAATTGTATCTTTAGCGCGCAATCTAGTTGGGGTTGGGTTGGTTGATTGGTGGATTCCCGTTGCCTTGCCGTTGTTTTAATTACTTGATAAATCGAATAGTTCGTATCAATTTGATTCCAATTTACTATTCATCGAAGTTACTTGTTCATCGTCGTTTTTACTTGTTCATAATTAGTTTAAACCCTAGTTTAGTTAATAATTGTGACATAATCGATAGAATAATTGTTCCTTGATCCGATAAACATTCCACTCCCTTAGGACGACCCGTTAACATCCTATACTACGATCCTTATACTTGGGGTGTTTCGGTTATAAATTGTAAAACTCGTTTTTACCGAACAGTCGGCTATCTCTTCCTCCACGGATAACCTTGACAGATAATCAGCTCTTTCGTTGTCCTCCCTACCGATTCTGGTGAACTCGCAATAGTCGAAATTTTGCTTCATCTGTTGGAAAATCTCACGATATTTCACTTAGGTGCCGCATCGTGTCTCGTATCCCCTTGAGAATTGTTCGACAATAAGCTAAGAATCACAGTAGACCTGGACATTGCGTATCTTCATTTCCCTTGCCAAGTCGAGTCTGGCCATTACAGCCTCGTACTCTGCTTGATTGTTTGTTGCATTGAATTCAAACCTCAAAGTCCTTTAGATTTCCTCCGTTGGGCCCGGCTCAGACAAGATAACCCCAGCTCCACTTCCATTTTGGTTGGAAGCACCATCTACATATAGGTGCAAACAGTTGTTGGGTTTTATAGTTTCACTTGCGGGTTCCGGCACATGCAGCGCGTCTGAGTGCTCTGAGGTGAAGCTGGATTCTGCTAAGAAATCAACCAAGGCTTGGGACTTGATCGCTTTCTTGGGTTGGTAGTGAATGTCAAACTCGGTAACCTCTTTAGCCCACCAGAAAAAGCGACCTGAAAGGTCTGGCCTGTCTAGTATTTGGCGCAGAGGGCTATCTTTCATGACATAGATTGTGTTCGAGGTGAAGTAGCCTCATAGTTTTCGAGTTGCTATCACTAGCTAGCAAGCCAGCTTTCCACATTGAGGTATCGGATTTTCACCGGACTGAGTGCTTTGCTGACGTAAAAAATGGGTTGTTGTAGGCACCGATTTCCTTTATCAAGACGGCCGCTATGGCCCAATCTAAGGCTGCCAAATACATGAATAGAGTCTCCCCTGGGATGGGACTGACCAGAAGGGGTGGTTTTCCAAGATATTCCTTGAGGGCCCGAAAGGCCTTGGAGCACTCTTCATCCCAAAAAAATGACTTGCTACCCTTGAGGACTTTGAAGAAGGGCATACACTTCAGCTGATTTGGAGATGAACCACCCCAGAGCTATGATCTGGCCATTAAGTCTTTCTACCTCCTTAATCGGAGTTGGCTGTCGCATGTTAAGTAATGCTTGATTTTTTCGGGATTAGCCTATATTCGTCTATGACTGATCATGAATCCTAGAAACTTGCCCGCCCCAATGCCAAATGTGCATTTGGCCGGGTTGAGCTTCATTGAATGTCGACGCCATTCTTTAATCTTTTAGGAAGGTCGGTGGTTTGACCACCCACTGCTAAACACTTTGTTCACCATTCCCTGATAAGTTGAGCACACGTTTTTCAGCCCGAAAGGCATCATTTCATAATTTTAGAGCCCTCCAACAGCTATCAGTAAGCCATTCTTTATTTATCGGCTTTTGCCATCCTGACTTGATGTTATCGAGAATATGCATCCAAAAAACTCAATGTTTTGAAACCGGTGATAGAATACACGAACTGTCTATTCTGGGAAGCTGATAGGGATTCTTGATGACGGTCAAATTATACCTGTAAAAGTCATCAACGTTGACCTTAATTCGAGATTAATAATATATATTTTATAATGAATCGCAGTTTTATATTGATTATTTAATGTTATGTGATTTATAAAATATAATTTGGTATTTATCTATTTTTTTTAATATAATTTGGTATTTATACGTTTTTATTTTATTATTTACTTTGGGATAAATATCTATTTTATAGGTTGAGATAATTTTGGAGGATAATTACAAATGGATAAATTAAATTACAAGATAAATCCAAGAAAATCCGGATATATTGAAGATAAAGATCGGATAAACACGAAAAGAGGAGTAAGGCATGACAAGAGCCGGCGAACCAATCCGAAAAGTGGCGCCAATGGAGGATGCGCAAGGAAGGGGGGGCGCATTATTCTTTTTTGATTGGCCGAGAGTTATCTCTTATTTGTTTTGATATTTTGAAGTATATCTCTTAATTAGCTTGAACACCTATAAATAAAGGCATATCATACACGCCATACACATACAATACACTTTAGACACTTCTCTTGAATTATAATAAAGTCTCAGTTTTTCTTAGAGCAGTTTTTATGCAAGTTCTGCAATAATGTAAGTTCTTGTATTTATTTGTTCTTAGTTCTTTGTAATTAAGCCCCCAATTATTTTTTATTGTTTGAGGTTGTTCGTTCTTCACCGGACGATGTAGATCTAAGGGTACGATATGAGACAATGGGGATTCCTTGTCTATAAGGATCCACACGCCCAGATCTATTATCCGGTGACCTATTGATGACTTTGGTATGATCGACAATCGTGTTTTTAGTAGATCTATATAATTGCTTTATGAGTCTCTATTTTATCCGTTACGTATGTAGAAATGCTAAGATTTAGGTTTTCGCCACGTCAATCTACCCACGTCTTTATGGTGTGATTGTCCACCTAGAATTTCTTATCTTAGTAGGTATGGCTATGGCTACGTTGCTCATCTGTTTTAATTAGCATATGATTAGGAAATACCAATATAGTACTCCTAGGTCGGCTCATGAATTGATCTTCCGGGACTTTCAGCGAGATCTAGATCTGTGTTATATTTGGGAATTGCTAGCACCTAGTTATACGTAAATCGTAGATTAACATGAGACCGTGCAGGTAATTTTTAATGGGGCAGAGACTGATGCGATCTCTTAGGAAGTACGCCTAATCACAGGAATGTTGCCTAGGTGAGGAATACGGTTAATATCGGCATCCCTAGTTTTGTAAGCGTGCGAGTTATATGAGATGGAGGCCAAAAAAGCGAAGTCACGTAATGTAGCATAGTGATCTATGGCCTACCCGGAGCTAAATCTAGTTTAGGTGATGACTCCCATAGCCACTATAAAAGGAATACGGATCGGGTTAATAGTTGTCGAGTCTAACTTAATTATATAGAATCTCTAGATCCAAACGATAACATGATAATTGGGGAGGTTAAATTACGTGTCTTTATTTGTGTTGTGTCGAGTCGTGTCATTTATCTTTTCTTGTCTCTTGTTGGTCATAGACCGCTTTGTGTTCTTGGCATGAATAATTAATTGTTTGTATATAAATAACCCACAATTGGTTCCCTGTGGGATCGACCTTGATTCGCTATAGCTATACTACGATGGACCTAGTCCTCTTGCCAGTATTGGTTTATGGTGGTCAAGTATTTTATTATCACTTGATCTACGTCATCAAGTTTTTGGCGCCGATGCCGGGTAACCAACGGTCAATTTTATATATAAATAAATTTTTATTCATGTCGAGTTTTCTGTTTATAGTCCGTTTTTACGTTGATGACGGTTAAAATGTACCCATTTATGTCATCAATAATAACCTTAAATCGGAGTTAATTATATATATTTCATATTTAATCACGTGTTTATATTTATTATTTAATGATGAGTGATTATTAATATGATAATTGGTATTTAGATGTTTTTATTATTAAAAGAGCAATTAATTGTGTGATAAATGCTGATTTTGCGGATTATGATAAATCGGGAAGATAATTATCACGCAATCGAAATCTCAAGATAAAAGGAAGAAAATCGGAGCATTGAAGAAAAGATTAATCGGATCAATTCAAAAGCATGGAGTGGGGAACAAGTCGGAGAACCGAAGTTGAAAACGCGTTTAAATGTGCAAAGGGAGGCTCGGTCGACCGAGCCATGTCATTCGGTCGACCGAGCGTGTAGGTTCGGTCACCCGAGCCTAAGTTGATAAATGCATGTCAATCTTCTAGATTCTCCTATGTCGGCTACAACTCCTATATAAGCGGCGGCTCCGAAATTGAGAAGACACGACCACCACAACACACAAAACAATTCATACAATTTTAGCTTTTTAGTTTTCTTTTATTTTCTTTATGTTCTTTCATTGTGGATTCGTCGGACTCTCCGATTAGAGAGCGCATTAAAGAGTGGGAGTCAATCTCGTCTTCGAGGGTATGACTATTCAATTATGCAATTTTATTCGTAGATTTGTTATATTTTATTATGGAGTAGTTTTATTTGTATTGATTGCGTGATGTAGATTTATTTACGAACCCATGTGCTTAGGTTAGAAACGTTAAGAAGTAATCATGATTTGTTCCGACACGCGAAGCGTGTTCGGTCGACCTAGACATGATCCCTTCGGTCGCCCGAGTGCCGTCATTCGGTCGACCGAGCGTGGTGATGTGTAGGGCAATATTATGATCGGCTTCGACTACGTCGATTCTCGATTTGGAATTTAAACGAGTTATTAAACTGATCAACTTAATTATTCGTCATCATAATTTAACATGATACTCAAAAAGTGATTGTTACTTAGGATATAGATTGAATCGGCATCTAAGAAGTACGCCTCACCATAGGAATGTTGCTTAGATGAGGTTACGGTTTATACCGGCATCCCTAGTGAAATAATTGTGTCAGAAGTTATATGAGATGGAGGCATTAAAAAGCGAAGTCACGTAATGGAGGCACGATGATTTAGATGGCCTAACCGGAGCTAAATCTACCTTAGGGGATGACTCCCGTAGTCATAATAATTAATCTTTAACGTTTGTTTTGTCTCGTTATCAACCTATTCACATGGGGGAGTTATGATCTACTAGCGTAATCAATACTATTTGTCTAGATAATATCAACCGTATTATCCGTGTTTTAGTAGTCTTTAATTTGTCTTTGTGGTATTTTGTGTCTTGTGGTTGTCACTATTTTATTTTTTGCATTTAGTTGGTCGTAGACCGCCACTTTCAATTTAGTTCGATAAAGTAAGTTGTGTTTTGTTTGTGCCGAGTCTCTGTGGGATCGACCTCGACTCTATCTAGCTATACTACAATTGAACCTAGTTCTCTTGCTAGTGGGTTAGTAGGTCTCGAGTTAATAATTTAACTTGACCTCCATCATACGTTCTTGAGTCCCTCTGGTTGTCTGCCCTGTGTAAAAATTCCAGAATCTGGAACAGCTAGTTTCGCTCCCAGCGAGACTGCCTCTCGCGGCCAGCGAGCCTGGTTCTATTCACTGGTATTTCGCGTGTCTGTTTATCTCCGTATGTTTAATCCGTAGGTCTGATAGAAGCATGGGAAACCATGTTAAAATCAGTCTACGGTCCGCTTTGTTTTTGTTTTTATTCTGTTTGCAGAATCCAGGGAAGCAATAATCTGAGTCACTAATTTTTCGTGGGCGCTGAGAAAATAACCCAGCAACTATGTGGAGCTACGAATCTATGATGGGAAAAGTGATGGAAGCAACACCTTTAAAGCACCAAGATGGCTCCGAGAAAATAAATATCAAAAGGTTCGAATTATTCGTGGTACAATGTTGAAGGCAAGGTACTACCTTTTCTGCTTATGTTTTACTATCTTTTGGTCTTTTGAGCATAAGTTAGCCTATACATGAACCTGAGTATGAATCTTAGCCTGGAGTTGGTTTGTAAGATTAATTTTATTAGTGCCGAAGGTTCTGCCTCAAATCTGTCTCATCTAGAGGGTGTAGGGAAACATGTAGTAGTTGAAGGAAGCAGTGAATGAAGAGTTCCTCGTAGTTCTGTAAAAATCTCGTTGTCCTTTGCATGAGATTGCTTCTACTGGCCATGGGAGAATGAATTTGTGTAGTTTAAGAATTCTCAATCTAAAGAAGACGTTGAGTTTTGAGAGAGCATAATGAAGCAGCATTGTAGAGGATGTTATTAAAATAAGTCCCTAGGACTAAATCTTCTTAGAATTCACTAGTTCCTAAAACAAGAGCCGAGGTAAGAGCTTTGTATAAATGGTATGGATAAATGTCGTTTCCTAGGTCTCACAATCAAGGGAAGGATATTAATCTGCAAAAGCGATGAGCCCACCTCATAGAGTGCTCAAGGGGTCAACATCTGGCGATCCAAGAAGGATATCTGACAAGGATAATTTTTGGAAAGTCGAGCTGAGGACTTTAAACTCAGAACTAATTCTTTAAAACCTTTAGGATTTCTTTTTAGGTTTCGTTTTCTTTGAGTCAAATAAGAGTAACGTGACATATGTTGAGGTTTTTTATTTTGCCGTGTTCCGATGGCCATTAGGCTAAGGATGTGCAAAACTTTTTTACTCAATATAGGCCACGTGAAATAGAGTTTCTTAGGAGAGTCGAGAAATTGCTAAAGAAAAGGAAATTTAGCAATCAACCTTAAGATGGAAGCATTAAGAGAGCTTGAGAATTACTGAAAATGTAATAGAGAATGATTGGTGCGAACAAGAACAATTTTGGTCAACTTCCAAAACTTTTTAGAATGGCGATCCGAGTGAAAATCCAAAGTTGTGTGCAATTCGTTCTGCAACTATCCTTATCCTTTCCTTTATACTTTTTTTTACCCTTCAACCCTTTCTATTCTCTCACCATTCTGCCTCGCAATTCATATTTCTAACCATTCTCTCATCCCCTCTCTTTCTTTCCATCTATTTCACTCTCCCACCCTAACCCAATCCCTTAACCAATACCCACCCAAAACACAATTTCTTACCCACCCTTTATCTTTTTTTTACAATCCTTATGTATATCTTTTTTCTTGCCCATCATACTCTTAACCTCCATTTTTTTACAAAATACCCTTGTGTTGCGGAATTAGAAATATTGCTGAGTTTTATTGATTATCTTTTATCATTTTGGTTTTCATGATCCTAGCTGGGGTACGTGTAGCTCTGACCCTATCTAGATTATAAAAGTTTTTTTGGTTCGATCAAAATGCAACTTATCTTTCTACCGGAAGTTTTAAAATTCACATATTTACGCCTATCCCGGCATTTCTGGATGATGAGTTTTGTTCAAAGCAATCACACCGATCCGACCTTGTTGATGACGGTTATTGTTTAGGGTATATTTTACTATATTTTCGGGCTTAATCCCTAAACAATTTACCTTATTTTTAATGGGAAATAAATGAGAAAAGCGTGTTTTAACCGTTAAATTCCTATAATGGTTATTGAGGGGTTATAATTTAATTATGAGGAAATATTGAGTTTAAATGTTATTTTTGTTACACATTTTATTATTATTATTATTCGATGACTTGGTGTAACAACAATTTTGCAGAAAATTAAAAGATATGCATGGGGATATTATTTATGGAGAAGATTTATCTCATTCAATCAAGTGATTTCAAAATAAAGAAGAAAATCGGAGTATTGAAGAGAGGATAAATCAGATCAGATCGAAAGAGTGAAGTGGGGGACACGGTATACGAAGCAACAGTGTGAAAACGCGTAAATAGGTAGGCTCGGTCGACCGAGCCATGCTATTCGGTCGACCGAGTGTCTTATGTCGGTCTACCGAGGCTGAAAATCGACGCGTTTTTCTAGATCCTTCCTTATGTCGGCGAAACTCCTATATAAGCAGCACCATTCGTGCGAAAAGAACACACAGAAAAATACGCACATCACATTCAAAGCAGTCGCATATTCCAGAGCAAACAAGGAGATGAATTCTTCCACCCAACAATCATGATCGCCAACATGATTGTTGGCTAAGCAATTCGCGGTGGGACAACGGAGGAAACCAATCAACAACTACACCTACTAGAGGATTTTAAGCTATATCTCTAGTGAGTTAAATTTATGATTTTTCATCAATTGGATATTGTTATATTGTTGTTTATTGAATCGAGAGATCGATGAGACTATCTTTTTGATTGAATTTATATGAGAATATTGATTCAAGCTTTGATCTTTTCAATTGATGCAATTAATTGTGATTCAAGAGATTGTTCATGATTAGTTGAGTAGAGTATTGGAGACATTCTCATGATCGTGTTATGCATGTTAGTTTAGGTTTGCTTGAGAAAGAAAACGAAACCTTAGAAATTGATTAAAGAGATTTAATCGAATTCGTGATTTGATCATTACTAAAAATCGTATCTTTAGCGCGCAATCTAGTTGGGGTTGGTTGGTTGATTGGTGGGTTCTCGTTGCCTTGCCGTTTCTTTTAATTATTTGATAAACCGATTCGTTCATATCAACTTTTGTTGCTCAGTTTAGTTATTTTAAAACCCTAGTTTTTACCTGCTGTTTTCTGTTTCTAGTCATAGTTTCTAGATTATAATTAATATATACCTTAGTTTTAGATAATAATTTGTGACATAATCGATACAATAACTGTACTTAATCCGATAGACGTTCGATTCCCTTAGGACGACCCGGTAACACCTTTACTACGAGCCTTGCACTTGGGGTGTTCCGGTAATTATTAATTTAAAACGAGTTTTTACCGAACAAGTTTTTGGCGCCGTTGCCGGGGAGTCGGTAACGGTTGTCGGATTCTTCGTAGTGCAGTTTTCTGTGTCGGCAGTATTTTGGCCATAACTTTCGGCTCGAGTGTCCGTTTGGCGCGCAGGACCCCAATTCGGAAAGCTCGTTCCGACGCCGACGACGTGATGAACGGCCTTTTCAGCACCGTTTTCGAGGTCAAAATCCACTGTTTTCCCTTCCATTTTAGCCCTAGAAGATTTCAACACGTTTTTTTCATCGTCTTAGTGTTTTTCCTGTTTTAATTTTTTCGTAGGTAGGTTTTTTTTCCTGTTTCTTTTCCTGTTTCTGTTCCTATATCTTTTCTAAATAAAAAAATAAAAATAAATAAATAAATAAATTAAAAAAAAAGAGAAACTTTCTGAACGGGCGTCCAGAATTTGAACGCCCGTCTGCCCCCAATTTATCTTTTGAACGCTAGTTCAGTTACCTGAACGAGCGTCCACTTCCAGAACTTCCCCTGAACCAGCGTTCACTCATACTGAACGCCAGTTCAATCTTTTAATTTGGCATCTCTCTTCTCTCTTTCTAAACCTCTAAACCCTCTAATCATCTCTACATTCTTTCTCATCAACCCTAAGGTTGATTTCTTCCTGTTCTGCTCTTCTGGTTTATGCAAACCCGGAGTAAGAAGGGACCTCTTATTTTCAACCCCGAACTTGAGCGATCTATTATCAGGAGAAAGCTCTTCCCTAACCCAGACATTATGGCTAACGAAAATCCAGATCCTCAAGCCCAGATGAATCTGATCCTTCAACAGATGCAAGCAATACAACAACAACAGAATCAACAAGCTGGGATAAATAATCAATTTCAACAGTTCCGTCAGAACCAGCTAAACCAATTAAATCAAGACCCCTATGCTCCTTATCTTGACCAAGACTTCCTGGAAGGGCATAGACCTATTCGCCCTCCAAACATGGGGCAGGTGAACTTCGATCTGAAAAATGGAGTGGTAGGACTGGTCCAGAATAGTTCTTTTCATGGCACTGCTGACGAAGATCCTCATGACTTCTTGTCCACCTTCGTTCAAATCTGTGAAGCAGGCCACTATCCTGGTGTTGATTCTGAGATTGTCAAGTTAAAACTCTTCCCGTTTGCTCTAAAGGGTGAAGCAAACCGTTGGTTCAAATCTTTAGCCCATCATTCTCTCCGTACCTGGAATGATGTCAAAAGAGCCTTTGCTCTGAAGTTTGTCTCACCTGGGACAATCATGGACATGAAAAGGGAGATAGCCACATTTGAACAACTTGATGGTGAGAGTGTGGGGAAAGCATGGGAGAGACTAAATCTGTTGATGAGGAAGTGCCCCAACCATGGATACAGTAGACATGAGCTACTAGAGTTATTCTACAGAGGTGTCTCTCAACCAAATAGAGACTTCCTTGATTCAATTGCTCATGGATCCTTCCTAGGGGGAGGTGATGATGCGCTTACAGGGTAGCTGAAACTATAGCAAAGAATAACATGTGGTCAACTCCAAAGAAGACCAATGTTAGTGGGAATAAGAAGGAATCTGCTACGAGCAATTCTGAGACTAAGATGATAGTTGCTCAAATGGAAGTGATAAGCAAGCAGCTAGCCAATTTACAAATGCCGCAGCAACAAGGGCCGCAGCAACAAGGGCCGTCAGATGAGAACTACCTGGGAATGCAGGCGGGAAATGAGATGAATGAGGAAGTGAATTTAATGGAGAATCAGAGCCAAACCTTCAGAAACTTCAATCAGAACCAGAATTATTCCAGATTTCAACGTCCCAATCTTAACCAAACCAATGCACCACCTGGCCCATCAAATTCCAAACCTTCTTTCAGCTCAAGTTATCAAAGACCACCTCCTGGGATGGTTAATCAATCTCACAAACCTAACTCCCAAAGACCTCAAGGTGGTTGGAATCAAAACCAACATCATAACCAAACCACCTCTTGTGTCCCTCAACATAAGTTCGACGAGCTAGTAGACATGGTGAAGACCCTGGCTACTAGTGTCAAGACAATCGAGAGACGGAGTTGGTCGGATGGCAGACCAACAAGCAAGCGGACCCCACGGTAAACTTCCAAGTTATACCGAAAGAAATCTAAAGCGAGATGTCAATGTTTGCACTTTGCCATCACACCTCAATGGGAGTATGGAGACGAAGAGCTGAATGCGGTTACTTTAAGAAGTGGTAAGCAGGCGGGACCCGGAAAGATGTCGGGAAACGAGTAGCCCCTCCTGACGCCATAAGTTCAGGAGGGGGCAATCAGAAGTTAAATACCAATGAGAGCAACAGTGAGGGGGAGCTTAATGATGATTCTTCGGGTGATGAAAATGATTCTGATAGAGAAATGAGGAAAAGTCAGGTGGCTGTACCCCTGACAAAGAAGAGGGAGGAAAAGTTTGTCAGATGGAAGGATAAGGAAGACGAAGCCATAAAAAATCAAGCCATGAACAATGATAAAGCCCTTCCTTACCCACCGAAGAAGAAAGAGAATACCCTCGGTCATGACGGACAATATGACGGTGTGAGGAGGATGCTTAGAGATACCAAAGTGAGTATACCCCTAGGCGAGGTATTGGTCGAAATGCCCAAGTGCTCTAAGTATCTTAAGGAAGTTTGTGGAAGCAAGAGGAAGCTTCAAGGGATGGCGAAAGAAGTATTAAGAGAAGATTGCTCTATGGTTTCACAAAAAGTTGCTACTAAGCGAGGTGACCCGGGAGACCTTCAATCTCTTGTGAGATTGAAGGCCACATGTTCCAAAACGTCTTATGCGACTCAGGGGCCTCCATAAATGTGATGCCATTGAACGTCTGCAAAAAGCTCGGTTTAGATAAAAGAATGCGGGAACGCCCTATTTCTCTTCAGATGGTAGACCGATCTAGCCGCTCAGCAGCCGGTTGTGTTGCTAATGTTCTTCTCCGTGTTGAACATTTGGTTTTCCCTACTGACTGGGTTATCTTAGATTATCCACCTGACAAAGAGATGCCCCTAATTCTAGGCCGAACCTTTTTAGACACCTCTGCCGCCCTCATCGACTTCTGTAAGGGTCAGATTACGCTTAGAGTCGATGATACATCTGTTACCTTCACACGAGGGAAAAGTCCTGAGGAAACCTTGATTGAAGAAATCTCGTTCGTTGAAGCAATTTATGAGGACGAAGAAGATGCTAACTCTGAAGAAGCAGTAGAGCTAACAGAGATAGGTGTTTTCGAAGCTATAAACATTAAAGATCAAGCTGACTGTGGATCATCTTCTGTTTCATTACGGGCCGTAGTCACGACGAGTCGTCTTCACAACTTGCTCACACCGAGCTGTCAATGAACAAGAAACATGGAGATTCCCGGCAATGAACGATGATTTCAAAGAGCTGCATCGGGAAGACTTTAACCCCGTAGAAGAGGAAGCCCGATGGGTAGTTGGGATGAAGTGGATTTACGGAGAGAGACTACTCATTGGGAGGTTGATGATTGGGAGCGGCTAGCGAGAGGAGCTAGAAGAAGAAGAGTTGAGAAAGATGATCAAGCATAAGAAGGAGAAAAACGGGTGCTTGACGAAGGATCCCTATGGATGATGTGATCCGGTACCTTTCTGGGGTTATACCTCGGGAAGATGAGGTATTCTTCAGTCAACCACTTCAAGCCCATAAGGAAAAAGGTGGCCCCTTAAAATCCAGTATTGAGCAACCACCTACTGACTTGGAGCTTAAACCACTCCCACAACACCTTAAGTACATTTTTCTTAAGGATGGTGATAAGTTACCCTTGATCATCTCTTCAAAACTCGAGCCCGAGCAAGAAGCACCTGCTGATAAAAGTGCTTGAAAAGAACATCCTCGCGTTCGGATGGCAAGTGGGTGATATCCGAGGAATCAGCCCCGATGTGTGCATGCATAAAATCCGAACGGAGGAAGGAGCTAAGAAAGTCAGACAACCTCAGCGAAGGCTGAATCCGCACATGCAGGAGGTTGTTAAGAAAGAAGTCATAAAATGGTTAGATATGGGAATCATCTATGCAATCGCCGACAGTGAGTGGGTTAGCCCCACCCAAGTTGTGCCAAAGAAGGGAGGTATTACCGTGGAAAAGAATGAAAAGGGGGAAGAAGTAGCTTTACGCCTTGTGACTGGCTACAGGGTCTGCATTGACTATCGCAGATTGAATGAAGTCACCGCCAAAGACCATTTTCCCTTACCTTTCATTGACCAGGCTTCTTGAAAGGCGAGTGGTCATAAGTATTATTGTTTCCTCGATGGATATTCGGTTACTTCCGGATAGCCATCGACCCTAATGACCGGGAGAAGACTACGTTTACGTGTCCATCGAGCACTTTTGCTTTTCGCGAAATGCGTTTCGGGTTATGCAATGCACCAGCAACATTTCAACGGTGCATGTTGGCCATTTTCGATGGACTTGTGGAGAAATGTATGGAAGTCTTCATGGATGACTTCTCAGTCTATGGCGATAGCTTTGATGAGATCTTGGAAAATCTAGATATGGTACTCCAACGCTGTGTTGAAAAGAATTTAGTGCTTAACTGGGAGAAATGCCATTTTCTAGTAGATGAAGGGATTGTCTTGGGACACAAGGTGTCCAGTCCTGGTATTCAGGTTGATAAGGCTAAAGTAGAGGCCATTGAAAAGATGACATATCCGAAAACAGTGAAAGAGGTACGAGGTTTTCTGGGTCATGTTGGCTTCTACAGGCGGTTTATTCAGGATTTTTCCACCATCGCCAAGCCCTTATCTAACCTTCTGAAAGGTGATGTTGAGTTCTTGTTTGATGAGAAATGCAAGGAAGCTTTCAATTGCCTAAAGGATAAGCTCATAAGTGCCCCTATCTTAATCGCACCTGACTGGACTAAGCCTTTTGAATTAATGTGCGATGCCTCTAACTACGCAGTGGGTGCAGTTTTAGGCCAGAGAATTGATAAAAAGTTCGAGGCCCATTTACTATGCGAGCCGCACCTTGAACCCGGCTCAATGCAATTACACCACGACCGAGAAGGAATTCTTAGTCGTCGTTTTTGCTATCGACAAGTTTAGAAGTTACCTTCTAGGGTCTCAAGTTGTGGTTTGGACGGACCATGCGAGCCTACGCTACCTTATGGACAAAGCGGATGCAAAACCAAGGTTACTCAGATGGATTCTAATTTTGCAAGAGTTTGACCTGGAGATCAAAGATAAGAAGGGTAGTGAAAATATTGTGGCTGATCACCTATCTCGCCTAGTAAATGAGGGTGGCGAAAATCACAAGGAGATAGGCATCGATTTCCCTTCTGAGCAATTGATGAAGCTTGATACAGTTAGGCCGTGGTATGCTGATTACGTCAACTATTTAGCAAGTGGGCATTTAGAAGAGATGACATATCAGGAGAGGAAGAAGTTCTTTTCTGATTTAAAATATCTCGTGTGGGAGGATCCTTACTTGTTCAAGGTCTGTAAAGATGGGTTGCTTAGAAGGTGCGTTCCGGAGCATGAACAATTGGATATTCTGGAGCAATGTCATAGTGGTCCCGCTGGTGGACACTACGGAGCACCTAAGACAGTCACAAAAATCCTTCAAGCTGGTTTTTACTGGGCCTACTTTGTTTAAAGATGCGAAGCCTTTTGCAAAGGCTGTGATAGATGCCAAAGAGTAGGGAGACTCAGTAATAGGATGGAGATGCCTTTGAGGCCTATCTTGGAATGTGAAGTTTTCGACGTCTGGGGCATTGATTTTATGGGACCGTTCCCATCATCATGCTCTAACAAATATATTCTGGTCTGTGTGGACTATGTTTCCAAGTGGGTAGAGGCCATAGCCACCCAAACCAATGATCACAAAGTTGTAAAGAAATTCTTGCAAAAGAATATCTTTACTAGATTTGGCTGTCCTAGAGCCCTTATCAGTGATGAAGGTTCGCATTTCGTAATGCACCACTGGATAAAGTTCTTGAGAAATATGGTGTCAAGCATAGAATTGGTACACCTTACCACCCCCAAACCAGTGGCCAAGTCGAGGTAAGCAACCGGAGCCTTAAACGGATTCTAGAAAAGACCGTGAACGCAAATAGATCCAACTGGAGTCTAAAGTTGGATGACGCGCTTTGGGCCTATCGCACTGCGTTTAAGACCCCTATGGGTACGTCACCCTTCCAAATGGTTTATGGCAAAGCTTGACATTTACCAGTCGAGCTTGAGCACAGAGCTTACTGGGCTATTAAATTCTTGAATTTCGACAGCCAGCTTTGTGGGGAAAAGAGATTATTGCAATTGAACGAGCTCGATGAGTTCCGACTCCGTGCCTACGAGAATTCGAGAATCGGTAAGGAAAGAACGAAGGCACTCCACGATGCTAAGATTAAGGATCGGGAAGCAAAGTGGGAGACATGGCTTTGTTTGTATAACACCGGGCTCCATCTTTTGCTTTGGTAAGCTTAAATCTAGATTGTCCGGCCCCTTTGAGATTCTTGATGTTCATCCCGGTGGAGCCATTACGTTGAAAGGGTACGGCGATCAACCGTTCAAAGTCAATGGTCACAGGATTAAGAAGTACTTTGGGCAACCCAAGGAAAAGCCTGAAGTACTATACTTTCAAAAGAGAAATGAAACGGTTGAGTCGTTTATTTTGAAGAGATTCCATCCGACTTCTTTGGAGTGGATGATGACATTATTACCCCTATCCTTGCAGATCCTTCTGTCAATACTCCTGAGCCTTGTTAGCATACCTCAGCCGAATCTGAGAAACAAGAACAAGAAGAAGAGAGTAAGTGCTATCTGGAGAGTTAAGTTCAAACACTTAGTGGAGCACTTGACCTGTTGCTGTTGCGGCCACACCCCTGTCCTTCATTCTGATTCCGATGAAGAAGTGGCCAGAAGTAAACCGAAGTGGCCCGATCCGGGTTAACTTTGAAATCTGTGTCAAGCTAATGACATAAAAGAAGCGCTCCTAGGAGGCAGCCTAGTCTTTTAAGTTACTTTTTAGTTAAGTTTTTAGGGCGTTAGGAATAAAACCATGGTGATTTGTGTGTTGGTTACCCCTGTCCTATTTGTGAATGCTTTATTTGCCCATTTATGTGTGCATTCATGTTTACTCATATACCCCTTGTACCCCGAGATTATATGCTATGTCGAGTGTTGCAGATATTGTTGCGCGGTTTTTGCCAGTGTCACTTTTAGTGATGTCTGTTCGTGATACGAGCTGCAGCGGTTCATTCATGCTACGGCCTGACCTCTGCCAACCTACGACCCGACAATCATTTTGACAACCAGCTAAGTATTCTTTTCTTTTATTTGCACATTCTGAGGACATAATGTGATTTAAGTGTGGGGGGGTGTCTACATGTTTTCATGTTATATTTATTGGAAAATGAGTAAATGTGGATTTCATGCCAAATTTAAAATTTTTTTTTGTTTTTTTTGTGAGTTACGAGCATATGATTGAAACAAAAAGGCTCGCTAGTTGTAGTTTCCTGACGATGATTGTCTGTAACTTCTGTGAGATAGTTATAGCATGCTTTTACTAATATGAGATAGTATTAATTTCATATTCACGTAAGCCTTTGATATTGAAGCAAAAATTTTGAACTTTATCCATTCACTATCCTAGTGATTTATCCTAGAGAGACTTGTGCTTAATAGTAACAGTAAAGATTACACCTAATTTCTAACCGTGTACTGTGAATATCTGAAGGTTTGAATGTGATAGGAGGGATATATCTTAAGGTTTGTACACCGATCTAAGATGAATAATATGAATAAAATATGTGTATGACGGATGTAGCTGCCAATGATTTGAGTGCGGTAGGGCATTATCACGAAATGTCCTATACCACTATGAGGTTCAATAGCCCCCGACTGCCTGATGATAGTAGTCCAGCTAGGGTGTTATCACGAAACATCCTATTGCTGGGAATGAGGGCATATGCCATATATGTGAAATTAAGTTAATCATAAAGAAAATTTAGCAAATGGCAATGTGGAAAGTTAGTAAGCGTGGTTGAAAACTTAGTTATCTTCTTACTATCCCAAGTATAAACTGAATGATATGTTTTAGGGATTATCCTAATGAGTACACGGGAAGATTTTTTGTGGAATGATTACTGCCTATACTTAGGAAAGTCATTAGGATTATTTGAACGGATTTTGTGCGAAAGAATAGTGGAGATTGAAAAGGGCTTGACACACACACACCGAATCTATCTCTATGTTGGTATAACTTGCTATAGTTGTTGTATCTTTTGTTACGTGAGTTAGGGATCTATTTGGATTGCATATAAAGTGAGCTAATTTTGATTATTTTGTTCGGGACGAACAAAAGTTTAGTGTGGGGGAGTTGTTTAGGGTATATTTTACTATATTTTCGGGCTTAATCCCTAAACAATTTACCTTATTTTTAATGGGAAATAAATGAGAAAAGCGTGTTTTAACCGTTAAATTCCTATAATGGTTATTGAGGGGTTATAATTTAATTATGAGGAAATATTGAGTTTAAATGTTATTTTTGTTACACATTTTATTATTATTATTATTCGATGACTTGGTGTAACAACAATTTTGCAGAAAATTAAAAGATATGCATGGGGATATTATTTATGGAGAAGATTAATCTCATTCAATCAAGTGATTTCAAAATAAAGAAGAAAATCGGAGCATTGAAGAGAGGATAAATCAGATCAGATCGAAAGAGTGAAGTGGGGGACACGGTATACGAAGCAACAGTGTGAAAATGCGTAAATATGAAGGCTCGGTCGACCGAGCCATGCTATTCGGTCGACCGAGTGTCTTATGTCGGTCTACCGAGGCTGAAAATCGACGCGTTTTTCTAGATCATTCCTTATGTCGGCGAAACTCCTATATAAGCAGCACCATTCGTGCAGAAAAGTAACACACAGAAAAATACGCACATCACATTCAAAGCAATCGCATATTCCAGAGCAAACAAGGAGATGAATTCTTCCATCCCAACAATCATGATCGCCAACATGATTGTTGGCTAAGCAATTCGCGGTGGGACAACGGAGGAAACCAATCAACAACTACAACTACTAGAGGATTTTAAGCTGTATCTTTAGTGAGTTAAATTTATGATTTTTCATCAATTGGATATTGTTATATTGTTGTTTATTGAATCGAGAGATCGATGAGACTATCTTTTTGATTGAAATATGAGGAATATTGATTCAAGCTTTGATCTTTTCAATTGATGCAATTAATTGTGATTCAAGAGATTGTTCATGATTAGTTGAGTAGAGTATTGGAGACATTCTCATGATCGTGTTATGAATGTTAGTTTAGGTTTGCTTGAGAAAGAAAACGAAACCTTAGAAATTGATTAAAGAGATTTAATCGAATTCGTGATTTGATCATTACTAAAAATCGTATCTTTAGCGCACAATCTAGTTGGGGTTGGTTGGTTGATTGGTGGGTTCTCGTTGCCTTGCCATTTCTTTTAATTATTTGATAAACCGATTCGTTCATATCAACTTTTGTTGCTCAGTTTAGTTATTTTAAAACCTAGTTTTTACCTGCTGTTTTCTGTTTCTAGTCATAGTTTCTAGATTATAATTAATATATACCTTAGTTTTAGATAATAATTTGTGACATAATCGATACAATAACTGTACTTAATCCGATAGACGTTCGATTCCCTTAGGACGACCCGGTAACACCTTTACTACGAGCCTTGCACTTGGGGTGTTCCGGTAATTTTAAATTTAAAACGAGTTTTTACCGAACAGTTATGACTTTTACGTGATACATTGGGTTATTAGTAATTTCAAGGAGAAGCTACATCTCCCTAAGTTGTTGATATCCAATCCAAACGTGAATCGTCTGCGCCGAGTTTCTAATCCTATCTTTTACCAATAGGTCACACTGAATCTGCTATACCTTACCAAGTGTCTCTTTTCCGCTGGATTAAATACCTTATCAATCCGGTAAACCTCGTGTTTTCGTAGATAGGGTAATGCTTTTTGATCTTTGTCTTCTCCACCCGGTTTTAAGAATATTTTTATAGTGGAGGATTTCGATGAAGACTATAATCTTTAGTTGATTGTTTATTTTTCTGTTTATTTAGTATTTTTCTTTTTGCGTTTATATATATCTTTTTTTTAGAATTCGTGTCTGAACGAGGCGTTTTAACTCTTTGGTTTTCCTTGTCATTGGTTGTATGGAATAAAGTGGCTTAATCTGTTTTTGGATATTTTATATCTAATTACTGCCACATTATTTTAACTTCCATTGACATGTTATTAACGGTTTCGTGGAGTTTCTGTTTGGTTTGCTTAAACAGGTTTTCACTTGCTTCTCCACGACGTGCTTGGATTACTCCGATGTTCAGCATCTACTTGAGAGCCGTTTCCAGAGCTAAGTATTTTTCTTAAATTCTCATTTTTATTTGTCATTGGAGACAATGACATGTTTAAGAGGGGGGTAGGACACTTAGCTATGATGTACTATAATAAAAAATTGAATAAAACGGTGAAAAGTTGAAAAAAAAATTGAATAAATGCCATATTATTTATCTCGAACCCTTAGAATTGTGAGTTCCTAGCTAAGAATTGATAGGAAAGGAACCATGTTTCATGAGTACTTGATCATTTTATACTTAGGTGAATGTAAATTTAAGGATATTCATGCCGATTGTTGCAAGTAGTTATTTATTATTCGATTACTCAATCTTTGAATCGAGTTTTACCGCGCAAATCATAATAACTGAAGAAATTATGTGTACATTGCATAGATGATTGGTTATGTAGACTTAGTGTCGATATTTATCTGTTGATGTATTCTTATCTTCTAGCCATCTAAGCGGAGTAATAAGCTAGAGAATTATCTGTGTTTTAACAAAGCGTTAAACACTGGGCTTGTAGTAACATTACAAAAGTAGCCTCGCGCTTGTGGTAATATTCAATGCTACTGACTCATCCATGAAAGGGGGATTCTTGCAATGCATAATTTACTTTTAAAACAAGTTTCTTTCTTGAGATGTGTTAATGCTTGAAAATATGAAAAGGAAAAAATTCAACTTTTAAGAGGCTTCGAGTATTTTTCTCGGTCTCCAAGTCCAAAAACCTTATGGATGACGCTCTTGCTTATTGCACCATGTCTTTAACCATTGCGAGGCTTAAGAAGTAGGAATTCTGATGTTGGTAGGTTGATATTGCGAAGTTAGCATAAACTTTAATCTTGCCACGAATAGATAAAACTAAATGCACATGCACACATCACTTAGGTTCATAGAAAGTAGTGAATAATGGATACCTTATGAGCATGAATGGTATGAGTTGACTCGAGTTTCTTGTGTAAGTATGATTTGACAATGGAAAATGTTGTCTTGGGGAATGACTTATTGATGCTTTGTTCGGGACGATCAAAGTCTAAGTGGGGGGTAGTTGATGACGGTCAAATTATACCCGTAAAAGTCATCAACGTTGACCTTAATTCGAGATTAATAATATATATTTTATAATGAATCACAGTTTTATATTGATTATTTAATGTTATGTGATTTATAAAATATAATTTGGTATTTATCCATTTTTATTGGTATTTATCCATTTTTTTTTATATAATTTGGTATTTATCCGTTTTTATTTTATTATTTACTTTGGGATAAATCTCTATTTTATAGGTTGAGATAATTTTGGAGGATAATTACAAATGGATAAATTAAATTACAAGATAAATCCAAGAAAATCCGGATATATTGAAGATAAAGATCGGATAAGCACGAAAAGAGGAGTAAGGCATGACAAGAGCCGGCGAACCAATCCGAAGAGTGGCGCAAATGGAGGATGCGCATGGAAGGGGGGGCGCATTATTCTTTTTTGATCGGCCAAGAGTTATCTCTTATTTGTTTTGATATTTTGAAGTATATCTCGTAATTAGCTTGAACCCCTATAAATAAATGCATATCATACACGCCATACACACACAATACACTTTAAACACTTCTCTTGAATTATAATAAAGTTCTCAGTTTTTCTTAGAGCAGTTTTTATGCAAGTTCTGCAATAATGTAAGTTCTTGTATTTATTTGTTCTTAGTTCTTTGTAATTAAGCCCCCAATTATTGTTCATTGTTTGAGGTTGTTCGTTCTTCACCGGACGATGTAGATCTAAGGGTACGATATGAGGCAGTGGGGATTCCTTGTCTATAAGGATCCACATGCCCAGATCTGTTATCCGGTGACCTATAGATGACTTTGGTATGATCGACAATCGTGTTTTTAGTAGATCTATATAATTGCTGTATGAGTCTCTATTTTATCCGTTACGTATGTAGAAACGCTAAGATTTAGGTTTTCGCCGCGTCAATCTAGCCACGTCTTTATGGTGTGATTGTCCACCTAGAATTTCTTATCTTAGTAGGTATGGCTACGGCTACGTTGCTCGTCTGTTTTAATTAGCGTATGATTAGGAAATACCAATATAGTACTCCTAGGTCGGCTCATGAATTGATCTTCCGGGACTTTCAGCGAGATCTAGATCTGTGTTATATTTGGGAATTGCTAGCACCTAGTTATACGTAAATCGTAGATTAACATGAGACCGTGCAGGTAATTGTTAATGGGACAGAGACTATGCGATCGCTTAGGAAGTACGCCTAATCACAGGAATGTTGCCTAGGTGAGGAATACGGTTAATATCGGCATCCCTAGTTTTGTGAGCGTGCGAGTTATATGAGATGGAGGCCGAAAAGGCGAAGTCACGTAATGTAGCATAGTTATCTAGATGGCCTACTTGGAACTAAATCTAGTTTAGGGGATGACTCCCATAGCCACTATAAAAGGAATACGGATCGGGTTAATAGTTGTCGAGTCTAGCTTAATTATATAGAATCTCTAGATCCAAACGATAACATGATAATTGAGGAGGTTAATTACGTGTCTTTATTTGTGTTGTGTCGAGTCGTGTCGTTTATCTTTTCTTGTCTCATGTTGGTCATAGACCGCTTTGTGTTCTTGGCATTAATAATTAATTGTTTGTATATAAATAACCCACAATTGGTTCCCTGTGGGATCGACCTTGATTCGCTATAGCTATACTACGATGGACCTAGTCCTCTTGCTAGTATTGGTTTATGGTGGTCAAGTATTTTATTATCACTTGATCTACGTCATCAATTCTTTGGACAGGCTTTGTAAATATCTGTAAAGTCTATGCACATTCTCCACATGCCGTTGTGCTTCTTGACCATTACACCATTCACGAGCCAGGTGGGATATGCTAACACTTTAATGATTCCTGCATGCATGAGCTTGCTGACCTCAATCTTGATGGCGGCTTCCTTCTCGGGGGTGAATTGTATGGCACGCTGTTGAATTGGCTTGTAAGTGGAATCCACGTTCAAAGGATGTAATGAAACTTCCGGTTCAACACCCCTCATATAAGTTATCACCTATGCGAACGCATCTATGTTCCCTTTTAATTGTGAAATTAAGGCCTCCTTTTCTACCGTAGGTAGGTCAGCCCCAATCTTGACTTTTTGGTCAAGATAAGCATCGTTAATGATTACCTCAACTAGCTCACCGTCAGTGGTATAGTCGGGCTCATCTTTGACCTCTAATTGCCTCACCATATTCATTAAGCTCATTCCTGTCGTATCCGGTTGCTCTGCTCGGGCTCGCTTGCTCTCTGTTCTTGAAGTATGAATGTATGTGAGGATCGCAGTGGGTTTCACTGACTTATACCCCAATCATATCATCTATATTGAATTTTGCCAGCTGGTGTGGGATCGAGACAGCCATTTGGAATTGTCTCAACACAGGTGCTCCAATGATCATGTAAATTCGACTGAAGGTCTATTACCACGAAATTTACCTTTTCGGTTCTAAAAGGTGCGTAGTTCCCCATTTTTACGTCCAAATCGATAGCCCTCTTGACCTGAATCCTATTATTCATAAAACCCTCAAGGGTGCCATTGTGTGGCTTTAAGCTGGAGTCGCCGAACCCTAACTCTTTAAAACAGTTGTAATACAAGATATCTCTATATGCCCCGGTGTCTATCATCACTCTATTGACTCGGATCCTGTTTGTTACCACTAAAATGCTCAAACATGAATCCTCGATGTTGGTCGCCATTACGAGTTTTCTTTTGGTGAAAGCGAGTGGTCGCTCCTTTCCTCGCAAAACGGTGGGTTTCTCTACATGTTTGTTGATAGACCCTACTCTCTGCTTTATCTGATTGTTACTAGGAGGGCTTTCGGTGATAATTCAGATCTTTCGGTCATACTGGTGGGCTTGTAGTTCATTTCTATTTTCTCTCCCACCATTTCTCCTGTAATGATCATGAAAACCTCCAGCTAACAATTTTTCAAATTATCTCTTTAGCTGGTAGCAGTCCTCGGTATCGTGACCCCTGTCTTCATGTAAAGCACAATACTTGGACTGATCGTGCCTTCTATCCGGCTTCGTGGGGAAGGGCTTAGGTAACTCGTCCTTTATCTCAGATATCAATTGTGTGTAAGAAACTTTGATAGGGGTCCAATTCTCTTCTTTGAGTTTCTCAGGATTTTTGAGGTCTCTATCTCTATTTCTTCTGGACTCTCTTGGCGGGCTTCGCTCAGCTCTTTGTTTTCCCCTATGGGATGATGAGGTCCCCTCATTTCCCGCCGTCGCAACGTATTTCCTTGCTGAGCTTAGAATTTGTAGGAGATTAGATGGCGGGTTGAGCACGAAGTAGGATTTGAGGAACCCTGGACTTATCCTTATTACGAACCTGTTCATCACCACAATGTCTTCTAAGCCACTCGTCATTTCGTACACTTTGTAGAATCGCTCATAGTAACTGTGGGTAGACTCATTTTCCCCTTGTCGAACCTCATGAAGGTCGATATGGGTTTTCTTTGGTACCCAGTTGACTTAAACTCGGTTGTGTGTTTGTTGACCAAATCATCCTAAGATAGAATCGATGCCGGGGGCAGGCTGCAGATCCATGTTTGGGGTGCATAAGTTTATTCTACTAGGAAAAGCTGACAACCAATCCAAGGGATCTATAGTACATTGATAATTAGTAAAATTGGGGTAGTTCGTACCTCCTCGGGGTGCCACTGTGAGGATGTCGGGATGCAAGACATTGGTACCCTTGGTGGGTTTAGATTCCTTGGTCGCTCTGCCTCTTTGAAGCTCTTCAATTTACTTTTTCATTATTGCCAACTCACTTGTGTTTTCTTTTATAACAGGGAGTTTGACAATACTTCGTTCTACCTGGGACTCCCCATGTTCCTCCTTCCAAGTTTGGACATGTTTTTCCCTTTCTACGTTACCCCGATCAGGGGCAGCAGCGCGGATGTTATCCACGGGCCCCAGGCTGTCTAACGCCGATTTTCTACCCTGACTTGGGTGTGAAGTCACGTGGGTATTGTCTCCTTGATCCTCATGCTGTGACCTGGCAACTCTTGAGGGATTTATGGTGGGTTGTATCTCGTTTGGGCTGGCATTGGCGAAACGAATTTGCTAACCGGTAGAAGAGGAAACCATACGGCTATAAGTTGCAAATTGTGCTATCGCATGTCTTCCACATATTCCATGTGGTTCTTTACTACCAGTGCATGTGTACTTGGGTTCACGATTGGAGCCGTCTCGAAATCCGTCCGCTGTTTAAAGTTCTGTCGTGATGCCTCACCGACGTGCTTCCCGTGGCCTTTCATTGTTGTTGTTTCCTCAATCTCTCTGGCCTTTGGCTTTTTTTCAACATGTTTTTTATGTCAGGTTCAAGGGTCTGCTCATCATTTCTGCTGACCGAACGTCACCCCCGGCTGTGCCAGCTATGATGTGATGCTGAGCTGCCACGTGGAGGGTTTTTGCCCCATTTTGCGTCCTGATTGACCCTCTTGGCCGGTGTTGCAGGTTCCACTGGCTTCCTTCCAACCATGATTTGAAAGGAAACTTGTTGACAGAGCAAGACTTGGGCGGTGCCGGTCGGAAAAGCTGAGAATCTTGTAGGCTGCTTGAATACTACGTTGATTTTGTTACTGCTCCTTGTTATCGCATCCTCACAAGGATTGCTCAACTTCTGCTAGGACTGATGATCCGAACGTTGATTTCGGCTACAGAAATGCTAAAAGCATTGATTCTTAGGCCGTATAACCCAAAAATTGAAGCTTTTGATGGATGTAGGATGGAAAAGAAGACGGTGGATTCACCGGAGGCACTGTGGAAACAGATTTCACAGCGGTGGTAGTAGTTGGAGAAGGCTGATTCTTGATGATTTTCCCGGTAACAGAGCCAACTGATGTTGCGTGAATTATCAGGGTTGTGGTAACGGCTGGTGCGTGTGGATATCTTGCTGTTTAGGTATGATTTCTCTGGTGAGATGGGTGGCGAAAGAGGTGGTTTATATGAAATACATGAAGAGTCCGATGGTGGGTTCAAGCAGTATGAATACGGACTCAGACTCGACAAATTGACAGGGCTTGGCCTACTTTTATTATTGATCAGACTGTTTGTGATTTACACATAGCTCCTATTTATAGACGCCGGACTATGTACGATTATGCTAATGATGATAAGCCATAGTTAAGTACAATTGAGCATAACGTGATCCTGGGCTGAGAAGTGGTAGTTCACCCTGAAGCTGTCGATCCTTCATGCGTGTTTGTCGAGGGTCTTATGACACCGAGTAAGTAAATTCCCGCATTCGGGAGTGGAGTCCTGTTTTTCTGATAATTAAGAAGGCTATGTGCACTGATGATCTCTAGGTAATCAATGTCTGGCCTTGATTCGGAGTAATGTTAGGAGGACAGATAAACTTGTCAGCTAGCGGCTTGCATCTGGCCTGACAGCAAGCGGGATGAAGATGGAGCCGGCTTAAAGGCTTACGATGTGACCTCCGATCGGATCAGACCCGGGTCTGTGAGAACGTATACGGGTTCCCTATATCAAGTAGAGTGAAATAAAACATTTTCCTATTAAAATAAATAAAATATATCTTCTTGGTTTATCTCTTTTAATTTAATTAATATCTTAAAATAATCTAGTAAATAAATTGCAAAATCCTTTGACGCTATTGAGGTTATATTACTTTGACGCTAATGAGGTTTCCCTTATTCTTGGAACAACGATAGTAACACTGATTACTACCTTTCATGTGAAACTATTATCATGTAAATAGAATACTATTGGTGTTATAATATCTATACAATCGTATCCGTGTGTCAACACATTAAAGACCGTATCTTATAATCTTGACATCATGCTCTCTAGAACTAACGTCACTACTACAAATAAGCATAAAGATCACATCTTTTAAGTGTGATATATTCATATTAGTCAAGGTTTCCAAAGTGTGCCATACTGAGGTGTGACATAAAGTACTTTAAGTCAATCATATTTAAAAATGGTGATCTACAATAGTTGTTATCAAATTTAAAAACAAAGATCTACTATAATTTCAGCATATTAAAAACTGTGATCTATAATAATTTCAACACATTAAAAAATCGTGATCTATTTTAGTTGTTATCACAATTAAAAACCGATATCTATTATAATATCAATCGCACCTAAAAAGTGTGATCATATACGCACACACATTTCTTGTCTCCAATGGTACTCGAACCCGGATACTCTGGACTAAGGAGCCACACTAAGTACCACTAGGATGATGCCTTCTATCTTTTCATTATCAACCACATTAAACTGATATCTCTTTATAAAATATCATATTATTTTAATGACAATTAAAAGATGTGATTGATTGAAGTTTTTGTCTCAATTTTCCTAAAAACCGTGATAATAAAAAGTTAATTTGTTCGTTTTACTTTCTTTGTCTCGGTTTGTTAAAAACTAAGATCTTTGTCATTTTAAAGTGTGATATTTTTCCTTTTGTAATAGTGAAATAAAATCAATCACACCTAAAAACCGAAACCTAAATATAAATATCGAACCATTTTAATCACAGTTAAAAACTGAGATTTATTGGTATTATACATCTCGGTTTATTCAATAACTTTGAAAAAAAAATTAAGTGTGATATATACATTTTACTTGTCTCAGTTCTTTTAATAGTGTGTCCTTATCATTCTATAAGTGTGATTTATGTCTCGTTTTGTATTAGTGGATATAATTTGTCTCACTTTTTGTACTGTAACAAAAATATCATATGAATTCTGCCTCATTTTAAAAATGAGATTGATTGATATAATTTATCTCGCTTTTTCAATAACGGTGACAAAAATATAATTCCAATTCAGTCACAGTTTAAAAGTGAGATTGATTAATATAATTTATCTTTTTTTTTCAATAACGGTGACAAAAATATCATATCAATTCAGTCAATGTTTAGAAGTGAGATTGATTGATATAATTTATCTCGCCTATTCAATAATTATGACAAAAATATCATATCTATTCAGTCACAATTTAAATGTGTGACTGATTGATGTAATTTATCTCTATTTTTCAATAACTGTGACAAAAATATCATATCAATTAAGTTACACTTTAAATACAAGATTGAATGATACAACTAATCTCGGTTTTTCAATAATTGTGATAGAAAGTGGTAAGTGTGATATATATTTTTTCTTTGTCTCGGTTTTATTAAAGCTGTGATTGTTATCATTTCTTAAGTGTGACCATATAGACATTCCTTATAAGAATACCTTTTCAGATATTTAATTTACTCTTACCATTAGGATACGCGATTTCCGGACGAGCTACATCAATCCTACGCATGCTTCATTATCTCTCCTAGGCACTACAACATGATCGCTCCAAGAATAGGGGAAACCTCAATAGCGTCAAAGTAAGATAATACACTACGTGATGTCATTAAGACTCCGTTTTTAGGAAAATTCCACAACCGCCACTTATTGTGACACTTAATAAAGTAGGTGGGTCAGTCTAACGTATGTATTCTCTAATAAATGTCCACGTACAGTGCAAGTGTCCCTACTCTTTGATAGATGAGATCAATCCCTATCTTCATAAGATAGAAGACATCCATACAATCTAGTCTAACTGTACTATTAATGTCTTATTTAATAGTACATACGACTAGAAATATTTAAGTAATAAACAAGTTAAATTTAACCGAGATCTCCTCAACCATAATCACCATCATGGTTTCTCTACCACGGTTTAATACTGAGGACTTTATCATATATACAACAAACAAATTGGTTCATGATATAAACAACACACATAATAATAAAGGTTCTTTTATTATTCATAATAATAACATTACCGAACTAAATAGACAGTAAATGACCCGACTTAGTTGGATCCGGTCCAACCCGTTTGGGTTTAGGACAAAAATTCAAGAAGCCTATATTTTGAAGTGTCAAAGCTTGGATTTAGTCGCGATTCAATTTGATACATAAAAGAGTGGAAAACCATATTTTGAAGGTGTTGGTGTCCGCTAAGATGACTTTGGTACACGCCAAGCTCAAGAAGAGTCCAAACTGGAGAAACTACATTGTTGGTGTCCGCCAATCAATTTTGGAGCCCGTTAACTTTTGAGGATCATATCTACTGCCATGCATTAATGTCTGACACCTGCCACCAACTACCTTGCAGAGGTTGGATTCCGCCAACATACCCTAGGCATCCGTAAAGATGTCCTAGCGGCAGTCAAACTTCTTTGGCGGCCACAAAAGTGTGCAGATGTGACATTTATGTTAGGACATTTAATTTTCAACCACATTATTCCGTCCACCATTTTACCCTAACTTGAAGGAACTTCAATCTTCAAGGCTTCTCTAGACAAAATCCAATATAGTTTAGCTTCTAATTCGACTTGTAAACATTAAGAATTCTTTTTTGACCCTTGAATCTTCATATGGGAATAAGTTCTCATCTTTTGGTGTAAACTCCATTGGAGCTCTTTTGATATTGAATGAAAGTTTCCTTTTAAAGTTCATAGATTTGATTGAGTAAGTTCTTAGCCTTTAGTTGTTATTTAATTGTTTTTCTTAGACATGAAATCCATTATTTACTTGTTGGATTTCATAGCTATGAGTGGCTAGTTTCCTACCTAGCCACGATGATGCCTTTGTGATTTTAACGTATCTCTATTAGTTGAATGGAATGTTGAGGATTGTTCTTAGCCTCTTGTGTTGTTATATCTTCCTATTTGCATTGTAATGCATGTTTGTGTTAGATTTGGTTCCTAACACTTGCACACACTCACACTCACACACACACACATAATAATGAGTCCGAAATGAGATTTATTGCGTGAGAAAAGACATAGGAAGACCGAAAGGAAAACTGACCTTGAGTGGAACTCGGTTTTTTTTGTGTGGGTTTATTGCTTATCTTTTCATCCTTAAAGCCACATCATATTGAATTATTAGGTCTAGAGTTTCTTTAGACTAAGGAGGAGACATTGAATAATCACATACACTCGTATGATGGGTGGTTGCTAGATTGGATGTTGCAATGGTAACACACACTTGAGCATTATTGGAAATGTTCATTTCTATGATGCGAGTAGATATATAACTTGATCATTGCATTGTCTTTGTTAGGCCTTTTATCATTTGATATCCGTTTTTAGCTTTAGTTAGTGATTGAGCTTACTAGCTTGATCTTCAACACCCTTTACTCTCTTATTTATTGTTCACATAGACCAAGACAATATAGTTAATCAGTATTTGACTTCACAATCCTCATAGGATACGACTTTGACTCCACTTTCTAGACTGCAATGAACCTGGTATACTTTCTGGCGATTTTGGACACCTAGAAAAATTCGATCAATCCTATGTAATACGGTGTTGTTCACTTATGGAACCAATCCAGAGCTATTACAATCTCTACTTCAAGTGGTTGTAATGTAGTTGGTAATCTCTTGTATCTACCTTTAGTCTAGATTCATTGTTGTAAGATTTCTTAACGTAACATATAACTTTATAGCATTGAATACTAAACTTTGCATATCAATATAATGTTTTATTCATAGCATTTCATCTTATTATTGGATTGAGAAAGATAACTCATGTGTAGTTAATTTTTAGTACTCGAGCATTGTTGCTTGTTCTTGTTAAATTGATCACTTAATATGAGAACACACAACACGGGTTGAGACCTACCCGGAGATACATGTGTTGGGGAAAGAGGTAAGACAACGAAAAGTTAAAATCGAACTGGTCACGCAGTGTTGGTATCTTAAGAGGGGTTTACAGATTTATCAGTGTAACCATAGATTTTAACCATGTTGATTGACTTGTATGATAGTTATAATCGAATCATAGACAATGATAACATTCTACCAAGTACGTTTGTGAATAAACATAGTAGTTGAAGAGTACCGGTCTTAAGGGCTCGACTACTAACTTATCGGTTTGCTCTATTAACTCACAATATTTACTTGAATAACACCTTATCTTAGTGTAGTTAGGTTTAATTATGTTTGGTAGATTAGTTTAAACCTTCCTTGGCTTTGTTGACTTGAACTAGAAGAATGTAGACACCTACTACATAATATGCTATAGGTCACACTTAAGAAATGATTACACTCACAGGTTTAAAAAAAAACCGAGACAAAGAGTATATATATATATATATATATATATATATATATATATATATATCACACTTACAACTTTCTATCACAAATATTGAAAAACCGAGATAAGTTATCAATCAATCTCATTTTTAAAATGTGACTTAATTGATTTGATATTGCTATCACGGTTATGGAACACCTGGATAAATTGTATCAATCAATCTCACTATTAAACTGTGACCGAATTGATATGATATTTCTATCACAATTATTGAAAAAGCGAGATATATTATATCAATCAATCACTCTTTGACTGAATTGATATGATATGTTTGTGTAATATTCCGATTTTCGGGAAAGGGCAGACGTGTCATTTTGCGAAAACGAAATATTGGGTTCGGTTCCTTTTATTCGGAGTTTAAGTATTTGTTAAATTTTATATATATATATATATATATATATATATATATATATATATATATATATATATATATATATATTTTCGAGATATATATGTATATATATATTTAAGGAGGAAAATCTGATTTTTATGATTAAGGAAGATAATAAGATCTTTATCTTTTTTTTGATTTGATAAATCTGATTTTTTATGATAAAGGAAGATAATAAGATCTTTATCTTTTTTTGATTTGATAAATCTGATTTTTTTATGATAAAGGAAGATAATAAGATCTTTATCCTTTTTTTTGGGATTTGTTATTTAAGGAAAATAAATCCCCACAATTCTTATAACATAATAGAAATCAGATTTTCTCCACCTCCAATATACTATCTGCGTGTGAGAGCAAAAATTAGGGCTGACAGTTTTTCAATCGGCTGTTTAAAGCAATTCTTGACGGTTTTCAGATCATAGTAGAGCGCCGGAATCGTTGTGAAGAAGGCAACGTTTTGATTGCAAGAAGTTGAAGCTTTGATAAGAGAAAGATCGGTTTTAGCTCCTGTTTCTCTGAGTTTTGCTATTGGAATAAGCTTGCTAAAGGTAAGAAGCTCTTCCTACAATCTAATTGTGGTTTAGAGTAGAATAGATCATGTTTTGGATGCATATTGTATCAAGTTTTAAGCTTAGGTGATGTTTAATGATTAAGTTTTGTTTTGGATCTTAAAAGACATGTTTTTCTATTGTTTTTCTGCTATAATTCATGTGCAAGATGTTTTGAAAACGAGTAGAGATCGTTAAGGGTTTAAAAAAACAAGTTATAGGGCTTTTTCTACGTAGGATGCGTACGCATTGGCTAGCAATGCGCACGCATTCCTAATGCAGGATTGCATAGAATAAGTGCAGCAGGGATGCGCACGCATTCTAGAGTAATGCGCACGCATTGCCCCAATTTTTTATGTAATGTTGTTTTAAGCTATGTTTTGAATTTTAAACCTTAATTCATGATTAAATAGCACTAATAAAATATGAACAAGCCCCGATTGATTTTCTGATTCGTTCAGTTAAAACACCGAATGTACTCTTAAAAGGAGTTGAAGTTCGGATCCGTCGGAAGGGCATGAAAGGGCTTGTGCTTTGATGAACTAGGGTTCATCAATGTCTGTGTAATTGATAGGATGTGATGTCTAGTTGTCTAAGTGAGGGAGTAGAGCTGATAAGGTGGGTATTATTCTGAAAACACTTAGGTGACAAGTTAATTCACATTAATTATTACATAAGTGTAGTAAAATCTAAAACGTCATCTATTCTTGGTTAGGCACTGATTCAAATCGGCGATGTGATACGTTCATAAAAGGTGGACAACGCTACTGGCTCAAAAGGCTGAAGGGTAGTGGAGGAAATCCATCGAACGTATATGCATACCGGGGAGATCCCGGGACCACCGGTGCTAATCACCGTAGTTGGCAAGTATATCTCGTGGTGGAATTTTCACCATGCATTGTGTCCTTGAGTAATGATGTAACAAAGATAAGCTAAGTTAGAAACGTATAGTCACGACATGTCGATGGGCATGTAGTGAACCCTAGATCGAGTCGGTCTCAGTAAGGCAAATCTTTTAATAATAAACCTTAATTATATTGTAGCTTCTACTTCTTACTTTGTACATCGTACTTACCTCAAATGCATGTTTATTTATGTGTTTGGGTGAGAGAAGACGAACAGGTAAATGATGAGTTCGAGGAGGACTTTGATGACGACGTTTGAGGACGCCAGACTTGAAGACCTTGTTTATTATTATTTTTATTTACGTTTATTTCATAGATTTGGGCTATTGGAACTAGTAGTTTACCTTTAGTACTTTGGAGTTCGTACAATTTTGGATTCGTTGGTTTCGTTTCGGATGTAATAACTTTACATTTCCTTCTTTAGTTCTTAACATCTGTTCTGATAAGTTTGAAAAAAAATTACCCGAGTCTTTTTAGCTTCCGTTTGCTTTTTTTTGATACGACGTAGTAGAGGCTTACGTGTAATATTATTTATTTAATATTATGCGTGCCGAACGTTTCGATTTCCGGATAAGGACTCGGTGTCCGGGAACGGGGCGTTACAGTTGGTATCAGAGAGAAGCGTATTTTAGGCTTTCTTTCTATTAAGATTAGTTTTCTTTAGACCTTTTAGTAACGTTTTGGTTCTCTGCGATCATCAGGATGGTGTTCACGAGAACCGGAGCGGGTGCAGAAGCTTTAGGAGTACGTCGAGAGAGTCCTACATCAGTTGTTAGAGGCGGTTTCATGAGGCAGAATCCTTCACCTCATCCGAGCCCCAATCCACCCCCTCATATTGCAACCCCTACACCACGATCTCAGCGGAGTTCGTCACCGCGACCCCATTAGGAGCAACACCCACAATGGCATGTGGGAAGTTCGGTTCAGTTTTCCTTGGTAAGTGACGTTCCAGCGGGTTTAGTACCGCCACCAGTAAGTTACCATCCACCAAGGTACAACTACATCTATGGAGAACCAGGAGAAGCACCTATACGAGTCACTGTAGTGGGAGACATTCCACCAGTCCACGTACCCCCATCAACTAGTATTTACCCACCTCCAGTGAGTGTTTAACCTCCACCGGTGAGCCACCCCTCGCCACCAGTTTTCCATCATCAGTAGCATCAGACCTTTTACCCTCCTCCAGTGGGCTACACTCCTCGACCTACTGTACCACCTTCACCCCGTTTTGACCATCAACAAGGCTTTGGTTACCCACCCTACGGTTTCCACCAACACCAGTTTCAACAGCAGGAAATACCCTATGGATACCCTCCAGTTTATCCGCCAGCCCCACCAGTTAGGCCGGTTTTCGAGCTAGCACCACCAATTTACTGGTATACGAGGTTGAGAAGAAACAGAGTTCAAGACTTCTTTGGGAATGTCGAGCATTCAAAGGCTGAGGAATGGTTAAGAGGCTTCGAGAAGCCTTGCAGGAATATACATGTTCCTGAACCTGAGATGGCATAGTTAGCTGTTAGTTTCCTTTTGGGTGCAGCTGAAGCTTGGATTGATGCTATACAGAGTAGCAATGGGAAAGTGAAAGACTGGGAAAGCTTTAAGGCCATGTTTTATAATGAGTATTTTCCAGAAACAGTGCAGACAGACATGGCAAGTCAGTTTCTAAAGCTTATGCAGGGTAATTACATGACAGTATCGCGGTACACCAACAAGTTTAACGAGTTGGGGAGATTCTACCCTGAGTTGATGAAGGTTGAAGAAAGAAATATGGCCCTTTACAAGGAAGGCTTAGCATATCAGATACAGTCAAGTATGTTGGGTTTCAGAGCCAAGAATATGGCTGAAATGTTGAACAAAGCATTGGAGGTTGAGACATTCAGAAAGAAGGCCACAGTTGGTATAGGGAATAAGAGGAATTTTGGCACGAGTCAATGTAGTAACAGGGGAGCACCGCAACAGAATTTCAAGAAGACAACAGCCCCTGCAGCGAGTAAACCTCCAACCGGAGCACCTTTATGCTCTAAGTGCAACAGGAACCACTCAGGTGAATGTAAGGCTAGTTCAGGCGGCTGCTACTACTGCGGAGATTTAGGGCACTTTGCCAAGATGTGTCCAACCAAGGGGAGCTCGAATATTCCGAGACAAAGAAATGGGAAAGGCGGCCCAAGTCGCCTAGTTCGAGTGTTTGCAGTGGATGCTGAGATGACTGAACCAGATGACAATGTTATTTCAGGTACCTTTGGTTTATTGTGATTTATTAGAGTACTTTATAGCACGATTTAAATCATGTTGTATTGTATTTAAATAAATTAATTCACATCCTAGGAACAATAATTCTAGAAAACTTAGCAGTTACGGCATTGTTTGATACATGAGCGTCTAACACTTTTGTGTCAACTAAGGTAGCTAAGAAGCTTAACTTACCAATGTAACCTTTAAGAAACACTTTGGAGATAACAACACCCTTGGGAAAAGTGACTAAGGTAACCAAGTTGATACCTCAGGTAGAGGTTCGAGTTGGAAAGTATTGTTGCAAGAGTGACTTTACGGTTTTGGACTTTTCAGATTTTGATGTGATTCTTGGGATAGATTGGCTATCCGAGAATTTCGGCCACCTGGATTGTAGAGAAAAGAGAGTGACCTTTAAAATACCCGGGAAATCAGATAAGACATATCAAGGTAATGTCTACAAGCCTAGTAAGAAGCGCCATCCTATAATTTCAGCAGTTAAGGCTATAAGAGCTTGTCGGAAGGGTTGTGAAGGCTACTTGTTGTACGCAGTGGATGTGGAACAAGTGAAGCCTAAGTTAGAGGAAACCCCGTTGTTAAGGAAAACCCGAGAGGTGTTTCCAGAAGAGTTACCGGGAAACATGCCTGATAGAGAAATTGAATTTGAGATCAAGTTGATGCCAGGAGCCGCACCAGTTGCTAAGGCACCCTATAGAATGGCACCGGCTGAATTGAAAGAGTTGAAAGCTCAACTTAAGGAAATGCTTGAGAGGAATATAATTCAGCCTAGTACTTCGCCTTGGGGAGCCCCAGTGCTGTTTTTTAAGAAGAAAGATGGTAGCATGTGGATGTGCATAGATTACAGAGCGCTAAACAATCTGACCATCAAGAATAAGTACCCCTTGCCAAGGATTGATGATTTGTTTAACCATTTGCAAGGAAAGAGAGTGTTTTCTAAGATTGATCTTAGGTCGGGGTACCACCAGTTGAAGATCAAGTAGGCTAATATACCGAAGACGGCTTTCAGTATGAGGTATGGACATTATGAGTTCTTAGTCATGCCTTTTGGACACACTAATGCTCCATCTGCATTTATGGATTTAATGCAGCGTGTTTTCATGCCATACTTGGATAAGTTTGTGATAGTGTTCATAGATGACATCCTTGTATACTCTAAGGATGAGAAGGAACATGAAGAACACATAAGGATAATGTTAGATACCTTGAAGAGGAATCAGTTGTATGCTAAGTTTTCAAAGTGTGACTTTTGGTTGGATCAAGTGAGTTTCTTGGGTCATGTCATCTCTGAGATGGAATTAAGGTTGATCAGGCAAAGATTGAAGGAGTGGATAAGTGGTCCAGACCGACTACCATTTCAGAGGTTAGAAGTTTTCTCGGTTTGGTTGGCTATTATAGGAAGTTTGTACAAGACTTCTCAAAGATAGCTACACCACTTACCCGGCTCACTCAAAAGGATGTGAAGTTCGAGTGGACTAGTGAGTGTGAAGATGCTTTTCAAACGCTGAAGAAGAAGTTGACTACAGCCCGAGTTTTGGCAGTTCCGGAGATCTTTGATAATTATGACGTTTACACGGATGCGTCGGGTCAAGGTTTAGGTTGTGTGTTGATGCAGGGAGGGAAGGTAATTGCTTATGCATCCCGACAGCTAAAGGTGCATGAGAAAAATTACCCAACACATGACTTAGAGTTGGCAGCAGTAGTGTTTGCCCTAAAGACTTGGAGGCACTACTTGTATGGAGTTAAGGCCAGGATCTTCACCGATCACAAGAGTTTGAAGTATTTCTTTACCCAGGAAAATCTGAATATGAGACAAAGGAGATGGTTGGAGTTTGTTAAGGATTATGACTTGGAGATTCAGTACCATCCGGGTAAAGCGAATGTAGTGGCCGATGCTTTGAGCACAAAACCAGTGTTCACGGTTTCAAGCGTTGAAGGTGTTGTAGAAAGGTTAGATGAGCTGGGAATCCGAAGCTTTGATCAGATTAAAGACCAACAGTTTGTGGCACCATTGTTAGCAAGGTCTGAGTTCATGGATGACATTCAGGAGAAGCAAGATGAAGACCCAGTTTTGGTTGACTTGAAGCGAGTTGCAAGGGAAAAGCCTATGGTTGGATATGTGTTAGATAAGAATGGGAATCTTTGGTATCAGGATCGTTTGTGTGTACCTAATGTGGGTGATTTATGACAGAGAGTCATGGAAGAGGCACATAGGATTGCTTTTGCGGTTCATCCGGGAGCTACTAAAATGTACAGAGACTTGAAGGAAAGGTTTTGGTGGCCCTCAATGAAACTGGAGATAGCCAAGTTCGTTGCAGAGTGTGATACTTGCCAGAAGGTTAAAGCAGAACATAGAAGACCGGGAGGAATGCTTAAGCCATTGGATATCCCGGAATGGAAGTGGGATAAGATCACTATGGACTTTTTCACCGGTTTAGCTAAGACGAGAGGCGGTAATGATGCGATTTGGGTGATTGTGGATAGATTTACCAAATCCGCTCATTTATTACCATATAAGGTCGATATGCCCTTGAAGAAAATGATGACACTATACTTGGATAATATAGTGAAGTTACACGGAGTACCTATCTCGATAGTTTCGGATCATGATTCGAGGTTTGTCAGTCGGTTTTGGAAAAGTTTACAAGCAGCTTTTGGAACCAAGTTGGATTTGAGTACGGCCTTTCATCCTCAGACAGATGGACAATCTGAGAGAACCATCCAAACACTTGAAGATATGTTGAGAGCTTGTGTGTTGGAAGTAGGTGGATCATGGGATGATTACCTACCGGTAGCGGAGTTTGCTTACAACAATAGTTATCATGCAAGTATTGGCATGCCACCGTTTGAAGCACTGTATGGAAGAATATGTTGAACGCCGATGTTTTGGGATGAAGTTGGGAAAAGACAAATCACCGGGCCGGAATTGGTTGAGCAAGCTAAAGAAAGGGTTCAGCTGGTCAAGAAGAATCTGAAGGCGGCTCAAGATAGACAGAAGAGTTGGGCAGATGTTAGAAGGAGACCTCTTGAGTTTGAAGTTGGTGAAAGAGTGTATCTACGAGCTTCACCAATGAAGGGAGTGAAACGTATTGGACATAAGGGAAAGCTAAGCCCGAGGTATGTTGGACCTTTTGAGATTCTAGAAAGAATTGGACCTTTGGCTTACAAACTCAAGTTACCAGAATCGATGTCGAGAGTCCACAATGTGTTTCATGTCTCAATGTTAAAGAAGTGTTTGACCAAGACGGATATTGAGACTACTGTTGATCCGGAGGATATCCAGGATAATCTTTCGTACGATGAGACACCGACCAGAATTTTGGACCGGAAGGAAAAGATGATTAAGAGACGGTTGATTCCTTTAGTTTTGGTGCAATGGAGCAATCATTCACCGGATGAAGCTACTTGGGAAGTTGAGGACGATATGATCAGCGAGTTCCCAGATTTTATGGACTTACCAGATATGTTCTAAGTTTCGAGGACGAAACTCCTTTAAGGGGGGAAGAATGTAATATTCCGATTTTCGGGAAAGGGCAAACGTGTCATTTTGCGAAAACAAAATATTGGGTTCGGTTCCTTTTATTCGGAGTTTAAGTATTTGTTAAATTATATATATATATTTCGAGATATATATGTATATATTTAAGGAGGAAAATCTGACTTTTATGATTAAGGAAGATAATAAGATCTTTATCTTTTTTTGATTTGATAAATCTGATTTTTTTATGATAAAGGAAGATAATAAAATCTTTATCTTTTTTTGATTTGATAAATCTGATTTTTTTATGATAAAGGAAGATAATAAGATCTTTATCCTTTTTTTTTGGGATTTGTTATTTAAGGAAAATAAATCCCCACAATTCTTATAACCTAATAGAAATCAGATTTTCTCCACCTCCAATATACTCTCTGCGTGTGTGAGCAAAAATTAGGGCTGAGAGTTTTTCAATCGGTTGTTAAAGCAATTCTTGACGGTTTTCGGATCGAGTAGAGCGCCGGAATCGTTGTGAAGAAGGCAACGTTTTGATTGCGAAAGTTGAAGCTTTGATAAGAGAAAGATCGGTTTTAGTCGCTGTTTCTCTGAGTTTTGCTGTTGGAATAAGCTTGCTAAAGGTAAGAAGCTCTTCCTACAATCTAATTGTGGTTTAGAGTAGAATAGATAATGTTTTGGATGCATATTGTATCAAGTTTTAAGCTTAGATGATGTTTAATGATTAACTATAATTCATGTGGAAGATGTTTTGAAAACGAGTAGAGATCGTTAAGGGTTGAAAAAAACAGGTTCTAGGGCTTTTTCTGCGTAGGATGCGTACGCATTGGCTAGCAATGCGCACGCATTCCTAATGCAAGATTGCTTAGAATAAGTGCAGCAGGGATGCGCACGCATTCTAGAGTAATGCGCACGCATTGCCCCAGTTTTCTATGTAATGTTGTTTTAAGCTATGTTTTGAATTTTAAACCTTAATTCATGATTAAATAGCACTAATTAAATATGAACAAGCCCCGATTGAGTTTCTGATTCGTTCCATTAAAACACCGAATGTACTCTTAAAAGGAGTTGAAGTTCGGATCCGTCGGAAGGGCATGAAAGGGCTTGTGCTTTGATGAACTAGGGTTCATCATTGTCTGTGTAATTGATAGGATGTGATGTCTAGTTGTCTAAGTGAGGGAGTAGAGCTGATAAGGTGGGTATTATTCTGAAAACACTTAGGTGACTAGTTAATTCACATTAATAATTACATAAGTGTAGTAAAAGCTAAAACGTCATCTATTCTTGGTTAGGCACTGATTCAAATCGGCGATGTGATACGTTCATAAAAGGTGGACAATGTTACTGGCTCAAAAGGCTGAAGGGTAGTGGAGGAAATCCATCGAACGTATATGCATACCGGGGAGATCCCGGGACTACCGGTGCTAATCACCGTAGTTGGCAAGTATATCTCGTGGTGGAATTTTCACTATGCATTGTGTCCTTGAGTAATGATGTAACAAAGATAAGCTAAGTTAGAAACGTATAGTCACGACGTGTCGATGGGCATGTAGTGAACCCTAGATCGAGTCGGTCTCAGTAAGGCAAATCTTTTAATAATAAACCTTAATTATATTGTAGTTTCTACTTCTTACTTTGTACATCGTACTTACCTCAAATGCATGTTTATTTATGTGTTTGGGGGAGAGAAGACGAACAGGTAAATGATGAGTTCGAGGAGGACTTTGATGACGACGTTTGAGGACGCCGGACTTGAAGACCTTGTTTATTATTATTTTTATTTACGTTTATTTCATAGATTTGGGCTATTGGAACTAGTAGTTTACCTTTAGTACTTTGGAGTTCGTACAATTTTGGATTCGTTGGTTTCGTTTCAGATGTAATAACTTTACATTTCCTTCTTTAGTTCTTAACTTCTGTTCTGAGATGTTTGAAAAAAAAATTACCCGAGTATTTTTAGCTTCCGTTTGCTTTTGTTTGATACGACGAAGTAGAGGCTTACGTGTAATATTATTTATTCAATATTATGCGTGCCGAACGTTTCGATTTCCGGATAAGGACTAGGTGTCCGGGAACGGGGCATTATAGTTTTTTACCGTTATTGAAAAAACGAAATAAATTTTATCAATCAATCTCACTTTAAAACCATGACAGAATTGAAATGATATTTTTGTCATAGCCATTGAAAATGCATGATAAATTATATCAACCAATCTCATTTTTAAACTGTGGTTCATTTCATATGTTATTTTTGTAGCAGTTATAGTTAAAGTGAGACAAATTATATCCACCATCTAATAGAAAAAGAGATATAGATCACAGTTATAGAATGACAAGGATCACATTTTTAAAAGAATTGAGGACAACGAAAATGTATTTCACACTTAAATTTTTATCCCAATTATTGAATAAACCGAGATATATATTATACCAATAAATCTCAGATATTAACTGTAATTAAAATGGTTAGATATTTTAAATTTATGTTTTGGTTTTTAGGTGTGATTGATTTTATTTCATTATTACGAAAGAATAAATATCGCACTTTAAAATGACATGGAACTTAAGTTTAATAAAATAAAATAAAAAAACCGAGACAACGAAAGTAAAACGAACATATTAACTTTTTATTATCCCGGTTTTTAGAAAGACTGAGACAAAAATATCAATCAATCACAGTTTGTAACTATGATTAAAATAATATTATATTTTATAACGAGATCTCAGTTTAGTGTGGTAAAAAATGAGAAAAAAGAATACATCGGTTCAGTGGTGATTGATGTGGCTCAAGAATTAGGTGTGGTTGAAATTTAATAGATCTCGGTTTTTAAGTGTAATAACAACTAAAATAGATCACACTTTCAAAATTTGTTTAAATTATAATAGATCTCGGTTTTTAAGTATGATAATAACTATAATAGTTCACATTTTTTAAATACTTATGTCACACCTCAATATGCAACACCGTGACTAATTTAAATATATCACACTTAAAAATTGTGATCATTATGCTTTTTGTAGTAGTTAGCACTGCCCTTGTGGAGACGACTTTGCTCAAAGTTGCTATGCTACAGTTGATCTAGTATTCCGTCCGGTGATTTTACAACTAGAAAAATCCGATCAAAAGTTCATAACCAAACCGAACCCTGTATACTACCTTCATAGAATTTTTTTCCATCAAACCGGCAGTTCAGTGAACCAGAACCGCAGGTTCCAAACTGTGGGCAACTATAGATATTGCTGTTACTTCGATCAAACGTGTAGTAAATGTCACAATTCTCGTTACGAGTTCATAAATTTTCTATTGGGTGATGAGGGAATGATGATAGTCCAATTGAGTAATACATAATATGTGACCTCATGACGGTGAAAATGACAAAATATGGCCGGCTACCTTCACAGCAGAGTAATAGGTTATGCTCTAAATTGAAAACCTTGGATGTAATGCATTCGGAAAACATCAAAACCGGAAAGGACAAACTACTTTATGATATGATAGATGTTGTATAGATCCAAGTTAAATGAAAAAAAATAAAATATTTCAATCATGGAGAACATGGCATGTTGGTTGCATCTAGATCCACAAAATTCTTCCACTCCTAATATGTTTGTGTTGCGACAAAATTTTGTGTTATAATGTCAAAATGAACATCCATTCAAAACTAACGATTCTTCTCTATAATAATAATAATTATTATTATTATTCCCTCCGTTTTTTTTATAGGTCGCAGAGAGAAAAATCACACAGATTAAGAAATTAATTAATATGCCCAAAAGTTAGTATTGGAAATATATTTTATTTATTGGAAATGTAAATAGTTTGTTGGTAGGAAGTTTTTAGTATTGGAAATATATATTTTTTATTGGAGATGTAAATACTTTATTGGTAAAGGTGGAAAAAATAATAAATGATGCATTAGAAAGATAAAATTATATATAAATAAAAACAAAGCAAATTCGGAAATATGACACATAAAATAACGGAGGGAGTAATATATTAGGATATTAATATTGCATAATTATTTTATGGATATTTGTTTAAAATGACTGGTTTTGACACTTAATTAAACACATAGGACACCAAAAAAATATCATTGTTTATAATGACACATTTTATGTCAATTTCCTAAATTACCCTTTTATCACTTTCTTCCCACCATTCCGACTTTCCCCTCCATAAGCGACAACGATAGGCCTCAAACGCATCGAAAGCCTATACGTTTCCTTAAAGCCTCCTGCTCCTCTTACGTCTCTCTGCTTTACCATTTCCACTTCCATGTTTCCTCTTCTTCTTTTGAAGAAATCAATCGGTCTCTCTTTGCTCTCCCATCTGAAATAGCTATGATACAAATCTTTGGTGCAGAGTTCTTCTTGATAAAAGCTATCTGACCGTTGCCTTCCTTTTTCTGAATAAAAAAGAAGAACCTTTTGGTTCTGGCTTCTTCTCTCACCCGTAAATAACTCTTATGGAAAGATGCCTCTGCAACTCCTTGACTGAGCTCTAGTTTTGGTCCTCCTCATTTCTGCATCTGAGCTCCTGCATCCAAGCTATGGTCCGTGAAGGCAAGGTCATTGCTGATGCTGGTACTGTTATGAGTTTTGTGGGGTGAAATTGTTGGGTCTTTCGTGATTGCTTGGTAGGTTAGTGATTTGTTTGGCTCTTATTGAATTTCTAATTTTTGCGGTTTGGAATGGCAGAATCTATGTGAAAAAAGGGTTAGAGGGCAATTGATTGGCTTTTTTAGGGCAAATTTTACTGGATTGTTTTGTGTGGCAGAATTATTGCCTAATCGGTGAATCTATTAATGTAATATTCTATTTTTCGAGAAAGGGCAGACATGTCTTTTTGCGAAAATGAAATATTATTATTCCGACTTCTTTTATGTTTTTACGGGGAAAATACATATACATATATATATATATGTCGAGTTGTATATATATATATATTAAGGAAATCTGATTTTGTAAGTAAAAGGGTGATTAGGGAAAAATAAGGATTAGGTAATTATTGGGATTTTTCCTATTTAGGGAAAAATAAACCAAATCAGTTTCCCTAACCTTTTGAATCAGATTTTCTACCTCCTAATCTCCTATTTCCTGCGTGTAAGACCTTGAAAGAAAGGCCGAGAGAATTCTTCCATTTTCTAAGTCGAATCTCAACCATTTCCAGATTCAAGTAAAGCGTTGGAATCATCGTGAAAGGAGCGTCGTTTTCAACACAAGAAAGTTGGAGCTTTTCTCAAGGTAATATTTACGACCTAGCTGCTATTTTGGATGAGTTTGATGGATCAAAACTCATATCTTTCATACTTTGTGTTAATCGAAGTGTGTGATCGAATCTAACCCTTTTTTGGAATTGATCATATAGGTTTTCTGTGTGAGGAAGGATCGTTGGTGCAGGTTTTCTGAGTTTTTGGATTTGTAATAGCTTGCTAAAGGTAAGAGGGTCTTCCTACACGTTAATTATGGTTCATAGGGTTTAAGTTTTGATTTTGTTGATGTTTTGATGGTTAGAATTCATGCTACGAGTTGTTTAAGAATCATAGGATGTTAGGGCCCGGTAAAAGTCAAGTTTTTCTGCTATTTTCTGAGTATATTGATGTAGAATAAGTTTGAGAACATTCAGGGACCGATTAGAGTTCGAACAAGGAGTCTTTGAGATGTTGCTGCGCTTGGTGCGGGCGCACCAAGCCCAGTGCGGACGCACTGAGAGGACCAGAAGCTGAATTTTACATTCACAGACCCCGGTGCGGGCGCACAAGACCCCGGTGCGGGCGCACCGACCCCGGTGCGGGCGCACCAGACCCCGGTGCGGGCGCACCTGACCCCGGTGCGGGCGCACCTGACCCCGGTGCGGGCGTACCTGGTCGAGTAATTTACAAATGTTACATACAGATGCTCATTGCGAGCGAACTAGACCCTGTTTTGAGGGAAAATGTGGATTTAAGCTTTGTAATGAGTTTTAAATGTTAATCATTGATCTAAAAACATTAATTAAACGTAAAAAAGCCTCAATTGAGTTTCTGATACATTTTGTTCCGGCACCGGACGTACTCTTAAATTGAGTTGAAGTTCGGGACCGTCGGAAAGGCATGAAAGGGCTTGTGCTTTGATGAACTAGAGTTCATCAATGTCTGTGTAGATGATAGGATGTGATGTCTAGCTGTCTAAGTGAGGGAGTAGAGTTGAGAAGGTGAGTTTTGCTTTGAAAACACTTAGGTGGCTAGTTAATTCACAATAATAATTACATAAGTGTTGTAAAAGATAAAACGTCACCTATTCTCGGTTAGGCACTATTTCATATCGGCGATGTGATACGTTCATAAAAGGTGAACAACGCTACTGGCTCAAAAGTCTGAAGGGTAGTGGAGGAAATTCATCGAGCGTATACGCTTACCGGGGAGACCCCGGACCTAATCGGTGCTAATCACCGTTAGTTATGCGTAGTGTCCTTGAGTATATCTTCAGGCTGATGAACGCTATGCATAGTGTCCTTGGGTAATGGTGTAACAAGGATAAGCTAAGCTAGAAACGTATAGTCATAAAGTGTCGATGGGCATCGAATGAACCTTAAATCGAGTCGGTCTCATAAGGATAATTATTAACTAAAAACTGTTAAAGAGTCTAATTAAATTATAGCTTCTACTTCTTACTATGTACAATGTACTTACCTAAAATGCATGTTTATTTATGTGTTTGGGGGAGAGAAGTCGAATAGGTAAATCTGGAGTTCGAGGAGGACTTTGATGACGATGTTTAAGGACACCGAAGTTGAAGAGTTCATTTATTTATGTTTTCATTTCTTTTATTAGACTTGGTGTTTTGTTGGGAACCTCGTATTTTCTTTTATTACTTTTGGAGGATTCGTACGTTTTGTTTTCGTTTGATTTCTTTTCTCAATGTAAAAAAATGTTACATTTCTATCTTTAGTTATTGAGTTTTCTATTCTGGGTTGGTTGAAAAAAAATTATCTGAGTCTTTTTGCTTCCGTTTTGCTTAACTTGATACGACATAGTAGAGGCTTACATATAAAGTGAAATTTATTTTATTTTATACGTGCCGAACATTCCTTTTCCAGATAAGGAGCCGGTGTCTGGGAACGGGGTGTTACAGTTGGTATCGAGAGAAGCGTCATTTAGGCTTCATTCCTTAAGATAAGATCCTTTTAGACCACATAGTATCATTCTGATCCTTCCTGATCTTTCAGAATGTTAGGTAACCTCAGAGATACTCGTGTTCATAAGTTTGGAATCGGAAGTTCTAGGGGCCAGCAAGAAGCTATTAGTTGTGGTTCATCTAGAAGATGTGGATGATCATGTTGGAGTTTACCGTTGAAATAGACGAAGAAAAGGACCCCATAGTTTTGAATTCTACGAGTTAAGGTGTAATTCTTGGTATTGATCGGTTATCCAAGAATTTTGTTTACATGGATTGTAAACATAAGAAAGTACCTTTCGGTGAGGAATGCACCGTAGAAGTTGAATAGTGCGGTTTCAGTTGTTCAAGAATGGTCTGTCCCGTGAGCTCCAAGAGGGAAGGTTGGGAAGTACTCCATGGATCATGGCTGAAATGTTGAACAAGGTCCTGGAAGCTGAGACCTTCAAGGACAAGCCTTCAGTCATTAAAGGTGCTTAGAGGAACACGAAATCAAGGAAGCGGAAGGGCGGCCCAAGTCGCCCAGTTCGAGTGTTTACACTAGATGCTAAGTATGCTGAGGCAGATGATAATGTTATTTCACGTACAATAATATTAGACAACTTAGCAATTACGGCATTTTCTGATACGGGAGCATCTAACACCTTTGTGTCGACTAAGATAGCTAAGAAGCTTAACTTACCAATGGAAACTTTAAGAAACACTTTGGAAATATTAACCCCATTAGGGAAAGTAACTAAGGTTGCCAAGTTGATGCCTCAAGTGGATGTGCGAGTAGGAACATACAGATGCAAAAGAGACTTTACGGTTTTGGACTTTTCGGATTTCAATGTAATTCTTGGAATAGATTGTCTATCCGAGAATTATGTTCACCTGGATTGTAGAGAAAAGACAGTGACGTTTAAAGTACCAGGGAAATCAGCTAAGACTTACCAAGGTAATGTTTACAAGCCTAGTAAGAAGCGTCACCTTATAATTTTAGCAGTTAAGGCGATAAGAGCTTGTCAGAAGGGTTGTGATGGCTACTTGTTGTACGCAGTGGGTGTGGAGCAAGTGAAGCCTAAGCTTGAGGAAACCCCTATAGTGAAAGAGTACCCAGAAGTGTTTCCAGATGAGTTACCGGAAAACATGGCGGATAGAGAAATAGAGTTCGAGATCAATTTGGTACCCGGAGCGGCACCAGTGGCTAAGGCACCCTATAGAATGGCCCCGGCTGAATTGAAAGAGTTGAAGTCTCAACTTAAAGATATGCTTGAAAGAAATATAATTCAGCCTAGTACTTCACATTCGGGAGCCCCAGTTCTATTTGTTAAGAAGAAGGATGGTAGCATGAGGATGTGTATAGAGTACAGAGCATTGAATAACCTCACCATCAATAATAAGTATCCCTTACCAATGATTGATGATTTGTTTAATCAGTTACAAGGGAAGAGAGTGTTTTTTAAGAATGATCTTAGGTCAGGTTATCACCAGTTGAAAATCAAGGTAGCAGATATACCAAAGACGGCTTTCAGTACGAGGTATGGACATTATGAGTTCTTGGTCATGCCGTTTGGACTCACTAATGCACCATCTGCATTTATGGATTTAATGCAGCGTGTTTTCATCCCATACTTGGAGAAGTTTGTGATATTGTTCATAGATGACATCCTCGTATACTCTAAGGATGAGAAGGAACATGAAGAACACCTGAGGATAGTGTTGGATACCTTGAAGCAGAACCAGTTGTATGCTAAGTTCTCAAAGTGTGACTTTTGGTTGGATCAAGTGAGTTTCATGGGCCATGTCATTTCTGGAGATGGCAATAAAGTTGATCCAGCAAAGATTGAAGCAGTTGAGAAGTGGTCCAAGCTGACTACAGTTTCAGAGGTTAGAAGTTGTCTCAGTTTGGTTGGCTATTATAGGAAGTTTGTATAAGACTTCTCAAAGATATCTACACCACTTACCCGGCTCACTCAGAAGATTGTGAAGTTTGAGTGGACCAGTCAGTGCAAAGATGCTTTCCAGACGTTGAAAGAAAAGTTGACTACATCCCTAGTTTTGGCAGTTCCAGATATCTTTGATAATTATGACGTGTATACCGATGCTTCGACGTAAGGTTTAGGTTGTGTGTTGATGCAAGGAGGAAAAGTATTCGCTTATGCATCTAGGCAGCTAAAAGTGCATGAGAATAATTACCCAACACATGATTTAGAGTTGGCAGCGGTAGTGTTTGCCCTAAAGATTTTGAGGCACTACTTGTATGAAGTTAAGGCTAGGATCTTCACCGACCATAAGAGTTTGAAGTATTTCATCGCACAAGAAAATATGAATATGAGGCAAATGAGATGGTTAGAGCTCATAAAGGATTACGACTTGGATATTCAGTACCATCCAGGTAAAGCAAATATAGTGGCCGATGCTTTGAGCAAAAAAGCAGTGTTTGCAGTTGATGGGAGTCAAATTGGCTATCATTTAATATGTAATTATACCCCATTTATACCTCGTTTTATATGTTTCCGGAGACATTTGGGTGTATTTTGATGTATTTACACCTTGGTTATCATTTCGAGACCTAGGACGAAAAGTCCGGGATTCTCGGTCTTTTTCAGTGTATTTACTATACTCTTGGTCACCCTAGTGTCCTGTAGGGGTTATGTGTGGTATTAGTTGTGATTTTGTACAATAGTTAGGTGTTTGATATGTGCGGAAGGAGAGATACGAGGATTGGAACGTGTGCCCGAAGTTTAAACGTTCTAACGGATCAAAACGTGGTGGTACTACAACCATACCATCAATTGATCTGCATTTTTATCCACGTTAGATGCATTTTATGGGCTGGACATATTCATGAAAGTTCTATGAAATTGAATCATCTTTCCAAATCATTTTGAATCACTTGATTTGGAGGTGTGCACAAAAAGTTATGACCGATTTACTAAAGGTGTGTCAGCTAGCTAGGCGCATGCCTGGCAGGTAAATATGTCTAGAAGTTTTAGTACGTGTTTTCAGCATCCTAGGCATGTGCTTGCACTTTCCTAGGCACACGCCTAGCGTCCAGATCTTCCAAAACACTATAAAAACCCCCATTTTTGGATCTAATACCACTCTCCCCTTTTTAGATCGATTTTTCTGCGTTTTTCTTCATATTTCATTAGTTTAGCTTAGTTTTTAAGGAGATTAGGTTAGTTTAGTTGTAGATTACTGTAATCCAGATGATCTCAGTGATATCTTGATGAGTTATTTATGGGATTTCGCTCGGAGTTTCGATTTTCTACGGCATAATATATTTGGTATTTCATTTTCATTTCGTGTTCTTGTTTTTAATCTTGTTTATGTTAACATTATTGTTGATTACTTGTTGTTTTTCTTGTTATAATGTATAGCTAGTTTTCTGATAGTCGTGTTATATGATAGTCTATAAAATCAAACCTTAGCCTGATCGTGTGGTGTTCTTGATGTTTGACTGTTGATTCTCGATGTTACCGTAGTTCTAGAACTTGTTCTTATCATGTTTGTTGAACTAGCTACTCGATAATCGTATCACACGTATCGTCTTTACATATGTATTTTGTGAGAGGATACGGGAACCGGGGTTCTAGGATCACCCTGTAAAACCGAATGAGTTTTTCAGATTCGGTTTCGTGTGTGAGGTTTTGTATCGACTTTTCGAGCGTTTCATGAATCGTAGACCGTGTGAGGTCAGTAAATCCGGTCAGTGGACTGTTGAACCTGACATAGGAGGGTAGATTATTGAAATAATGTCTATTATCAGAGCGAGTAAATTACGCCCTACTTGACATCGAGAACGTTTAGGTGAATCAAGAATACCTCGGGACTTAGCTAGGGTTTGTGAGTATTAGATTGGATCGTAGCTTGGCTATCTCTTTTATATAGTTTTAGATATTTTTTTTGTTTTGTATATTTAGTTTGTAGAACCGGTGATCTGACAAATCACCCCGTTCAATATTTGTGTTGACATGAACTAGGGACGAGACCGACTTTGGTACTCGACCAGATTCCCAGTGGGATACGACCTTGGCTCACCAATTCTAGGCTACAATTGACCCGTTACACTACCGGTGAGATTGGACACTTAAAAAAGGCCGATCAAGTTTTCTGGCGCCGTTGCCGGGGAATCGGGTTGATATCTTGTATGTTCTTAGGATTAGGTAGTTTTTCTTATTTGTTTTTTATGTATAGTTTTTTTTCTTTGTTGTTGTTGTGAACACACCACATACTCCGGTAGTGGTAGTGACAAGATACCGTGACTGTGTTCGGGTTTTTTTTTTCCTATTTGCAGATAATGAATCCAGACTACAATTACGGCTCCTATCCTTACCCATTCGGATATTACAATTACGGTGTTATGGGTTACCCAACATAACCATTTTACGAGTTCAACCCATACACCGCATCATATGGAAATGAGTGAGATAATGCCCCAAGTTACTATGATCAACAACTCGATACTCTTCTACCTCCGCCTCAAGAATCAGAGACTTACACGGAGGAAATGATCCAAGAGGAGTTTCAAGAGATTCAAAATGGCAAGACTTCAATGCAAACAGACATGCGGAACTTGGAGCTAGCCGTACAGAACTTGGCTCTTCAAGTAGATCAATTTGTCAAGAGAAGTTGGCGTAGAGGAGAGAACGTGAGACTTTGCTTGAAGTCACCCCTTAGGAATGCTACGAAGAGGGTATGAATCCTGATATTATTGAATCATCTATTCATTTCTCTCTCTAGCACTACTATTATACCTACGGGGGTGCACCCTATTGAGTTTGTTGTTGATGTTGAGCCTAAATGTGCATACTTGGTGTTAGAGTCATTGTTAGTTGGGATATGTTTTAGTTCGGGGAAAGTGAGTTCGTTGTTCAGTGCAATGGACTCATCGAACCAATCTTGGTGGTGGGGATTGAGCCCCATGTTTTATGTATTTCACTTTCATGGGGTGCTCAATTCTTACGATTTTTGTAGGGAGAAGCAACGGTTTGCTCTCCTTTGGTATAGCTATCCTTGACATAGTTGGGGGTAGAAAGTCGAGATGAGGACTATAAACTCAGAATGTGTTTTTATTGCTTTTCCTTTCCCCTCATGCTTCACTGTATTTCTTTGGTGTGTTTTATTATACCTTGGGTAAGTTTTGTTGTAATATAACCGAGGATAAGTGTTTTGGGGGGGTTAGTGTGGTGTTTTTTGGCTTTCACGAGTTGGGGTAATCCGGGTAGTTTCATTGTGTTATACTCCATACTTGTACACTTTTGGTGTTGGTTGTGTGTATTTGATAAGTACAGGTACCCTAGGAGTTCATTTTACGGATGCCACATGATCGTACTCGCGCATTTTTTGTTGTAAGCTAAGTTTTCTACCCTTATCATTCGTGTTTGGTTTTAAAGTAGGGGTGGTTGGTTTAGCTTCAATGTTTCGTTTTCATGTCAAATGAGTTATACTTAGCGATCGTTATCCCTTTAGTATAAATGAGTCAGTTTTCAAGAATTTTGATGGATTTGACATTGTTTGTGATACATTGAGCCTTTAGTATTGTTTTGTTAAACATACTGTGATTATTCGAATGCATTTCATTTGAGTTGGGACATTGTATTGAGAAGGGAATAGTTCTATCACGTTAGCTTCGACTTCACGAATCACCTTGACTAGTGAACGATTATGGTAGTTCTTAATGACCCGGTTACCTAGAACTTATATTAGTAGCTTCGAGGAAAAATAGAAAGGTCGTCGTTGTTTGGTACGGGATGACGGTTTTTGCATTTATTTTGACCCGATCAGAGCCAAAAGCCATCCTTAAACAATCAATCCATTGTTACCCCTCTAAACCTTTTGCAGTGGGGTTAGACTGCCACCCGAACTAGCCTTTTGTGTTACGAACCCATGGAAATCAATGTCCTTAACTTTATTTTGGTCTACATATCTTTGACTACGTTGCAATTGAGCTTGTTCATTCCACACATTTTTATGATGTTGCGAGGTATTGTTGAGACGTAAGTAATGGTATGGAGTCGTGATTTACGAGTTATTTGTAATTAGGAGTGTAACAATGTATCGGTTTCCAGTTTTGTTTGGAATGTTGATGTATATAAGAAAAAAAGAGAAAATATTATAAAAGAAAGAGAAGCAGTATTTGTATTTGTTTATAGTGTTTTAAGTCCAAAAATGGACTGAAGTGTTGTATTGAAAATAAATGTGAAGTTGGAGTTAGGGTTCGTTTTGAAATCCAAGAATGTAAACAGTCGGGAAGGATTGAAGACGAAGTTGATAGCCGAGTTTTGTAGTCATATTTCGGTTAAAGCTCTTTTGCACCTTCTTTTCTCTGTTTTATCGTAAATACCTTTTGAAGCCCGAACCCTGGCTTAACGATATTACCCTTCAAGTCCTGCTCGAACGTACTAGACTTTGATTGACCTTGATTAGTGGAGATGTTTACGACGTATAAGCCTATGGTGTAACCTTGGAACATTATACGTCTATAATCTAAACCGGTCATAGTTGACCAATGTTGAAGAAGCTATACACACACACATTCTTTCTCAATACAAGGTTGAACTTAAACCTTATGTATTTGTTTCAATTACTTGTGTTTTACGATTTCAATTCTTATAGACTAAATGTATGATTTCAATGTTGACTCCATCTTTATTTTTGAATCGCTCATTTTTGCTCGAGGGCGAGCAAACGCTTAGTAGGGGGTAGTTGATGGGAGTCAAATTGGCTATCATTTACTATGTAATTATACCCCATTATACCTCGTTTTATATGTTTTGGGAGACATTTGGGTGTATTTTGATGTATTTACACCTTGGTTATCCTTTCGAGACCTAGGACGAAAAGTCCGGGATTCTCGGTCTTTTTCGGTGTATTTACTCGGCCACCCTAGTGTTCTGTAGGGGTTACGTGTGATATTTGTTGTGATTTTGTACAGGACTTAGGTGTTTGAGATGTCCGGAAGGCGAGATACGAGGATTGGAACATGTGCCCGAAGTTTAAACGTTCAAACGGATCAAAACGCGGTGGTACTACAACCATACCTTCCATCGATATGCTTTTTGATCCACCTTAGAGGCGTTTTCTGGGCTGGACATCTTCATGAAATTTTTAGACAATCGAATCTGATTTCCAACTCATTTTGAATCACTTGATTTGGAGGTATACACAAAAAGTTATGACCAATATACTGAAGGTGTGTCAGCTAGGCGGGCGCCTGAGAAATGCTAGGCGCACGCCTGGTAGTTAAATTGGTCCATAAGTTTCAGTACGTGTTTTCCGCAACCTAGGCGTGCGCATGCACTTTCCTGGGCGCACGCCTAGCATCCAGATCTGCCAAAACACTATAAAAAACCCCATTTTTGGATCTAATACCACTCTCCCCTTTTTAGATCGATTTTTTCTGCGTTTTTCTTCATCTTTCATTAGTTTAGCTTAGTTTTTAGGTAGATTAGATTAGTTTAGTTGTACATTGTTGTAATCCGGAGGATCTCGGTGATAGCTTGATGCCTTATTCACGGGATTTCGCTCGGAGATTCGATTTTCCACGGCATAATATATTTGGTATTTCGTGTTCATTTCATGTTCTTGTTTTTAATCTTGTTTATGTTAACATTATTGTTGATTATCTGTTGTTTTTGTTGTTATAATGAGTAGCTAGTTTTCCGATAGTCGAGTTTTGTGATAGTCTATGAAATCGAACCTTAGCCTGATCATGTGGTGTTCTTGATGTTTGACTATTGATTCTCGATGTTACCGTAGTTTTAGAACTTATTCTTATCATGTTTGTTGAATTAGCGACTCTATAATCATATTTCATGTATCGTCTTTACATTTGTATTTTGTGAGAGGATACGGGAACCGGGGTTCTAGGATCACCCTGTAAAACCGACTGAGTTGTTCAGATTCAGTTTCGTGTGTGAGGTTTTGTATCGACTTGTCGAGCGTTTCATGAATCATAGACCGTGTGAGGTCAGTTAAATCCGGTGAACGGACTGTTGAACCTGACATAGGAGGGTAGATTATTGAAATAATGTCTATTCTCAGCGCTTGGAAACAACACCCTACTTGACATCGAGAGCGTTTCGTTGAATCAAGAATACATTGGGACTTAGCTAGGGTTTGTGAGTATTAGATTGGATCATAGCTCGGCTATCTCTTTTATATAATTTCAGATCTTTCTTTTGTTTTGTATATTTAGTTTGTAGAACCGGTGATCTGAGACATCACCACGTTCAATATTTGTGTTGACCTGAACTCGGGATGAGACAGACTATGGTACTCGACCAGATTCCCTGTGAGATAGGACCTTGACTCACCAATTCTAGGCTACAATTGACCCGGTACACTGCCGTTGAGATTAGACACTTAGAAAAGGCCGATCAGCAATTTCAAGCGTCAAAGTTAAGGAAGAGAGGTCAGATGGGCTGAAAATCTAGAGTTTTGATCAAATTAAAGACCGGCAGTTTGTGGCGCCGTTGTTAGCAGGATCCTAGTTGAGGGATGATATTCGGGAAAAACAAGATGAAGATCCAATTTTGGTTGATTTGAAGCGTGTTTCAAGAGAAAAGCCCATTGTAGGTTATGAGTTAGACAAGAATGGAAATGTTTTGTACCAGGATCGTTTGTGTGTGCCTAATGTCGGTGATTTGAGACAGAGAGTTATGGAAGAGGCACATCGGATTGCTTTTGCAGTTCATCCAGGAGCTACAAAAATGTACAGGGACTTAAAAGAACAGTTTTGGTGGCCCTCGATGAAAGTGGAAATAGCTAAGTTTGTGGTAGAAAATGATATATGTCAGAAAGTGAAATCAGAACATAGAAGACCGGGAGGAATGCTTAAGCCATTGGATATCCCTGAATGGAAATGGGATAAGATCACGATGGATTTCATCACCAGTTTACCTAAGACAAAAGGTAGACATGATGCGATTTGGGTGATCATGGATAGATTGACCAAATCCACTCATTTCTTACAGTTTAAGGTTGGCATGCCCTTGAAGAAGTTGACTACACTATACTTGGATAATATAGTGAAGTTACACGGAGTACCTATCTGTATAGTCTCGGATCGAGATAGTCGGTTCATTAGTCGGTTTTGGAAAGGTTTACAGTAGGCTTTTGGTAAGAGGTTGGATATGAGTACGTCCATTCATCCTCAGACAGATGAGCAGTCAGAAAGAACCATCCGAACACTTGAAGACATGTTGAGAGCTTGTGTTTTGTAAGTAGGCGGATCATGGGATGATTACCTACCTGTAGCGGAGTTTGCCTATAACAATAGTTACCATGCAAGTATAAGAATGCCACCTTTTGAAGCTTTGTATGGAAGAAGATGTAGAACACCATTGTTTTGGGATGATGTCAGGGAAAGACAAGTCACCGGGCCGGAGTTGGTAGAATAAGCTAAGGAAAGAGTTCAGTTGGTTAAGAAGAATCTAAAGGCAGCATAAGATAGACCGAAGAGTTATGCATATGTTAGAAGAAGGCCTCTCGAGTTTGAAGTCGGTGAGAGAGTTTAGCTGCGAGCTTCACCTATGAAAGGAGTGAAACGTTTTGGACAAAGGGAAAGGTAAGTCGATGGTATGTTGGACCATTTGAGATTCTGGAAAGAGTTGGACCGTTGGCTTATAAGCTTAAGTTACCGGAATCGATGTCAAGAGTCCATAATGTTTTTCATGTATCAATGTTTAAGAAATGTTTGACGAAGAGTGATGTTGAAACCACAGTTGATCCGAAAGTTATTCACGATAATATTGCTTATGATGAGAAACCGATCAGAATTCTAGACCGGAAAGAAAACATGATTAAGAGACGGTTGATTCCTTTGGTTTTGGTACAATGGAGCAATCATTCACCCGAGGAGGCAACTTGGGAAGTTGAAGACAATAAGATCAGCGAGTTCCCAGATTTTATGGACATACCAAGTATGTTCTTGTTTCGAGGACAAAACTCCTCTTAAGGGGGGAGGAATGTAATATTCCGATTTTCGGGAACGGCAGACGTGTCATTTTGCGAAAACGAAATATCATTATTTCGACTTCTTTTAATGGAGTTAAGTTTTTACGGGGAATATATATATATATATATATATATATGTATATACATGTATATATATATATACATGTATATATATATGTCGAGTTGTATATATATATATATATATATATATATATATATATATATTAAGGGAAAAATGAAGATTAGGTAGTTATTGGGATTTTTCCTATTTAAGGAAAAATAAACCAAATCAGTTTCCCTAACCTTTTGAATCATATTTTCCACCTCCTAATCTCTTATTTCCCACGTGTAAGACCTAGAAAGAAAGGCTGAGAGAATTCTTCCGTTTTCTAAGTCGAATCTCAACCATTTTCAGATTCGATTAGAGCATTGGAATCATCGTGAAAGTAGCTTCGTTTCAACACAAGAAAGTTGGAGCTTTTTTCAAGGTAATATTTTCAACCTAGCTGATGTTCTGTATGAGTTTGATGGATCCAAAATTCATATCTTTCGTAGTTTCTGTCAATCGAAGTGTGTGATCGAATCTAACCCTTTTTTTGAAATTGATCACAGAGGTATTCTGTGTGAGGAAGGATCGTTGCTGCAGGTTTTCTGAGTTTTTGGATTTGGAATAGCTTGCTAAAGGTAAGAGGGTCTTACTACACGTTAATTACGGTTCATAGGGTTTAAGTTTCGATTTTATTGATGTTTTGTTGGTTATAATTCATGATACGAGTTGTTTAAGAATCATAGGATGTTAGGGCCCGGTAAAAGTCAAGTTTGTTTTGCTATTTCTACGTATATTGATGTAGAATCAGTTTAAGAATGATTAGGGTTTGAATACTGAGTCTTTGAGATGTTTCCGTGCTTGGTGCGGACGCATGATGGGAGTCAACTTCACTGCACTTTTGTATGTGATCTAGCACCCGTTTATCACTTTATTGGCATGTTCGGGGTAGATGTAGACCGTTTCAAGAGTAATATCGAGAGTTATATGCACGGGGAGTAAATTGTCACATCGATAGTAAACTTTCGCATTTTTGACGATATTTACCTCTTTTCCGAGAACTTTTGTCTTGCGGAATTACGCGTGGTGTTTGTTCATATATGTTATTGCAAGACTTAGGTGAATTGAGGACCCGGAAGGTGATGTTTTGAGGTGAGAAACATGTTCGTGGCACGAAAGTAGCCTGAAAGTAGAGAAAAATCAAGTTTTTGAGTGAAATCAAGGCAAACGGGCGTTTGGCCTATTCCAAACGAGCGTTTGCAGAAGCAGCATTTGATACTGAAAGTTAGCTGAGAAGACAAACGAGCATCCAAATTACCCCCAAACTAGTGTTTGGATGGGTTCAGCTCGAATATTGAGCTCATATTCAGCAAACGGGCGTTCAAGACAATCCAAACGGGCGTTTTCCCTCAAGACATGATCCATGAACTAGTGTTCAGACGAAGACAAACGCAGGTTCACTGAAGAACAAGACCTAATTAAGAATCAGATTTCCAGGAAAACGGGCGTTCGCCAGGAGGCAAACGGGCGTTCGCCAGGAGGCAAACGGGCGTTCGCCAGGAGGCAAACGGGCGTTCGCCAGGAGGCAAACGGGCGTTCGCCAGGAGGCAAACGGGCGTTCGCCAGGAGGCAAACGGGCGTTCGCCAGGAGGCAAACGGGCGTTTGCCCTTGATAGTAGGAAAATTCAGCCCTGCACTATAAATACGCAGCTCATTCAACACTTTTAGATATCTGGCTGACTTTATACACTTTTAGGGCGATCTTGGTGCGGTTTTAGTGTTGTTTAAACATACTTTGATCCGTTGATTCCCTAATTCAAATCCTTTGATTCTAAACACTTTCTACAGCTTAGATTTCCGTTTCAAGATCAAAGATTCGACTTTTTGGTGGATTATTTCTTCGTACTTATTTTGGATCAGATTTTCGTCAGTTATATAGTACTTAATACTTTTTACTTTATTGTTTTAGTTGTGATTTCAATCATTACTTATATTTCTCTCGTAATCATGAGTAGCTAATTTGTTGTATAGTAGAATTATGTGAAAGCGAGCGAAAAACCTACGGGGGATGAGATAGGGAGTTGTGTAGTGCGTAAATTGAATGTTTTAATGGTTAATCCACGTCCTAAAACATATTATAACAGCTTTGAATTAGATTGATCACCTAGTTCACTGTCGCACACATCGAACTTATAGATGTAGCAGTGAGATGTGGGGAAAAGGGGTTTTGGGATCATTGCGTAGATTCAGCTTTGTTGTTAGGACCATTTCTAATACAGATGTTTGTCATCATTGTTCGAGCAACTCTAGACCTTAATCATGTTAGGATAATCGGTTTTCTAAAGGGAGAGTCGGTTAGTTTCGCATAGGGTGGTTAGATTGAGTTGTTCAGTCTAATCACTAGAATTAGGAGTTGGCACCCGTGGATGTCGTTAAACTATTTTGGATAGGTAGGACGGTTAAGACACGCTCCCTGTTAAGTCATTCCTAAGGGGTAAAAGTAGCTCGTAGATCATAGTTCGGCTATACCCGTTATCCCTAGGTAAACAATGTTCGTATAATTGTTTATTTTTGCACTAGTATAAGACCTTTCCACCTTTGATTGACCTAAACCAAGTTACACGTCAGCTTTGGTACTTAGACTTACTCCTTGTGGATATGACCTTGTGACCAGTATACTCCCGTTGACCCGATACTCTGTCGGTGAAAGTTAGCGGTTAAGTATATTGCTATCAAGAATTTGGGCGCCGTTGCCGGGGAGTAACGTCTAATATCTTTTAAGTTGACCGAAAGGTTGGGCTTAGTCATTTTTATTTTGTTTTCTTGTTGTTTCCTATTTTACAGTGCATGACCCGATCTTCAAAACAACCTCTTATCGAGCCAATTGAAGAGATTGAAGTTTTTGCATGCCACAGAAACAGTCAACGCCAAAAAGAAATCCTGATTGCTAGTCTGAATCCTCTGTTTGAAGAAGAAGGGGTAGTAGAGAGCTCTATCTTAGATTCCTCTGAAGAATTGGATGATATAATGAACGGTAGAGATACTAGTGATCCTTTCGATGAACATAATGCACCAGGGCAAACCTCGAACACTACTGGTGGTAATGCAACACTGCTGTTGCAAACTCCACTGAGAGATCCTCGTGTAGAGCAGTTAAGGGGAGACGATAGAATGTTACAGCAGTTGATCACCCCAAAATTTAATTAGAGAACATTGATTGGATAGAACAGGGAAAGATAGAATGCCCAGAACTTCAAACCATAATTTGACCAAGCTACCGTAAACCGAGTACTGCAAATGCTTAGGGATCAGGGGAACCAACAGGTGTTCCAAAACAAAAAATAATCAGCAACCACAACAGAATTATCAGCCACAGAGGGCTCAGCAGGTATAGGGACCGAGAGTCTGTCGAGATTATGTGACTACCCCACAGGAAGTTACAGGGCACAATCCAATTAGAGTGCCCCGTATCAATGACAAAAACATGGACATAAAGCAAAACATCTTGAATATGTTGGGGGAACACGCCTTGTTCCACGGGAAGTCAACTAAGAACCCAAATAGCTTTTTGGATCACTTCCTTCAGATTTGGGGGACATACTAAATACAATGGCGTAAGTGACGTGGCGATAAAGCTGATAGTTTTCTTATTTGCACTTAGAGGAGCTGCTAAAGATTGGTACGATTCATTGCCTAATGATTTGTTACATACATGGGCGGATGTGGTGAGATTTTTTATGAGGAAGTACTTTCCTCCGGCTAAGATTCTGGATCTGAAAGAAGAAATCTCTTCGTTTGAAGGTTTTGAGGGAGAGACATAGATTTAGGGGTCTACTATTCAGGGCCTTAGAGCCAGTGGACCAGAACATGCTGAATGGCGCAAGTGGCAGAGATATTATGAATCTTCCACCAGATCAAGCCATGAGACATATTGAGAATATGGCTGATGGAAAAGGGCAATGAGGGTCGTCTAGGAAGAAGGAGAAGGCTCTAATGGAAAGTGTAAAGTCTTTGAAAGAAGAGTTGGATAGAGAGACAGCCAAGCATGACAAGATGCAAGAAATTGTACTAAAGATGGACCAAATGGAGTTGGATAGAAAGAAGGAACATCAATGCCAACTCTGTGGGGGTGGAAACTCAGCATTGAAGTGTACAGAATCGAAAAAGTTCACTTACCCACAACAGTTGACATCTACCCCAGCACAACAACAGTTTGGAAACCGGAATGATCAGCAGAAGATGAATGTGTATGCAATGGGGCAGATGAATACAAATCAGCAGGATTATGGCCAGCAACAGTGGAATCAGAATTTTGACAATCAGCAAGGGCCACCAATGGAGTGTGGTATGGGTGATGATTCACAGCAATGTGATGTAAACTATGTTGGACAAGGTAGTGGGGGACAGTGGAATCAGAATCAGGAAGGTCAAGGTTGGAATCAGGGGTAGAATCAAATCTGAAATCGTAACAATACTCAAAGCCCAGGTTTTAGACAAAACCAAAGCTCTTACAACCGACCTTGGAACTAAAATCCCCAGAATCAGAATTCCTACCAGAATCAAAACCAAGGCAACTATCAGAATAACCAGAATCTGCAATCTCAATCATAAGGCCAACAACAACAGCAAGGTTAGAATTGGGGCTAGAATCAAGGATGGAATCAGAATCAGGGCCAGCAAAACAACAATAATCAGCAAACCAACCAGCCACCCAGAAATAATAATTCCGGCACCTATCAGCATCCGAATGCTCATCTCCACCAGAACAATCAAAACAATTAGCAATCGAGCAATTCGGGTGCTCAGAAGACGCCCACTAAGATGTTCTTGGAAAGATTGGACAAGAGTGTTTCTGAGTTGAACAAGAACGCTATGGAACAAAAAGTTGACACCCATCCTGCTAACATGGAGACCCAAGTAGGGTGAATAATTGACACTCTAAAGACAAATCTGAGTGGTGGGCCCTCAAGTAGTACTGAGAGAAACCCGTAGGGTGTGAATGTTGTGTTCACACGAAGTGGTAAAGTGGTTGGGCCAAGTGATAAGAAGAAAGATTTGTGGGCAGAGAAAGAGGAATCTGAGAAAGCCGAGAAAGAGAAGGTGGTTGACCGTGAAGGGGCCATGTATGGTGAAGTCTAGATTGAAGATTTGAAAATTGGCAGTGTTGAGAAGGAAATGGCTGCAATCAGGAAAGAGTTGGAAGCCACAAAGAAAGCATTGGAGGAGGCAAAGAAAAAAGCGTCAGAAGAGGCAAAACCGATGAAAGACTATGTAGTCTTGGACATCAAAGCAGAAGAGCCCTCGCCGCCTAAAGCAAAAGGTAAACAAAATAGAATTCCTCCTCCTCCCCCTGATTTTGATGTTAATACTTTACCCTACCCTCCTAAGGGACCCAGAAAGGACATACTGACCGAAGGTCAGGCGAAATTTCTGAATCTCCTAAGGAAGGTAGAGGTAAACATTCCCCTATTAGAGGCTATTTCGAGCATTCCCCTATATTTTAAATTTTTGAATTGAATGTTGTCGAATAAGGAGAAGATGCAATAGATGGTACATCTATGTGAGGAGTGTTCTGCAATTTTTGAAAATAGGATACCCCCTAAGTTGCAGGATAGATGTAGTTTTACCATCCCAATTACCATTGGAGAGACAGTGTTTAAGAATGTGTTGTGTGATCTAGGAGCTTCTGTGAACCTGATTCCTAGAGAAATTTATGAGAAGTTAGGATTGGGTAAGTTAGAACCGACAGGAATGACCCTACAGATGGTGGATAGGTCTGTTAGGACACCTATGGGGGTAGCTGAAGATGTGTTAGTGCAGGTTGACAAGTTTGTATTTCCCGTTGATTTCTTCGTAGTTTTAGATATGGACATGGATGCAAAAATGCCTCTTTTTTTAGGTCGGCCTTTCTTGAATATAGGAGAGACCTTGATAGACGTTAAGAGGGGGAAAATTATACTACGAGTCGGGAAAGAGAGTGTGTCCATTAATGTGTATAATGCAATGAAACATCCTGAGGATAAAAAGAACGATTGTTTTTCTATTGATGCTATATATCATTGTATTTTGGAGCACACTAACCTGCAGGGATACCAAGAGCCGATGGAGGAATTCTTGATGAAGTCAAGCACCGTGGAAGATGATGATCCGAGAATGATAATTCAGGTATATCATTTGGAGTCAAGTGCCTATGTCGATGCGGGATGGAACAAGAAGTTAGAGCTCGGTTTGACTGGCAAGCTACCAAAGCCGTCAATCGAGGAATCACCAACTGATCTTGAGTTTAAGCCACTTCCTCAGCATTTAATGTACGTATTCTTAGAACCTGAAAAATTACTTCCTCTTATTATTTCGTCTGCGGTAACCGTTTTGCAGGATGCTAAGTTGATTCACGTTCTAAAGAAACACAAAAAGGTCTTCGGATGGCTGCAAGCACAAAATAATATTTGAAGAGGGTGCCAAGCCGGTCCGGCAGTTTCAGAGACGGTTGAACCCGCATTTGCAAGAAGTGGTGAGGAAAGACGTGGTGAAGATGCTGGAACTAGGGATAATCTACGCGATATCCGATAGTGAGTGGGTGAGCCCCACACAAGTTGTACCCAATAAATGAGGCATCACTGTTGAGCTGAATGATAAAGGTGAGCCCATTCCTACACGCTTAGTCACTGGGCATAGTGTATGTATTGATTTTCGCATGCTTAATGTTAATACTAGGAAAGATCATTTCCCCTCCCTTTTATTGATCAAATGTTAGAGCGTCTAAGTGGTCATGCATTTTACTGCTTTTTAGATGGTTTTAGTTGAGACTACATGACCAGGATAAGACTACTTTCACGTGTCCTTATGGCACCTTCACATACAAAAGTTTGCCGTTTTGCTGGTCTCCATTTTGCTGTGTAACGCACCTGCGAAATTCCAGTGATGCATGGTCTCCATTTTGCTGATATGATAGAATGGATGTTTTTATGGATGACTTTAGTATTTTTGGTGAGCCTTTTGCTGAGTGTTTGTCTAACAATGAAGAGACTATCCTAGTTCTAAATTGGGAGAAGTGTCATTTCATGGTCACTGTGGGAATTGTTTTAGGCCATAAAGTGTCGAGGAAGGGAATAGAGGTTGACAGAGCTAAGATAGAGGCAATAGCTAAGCTTCCTATGCCCATAAATCTGAAGACCCTGAGATCATTCTTGGGTCATGGAGGTTTTTATCGTATGTTCATTCCGGGGTTTTCCTGAATTGCTAGGCCTCTTACCCTTCAGTTGATAAGGGAGCTCCCGGTGTTTTTGATGCGGAATGCTTAGATGCCTTTAGAACGCTCAATAAACTTCTTACTTTGGCTCTTATCCTAGTGGCACCTGATTGGTCCAAGGAGTTTGATGTCATGTGCGATGCGAGTGACTATGCTGTAGGAGCTGTCCTAGGTCAGAAGGTCGATAAGCTGTTTCGACCTATCTACTATGTGAGTCATACCCTGAATCCGGCTCAAGAAAAGTATGCCACCACTGAGAAGGAACTTCTAGCCATCGTTTTTGCTTTTGATAAGTTCCGGTCGTACTTAGTTGGGCTGAAAGTCATAGTCCATACAGACCATGCTGCGCTGCCATATTTGTTTGCTAATAAGGACGCAAAACCATGCTTGTTAAGGTGGATCTTACTCTTTCAGGAATTCACCGTAGAGATTAAGAATAGGAAGGGGTGTGAGAATGTGGTAGCTGACCACCTGAGTTGGATGGAACCGGGTGAGGAGAGATGCCTTACTAAGTTTGATATAGATGACCGCTTTCGGGAAGAGTAGTTGTTCATAGTGGATATGATGTTCCTGGTGAAACGAGGGAATTTTATACAGAGAGGGAAGAAAGGGAACCCGTGGTATGCACTATTTGTCAATTATCATGAGTGTGGGTTCATAGATCCCGAGTTTGATGACAACCAGAAAAATAAGTTTTATAGTGAGGTGAACCGTTACGTGTGGGAGGATCCTTTACTTTTTAGGGTATGTGCGGATGGGATTCTGAGGAGATGTGTTGATGACAGTGAGATAGTGAATATTCTCTCGTTCTGCCATGATAAAGAGCCGGTGGCCACTTCTCGGGCTAGAGAACAGCGTTAAAGGTGTTACAAAGTGGGTTCTATTGCCCACTATCTTCAAAGATGCGCATGCGTATGTAAAGACTTGTGATGCCTGTCAACGCTCAGGACGGATCTCAAAGAGAAATGATACGTCTCAGAAACCGATAATAGTATGTGATGTTTTTGATATATGGGGAATAGACTTCATAGGCCCATATCCGTCTTCTTTCACGAATAAGTACATTCTTGTTGCCTTTGATTACGTTTCGAAGTGGGTCGAGGCAATCGCTTCGCCTACTGATGACAAACATATGTTCATAAGGTTTCTTAAGAAACATATTCTATCCCGGTTTAGAGTACCTCGAGCGATAATCAATGACAATGGAAGTCATATTGTGAATAGAGAGTTTGATAAGCTGCTAGTGAAGTATGGGGTGACTCACAAGTTAGGCACCGCCTATCACCCCCAGACTAATGGACAAGTTGAGGTAACCAATCGAGGGATTAAGAGAATCCTGGAGAAGACCGTCAATTCAAACCTGAAGGATTGGTCTAAGATGTTAGATGATGCGCTTTGGGCACACCGAACTGCGTTTAAGACACCCATATGCATGTCTCCCTACATGTTTGGCTTTGGCAAGGCTTACTATCTTCCCGTAGAGGTAGAGCATAAGGCCTATTGGGCAATTAAGAATCTGAATATGGATGACGCGTTAATCGGTGAGAGAAGGATGGCCCAATTAAACGAGCTAGATGAGTTTCACCTGCAAGCTTATGATTCTTCGGCAAAGTATAAGGAGAAGACCAAAATGCTTCACGACAAGTTGATTAAACCTCCTGTTTTCAACATAGGTGATGAGGTTGTTCTATATAATAATCAACTTGACTTATTTCAAGGCATTCTTAAATCGAGGTGGTCGAGTCCCTATAAGGTTCTGAGCGTTTTTTATTCGGAAGCAATCGAGGTGACTCACCCAAAGCATGGAACGTTCATCACGAACGACCTTCGTCTGAAGAAGTATGAAAAGTTACCTTTCGATGAGGCTTTCGAGGTAGTTTATTTAACTGATCCCGAACTTGGATCGTTCTTTTCTGCATCTCGCCATGCACTTAAAATCTTGACATTTCTGATCGTGATAATCCACAATCCTATCTTTCTATCCTTGCTTCCTCGTTCGTGCCGGTAATATAACTTTGAAACAACCGGTACAGTAGCCAACGACATAAAAGAAAGGTGCTTGGTGGGAGGCAACCCACCATCCTCTGAGTTTTCTGAGTATTCTTGATCACAAAAGTGTTAGGACGGTGGTTGAAATCGAGTCGGGGTTAAATTTTTGAGTATTGAGCTCTTTGACCTTCAAACGCGCGTTTGCTACTCATCAAACACCCGTTCAATGTCTTTCTAAGCCCAATGAACATTTAGCACCACGTAAACATTCGTTTATCAAAAAGCGCTACGCTCAGTATCAGTCTGTCTCCCAAGCAACGAGTGTTCATGTTTATGCGAACGCTCGTCCAGTTCATCTGATCCCAGGAAACCGAGCGTTTGACACAAGGAAAACGCTTGTTTGCCCATCCTCTATAACCCCCCCCCCCCCCCCCCGGCTGTTCATTATTCAAACCCACCACCAAATATTCAAAAATACGGCAACCCTTCGCCCTTTTCACCTAGATTCTTTATTTTTTACCCGATCGGAGCGATTTCAAGTCCCACAAACACCTCTTGATCCCCTCTTTTCATTTCACTAACTCAAATCCATCAATAATCCTGATTTGGCCAGATTCGAGTCCCTATCTAGTGCGGTTTTCAATGTCAAAAAAATCTGATTTTTGGCTGATTTGTTCATCGTCCGGACTCTTCGTCAACTTCATAGTCATCTTAGCATCTTTCTTGGTAAGAATAACTAAGCTTTTCGTGCTTTAATTCACGTTTTTTCTGAGGTTCGATTTTCGACTCGAACCGTAAATGAACTGTCACTGATTAGGCTTATTATTGTTTGTTTTGTTTTGTTTGTGCTTTAGTGATGCTTTGTGGATGGTTCTGAATGGCTTGTGACGTCTGCATTACGGTTTTGGGTTGGTTTGTGTTGGTGTTGTTGGGAAATCCTGATTGGATGATAATTGGGTTGGTTTTGCTTGAAAACATATATCTCAGTTCATGCAAGACTAGAGATGATCCATAAGTCAAGTTCCAATTCTGCTTCAGAAATTTTAATACTTAAACAGAAACTTGAAGACTCAACCGCAGTAGATAGGGAAACACATGCACAGGCTCACTGGCATATGAATCATCACATCTATGGGTTAGAGAATCAGCTGAAACAAGTACTTGCTTCTCAGCAACGTATTTCAGCCGATCAACAGGCAAACCATGCTTTGGTAGATCAATTGTATGATGCCAAAAAAGGGGAAGCTGAAGAAGAAAACCTGAAATTACTCAAAAAAAGAAGCAACTCGAAGATGAATTGGAAAGATATAAATCAGATCCAAAGTTCTTAAAGAAAGAGTTAACTGATGAGCAGCTCATTGAGAAATATAGTCAACCCGAAGATCGGAGAGCTACTCTTACAAAGTATTTGTGGTTAAAGTTTGTCAAAGATCATAATCCTATCAAAGCCAAGTACAAGGATAAGACTATTGAAGAATCCTTGAACTACTTCTTATCTGATGAACTCTACAATCAGAAAATGGCGTAATACAAGAAGATAAAGAAGATTGAAGACAAACTGAAGATTAAAGACAAAGCTGAACAAATGAAAGCTGATGTAGCTGAATTTGAAAAATACTACTTGGATGAATCATCTTTACCAAAATTAATTTTATGGAGAAAATGGAAAGAAGGAAGTCAAGTAGACTATAACAAGACCTTTTCTAAGGAAGATTCAAAACTAGAACATGATTTTCGTCTACATGACAAAGAGATGAAGTATATCTCAATTAAACAAAAAACACAGAAAGGAACTTAGTCTTTAGTCAAATTTATATGAACTATTCCAGTTTTTGCGTATTCTAATGAAATCCAGTTTTCCAGTTTTACATTGTTTTACATTGTTTTGATCTTTAAGATTTTCTTTTAGGGAGAGTTTTGGCATCATCAAAAAGGGGGAAATTGTTGGAAATAAAATTTATGTTTTGATGATAATTCATCATATTTACTCAGAATATTTTCTTAACCTCATTGATGAAGTGCTGAAGCTAGCTAATATAGTGAAAAGCTAAAAGATGTCTAGAATTGAATGTATAGGTTTTACTAGAGTCTGATATTTGTATAAGTTACATCAGACAAGCACTGTAATAGTTAGTGTGTCGTGAAACTGAAAACTGGAAATCATTTAGAAAACTGGAAATCGTTAAGATAAACAAACTGACTCAGAATACACCAATATGAAACTGAAGAAGATAAGTTCACTGAGGGACACATACTCGGTTGGCTTATCTAGAAGATTGAAGAACTGAGGGTCACAGACTCAGTTATAGAAGATTGAAGAAGTGAGGGTTCAAACTCATTTATGAAGAATACAAGTCGAGACTATAAAGTTAGACTTCAGGCTAGTTTGTGGTAACCTGAACTGACATTATGGATCTTGTATGAAGACCTAAGAATCATAAGGACAATGAATTCTTAGAAGATAATTGTTTATGGTGCACTCTGTTTAAGTCAATTATAATCAGATGTAAACTGGAGTACTGATATTTGAAGAAGAGTAAAATCTCAGTAATGCTCCAAGTCAGTCAAGAAACTGACAAATGATGAACACAGTATAAACTGATCAGTAAACTCAGTTTCATATGTCAGGCATCCAACAAACTGACAGTACAGTCGAACGTTTTAAAGGAAGCTATTTTATTGGATGAAATAATGACACATCAGAACGGTCAGAAAATATAGACGTTACAAGATAGACGTTGATACAATTCAAATTCATGGAAGATGAACGTTGGACCTCACACTATAAATAGAGGACTTTTCACCAAGGATTACACACGAAGATTTAATAGAATTATCATGATCAACAAGCATTTTTGTCTTAGTTATTCGAATTGCTATCATCTATGCGCTATAACAAGATCATATCAAGAATTTCCTCAAGTGTTCAAGCTACACAGAATTTATCCAGATTCAGACACTTTGAAGAACCACAAACAAAAATCAATTTATTGATTATCAGCCAAACTTTGATTCTACATCAAAGGTTTAGACTGTGAAGCAAACCGGGAAGGTTCTGCCAAGGACCGTTGGTACAAGCAGTCGGGTAGACTGTGTTTGTGGTGGTAGCTGGTGAAGAGGCATACGTAACCCTTTAAGGACCAGTGTTCAAACAATTGAAGAGCAGCAATTCTACCTGTTCTACAACTGTTTAGATAGTGAAGCCAGGGATTAGCCAAGGACTATTGTTTAGGACTTTTTGTAACAGTTAACCTCAAAAAGTTCTAGTGGAGTTTTCCTCCAGACCACAAGTGAAGAGAGGACTGACAAGATTACACCACCTGGAACCTCTATAATTCTTTTTTATTTACTTTACGCATTTATTTACAGCATTCTAAGAATTTGATTGTTATACAATACACAGCTCACAGACTGACATTCATCAAAATTCAGTTTAACACATTCAGCTTTCATATAGAATAACAAGATCAAGAAACAGGCTAGAATTATATCCGCTGCCGGTTTACTCAGTTTTTGGTTAAGTCAGTTTGACTTAAACTCAGCTTGTCAGCTTAACTCCACACAAGTTTTAACTGAACCACAATTTTTTTTAAATCCAGTTTTAGAGACAAGTTTATTCACCCCCGCCCATCCAAAATTGTGTTATCCTTTTCAAGGGACCAACAAAACCCAAACCCACTAAAGGGAGAAAAAGGAAACAAAATGAACACATCAGATCAGGAATGGGACGAAGAACCAGATCCCAAAAAGCGCAAGAGAGCACTCCAGTAACTAGTACCGGCAATTTGAACAAGACTGTGGTAATCCGTGATGATACAATACCTGAGGAAGAGAAACAACAAGAGGACATCACCAATCTGTAAGAAGGTGAGGAAGGCTATGTTCTCACTCCATCTGAAGGAGAAGAGATGGATGAAGAAGAAGTTGAGATAGAGGATGAACAGTCAGAAAGTGACCATCTTGAAGATAATCCAGAAACCATGGAGATACCTGATGATGATCTAACCCTTCAGGAGGTACTTTTCAAAAGTCTCAGCAAAGTTGACAAAAAGCCGAGTGAGCCAGCCGATCAAACTCACTTTGCTGAACTTGTCAACACCCCCACTAATGATCAAGGGAGAATACCAGCAGAAGAAATCAAGTCTCCAGCTCATGGAGAAGACAACCTGCCATCTTCTGCAGATGGAGAGGCAAGCATCTCCCGGCAACTTCTTAATAACCCTAAAGTTGAAGAGAAAGGAAGAGAAGAAGAGGCAGGAAAAGAAAGTGAGAAAGACGAAGAGAAAGAGGAAGAAGATGAGGTGGATCCAGAGCAGGATGGAGGTGAAGAAGATGAAGATATTGCAGTGACACCAGAGGAGGTTGATCCAGAAAGAATCTTCAATCTGGACATCCAACCACTGATTGTAGACATGGAGAAGCAATATCATAGCAGGCAAAATCTGAAAGCTGCTTTAAGGAGTGAATCAACCTCCATAAACCACAAAATTGAAGCCCTCATCTGTCACATCAAAATTCAAGATGAGGTAATAGAAAAATAGGGAAACTTGCTCTACAACTTACAGCAACTCATCCCTTACCATGTCCAAACCAACCTTGAGTTTCATGCTAACGAGGGTTGATAACACTCTTAAACCTCTGATGGACACTCTAAATGCTCACACTCATCAAATTCAACATCTAGATGAAATTATGGAATTTTCTGGCCAGCAACTCAACACTATGATAAACATCAATACGGCTAGCAACAAATTTCTGGAGCAAAGGTATGGTCCTCTCCCTGAGTCTGAAGAAACAAATGCAAATCTTGAAGCAAGTTTTGGTGCTACCAAAAAGGGGGAAGGAAGCTCAAAGCCTGAGAGCTCCAGTGGAAAGAAGGCAAGCCTAACTGATAAGGGCAAGGGCATCAGGTTTGAAGAAAAGAAGAAGTAGCTCTTCCTGTTTAACCAAAATAATTGAATTCCATTTGCCTTTGTTTTCTTCAAAAGATGCAATATCTTATTGCCCTCAAATGGATGAATAAATTTTATGAGTTTTTTACTCTGTCAATTATTTTGAAATTTTTTTTATACTTATGTTCAGGCTAATGAGGGTTTTGGCATACTAGCTTTTATAGCAAGCCTGAAATAAGTTAGAACACTCTGTATAGTCTTTACTTAGAGTCTGACATGTTGTATAAGTTGATTCAGACAAGTATTGTACTAGTTGGTAGGTCGTCAAAGCAAGAACAGACTTTCGGCAGAGTGAAGCCAGCCAAGCACCAACAGAGAAGCAATGAAGACATCAGTGGGTATAAAAAATATGAAAAATATGTTTGTAATTATCTTTGAAGTAACGATGTCATATCGACCACAACGATAAATGAGGCAAGGTGGTGCAAACGGCAGGCGAAACGGACACCCGAATGGCCCTGTACAAGGAATAAAAAAATCACACCATTAAGTAATCGGTGGGAATAAAAAATGTACGAAAAAAGGTTTGTAATTATCTTTGAAGTAACGATGTGATATCGACCACAACGATAAATAAGGCACGGTGATAAAAAAGTATGAAAAAAAAGGTTTGTAATTATCTTTGAAGTACTTATGTGATATCGACCTGAACGATAAACAAGGCACGCTGGCGCAAACGGCAGGCGAAACGGACACTAGAATGGCCATGTACAAGGAATCAAAAATCACACCGCTAAGTACTCGATGGGTATAAAAAAAGTACGAAAAAAACCATTGTAATTATCTTTGAAGTACTGATGTGATATTGACCAGAACGATAAATTAGGCACGGCGGTGCAAACGGCAGGCGAATCGGACACCCGAATGGCCTTGTACAAGGAATCAAAAATCACACTGTTATGTACTCTATGGGTACAATAAAAGTAGGAAAAAAAATGTTTGTGATTTTCTTTGAAGTACTGATGTGATATCGACTAGAACGATAAATAAGGCACGGCTGTGCAAACGGCAAGCAAAATGGAGATCAGAATGGCCTTGTACAAGGAATCAAAAATCACAATGTTATGTACTCTATGGGTATGAAAAAATTACGAAAAAAATGGTTTGTAATTTTCTGTGAAGTAACGATGTGATATCGACAAGAAAATTAAATAAGACACGTCGGCGCAAACGACATGCAAAACGGACACCCGAATGACCTTGTACAAGGAATCCAAAATCACACCGTTAAGTAATCTATGAGTATGAAAAAGTATGAAAAATAAGGTTGTGATTTTCTTCGACATAATGATGTGATATCGACTAGAACATTGAATAAGGCACGGCAGTGCAAACGGCATGCGAAATGGACACCAGAATGGCCTTGTACAAGGAATTAAAAATCACACCGTTAAGTACTCTATGGATACAAAAAAAGTTTGAATATAAAGTTTGTAATTTTCTTTGAAGTACTAATGTGGTATCGACCAGAACGATAAATAAGGCATGGCGGTGCAAACAGCATGCGAAACGGACACCAGAATGGCCTTGTTCAAGGAATCGAAAATCACACCGTTAAGTAATCGGTGGGTATAAAAAAGGTATGAAAAAAGGTTTGTAATTATCCTTGAAGTAACGATGTGATATCGACCACAACGATAAATAAGGCACGGCGGTGCAAACGGCAGGCAAAACGGACACCTGAATAGCCATGTACATGGAATCAAAAATCACACTGTTAAGTAATAATAGGGTACAAAAAAAGTACGAAAAAAACGTTTGTAATTTTCTTTGAAGTACTGATGTGATATCGACCAGAACGATATATAAGACAAATCAACGTAAACGGCCTGCGAAACGGACACCCGAATGGCATTGTACAAGGAATCATAAATCATTCGGTTATGTACTCTGTGGGTACAAAAATGTACGAAAAATATGGTTTGTAATTATCTTTGAAGTACTGGTGTGAAATCGATCAGAACGATAAATAAGGCACGACGGGGCAAACGGCAAGTAAAACGGACACTAGAATGGCTTTGTACAAGGAATCAAAAATCGCACCGTTAAGTACTCTATGGGTACAAAAAAATGAAAAAAAAACGTTTGTAATTTTCTTTGAAGTAATGATGTGATATCGACCAGAACGATAAATAAGTTACGCCAGCGCAAACGGCAAGCAAAACGGAGACCAGAATGGCCTTGTACAAGGAATCAAAAATCACACCGTCACCGTTATGTACTCTATGGGTACAAAAAAACGAAAAGAAACGTTGGTAAATCTCTTTGATGTAACAATGTGATATCGACGGGAAAGTTAAATAAGACACGTCGGCGCAAACGGCATGCAAATCGGAAACCCGAATGGCCTTGTACAAGGAATCAAAAATCATACCGTTAAGTACTCTATGGGTACAAAAAAAGTACGAAAAAAAAGGTTTGTAATTTTCTTTGAAGTACTCATGTGATATCGACCAGAATGATAAATAAGGCACGCCGGTGCAAATGGCAAGCAAAACGGAGACCAGAGTGGCTTTGTACAAGAATCAAAAATCACACCCATAAGTAATCGGTGGGTATAAAAGAAGTACGATAAAAAGGTTTGTAATTATCTTTGAAGTGATATCGACCACAACGATAAAAAAGGCACGGCGGTGCATACGGACACCAGAATGGCCCTGTACAAGAAATCAAAAATCACACTGTTAAGTAATCGGTGGGTATAAAAAAAAGTATGAAAAAAAGGTTTGTAAATATCTTTGATGTAACAATGTGATATCGACCACAACGATAAATAAGGCATGGCGGTGCAAACAGCCAGCGAAACGGCCATCCGAATGGCCTTGTACAAGGAATCAAAAATCATACCGTTAAGTACTCTATGGGTACAAAAAAAGTACCGAAAAAAACGTTTGTAATTTTCTTTGATGTGCTGATGTGATATCGACCTGAACGATAAATAAGGCACGTCGGCGCAAACGGCTGGCGAAATGGACACGAGAATGGGGATGTACAAGGAATCAAATATCACGTTAAGTACTCGGTGGGTATAAAAAAAGTACGAAAAAAACATTGTAATTATCTTTGAAGTACTGATGTGATATTGACCAGAACGATAAATAAGGCACGGCGATGCAAACGGCAGGCGAAACGGACTGCCGAAAGGCCTGGTACAAGGAATCAAAAATCACACCGTTAAGTACTCTATTGGTACAAAAAAAGTCGGAAAAAAAAAAACGTTGGTTTTTCTTTGAAGTACTGATATGATATCGACAAGAACGATAAACATGGCACGGCGGTGCAAACGGCAAGCAAAACGGACACATAATGGCCTTGTACAAGCAATCAATAATCACACCATTATGTACTCTATAGGTATGAAAAAAGTATGAAAAAAATGGTTTGTAATTTTCTGAGAAGTAACGATGTTATATCGACCAGAATGTTAAATAAGACACGTCGGCGCAAACGGCAAGAAAAACGGACACCCGAATGGCCTTGTACAAGGAAATCAAAAATCACACCGTTAAGTAATCTATGGGTATGAAAAAAGTATGAAAAATATGGTTGTGATTTTCTTCAACATAACGATGTGATATCGACCAGAACATTGAATAACGCACGGCGGCGCAAACGGCATGCGAAATGGACACCTGAATGGCCTTGTACAAGGAATCAAAAACCACAATGTTAAGTACTTTATGGGTACAAGAAAAGTACAAAAAAATTTGTAATTTTCTTTGAATTAATGATGTGATATCGACCAGAACGATAAATAAGGCACGCCGGCGCAAACGGCAAGCAAAACGGAGGCCAGAATGGCCTTCTACAAGGAATCAAAAATAACACCGTTAAGTAATCGGTGGGTACAAAAAATTACAAAAAAAACGTTTGTAATTCTCTTTGAAGTAACTTTGTGATATCGACCACATCGATAAATAAGGCATGACGGTGTAAACGGCAGGCCAAACGGACACTAGAATAGCCTTGTACAAGGAATCAAAAATCACACCGTTAAGTACTCTATGGGTACAAAAAAAAGTACGAAAAAAAGGTTTGTTATTTTCTTTGAAGTAAAGAAGTGATATCAACCAGAAAGTTAAATTAGACACGTCGGTGCAAACGACATGCAAAACGAACACCCGAATGGCCTTGTACAAGGAATAAAAAATCACACCGTTAAGTAATTGGTGGTGGGTACACAAAAAGTACGAAAAAAATGTTTGAAATTTTCTTTGAAGTACTGATGTGATATCGACCAGAACGATAAATAAAGCACGGCGGCGTAAACAGCAGGCAAAATGGACACTAGAATGACCTTGTACAAGGAATCAAAAATCACACCGTTAAGTAATCGGTGGGTACAAAAAAAGTACGAAAAAAAATTTAGTAATTTTCTTTGATGTACTGATGTGATATCGACTAGAACGATAAATAAGGCACGCCGGCGCAAACGGCTGGCAAAACGGAGACCCGAGTGGACTTGTACAAGGAATCAAAAACCACACCGTTAAGTACTCTATAGGTAAAAAAAATGACGAAAAAAAAGTTTGTAATTTTCTTTGAAGTACTGATGTGATATCGACCAGAACGATAAATAAGGCACGCCGGCGCAAACGGCAAGAAAAACGGATACCAGAATGGCCTTGTACAAGGAATCAAAAATCACACCGTTAAAAAAAGTACGAAAAAAGGTTTGTAATTATCTTTGAAGTATCGATGTAATATCGACCACAATGATAAATAAGGCAAGGCGGTACAAATGGCCGGCGAAACGGACACCCGAATGGCCCAGTACAAGGAATCAAAAATCACATCGTTAAGTAATAGTTGGTATAAAAAAAATACAAAAAAAATGTTTGTAATTATCTTTGAAGTAACAATGTCATAAAGACCACAACGATAAATAAGGCATGGTGGTGCAAGCGGCAGGAGAAACGGACACCCGAATGGCCGTGTACAAGGAATAAAAAATCACCTCGTTATGTAATCGGTGGGAATAAAAAATGTACGACAAAAAGGTTTGTAATTATCTTTGAATTAACGATGTGATATCGACCACAACGATAAATAAGGCACGGCGATAAAAAAAGTACGAAAAAAATGGTTTGTAATTATCTTTGAAGTACTTATGTGATATCGACCTGAACGATAAACAAGGCACGCCGGCGCAAACGGCAGGCAAAACGGACACTAGAATGGCCATGTACAAGGAATCAAAAATCACACCGCTAAGTACTCGGTGGGTATAAAAAATGTACGAAAAAACCATTGTAATTATCTTTGAAGTACTAATGTGATATTGACAAGAACGATAAATTAGGCACGGCGGAGCAAACAGCCGGCGAATCGGACACCCGAATGGCCTGGAATCAAAAATCACACTGTTAAGCACTCTATGGGTACAAAAAAAAATTGTAATTTTCTTTGAAGTACTGATGTGATATCGACCAGAACGATTAATAAGGCATGGCGGTGCAAACGGCAAGCAAAACGGAGACCAGAATGGCCTTGTACATGGAATAAAAAATCACACTGTTATATACTCTACAGGTAGGAAAAAATTATGAAAAAAATGGTTTGTAATTATCTGTGAAGTAACGATGTGATATCGAGAAGAAAATTAAATAGGACACGTCGGCGCAAACGGCATGCAAAACGGACACCCGAATGACCTTGTAAAAGGAATCAAAAATCACACCGTAAAGTAATCTATGGGTATGAAAAAGTACGAAAAATAAGGTTGTGATTTTCTTCGACATAACGATGTGATATCGGCAAGAACATTGAATAAGGCACGGCAGCACAAACGGCATGCGAAATGGACTCCAGAATGGCCTTGTTCAAGGAATCAAAAATCACACCATTAAGTACTCTATGGGTACAAAAAAAGTATGAAAAAAAGTTTGTAATTTTCTTTGAAGTACTGATGTGGTATCGACCAGAACGATAAATAAGGCACGGCGGCATAAACAGCAGGCAGAACGGACACCAGAATGGTCTTGTACAAGGAATCAAAAATCACACCATTAAGTACTCTGTGGGTACAAAAAAGTATGAAAAAACGGTGTAATTATCTTTGAAGTATGATGTGAAATCGACCAAAATGAAAAATAAGGCATGCCGGTGCAACTGGCAGGAAAAACGGACACTAGAATGGCCTTGTACAACGAATCAAAAATCACACCGTTGAGTACTTTATTGGTACAAAAAAAAGTTCGAAGAAAAGGTTGGTAATTTTCTTTGAAGTAACGATGTGATATCGACCAGAAAGTAAAATAAGACACGTCTATGCAAACGGCATGCAAAACGGACAAACGAATGGCCTTGTACAAGGAATCAAAAATCACAACGTTAAGTACTCTGTGGGTACAAAAAAATGTACGAAAAAAATGGTGTAATTATCTTTGAAGTACTGATGTGATATCGACAAGAATGATAAATAAAGCCATACTAGTTGTTATAGCAAGGCTGAAATAAGTTACAACACTCTGTATAGTCTTTACTTAGAGTCTGACATGTTGTATAAGTTGAGTTAGAAAAGTATTGTACTAGTTGGTAGTACGGCAAAGCAAGAACAGACTTTCGGCAGAGTGAAGCCAGGCAAGCACCAACAGAGAAGCAATGAAGACATCATGGTCTGACTTATAACCAAGGAAGTCTGTGATGACCTTGGATAAGTCAAAGTTATGTTTTAAGTGATGAAGCTCAATGTTTAAATATGGTGTACACTGATCTCACCCAAATCAAGGATCAGGGAAGTACAAGGATTCTCCTTGAACTGAAATAATAAAGGAAACAATGAATCGGTAAAGTAAACTGACTTTCGGCTGAGTGAAGACAAAGCAGTGAAGGAAGATCTAAGCGGCAAAGTCAGATGGGTCACTTGACCATTCAAAGAACGGCTGAGTAAACCTTACTCGATCGGATTATTGAAATATAGAGAAGATACAGAAGATCAAGAATTAAATGCACAATTAATAGAGGATCAATCAAGGACGGATTTTCTGGTAAACGTTTGAAAAAAATCCGATCACTAAAATCAAGGAGAATATAATTAAGAGGGAATCAAGAATAAAATCAAGGATTATTCCCCTCAATAATATAGCCAACGGACGGAAATTCAAATCAAGGATAATCAAGGCTATAAATAGAGGGCATTGACAGAAAACAAAGTGAAAAAGAACGATAAATCTGAGCAAAAACTCTGTCAAAGTAAAAAGCCTTATATCCGCGCTTAAAGGAAAACATCTAGTGATCAACTCAAAACTGAGAGCTACAATTCAAACATCAAGCATTGAGATTGATCAACAAGTTTGTGAATCCAATTCACATCAATCAAGCAACTGAATCAGAGTCATCTAAGAAGGAGTTTTGTTTGTCATAGCTGCTGAAGGATTTGATCCCAATGAGCACTGAAAGAGACTGAGTCACTGAAGTTGTTGCAGTCAAGGAGTGATAGTCTTGTAGATTGTGAAGCTTGTGAATTCAAGGACAATCGTACTATTGTATCTGTGAAAACAATAGTGAATTCCTCCGATCATCACAGGAGAAGAGTGGATTAAGGGATTACACCACCCTGAACCACTATAAGCCTTGTGTCAATTTACTTTCTGCAATATACCTTACTGCATTCATTCAATTGCTTATATTATATCATATATTTGTGATTGCTTAAACTACTTTGAAATAACACAGTAAAAAGGGACTTATCCGCTGCCCAAAAGCTTTTAAATACAAGTAAAGTTCTTGAAACTCCACTATAGTCATTCCCCCCCCCCTGTGACTATAGTTTATCCTTCTCTGGGACCAACAGTCATCATTGTCATCTTTCTTAGAACTACCACATGTTGTAGTTTTCTTCGAATGGATATCTCTGATCAATTCCTATCCATTGTTCAAAAATTCATCAGTGTTGATCAGTTCTGAAAAAATGACTGATGTTGTAGAGACTGAACACCCATTTCTCTGTGATTTCCAATTCTGCCTGCTGACTTCTTTGATTTGAAATGGAGCTGAGATTCCAGTTTTGATAGGCATGTAGCCATTTGCTGTCTACTACAGTCAGTTCTCCAATGTTGATAGATGATTCAGATGGTGTTGCAATTTCTTTTTCTTTTGGAGTTTCTAAAACAGATTCCACAGGGGTCTCAAATCTTCCAATTTCTTCAACATCAGTTTTGCTGGTATCCCCTTCAGCAACAACTGGGACTAAGTTGGTTCCAGGTTCAATTTCAGGAACTGAGATGGTAGTCTCAGTTTTTAAGATTTCTTCATCAACAACAAGTTCTCCTACTTGCTCAGTGACTTGTTCTTTTGCTGACTCAAGTTCCAGTTCAGCAACTTGTTCTTCTTCAGGTGTTGGTTCAACAACCATATCTTTTGTCGGTTCAATAACTTCTTCAGTAACTGAGTCCTCTGCTCTCTTATCTTCCGATATAACATCTGCATCACTGACAAGCTCATCAAGAGTGATGACTTGTTCAGGTCTTGATTCTACTTCAGCAAATTCTTTTTCCTTAGGTTGAGAGGCTTCAATGTCTTTGAGTGACTTGCCATACTCAAATCTCGATACTGACTTTTGTGGTGTGGATTTAGACTTGGAGAGTAGCTTGAGCATGGCCATTGTCTCTAAGTCAATCAGCCTTTCTTCGCTGTCAGTTTCTTCATTGTCAAACTCATCTCTCAGGATCTGTTCCCCCTGAGTGTCAGCTTCCTTCTGAATGTCAGTTGCTGGTAATGAAGAAACAACCTCTTCTCTAACTGAGGTTTCTTTCTCAGTAAGTTCTTTCTCAGTTGGTATAGGTTCGGTGGGGATGTCTTCGTTTCTTTTCTTTAGAGCTATCCGCAACTGAAGTAGTGGATTTTGTTGAAGAATGCTCCAAAACATTCTTTGCAGTTTCATCAACTTTTGTTTGAATTGAAGCATCTAGCTGCCCTTTCCTTTCTAACAGTTTATCAACTTGCTCAAAAACTTTAGCACTGGTTTGAAGTTTCTTTGATCTTCTGCTCTTCTTCTTTGCTTCAACTACAGAGCTCTCAGCTTTTCTCTTTCTTGACATCTCTTCTTTGACTGCAATTTTCCATTCTACAACTACATTTTCCTTCTTCTTTCGAATTTTGAAGTGGTCAAGAATTCTTTGTACTAAAATTGCAAGAGTCTTCGTGGTAAAATCTGCCTTTCTTCACATCTATCTTATTTTTTGGTACATCAAAAGATTGTGCAATACGCTGATCCAAAATGTACCTTCGCCAGTTGAAATCTTCCTTCAACCAGATAGCGTACAAAAGTTCCAATTGTGCGCCGGACAAATTGTTTAAATTCCCTGCGTTTCCAATCATGCATTTTGCCAACATCTTAGTGAGAAAAATTCAGGTTTGAGTTGGCTTGTGCTCCCAGTCTGTAATACTGGGGAATCTGGGGCGATAACCTTCCATAATTATTCTTTCTGTTCTTTGCTTAATTTGATGGCTACTGAGCCTCCAGATTTGTCAAAGCCGGAAATGTCTGCTAACAGATCTTCAGTAATTTTGATTTCCTTTCCATCAATAGTGGTTGTGAGAGTATGAACATCTTCTCCCTCAATAGATGTCTTCCCGAATTCATAAAAATCTCCAATACTTTCCACACAAACACTTTGCAGATTGATGTTGAACACTTGCTCCAACCCTTTGATTGCTCGAATCTTTGTAGCAATTTCCTTGGCAAGGATCTGATCAGTATATTTGGCAATAAATTGATTAAGTGAAACAATCATTCCAGGTTCAACTTGGACGAAGGCCATTATTTCCAGAAAATTGATTTAGATCGAGATTCTTGAGAAAAAGAACTTCAAAGAATGATTTTAAAAACTGAATGTAAAGAATAAATGGTGAAAAACAAATGGAATTTATAAGTGGTAGAATTAGTGGTTGAAAGATATGAGTGGGATTCAAAACGTCTTATCAGGAAACGTTGAGATTGCGAAACGGATGATGAGTGGAAAAGATGGACGGTTGAGATTAAAGTAGGTCACATATGTAGCATGTATAAGTAAATACGGTAGATGCAGTGTATCTCCAGCTGTAACTGTTTAGTTTTGTCCTTATCCAGAACTTGTAGTAAATTCAAAAACTCAGTTGTGAATACAACCCAGTTTTAAGAATTGCAACTTCTCAGTTTTCAGCGTGTGATCTTTTCCTGCAAAACAGAATAAGAGATTTTTTATACCCATACATACTTGGGTCCTTTTTGATTAATTTTTGGTAAAGGCTTGTTGACCTTAGTCGTAGTCTTTACATACCTCTCTTGATATTTTGACTGAAAAAAGTCGGTTTTCACAAATTTATGATGTCTTGATCCATCAATCTTAGTTTTATTTAACTTGTGAAACTGTTGTGATCCTTTAGAGATTATATGTGCATTCCAGTCTTCATCAGTAGGAAAGAGTCTTCCTTTCCCCCTGAATCTATTATTCCAGGAATGATTTTCATTATTGTGAATATGAGTTGAATATACTTCTGACTGATCTTTGATCAGTTTTTCCTCTTTCAGCCTTATGATACCTTCTATAGAATCCTTTAGTTTGCTGTTTGCTACTGCTGGGTAATCGTCAGTTCTAACAATACTGTCAGTCAAAAGAATAGAGTACATTATAAAGAAATTAATTGGTCAATTAAATATTCGAGAGACAAAAATTCGTTAATTGAAAAATTCATGTTGTTTTAAGTGCTTATTTTTTTATTCTTTAATTCGAATTTTTTATTTTAAATTTTCTGAGTTTTTGACTTTTGTGCTGCTACAAACTTGGATGCAGTTGTACTAGGTCTGAACTTAGAATTTTGTTGACCATCAAACCCTAAACCAGTTCTGCCTCAAATGGTTTGCCATGTTTGAACTGAATGTTGGGAATTGGATCAACTGATTATTCTGTAATGTTTATTACCTCTATTAGTTCATCTGTTTAGCAATTTTCCTTACTTCCATTATTAGCCTTGTTAGGAACATTTTATTATGTTTTGATGATGGCCATACCAGCTGTTATAGCAAGCCTGAAATAAGTTAGAATTCTCTGTATAAGTCTTTACTTAGAGTCTGACATGTTGTATAAGTTGAGTCAGAAAAGTATTGTACTAGTTGGTAGAACGGCAAAGTAAAACAGACATTCGGCAGAGTGAAGCTAGCCAAGCACCAGCAGAGATACAATGAAGACTTTATGGTCCGACTTATAACCAAGGAAGTCTGTGATGACCTTGGATAAGTCTAAGTTATGTTTCAAGTGATGAAACTTAATATTCAAATATGGTGTACACTGATCTCACCCCAATCAAGGATCAGTGAAGTACAAAGATTCTCCTTAAACTGAAGCGAAAAAGAAAACAGTGAATCGGCTGAGTAAACTGACTTTCGGCTGAGTGAAGACAAAACGGTGAAGGAAGAGCCAAAAACGGCTAAGTCAGAAGGATCACTCGACCATTCAGAAAACAGCGAAGTAATACTTACCAGATCAGATTTAATATATGTTGAATATTCAGAAGATCATGCATTAAATAGAGGATCAATCAAGGACGGATTTTCTGCTATACGTTTGAAGAAAAAAATCCGATCACTGAAATCAAGGAGAATGCAATTAAGGTGGAATCAAGAATAAAATCAAGGATTATTCCCTCATTAATATAGCCAAAGGACGGAATTTCAAAATCAAGGTTATTCAAGGCTATAAATAGAAGGCATTGACAGACAAACAAAAACAACGATCTGAAAAAGAAAAATTTAGCAGAAACTCTGTCAATTTAAAAAGCCTTCTCTGAACTTACAAGGATTTATCTAGAGATCAACTCAGACATCAGAAGTACAAAGTCATATTCAGCACTGAGATTGATCAAGCAAGTTGGTGAATCTTATTCACATCAAATTGAAGCAACTGAATCAGAAGCAATCTGAGAAGGAGTTGTGTGTGTGATAGCTGCTGAAGGATTTTGATCTCAAGGAGCAGTAAAATAGACTGAATCACTGAAGCTGTTGTAGTCAAGGAGTGATAGTCTTGTAGATTGTGAAGCTTGGGAAGTCAAGGACAATCATAATATTGTATCTGTGAAAACAATAGTGAATTCCTCCAATCATCACAGGAGAAGAGTGGATTAAGGGATTACACCACCCTGAACCACTATAAGCCTTGTGTCAATTTACTTTCTGCAGATTTACTTTACAGCATTTACTTAAATTGCCTAGATCATAACTTATATCTGTGATTGCCTAAACTGATTTGAAAACAACATAGTAAGAAGGGACTTATCCGCTGCCCAAAAGCTTTTAAACATAAGAAAAGTTTTTGAAACTCCACTATAGTCATTCACCCCCCCCCTCGACTATAGTTTCACCCTTCTCTGGGACCAACAATTGGTATCAGAGCAGTGTTCCTAGTATCAGAACCTGTTCGGATCTAATTTCTGGGAACAAGGAGATCACGTATTTTCAAAGTAGTTTTCAAATCTGAGCTTTCCGTTCATTCACATATAGATCTATTACGGATGCCTCAAACTTTTTGTCAAAAGTACCTGTTTTTAATGTTAATAATTTTGATGAATATAAAATAAGAATGCTGTCTCATCTTGCAGCAACTCATGAAGAGATGCTGGATGTAATTAATGATGGACCAATCATAATCACTACTGTGGTAGGCACATGAGCAGATCAAGGGAAGGAAATTGATAAACCTAAAAAGATTGGACCAAGGATGACAGGAGAAGAGCAAATCTGGACTTTGTTGCAAAAGACATGATTTTGAAGACCCTAGATAGCAACATGTTCATGAGAATCAAAGACTGCAAAACAGCAAAGGAGATGTGGGACAAGCTATCATTGATAAATGAAGGATCTGAAGCAGTTAAAGAAAACAAATTATCTGTTGCAAAACAGAAATTTGAGAACTTCAAAATGAAGGTCGGTGAATCCATTGATCAAATGGACAACGATTCTCAAGCATTATCGTGGCTGAACCGCAACAATGCTTGGACACACATATCCCCGAAAGAAGTATGCTTGAAGATTTTGAGAGGCTTACCCGAAAAATGGAAGATCATAACATCGGTAATCGAGAGAACAAAAAATCTTGCAAACACGGCACTCGACCCGATGTCCCAATTAAAAGCTCATGAATTCGAATTGAACGGTGAAGATGGTGCTCCGGCGAGAGACACAAAAAATCACCGCACCGGTTGCACCCCAAAGAAAGTAACTTTGCCGATTGTATCGACAGAGAGAGACACAAGAACTCAAAGAACATGTAGCTTTATTAGTCAAACATTTTGACAGGTTTAGCAAAAAGAAGCCATTCAAGGGAAACTCATCATCAAACAAGAGGTCAAGCTCAAACAAAGACATGAAGAAGAAAGTTGATGAATACAGATGCTTCAACTGCAACAAGAATGGTCACTTCAAGGCTAATTGCCCTGAAGAAAATGATAAAGATGACAAGAAGAAGAACAAGGCATCTGAAAATAGAAAAGGAAAAAAGGCACTCAAGGCTGAATCCAGCAGTGAAAAGAATGAAGAATCATCTGATAATGATTCAGATGATAGTGATGAAGAAGACATCTCAGAAAATGAAAAAGCATGCCTATTTCTCATGACCAAAGAATCAAATGAAGATGAAGGTGACAGTTCAGACACTGATTTATGTCTAATGACCAAAGAATCAAATGAAACTGAGGCATCATCTAGCTCTTACTCTTCATCTAATGCATCCACATCTGACACTGCACAATCTTCTGCTCTCCCACTAGATACAACAGACCTAGTCCAAAATCTCATGACTAAATTTGATGAAATTGAAATGAATCATGAAATTCTGGAAAAGGAATGCAAGGATCTAAGAAAAGAGGATAAGAGATTAAAGAAAGAACTGGATAAAGCAAAAGCTAAATTAACTAGTAAGGAGACCTACTTAAATGATCAACAAAAAGCAGATGATCATACATCTGTTATTGACAGATCAGTTAAGAAAATCTCCCCACCAGTAAAGGTAACCACTGCACCAATAAATGCACCGGCTTACAAACCCTCAAAAAGGTTTGGATCCAGATCTGGTCTTGGCTACTACAGTCAGGATGAGAGTAGGAATAATGGTCAACACAATTCTAAATTCAGGACCAACAATAGACCAAAATTTAGAAAGGGACAGACCATAGTTCCAACAAATCATCCTGCTCCGGTGAAGTCAAAACCTAGTGTAGTGAAACAGCAGACTAAATCCTCATTCCAGTCAACCAAAAACAAAAGCCTTCTGAAAGGTAAAGGAAGACTTTACCCTTCAGAGGATGATTGGAATATTGCACCTCCAAAATACAAGAAGAAACCATTCCATAATATGCATCATGTGTTTAAGAAAAACCAATCTAGATATGTTCCTAGACACATGAGGCAAGAAAGGTTTCCTACTGCATATTGGAAAGTGAAGAAGGATGTAAATGCACCAAAAGGTAGAGAAAAGTATCAGAATACCTTCAGCAAAAATATTAGAAGCTATTCTGCCATGCCTTATACATATGAAGTTGATGACTTCAATTATCCAAAAAGAAGAACTTTTGGATATACACTTGTTATGGGAGGCATGACTGCTAACAGGTATGGACCCAAACAGTGTTGGGTACCTAAACATAATTAATTTGTTTTGTAGGATGTCTGGTACATAGACAATGGATGTTCCAGACACATGAAAGGAAATAAGAAATGGCTCACTGACTTCAAAGCTTTTGATGGACCCAAAGTCACATTTGGAGGCAAAGAAAACCCTGGCAAGATTAAGGGGGAAGGCACAATACTCAAGAACAATTTGAAGATTCAAAATGTAGCATATGTTAGAGGACTTAACTTCAATCTGATGAGCATCAGTCAATTCTGTGACAAAGGCTACAATGTACATTTCAATAAGGAAGGATGCAAAGTGATTCACAAACCAAACCAACACGGTAGTTCTTGCGGGAAGAAGACAAGATAACATGTATGTGGTGGATTGGAAAACAGCCAAGGCAGAAACATGTCTGCTTGTCAAAAGTAAACAATCAACCAGCTGGATTTGGCACAAAAGGTTAAATCACTTGAATTTCAAGACCATTAACAAACTATCAAAGAACAAGTTAGTTGAATGTCTTCCAGAAATCACATTCAAGAAAGAAATTCTATGTGATGCATGTCAGAAAGGAAAAAAATCAAAAGTTCATTCAAGTCAAAGCCTTATCAATCTGCAACAAGAGTTCTACATCTGTTACACATGGACCTGTTTGGACCAGTCACACCAGTAAGTGTAAGTGGTAAGAAATACACCTTGGTCGTGGTGGATGACTTTTCAAAATACACCTGGACCATTTTCATGAACAAGAAGAAAGAGACACTCAATAAGCTGCCAGATTTGCTGAGAAGACTCCAAAATGAAAAAGAACGGAAAATCATCAAGATCAGATCAGATAGAGGCACTGAATTTATAAATGAAATCATCAAGACCTACTGTGAAGAAAATGGAGTGTTACATCAATTATCTGCAGCAGGAACTCCACAACAAAATGGTGTAGCAGAAAGAAGAAACAGAACTGTCAAAGAAGCAGTTAGAACAATGATTGCTGAAGCATGCTTACCAAAAATATTTTGGGTTGAAGCAGCAAACACAGCATGCCATACACAAAACAGATCAACCAACAACAAGTATCATGGAAAGACTCCATATGAAATATGGAATGGTAGAAAACCGAATATCTCATATTTTCATATGTTTGGATCGAAATGTTTTGTTTTGAACAGGAACCAGCTGCATACCTTTGATGAAAAGGCTGATGAAGCAATCTTTATGGGATACTCAGACACCAGCAAAGCATTTAGAGTACTCAACAAAAGAACACTGGTGATTGAAGAATCAATACATGTAGTTTTTGATGAACCAAATACAAATGGTGAAGATCTTAAAATCAAGAAGAAATCTATACAAATGAAACCATACCAGCTTCTATCCTGAATCATCATTTTGAAAATCAAGAGGAGCCACATATCAATACAACAGAAGAAGCACCAGAATTTCAAGTTCATGCTCAGCATGAAGGTATGGAAGCACCAAGTGAAGAACAACTTCAACCTGATCTAAATTGGCTAAGAGATCATCCTGAAGAACAAGTCATTGGAGATATTCACACAGGAGTTAGAACCAGAAGACAACTGGAGCACATGCTAACAGGCTTTCTATCACAAGTGGAACCCAAGACCATAGATGATGCAATCCAAGATGCAGATTGGATCACAGCCATGCAAGAAGAACTAAATGAATTTGAAAGAAATGAAGTCTGGGAACTGGTTGACAGACCAGATATGGCCACCATCATTGGAGCAAAATGGGTATTCAGGAACAAGATGGATGAGAAAGGAACTGTTGTCAGAAACAAAGCAAGGCTAGTTGCAAAAGGCTACTCTCAAGCAGAAGGGATAGATTATGATGAAACATTTACACCAGTAGCAAGATTGGAGGCAATTAGACTCTTTCTAGCATTTTCTTCATTCAAAGACTTCAAAGTCTATCAAATGGATGTCAAGAGTGCATTCCTAAATGGACTTTTGGAAGAAGAAGTATATGTAGAACAGCCTCCTGGCTTTCAAATCAAAGGAAAAGAAGACAAAGTATACAAACTCAAGAAGGCCCTCTATGGACTCAAACAGGCACCCAGAGCCTGGTATGAAACACTATCACAATTTCTGATCAAGAATGGATTCAACAAGAGAACTATAGACAAGACTCTATTCAAACTAGAGGAAGGAACAAGTACATTGCTAGTACAAATCTATGTTGATGATATCATCTTTGGATCAGAGGATGAAAAGCTATGTGAGAAATTTGCAAACCTGATGAAGAACAAATTTCAGATGAGCATGATGGGAGAATTAAATTATTTCCTGGGCCTTCAAGTAAAGCAAATGAAGGATGGTATTTTCATTAGTCAAGCCAAGTACACAAGAGATCTAATACACAAGTATGGGATGGATACAAGTGGCACAGCAGATACACCAATGTGTGCAAGAGTCATTCTTGGGAAAGATGAAACAGGAAAGGATGTTGATCAGAAAATGTATAGAGGAATCATTGGATCCTTACTATACTTAACTGCAAGTAGACCTGATATAGCATTTGCAGTAGGAGTATGTGCAAGATTTCAAGCCCAACCAAAAGAATCACATCTTCTAGCAGCCAAAAGGATAATCAAATACTTGAAAAACACTATTAATGTTGGTATTTGGTATCCAAAAGATGGAGGATTTAAGTTAATATCATATTCAGACTCTGACTATGCTGGATGCAAAATAGATAGAAAAAGCACCTCTGGAACATGTCAAATGCTAGGCACCAGACTAGTCTCTTGGTTCAGTAAAAAGCAAAACTCTATATCTACATCAACGGTAAGACGCGAATATATAGCGAGAGGTAGTCACAGTTGTGCATAAGTACTTTGGATCAGACAACAGCTAAGGGATTATGGAGTGGAGGAGGAAACAATTCCAATCATGTGTGATAACACAAGTGCAATATCTATTGCTGAAAATCCAGTGTTGCATTCAAGAACAAAGCACATTGATGTGAGACATAATTTTATCAGAGACCATGTTGAAAAGGGAGAGGTCATCCTAAAATACATACCCACTGAAGATCAATTGGCTGACATCTTCACTAAACCACTCAGATATGAAAGATTTAGCATGTTGAGAACTGAGTTAGGAATGATTGAAATTGACTAAGTACCAAAGAGCGGCTAACTGGAGTAATCGGCTAAGTGACTTCATCAACTGGTTCAACCTTTGCCGTTACAGGGGATGCAGCAGGTAAAGCACTGGTATCCGGCGAAGTTAACTTAATTGATTGTTAGGAACGGTTAAATCTAGCAGCTCAGTGAAGAAATCACTATATCGGCTAAGTGACCAGCAAAGGCACTTCATCGAATTAAAGACTTGGACAAATTAAAGTGTGAACAAATTCAATTTTTACTACACGTGGAGAATAAGGAAATTATGGAGGATTATTTTGTGGAAGATTACACACGTGGAGATCAACTTATAATTATGGAGGCAACCATATTTTTTTAAATTACAAATGCCGTGATTCCCGGGCTCTATCATTACTTACCTCAAACCACTCTCCCATTACGCTCGAATATCATGATTTACATACACAAAATCACGCCATTATGTGACAAAATCCTTCCACATTCAAACCACGTTCACACTACCCAAATCAACGTATATAAAGGCTACTTAGAGATTTTCAGAAATCTTTACACTCTCTTGCAAATTACAAACCCTATTTTTGACTTTCACTGAAAACTTGAAGAACTCTTTTCTACACATCAATTAACTATCAATGGCTTCATCTTCCACAATCTCTCCCACTGAAAAATACTACGAAAAATCAATCATCACTGGTTCGTTTTTCAAACCAGAACTCTATCACTCTTTTTGTGATAACGATGCACAAGCACAACGCTTGTTCGATTGCTGTACAAATTTGGGGCTGATGACCTTCTTAAACCCCCCAATAACCTGAATCTGTTATGAAAATCTGATAGCGTTTTGGAAAAATGCCAAGTTTATGCCCAGCACAAAGAAGACTGAAGTCGATCGCATAACAATCTCAATCTTTGGAAGAGAAATAGTCAGCACACCTGGTGCACTCAATAGATACCTTCAACTCCCCTTAATTGGTCCTGCCAATGTCAAGCTTGTGACAACAGACATCACAAAATTCTGGGCTGAGATAGCCAAAAGTCCCAAGAAAAATAGCAAAACGTACAATCTACCTAGATCAAAGCTCAAACTTCCGTTTGCTGAATTTGCACCGGTCATCACAAAGAATATTGAAGGCAGAAAGGGGTCAATGGAAAACCTAACTGAGATTGAAGGATCAGGTTCAAAAGGAAATTGATTTATCAATAACAGCACCAAGCAAGGGTTTGCAGAAAAAGTCACCACACAAGTCTAAGACAATGTTCACTTACATCAAGCATCCATGAAACCCAAACCCACTGCTGGGAGCAAAAGAAAACAACCTAAAACTAGTAGATCAGGAGTGGGACGAAGAACAAGATCCCAGAAGGCACAAGAGAATACCACTATGAATAGCACCAGCAACTTGGATGAGCCTGTGACAATCAGTGATGACATAGCAACAACAGAAGAAAAGCAGCAAGAGGAAATCACCTACCTTGAGGATGGTGAGGAAGGATATAGACTCACTTCATCTGAAGAAGATGAGATAGATGAGGAAGAAGCTGAGTCAGAGGATGAACACTCAGGGAGTGATCATTTTGAAGCAAGTCAAGAAAATCTGGGAGATTTCTGATGATGAACTGACTCTTCAAGAAGTGCTTTTCAAAAGCATTGGCAAAGTTGACGAACAGCTAAGTGAGCCAGCTGATAAAGCTCACTCAGCTGAACTTGTCAACTCCCCCACAACTGCACAAGGGGGAAACAAGTGGCAGATGAAGCAGTTCACACTCAACAACAACCTCTAAATGACCATGTGTCTAATGAGGAAGAACAAGAACAAATGAAAGAAAGAGAAGAAGAAGCACAAAATGAAAAGGAAGAGGAAGAAGGGGAAAAGGAAGAAAGAGAAGTTGAAGTGGAGAATGAGAAAAAGCAAGGTGGAGATGCTGAGGATGAAACTGATGGAGATGAAGAGGATGTCCATGTGGCACCAGAAGAAATTGATCAAGAGAGAGTCTTCAATCTGGACATTCAACCCCTCATTGTGGACATGGATGGGCAATATTACAGCAGGCAAAACCTGAAGAATGCCTTAAGGAGTGAAGCAACTTCCTTCAACCACAAGATTGAGGCCCTCATCAATCATATAAAGATCCAAGATGAGGTCATGGAGAGACAAGGAAACCTGCTTTGCAATTTACAACAACTCATCCCTTACCATGTCCAAACTAATCTTGAATTTTCATGCTGAGACAATTGACAACAATCTTAAGGCCTTGGTGGACACTCTCAATGCTCACACTCAGCAAATTCAGCATCTGGATGAAATAATGGAGCATTCTGGCAAGCAACTGGACCTTCTAATCAAAGTTGGTGAGGCCAACAACAAGATACTGGAAAGGAGGTATGGTCCTCTCCCTGATTCTGACACGGCAACGACAAATCTTGAAGCACTTTTTAGTGCTGCCAAAAAGGGGGAAGGAAGTTCTAAGCCTGAAAGCTCCAGTGAAAAGAAGGCAAGCCCAACAGAAAAGGGCAAGGGCAGCAAAGGCAAAGGTATCAGGTTTGAAGAAATGAAGAAGTAGACCTGATACTTAATTTGATCTGTGATTTTTTTCTATTTGCTATTTGCCTTTGTCTTTAAATAAAAAGATGCAAATCTTATTGCCCTATGATGGATGAATAAAATTTCTGATTTTTTGTTCTGTTATTATGAAAAAATTTGGATTACTTATGTTCAGGCTTATGAGGGTTTTGGCATCATCAAAAATGGGAAAATTGTTAGGAACATTTTATTATGTTTTGATGATGGCCATACCAGCTGTTATAGCAAGCCTGAAATAAGTTAGAATTCTCTGTATAAGTCTTTACTTAGAGTCTGACATGTTGTATAAGTTGAGTCGACAAGTATTGTACTAGTTGGTAGAACGGCAAAGTAAAACGGACATTCGGCGAGTGAACCCGACCAAGCACCAAAGAGAGATACAATGAAGACTTTATGGTCGACTTATAACCAAGGAAGTCCGTGATGACCTTGGATAAGTCTAAGTTATGTTTCAAGTGATGAAACTTAATATTCAAATATGGTGTACACCGATCTCACCCCAATCAAGGATCGTGAAGTACAAAGATTCTCCTTAAACTGAAGCGAAAAAGAAAACAATGAATCGGCTGAGTAAACTGACTTTCGGCTGAGTGAAGACAAAACGGTGAAGGAAGAGCCAAAAACGGCTAAGTAAGAAGGATCACTCGACCGTTCAGAAAACAGCGAAGTAATACTTCCCAGATCAGATTTAATAAATGTTGAAAATTCAGAAGATCATGCATTAAATAAAGGATCAATCAAGGACGGATTTTCTGCTATACGTTTGAAGAAAAAAATCCGATCACTGAAATCAAGGAGAATGCAATTAAGGGGGAATCAAGAATAAAATCAAGGATTATTCCCTCATTAATATAGCCAACGGACGGAATTTCAAAATCAAGGTTATTCAAGGCTATAAATAGAAGGCATTGACAGACAAACAAAAACAACGATCTGGAAAAGAAAAATTAAGCAGAAACTCTGTCAATTTAAAAAGCCTTCTCTGAACTTACAAGGATTTATCTAGAGATCAACTCAGACATCAGAACTACAAAGTCATATTCAGCACGGAGATTGATCAAGCAAGTTGGTGAATCTTATTCACATCAAATTGAAGCAAATGAATCAGAAGCAATCTGAGAAGGAGTTGTGTGTGTGATAGCTGCTGAAGGATTTTGATCTCAAGGAGAAGTAAAAGATACTGAATCACTGAAGCTGTTGCAGTCAAGGAGTGATAGTCTTGTAGATTGTGAAGCTTGGGAAGTCAAGGACAATCATACTATTGTATCTGTGAAAACAATAGTGAATTCCTCCAATCATCACAGGAGAAGAGTGGATTAAGGGATTACACCACCCTGAACCACTATAAGCCTTGTGTCAATTTACTTTCTGCAAATTTACTTTACAGCATTTACTTAAATTGCCTAGATCATAACTTATATCTGTGATTGCCTAAACTGATTTGAAAACAACATAGTAAGAAGGGACTTATCCGCTACCCAAAAACTTTTAAACATAAATTTTTTTTTGAAACTCCACTATAGTCATTCACCCCCTCCCCCCTCTGACTATAGTTTCACCCTTCTCTGGGACCAACAAGCCTTGATAAGATTGATCTCAGCAGTCAATCAAAGAACTTCAGTTTTCAATAGTTCTTTTTCCTTTTTGACATTCTCATAATTATTTTGAATTACCTCTAATTCCTATCTGAGTATGTCCAAGGCTTCATTGAAATCTTCATTTCTATGATTGTTCATGGCAGTGTGAGTGTTGGATGTAGATGCATTTGCCTCATGATGTTCGATAGATACATTCCCAGTTCTAGCCTCTTCATCTTCTAATGTCTGCTTCCCTTTATCCAATCCAGTTCTATTACTTATTGGGTCAGTTCCAAGAAGTATAATTTCCTCATCATTCTCGGCATAATCATTTCCACCAAAGCTTATGGGTAAGGTTTCAGCATTATCTTCATTTCTTGTGATGAGTGCATCTTCAATGAATGTTTCAATCAGTTTTTTCTTGAGTTTCAGCAACAAAAGCCTGCAATTTAGTTTTATATTCATCAAATCTTAAGAACGAACAACTTAGAATGCTCCTAAACTGATTGTGTGACTCCATGACGTAGTTTTGAAAACTTCACAAGTTTAATCAAACAATCGATATTGAGATTTAGCTATGGAAACAACTAGTGGTCAGTCACTGAAACTGATAAAGCTGAATCGGTGATCTCTTCAGAATAGGAGACCTGCTTTGACACCAATTTTTGGTGTCGGGAATAACTGATGCCCGAAGCAGTGATCGATTTGGATCACTTCCAATGGAAGAGCTACTCCGATACCAATTGTTGGTCCCCTGGAAAGGCTAACACAATTTTAGAGGGGGGGGGGGTGAATAAACTTGTCACCAAAAGCCCACCTGAAAACTTAATCTTAAACTAGATTTAGTTCAGCTTAAAAACTTATGTGGAGTTAAGCTAACTTAGCTGAGTATAAGTCAAAACTGACTTATCCTTAACTATGTTAACTGGCAGTGGATTAAATAAGCCTTTTTAAAATATGAGTTGTCAGTTAATAAGATGACTCAGTTTTTAGTGTTTGCTGAGTATATGAACTAGATGAACAAAAACAATAATGCTGTAAATAAATGCGTAATGTAAATGAACAAGAATTATAGAGGTTCCAGGTGGTGTAATCATGTCAGTCATCTTTTCCTCTGTGATGCAGAGGCCAAATTCACTATGTTCTTGAGGTTTACAGTTACAAGACACAAAGTAAATTCTAGACACTTGATTGTCCTACACTAATCCCTAGCTTCACAATCTTCCAGCTTCAGTTTTCAACGGGTAGAATTGCTGTTTGAACTAAGATTTCTACATTGGTCCTTAGAGGGTTGAATTTCCTCTTCACCAGCTTATCACGAACACAGTCTTCCTGACTGTAGCTTAACTGTCCTTCACAGCTTCTTGGTGTTTCACTGTCTAAAACCTTTGATAAAACAAAGTTCAGACTTAAATCAATAACTATGATTCAATTGTGATTTGAGCTTCTTCTTCTAGATATAAAAGTTATGCACATCTCTGTATTTCTTCAAATGATTGATCTTGATATTACTTTGAATGCTTTGAAGATCACTTGAAGACATTTCTTGATCTTGCAATAAATTTATTAGCTGGAATTCTTATGATTTGCTTTCCCCCTTATTATGATCTTTCTTGATTAAATTGTATCTTAGAATTCCACATTTCTTCTTGTTGTAGATGAACTCTATTTATAAGGGTTTCTCTAACGGTTAGTTCATTTGAATTTGAATCCTTATAGCCGTTAGTGGTCCTGCTTCTTTATGTGTGTCAGTGTCAGAAAGGACACTTTTATAGACCAATTAAATTGCTTGATTTATAACGGTCTGATTTCTCTTCAGCTAAAAACTGATTTAACCATGACGTAGTAAGTTCAAGTTTTTAAGAGCATTAAGTGAGTTTTTACTCTTCTTCAAATTCTCAGTACTTTGTCTTTCATCTGATTATAATTGACTAAATCAGAGTACACCATAAGTATATATCATCTACGAGTTCATTGACCTTATGAATCTTAGTTCTTCATACAAGATCTATAAAGTCAGTTCAGGTCATCACAATCTGGCATGAAGTCTAACTTGACAGTCTCGACTTTCATAACTGAGTCTTTGTCTCTCTATTCTTCTGTCTTTTAGATAAGCCAACTGAGTTTGTTCCCTCGGCGAACTTACCTTCTTCAATTCTGTCTTGGAGTAGTCTGAGTCAGTTTTCCAGTACCTACTTTGTATCTTAGTTACCTTTTAGGATCTTAGTTCCCTTAGGATATTTACCTGAATTTCTTAGTTCAGAACCTAGAACTATTACAATGCTTGTCTGATTTAACTTATACAAATATCTGACTCTATTGAATCCTATACATTGATTTCTAGACATCTTTTTGCTTTGCACTATAACAGCTAGTTATGACACTTCATCAATGGGGTCTAAAAGCAATAACTGAATAAGTGATGAATCATCATCAAAACTTAAATTTTATTTCCAACACTACCTATGGCACTGTAGGCTTGGCCATATGAATAAGAATCTCATTTCCAAACTCCATAAAGATGGATTGCTGGATCAATTCGATTATGAATCGTTTGATACATGCGAAGCTTGTGTACTTGGCAAGATGACAAGGTCACCATTCAGTGGCAAAGGGATAAGATCCAATGAATTTCTTGAGCTCATGCATACTGATGTGTGTGGCCCGATGTCAATTCTAGCCAAAGGAGGATACTCTTACTTTATCACATTCAGTGATGATCATTCTTGTTCTGGTTATATGTAATTAATGAAGTATAAGTCTGAGGCCTTTGAAAAGTTCAAGGAATTCAGAAGTGAAGTTGAGAAACAACTAGCTAAAGAATTAAAACACTTTGATCCGATCGAGGTGGTGAGTACCTAGATGGAGAGTTTCAAGATTACTTAAAAGAGAATGGACTCTACCTGAATGGACCCCTCCCGGGATGCCATATAAGAATGGCATGTCCGAGAGGAGGAACCGCACCTTGTTAGACATGGTGCGATCCATGATGAGCTATGCAGTTCTTCCAAAATCATTTTAGGGGTATGCTCTCGAAACAGCATCATACGTACTTAACCGTGCTCCATCATAGATGGTTGAATCTACGCCATACGAGGTATGGACTAAGAGGAAACCGAATCTGGCATATCTTAAACCTTGGGGTTGTCCGACTTATGTGAAGCGGATGATGCCTGAAGAACTAGAAGCCATATATGATAAATGTCTGTTTCTGGACTATCCAAAAGAAACTAGAGGATACCAGTTTTACCATCTGGAAAACAAAAGGTGTTTGTTGCCAGGACTGGCCACTTTCGGCAGAAATAGTTCATCCTGGAGAGGGCCAGTGGGAGTAAAATTGATCTTGAAGAAATTCAAGAAACCCTTATGGAAAATAATTACTTGATGGAGGTAGAGCAGGCACCACCTAATGAGGTGGCACAAATCCCTGCTCCGAACATAGTAGCACCTTGAAGATCCACCAGGGAACACCATGAACCCGATAGGTACATAGGCATCTACCTTATGGAAGATGAGGACCCTAAAACTTACGAGGAGGTGCTAATGAGGCCTAACAAAGAGAAATGGGTAGAAGCCATGAATTCTGAGATAGAGTCCATGAAGGACACCCATGTTTGGAACATAGTTGATCCACCTAAAGGAATAGTTCCTATAGGGTGCAAATGGGTCTTTAAGAGAAAGACTGACATGGATGGTAACATAGTCACCTACAAGGCTAGGTTAGTGGGAAAAGGTTATAAGCAAAGACAAGGTATTGACTATGATAAAACCTTTTCGCCCGTTGCCAGGTTAAAGTCCATTAGAATTATGCTTGTTATTGCAGCATACCATGATTACGAAATCTGGCAGATGGATGTGAAAATGTCATTCCTTAACGGAAATCTGTCTAAGGAGGTGTACATGACACAACCTGAGAGTTTCACAACCAATGCCGCCAGGATGGTGTGCAAGTTGCAAAGATCCATTTATAGACTGAAACAAGCTTCTACGAGTTGGAATCTTCACTTTGATGAGACAATAAAACAGTTTGATTATATCAAGAATGAAGATGAGCCATGTGTATACAAGAAGGTTAGTGGGAGTGCAGTCGTTTTCTTACTGCGTTATGTAGACGACATATTGCTGATAGGGAATGATGTACCCATGTTACAGTCAGTTAAGGTTTGGTTATCCAAGAACATCTCCATGAAGGACTTGGGAGAAGCATATTATATTTTAGGGATTAAAATCTACACAGATAGGTCTAAAAGGTTTGTTGGTTTGTCACAATCCACCTACATAGACAAAATGCTGAAAAGGTTCAGCATGGAGCAGTCCAAGAGATTCGACCATAGGGTATATCATGTATGCCATCTGAAAATGTGTCCTAAGACAGAGGAGGAAATGGCCTGCATGTCTAATGTCCTTTATGATTCGGCCATAGGGTATATCATGTATGCCAAGTTGTGCACAAGACCAGATGTCTCGTACCCTCTTAGTATGACTAGTAGGTACCAGGCGAATCCAGGTGATGGTCACAAGGTTGCTGTCAAGAATTTCCTCAAGTACATGAAGCGTACTAGGGATATGTTCTTAGTCTTTTGGAATGATGATTTGGTATTATGAGGTTATACAGATGCCAATTTTCAAACTGATGTGGATGACTTTAAGTCACAGTCTGAGTTTGTTTTTATGCTTAATGGCGGAGAGTGAGCTGGAAGAGTTCCAAGCAGGAGACTACTGCAAATTCTACAACGGAAGCCGAGTACATAATAGCCTCGGAGGCGGCAAAGGAAGCCGTTTGGATGAAGAACTTCATTACTGAACTTGGTGTAGTTCCCTCTATTGAAGGTCCAGTTCCACTATACTGTGACAATAATGGGGTAGGAATCAAGGTCTCATCAGAAGTCCAAATATGTATTGCGGCGCTATCACCTGATTAGAGAGATAGTTGATAGAGAAGATGTAAGGATAGAGAAAGTCGACATGGATGATAACATAGCTGATCCGTTAACCAAGTCGTTTCACAATCTAAACATGTGAAACATGTTCACATGTATGGGTTTAGGCACATGGGTGATTGGCTTTAGGCGAAGTGGGAGATTGTTGAATAGGTGCCCTACCCAATCGGTTTGGACCGGATCCGACCGGGTCGGGTCATTTACAGTCTATTTAAGTTTATGTGACAACTTTATTATGATTAATAAAAAGCACTTTGTCATTATAAACTTTGTTTATTTATTAGACCGATTAGTGATATTGTGTATATGATAACGTCCTTAGTATTTAGAGAAACCATGATAGTGATTGTAGTTGATGAGATGTTTAATCACTTTAACAAGTTTGATACTAAAGTGTCTATAGGCTGATGTACTGTTGAATAGGGCTTTGAGAGTGCGAACTGACTAGCCCGTATTAGATGTCTTCCATTTTTAAGGGCAGGGATAGATCTCGTGTATCGGATTGTAGTGACACTTGGACCGTACGTGGATGTGTATTAAAGAATGCGTACGTTAGACAGACCCACTTACACTGTTAAGTGTCACACAATGTACGGTTGCGTAATTATCCTTAGGACCGGTGTCTACATGGCATCACATTATGGATTGTCATGGTTTGACACTATTTTGGTTTCCTCTAACCATGTGGCGATCATACTGTAGTGATTGGGTATGATTTTAAAGCATGCGGAGTATACATGTAAGGTGTCTGGAAATCACGTACCAAAGAGTATGAGTGAATATCCGAAAGGGCCTTCCAATAAGGAATGTCTAGATCTCGTGAATCTTTGCAAAGTGGGAGTAAATGAGTTATCCAGATTATGGGATACGATCATATGGATATTACTACAACGATAGGATTCTATTAACACTCTAACCGAGCATATGAAAGATAGTACTCATTGCATATTGACTCTTCCGGTGATTGGGGGTCATGGACGTGTTGCTATACGCTATCCATTATTGTTTGATGTGAAGGGAATTTTTGTAAATAGCACCTAATGTCTACGGCCAACATATTTGGAAGCCCATCGGGTCACACACATATGAATGTCGAGTCGGATTAAAATGCGGTTATAATTGATGACCAAATAAGGAAAGTTTTATCTCAAGACTATAAAGGTTATAGTGGTTAATTAATAGGGTGGTATTTATTTATTATGAATAAATAAAATACAAGATATTAATTATACATAAATTATATTAATTAAGGAATATTATGGAAGCCAATTAATTGGCATATGGGGCTCAAGTCACTAGTGTATTGGATACACTTGTATTGTGCAATTTAATTAATAAGATTGCCATAATATTAATATTGGATATTAATTGATTTTTGGAAAATAGATTTATGGTAATAAGATAAATATATTCAATATAAGATATTGACAATATTTACTTTTTATTTAATATAAGATATTAGAATAAAAGAGATAAATAAATTATGGAGATTTTCCTTATTTTATTAGGAGAAGGTTTTTCTCTCTCATCAATCTAGTAGAAGCTAATCCCAATCAGTTTGCGATGACCTATGGGCGCCACCTTCTATTATAAATAGGAGGGTTGGCTAGCTCTTTTGTACACTATTATTCCAAGAGCTAAATGTTATTTAGAGAATTAGAGAGCTTCTTAGAGACATGATTGAGAGGGAGAAAAAGGTCGACCTAGCAGTCGAATTTTCTAATAGCAATTCGGGAGGATTCCAGCAAGGCGTTTGTGTGGATAACTGATAGAGGCCGGACGCTTGGATGGCTTAGGCGCATATACTTCTACCGGACGGTCAAAGCTTCGATCTCTAAGATAAAAAAGGTATAATCTTTGTCCTCCTTGTTATATGTTTATCGCTTAACCGAAGTCAACCCTTGGATCGAAAATCAAATTTTTATTTCTGCTGCGCAACTCGTTTGATTTCCTAACAGTATTGCCTCTTCACCAGCATCACAAACACAGTCTTCCTGACTGCAGCTCATCTGTCCTTCACACCTTCTTGGTGTTTCACAGCCTAAAACCTTTGATAAAATTAAAGTTGAGACTTGAATCAATAACTATGATTCAACTTGTGATTTGAGCTTCTTCTTCTTGATGTATATAATATGCTCAAGCTCTGTTTTTCTTCAAGTGTTTGATCTTAATGCTTTCTTGGATGTTTAAGAACACTTTGAAGATATTTTGATCTTGCAATAAAGCATACAGCATGAGTTATTTTTTATTGACTTCCCCCTTTCTAAAGTCTTTCTTGATGTCTTTTCCTTATAAACTCCACACATCTTCTTGTGGTAGAAGTGACCTATTTATAGGGGTTATTCCAACGTTCAAATGATTTCAATGTTTGATTTTGTATCCTTGTATCCGTTGGTGGTCCTTCTTATTCTGTTGAGTGTCAGTGTCCTTTCTCACATTTTTGTGTATCCAATAAAAATGTTTCCTTTTCAATGTCGGATTCTTTTTCAGTTTTCATAACTTCTGCTTGAAACTGATTTTCTGTGAACAAGTCAGTTTTTAGCTCTAAGAGCATTAACTGAGTTTTTTTACTCTTCTCTAAAAACACAGTACTCTATTCTTCATCTGATTATAATTGACTTAATCAGAGTACACCATAAAATATAATTCATCTAAGATAAAATTGTCCTTATGTATCTTAGGTAACATTGTCCGCTTGTGTCATGACTTAAACAAGATCCATAAAGTCTGTTCATGTTATCATAATCTTGCCAGAATTCTAACTTTACAGTCTCGGCTTTAATCTTCAGCAACCGAGTTTGAACCCTCAGTTCTTCATTCATCAAAAACTGAGTCTGGTTCCCTCAGTTCTTCATCTACTGAGTTTGTTCCCACAGTTCTTCAGCTTCTAGATATGTCAACTGAGTCTGTGTCCCTCAGTGAACTTACCTTCTTCAGTTCTCCAGTTCTAGGTTCTGAATCAGTTTTCTCATTCTTCAATTGTGAACTCATTTTTAATAGTCTCATCAAATCAGTTATTCGTTTTCTCGGTTTTTGATCCTAGGACTATTACAATGCTTGTCTGATTTACTTATGCAAATATCAGACTCTATTAAATCCTATACATTAATATCTAGACATTTTTTTGCTTTGTACTATAACAGCTAGTTATGACACTTCATCAATTGGGTTTATAATAATAAATGAATAACTGATGAATCATAATCAAAACATAAATTTTATTTCCAACAATTTCTCATTAACCCGATATCTGAATCGAGTGATTCCAAAGCCAAACATCATCTACTCTGTGAGTAGTATTTTTAGATGAAATATGCTCTAGGTGAATTACACTGGAGCGTATCTGAATTTTGTGCTAAATTTGAATGTTTCAACACATGTCTCAAGCACCCATTGTATGGGATTCGGCTTATATCTCAAAGAATCCCCCACATGAATGAAAATTAATACAAATGCAAATGCAAACTCTAAAGAGAAGTTAGATGGAAAAATATTGCATCGGGAGATGTAGCTTATGGCCTTGAACCTGTCTTAGTGAAGTACTATTGGATTTACTTGGCTAATCAGTGAACTAGGTCTTGAACTATTCAGCCTTTAGTGTAAACCAAGACAATAGCACTCACACAATATTTCCAAAGCCTTTCAGTACTTAAATATTCTTTTTAAGTGCTGAGTAGTGTGCTAAGGAATATGCAAATATGGAAAGTAAAGTGCTAAATGTAAATATTTTGTGTGGCGTAATCTCCCATGACTTATGAGGTATCACTATTGTACTCTATGCTAATACAATTAAGTGTCCTTGACACCCCGCAGATGTTTCACACTTTAAATAGCCAATCCTTGACACCCCGCAGATGCCTCACATCCTGTAGATGTTTCAGTGGTCTACTTGTATGCAGCGCGTCTAAAGAACTTCTTTTCTCAAATGACTCCTCTATTCCTCTATTCCTTCACACCCCGCAGATGCTTCAATAGGTTATCCACTTTCTTGTTGACTGATTGTTGATAGAGTTGGTGCTGTATCAAATTAATGATACAATGGTGAGAGCTTCTGTTGAATCTGACTTTGAAGTTTAGGTTGGAGCTCTCTTGATCAAGTAGATCTCTAGATATTTTCTTTGAGCTTCGTTGATGTAAATCTACATCATTTCTAGACCAGGATTGGTAAGCTTTGGTTTTTATCTTGTTCTTGTAGAGATTGAATAAGAGATAGCATATTGGATTGGTAAGCTTTGGTGTTTATCTTGTTCTTGTGTTTTTATACTCTTCGTAGGGTAGGTGTGCCGTTGAGTAAATGAGTGGTTCTCATTTATTGATGAGTTGTCCTTTGATTTCAAAAAGGGCCCATTCAGCTTTATTCCGTTGGAAGCTTGTACTTGATGGATTTTTGAATGCAATCTTTTAGCATTAAATGCTATCCCACCACTTGTATGATTTTGTAGCCATTCATCAAGTGTTGACCGTCTGGATGGCTACATGCCTTTTAATTTGTTACTTCATGTTTCAATTAGTCACATAGAGTATAGTTGTGTCTTTAGTCTAATTCTTGGCTAGTTTGAACTAGAGTGCTTTACTTGTCTGCTCTTTACTTGCTTGTTGGTTTGTTTTGCCTCTGTAAGAACTCTGACTTCTAGATGAGTAGTCTGCTAGATGGATAGATGAGAGTCTGGTCTTCTGGTCGTCTGGTCTTCCAATCTTCAACTATTCAAGCCTAGACTAACTTAATCTCTATTTGATTAATTAAAAATACAAGCAAAGTGTGACCAATCCTATACAATTTTCATGTCAGGCTACTAAGTAAACTTATACTTGGTTTCTAAACCAACTATTTTGGTATCATCAAAACTTCTAATATATAGGGACCTAACAAATTCACCCTTTTGATGATGTGAAAAAAAAACAAAAATATAGATAAATGAATTAAACATTCAACCACAAGCCAAAGAGTCAAAAAATTGACTTGACTCTGTTACAAGACAAAACAAAGTAAGTACAAATGGAATAAAACAATAAAAACACTTGTCTGGATTTCTTCAAAGCTTCCACTAGACTCTTGCCCTTGGTAAAAAATCTTTTTAAATTTGTTTCCTCGGCTTCAGATCTTCAAACCTTCATACAAAATAGAACAAGCTTCTCTATTTTCTTTAGATCTGGCCCTTCTCTTTCCAAGATCCTCCAAAAGCAGCATCATTAGTTTTATCTTAATCATCTTACCTTTTTTGGCAGTATCTAAAAGGGAGTCAATGAGAATCTGGTTTAGAGCAGTTTGATTTGTAAGAATTCGTTGAACGTCAAAGATAGTGAAGTGACGACTTCTTGTAAGCTTCGGATCTGTGCATCTGTCCCTAATGCACTTAAATCAACATGTGCCCCTATTTGGCCAACTAGTTTGGTGGAAATAAAATTTATGTTTTGATGATGATTCATCGGTTAATCAAATATTATTTTTAACCCCATTGATGAAGTGTCATAACTAGCTGTTATAGTGCAAAGCAAAAAGATTTCTAGATACTAATGTATAGGATTTTATAGAGTCTGATATTTGTATAGGTTAAATCAGACAAGCACTGTAATAGTTCTAGGTTGTGAACTGAGAAAAATTAAGAAACAGAGATTTTGTTAAACTAAGATTCAATATGAAACTGGAATACACAGCACATCCATAAAACTGAAGAAGATAAGTTCGTTGAGGGACACAGACTCAGTTGTCTTATCAAGAAGATGAAGAACTGAGGGTCATAGACTCAGTTATAGAAGATTGAAGAACTGAGGGTTCAAACTCAGTTATGAAGACTATGTCGAGACTGTAAAGTTAGACTTCAGGCAAGATTGTGGTGACCTGAACTGACTTTATGTATCTTGTATGAAGACCTAAGAATAATAAGACCAATGAATTCTTAGATGATAATGAGTCATGGTGTATTCTGATTAAGTCAATTATAATCTGATGAAAACTGGAGTACTGATATTTGAAGAAGAGTAAAATCTCAGTTAACGCTCCAAGTCAGTCAAGAAACTGAGAAGTGGCAAATTCAATATAAAATTCATAAGGATGCTCAGTTTTATATATCAGTCATCCAATAAATTTATAGTACAGTAGAATGTTATAAAGGAAGCGATTCTATTGGATGAAATACTGACATATCAGAACGGTCAGAAAATATAGCCGGTACAAGATTCAAGCAGGATAATGGTGAATAAACCCCTATAAATAGACTACTTCTACAACAACAAGAAGTGTGTGGGTGTGCAGGAGGAATTAAAAACATATTTAAACAAAAGATCTAATTAAGGGGGAAAGCCAATTTCGAAAGAATTCCTGCTAACTACTTAATTGCAAGATCAAGAAATTTCTTCACGTGTCCAAGCACATTCAAGCAAAATCAAGTTCTATCATTTGAAGAAATACAGAGCCGTGCAAAATTTAATTATCCAAAAGAAAAGCTCAAATCACAATTGAATCATAGTTATTGATTCAAGTCTCAACTTTGATTTCATCAAAGGTCTAGACTGTGAAACACCAAGAAAGTGTGAAGGACAGTTGAGTGCAGTCAGGAAGACTGTGTTTGTGATGAGCTGGTGAAGAGGCAATTCTACCCTCCATGGACCAGTGTTCCAAACAATTGAAGAGCAGCAATCCTACCTGTTCTACAAGTGTTTTGATAGTGAAGCTAGGGATTAGTCAAGGACTATTAGTTTAGGACTCTTTGTAACTGGGTCATCTCAAAGAAGTTCTAGTGGAATTTTCCTCCGCATCACCGGGGAAGAGAGGACGTACATGATTACACCACCTGGAACCTCTATAATTCTTGTTTATTTATTTCATGCATTTACTTACTTCATTAACAGTTTTAATTATCTAGTTCTCGTGTTAAAACCAAGTCAATAGACTGTTTGTTATATTAAGGCTAGTTCTATCTGCTGCCAATTAACAAGACTGAGGATAAGTCAGTATTGACTGATACTCAGTTGAGTTAGCTGAACTCCGCACAAGTTAAGGGACATGAACAAAACTGAACTGAGCGTCAGTTTGAGTTTCGGAGAAACTCAGTTCCTGGGGTACTTCCAGTTTAGGAAAGTTTTTTGTGACAAGTTTATTCACCCCCCCCCCCTCTAAACTTGTGTTAACCTTTCCAAGGGAACAATAATTGGTATCGGAGCAGTGCTTCTGTTTTGAAGAGATCCATTACTAAATCTCAGTATTAGTTTGTTTACTTGAAGTAACTAGCCATCAGTTATTTCTGATACAAACCAGTTGTTGAAGACCCCTCACTGTATCAGTCGTAGAAATACTTTAGTGAAATTAAATGGATACATCTAGAATTACAAGTTGGCTGAATAACCCCCTAACTGACTATTTGCAGAATGTTGTTTTGATATTCAGGATCAAGTATTTGAAAAATTCAGTACTAGAAGCTCTCGCCCAAATCCAGAACCTCGTTTCAGTTATGATAAAGATATTGACTGTAATGCATATAAAGATGAATCAATAGGATTTCCATCCCTAAGTGATCTTTCAGAAGAAGCATAAAAAGAATGGCTGCGAGTAGCTGATTATATAGAAGAAAAGTTGACTGTAAACATTACTGAAGATCCATCCGTTGCAAAGGCCAAAGATGCTATACTACCCATGAGTTATGGAGGGGAAAGTGATGAGGAAATCATACTGCTAGGAGCAGCACAGGCAAATGCTAATGAAAAAAAGAAGCAAGTTTTAATTGATGATGACTCCTCAACAGAAAATCTATCCATCATAAATCAGGAGGTGATTGCATCTACATCCAACACTCACACTGTCATGAACAATCAAAAAAATGAAGATTTCAATAAATCCTTGGACATACTCATAAAGGAATTAGAGGAAATTCAAAAGAATTATGAGGATGTCAAAAAGGAGAAAAAGTTATTGAAATCTGAAATTTAGAGATTGAATGCTGAGATCAATTTAATGAAGTCTAATAATGAAACCAAGGTAATTCGACCAACTGATGAACTGACAGAAGTAATAAATGCCACAGAATCATCAGTTGATCAAATTCCCAGTGTTCAGTACAAACCTGGAAAACCTTTTGGAGATAGATCTGGTTTAGGATTTGTTAATCAGAATAATTCTAAGTTCAGATCATGTTCAGTTGCATTAAAATTTGTGACTGCACAATGGTCAGGAACTCAGAAAATTGATAAAACTGACACGAACTCAGCACAGCCCAATGCACAAAATGAGAGAACTGAAAAATCAGTTGGTAAAATGAACCAAGCCAATAGATTTTACAAAAAGACTCAGAAGACTTAAAAAGGCAGAACTGATCAGAGATCAGTAAGAAAAATCTTCAAGATCCATTAAAAAATGAAGATCATTCATGGAATGATAAACTCAAAGGGAAATGAAGACTATTTCCCACTGATGAAGATTGGAATGAACCTTCACATCAGTTTCACAAACTGAACAAACCAAAAACTATCTGGACAAAACAGAAAAGGCTTGTAAAAACTGACTTTACTTAGCCAAAATATCAAGAGAGGTATAAAGTCAAAAATAAAATTGTATCATCGAAAACTATCCAGTTAGGACCCAAATAGATATGGGTACCAAAAATATCTAAATTTGTTTTGCAGGAAAATATCGGTAACTAGAATCCAAAAAAACTGAGTTTTGTTCACAACTGAATTTTTTGAATTCCGTATAAGGACAAGACTGAACGTATACAGCTGTAGATACACCTCATCTACCCTATTCACTGCAGTCTAGCTACAGATGTAAAGAAAAGACGTGGTCCTTATCAATCTAAACCGTCCATATTTTCCACTCATCCACCCTTTTCGCAATCTCAAAACATTTATGACAAGACGTTTTGAATCCCACCCAATTCATAACTACCTTTCCTACAAATTTTAAATATCCCAGAATTTTATTTTATATTACTTTACACTCGAATTTTGTATTTGCTTTCTCAATCTTCAAATTTTCAAATTCTCAATCAAATCCAGAAAACAATGACTTTCACTCGTGTTGAACCCGGAATGATCATTTCTCTTGACCAGTTTATTGCAAAATACAATGATCAAACTTTAGCCAAAACAATTGCAGCAAAAATTAAACAAATCAAAGGACTGGATGCTGCCTTCAATGTTGATCTGAAAAGTGTATGTCTGGAAAGCATTGGAGACTTCTATGAATTTGGAAGTCCAACTATAGAAGGAGAAGACACACACACTTATACCACTACTGTCAATAATAAGCAGATCAAGGTCACCGAAGATGTAGTTGCATAAATCTTTGGGTTTGACAAATCTGTAGGAACAGCAGCCATCAAGTTGACCAAATAAAAAAAAGAAAAACTATGGAAAGATATAGCAATTGATGCAGAATCCGTAGTTTTACAAACCGGGAGCACAAGTCTACTCAAACCAGAATTCAATTTTCTCTCAAAAATGTTGGCAAATTGCATGATTGGAAATGCAGGAAACTTTAGTAATCTATCGGGTGCAAAGTTGGATTTACTTTATGTAATTTGGTTTGGAGAAAGTTTTAACTGGCAAAGATATCTATTTGATCAATTATTGGCACAATCAATAGACTTACCCAAGAAGAAGGCCGATGTCAAGAAAGGTCGTTTCTATCACAAGAAGACTCTTGCCTTAGTGGTCCAAAGAATACTCGACCATTTTGGAATTTCAAATAGGAAAGAAACAGTAGTTGCTGATGGGAAGATTGTTATTAAGGAAGAAAAACCTGGAAAAAGGAAAGCTGAGGGTTCTGTAAGTGAACCTAAAAAGAAGAAAAGCAGAAAATCGAAGAAACCTGTAACTGGAGATGAAGTCTTGGAACAGATTGAAGAATTAAGCAAGAAAAGAAAACAATTGGAAGATTTAGAGAGAAATAAATCTGATCTTGTTTCACCAATAACTGAAACAACAATTGCTGAAGGATCAGCACAGATAGAAAAAACTGAAGTTATTCTTGCTGAGTCTACCCAAACACCAATAACTGAAGCCTTACCCATTCAAGAACTAGTTTCACATCCATAAGAAATTGAGATGGCAGAGGAAACTGAAGTTGTCAACAAAGAACAGAATCCTGAAAGTGAATTACAGAAGGAAGCTGAGACTCAGGGGGAACAGACCCTGAGAATTGAACATAATGATGAAGATTCTGACAGTGATGAAAGATTGATCGATAAAACAACGTTGGAAATGCTTTTGTTACTTTCAAAATACATATCTACCCCCCAAAGATCCTTTTCCAGATTAGAATTTGAAGAATCAGCCAAAGGATTTTCAGCTTCTCAATCTATGGAAAAAGGAACCGAAGCAGACTCAAGAGCAACTAAAATCATTAACTTGGATGAGCAAGTCAATGAAGAAGAACTCGTTGAACCAACAATGAAAGAAGTTCCAGTTGTTGAATTAGAACTTGGGCCTACTGAAAAACAAGCTGCTGAAGAAATTATAAGTGAAAAAGTTTTGGAAAATGAGCCGAAAATCCCAATCTCAATCATTGAAAAAGAGTCGTCAGAAATCCCAATCACTACTGAGGGAGGAATCAGTAGAACTGATATTGTGCAAACTGAAGATGTTGCAAGAACTGACCCTATGCAAACTGAAGATGTTATTCTAGAAAGTGGTCAGGAAGTCACGAGAGAATCAGGAAAGGTCATCACTCAATCATCAAGAGATCATGGACAATTAATGTCAGCTCATTATGAAAGATTGGGCAAATATCAAGCCTGGAAATTCAGTTACATTTCCAATCAAATGAGTCAGCTAGTAGAAATGGAAGCTGCTGAAAAATGGGTATTTGATTTATACAACATCACAAGTCTACAAGAGATAATCAATACCAAACAATGTCTGAATCAAGGATATGCACTGATCAGAAACAGTTACTAGGAGGAAGCCACAGTTGGTGGAAATTTCAAAAAGAATGATGATGATAATGATGATTCTCCGGGAGATGCCAATCTGCAGAAAGGGATTCTAGCCTCCCTACAAGAAAAGAGAACTGAAACTGATCCGACTACTGATGATGAGTCTAGTAGTTCTGAAGAATCCAGTGAAAGTTCTAGTTCTAAACATGTGTCTGATGCACGACAACAAGAAAAAGAAGGTTTTAAATATCCTACAGACAAGTCTTTGCTAGAAATAGCGAGAACAGTGGAAAAGATGGCTGGAGAAGAATCAGATGAAGAATTAAATGTTCAGTTATCACCTGCAAGAAATATTGATCAATCAAACTTGGAAGAAATTAGAAAACAATCTGAAGAAAGAAGAAGGTCGGCAGAATACATGGAAAAATTGAAGCAGGTTGTTGTCTCACCACTGAAGCAAGCTAAATCAACTAGAATTGAGACAAACAAAGCAAATGAGCAACAAGTTGGAAGCTCACAAGATGTTCCTACTCAAGTTGATCTCATTAAGTATTATCACAATGAGATAATCAGAATTCAAAAGGATGACAACAGCTTATTCGGAAAAGTCCTAAAGTCCTTAGAAGCTAGTCAAGATGAAAGAGCCAAATTTGAAAAGAAGATGGATACTATCACTGAAAACTGTCAAAACACCTTGATTGAGCTTCGGAAGACAACCATTGAGAATGACACAAGAAGAGATGAAACTCAAGACAGATGGGAATGCATTCTCAATAATCTAGTTGATAGAATGATTTTAATGGAACAAGGCATGAAGGACTCAGTTGTCGCACATACCATTTTGGCATCAACTCAACAAAATCTGAACGCTTACATCAGAAGTCTGATTCATAAAAATGATGTCAATAAGGGGGAAAGTTTGGACATCCTAAAAGTCAATGCAACTGAGATTCCACAAGTCCTTGCAAATGCTGATGATAAATTGAATGAACTAAAGAAAGCTAGAGGAGAGTTTACTGATGAAGAAATGGAGCTAATTGTTAAATACTCAGAGCCCACTGACAAAAGGGTTGGTTTGGATTCTCGCCTATACAGTCTATTCAGAGATTTACCAGCAAGAGAATGAGTATCAAGAGAAGAATCTCTAGAATCTTTTCTACATATGTAGAAGTTTCTCATGCACTACTTCAATAAACTTAAGAAGTGGGAAGCAGATGGTTTTATAGTTAAAGAATCAGAGAAAATCGAAAAGGCTGAACCTAAATTTGTTCAAAATCTACTAAGAACAGCCACAAATGAAAGACTAAGGGCAACTGTCTTCACTTTCGCAGTTCATTTCAAAAGCAAATTCTTCAGGAAACACAATTTATCTGAATCATAGAACATTTGGGCAAGCATCCATGGAATTGAAAATTCAGCCACAAATGCTGCTATTCGAACTGTTGCAGAAACATATGATAATCAATTTACTTTAACTATCAAGTAAAAAGAAACTATCTTCTAGTTCTTTTTATTTGTGTTGTATTTTATTACTCAGCTTCGTAACTCTATCATCAAATAAATTCTCAGTTTCTCAGTTCATTCTGTCATTTACTATATTCTGTTTTATCTTTTCGCATTGCTTTTAAGGAGGGTATTGACATCATCAAAAGGGGGAAATTGTTGGAAATAAAATTTATGTTTTAATGATGATTCATCGCTTAATCAGTTATTATTTTTAACCCCATTGATGAAGTGTCATAACTAGCTGTTATTGTGCAAAGCAAAAAGATGTCTAGATACTAATGTATAGGATTTTATAGAGTCTAATATTTGTATAGGTTAAATCAGACAAGCACTGTAATAGTTCTAGGCTGTGAACTGAGAAAAATTAAGAAACGGAGATTTAGTTTAACTGAGATTCAATAAAAAACTGAAATACAAAGCACATCCATAAAACTGAAGAAGATAAGTTCGCTGAGGGACACAGACTCAGTTGGCTTATCTAGAAGATGAAGAACTGAGGGTCACAGACTCAGTTATAGAAGATTGAAGAACTGAGGGTTCAAACTCAGTTATGAAGACTATGTCGAGACTGTAAAGTTAGACTTCCGGCAAGATTGTGGTGACCTGAACTGACTTTATGTATCTTGTATGAAGACCTAAGAATCATAAGGACAATGAATTCTTAGATGATAATGAGTCATGGTGTACTCTGATTAAGTCAATTATAATCAGATGAAAACTGGAGTACTGATATTTGAAGAAGAGTAAAATCTCAGTTAACGCTCCAAGTCAGTCAAGAAACTGACAAGTGGCAAATTCAATATAAAACTGATAAGGATACTCAGTTTTATATATCAGTCATCCAATAAACTGAGAGTACAGTCGAACGTTATAAAGGAAGCGATTCTATTGGATGAAATACTGACAAATCAAAACGGTCCGAAAATATAGCCGTTACAAGATTCAAGCAGGATAAACGGTGAATAAACCCCATAAATAGACTACTTCTACAACAGCAAGAAGTGTGTGGGTGTGCAGGAGGAATTAAAAATAGATTTAAATAAAATATCTAATTAAGGGGGAAAGCCAATTTCAAAAGAATTCCTGCTAAGTACTTAATTGCAAGATCAAGAAATTTCTTCAAGTGTCCAAGCACATTCAAGCAAAATCAAGTTCTATCATTTGAAGAAATACAGAGCCGTGCAAAATTTAATTATCCAGAAGAAAAGCTCAAATCACAATTGAATCATAGTTATTGATTCAAGTCTCAACTTTGATTTCATCAAAGGTCTAGATTGTGAAACACCAAGAAAGTGTGAAGGACAGTTGAGTGTAGTCAGGAAGACTGTGTTTGTGATGAGCTGGTGAAGAGGCAATTCTACCCTCCAAGGACCAGTGTTCCAAACAATTGAAGAGCAGCAATCCTACCTATTCGACAAGTGTTAAGATTGTTAAGCTAGGGATTAGTCAAGGACTATCAGTTTAGGACTCTTTGTAACTGGGTCTTCTCAAAGAAGTTCTAGTGGAATTTTCCTCCGCATCACAGGGGAAGAGAGGACGTACATGAATACACCACCTGGAACCTCTATAATTCTTGTTTATTTATTTTATGCATTTACTTACTTCATTAACAGTTTTAATTATCTAGTTCTCGTGTTAAAACCAAGTCAACAGACTGTTTGTTATATTAAGGCTAGTTCTATCCGCTGCCAGTTAACAAGATTAAGGATAAGTCAGTATTGACTTATACTCAGTTGAGTTAGCTGAACTCCGCACAAGTTAAGGGACAGGAACAAAACTGAACTGAGCGTCAGTTTGAGTTTCGGAGAAACTCAGTTCCTAGGGTACTTCCAGTTAGGAAAGTTTTTGGTGATAAGTTTATTCACCCCCCTAAACTTGTGTTAGCCTTTCCAAGGTCGATCTTTTGTTGAGTGAAGTAATGTCAAATTCTAGATAATTCAACACTCAATTGAATTCCTTCCAGCATTTACTGATGTTTATTGACCATGCATTGGTCAACCATGTACTCTAGAGATGTTCTGGTGCTGGTAGAAAATTTTGCAAATTCGTTTCTGAGCCATGCACATTCTGTGCATAGATCGCATAGTTGATTTGTGAGGCTCCCAAATGCTCTTCCATCTATGTTCTATCTGAATTGTAGGTGAGTTTTAACACAATCTACACCATAATGGATATCATGGACAATGTCCATCAGACTAGAACCCTCAAACTCTGCTGGTTAAGGGAATGACTCTTCTTCCCCCTCAGTTGGCTGTCTCTTTTCCTTATTAATTTGCTGTCCGTTCTCTTTTCCCTCAGAGTTCTCAATGTCCGTAATGGATTCAGTGTCTTGAGTTTGTTTAGTTGTTCCTTCTACAACATTTCCTCCGGCATCACCATCATCATCAATGTCATCATCATCAAAGTCATTACTGTCATCATTAGCATCTTCATCTTGGTTGGTAGGGTCTTCATGCATTTCTGAGAGAACGGTTGATGTGACATACAACAATGTCCAAGGATCAAACATATCTAAAATTTGTCTTTAGGATGCACCTCATATGTGTCTCTTCTTATAAGAGTTCTCACCCATGTTTCTTCCATTTCCATTTCAGCCTTATCCGCTAGATCTTGAATAACTATGGGACTCACTATCCATTTCATCCATCTAATCACTCTCGGCTTTAGCTAGTAGAGTGGATCAGTTGGATCTACATAGTAACGATCATGAGTGGGAAGTTGTTGCTGGATATACAGAAACACAAATAACGATCCGAAACGCAGGAAAAACCGGATCCGGAAATATTTCCAATTCTCGCTATTGCGGCAAGGGCGCTTGCAACTGCCGGAGTGTTTTTCCCATTATCTTCCGATTGTCAGATCTGATTCATAACACCGATCGAGACACTCGATCATGCACAGTGGAAGCAACTAAATTCGTATACGATTTTACCCCGACATGATTCACATATTTAATTAATATAAACTAAAGAAGGTTTGTAGATTTACCCAACTAGAGAGAAACAGTGATCATCCAAGTTGTATCTCCAAGCGACGACTTGTGGACATCGATCCCGCATTCGAACCTCCTCGAATATGCTCCAAGAAAAAAAGACTCTATTTTTTCTTCTCCCGATGGCTAGGATGAGAAACTAATTTTTCTTTCCTTTTTTTCTTCGAATATGGCGCAGAATAAGTGTGTCTATTGTGTTGGGAGGAACTCACTTTATATAGGAAAATAACCGAGCAACTGGGAGTTATCCATTTTCACAAGACAGTTATCTTTTTCCCAATATATTTTTCATAAATAAGAGATAATCACCAAAAATGCGATAATCACTATTAAATGATAAAATCAATTTCTTATTTTATTCATCAATTATCAAACCAATAAATAATTAATTACACAAATGATATAATTCAGGAAAATTTTTTTCCCAATTTTCTACACATGTGGTGCCATATACTTCCACGGAATAATAGAAAATGTCTTTTCTATTTTACATGTTATTTACCGAATAAATAATATTTTTCATATTCATTAAAATGACCAATTATTTAATTTATTCTCGAGGTTCCAAAACACGAGAATTCACTCGCGTGTTAGGAGCCAACTCAGTGACCATGGACCTATAACAAGTAGCTACAATAAATTGAATAAAATATTCATCGAACAGAACATTTCTATTCAACTTATTAATTCCGGAATTACGTCACCATAAAACTGAAACTGAACTCTATAGAGTTCCAAAAAGTCTCAAACAAACTGGCATGGAGGGAGTATTGATTATCTACATTTATGCATCATTAGGATTGGAACAAAGAAAAAGTAACTGGCACACCAAAGAAAATAGATGCGAAAAAGTAAACCACCGAGATGCGAAAAAGATCAATAATAATAACCAAAGAAAATAGATGCGGAAAATTAAACCATTGAGATAGATTTGTTGGTACCATGTATCTAGTCTATCCTAACTAACAAAGAAAAAGAAAACAACAAAGATTCTTCATCTTCGTCAGCAACTGGCACACCAAAATTTAAATCAGCTGGAAACCTGCAAATTCAAAAAAAAATTTGAATCTGCTAGAAACCTTGTCGTTTTGGCCAAAAAAACATTATATATATAGCTGAGCCGCAGCCAGGAAAAATATTCGGACCATTTTTCTCTCCTAGATATTTGTCTTTGCTTCGTTTTTTGTGTAGCAACACAGATTAAAAGAAACGGTAATCTATTCTATTTCTACTAGGAATAATAAAGACAACAATAAATTACAAGGTGGTGCCCTACTGTTACAAATAAAATTTGAAGTTTTGAAGATGATTCATTTATATTTATGTAATTATTTGTTTTTACCCTATTGATGAAGTGTTGAGACTAAGTGTCATAGTGAAAAGCTAAAAGATGTCTAGAACTGAGTGTATAGGATTTATTAGAGTCTTATCATTGTATAGGTTATATCAGACAAGCACTGTAATAGATAGGGAGTCAAAAAATGGAAAACGGGAAATCATACTAACACTGGAAATCATACTGTAACTGAAAGCATTCTCAAAACTAAGAAGTACTAAAAACTGAAGAAGGTAAGTTCGTTGAAGGACCAAACTCGTATGGCTTATCTAGAAGCCGAAGGCTGAGGGAACAAACTCAGTTATGAAGTCTGAGGGACACAGACTCATTTATGAAGATAGAAGAACTGATGGGTCAGACTCAGTTTATGAAGACTAACGCCGAGACTATAAGGTTAGAATTCCGGTAGGTTTGTGATGGCCTGAACTGACTTTATAAATCTTGTATGAAGACCTAAGATACATAAGGACAATGATATCTTAGATGATCTATATTTATATGGTTTACTCTGATCAAGTCAATATAGGATCAGATGAATACGGAGTACTATATTTTGAAAAAGAGTAAAAACTCAGATAATGCTCTAAGAACTGAAGAACTCAGTCATACCAGCTAAATACTGATATTCCCCAAAAACTCAGTTTAAAGCAGTAATCATCCAAGAACTGAAAGAAAATCTGAATGTTGGAAGCATGCATTCTTATTGGATGAAGGTCTGACATGTCAAAAAGGACAACTGACATATCTGACATATAGCCGTTGATAGCTACAAGGATTCAAATTCAAAGATCTGAACGTTGATTTCACACTATAAATACAAGACTTTGCAACAAGGATCAAACACAAATTTTATGAGCTAAGAACCAAGGAATCAAATTGCTGCAATCTGAATAATGAAGCTATCAATTCGAGCTAACAAGTTACGGACCTAGAAATTTTCTAAGTGTTCAAGCTACAAAGAGTTATCAAGTTATCAACACTTTGAAGAACCACAAACAAGAATCACTTACTTGATTCAAGGACCAAATTTGATTTTATCAAAGGTTGAGACTGTGAAGCAATCCAGTCTAGGATTTTCCAAGGACAGTTGTTTGTTTTTGAAGTCTGGGTAGACTATGTTTGTGGTGGGAGCTAGAGAACAGTCAATACAACCCTCTACGGACTAATGAAGCAGTTGCAGAGCAGCCATTCAACCTGTTCTTTAGTTTCTTAGATAGTGAAGCTAGGGATTAGTCAAAGACTATCAGATTAGGACTTTTGGTAACCGTGCTACCTCAAAGAGTTCTAGTGGAAATTTTCCTCCTACATCACAAGGAAAGAGACGACTGATAGGATTACATCACCTGGAACCTCTATAATTTCTTGTTCGTCCAGTTATTGTGATTGTTCAAGCATTGTTCGTCCAAGCATACAACTGATTGATATTCACACTGAACACAAACTGAAGTTCACCAGAACTCGGTTTAGCATTCCAGCTTTTTCATAGATACAACAAGATCATTTAAAAGGCTAAAACTTAGTTAACTCCACACAAGTTTTAACTGAACCTAGTTTTGTTTAAATCTCAGTTATTGGTGACAAGTTCATTCGCCCCCTCCAAACTTGTGTCTAGCTTTTTCACGGGACCAAAAATTGGTATTAGAGCAATGTTCTTTTATAATGACTTGTTCTGACAATCTCCTCTAGTTGATCTTCTGAAAAAGCTTAGTTTTTCAATCCCAGGTTTTCAAAACTCACTTTTTAAAACTTGCATCAAGGACAACAATCATTATGCTTGACAAATGCTTATGTGCAACTTGGATCGTTTTGATGAATATAGAAGGCGTTGGTAGGCATTCCTTGCTGCTACACACGATGAGATGATGGATGTTCTCACTGATGGACCAATACAAATCACTCATATACAAACTGTTGATAGTGGAGCTCAATTTAGAGTTCCTAAACCCAAGAGTGAATGGAACAACGATGAGAGAAAGAGAAACAACCTCAATAATGTGGCCATGGATATTATTCTCACAACTTTGGACGGTAACATGTACCTGAACGTCAAAGACTGCACAACTACCAAAGAGATGTGGGAGATGCTACAGTTAGTATATGAAGGAACTGACTCAATCAAAGAAAACAAAATTCTAGTAGCCAGATAAAAGTTTCAAGATTTTGAGATGAAACCTGGTGAAACCATTAAGGAAATGAAGACAAGATTCAGTGCAATTATGGACGAATTGGCACTTCTCAAGATTGTCTATAACAAGAAGGAAGTTAATATTTGAATTTTGAAGGCTTTTCCATCATGCTGGAAGATGAAGGTTACAGCCATGGAAGAATCAAGAAAACTCGGAGAAGAAGATACTTTCAAGATTTTATTTGATCTAAAGGCTTAAGAATTTAATAAAGATTTTACAATTATCTCTACAGCCATTAAAGCACTTGAAGTTCCAAAGACTACAACTCTTGCAGCAGCTGATTATAACATATAGACATCAGCATGTAATCTTCAACAACTAGATGACATTGAGGAAAAAATGGCACTCATGATGGAAAGAATCAGAAAAATGAAGTGTGTCCAGGCATATACTCAGAAGTATATCAAGAAGTATCCAGAAAAGAAAGAAGAGACAAAGAAGGAACTTGAATTTCTCTATTTCAACTGCAAAAAGCCTGGACATTTCAAGGCTGAATGTCCAGAATTGGCCAACAAAAGAACACAACAAAGAAGAACTGGTAAAAGAGCACTGTTAGCTGGTGATGAATCAGATTATAAGGCTGAAACTAAAAAAGCTCTATCAGATGACACAACTTTGATGGCTCATATGGAAGACTTAACTGATGTATATGAATCTAACTCTAAGTACACCTCAGCACACAATTCTACACAAAATGTCTATTCTTCAACAGCTGGTTCTAATCCAAAAAATCCTGAATTAGAAGAAACTCTCAATACCCTGACGAATCAGTTGGTTGTAATATAAGTTGGTTTTGAATCAGTCAAAGCAAAGAAAGAATCTCTACTTTTGGAAATTGAAAGATTAAAAGCTGAATTGAACGTTTTGAAGGTATTAAGAACAGACCCTACAAACAAGTAGCATCAGCCTACTACTTTAGTAGCAACAACTGAATATTTACCTCAGTCAAATTTTGCAACTGGATTTAAATCCGGAAAGCCCTATGGTGATAAAACTTGCCTAGGATTTGAGATCTTCAAAGGAAAGAACTAGTAAAGTGGGTGAATCAAGTGCCATAACTAGCATTAAGATCGTAGATAAACAAATTCCTCAAGCTGAGAAGCATGCTGAACTAGTTATGTCAGCTCAGAATGAGTCAACCCAGCATCAGCATCATTTTCTAAGAAGTCAGCTACATTCAATAACAAACGAAAATCTAACGGTAGATCAGCTACACCTCATAAAAACAATACTGGTACATCAAATGCCAGATCTACAAAAATTGACCAAGCTAAGAACCAGAAAAGGCCTAATCAAGTTAAATCCAAAAATTTTGATTATTCAAGGAATTACAAACTTAGGGGGGAAAGGCAGATTATTTCTTTCTGATGATGATTGTAACTTTTCTAAACCTATTGCTAAAAATGTTAGGAATAATCATTCTAAAGAAAGGACTTATCAGTGAAGGACTCAACAGAGAACTTACCCAAGATCTCAGTAGAATCCTCTGTACAGAAGTTAGTTTAGACCTGAGTACAAAGTTGTTTACCACAGACAGCATAATGATGATTATTACTCAGTTTTCTACAATTGATGGCACTATGCAAATCAGTTTAGACCAAAAGACCTGAGAGAGCATATAAATAAGACACAATCCAAAAATAGGTACTATGGAATGTAGCTTATATATATGATAATAAGTGCAACAATTTCCAGAGGAGACCCTATGGAAATATTCCAAATGTTGTACTTACAACTGACCCTAATGGACCCAAATGGAATTGGGTACCTAAAACTCATTAATTTGTTTTGCATGATACCTGGTACTTTGACAGTGGTTGCTCTAGACACATGAAAAGGAGAAAAGACTGTCTAGTTGAATTTCATGCTAATGATGGACCCAAAGTCAATTTTGGTGGAAAAGACAAACTTGGTTATACGAGAGACTATGAAACTTTAATCAAGAATGATTTGAAGATAAAAATTGTAACTTATGTTGAAGGACTAAACGACAACTTACTCAATATGTTGGAAATAAAATTTATTTTTGGTGATGATTCATCACTTATTCATTTATTGTTTTTAGACCCCATTGATGAAGTGTCTTAACTAGCTGTTATAGTGCAAAGCAAAAAGATGTCTAGAAATCATTGTATAGGATTTAATAGAGTCTGATAGTTGCATATGTCAATCAGACAAGCATGTAATAATTCTAGGTTCAGAACAGAGAAAATGAGAAACTGACTTATTGAACTGAGTTCCCAACTGAAACTGACCAAGAGTACTTCAACTGAAACTGAGGGATCAGACTCAATTATGAAAAGAACTGAAGAAGGTAAGATTTGCTGAGGGACACAGACTCAGTTGGCTTATCTATAAGATAGGAGAACTGAGGGTTCAAACTCAGTTATTGAAAACTGAAGAACTGAGGGTTCAAACTCAGTTTATGAAGACTAAGTCGAGACTATAAAGTTAGACTTCAGGCAAGTATGTGATGACCAGAACTGACTTTATGGATCTTGTATAAAAGTCTATGAATCATAAAGACAATGATATCTTAGATGATCAATTGAAAAAAGTGTACTCTAATTAAGTCAATAATAATCAGATAAAGGATCGAGTACTTAGATTTTGAAGAAGAGTAAAACTCAGTTATTGCTCTTGAATACTGGAAACTGACCAAGTCTTATTGAATCGGTTTTGGAACTGGAATTAAGTAAAACTGATAGAGAATCAGAGGGTTATAAATTATTGGTTTTTAAAAATGTCCTTTCTGACACTGACATGCCAAAAGAAAAGCAGGACCACTAACGGCTATAAGGATTCAAATTCAAATAATCCAACTGTTAGAGAAACCCCTATAAATAGATCTCTTCTACAACAGGAAGAGGGCAGAATTCTAAGAATCAATCTAGTAAAGAAAGATCAAATTAAGGGGGAAAGTAATGTAAAAGAAATCCTGCTATATACTTAATTGCAAGACCAACATATTTTTTCAAATGTTCATAAGCTTTCAAAGAAGAATCAAGATCAATCATTTGATGAAAACCAGAGCCGTGCAAAACTTTTATATCTAGAAGAAGAAGCTCAAATCACAATTGAATCATAGTTATTGATTCAAGTCTCAACTTTGATTTAATCGCTATACCAGGATATTTTATCGGTATCCACAGGAAAATGGATATCTCCAAAATATTTTAAGTTCAATTCTTTTTTTTTCTCTCCAGATATTTAAGGTGATTTGTGTGGACGCTATTTTTTATTCCAATCTTTATAAGCTATCTTTCTACTCGCCCGCCCACTTGAGGCGATCGTGAAACACCAAGAAGGTGTGAAGATTGTGTTTGTGATAAGCTGGTGAAGAGGCAATTCAACCCTCTAAGGACCAGTGTAGCAAGCTTAGTTCAAACAGCAATCCTACCTGTTGATGACTGAAGCTGGAAGATTGTGAAACTAGGGATTAGTGAAGGACAATCAAGTGTTTAGAATTTACTTTGTGTCTTGTAACTGTAAACCTCAAGAACATAGTGAATTTGGCCTCCTACATCACAGGGGAAGAGAGGACTGACAGATTACACCACATGGAACCTCTATAATTCTTGTCTATTTACTTTACGCATTTACTTACTGCATTGTAATTATATTCATCTCGTTCACATATTCAGCAAACACCAGAAACAAAGTTAGCATATTAACTGATAACTCATATTTTGCAAAGGCTTAATTTAATCCGCTGCCGGTTAACTCAGTTAAGAATAATTCAGTTTTGACTTATACTCACCTATGTTAGCTTAACTCCACACAAGTTTGAACTGAACTTGATCTAGTTTAAGATTCAGTTTTGGGGCTTAGGTTTTTGGTGACAAGTTTATTCAACCCCCCCCATCTAAACTTGTGTTAGCCTTTCCCAGGGACCAATAATTGGTATCGGAGTGAATCTTCCACTCTGAAGAGATCTCCGATTGAGCTTTATCAGTTTAAGTAACTGGCCACCAGTTATTCCAATACCAACAATTGGTATCAGAGCAGTTCTTCCATTTTGGAGGTGATCCAAATCGATTACTGCTTCAGGCATCAATTGCTTTCATGACAAGATTGTTTGTTCAATTATTTAAAGTTTTTCAAAACTGCATCATTGAATCACACAATCATATTAGAAAAATGCTTAGTTGTTCATTTTTAGGATTTGATGAATACAAAACTAAATTTCAGGCTCTTATTGCTGAAACTTAAGAAAAGATGATTGAGAAATTAATTGATGAATCATCCCCCACAAACAATGAAGATAATGCTGAAATTTTACCCTTAAGCTTTGATGGAAATGATCATGGTGAAAGTGATGAAGAAATCATACTTTTTGGAACTAGCCTAGCAAGCAACAATGATGGATTGGATAAAGGGAAGCAGATATTAGAAGATGAAGAAGCTAGAACTGAAAATTTATCTATCTAACATCATGAGGTAAATGCATCTACATCCAACAATCACACTGCCATGAAAAATCATAAAAATGAAGATTTCAATGAAAACTTGGACATACTCATAAAGGAATTAGAGGTAATTCAAAAGAATTATGAGAATGTCAAAAAGGAAAAAGATCTATTGAAAACTGATGTTCTAAGATTGACTGGTGAGATCAATCTTATCAAGGCTAATAATAGAACTAAGGAGACTTGCTCAATTCATTAACTAACAGAGGTAATATACATCAAAGAATCATTAGTTGATCCAATCCCAAACGTTCAGTTCAAACCTGGAAAACCATTTGGAAACAGATCAGGTTTAGGGTTTGATAGTCAGCAAAATTCTATGTTCAGACTGTACACTTGCACCTAAGTTTGTAGCTGCACAATAGTCAAGAATTCAGAAAACTGACACAATTGTTAGAATTGACAATCACTCTGCACAGCCTCGAACTAAAACTGACAAAACTGTAAAATCAGCCAGTGGCAAACAGCAAACTGAAAGATTTTATAGAAAGAATCAGAGGACTGAAAAAGACATAACTGATCAGAGATCACTCAAAAGAACATTCAAGTCATATTCACAAAATAATGGAGATCATTCATGGAATAATAGATTCAGAAGGAAATGAAGACTCTTTCCTACTGATGAAGACTAGAATGGACCTATGTTTACTCAGTTTCACAAAAATGAAAAGACGAACGAGTCAAGAAAGAAAAATTTTGTGCAAACTGGCCATACTCATCCGAAATATCAAGATAGGTATAAAACTGACAAGTCATCTAAGATTTATAGGAACACGAAACCTAATCACAAAGGATCCAAACAGAGATGGGTACCAAAAAGTCTTAATTTTTTTTGCAGATAAAAGCTGAATTCGAAATCAAGACTGAGTTTGCTCAACTAAGTTTTGAAACTGATCTGAACGGACGACTGACTCAAAGTTGGGATAAGATCAAAGCTGAACCTTGAGAGCTGGAGATATACCTAATCGATTAATATAAGCTACTAATGAACAGTCGTACCCTACACTCATATCAACCGTTCATCTTTTCCACTCACCGCTTTTTCCATATTTCAACGCTTGACATGATTAATGACAAGACGTTATATTACCTACCCAGATTTTTCAACCACCAAATTTACCACTTATAAATACCCTTGTGTCTTACCTAAAATCATTAACACTCTATTCTCTCTTTATAATCCATCTTCTGAAAGAATTTGCCCTATCTTCAATTTCTTCAACAATCTGAATTAATGGCCTTCACCAGAGTTGAACCCGGAATGATCATATCTCTACATCAATTAGTGGCTAAATACACAGATCAAACTCTTGCCACAGATCAATTAGTGGCTAAATACAATCAAGAATGTATCATTTGTGGAAGGACTGCACTACAATCTCCTCAGCACTAGTCAATTTAGTGGCATGGGATACAGAGTAACATTTGATAAGGAGTTTTGTATTGTGGTTAGTGAAACTGCATATCAAGTGGTTCTCGCTGGAAAAAGAAAAGAGAATATGGATATTGTCGATTGGTCTACAACAGTTTTAGAGACGTGTTTGCTTGTGCTTACCAAATCAGAAGTCAGCTGGATATGGCACAAGAAACTCAACCACCTCAACTTTGATGACATCAACACACTGGTCAAAAATAAATTAGTAATTGGATTACCTGAGATCTCATACAATAAGGATAACTTATGTGATGCTTGCCAAAAACGAAAGCAATTGAAAGCTAATTTCAAGACAAAATCTCAGCACTCAACTTCAAGAATCCTAGAACTTCTAAACATGGACTTATTTGGACCAATCATACCTATCAGTGTTAGTGGAAAGAAGTACACACAAGTAGTAGTGGATGATTACTCAAGATATACATGGGTAATTTTCTTGTCAAAGAAAAGTGAAACCAAGCAACAGCTCACAAAACTTCCCAAGAGACTCCAAAATCAGAAAGGTGTAACAGTTGCAAAGATAAGATTAGATAAAGAACTAAATTTCTCAACAATATAATCATTGAATATTTTGGAGAGAATGGTGTGGTACATCAGCTTGCAGCTACAGCTACACCTCAGCAAAATCAAGTAGCTGGAAGAATGAACAAAACTCTCAAAGAAGCAAGGAGGACTATAATCTATTATCAAAATTGACAGAAAGGTATTGGACAGAAGCAGTCAACACAGCTTCCTGCACACAGAACAGAGCACTCATGAACAAAAGACATGAAAAGACACCATATGAGATTTGGAATGGAAGAAAGCCAAAGGTTTCATACTTTCATGCCTTTGGAAGAAAATGTTTCCTTCACAATAAGGGAAATGATCAACTTAAGGTTTTTCAGCCCAAAGCTGAAGAAGGAATATTTTGGGATACTCAAGTGTCAGCAAAGCATTTAGAGTACTGAATAAACGGAAACTCAAGCATGAAGAATCAATACACGTAGTTTTTTATGAACCAAACTTTCCTGGTGAAATAATTGAAGATAAACAAGAGCCAGTTTCTCAATGTCAGTTACCAACATTGCCAAAATTGGTTTTTGTCGACCTTGGAAGATTAAGAGTTTTAGAATCTTCAGATCAAGATTAGTCTCAGTTTCCAACAGCTGATCAACATGAAACTGACCCAATTCAGCACAATCATGCTCAAGGAAATCAAGAAGAAGTTCATGAAGAACAAGTTCAACAGAATGCAGACCCTCTTATGCATCCTCTTGTACACCAAAGGATGAGAGATCACCCTGAAGATCAGGTGATTGGTAATTTTCAACAAGGAGTTTGCACAAGAAATTAGCTAGATGCTATGATTGCATGCTTTCTATCTCAAACTGAACCTAAAGTGATATAAGAAGCACTGAAAGATCCAGATTGGATAATGGCCATGCAAGAAGAACTCAATGAATTCGAAAGAAATCAAATTTAGGAATTGATGGATAAACCAGATAATGTCAACATAATCGGCACCAAATGAGTTTTCAGAAATAAGCTTGATGAAGATGGAAATATTGTCAGAAATAAAGCTAGGCTTGTAGCCAAAGGTTACTCACAAGAAGAAGGGAAAGACTTCGATGAAACTTATGCTCCCATTGCAAGGTTAGAGGCAACCAGACTCTTTCTTGCCCTTGCAGCTCATAAGAAATTCAAAGTATATCAAATCGACGTTAAAAGTGCATTTTTGAATGGGATACTTGAAAGAGAAGTCTATGTGCAGCAACCCTCAGGTTTTGAAATTTAAGATCAAGCTGATAAAGTCTTCAAACTGAAAAAATCTCTTTATTGACTGATGCAGGCACCAAGAACTTGGTATGAAACTTTATCTCGGTTTCAGGTAGACAATGGTTGTATCAGAGGAACCATTGACCAGACTTTATTCAGAATGAAAGTTGAAGAAAGTACCCTCCTAGTTCATATCTATGTTGATGCTATTATTTTTGGATCATAAAATGAATAACTCTGTGAAAATTTTCAAGTTTGATGAAGTGAAAATTTCAGATGAGCATGATGGGAGAACTGAATTAATTTCTTGGTTTACTAGTAAAACAGATGGATGAAGGGATATTCATTCATCAAACCAAGTATACAAGAGAGTTGATAAAAAATTATGGAATGGAAATATCAACTGGCATTGCAACACCTATTGGAACCAACATCAGGTTAGATGAAGACAAAGATGGCAAGGATATGGATCAAACTCTCTACAGAAGAATGATTGGTAGTCTTTGTTGAAATAGTGTCTTAAACCCAATCGGGTTGGACCGGATCCGACCGGGTCGGATCATCTATACTATTTCTTTATGTTTATACATTTATTAAATGGCTTTTCTGTTGTCATATACTTGTTCTTTTAAAGAACCATTTATATTGTTATATGATAACGTCCTTAGTATTAAACTGTGATAGAGAAACCATGATAGGCGATTATGTTTGATGAGATCTCTAATCACTTTAATGAGTTTGATACTTAAATGTCTCTAGGCTGATGTACTATTAAACAGGGCATTGATAGTACAAACCGGCTAGCACATATTAGATGTCTTCTGTCTTTAAAGGCATAGATAGATCTCGTCTATCGAAGTGTAGAGACGCTTGGACTATACGTGGACGTGTAATAGAGATTGCGTACGTTAGACTGACCCAATTACATTAAGTGTCGCACTATGTGGCGGTTGTGTAATGATCCTTAAGACCGGAGACTTCATGGAATCGTGGTGTGGATTGTCAGGCTTTGACACTATTGAGGTTTCTCCTAGCCTTGGGTGATCATGCAGTAGTGATTGGGTGTGATACTAAAGCATGCGTAGTATAATGTTAGTTCGTCCAGGAATCGCGTATCCTATGATTGGGATTGAATATCCGAAATGGCCTTCTTATAAGGAATGTCTAGCTCTCGAGAAACTTTGCAAAGTGGGAGTAAACATGTTATTCCGAGAGAGCATGATATCCAGATTATAAGATACGATCGTTAATGTATTGACACTCGAGATACGATTGTATGGATATTATTATTGCGGTAGGATTGTAATTTACACGGTAACTGTTTCATATGAAAGGTAGTAGTCATTGCATTTGACTCTTCTGATGATTGGGGGTCACGGTGTGTTGCTAGACGCTATCCCGTGATCGTGAGGCATGAAGGGAATTTTTGTAATTTTCACTTTGTGTCTACGGCCAACATATTCGGAAGCCTATCGGGTCACACACATATGAACATCTAGCCGGATTATAATGTGGTTATAGATGATAACCAAATAAGGAAATAATTTATCTCATACTATAAAGGTTATAGTGGTAAATTAATATGGTGGTATTTATTTATTATGAACAAATATAATACAATATATTAATTATGTTGATTAATTAAATATTGATATATATAATTTTGAAGTGTGTACATATGATATACATGTATTTTGCAAATTAATTAATCATAGTATTATATTAATTAAAGATTATTCCGGATGCCAAATATTTGGCTAAAGGTGGCGCCATTTCAAAGTATATTGGATACATTTGAGTTGTGCAATTTAATTAATAAGATTACCATAATATTAATATTAGATATTTATTGATTTTTGGAAAATAGATTTATGGTAATAAGATAAAGATATATTCAATATAAGATATTGTCAATATATATCTTGGAAATATATTTAATATATGATATTGAATATTAATGAGAAAAATCAATCAAATATATTTTCCTCATTTTATTAGGAAAGGGTTTTTCTCTCTCATCAATCTACTAGAAGCATATCCCAATCAGTTTGGGAATAAGTTGGGGCACACTTGGCTAGAACTAATGTATAACACCATTCCAAGAGCTAATAGTTCTTGTGAAAAATAGAGAGCTTCTGAGAGAGAGATTTAGAAGGAGAAAAGGTCGGTCTAGCAGCCGAGTTTTTCTGGTAGCAATCCATGAAGGGATTCCGGCGGCCTGTTCGTGTGGATCACCAGTAGAGGCCGAACACTTGACGGCTCCGTGCATCGCTACTCTCCTTAGGCGGTCAAAGCGTCGATCTTTTAGATCGAGCAAGGTAACCACCGTCTACTTCTTTTATGCTTCTTGCTTAAACGAAGTCGATACTGGGTAAAAGGAAATCAAATTTTTTATTTCCGCTGCGTTCCCAAATAGATTTCCTAACAGTGGTATCAGAGCGAGCTTCGAGCTTAAACAATAAGCATGTTATTTTGTGTAGTTAATTTTATCATTTAAATCACGTAATCAAAAGATGAAAGATTTTTTATTCGCAAAACGATACATGAACAAAAAAAAAAAAAAAAAAAAAGAGGTCGGCTTTTGGGGTGCTCGGCCGATCGGCGGCGGCACCCCACTGGAAATTGCGCCGGCGGCGGCGGCTTGCCCGACGGGGTGGTCGGCGTCGGCTGGTGCATCTTTTGGTGGATCTCCAAAATTTTGGTTTGGGTATTTTATGTTTCTATATGGTTCATAGTTGTGATTAATATCTCCTTTGTTTAGTTATATCATATGGCTAACTAATGGTTCAAATAGTTTGGGCCATTGGGATGCCACATATTTGATTTGGAAAAAAGCATATGCCTAGGCCACTTTCAAAATTTTGATTTTGGAAAGTGGCCAGGCATAACAACCAAAATATTGGCCTTTCCAAATTTTGTTTGGAATATGCCTAGGCCTTTTTTCAAAATATTTGATTTTGGAAAAGGCCTAGGCCTAGGCTCTTTTCAAAATTTTGATTTTGGAAAGGGTTGGTAGATGCATTTTGGTTTATGAAACCAAAGGCATCCCTTTTGATTAGGAATCAAAAGGAAGGAAACAAAAGAGACCTAATTTTAATTTTGATTTATTTTCGGAATAGTTCTAATAAATTAAAATTAAAATGTAATCGATTTAAAATTAATCGTTAATTTTATTTTGATTAAAATTATTTAATTAATTAAATGTTAATTAGTTAATTGATTGGATAAAATTATTTAATAGATTAAACGTTAATTGATTAATTAAGATGCAAGTTGTTAAATTTTTAATTTATCTTTTTCATAAGATGTTATTGTATGGATAGATATAGTAGATATAATATGATTATATGGACCCCGATTGATCATGAACTCGATCGATAGGATAGATGTGAATTATTTTGTTTGGAATAAAATTTAGTTTTGATGATGATTCATCTTATTCAAGAACATACTTGTTTACACCCCATTGATTAAAGTGCTGAAACTAGTTGTTATAGTGAAAGGCTAAAAGATGTCTAGAACTGAATATATAAGTTTTACTAGAGTCTGATAATTGTATAGGTTATATCAGACAAGCACTGTAATAGATAGAAGTGTCGTAAAACTGAAAACTGGAAATCACCTGAGAAACTGGAAAGACAAGTCATCTAAAACTGACTCAGACTACACCAAGAACTAACGTTCACTTAGAACTGAAGAAGGTAAGTTCGCTGAGGGACAAAACTCAATTGGCTTGTCTAGAAGATAGAAGAACTGAGGGTTCAAACTCAGTTATTGAAGATTGAAGAACTGAGGGTTGAAACTCAGTTTATGAAGACTAAGTCGAGACTATAAAGTAAGACTTCAGGCAAGTTTGTGGTAACCTGAACTGACTTTATGGATCTTGTATGAAGACCTAAGAATCATAAGGACAATGAACTCTTAGATGATATATGATTATGGTGTACTCTGATTAAGTCAATAATAATCAGATGAAGAACTAGAGTACTGATATTTGAAGAAGAGTAAAATCTCAGTTAATGCTCCAAGTCAGTCAAGAAACTGACAACTGACGAACTCAGTATAAAACCGATCAGGAAACTCAGTTTTATAAGTCAGTCATCCAACCAAGTGAAAGTACAGTCGAACAATGTAAAGGAAGCAATTCTATTGGATGAAATACTGACAAGTCAGAATGGTCTAGCAGTTGCAAGATAGACGTTGATACAATGCAAATTCAAGCGAAATGAACGTTGGACTTACCCTATAAGTAGAGGACTTTGAACCTAACCAAAATACAACAGATTTAACAAGATTACAAACATTTTCGTGCAAGAGTCTAGTTTATTCGATTTATCGTCTATATCTGCGCTAACAAGATCAATCAAGAATTTCTTCAAGTGTTCAAGCTATATAGACTTTATTCAGAATTTGATTTTTAATCAAAGGTTCAGACTATGAAGCAATCCGGTGAAGGATTTTCCAAGGACAGTTGTAACAGCATTCGGGTAGACTGTGTTTGTTGTGGTAGCTGGTGAAGAGGCATACGTAACCCTTCAAGGACCAGTGGTTCAAGAATTTAAAGAGCAGCAATCCAACTTGTTCTTTAACTATTTAGATAGTGAAGCTAGGATTAGCCAAAGACTATTGTTTAGGACTTTTTGTAACAGCTCACCTCAAGAAGTTCTAGTGGAATTTTCCTCATACATCACTAGGGAAGAGAGGACTGACAGGATTACACCACCTGGAACCTCTATAGATCTTGTTTTATTTACTTTATGCACTTACATTCTTTTACAGCATTTAATTATGTTCATACAGTATACTGAAGAACTGATTGTTACACAGACTCACAGCTCACGAACTGACATTCATCAGAATTCAGTTTAGCACACTCAGCACTCAAAAAGAATAACAAGATCAAGAAAAAGGCTAAAATTATATCCGCTGCCGGTTGACTCAGTTCGTTATAAGTCTGTTTCACTTAGACACAGCTCAGTCAGCTTAACTCCACACAAGTTTTTAATTGAACCTAATTTGCTTAAAATCTAGCTTTTGTTGACAAGTTTATTCACCCCCCCTCTACACTTGTGTCAGCCTTTCCAAGGGACCAACAATAGGTATCAGAGAAGAGTTTTATGTTCCAACTTAGAGCAAGTAACGATAATCAGTTATTCAGATACCAGCAACTGGTATCGAGCAGTGCTTCTTTAACAAGTCTTTGTTAAAAGCTCTTTGCTCTATTTCTCCTCTTGTTGTTCTTATTAGAAAGCTCAGTTTGCGGTCTTTATAAAATCAGCTTTCACTTACTCACAATGGATAAAAATCAGTATTCCTGACAAATGCTTATGTGCAACATGGATAGATTTGACGAATACAAACGTCGCATGTAGGCTTTTCTAGCAGCTACTTATGACGAGATGGTGGACGTGCTCACTGATGGACCAATCCAGATCACTCACATGCAGACTGTTGGTGAAAATCAAGTTTGAGTTCCAAAGCCCAAGGCTGAATGGACAAATGATGATCGCAAGCGAAACAATCTCAACAACGTTGCTATGGACTATATCCTCAGAACTCTTGATAGCAACATGTACTTGAAGGTGAAATATTGCACTACTGCTCAGAAAATGTGGGACAAAATTCTGTTAGTTTGCGAAGGTACTGACTCCATCAAGGAGAATAAGATCTCAGTTGCAATGCATAAGTTTGAGAATTTCAAGATGAAATCTGGAGAGACCATTGACCAAATGGAGACAAGATTCAGCACAATCATGGATGAACTGGACCTACTCAAGATTGAATATACAAAGAAAGTAATCAATACAAGAATCGTGAAGGCCTTTCCTATGTGTTGGAAGATGAATGTCACTGCTGTGGAAGAATCCATAAGAATTGACATAAAGGATTCCTTTAAGATCTTCTCTGATCTGAAAGCTTATGAATTCAGTGAAGATTTTACAAGCACAGCTGCAATAATCAAAGCTCTGGAAGAACCTAAAACCATAGCACTTGCAGCAGCATCAAATGATACTCAAGAAACATCCACAAATAATCTTCAACAGTTGGATGAAATGGAAGAACAAATGGCCCTTATAATGAGTCGAATCAGAAGGATGAAGAATGGTCATCTAGTAACTCAAAAGTATATCAATAAGAATCTTAAGAAAAGGAAAGATGATGAATATCTTTGCTTCAACTGTAAGAAGCCTGGTCACTACAAAGCTACCACGAAGACTCAGCAATGAAGAACTGGAAGAAGAGCATTGTTAGATGAATATGAATCTGACTACGATGCTAGTACATAAAGGTTATCTGACAATACAGCTTTAATGGCTAACATGGAAGATTCCAATAAGGTATGTGAATCAAATTCCAAATACAGCTCAGCTCAAATTTCTATGAAAAATGCATGTTCTTCAACAGCCGATTCCAATCCAAAGAACTCAGAATTAGAAAAAACTCTTGATGAATTCAGAGTCAGCTTGTCACCATACAAGCTGGTTATGAATGAATCAAAAGTGAGAAAGAGGCTATAATTCTAGAGGTCAAAAGATTGAAAGATTAGTTGAACACGTTAAAACTAAGCAGAACTAATACGGGAAAGAATCAGTATCAGCTTCCTGCATCAGCAACATCAACTGAATCTTTTGCTCAATCTAGTTGAGCCACTGGATTCAAATCAGGCAAGCCATATGGAGATAGAATTGGCTTAGGATTTGATACTCAGCAAACTTCAAAGGCAGGAATGAGTAAGGCAACTGAACCAAATACCAAACTGGTGTTAAGTTCGTAGCTGAACAATGTCCACAAACTGAGAAGCATGCTAAACCATTGAAACTAGTTCAACGTGAATCAAATCAGTCTCAGCATCAATTTTCAAGGAAGACAGCTGCAAACAATAGAGTCAATCAAAAAGGTAAAACAGCTGCACATCATGAAAATTGAAAAGGTAGATCAACTGCTTAACCTACTAAAGCTAATCAGGCTAAGAACCAGAAAAACTTCAGTCAAAGTAAATCCAAGAATATCAGTTATTCAAAGATTCACAAAGTCGGGGGGAAAGGCAGATTATTTCCAACTGATGATGAATGGAATTTCTCTGAATCTACTATTAAAACAGATAGAAGCAATCATTTCAGACAGAAAAATTGTTACAAGTTTCAGTCTAAAGGTCAGCAGAGGAATCATTTCAGTCCTCAGCAGAAACCTTAGTACCAAGGTCAGTACAGACCTCAGTACAAAATAAATTTTGGTTATTATTCAAGTTTCAGTAATAGAAAGCATCATGGAAATCAGTTTCAGCCAAAGGACCTGAGAGATCATATAAATAAGACACAGTCCAAGCATACATACTATGGGAGTGTGACTTACATATATGAAAACAAGTGCAACAATATCCGAAGAATACCTAAAGGATATATTCCCAAGGTTGTACTGACAACTGACCCTCATGGATCCAAACAGAGTTGGGTACCTAAAACTATTTAATTTAATTTGCAGGATATCTAGTACTTTGACAGTGGATGCTCAAGACACATGACAAAGAGCAAGGATTTTATTGCAAAAGATGGGTACCTAAAACTATTTAATTTTATTGCAAAAGATGGACCAAAAGTCAATTTTGGATGTAAAGACAAACCTGGATACACCAAAGGTTATCGTACTTTGATCAGAAATGGACTCACAATAAAAAACGTATCTTATGTAGAAGGATTGCATTACAATCTACTCAGCACCAGTCAATTCTGTGACATGGGATACAGAGTCACGTTTGACAAAGATTATTTCATTGTCGTCAGTGAAACAACATTTCAAGTTGTTCTAGCTGGAAGAAGAAAAGAGAATATGTATGTTGTAGATTGGACTATAGCAGTCGCTGAAACTTGTTTACTTGTGCATAACAAATCAGAAGTCAGCTGGTTATGGCACAAGAAACTGAGTCATCTTAACTTTGATGACATCAACACACTTGTCAAGAAACAATTGGTAATTGGACTATCTGAGATTACCAACAAGAAGGATAGCTTGTGTGATACCTGTCAAAAAGGAAAACAAGTAAAAGCTAGTTTCAAGACTAAATCTCATCATTCTACAACAAGTGTCCTGGAGCTACTACATATGGACCTATTTGGACCTATCACACCAATCAGTATCAGTGGAAAGAAATATACATTGGTGGTGGTAGATGATTATTCAAGATACACTTGGGTTATTTTCTTAACTAAAAAAAGTGAAACCAAGCAAAGGCTTACAGAACTCCTCAAGAGACTTCAGAATCAGAAGAGTGTATCAATTGTGAAGATAAGATCAGATAAAGGAACTTAATTCCTCAACAATGTGATTATCGAATACTGTGAAGAAAATGGTGTTTTACATCAACTTGCAGCCACAACAACGACTCAACAGAATGATGTAGCTAAAAGTTTGAATAGAACACTCAAAGAAGCAGGAAGGACTATGATATGTGAAGCAAAATTGACTGAAAGATATTGAGCAGAAGCAGTTAACATAGCTTGCTACACACAGAACAGAGCTCTCATGAATAAGAGACATGAGAAGACACCTTATGAAATTTGGAATGGAAGAAAACCAAATGTTTCATACTTTCATGCTTTTGGAAGCAAGTGTTCATACACAATAATAGAAAAGATCAACTTCATGTTTTTCAGCCCAAAGATGATGAAGGAATATTTTTAGGATATTCAAGTGTCAGCAAAGCATTAAGGGTACTGAACAAGAGGACACTCAAGCATGAAGAATCTATACACGTAGTATTTGATGAACCAAACTTTCCTTGTGAAGAAATTGAAATCAGACCAGAACCAGTTTCTCAGCCTCAGTTACCAGTTTTACCAGAATCAATTTTTGTTGACATTGGAAGATTAAGGATCTCAGAATCATCATATCAAGATCAACCTCAGTTTCCAACAACTGAACCTGCTACAGTTGAACAACATGATTCGGACCCAATTCAAGACAATCAATATGAAGAAAATCATGAACAAATTCCTAAAGAACCAGTTCAATAGAATGTAGATCCCTTCATGCAACCTCCAGTACACCAATGGATGAGAGATCACCCAGAAGAACAGGTGATTGGCGATACTCAAGCAGGTGTTCGAACTAGACATCAAATAGATGCAATGATTGCATGTTTCCTATCTCATTCTGAACCCAAAGAGATAGAAGAAGCTTTAAAAGATCCATAATGGATTAGCTATGCAAGAAGAAGTGAATGGGTTCGAAAGAAATCAAGTATGGGAGTTGGTAGACAAACCAGATCATGTAAACATCATTGGCACTAAATGGGTTTACAGAAACAAACTTGATGAAGATGGGAATATCATCATAAACAAAGCCAGACTTGTAGCTAAAGGATATTCTCAATCTAAAGGCATAGATTTTGATGAAACTTATGCACCAGTTGCAAGACTAGAAGCAATCAGACTATTTCTTGCCTTTGCAGCTCACAAGAAATTCAAAGTATACCAAATGGATGTCAAAAGTGCATTTTTGAATGGAATTCTAGAAGAAGAAGTCTATGGTCAACAACCTCCTCGATTTGAAATTAAAGATCAAGCTGATAAAGTCTTTAAACTGAGAAAAGCTCTATATGGACTGAAGCAAGCACCAAGAGCTTGGTACAAAACTCTATCTCAGTTTTTGGTAGATAATGGATTTACCAAAGGAACTATCGACAAGACTTTTTTCAGGATGAAAGTTGAAGAAAGCACTCTATTTGTTCAGATCTATGTTGATGATATTATCTTGGGATCTGAAAATGAGCAACTCTGTGAGAAATTTGCAAGTTTAATGAAGAGCAAATTTCAAATGTGTATGATGGGAGAACTGAATTATTTTCTCGGTTTACAAGTTAAACAACTGGATAATGGGATTTTCATTCACCAAACTAAATATACAAGAGAATTGATCAAGAAGTTTGGAATGGAGAAATCAGCTGGCATTTCAACACCACTTGGGACTAACATCAGATTAGATGAAGACAAAGATGGCCAGGATGTGGATCAAACTCTCTACAGAAGAATGATTGGCTAGTAGACCAGACATATCCTTTGTTGTTGGTGTTTGTGCTAGATTTCAAACAAGATCTAAAGAGAGCCATGTCACAGTTGTAAAAAGAATCTTGAAGTATTTGAAGGATACAGAAGGAGTTGGGATATGGTATTCAAGAGAAGGATAATTCAAACTGATATCCTACTCGACTCTGATTATGTTGGATGCAAAGTGGATAGAAAAAGTACTTCAGGCACATGTCAGTTATTTGGAAATAGACTTGTGTCATGGTTCAGCAAGAAGCAAAACTCAATCTCTACTTCAACAGCTGAAGCTGAGTATATCGGAATTGGAAGCTATTGTGCTCGTGTTTTATGCATCAGACAACAACTGAGAGATTATGGGATAGAAGAAGGAATGATTCCTATAATGTGTGATAATACAAGTGCAATTGCAATAACGGACAATCTAGTCTTGCACTCAAGGATGAAACACATTGATGTGAGACATCACTTTATAAGGGATCATGTGGAAAAGAAGGATATAACAGTTCTCTATGTTCCAACTGAAGATCAGTTTGCGGACATTTTTACCAAACCACTACACATAGAAAGGGTTGCTAAACTATGAACTGAATTAGGGATTATCAAAGTCAGTTAAGTCAGTTCAAGCTTAGAGATTCGTCAAGGGGATTGATCTTTGTCATTTTGGGTGTGCTAACTTGACAGATCAGTCATTGACATCAACAATCTCAAACTGACTAACTGAGTTGAAGATTTGACGGAAACCAAATTTTGTAAAACTGAAATCAGCTTCAGTTTTACTCTGTCAAACAATGTCAACGAAGCAATGGATAAAACCAACAACAGTTATATCACATTTAATTACCGCCGTTTTTCTGCCTCTGAATTTGTAGCATGTATACCTCCATTATGTCTAATAGTACACATCGGTTACTGATGACGGTTAAAATAGTCTATCTTACGGCATCAATATTCTATCTATTATGAGCTAAAAGTAGTTGTTTCGTCCTATAAATATGAACCATTTACGTTGAATATCATATGTCGGGTTCGTGAGTCGAGAAATCTGCACTTCACGTTTATTTTCCCTATTTCGATATTATTTCGTGTATTATTTGATGATTTTAGGATACGGAATATTGGGTTGAGCATGATGGACAAATCTGGAGTGGACTGAGCGAAAAGAATGGGCCTAGGGTATTCTAGAAGCATCCAAGCTAATTCGGTTGAAGAAAAAAGACAAAATTACCCTCGGTAACCCGATGATGACCGCCGACTTACTAAGGTCCCAGAAGCTTCCGAAGCACGTTTTCTTCAACGAGGGGTCGAACTAGTTGTTCCTAAGTCGGTTTAGATAGCTATAAATAAGAGGCTTCGCCACAGACCACAAGTGTACAATTTTCAAGACAGTCATTATGCAATAAAAAGTTCTTTGAACTTTATTTTATTTATTTTATAAGTCTGGTCGGAGAGACGACGGAGTCGCCGCCTAAGGAGAGATCCGAAAGAGATCTACGCTCAACTTCGAGGGTATGATTTTCTGTATTTTCCAAGATGTAGATCTATCGTTGTTATATTCGACTAGTATGTTTAAATTGCTTATTTAGTTTAATTATGTAGTAGTTAGTTTATTTTACCCCATGTGTTATTGATCTGATTCGTTGGTGAAGAAATCATGAGACAATAGTTACGTTCTTCAGATCTGCGATGATGTATCTCACTAGATCTGAATACCTAGTAAATTACTAATTCATGATAATCGGCGCCAGTTACGTTGATCGTTAGATTTAATTTGCATGTTAGTAGCCTGATCAACTATTTGCATGTCATCGTAAATTAACATGAAGGACAGCAAGTGAAGTGTTAATTAGGACATTATCTTGATGGACCCTGGGAACATGCTTGTCAATGTCGACAGCTGTCTAGGCGGGTTTGCGGTATGAGTTTACGCTCATTATCGACAGCTCTAGTTCTTTATGCGTATGGGCTATTACGGACCAATTAAGGAGGGTAGCTTGCGTATAGATTGTCTACTGAACAATGAATAAATTCACCAATAGGACTGTTGCATGTGTGAGGGAGTAACTAATTACTCATAATTGAATTAATACCTTAGAAACTCTAGTTTGCTGCGTTGAACTTGCATAATCTTGCTTGTTGAATTGTTACCAATTTTACTACTGTCTATATTATAGTTGGTCGTAGACCGTTATCATGACAGCTCAATCTTGATAATTTGACGTTCTTATGAGTCTCTGTGGGATTCAACCTTGACTCACCAGTACTCTACTACGAAAGACCTAGTCCTATTGCTAGTAAGTTCCTTGCACGCGATCAAGATTTTTCACGCCGTTGCCAGGGACTCGTGTCAAGAATACTTTTTTATTTAAGATTGGGTTTGTTGTATATATTTGAGACTATTTAATTGAGTCTTTTTTATAGTCTGTTTATACTAGAGTCGTACAGAGTCAGTTCTGTGAATTCTGGAAGAAAATTGCCACCGGTTTATGAGGGTCCACCCCGATAAACCGAGGATCCTGATTTTCCAGAATCATTTCTATTAGTTCAGAGTCGAGTCAGTAGTCAGAGTCTTTATTTTTGAGTCTGCCAGGTGTGTGTAACAGTTGCCGAGGCAAGTCACTAACTCTTTATTTTCTTTTTGTGTCTTTATTGCCCTTTGTCTGCTGATGACCATTGCTCTGCTCATATCTCTCCCAGCAGGGGGAGGTCCTTCCTCAACCATAGCACCAAGAATATCCTCCATTATTGGATCTTGTGCAGGTTCATCAGCAACAACTTCTTCCTCAGACAATTGAAACTCTTCATCACTATAGTCATATTCCAACAGTTGCTCATCCTCATCAATAATAACAGACTGTTGACCATCCTTCCCTACAGTGGCCTTGACTCTAGTAGGCTCCACTACAGCAGCCTCTTCAACAACAACGGCAACCTTTACCTCCAAACCCAAGGATTGTCCCAACCTGTGTCCAGGTGCAGTTTGTAACTCAGCAACCTGTACCTCCTGTTCCAACCTTTGTTCAGGTGTTGTTTGAACCTCAGCAACCTGAACCTCCTGTTCCACTCTTAGAGGATTGAATACTGCCTCATTATCCACTTGGAATCCTTCATCATGACCAATTTTTGTTAGGATAAAGGCAGTTTTGGATAAGGTCCCCTCAGTGTCAATCCAGTCTTGACATTGAAGTGATTCCTCTGAACTAGCACTAGGTTCACTGTGGTCAGTAACCCTCTCATCACTTGAATCCACAGTCTGCTGATCATCAACATGTTTAGCAGGTTCTTCAGCAAACATAGCATCAATCTCACCAACCATCTTATTTGCACCACCATCTATTCCTTCATTGATTTGTGCCTCAATATCATCAATGGTGAGATTTTCTAGATCCTCATCCATTTGTCCAGTCTGTTGTTTATCAGTAGACTGTCATGTACCATGAGCGCCCTACATTAGGATCAATCAACATAGCAGTACCACTGGTTCCTCCTGGACCAGATGGAAAGTCACCTCTAGAATCAGATGAAGATGATGAATCATCATCATCATCTCTTGAATCCCTGAACTTGATACCCTTCTCTTTCTGTTGATCTTCAAAAATGTCCATCAATCTTGATTGCAGCACAGTGGTATCAACCAGATCCAACAAATTTTCAACTCCCAATTTGTCAAAATCCCACTCCTCAAAATCAGTCATAGCTTCTGCAGTTGGCTTTTGCCTCTTGTAGAAACCAAACTTCCATTGAAAATAATTAGCTACCTGCTGAAGTTTGGGATCAACAAAGTCATCCTTCTTCTTCTTCACATGTCTCTCAAAAGGCATGAACGACCTCCTGGGAGCTGTTTCAGTAGCTTGATGACCTCCAAAGTTCCCAACAAGCAAACTCAAAGTTTCTTCCATAGATGCTTCTAAGTCAGTAGGTTTCTCAGGTTGTATATTAGTCCCTACTACCTCCATCTGTACCACACTTTCTTCCCCCTGACTTATATGCTCATCAGCAGGGTTAACAGCAGACTGTTCTTCCCCTTGAACTATTACAGGAATTGCATGGTCTTGCACTGATTTCTCCACTTCCACAGCAGGTGTAGACTCAGTTCTCTGCTGTGGTTCTTCAACAAGTTGTTCAACAACAACTTGGGTAGATTCAGAAGGCTCAGCAGCCTTAGCAGGTGAGGATTCTCTAACTTCAACATCAGGTTCACTTTCTGTAGTCTGCTGTGACTCTCCAGCAGCTTGCTCAATAACAACCTCTACATCCTCATTAGGCTTTATAATTGTTAAAGGTTCAGCCTCAATAGCCTCTCCTACTTCTTCTTCTACATGTTCTCTTTGAGCCTTTAAGATTTTCAATTGTTTCCCCTTTCCATGTTTCTTTTTGTGGGTGATCTCCTTCATCCTCTTGGAAAGTGGCTCATCATCAATTTCAATTGCAGTAGATTTTCTCTTTCCACTGGCTTCTTTCTGTTGTTCCTTCAAAATCTCAACAACAGTTTTCCTAGCAGCTACAGCAGGGTCAATAATCTCAACTTCTGCTGGACCCTCAGCAGACTCAGCAGTCTGTGCTGTTTGCTTCCTTGTTTTCTAAGGCTTTAACACCTCTGTTATCTTCCTTGTGTCAGCAGCCTTTCTCTTCTCAGTAGTCTTCTTTGGTGCAGCAGGTTTGACAGTTTTCTAAGTAGTTTGCTTGACCTGCTCACCACCAGTATCACCATCATCTCCTTCACTATCATTATCAGCAGCCTCAGCAATACCTTCATCATCATCATCCAGACCAGGGATAAGATAGTCAATCTCTTTCTTTTATCTGGATTGGTTTATTTTCTCAGGTGCCACATCAGGAATTTCCAAATGATTCAGCAGGGCCTGAACCATTAATCCTAAGGGTAAGGCCTTGGATTTCCTTTTCCCTTCTCTTTCTTCTTTGGCTACTTTCTTCATGTAGAGGATAAATTATCCAGCCCAATCAAATTTCATACTTCTGCAGATAATCATCAGCAGCTCTATCTTAGGACCTGATAGAGTGTCCATACTTCCAACCAGCCCTAATATGTTCTTAGGAATGATCTTGCTCAGCAGGTTGTACTCATACCCAATGTGTTTCACATTGATACCTGGAATTGATTTGGTGGCTTCATTGGTCTTGATTTTTTCACAAAATCCATCTTTGACAACCCCATTTCCTCGGGATTTACAGGAGCATCTATTACTTCTTCAAAGCCAAAAACCTCCCTCAGCAGGTTTGATGAGACTTCAATTTCTTGAGCATTTACAGTTGTTTTGAATGCTTCTCTTCCTTCCTTTATCACAATATTCTTCCAAAAACTGACAACATACGTGTAAGAGATTGTTTCCAATCTTATGTTCAGTACATTCTCCAAGCCTTCATATATCCTTATTCTTCGACCAATGTTAATAGCTAACTCTGTTTTATTAGCATCAACAACAAAACCTCTCACACTTTGGCTTGTTCCAATTTGAACATCAATCTTTTCCGCCATTGTAAAAAGAAAAAGATGAAGAAGATAGCTTGTAAATCTGTGTTCACACAGTGTAAAAACAGAGATATAAACAGATTTGCAGTAGAGTGTTTCTTCTGTGTATAGGTCTGTATATTTATAGACAGAGTGTGGTTGTAACTGTGAGTGCACGTACATCCATATTAACCACGATTAATTTGAGTGACTGTTAACTTGACATGTGGCCCATTACTTCTCCATAACGTTTGTAACCGTTGGATCGTGTTAACTGTGGTTATAAAGGATATAATAAATATCCCGCCAATCTGCTTTTTGACTTTAATAAGTTTGACTGTGTAACGCATCATTCAGCAGACTTGGCATCAGCAGGGTTAGCTCAGCAGCCTGCTGATAAAGATGCTTCAGTAATCTACTGACAGAGTAACTCTGCTCATCCTTGATTCCTTCTTGTTTTGTTCAATTGATAATACAAGATGAAGTTTAATACCAATGACGATCCGTCAAGTGAGCTCACCCAACATGACAAAGACCAATCCCTTGGCAACCTCATTTGCTCAATTGTTCAAACATAAGTACATGGAATTGTTGATACCAATGAATAATCTGCTAAGTGAGCTCACCCAGCATAGCAAAGACTAATCCCTCTGGTGAATTCCAATACACTGCTGATTATCAGTAAACTTTAATAATTCCAAGTTCAGTCCTTAGTTTAGCAAATCTTTAACAGTCAAGTTGTTCCGTGAAAATGTCAGAAAGTTGATCTTCAGTAGGGATATACAGAACCACCACATCCTTCTTTCCAACATGATCTCTTATAAAATGATGTCTCACATCAATGTGCTTGGTTCTTGAGTGCAAGACATGATTTTCTGTGATAGCAATTGCACTTGTGTTGTCACACATTATTGGAATTTCTTTTTCTTCAATTCCATAGTCCCTTAATTGTTGTCTTAGCCAAAGTACTTGTGCACGGCAACTTCCAGCAGCAATGTATTCAGCTTCAGCAATGGAAGTTGATATTGAGTTTTGTTTCTTGCTAAACCAGGAAACCAGTCTATTTCCAATTAACTGATAGGTTCCTGTGGTGCTTTTTCGATCAATCTTGCATCCAGCATAATAAGAATCTGAGTAGGATATAACTTTGAAACTTCCATCCTTGGAATACCATATCCCTACTCCCAAAGTCTCTTTTAGGTACTTGAGAACTCTTTTGACTGCTCCTAAATGACTTTCTTTAGGTTTGGATTGAAATCTGGCACAAACACCTACCGCAAAGGATATATCAGGTCTGCTGGCAGTGAGGTACAACAGACTGCCTATCATCCTTCTGTATAAGGTCTGATCAACATCTTTGCCTTCTTTATCTTCATCCAATCTGATATTTGTACTTATAGGAGTTGATATCCTGGTGCTATTTTCCATACCAAACTTCTTCAGCAGCTCCTTGGTGTACTTGGTTTTATGAATGAAGATTCCATCTTTCATCTGTTTAACTTGCAATCCCAAAAAGTAGTTCATTTCTCCCATCATACTCATTTGGAATTTGCTCTTCATTAGATTTGCAAACTTTTCACATAGCAATTCATTTTCAGAACCAAAAATTTTGTCATCAACATAAATATGTACCAGCAGGGTGCTGTCCTTCTCATGTTGCCTTTTGTAAAACCATTGTCCACCAAGAATTGAGATTGAGTCTCATACCATGCTCTTGGTGCTTGTTTCAAACCATAAAGTGCTTTGTTGAGTCTATACACTTTATCTTCTTGATCTTGAACTTCAAAACTAGGAGGTTGCTGAACATACACTTCCTCCTCTAGAATGCCATTCAAAAATGCACTTTTGACATCCATTTGATATACCTTGAAGTTTTTATATGCAGCATGTGCTAGGAATAATCTGATAGCTTCCAATCTTGCAACAGGTGCATAAGTTTCATCAAAATCTATTCCTTCAGCTTGAGAATAGCCTTTTGCAACTAGTCTGGCCTTATTCCTCACAATGGTACCAGATTCATCAAGTTTGTTTCTGTATACCCATTTAGTACCAATGATATTTGCATGACTAGGCCTTTCAACTAGTGTCCAAACTTGATTTCTTTCCAATTCATTTAATTCTTCTTGCATAGCAATTATCCAATCTGGATCTGAAATTGCTTCTTCAACAACTTTAGGTTCAACTTGAGATAGAAAACAAGTAAACATTGCTTCTAATTGTCTTTTAGTCCTCACACCTTGCTGTACATTGCCAATAACTTGTTCAGCAGGGTGATTCCTTAACCATTGTGGATTCTGGTTAGATTGATTCTCAGGAATCTCATCTTCGGTAGGATCTGCTGTTGCTTCTTCAACAGGGGGTTCAGCAGATCCTTGAACTGCTTCAGTTGTTGCATCAGTAGTATCACCAGCAGGGTGTTCAGCAGGGCCAGAATCATAAACTTTTAAGTCATAAAACCTTTCCAAAACTTCAACACAATCTGGATCAGTGACTTGTAGGTTCTCAGCAGGTTCACAACCTTCATCTTCCATACCAGTGAACTTAGGTTCATCAAACACAACATGGATAGTTTCTTCATGTTTCAGTGACCTCTTGTTCAGTACCCTGAATGCCTTGCTGACTGAAGAATATCCCAAGAAATTTCCTTCATCTGACTTTGGTTGGAATGTCTTCAAATGTTCCTTATGATTTAAGATAAAACATTTACTTCCAAATGGATGGAAATAGGATATATTGGGTTTTCTTCCATTCCAAACTTCATAAGGTGTCTTCAGCAGCTTCTTGTTCACTGAAGTTCTGTTTTGTGTATAGCATGCTGTATTAACTGCTTCAGCCCAATACCTTTCAGGCAGCAATGCTTCACAAATCATTGTCCTTCCTGCTTCTTTTAAAGTCCTGTTTCTTCTTTCAGCAACCCCATTTTGCTGAGGTGTACCAGCGGCAGAAAGTTGATGTAGTACACCATTATGTTCATAGTATTCTCTTATAACTTTATTAAGAAACTCAGTACCCTTGTCTGATCTGATTTTTACTACTGTTAAACTTTTCTCATTTTGTAATCTCTTCAAAAGATCATGCATCTTCTTGAGTGTTTCACTTTTCTTGTTCATAAATATCACCCAAGTATATCTAGAATAATCATCCACAACCACTAAGGTGTATTTCTTTCCTGTAACACTTGTTGGTGTAAATGGTCCACATAGATCCATATGCATCAGCTCCAAGATTCTATTAGTTGATTGCTTAGTCTTTGATTTGAAGCTTGATTTGGTCTGTTTACCTTGCTGACATGCATCACATATAGTATCTTTCTTGAATGTAATCTCAGGTAAACCAATCACCAGTTTCTTCTTCACCAACTGATTGATGTCATCAAAATTTAAGTGATTTAGCTTTTTGTGCCATAACCAATTGAGTTCTGACTTGGTATGCACAATTAGACAGGTTTCTGGAACTGCAGTAGACCAATCCACAACATACATGTTTTGTAGTCTTCTACCTGCCAATACAACTTGATCAGCTCTTTCACTAAAGACAATACAATTATTTTTGTCAAAAGTGACCTTGTATCCCATGTCACAGAATTGTCCAGTGCTCAGCAAGTTGTAGTCCAGTCCTTCCACATAGGCAACATTCTTGATAGTAAGTCCATTCCTCACAAGTGTGCCATATCCTCTTGTATATCCAGGTGTATTTTTGTTGCCAAAATTCACCCTTGGACCATCCTTTGCCACAAAATTTGACAAACAGTGCTTATTCTTTGTCATATGTCTGGAACATCCATTGTCAAAGTACCAGACACCCTACAAAACAAAGTTAATACATTTTAGGTACCCAAACCTGTTTGGGTCCATAGTGGTAAGCATGACCCCTGGGATGTTTCCATAAGGTCTTCTCCTAAAAGTGTCATACTTCGGTACATACATATATTCTACACATCCATAAGTTCTAATAGTTGGTTGTGTAGAATTTACATATATTTTCTGGCCTTTTGGTTTATAATGTTGTTTGAAGTGATTCTTGTTGTTAGAAGCATTGGCATAACCATTAGTTTGTTGTCTGTTAGGAACAGCCCTGTAGTATGAAGTCTGCTGAGGTCCCTACTGAGGTCTTGTATAAGTCCTCTGCTGAGCCCTTTGCTGATTCCATTGCTTAGGTTTTACCCTAGCAGCATGGTTATACTTGTTGTTTCTAGCATTAGATGCAGGAATATTCCAATCATCATCAGTAGGGAACAATCTACCTTTCCCCCTGAGATAAGTATCCCTAGAATGATTAACATTTTTGGATTTAGGATTCTTATCCTTGGAATATTTCTGGTTCTTTCCTTTTTGTGGTCCAGCAGACTTGGTAGCAGGTCTGCTTTCTGTAGGTCTAGAAGGCACAGCAGTCCTATTTTTGGATTTGTTCTTTTTATTAGGAGCTATTGACTTCTTTGACTTCTGATTTTGCTTCCTTGAAGCATTCTCATTAGGTTTTACTCCCTCAGCAACCTTACTAAAAGTTGGATCTTGTGCAGGTACAAACTTAGGACCAATTCTGGTACTAGGTTCAGTAGCCTTTTTGGATCTACTCTTTTTGGATTGTTGAGTTCCAAATCCAAGCCCTGTTATGTCACCATAAGGCTATCCAGATTTGTATGCAGTAGAGGAACATGATGGTTCGCAGATTCAGAAGCTACTAGATGTTCAGGAGACTTATATTGATTCTGTCCAACATCATTTTCCTTACCTTTGAGAACCCTAGTTCAGCATTCAATATTTCAACTTCCAATTGAAGAGCTCCTTTTTCAGCCTTCACAATCTCATAACCAGATTGTATTATCCTCAGTTGATTAAGGATGGCATCCAAAGTCTCATCATTGTCAGAGTTTCTAGGATTTGAACCACAAGTTGATTCACAATCACTTCCAGCAGGAGTGTTGATTGATACAGTATTGTATACCTCCTCTGTTTCATCCATATTAGCCATTAATGCATAATCTTCCATTTCAGCAACCAACGGTGTGTCATCAGATTCATTTCCTTTTTCAGATTCCACTTCATACCCTGATTCATCTTCAGCAACCATAGCCTTCTTTCCATGTCTTCTTTGTTGGCTTTTGGTCTTCAGTAGGTCTGGACAATCAGGTCTAAAATGTCCAGGATTTTTGCAATTAAAGCAAAGATAATCAAGTTCCTTTTTCTGATTTAACTCAGGACAGACAGGTTTGAAGTGTCCTGGGTTTCTTGCATTGAAAGCACAAATAATCATTGTCTTTTCTTGAATCATCTTTCTCCTTTTCACTGAATTTCTTAGTGAAATTCCTTGGAGAGCTTTTTCCAGTCTTCATCATCCTGATCTTCTTGCTCAGTAGGGCAATATGCTCTTGCATTTCATCCAACAGATCATCCTGAGCTCCTATGTCTCCTCTTGATGCTTAGCAGCCAATGCAGTTGTCTTTGGTTCCTCCTTTTCAGTGGTAGGAACCAATCTCTTGCTTAATTCATAGGCTTTAAGATCTGAGAATAATTTGAATGTATCCTCTTCATGTAGCTTTCTCATTTCTTCTATTGTAGTGACTTTCATCTCCCAAACTTCTTTGTCAGGCAATGCTTCCAAGATTTTTGTGTTTATTTCTTCTTTTGAATAACTTACACTCAATAGGGTAAGTTCATATAGGATAGCATTAAATCTTGACTCCATTTGCTCAATGGTTTCATTTGGTAGCATTTTGAACTTCTGAAACATCTTATTGGCCACACTGATTTTATTCTTCTTAATTGCATCAGTGCCTTCCCAGATCAACTGTATTTTGTCCCAAAGTTCTTTAGCTGTTTTGCAATCTTTAACCTTCATGTACATATTGCTATCCAAGGTTCTATAAATGATATCAATAGCAATATTGTTGAGGTTTGCTCTCTTTCTATCTTCAGTATTCCATTCTCTCTTTGGTTTTGGAATGTACTGTGTCTCATCTCCCACTGTTACTGCTTTGGTAATCTCCAGTGGTCCATCTGTCAGCACATCCATCATTTCATCATGAGTTGCAGCAAGGTAAGCCTGCATTCGATGTTTATATTCATCAAATCAATCTAGAGAACACATCAGCATAGTTCTAGCATACTGGTTGTTATCCATGATGCAAGTCTTTGAAAATCAGTGATTTTAATAAGTTTTCAACGTATTTTCACAAGCACAACAAGTAGGATTTCTTCAGAACAGAAGCACTACTCCGATACCAATTGTTGGTCCCTTGAAAAGGATTTAGTTAAGTTTAGAGGGGGGGTGAATAAACTTAACACTTAAAACTTTTGGAGTTAACAAACACAGCAACTTCGGCGGCTGCGATATCTCGATAGTCCGTCGACACCTCGCAGCCCTGCGCGATACACGTAGTCTACGACGCTTAAGTTTACTGAATTTGTGCAGCGGAATTATATCAAAAATTAAGCCTTATTACTTCTTGTTAAATATGATACTAAGTATTAGATACTCGGTAGTGTATGTGTGTGATTTCGCTTGCTGCTAGATTCGGTAGGTTGATGTGTATAGTAAACTAAATGCAGAATGTAAGTGCAGAAAGTAAGTAGGCAGATTTTATAGTGGTTCCAGGTGGTGTAATCCTGTCAATCCACTCTTCTCCTGTGATGTTGTAGGTAATTCACTAGAGGTCTTTGATGTATCTGTTACAAAGATTCCTAAGGTTGCTTGTCCTTCACCAATGACTATGGCTTCACAAACTGAACACTTGGAACAGGTAGGATTGCTGCTCCAAAGTTTTCCACTGGTCCTTGAAGGGTAGGATTGCCTCTTCACCAGCTCCACCACAAACAACAGTCTTTCACACCCAACAGATGCTTCACTGTCTTCAGCAGGTTCGTTGTAAAATAAAGATTGAATCAAGTAAATGATTCGGTTGCGACGTGACTTGATTAGGATGATATAATCGGCGGCTTGCGCCTTTCTAGTGTGTATACTTGATGTACCTTGAATACAGAATACACTTGAAGATTTTCTCTGCATCAGTAGCCTTAAGCTCAGTAAGTTCAGCAGTGTGCTTTTTCAGCTCAGAATTATCACTTATATTTTTCTCTCTTAAAATTCATCATCTTTTTCTGAGTTGGAAGTCCTCTATTTATAGGTAGGAGTCCATGTGACTTGTATTTGAAATTCAAATATGACCGTTCCTGGTTTTGTCTCATTTGACTTGCTTTCTGTCACTATTCATAGGACTGACACTGTCAGAATCCTTTTTGACAGAGTGCAGTCTGTCCACCCTTTGACTTAAAACAATTGGATAAAGTCCTGAATCATCCCAACGTCTTTTTAATCTCAGCCATTGATTTGTTTGATAAATCAGAGGTAGTTGGCTGTCCTTATCCATGTAATCTTCCAATGTAATCTTGAATAAATCGAGGTATGTATATCAGTAGGTTCATTAGTCTGCTGAAATACCTATCAGCCTTCTGAACTAAAATTTGCTGTGTTTAAAACACAATGCGGCAGACTTCTTTAATCTAACTTTTATTTGTGAAGTTAGATTACACCTTTTGCAAATAACTAAGTTCCAATCACCATCCAACTTAAGGAACTTAGACCTTCTACACAAGGTATATGTAATCAGTTTAGGTCATCACAGGCTTGCCTAAATTCTGATTCCATATCCTTGACTTTATTTACTAAGTTTGATCCCTTAGCCTTTATTAACTGGGTTTGAGCCCTCAGACTTAAGTCTTCAGCAGGTTCCTGACTAGTCTACTGACATATCTACCCTACTAATATAGACCAGTCTGCTGATATAAATCAGCTGACCATTACAGTGCATGTTTGATCAAACTTATTCAAAACTCAAACTCTAATAAACCTATACATTTGATCTAGACATCTTTTTGCCTTTGCACTATAACAGTTAGTCTGGCACTCATCACTAAAACTTAGAAATAAGTCCAACACAATTCATGCCAACATTTGTTTAGTATGAGCATGCAGCTGAGGTATTTCACCCTAAACCGAATGTGATACAAATGCTGACTAATTACATTACTTTTCACGGAGTAATGAACGAAGATCCTAGTGTACACGTCACCAACTTTCTAGAGATAGTCAGCACAGTTAAGCCAGTAGGAGTACCAGGAGACAACATCTAGTTGAAATTGTTTCCATTCACTCTGAAAGACAAAGCGAAAATATGGTTTTTTCTCTAGCACCGGGATCGATCTAAACTTGGACCGACCTGCTGCAGAAGTTTATGAATAAGTACTACCCACCTGGGAAGTCACTACAGATGAGACAAGACATTATGAATTTCAAACAGAGACCCACTAAAACAATTGAAGAAGCATGGGTTATTTAAGGAAGCATAGAGGAGATGCCCTCATCGTGATATCACTTTGCCCGTACGAATGCATATTTTTTTTATCATGGATTGGGGCCAAGTGAGAAAATGAGAGTTGATGCATCAAACAACAGATGTTTTGCGTTGCTATCACCTGAAGAAGCCGAAGAGAAATTTGAGTAAATCACGCTTACAAGTCAATGGGGAACACACCAAGTTGAAACGGCCAAAGTAGTTGAAGGCGTATTTGGAGAAGATACTTCTCAAAAGATCTTATACCAGCTAATGGCAATGAATGAAAAAATAGATGGCATGAAAGATTGCATAGCCAAGGTTGAGAAAGTTCAAGAGACTGAAGCAACCAACACTGAGGACGTGAACTATATAGGGAGGCAAGGAAATCCTTATGGGGGCGCATATTGCCCAGGTTCTCACGACCACCCTGGTTTTAGACTGAGTGACCCTGCTGGGGGTTTTCGACAAAGTGATTCAAACGGTGGAGAGAGACCAAGACAAACAGGTTGATTCATGCCTCAATTCAATAAGTCCGGCGGTTGGGAAGCAGCCATGGATAAAATGAGCTCAACTGTGACCGACACGGTCAATCAGCTTACGAAATCCATAAATGAGCTAATACAAATTTCACCACATATTTTCAGAAGAATGATACAAGATTGACCAATCAAGAAACCTTAGTGCAGAAACTGTCGCACCAATTAGGGCATATTGTAGAACAAGTGTCAGCCCATCCTCCGGGAGGATTGCCAAGTAATACTGAGAAGAATCTGAAGGACGTGAATGCAATCATGACTAGAAGCGGAAAGGAACTACCTAGACCTGTTATACCAACTATCCAGATAGAATCAGAAAGCAGTCAGCAGTAGAATCTAGAGAAAAAGAGGGGCCGGTAACCCGGGACACTACTCCGGTAAACTGGGAGTCTGAAAATTCCGCAGACAAGCAGGCAGAGCAGCAGCAGTCAGCAGGTAAGTCTTCATGAACTGTAACTACTAATCCTGCTACTTTACCCTATCCCCCTAGGAAATATAAGCCGAATAATGATGATGCGCGTTACAAGAAGTTTATAGAGATGTTTAAAAGGTTGCAAGTGAATATACCTTTGGTAGAAGCTCTGGCCGGAATGCCAGAGTATGCGAAATTCTTGAAAGAAGCAAGTTCTACCAAAAGGAAATAGTTAGACCTTGAGACTATATGCCTTAACGAGGAATGCTCGGCAGTTTTGCAACTCAAACTGCCTCCTAAGTGTAAAGATCCAAGGAGCTTCCTCATACCACGTACAATTGGAGGAGTATGCATAAATAAAACATTACATGATCTTGGAGCCAGTGTCAATCTAATGCCACTTTCCATCTTTCATAAATTAGGCATGAAGGAGTTAAATGAGACATCTATAACCCTTCAATTAGCAGATAGGTCTATGAAAAAACCCGGTGGAGTGGTTGAGGATGTTTTGGAGAAAGTTGATAAGTTTGTATTCCCTGTAGACTTTGTGGTGCTAGACATGAAGGCTAACCACGATGTTCCATTGATCTTAGGAATACCTTTCCTAGCTACGAGAAAATATTGATAGATGTTCATAAGGGAGAGCTGATTATAGAGTGAATGAGGACAAAGTATTGTTCAATGTGATGAATTCGATGAGATATGCACAAGATGAAGGAGAAGCATGCCTCATGATAGATGCCATAGATGAGCTTGTTTTGGAATTATATCAGCAAGTGGCAGTAGACCCTGAAGTAGTAGAGACTTTACTCCTGAAGGATGAAGAAAGTTATAAGGAAACCTGGCCTGGTGTAGTGAAGGTCAAGTGTGAGAAATACAGCCTATATCCTCTGTGGATTTAGGAAGAACCATTCATAGACCTTCCTGGCACAAGTTCTTTGACTTACAGTTGACTGGTAAGTTGTTAAGATCATCATTAGAAGAGCCATATGGTCCCTTGAAAGGCCTTGGTTAAGTTTATTCACCCCCCCTCTCTAAACTTAACACTTAAATCTTTTGAAGTTAACAAACTCAGCAAGTTAAGTAGCCTGCTGACTGTTCAGTAGTCTGTTGACTGTTGATTTTACTGAATTTGTTGCTGCGGAATATATTCAAGTTAAGCCTTATTACTTGTTGTTAAAATATGAAACCATGTATTAGATACTCAGTGGTGTAAGTGTGTGATTCAATTGCTAGTTTCAGTAGGTTGATGTGATGATTATACTAAATGCATAAATTAAAAGCAAAAAGTAAGTAGGCAATTTTATAGTGGTTCCAGGTGGTGTAATCCTGTCAGTCCACTCTTCTCCTATGATGTTAGAGGTAATTCACAAGAGATCTTTGAGGTTGCAGTTACAAAAAACCCTAAGTTGTCTATCCTTCACCAATAACTATGGCTTCACAAACTGAACACTTGGAATAGGTAGGATTACTGCTCCAAAGTCTTCCACTGGTCATTGAAGTGTAGGATTTCCTCTTCACCAGCTCCACCACAAACAACAGTTCTTGACACCTATGTGCTTCTCTCGTCTTCTTCGACAAGGTTTCTTGTAAAAGTAAGTTTGAATCAAGTAAGTGATTCAGCTTTCAGCAGCTTGATCAGGATGAAATGATCAGCAGCTTGGAATCTTCAAGTGTGTATACTTGATGTAACTTGATGGCAGGTTACACTTGAAGAATTTACTAGATCGGTAGCCTTAAGCTCTGTAGCATCAGCAGGTTGATTTCTTGATAAGAAACAGATAGCTCAGGATTGATAATTGTTTTTCTCTTCAATTTTCATCATCTGTTTCTGTATCAGGGGTCTTCTATTTATAGGTGAGAATCTTTGTGACTTATGTTTGAAATTAAAAACATTGCCGTTCCAAATTTGTCCCCATCTTGACTTGCTTTTTGTCCATGTACATAGTATTGACACTGTCAGTTTACTTTTTGGCAGTTTTCAGACTATCCACCCTTTGACTTGTATCCATTGGATAAAGCTCTAAATCTTTCCAACGTTCCATTAATCTTAGCCATTGGTTTGTTGACAAAATCAAGACTTGTTATCTATCCATATCCTTGTAATCTTCCAATGTAACCTTCATTAAATCGAAATATATATTCAGCAGATACTAGTGTGTGTGTGTGTGTATGTCTGATGAAATACTTGTCAGTCAGCTGACTGAAGTTTGCTGTGTTTTAAAACACTTCACTGTCTTTTATCTAACTTTTAATTGTGAGGTTAGATTACGCCAATTTGAACATAAATAAGCTCCAATCACCACTAACTTAGGGAACTTAGACCTTGTACACGGGTATATGTAATCAGTTTAGGTCATCACAGACTTTCCTAAATTCGGATTCCATATCCTTGACTTAAAACAATAAGTTTGATCCCTTAGCCTTCAATAACTAAGTTTGAGCCTTCAACCTTCAGTCTTCAGCAGGTTCCTAAACTAGTCTACTTACTCAGGTACCTTACTGACATAGACAGGTCTGCAGATGAAAGTCAACTGACCTTTTACAATGCTTGTTTGATCAAACCTATTCAAAGATCAAACTCTAATAAGCCTATACATTTGATCAAGACATCTTTTTGCCTTTGCCCTATAACAGCTAGTCTGGCACTCATCACTAAAACATTAAAATATGTCCAACAATTTCCCCCTTTTGGTGATGATGCCAATACACTCCTTACAGCAAAGCAAAAAGGATAAAAACAAAAATGCAGAACAAATTCAGTCAATTCTCATTATAATCATATTTGTTCATCATTATTGCAAACTAGATTTAGAAAAAGATAAAGAATTATGTAAGTCTGTTGAACTAGTTCCTATTTTCTCTTTCTTGTCTCTCTCTTTCTTGTTGCTCTTGATATTCCCTTATGTCTCTGACCATGTCTCTCATCCACTGATTTTCAATAAGGGAAAAATCAATATGAGGATTTACTTCCTTCCACCATTTCCATGCCTCAGGCAGAGTTAGATTGGTCTGGTGCATTCTGAATCCTAGATGCATGTACAATTGCTTGAACTCTTCCAATGACTCTCTTACTGATGTAGTAGGTAGTCTTCTTCCACCTCTTCCACCTCTACCACCTCTGTGTAAAGCTCTTAAGGCTTTGACTCTAGCTTCCCAGAATTTAAGTCCCAAAAAGGAATTTAGTCCCTCATGAGAAACCCTTGTCATGATAAGGTCTCCTTTTATTGTAATACTGCTTCTTGTATTCTTTGAAGAGGTCATCAGTCAACTGAAGTCTGCAAGGTGTAGGTTCTCTGAAAGCATTTGTATCAGCCTCCCATTTCTTTTGAGCAAAAATCCTTATAGCCACTTTTGCTACTGCTGTTTGTCTCTCTTCCCCCTTATTGACATCATCAACAAAACGGGAAAGCAGGCCATGAACACTCTCCTGTGTGATCACCAAGTTATTTAGTTGACCTTCCATAATTTCAATTCTGGTGTCAACTACAGTGATCCTTCCTTCCATTGTTTTCTCCGGTAGAGTTATCCTCTCAGTGATCTTAGGATCTAATGCAGCAGTTTGAGATGTTCCAGCAGGGTCAGGTACGGCAGACTTGGGTGACTCAGCAAGTTTTTCCAGCTTCTTGTGAATGGAGGCAAACTGGTCTTTCAAGAACAATTTCTTGAGAGTATTTCCTTGTTTTATATCTCTCACATCTTTGGTTAGGTCAGCAAGAGAAAACTGAGTGGATGTGATATTGGAAGTGACTGTTGCAGTAGTCCTCCCTCTATTTTCCACCAGGTTCATCAAATCTTCAAATCTTTGCTCTTATCTATCAAGTTGAGTTCTTAACTGTGTAATGTCATGTCTGACTGTCCTCAACTCATCCAAAACATGTGCTGGTACTGCACCAGCCACACCTCCAGCCATATGTCCAGCAGCATCTTCAGCAGGCTCTTCAACATTGTATTGTGCCCTCTGTCTACTGACAACCATGGCCCAACTCCTATCCCTCCCAGCAGGGTCAGGACCTCCTTCAACCATAGCACCAAAAATATCTTCCAAAATGGGATATTGTGCTAGTTGAGGTTCAGATAGGGTCTTCTTCAAACAATGGTACATATGCCTGTTGAGGTTCAGCAGCAACAAATTCTTCCTCAGGCACTTGGAACTCCTTATCACTGAAGTCATAGTCCAGCAGCTGTTCATCCTCATTAATACTCTCAAGAACAATTTCTTGAGAGTATTGCCTTGTTTTATATCTCTCACATCTTTGGTTAGGTCAGCAAGAGAAAACTGAGTGGATGTGATATTGGAAGCGACTGTTGCAGTAGTCCTCCCTCTATTTTCCACCAGGTTCATCAAATCTTCAAATCTTTGCTCTTATCTATCAAGTTGAGTTCTTAACTGTGTAATGTCATGTCTGACTGTCCTCAACTCATCCAAAACATGTGCTGGTACTGCACCAGCCACACCTCCAGCCATATGTCCAGCAGCATCTTCAGCAGGCTCTTCAACATTGTATTGTGCCCTCTGTCTACTGACAACCATGGCCCAACTCCTATCCCTCCCAGCAGGGTCAGGACCTCCTTCAACCATAGCACCAAAAATATCTTCCAAAGTGGGATATTGTGCTAGTTGAGGTTCCAAGATAGGGTCTTCTTCAAACAATGGTACATATGCCTGTTGAGGTTCAACAGCAACAAATTCTTCCTCAGGCACTTGGAACTCCTTATCACTGAAGTCATAGTCCAACAGCTCTTCATCCTCATTAATAGCAGTCTGCTGACTATCCTTTCCTTCGGTGTTAGATGTAGTGCCTGAAAGACAATTTTGTAATTGTTTTAAATTAATAAATGACTGATTTTTTTATTCATCTTATTTGCTTTGTGCTTATATAGTATACACTGCTGCAAACCCTAAATATATCTGTATGTAACCACTTAACTCAGTGTATGGATTACACGTGAGGATTGAGTTAGTGGAGATATACTTAAACTGTTAGTCCGTGGTGAACTTAATCAGAGTTTAGGGTCTCTTGATTAAAACACCAATAATGCGCTCAGAACACCTTAGGGTGTGATAGTCTTATCCGGACTGTCGGTAGGGGGTACCTACGTGGGGCATTTATATATGACGGAATTCATATAGGACTGGACCGATTTAATCTGTGTTTCTCGATATAATTTCCGTAATCGAGGAATCTTATTAAATCATTAGATGATCATGTATGGATCAACCTTAATCTTGAGGTGATCACAGGGTGCTATTTGTCTCGGAGTAGTGTTTGATGTGTTAGTTACGGGTCGCTTGAATATGTGTCCCAAGCCACTTCTCGTTGGCTCTATCCCCTGATGAGTGATTAGTTCTGATTTTCACAGACATGGAATCCATTCCTTCCTACGGGAAGTAGAGAGACAGTCCTCTTATTTGTTAGCCCTTAGAAAGTGATCGTTCCCGGGAGTTCACATTTGACTAATTAGGTACTTGTCAGATATGTGTACTAATCGGTCATCGGGGGTTAATGGTAAATAAGATAAGATATTTTGTGTCGGGTTTACGGAGACATCCCACACATAGTGGACAGTCTATGGAGGGTTAATCCGTATGTTGTGATTATATCAATCGACGCTTATTCACTCTATAGGTTGAGTATAAGTATATATCTATAATTGGTAGAGTTCAGTTTCAGGTTTATGGTGGCGTAATCCCGGAATTAATAATTTAATATATTTATTGTGTTCGATGAATAATATATTTAATTATTGGAGCTACTGGTTATAGGTCCATGGTCCCCAATGTGGCTTCTATAATTCGGGCTAATTCTTGCTTATTTGGGCCTCAGAAATAATTAATTGGTTGAGCCAATTAATTGATATGCATGGATATTATTTAGTTGGGCTAAATGATATAATGCACATAAAAGGCATTTTATGTGGGCTAAAACCCTAGGGAGGTGGCGCCATTTTGGTTCTCTTTTAGCACAAGAATTGATTTTCTTGTGTTATGGAAAATAAAAGATATTCTTGTTATGTGATTGGTTGTATGACATGCTATTTGGTTTCCTATTGGTCAATGACATGTCACAATTATTCATTAAGGAAAATATCTTTTTATTTTATTTAGTTATTTATTTATTTAATTAATTAAAAGTTGGAGACCAAGGATTTACTCTGCTATAAAAGGAGAGTTATTCCAAGTGTAAAAAGACTTAAGAATTTTCAGCCACCACCAAAGGAAAGAGAGAAAATATTAGTTTTCTTGTCTTGGGTTTTAGACAAAGAAAAACTACAAGTTTTTCTTGGTGTTGCATATCAAGGAGGTTCCCATATCAAGAAGGGTGTCCCCCAACCACTGATTGGAGAACACATTGGAAGATCAAAGCTTCTCATCCTCTGATTAAAGCTTCTCTTTCAAACTATTGGTATGATTTTCTCAACCCCCTTGTAGTAATTAAATCCTTTGCTTTTGTCTTATAATATATGAATCGTGATCCATCCGCTGTGCATAGATCTAATTTGTTTAGATCTAAGCTCCTACTTCCTACATTCAGTACCTTTTGCCAAAGTAGGTTCTACTACAACAGCCTATTCTTCAACAATTGCAGGGGTTTCCTCCAAACCCTTTGTGAGTTCCAACCTTTGTCCAGGTGCTGTCTGATCCTCAGCAACCTGTACCTCTAGTTCCGACCTTTGTTCAGGTGTTGTTTGTTCCTCAGCGGCCTGAACCTCCTCAAGAAGTAGTGGTGATCCTTCAAAGCCCATCACCATGTCCATCTCTGTCCTATCACTGTTTGTTCCTCAGTAAGTAGGACCCTCTCTTCCACAAAAATAAAAGGAATAATAGACATATTTTCCTCTAGAAATCCTCTAGCATCTGTAATTTGCTGTAGAGCATCAACAGTTTTGGATAAGGTGTTCTGAGTATCAATCCATTCCTGATACTGAGCTGAATATTCAGAACATATATCAGGCTCACTGTGTTCAATAACCTTCTCCTCATCCAAATTTTCAGTCTGCTGATCATCAGGATTTACATCAGACTCCACAACAAAGAATGTATCAGATGTACCAACCAACCGGTTATCTCCAAAATTGATTCAATCATTGATTAGAGCCTCCAAGTCATCTATAGTAAGATCTTCCAGATCTTCATCCATTTGATCAGTTGGCTGGCCCTCAACAGACATGCCAGCACAAGTAGATTGTTCTACTCTTGGTTTAGTTGATAATGCAGTTCCACTGGCTTCTCCTTGATGTGTAGGATGATCATCATCAGAATTAGATGATGATGAATCATCACTATCTGGTGCATCCCTAGTATCCTTAAACATGATTACTTCTTCTTTCTTTCCTTCTTCAATGAGTTCCATCAACCTTATTTCCAGCAAGGAAGTATTAACCAGGTCAAGTAGGTTTTCCACCTCTAACTTTTCAAAAGCCCATTCTTCAAAATCTATCATTGGCTCAGTAGCTGATTTTTGTCTCTTACAGTAGCCAAACTTCCATTGAAAGAAATCTGCAACTAGCTTGAGTTTGGGATCAACATATCCTTCTTTCGTTTTCTTCTCCTTCCTCTCAAAAGGCATTGAAGGCTTTGTAGGTGCTGTTTGTTCAACTTGTTGTCCTCCAAAGGTCTCAACAAGCAGATTCAATGTTTCCTTAGCAGATGCAACTATGTCAGTAGGTGCCTCAGATTATACATTTGTGCCTACCACTTCCAATTGTTCCACACTTAGTTCCCCCAGACTTGTATGTGTAACAGCAGGTCAACAACCATGTGTTCTTCCCCCTGAGTTTTAGTATGCCCAGTAGGGTCAGGAATCAGTTCACCAATTTCTTCAGCAGGCTTAGGTACAGTAGTCTGCTGTGGTTCTTCACTGTGTTTCTCAACAACAACACCAGCATCAGCAGTAAGCTCAACATCCTCTACTTCTACTTCCCTTTGAGCCTCTAGAATCCTCAATTCTTTCCCTTTTCCATGTTTCTTTTGCTTTACAAGTTCCTTCATTCTCTTTGAAGGTTGTTCAGATTCACTCTTAGGAGCTTTCCTTTTTCTTTTGTCTTTCTTCTGTTGCTCTTTCAAGATTTCAGCAGCAGACTTAATCTTTACAACATCAGTAGGGTCAGTGACTTCAAATTCAACTGGACCCTCAGTAGACTTAGCAGTCTCTACTGATTGCTGTCTTGTTTTCTTTGGCTTTAGCATTTATGTTATTTTCCTAGTGTCAGCAGCCTTTCTCTTCTCAGCAACTTTCTTAGGTGCAGCAGATTTAGCAACTTGTTTAACCTGCTCACCACCAGCATCATCATCTCCATCATTGTCACTCTAAGTCCTTTCCGTATCCAAGTCTTTATAATCATCCAAACCAGGGATGAGATAGCTGATCTCCTACTTATATCTGGACTTGTTGAGTTTCTCAGGTGCAACATCAGCAACCCTCGGATTAGTCAGCAATGCCTGAATCATCAAACCCAATGGCAAAGTCTTGGACTTCCTGTCCCTTCTCTTTCGTCAGTTATTACCGTTTTCATGTATTGGACAAAGAATCCAACCCAATCAAACTTCATGCTCTTGTAGATGATGATCAGTAGATCAATTTTGGGTCTTGACAGAGTGTCAAGGCTTCCACTGAATCCCAATATGTTCTTTGCTATAATCTTACTCAGCAGATCATACTCCATCCCAATATGCTTCAAATTGATTCTTAGTGACGATTTGATAGCATTGTTAATCTTTATTTTATCAACAAACTCCAATCTTGTTAGCCCTATATCTTCAGGATTGGTTGGAGTAGTGTTTCCATGTCCAAAACAAAATTCTTCCTTTAGTAGGTTTGAGCAAATTTCAATCTCCTGGCCATTAACTGTTGTAGTAAATTCCTCTCTATTTTCTCTTATCACAATGTTTCTCCAGAAGTTCACGACATTTGTGTAAGATATGCTTTCCAATCTCAGATTAAGAATATCCTCCAGTCCTTCATATCTTCTGATTCTCCTACCAATGTTGATAGCTAACTCAGTTTTATAAGCATCAACAACAAACCCTCTGACACTTTGGCTCGTTGCAATGTGAATATCTTCCTTGTCCGCCATTAGAGATGAAAGAAAATGAAGAAGAGAGCTTTTAGATCTTTGTTCACACATTGTATCTTTAGAGAAAATTGATCTGAAGGTTGTAAGTAATGTCTCTGTGTGTATATCTATATATATGGAGAAAGCAGTGGGTGGTAACTGTCAGATAATGTGATGTACGTGCACTGTAGCATTAACCATGATTAAAGTATGAATAAATGCGATGTTGCCATGTGTCCCACTAAATGATTTCAAGAGATTTTTAACCATTGGATATTTGTAACTGCGGTTATAAAGGATAAGAATAATATCCCATTACTATTGACTTCATTTAAGTTTGACTGTCTTGTAACGTATAACTCAGCAACCTGCTGAAAAGAATGCCTCAGCAGTCTGCTGACTGAGTAACTCTGTTGATCCTCTTGTATCCTTGTTTTGTCCAACTGATAATACAAGATGAAGTTTAATACCAATGACTGATCTATCAAGTGAGCTCACCCAACAGGACAAAGACCAATCCCCTTGGAAAATTCATTTGCTCAATTGTCCAAACATATATAAGTACATGGAATTGTTGATACCAATGACTAATCTGCTGAGTGAGCTCATCCAACATAGCAAAGACTAATCCCCTTGGTGAATTCCAGTACACAGCTGATCATTAAAGTAAGTCAGTCAACTTTGATAATTCCATGTTCAGTCATTAACTTTGCAAATCTTTCACTATCCAATGGTTTTGTGAAAATATCAGCAAGTTGATCTTTAGTAGGGATGTAAAGAACCACCACATCTTTCTTCTCAACATGATCTCTTATAAAGTGATTTTTCACATCTATGTGCTTGGTTCTTGAGTGCAAAATGGGATTTTCTATGATTGCAATTGCACTTGTGTTTTCACACATAATTGGAATTTCTCTTTCTTCAATTCCATAATCCCTTAACTGTTGTCTTAACCAAAGTATTTGTGCACAGCAACTTCCAGCAGCATTGTATTCAGCTTCAGCAGTGGAAGTTGATATAGAATTCTGTTTCTTGCTAAACCAAGAAACTAGTCTATTTCCCATCAACTGACAGGTTCCTATGGTGCTTTTTCTATCAATCTTGCATCTAGCAAAATCAGAATTTGAGTAGGATATAACCTTGAAGCTTCCATCTTTTGAATACCATATCCCTACTCCCAAAGTCTCTTTTAGATACTTGAGAACTCTTTTTACTGCGCTAAATGACTTTCTTTAGGTTTTGATTGAAATCTTGCACAAACACCTACAGCAAAGGATATATCAGGTCTGCTGGCAGTGAGGTACAACAAACTGCCTATCAACCTTCTGTATAAGGTCTGATCCACATCTTTGCCTTCTTTATCTTCATCCAGTCTAATGTTTGTACTCATAGGAGTTGATACCTTGGTGCTATTTTCCATACCAAACATCTTCAGTAGCTCCTTGGTATACTTGGTTTGATGAATGAAGATTCCATCTTTCATCTGTTTGACTTGTAATCCCAAGAAATAGTTCATTTCTCCCATCATACTCATTTGGAATTTACTTTTAATCATATTAGCAAACTTTTCACATAGCAATTCATTTTCAGAACCAAAAATTATGTCATCAACATAAATCTGTACCAGCAGGGTGCTGTCTCCTACATTGATTCTTAAAAGAGTCGTGTCAATGGTACCTTTGGTAAAACCATTGTCCACCAAGAATTGAGATAGGGTCTCATACCATGCTCTTGGTGCTTGTTTCAAACCATAAAGTGCCTTGTACACTTTATCTTCTTGATCTTTAACTTCAAAACCAGAAGGTTATTAAACATAAACTAACTCCTCTAGAATGACATTCAGAAATGCACTCTTGACATCCATCTGCTATACTTTCAAGTTTTTGTGAGCAGCATATGCCAAGAATAATCTTATAGCTTCCAATCTTGCAACTGGGGCATATGTCTCATAAAAATCTATTCCTTCGGCTTGTGAATAGCCTTTTGCTACTAGTATGGCCTTATTCCTTACAATGGTACCAGATTCATGCAATTTGTTTATGTATACCCATTTTGTTCCAATTATATTTGCATGATTAGGCCTTTCCACTAGTGTCCAAACCTGATTTCTTTAAAATTCATTCAATTCCTCTTGCATAGCAATTATCCAATCTGGATCTGATATTGCTTCCTCAACAACTTTAGGCTCCATTTGAAATAGAAAACAAGTGAACATTGCTTCCAGTTGTCTTCTAGTTTTGACACCTTGCTGTATAATGCCAATAACTTGCTAAGCAGGGAGATCCCTAAACCATTGTGGATTTTGGTTAGATTGGTTCTCAAGAACATCATCTTCAGTAGGGTCTGCTGTTGCTTTAGCAGGGGGTTCAGCAGATCCTTGATTTGCCTCAGTTGTTGCATCAGTAGTGTTACCAGCAGGGTGTTCAGCAGAGGCATAGTCAGAAATCATTAAATCATTTATCCTTTCTAAAATATCAACACATTCTGGATCAGTGACTTGTTGATTCTCAGCAGGTTCTCAAGCTTCATCTTACATTCCAGTGAACTTAGGTTCATCAAATACAACATGTATTGGTTCTTCATGTTTCTGTGTTGTTTTATTCAGTACCCTGAATGCCTTGCTGACAGAAGAATATCCCAAGAAGATTACTTCATCTGATTTTGGTTGGAATGTCTTCATTTGCTTCTTATGATTTAGTATAAAACATTTTCTTCCAAATGGATGGAAATAGAATATATTAGGTTTCCTTCCATTCCAAATCTCATAAGGTGTCTTCAGCAGCTTTTTGTTCACTGAGGTCCTATTTTGTGTATAGCATGCTATATTGACTGCTTCAGCCCAATATCTTTCAGGTAATAATGCTTCACAAATCATAGTTCTTCCTGCTTCTTTCAAAGTCCTGTTTCTTCTCTCAGCAACCCCATTTTGCTGAGGTGTACCAATAGCAGCTAGTTGATGCAGCACACCATTCTGCTCACAATATTCTCTTATAACTTTATTGAGAAATTCAGTGCCGTTGTCTGAATCTTCACTACTGTCAAACTTTTCACATTTTACAGTCTCTTCAAAAGTTCAGGCATATTTTGAAGTGTTTCACTTTTCTTGTTCATGAATACTACCCAAGTGTATCTTGAATAATCATCCACAACTACAAGAGTGTACTTCTTCCCTGTCACACTTGTTGGTGTTACTGGTCCAAACAAATCCATGTGCATCAGCTCCAAGACTCTTTTTGTTGATTGCTTGGTCTTTGACTTGAAGCGTGATTTTGTTTGTTTACCTTGCTGACAAGCATCACATATAGCGTCCCTTTTGAATATGAACTCAGGTAAACCAATCACCAGTTTCTTCTTCACCAACTGATTGATATCATCAAAGTTCAGATGATTCAACTTCTTGTGCCAGAACCAATTCAGTTCTGACTTGGTAAGCACAATCAGGCATGTCTCTGGAACAATAGTAGACCAATCCACAACATACATGTTTTTTTGTCTCCTTCCAGCCAACATGACTATACATGTACCTTTGTCAAAAGTGACCTTTTAACCCATGTCACAAAACTGTCCAGTGCTCAGTAGGTTGTAGTCCAGTCCTTCCACAAATGCATCATTCCTAATAGTTAATCCATTTCTCATAAGTGTGTCATATCCTCTCGTGTATCCTGGTGTGTTCTTGTTGCCAAAATTCACTCTTAGGCAATCGTTTGCCACATAATTTGACAAACAATGCTTATTCTTTGTCATATGTCTGGAACATCCACTATCAAAGTACCAGACACCCTACAAAACAAAGTTAATATATTTTAGGTACCAAAAAATGTTTGGGTCTATAGTGGTCAGTGGTAAGCATGACCCTTGGCAAATTTCCATAAGGTCTTCTTTGAAAATTAATATACTTTTGTTCATACATGTATTCTACACATTCATAAGGTCTAACATTTGGTTGTGTAGGACTCATATATGCTTTATGGCCTTTTGGTATGTAGTGCTATTTGGAGTGATTTCTATTGTTAGAAGCACTAGCATAACCATAGGTTTGCTGTCTGTTAGGAACAGCCCTGTAATATGGAGTCTGCTGAGGTCCCTGCTGAGGTCTTGTATATGACCTCTACCGAGGTCTTGTATATGACCTCTGCTGAGTCCTCTGCTGAGTCCATTGCTGTGGTTTTACCCTCGTATTAGGGTTATGTCTACAGTAGGAGCAGGAATATTCCAATCATCATCAGTAGGGAATAGTCTACCTTTCCCCCTGAGATAAGTATTCTTAGAATGATTAACATTTTTAGGTTTAGGATTTTTATCCTTGGAATATTTCTGATTTTTGCCCTTTTGTGGTCCAAATAGGACTTGGTAGCGGGTCCTATCGGCGGAGTCTAGAAGGTACAAGATCTACTCTTAGATTTATTCTTTTTGTTAGGTACTGATTTCCCTTTTTGATTTCTGATTTAGCTTCTTTGAAGCATTCTCAGTAGGCTTCACTGCCTCAGCAACCTTTTTGAGTGTTTGTTAAGGGTGAAATTTATGATTTATGTGACGTTATTCCCGTAACAATATCCTTGGTATTTTAGTACTTTTTATAGAAAAGTGTTGGTTTTATCGAATTATTGAGTAAACGAGTTTTAAATGTGTTTAAATGCAAAATCGAGATATTTACGTGATTTTATCGGTGTTTTATGTTTATCCGTATGATGTTACATTTTGCATGTTTCTATCATGTTGTTAGGTACGTTTGCATGATGAGTAAGGAGCTTAAACGATGATCACATGAAGATGGAAGAGTTGAAAGATGTTTAAGTGAAGAATCATTGAAGAAACCGGAACCAGGCACTTCATGGGAATTTTGTCCACACTTGTAGGCACTTTCAGGGAAAGTTGTCTTGATGAAAGTTGTAGAGGATTGAAACAGCTTTCCAACGCATGTTGAATCACCTCATTCGTAGCCCTAGAAGTGAAGTTATGAGCAAAATACTGGAGCTGGGTCCTGGACGGGCGTCCGGATTAATTACGAGTTGAAATAATATTCATGGACGGGCGTCCATGATAATGAACGAGCGTCCGGAGCGGTACTTGTAGCAACCGACTTGATTTTCTCTATATATAGCAGCACATAATCAACCCTAAGACACACAATTTCGAACCCTAAACCCTAGGGAGCGACTTGGCTGCGTTTTTATTCTATTTTCTTCCGGTTTATGCAATTAGATTCATAGATTAGATTAGCTACTTTTCATGTCTTTTTATTCATCAATTTCAAGTCTCACGAAGATGAAAAGAGGCTAGACCTCTTTTGAACGAGCGGTGTGAAGCCTATCCGTCAACTATTCGATTCGAATCGTGATTGTTTTGTGAGTTCTTTAATACAAGTTGTTTCTTTTATCATGTTTACATTGTTTATTGCGAATTATATCGAAAGATGTTTGCTTTTGTGTTTGTTTTATGTGATGAAAATCATGTTAACTTTAGAACACGATGATAAAAGAGTAGATCTTTAATCTATAAAACGAAAGTTAATAGGTTAGATTTCTAGGTTAGATTTCTAGGTTAGAAACGTTAGAGTTTCCACCTTTGTTTTGAAAAGCGTTAATCTTTAAATCGAAAGATAAAGATTGATAGGAGAACCATCTAAGAAATTAGAGGTCGTACTTAGATAAGGCAAATCACAACTTGATTAGAATCACGAAATAATCTGAATAGGATCGAATGTTGATAGGATAGGTGGATCAACTGTTCGTTCGTTTGTTATAACTTGATTCAAATCTCTTGAAACTTGAATTGTTTAGCTTTAGTTTACTTTTTCTGCACTCTAGTTTAGTTAGTTTATCGCTTTCAATTTTTCCTAGCATTGGATTAATCTCCTCTGTCTAGTTACTTTTATGCAATATTTGTTTAGGTTAGTTTTCGTGACAATAATTAGTTAAAAACAAAAGCTAGGGTTCACAACAGTCTAGTTCCCCGTAAGATCGACCCGGCATTAGCCTCCATACTACGATCCTTGCACTTGAGGTTAACCGGTTTATTACTTGTTGTTTTGTATAGATAAAATCCGGGACAAGTTTTTGGCGCCGTTGCCGGGGAACCGGACGGTTGTCTAGTTTTTGTTTTTCATTAGTAATTTAGGTTAGGTTTTTGTTTTTATTTCTGTTTTTCATTGGTGATTTAGTTGTTTTACTTATTTGTTTTTTCTGTTAATTAATATTTGTTCTTGTTAGTTGTAGTATAGACTTTTGTTTTTGAGTTTTAGTCTCTCGTTTTCTCGTTATCGTTTCTTTTTTTTTTTTCTCGCTCTCTCGTTCGAATCATGTTCCGGTTGGACGAGCGTCCGGTCATACGACGCCCGTCCAGCTTCTTCCTCCGGGGAGGACGCCCGTCCGATTAATTGGACGCCCGTCCGTCCCGTCTCGCCATTAGTTTTTATTTTTATTTCAATTAGGTTTTCTGTTTTTTTTTTTCGTAGGTAAGTGTCGTAGATAGGTTTCTAAGGTTGAATCATATAACTCCACGTTTTTAACGATCAAACTTTTGGATAAAAAGGGATCGTTTTAGCACTCTTTAGTATTTTGGCCATAACATTCGGCTCGAGTGTCCGTTTGGCGCGCAGGACCCCCATTCGGAAAGCTCGTTCCGACGCCAACGACGTGGCGGACGGCCAAAGGCCGTCCGACACCGTTTTTGAGGTCAAAATACACTGTTTTCCCTTCCATTTTGGGGTTAGAAGATTTCAACACATGTTTTTCCCTCTTTTTAGTGTTTTATGTTTTTTCTGTTTTAAATCTTTCGTAGGTTTAGGTTTCTGATTACGTATCCCTTTAGGTAGATTTTTTTTAGTTAGATCATTAGGTTTTAGTTCAGGTTATTAGGGTTTAAGGTTTTTATTTTTGTGATTAGTTTCTGTCCCCTGTTTTTCTCCTCTGTTTTCTCAAAATCCCCCTCTGTTTCTGAATTCGTTTCTGTTCTTTCTCTGAAACTTTGCATCTGGACGAGCGTTTATTCGGTTGAACGCTCGTTCACTGTAATTTTTTCAATCCTGTATCCGAATTCGACCCTTGAACGAACGTCCATAAATTTGGACGCCCGTCCAAGGCGACTCTGAAGGATCAGACGAGCGTTCAATTTTTGAACACCAGTTCAGTCCAATTTCAAGACAGACGCTCGTCCATTTGTTTGGACGGCCGTCCGTCCCTTTCTTCCTCAATCTTTTTCTTTTCCCCTCTTTTCTTTTCTTTAGGTTTTAATTTTAGATTTAGGTTTTAAATTTCTTAGTTTAGGTTTTTATTTTTTTCTTTAGTTTTTAGGTTCAGTATCTTGAGTTGGGTATCGGTTTATGCAAACTCGAAGTCAGAAAGGGCCATTACTCTTTTCACCTGACCTCGAGCGGACCATAGTCCGACCCAATAGGAGAAGACTTCGTTTTACCGATCCCTCGGACGAAGGAAGTTCAACCGATCAGGATATCGAACGAAACCTAATAAAGGAGATCGAAGATATTGTTATAATGGCGGCGAAAGATCGACGTACGTTGCGTACTACGCCATGCCCGGTGCGATCCATTTGTCAACCCGGCTATCGTCCTACCAGCCATTACCGCACAAACCTTTGAACTAAAACCCGGTCTCATTCGGATGATGCGGCATGCATCAATGTTTCACGGGTTCCCTTTCGAAAATCCTCACACACACGTACACACATTCCCGGAGATATGTGGTACGACACGCATTCAAGGTGTGAGTGAGGATGTGATTAAACTTACACTTGTTTCCATTCTCTTTGAAGGGAGAAGCTAAAGAGTGGTATAGCTCTCTCCTACGGAATCCATTACCACCACGGGCTGCATTGGAGAAAGAATTTTTAAGTCAATACTTTCCACCCGCCAAGACGAAATTTGTGTTTAAGGGAAATATACAATTTTTATCAAACGGAAACAGAATCTTTCTTTGAGGCATGGAAGAGATTTAAGGCTCTTCTTCGTAAATGCCCCCACCATGGGTTAGACTTGCGAGAGGCAAGTCAATACCTTTTTCGGTGGATTGACCGAGCTCACTAAGGGCATGGTCAATAGTTCATCAGGTGGGGCGTTTTTGAGGAAAACGCCTCAAGAGGGGTGGACATTGTTCGAAGACATTGCCAAATATAATTATGCCCCCTCCTTTCAAGCTGTTCAGGCACCACCACCACCTCCTCCTAGGATCAAGCTGTTCAGGCACCACCACCAAATATGCAGAACGAGATTGCCATGCTGAAGCAGCAGCTGGCTACGCTTACCACGTCTCCAAATCCGAGTTATCAGACTCCTTCATTTTTACAGAACTCTCAAGTTCTGTACTGCGAGAATTGCTGTCAACCAGGCCACGTGTCCAGCCAGTGTCAATTTCGATCCCCCTCTGCGCATCAAGTCAACGATGTTCATAATAATGGACAGTATAATCCAATCACATGCCAAGTATGTGATGATCCGGGGCACACTGCTCGTTTCTGTCCCATGATTGGACAAAATGCAGAAGTGAATGCTTTTTCTGGCCAGTCTAATCCTAGGTTCAATAACCAATTCTCTGGCCAGAATAATGCTCAAAATCAGGGCTTCGGCCAGAATCCGAGTTTCAATCAGAATCCAAACTCGAACTTCAATTCTAACCCGAACTTCAATAGAAACCCTGGTTTTGGTTTGAACCAAAACTCTAATTTTTCCAATCAAACACAAAGGTTTAATCGAATTGGCCCTCCATTTCCAATTCCAATTATCGAATCGGCCCGGCCGACCACAAAATCAAAATTTTTCCAATTCTCAAGGCCTCGAATTCCAATGACCTCAAGGCTGAATGGAACTCATTCAAAGAGGAGCAACACAAGAACATCCAGCTCCCGATGAGTACCAATAAGAACCTTGAAAGACGAGATAGGGCAAATGGCCGAGCGGTTAGCATCAAGACCCCCGGGCATCGCCCGCCGTTTACCGAGAAAAATCCTAAGGGCGGTCATGTTGCTCGGGCCGATTTGAGCGACGACCAATGTACCGACCTCGTACCAACAATGCATTATGGACAAGAGGAGGCCGGTACAATGAGTTTAAGAAGCGGTACACGGTGAGTGGTCCCCCGGCTTTCGGGGAAACCACTAGCCCCTCCCCGCCATTGATAAGGCGGGAGGGGAAGTTGAGCACCCATCATCCCCTTGGCTGCAAGCAAGTAATCAGGTGTCTGATCCCCTGATAGGTGAAAAGGTTGGAAATCCTCAGGTGGCTGTTCCCCTGAGAAGTGAACAAGTTGGAAATCCTCAAGTGGCTGATCCCTTGAGGACTGAAAAAGGAAAAGAAAGTCAGGTGGCTGATCCCCTGACTACGAAAGCTTCTGGAAAGACGGTTCGGTGGAAGGATTTGGAAGACAAAGCTATCAGCGCATCCTCAAAGAGAGTCTTTTCCGAGAGTGATCTGAAGAAGCTTCCATTTCCACCCAGAAAGAGCAACATCCCATTGAGCGAAGATAAGAAATATGAGAAAGTCTTTGAATCCGTTGAAAAATACTCAGGTTAATCTTCCATTGTCTGAAGTTTTGGTTGAGATGCCTAAGTATACCAAATTCATCAAAGATGTTGTCTCTTCGAAGAAGAAGTTGACAGAAATGGATCAAGCGATTGGTAAGGAATGCTCTATGGTCAATTATGATGATCTACCAATTAAGAAAGGTGACCCAGGAAAATTCGTGCTCACATTGCAGATGGGAGGCCTAGTCTTCCCGAATTCTTTATGTGACCTGGGTGCATCTATCAGCTTGATGCCATTATCTGTGTGCAAGCAGCTGGGTTTACAAAATCTTCTAGAACCCACGACCATGAATCTGCAGTTCGCCGATAGATCTTCTAAGAAAGCAGAGGGAATCTTAAAGGACGTATTAGTTCAACTTGATAGGTTTACCTTTCCAGTTGACTGGTACGTCTTAGATATTGAGAAAAGTGAAAATGTCCCTTTGATTCTTGGAAGACCTTTTCTATCTACAGCTAGAGCCCTCATCGATTGTGATGGAGGGCATGTGACCATTCGAGTTGGTGACCAGGAGGTGAGCTATAGTGTTTCAAAATCTATCAATGTACCTTCGGATCTCCAACCGGCTTTTCCGTTGATGAGACTTCGATGATTTCGATGACTTTATGGATAAGCAAGTCATGGTGTAGAGGCTGAATATGAGCGACTGATTGATAATCTGAATAATCATGGTGTGGTCAATCTAGACCGGTTAGCAGCTGATTTTGAGGACGAGCTAAGAGAAGAAGCCTTGGCAGTAGGACCACTAAGTAAGCTCAGCGATGTTGAGTTGAAGAGTGGTGATCTTAAATCAAGTCTAGAGGATCCTCCCGTAGATTTGGTACTGAAGCCGTTGCCTAAACATCTTAAGTATGTGTTTTTAAGAGAAGGTGACAAGCTTCCTTTGATCATCTCTGCCAAGCTATCTCGTATAGAGGAGCTTAAATTGTTAAACGTCTTGCGCAAAAATGAAAAAGCCTTTGGATGGCAGGTGGGAGATATCCGAGGGATATCTCCCGACATCTGTATGCACAAGATCAAGACTGAGGAGGGTGCAAAACGAGTTAGACGACCTCGAGAGAAGGCTCAACCCTCACATGCAAGAAGTAGTCAAGAAGGAAATCATTAAGCTTCTAGATATGGGTATCATATACGCCATTGCTGATAGTGAGTGGGTGTCCCCGACTCAGGTAGTCCCCAAAAAAGGGGGAATTACTATTGAGAAGAATGAGAAGGGAGAGGAGATAGCATTGAGGCTAGTTACGGGCTATAGAGTCTGTATTGACTACAGAAAACTCAATGAGGTCACAATGAAAGATCATTTCCCCCTTCCATTCATTGATCAAATGCTTGAGCGTCTAGCGGGGCACGCATTCTACTTGCTTCCCGGATGGATATTCGGGATACTTCCGATACCCATCGATCCCGTTGACCAAGAGAAGACCACTTTCACTTGCCCTTATGGTACATTCGCCTACGGGCGGATGCCATTTGGTCTATGCAATGCCCTCGCTACCTTTCGAGAGGTGTATGATGGCAATCTTTGACGGGCTAGTTGAAAAGTGCATGGAGATTTTTATGGATGATTTCTCGGTCTTTGGTCAATCCTTCGATGATTGCCTCAATAATATTGATCGGTGTTATCTAGATGTGTGGAAAAGAACTTAGTGCTTAATTGGGAAAAATGCCATTTCATGGTAGATGAAGGCATAGTCCTTGGCCACAAAGTGTCAGCCAAAGGTATAGAAGTAGATAGGGCCAAGGTAGAAGCCATTGAGAAGATGAGTTATCCTAAGAATGTACGCGAAGTCAGGGGTTTCCTCGGACATGTCGGTTTCTATAGGAGATTCATCCAAGATTTTTCCAAAGTAGCCAAGCCCCTATCTACTCTGCTCAAGGAAGACGTTGAGTTCAATTTCGATGAAAACTGCAAGCAAGCGTTTGAGGAGCTCAAGAATCGGTTAATATCCGCTCCAATTCTTATATCGCCAGACTGGAATTTGCCCTTTGAGCTTATGTCCGATGCATCCAACTATCTTGTTGGTGCGGTTTAGGACACGAATCGAAGGAAAGTTCCGGCCTATCTATTACGCCGACCACACGTTGAATCCTTCGCAAGTTAACTATACGACTACCGAAAAGGAATTATTGGCCGTAGTGTTTGCTATGGACAAGTTCCGTAGTTACTTGCTAGGTGCTCAAGTGGTCGTGTGGACCGATCACGCCGCTTTGCTTTGGTATCGATGACTAAAAAGGATGCTAAACCGCGCCTACTGCATTGGATACTGACCCTACAAGAGTTTGACGTTCAAATTAAGGACAAAAAGGGCAGTGAGAATGTAGTGGCGGATCACGTTTCTAGAATGTTAAGTGAGGAAAAGGGTGATCCTGATGATATAGATCTTTACTTTCCTCTAGAAAACATTATGTTGATAGACGGTCGTCCTCCTGATGTTCCATGGTACTCTTCCATTGTGAACTACCTTCATGCCCGTTACCTTGATCCCGAAATGTCGTATCAAGAGAAGAAGAAGTTCTTCTCTGATATGAAATATTTCGTTTGGGATGAACCTTATCTGTTTAAGATCTGCAAAGATAGTTTGCTTAGGAGATGCGTTCCTGAATCTGAGCAACAAGAGATTATCGAGCAATGCCACAGTGGACCCACTGGTGGTCACTTTGGTCCTTGGAAAACGGTTGCTAAGATATTCCAGTCCGGGTTCTATTGGCCTACGATCTTTAAGGATACAGAAGCCTTTTGTAAAGCTTGCGATAGGTGTCAGAGAACCGGAACTCTGACAAGGCGTTTTGACATGCCCTTGAAACCCATCTTAGAGTGCGAAGTCTTTGATGTATGGGGCATCGATTTTATGGGACCTTTCCCATCATCTTGTGGCAACAAATACATCTTAGTCTGCGTTGACTATGTTTCGAAATGGGTGGAGGCAATTGCCACTCCTCACAATGATCACAAAACAGTCATGAAATTCTTAAAGAACAATATCTTCGTGAGGTTTGGATGTCCACGTGCCTTGATCAGTGATGAAGGGACACACTTTTGCAACCGACCTTTGGAAAAAGTCCTCGAGAAGTATGGTGTTCGCCATAAAATCGGCACACCATATCATCCGATGACTAGTGGTCAGGTTGAGCGAAGCAACCAGAGTCTTAAGAAAATCCTGGAGAAGACGGTGAATAGTCATAGAAAAGACTGGAGTCTGAAGTTGGACGATGTACTTTGGGCATATAGGATCGCCTATAAGACCCCTATGGGTACATCGCCATATCAAATGGTCTATGGGAAACCATGTCATCCGCCCGTCGAGCTAGAGCATAGAGCTTATTGGGCCACAAAGTTTTTAAACTTTGATGCCCAAACTTGTGGCCGCATCGACTTCGGCGGTTACATGAGGCTTTGGACGAGTTCGGACTTCGGGCATATGAAAGTGCCGGGATCGGTAAAGAGAAGATGAAACTACTCCATGACGCCAAGATAAAGAAGAGAGAATTCCGGGTCGGCGAGCAAGTTCTCTTATACAATTCTAGGTTACATTTGTTTCTGGGAAGTTGAGAACACGTTGGTCCGGTCCTTTTGAGATTCTCCAAATCATTCCCGGAGGTGTTCTAGAACTACGCGGTTATCCGGACCAACCGTTTCGAGTTAATGGTCAAAGGTGCAAGCACTACATTGGTGAACCTAAAGAAAAACCTTTGATTGTTAAATTTCTCGATATTCTCGGATGTGGTGTTACGAGAGGTCAATGAATTTGACGAGTTTTCATCCGATTTATTCTCCGAGAATGACGGTATTGGTTCATCAGCAGAAGTTCTAGCAGGTAGTTGGGATATGGAGGAGTATGAAAAAGAGCAAAATCTTAAACGTCATCAGAGGAATCAGAGAAGAAATAAATCAGCCATGGGGAAGATTAAACGAGTTTGGAAGGCTATAAAAGATTTTACCCCATGTGTTAGATGCTGTTTCTGCAGCCACACTACGGACCGGAGCTTAAACGAGGTAGTGGCTGGCAGAAAGGTTAAATGGCCTGATCCAGGCTGAGCTTCAAATGTGTCGAGCTAACGACAATAACCATTAGCGCTACTAGGAGGCATCCTAGATATCCCTTATTATATTAGTTTCTTTCTTTAGTTATTTTTCCTTGTTCTAGTTGTTTTAATCTTATTCGGATTGTGTTGTTTTTGTCAGTCAGCCGTCCTAGGCTTATAAAGGGTCGAAGTGTTGTTTTGCTTACGATTTCCTCTTATCTTTATCTCTATCACTTTTGCGCGATATGATATAATCCCTTGTATCCCCCGAGGTATTTCTTTGTTTTTCAAGTGTGCAGGATATTTTCGATAGCGATTGTGAGCTTTAGACGATTTCAGTTTTCCGGTGGATGGTCCACAGTCTCCTGATTTCCTCAAGCATTTCTGTATCTGGACCATGGCCACTTCCAGACTTGCCACTTTCGAACTACAATCAGCTAAGTACTTTCTTTCTTTTTTAATTCTGCACACCATGAGGACATGTTGTCATTTAAGTGTGGGGGAGGGGATAAGTCGATATGTATCTATACATTTGCTTACATGATTTTATTTCTATGCTAAAATGAGCTAAATTTTAAAAAAAATTTGTTTTGTCTCGAGTGAGCAATGCATGTTTTTGTTCGGTTTGTTATATTCATTGATGATGTATGCCGTATGTTCCGTAAGTTAGTTGTTTCACCCGATATTATTTTTCACGAAGCCATAGTGAATGATGAGCTATTTATAAAGTTATACCCCTTTTGATTAGTGATGTTTGATTCCTTATAAGTCATGTGCTTAGTGCTAATGTTCATATCGTGAGACTTATGATAGTTTGTGTTTAGTTCCAAGTACGATGTACTGTGAATATCTAGAAGTTTGAATGTGATAAGTAATACGTAGCTAATGTCATTTGAAAAAGTTGAGTTAATAATGAAATCAATAGTGTGTGTCGGAAGCTGGTCGATGATTTGAGTGCGGTAAGGCATTATCTCGAAATGTTTTATTCCACTATGATGACCAAAAGCTCACGACAGTCAGAAAAAGCTGCTTTATGATTTGAGTAAGGTAGGGTATACCACGTATGTCCTATTCTGCTATGATGAGCAATAGCTTATTCTGATGTGTGTTTAAATGTGAAATCAATTGAATCAACTTAAGAATTGGTATGAAAAGAATGAAATGAGACTTAGTTATCGTTAATCTTATCCCCAGTATAAACCGATGGATATGTTGTAGGGATTATCCTCTAAGTATGTCGGAAAGGTCTTAAATGTTTTCTATCATCTTTTTAGGGATATGTTCCGATTTGTAGGGTGCATCTTATAAGTATCTTTTATTGCTAGTCCACGAGGGGGTATTAGCTAGTTTTGCTTGAAATATTCAAGTTTGGATTTAGTGGAAATTTGCTATGGTTATGCACACACTCGGGTGAACTTCTAATTTATTGAGTCTATGGTATATGTGTTGAGATGTTTATATTCTTTCCGAGCCTTTATCTTGTTTTGTTTTGCTCGGGACGAGCAAAGTTTAAGTGTGGGGGAGTTGTTAAGGGTGAAATTTATGATTTATATGACGTTATTCCCGTAACAATATCCTTGGTATTTTAGTACTTTTTATAGAAAAGTGTTGGTTATATCAAATTATTGAGTAAACGAGTTTTAAATGTGTTTAAATGCAAAATCGAGATATTTACGTGATTTTATCGGTGTTTTATGTTTATCCGTATGATGTTACATTTTGCATGTTTCTATCATGTTGTTAGGTACGTTTGCATGATGAGTAAGGAGCTTAAACGATGATCACATGAAGATGGAAGAGTTGAAAGATGTTTAAGTGAAGAATCATTGAAGAAACCGGAACCAGGCACTTCATGGGACTTTTGTCCACACTTTTAGGCACTTTCAGGGAAAGTTCTCTTGATGAAAGTTGTACAGGATTGAAATAGCTTTCCAACGCATGTTGAATCACCTCATTCGGAGCCCTAGAAGTGAAGTTATGAGCAAAATACTGGAGCTGGGTCCTGGACGGGCGTCCGGATTAATTACGAGTTGAAATAATATTCATGGACGGGCGTCCATGATAATGAACGAGCGTCCGGAGCGGTACTGTAGCAACCGACTTGATTTTCTCTATATATAGCAGCGCATAATCAACCCTAAGACACACAATTTCGAACCCTAAACCCTAGGGAGCAGCTTGGCTGCGTTTTTATTCTATTTTCTTCCAGTTTATGCAATTAGATTCATAGATTAGATTAGCTACTTTTCATGTCTTTTTATTCATCAATTTCAAGTCTCACGAAGATGAAAAGAGTCTAGACCTCTTTTGAACGAGCGGTGTGAAGCCTATCCGTCAACTATTCAAATTCGAATCGTGATTGTTTTGTGAGTTCTTTAATACAAGTTGTTTCTTTTATCATGTTTACATTGTTTATTGCGAATTATATCGAAAGATGTTTGCTTTTGTGTTTGTTTTATGTGATGAAAATCATGTTAACTTTAGAACACCATGATAAAAGAGTAGATCTTTAATCTATAAAACGAAAGTTAATAGGTTAGATTTCTAGGTTAGAAACGTTAGAGTTTCCACCTTTGTTTTGAAAAGCGTTAATCTTTAAATCGAAAGATAAAGATTGATAGGAGAACCATCTAAGAAATTAGAGGTCGTACTTAGATAAGGCAAATCACAACTTGATTAGAATCACGAAATAATCTGAATAGGATCTGAATGTTGATAGGATAGGTGGATCAACTGTTCGTTCGTTTGTTATAACTTGATTCAAATCTCTTGAAACTTGAATTGTTTAGCTTTAGTTTACTTTTTCTGCACTCTAGTTTAGTTAGTTTATCGCTTTCAATTTTTCCTAGCATTGGATTAATCTCCTCTGTCTAGTTACTTTTATGCAATATTTGTTTAGGTTAGTTTTCGTGACAATAATTAGTTAAAAACAAAAGCTAGGGTTCACAACAGTCTAGTTCCCCGTAAGATCGACCCGGCATTAGCCTCCATACTACGATCCTTGCACTTGAGGTTAACCGGTTTATTACTTGTTGTTTTGTATAGATAAAATCCGGGACAGTGTTGGATCTTGTACAGGCACAAACTTAGGACCAATTCTGGCACTAGGTTCAGTAACCTTGCTGGATCCACTCTTATTGGATTGTTGAGTTCCAAATCCAAGGCCTGTTCTATCACCATAAGGCTTTCCAGATTTGAATGCAGTGGAGGAACAAGATTGTTCAGCAGATTCAGCAGCTACTGAATGTACAGCAGGCTTATGTTGATTCTGTCCAACCTCTTTTTCCTTTCCCTTGAGAATTCTTAATTCAGCTTTTAACCTTTCAACTTATGTTTGAAGAGCTTCTTTTTCAGCCTTCACAATCTCATAACCAGATTGTATTATCCTCAGTTGATTATGGATGGCATCCAAAATTTCTTCATTTTCAGTATTTTTAGGATTTGAACCACAAGTTGATTCACAATCACTTTCAGAATGAGTATTTATAGATACAGACTTGTATACATCCTCAGTTTCATCCATGTTTTCCATTAAAGCATAATCATCCATATCAGCAACAAGTGCAGTATAATCAGATTCATTTCCTTTTTCTGATTCAACTTCATATCATGATTCATCTTCGGCAATCATAGCTTTCTTGCCAGATCTTCTTTGCTGACTTTTGCTCTTCAGTAGGTCTGGACAATCAGGTCTGAAATATCCAGGCTTCTTATAATTGAAGAAAAGATAATCAAGTTCCTTCTTCTGTTATAGTTCAGGACAGCCAGGTTTGAAATGTGCTGGTTTCTTGCATTGAAAGCACAAGTAATCATTGTCTTTCTTGGATTCATCCTTATTTTTTCCACTAGATTTCTTTGTGAAATTCCTTGGAGAACCCCTTCCTTTTTTCATCATTCTGATTTTCTTGCTCAGTAGGGCAATTTGTTCTTGCATCTCATCCAGTAGATCATCTTGAGCTCCTGATGTTTCTTCTTGATGTGTAGCAGCCAATGCAGTGGTCTTTGGTTCTTCCTTGTCAGTCTCAGGTACAAGTTTCTTACTGAATTCATAAGCCTTGAGATCTTAAAATAACTTGAAGGTATCCTCTTCTTGTAGACTTCTCATTTCTTCTATTGCAGTCACCTTCATTTCCCAAACTTCTTTTGCAGGTAAGGCTTCTAATATTTTAGAATTGATTTCTTCTTTTGTGTAGTTTACACTCAGTAGGGTGAGTTCATCCATGATGGCATTGAATCTTGATTCCATTTGATTCCAGCCTTTGTGATTTCCAGTGGTCCATCATTCAGCACATCCATCATCTCATCATGTGTTGCAGCTAGAAAATCCTGCATACGACGTTTATACTCATCAAAACGATCCAAAGAACACATCAACATTGTTCTAGCATACTGGTTGTTATCCATGATGCAAAGCTTTGAAAATCAGAAGCTTGAAAAATTTTTCAAAGTATTTTCACAAGCACAACAAGTAGGATTACTTCAGAACAAAAGCACAGCTCCGATATCAATTGTTTGTCCCTTGAAAAGGCTTTGGTTAAGTTTAGAGGGGGGTGAATAAACTTAACACTTAAAACTTTTGGAGTTAAAAAACTCAGCAAGTTCGTAGCCTGCTGACTGCTCAGTAGTCTGCTGACCACTCATTAGTCTGCTGACTATTGATTTTACTGAATTTGTTGCAGCGGAATATATTCAAGTTAAGCCTTATTACTTGTTGTTAAAATATAATACCAAGTATTAGATACTCAGTAGTGTGTGATTCAGTTTCTAGTTTCAGTAGGTTGATGTGATGATTATACTAAATGTAGAAATGAAATGCAGAAAGTAAGTAGACAATTTTATAGTGGTTCCAGGTGGTGTAATCCTGTCAGTCCACTATTCTCTTGTGATGTTGGAGGCAATTTACTAGAGATCTTTGAGGTTGCAGTTACAAAAATCCCTAAGTTGTATGTCCTTCACCAATAACTATGGCTTCACAAACTGAACACTTGGAACAGGTAGGATTGCTGCTCCAAAGTCTTCCACTGGTCCTTTAAGGGTAGGATTGCCTCTTCACCAGCTCCACCACAAACAACAGTTCTTGACACCTAAGTGCTTCTTTGTCTTTAGCAGGTTTCTTGTAAAAGAAAGTTTGAATCAAGTAAGTGATTCAGCTTTCAGCAGCTTGATCAGAATGAAATGATCAGCAGCTTGGAATCTTCAAGTGTGTATACTTGATGTAACTTTATGGCAGGTTACACTTGAAGAATTTTCTAGATCAGAAGCTTTAAGCTCAGTAGCATTAGCAGGTTGATTTCTTGATAAGAAACGATAGCTTAGGATTGATAGTTGTTTTTCTCTTCAATTTTCATCATCTGTTTCTATATTAGGGGTCTTCTATTTATAGGTGAGAATCCTTGTGACATATGTTTGAAATTCAAAACATAGCCGTTTCAGATTTGTCACCATCTTGACTTGCTTTCTGTCCTATACATAGTACTGACACTGTCAGTTTACTTTTTGGCAGTTTTCAGACTGTCCATCCTTTGACTTATATCTATTGGATAAAGCTCTGAATCTTTCCAACGTTCCTTTAATCTTAGCCATTGATTTGTTGACAAAAACAAGACTTGTTATCTGTCCTTGTCCTTGTAATCTTCCACTGTAACATTGATTAAATCGAAATATATATTCAGCAGATACTAGTGTGTGTAAGTCTGCGGAAATACTTGTTAGTCAGCTGACTGAAGTTTGCTGTGTTTTAAAACACTTAAGTTGAATGTCTTTTATCTGACTTTTAATTGTGAGGTTAGATTACACCAATTTGAACATAACTAAGCTCCAATCACCACTTAACTTATGGAACTTAGACCTTGTACACAAGGTATATTTAATCATTTTAGGTCATCACAGACTTCCTTAAATTCTGATTCTATATCCTTGACTTAAAACACTAAGTTTGATCCCTTAGCCTTCAATAATTGAGTTTAAGCCCTCAGCCTTCAGTCTTCTGCAGGTTCCTAAACTAGTCTACTGACTCAGGTACCTTACTAACCTAGACAGGTCTGTTGATGAAAGTCAGCTGACCTTTTACAATGTTTGTTTGATCAAACCTATACAATGATCAAACTCTAATAAGCCTATACATTTGATCTAGACATCTTTTTGCCTTTGCCCTATAAAAGCTAGTCTGGCACTCATCACAAAAACTTTAAAATATGTCCAACAGCCACCAAGGAACTTAAAATTAATACCTTGCCTTCTCACCTGAAGCACGTTTACTTACAAGAGGATACTCTCACCCTTATAATTTCAGCGTCATTACAACATTTAGAGGAGGAGAAACTTTTGAGAGTACTGAGAGAGCCCAAGGGAGCATTTGGATGGACAATTGCAGATATTAGAGGAATAAGCCCATCGGTGTGCATGCATAAGATCTCTGTAGACCCTGAGAAGAAAGCGGTAACACAACCTTAAAGGAGGTTGACGCCACAACTGAAGGATGTTGTTAAGGAAGAAATCATAAAGATGTTGGAGATGGGAATCATTTTCCCAATTGCAGACGGTGAGTGGTAATCCCGATTCATGTGGAGCCTAAGAAAGGAGGATTCACTGTCAAACCTAATGAGTTTGATGAGTTAATCCCTGTGAGACTAATCACTGGACATCGAGTTTGCATAGACTTCAGGAAACTGAATGATGCAACTCGTAAAGATCATTTTCCCCTACCATTCATTGAACAAATGTTAGAATGATTAAGCGTTAATGTGTTTTATTGTTTCATAGATGGATATTCTGGTTATTATCATATCCATATTGCCCCTGAGGACCGCGAGAAAACAACTTTCACATGTCCCTATTGAACTTTTGCGTACAATCACATGCCCTTTGGGTTATGTAATGCACCAGCAACATTCTAAAGATGCATGATGTCAGTATTTGCGGACCAGGTGGAGGATTTTCTAGAGATTTTCATGGATGATTTCTCTATATTTGGAGATAGCTTTGATAAATTCTTGGACAATTTGAGTAAGGTGCTAAAGAGATGTGAATAGACCAACCTTGTACTTAACTGGGAAAAATGCCATTTCACGGTTACAGAAGGAATAGTGTTGGGTCATAGAATTTCAAAGAAAGGAATTGAAGTTGATAGAGCAAAGATAGAGGTGATAGAGAAGTTACCCCATCCAATAAACTTAAAGACATTGCGAGCCTTTCCTGGCCACGCAGGATTTTGTAGGAGGTTTATCAAGGACTTCTCTAAAGTTTCTAGACCTTTGACTGAATTGATTGCAAAGGATGTACCTTTCGTATTTGGAGAAGAGTGCAAGAAAGCATTCAACACATTGAAGAAAATGCTTATAACCGCTCCAATTCTGGTAGCACCAGATTGGAACAAACCTTTTGAGCATATGTGTGATGCAAGCGACACGGCAGTTGGAGCAGCCCTGGGACAAAGGGAGGATAAAATCTTTAAGCCTATCTATTACGCCATTCGTACCCTTAACAGTGCCCAGAAGAATTATGCGACTACGGAGAAGGAACTCTTAGCTGTCATTTTTGCCTTTGACAAGTTTCAACCTTACCTGATAGGATCGAAAGTCACTGTATTCACTGACCATGCAGCTTTGAAATACCTTCTAACCAAGAAAGACTCCAAGCCAAGATTATTAAGATGGATTCTACTCTTACAAGAGTTTGATGTGGAAATCAAAGATAAAAAAGGATTTGAAAACCAGGTGGCTGACCACCTGTCAAGGTTAACTTTGCTGGGGATCAATTCTGATCTTAGGGGGTTTAGGTGTCGTATTACTTCCCAATCCAATTTTTTCTGCTTTTTCGTTGGAAGAAGAGCAACCGACTGAGATTAGGGAAAGCTTTCCTGATGAACAACTTTTTTCCGTCTCATTGGTAGCTTGAGTTGAATCTCAGACCCGATATCATACATCAAGAGTGGGAAAGGTATACCCTTGTTTGCCAATATTGTGAATTATTTAGCAGGAAAGTACCTACCACAAGAATTCAATAATGTAGATAAGAAGAAGTTTTTCACATATCTGAAGTATTATCATTGGGACGATCCCTACCTATACAAACTGTGGCCTGATTCCATTCTTAGGAGATGCGTCCATGATGATGAGATTCCAAGTATTTTGCACATGTGTCATGCTAGAGAAGCTGGAGGTCACTATGGACCAGACAAGACAGCAGCAAAGGTACTGCAGTGTGGATTCTATTGGCCGACAATTCATAAATCTACTTACGAGTTTACAAGATTCTGTCATTCCTATCAAATGACTGGTAATATTTTTAAGCGAAATGAGATGCCACTGCGAGTATCTTAGAAGTGGAAGTATTCGATGTTTGGGGAACTGATTTTGTTGGGCCATTCACATCATCAGAATCAAATCGTTACATCCTGGTAGCAGTCGATTATGTTTCCAAATGGGTGGAAGCAGTAGCTTCACCAACTAATGATGCCAGGGTTGTCCTAAGATTTCTTAAGAAAAAATATTTTGAAGCGGTTTGGTGTGCCCAGAGCCAAATTAGTGACGGAGGGAGTCATTTATGTAATAGGTTGTTTGAGAAGTTGATGATAAGATATGAGGTTAGACATAAGATTACGGTAGCATATCACCCCCAAATGAGTGGACAAGTAGAAGTCACGAATAGAGAGATTAAGAGGATCTTGGAAAAGACTGTGAATCCCACGAGGATAGATTGGCCTTTGAAATTAGATGATGCTCTTCGGGCGTACAGAATAGCCTATAGGACCATGATTGGATGTCACCATATATGATAATGTTTGGAAAAGCATGTCATTTACCTGTAGAACTCGAGCACCGAGCACTGTGGGCTATGAGGTTTCTGAACATGGATGATGATTTAGCCGGTGAAAAGGGAATGCTAGAGTTGAATAGATTGGAGGAGTTTAGACTTCAAGCATATTAGAATGCAAGGATTTACAAAGAAAGAACAAAACGCCTGCATGATAAGAAGATTTTGAACCGCACATTTCAAGTAGGAGATAAAGTGCTGGTGTACAACTCACGTCTTCGTCTTTTTCCTGGGAAGCTGAAGTCTAGATGGTATGGACCACATGTAATCACGAAAGTCTTCAATTCAGGAGCATGTGAAGAAAGACATGAACACTCTCGGAAAACTTTCACAGTTAACAGCCACAGGCTAAAACTTTACCTAGAGCACACATATAACCCTGAATTGGAAGTCTTTACGTTAGAAGAGCCGGAATATGAATGAAGGTGCCCTATTAGTACAGTCGAGCTGACGACTATAAACTCAGAACTATTTCTAAAATCCTTATTTATTGCTTTTGTTTATTTTATTTTGAGTCAATAAAGTAGCATGACAATCGCAAGGTTTTTTTCATCACATATATCTTCAGTCATTTGATTAGAGATATATAAGGTTTTTTCCTTCACGATTCTCATGTGATACCCTCATAAATGTTTTTGCGTCTTACTTAGGCCAATGGAAGAATAAAGTGGCTTAAACAGTTTTCGTGCATTCCTCTAGTATGCACATTTACCGCCACTTTATTTTATTATTGCCCTTCGCATGTTACTCACAGTTTTTGGAAGAATTTTGGAAAGCAGGTAATAACTTGGAAGAGGAATAACCTAGGATCTAATGATTCTGCTCCAGGATTCGTTTTGACTCAGACAACATTTCCAGAGCTAAGTACTTTTCTTTTCTTTATTATTAGTCATTGGGGACAATTTCTATAATAAGTGGGGGATAGGCGTCTTAGCTAGATAATCGGAAAGGGAATAATTTTAAAAAATTTAACACAGTTTTTAGCTTGCTATTTGCACGTTTTCGAGTAAGGAATCGGTATAAATGGAGCCCAAGTTCAATTTAAAGTGAGCAATAGAATATTCAATTTAGTATGAAAGAATGAGCATATGTTATGTTGCGTGAAGTAGTAACTTATTAATTATTATTTTATCATTGCAATCAATATTTGAGCACAAAATCTGAGTGAGAAGTGTTTAAGATCAGATGATGAGTTGTTTTAACCGGGAAATATTATTTGTCTGTCTATATACTTTAACAAATTGTTATAAGACAAGAGAAGCACTTGGATGACAAAAGGTCACCGGGACAAACGGACTTCTGAGAGAAAGAGAAAAAAGTGAGGAAATCTACCAGAAAAAAAATGCAATAAAGGCAGTGAGGGAAGGAAACTCATGTAAAAAGGGCACGACCCTCGCATAAAAAGAAACAAACAAGGACTTAAGAGCGATGCTCAGTCCCCGAGTCCACCCGAACCAATTACGGTACCATGTTGTGTAACAAAATCTGAAGGCAAGATGAGCGAGTGTATGCGCAAGCAAGTTGAGATTGTGTGGTTAATACAACTTGATTCTTCTCACGAATGCACTATCACAACTGATTCATCACAAGACACATTGATGCGTGATAAGTAGTGATTAATGGGGAGCTTAAGGATTGTGGCTTGATGTATGCTTCTGCCATAAATCTTTATTGAATATGTGGTAGTTGATGGGGGTTGTGCTTGGAGGTACATTCCGCCTTGATACTCTGCTCACGGACGAGCAGAAGGCTAGTGAGGGGTAGTTGATGACGGTTAAAATAGTCTATCCTACGGCACCAATATTCTATCCATTATGAGCTAAAAGTTGTTGTTTTGACCTATAAATATGAACCATTTACGTTGAATATCATATGTCGGGTTTGTGAGTCGAGAAATCTACACTTAGCATTTATTTTCCCTATTTTGATATTATTTCATGTATTATTTGATGATTTTCAGGATACAGAATATTGGGCTGAGCATGATGGACGAATCTGGAGTGGACTGAGCGAAAAGAATGGGCCTAGGGTATTCTAGAAACATCCAAGCTAAGTCGGTTGAAGAAAAAAGACAAAATTACCCTCGGTAACCCGAGGATGGCCGCGGACTTACCGAGGTCCCGGAAGCTTCCAAAACACGTTTTCTTGGATGAGGGGTCGAACTAGTTGTACCTAAGTCGGTTTAGATAGCTATAAATAAGAGGCTTCGCCTCAGAACACAAGTGTACAATTTTCAAGACAAGCATTATGCAAGAAAAAGTTCTTTGTTCTTTATTTTATGAGTTCTGGTCGGAGAGACGACGGAGTCACCGCCTAGGGAGAGATCCAAAGGAGTTCTACGCTCGACTTTGAGGGTATGATTTTCTGTCTTTTCCAAGATGTAGATCTATCATTGTTATATTCGACTAATATGTTTTAATTGCTTATTTAGTTTAATTATGTAGTAGTTAGTTTATTTTACCCCATGTGTTCTAGATCTAATTCGTTGGTGAAGAAATCATGAGATAGTAGTTGCGTTCTTCAGATCTGCGACGGTCTATATCGCTAGATCTGAATACCTAGTAAATTACTAATTCATGATAATCGGCACTAGCTACGTTGATCGATGGATTTAATTTGAATGTTAGTAGGCTGATCAACTATTTGCATGTCATCGTAATTAACATGAAGGATCGAAAGTGAAGTGTTAATTAGGACAATATCCTGATGGACCCTAGGAACGTGTTGGTCAATGTCGACAGCTGTCTAGACGGGTTTGCGGTATGAGTTAATGCTCAATATCGACAGCTCTAGTTCTTTATACGTATGGGCTATTACAGACCAATTAAGGAGGGTAGCTTGCGTATAGATTGTCTACTGCCATTGTCGGAGTAGACATGGTTAGGAGTTGTACCCGTAGCTGAACAATGAATAAATTCACCAACGGGGAGGACTATTGCATGTGTGGGGGGAATAACTAATTACTCATAATTGAACTAATACCTTAGAAACTCTAGTTTGCATCGTTGAACTTGCATAATCTTGCTAGTTGATTGTTACCAATTTTACTACTGTCTATATTATAGTTGGTCGTAGACCGTTATCGTGACAGCTCAATCATGATAATTGGACATTCTTACGAGTCTCTGTGGGATTCGACCAAGACTCGCCAGTACTCTACCACGATAGACCTAGTCCTATTGCTAGTAAGTGCCTTGCACACGATCAGTTGCACAAACCATGATGGACTTTGAAAAGATTGTACAAATCCATCAGAAGATCGTGGATCTCCTCAACTACCTACCTCTTTATATACTACAATTTTCACACCTTCTCCTTACCAAACACAAAATATCAAATCTTCTACTCTCTAAATCACCTAGAAATTTGTAATGGCTACCTCAAAGAAAACTCAAGAAGAACAGATGATAACCGCAACTGATACTTCCACACTTATTGAATTCGAAGAAATGTGTGGTAATACCCTTCTCTCAAGTCATATATCTGAAAGGATTGGAAGATTACCGGGTTACAAAATCTTTTGGAAGCAAAATTGCAACAAGAAATGGACTTGGAAGGTCTATTGCAATTTTTGGAGATATGAAGTTACTGAAGAACTCTCTACTCACAAGAGTTCAAGGACAGAAGATTTTTGTCAATGAAGATATCATCAGACAGATTTTTGGCTTCAAAGATCCTCTGGTGAAATCTATTGATCCAGCATGCTTACCACTTCAACGCATTGCTTTTCTTAGACAAATTTCAGCTTCAAAGGAACCAGCAGCAGTCGATACACACATTCAGTTTCTCAAAACTGAATTTGCTCTTCTCAGCGGATGGATCGGACAAAGGGCTAAGTAAGTTAACTGAAGATGGTATCTACCTAATGAATGTCATCTGGGATGGATTTGAGTTCAACTGGGCTGGATATATCTTCAATCAGATTAAGCAGCAACACTTGGTTGAACTAACAAGTGTCAGCAGAGCCCAAGCTGAAGGAAGACAAATTGATGGAAGATTTCGAATGAAAAAATCACTTAGCTTAGTAATTCGGTATTATTTGGAAAGAATCAGTAGTGGGAATAAGAATGCACAAGCTGTTACTAGAAAAGCTGCAACAGTTGCAAGTTCAACAAAAGGAACTTCCCAATCTGAAACAATTAGGCAAACTGTGTCCCAGCAAATCGCTCAGCAAAAAGGAATTAAAAGGAAAGCTGAAACACAAAGAGAAAAATCAGTTGTACGTTGTTTGTACCCAAGTACGTCAAGTCAGTTAGCATCAACTAAGGGGGAACAACCACTGAAAACTGACAGCAGCAAGATGAAAGCCTTATTTCCTGGAATTGTTTCTCAACTTCAACAGAGAATATCCGAGAAACAAGTTTCCATTATGAATATTGAGCAACAAAAACAGGAATCTCAGCAACCGAAATGAGTATCTCTTTGATGCTGAGAGGATCATCAGACTGATATAGATGAAGCTCAAAATTGAAGATTCTCAAGAAGCTACTCCGCTTGATGAAGAAAGACTATTGTTGGAGAAACTGGAAATACCAAGTCTATACGTATTATTTCCTATAGAAGAATCTCTCAACAACTGCTATAACAGATTTCGAGAGATAGACAAGAGAACTAAATCAACCACATCATCCCCACCTAAAGAAATTAAAAGAAGAAAGATGATGATAAGGATGATGATTCACAGAAAGAAGTTCAAAAGAGTACAGTTTTGCAGTCAAGCACTCAGCCTGAACAACCAGAGCAAACTGATACTAAGGAAGAATAATTGCCAGTTGAAACTCAGACAACTGACAATAAAGAAGAAGGAGCAATAAATGATGTTAATCAACAACTAATGTTAATTGAAGATGCCAATCAGTCTTGTTTCCAAGAAACAGAAGAAGAAGACCCATCTAAGAAGCTTACAATAGAAGAATTGAGCAAAGTACAAGAAGGCTTGAAGATTATGCTCAACCAGAAGGATGATGTAAGTGGTCTTCTATCACATGTTTCCTGTTACCTGGATTACAGGAAGAAAAATGATGTCTCAACACAAACTAAGTTGGACATTATCAAGAAATCCATATCAGATTCAGTTTCGGAGATTCTCAGTCTGAAGGAAAAAACTTGAACAATAAACTTTGGTAGATCGAGAAACCCATGCTCAAGCTGAATGGGACCTCAACCAATAGATTTTTGTGCTAGAAACTCAACTCAGAGATGTCCTCACCTCTCAGAAAGAGATGTCAACAAATCAGAAGGCAACAAACCAACAAATCAATAAGTTGTATGATTCCAAAAAGGGGAAAGTGGAGAAGAAAAGCTGAAGTTATGTGAAGAAAAACTAGAGCTTGAAATTGAGTTGAAAGAACTGAAGAAAGCAAAATCAGCTACAGAATCCTACATCAGACAAGTTGAAGAACTAACTGATGAGCAGTTCATTCTCAAATGCAGTCAAACTGGTGACAGAAGAGCAACTCTCACTGAAGATCTTTGGATGAAGTTTGTTGATGACTACAGTCATGTCAATGCCAAGAACAGATACAAGAATTATGAAGAATCACTCAACTACTTTTTGTGTGATCTTTATAGTAAACAAAAAATGGAAAACTACAAGAAGATCAAAAGGATTGAAGAAATATTGCAAATCAGAGAAAACACTGAATAGATGAAAGCAGATGTCAATGAGTTTGAAACATATAACAAAGATGAAAGTCATTTGCCAAAGTTAGCTATGTGGATAAAATGGAAGCTTACAAACCAAGTGGACTACCTCAAGACCTTCAGTAATGAAGACACAAAGATTGAAGGAGAATATCGCCTTCATGACAAAAAAAAGGAAGTATGTCTTAGCTAAACAGAAAGCTACTTAAGTTTCATCTCAGTTTATATAATGTGTAACTCGATCCAGTTTTTGCAAATATTAATGAAATTCAGTTTTCAGTTTTACTTTATTTTGTATTTTTTTTATCTTTAAGCTTTTCTTTTAAGTAGGGTTTTGGCATCATCAAAAAGGGGGATATTGTTGGGAATAAAATTAGTTTTGATGATGATTCATCCTATTCAAGAACATACTTGTTTACACCCCATTGATGAAGTGCTGAAACTAGCTATTATAGTTAAAGGCTAAAAGATGTCTAGAACTGAATGTATAAGTTTTACTAGAGTCTGATAATTGTATAGGTTATATCAGACAAGCACTGTAATATATAGAAGTGTCGTTAAACTGAAAACGGGAAATCACCTAAGAAACTGGAAAGACAAGTCATCTAAAACAGACTCAGACTACACCAAGAACTGACGTTCACTCGGAACTGAAGAAGGTAAGTTTGCTGAGGGACACAGAGTCTGTTGGCTTATCTAGAAGATAGAAGAACTGATGATTCAAACTCAGTTACTGAAGACTGAAGAACTGAGGGTTCAAACTCAGTTTATGAAGACTAAGTCGAGACTATAAATTTAGACTTCAGGTAAGTTTGTGGTGACCTGAACTGACTTTATGGATCTTGTATGAAGACCTAAGAATTATAAGGACAATGAACTCTCAGATGATATCTGCTTATGGTGTAATCTGATTAAGTCATTATTAATCAGATGAAGAATTGGAGTACTGATATTTGAAGAAAAGTAAAATCTCAGTTAATGCTCCAAGTCAGTCAAGAAATTGACAAATGATGAACTCAGTATAAAACTGATCAGGAAACTTAGTTTTATAAGTCAGTCATCCAACCAAGTGATAGTACATTCGAACGTTGTAAAGGAAGCAATTCCATTGGATGAAATACTGAGAAATCAGAATGGTCACAAAATATAGCCGTTGCAAGATAGACATTGATACAATTAAAATTCAAGCGAAATGAACGTTGGAATTACCCTATAAATAGAGGACTTTGCACCCAACCAAAATACAACAGAGTTACAAAGATTACAAGCATTTTCGTGCAAGAGTCTAGTTCATTCGATTTATCGTCTATATCTGCGCTAACAAGATCAATCAAGAATTTCTTCAAGTGTTCGAGCTACATAGACTTTATTCAGAATTTGACACTTTGAAGAACCACAAACGAGAATCAATATTGATTCTCAGCCCAACTTTGATTTTTAATCAAAGGCTCAGACTGTGAAGCAATCCGGTGAAGGATTTGCCAAGGACGGTTGTATCAGCAGTCGGGTAGACTATGTTTGTGGTGGTAGATGGTGAAGAGGCATATGTAACTCTTCAAGGACCAGTGGTTCAAGCACTTGAAGAGCAGTAATCCAACCTGTTCTTTAACTGTTTAGATAGTAAATCTACGATTAGCCAAGGACTATTGTTTAGAACTTTTGTAACAGCTCACCTCAAGTGGAATTTTCCTCCTACACCACACGGGAAGAGACAGAATTACACCACCTGGAACCTCTATAGCATTTTATTTACTTTACGCACTTACATTCTTTTACAACATTTAATTATGTTCATACAGCATACTGAAGAACTGATTGTTACACTGACTCACAGATGTAACGCCCCACTCCCGGATACCGAGCCCTTATTTGGAAGAGAAACGTCCGGCGCGTATAGCATTAAATAAATATAATATCATACGCAAGCCTCTATGTCGTCGTATCAAATTAAAGCAAACGGAAGCCCAAAAGACTCAGGCAAAATCATAAATGCTACTAAAAATAGAAAGTAACCATACTAAAGATGGATAGTTAAATTATGACGATGAAAAACCCAAAGACTTGTACAATACGAGATCCTAAAAGTACAAACCAAACTTACAAAGGTCTTAGAAATATAAGTACAACAAGTCTAAGAAAAATAATACAACTAGTCTAGTACAACCTTTACAAGGAAATAAACTAAAGCTCCATCAAGTCATCAATGTCCTCAAAAGTCGTCATCTACGCTTGGTCAATCTGTTCGTCTTCTCACCCCACAATGCATACAAAAGAAAATGCAAAGGAGGTAAGTACAAAGTACTTATTAAAAGTGAGAAGCAAATGAATAACTAAGTTCTCCAATGAAAAGGTTCCTGTTATTAATTATTAAGTTATCTTTATAAGACCGACTCAGTCTAGGGTTCACTTCATGCCCATCAACATGTCATGACTATAGCTTAACTTATCTTGGTTACATCATTACTCAAGGACACTGTGCATGATGAAAATTCAACCATGAGATATACTTGCCAACTACGGTGATTAGCACTGATTGTCCCGGGATCATCCCGGAATGCATATACGTTCATTGAATTTCCTCCACTACCCTTCAGCCTTTTGAGCCAGTAGCATTTTTCACCTTTTATGAACGTATCACATCGCCGATATGAAGTAGTGCCTACCGAGAATAAATGACGTTTTAGCTTTTACTACCACGTATGTAACTTTATTGTGTATTTCTAGCCACCTAAGTGTTTTCAAGTAAGCTCCCTCACATCTCCTAATCTCGTACTTAGACCACTAGACATGGACAAGGCCTATTACATACACAGACATTGATTAATACTATTTCATCAAAGCACAAGCCCTTTCATGCCTTTCCGACGGTCCCGAACTTCAACTCCCTTTAAGAGTACGTCCGGTGCCGGAACCAAACCCATCAGAAACTCAATCGAGGCTGTTTACGTTTAATTAATGTTATTGAAACAAAAATAGAAATTTAAAACTCAACACAAATATACCAAAACATATCACATATCATTAATTACAACTTAGCATGAATTCTATCACCAAACAACACCAAAACTCACCAAAACTCAACCTATCATTATAAAACTATAATTACTCATTAGGAAGAGCTCTTACCTTTCTTGTAATCAATCGTCAAAGAAAAATTCCAAGTGACTGCTACAACTCTTGATCCTCAAACCCAAAACCTACTTGATCAACAAGTAAGCCCTGAAATCCTATGTTTTTGTCAAAAACCGAAATGAAAAAGTTTGTAAACCTGAAGATTACGTGGATTATTTTATGAAACTATTTTTAGAATGATCTACGCTCCAATATGATCATTTTGACTACTCATGGCGGAAAAACAAAGCTACGGATTAAAAGATATAATTTTTTGAAGAAACGAACTCGACGATTACGAAAAACTGGGGCTAAACTGAAAATTTACGGAATATGGATATTTTATTTTCCAAAGTTGCGTCTCGACGTGGTGATCACTTTTCTCTCCTGCGGCATCTTGAACAGATGAACGGATTGGCCGCACGGTTGAAGATTTTGTTCCAGGCATATCTGCGTTGCAAACTCTATCTGCCGTCGTTCTCCTCTTCTTCTTTTTTCAGAATATGCGTGTCTAATTATGAGGGAATTTTGGGGATTATTTCCTTTTTATAGCCATTAATTAAATAACAAAATCCCTTTTTAATTAAATCCTTTTTAATTATATAAATAGGATAAATAATAATTAGGTCGTAATGTGTATGCCCAATTACTATTTTACCCTTTCTGAAAAGTCGGGATGTTACATTCCTCCCCCCTTAAGAGGAGTTTCATCCTCAAAACTCGAATGTAACCAAGAGGTACTTGAACCCTGGACTTGCAAAACGTCTCGTCTTCTAACTCTCATGTCATCTTTCCCATTGTGTGTCTGCTTTATTGAACCAAGTCTAGTTGTACGTCTTCTTCCTTGACTTTCTTTATCCACCACTCCAAATTGCACTTGTTTCTTCTGCATACATGAAGATCTCTCAATTACTACGAGGTCCACGCTTGCTTCCACATCAATATTGGTTAAGCATTAGTTCATCATTGGCATAAGAGGGACATCTTTAGATACACTTTATCTTCACTTCAGACCCGAACCGTCTTCTTCTTCCATCTTCACAACTATTCTGCTCGTCTTGAGCCAACTTGAGGTTGCGACGATCCACTTCAATCTTCTTGTTGGCTTGTTGTATCACTCTGGTCTTGTATTATTTCATTGCCCCACTTCATCCTAGAAAATAGGCATTCTACGCTTTCTTCCATGCATAGCTTCAAATGTAAACATCTAGATGTTGACGTGGTAACCATTGTTGTAGACAACACTTCTATCTCTATCCTCATGAAAGATCATCAGTGGTACTGTTCCAACTCTCTATGCATCTTGGTTTCTCCGGATGATTGCAACCGCTATCTTGCGGCTTCATTCATCACTTTGACATAAATTTGTTGTAGAACCACAATGATCCCAGCTAAAGGACTTCAGAGTCTTGTTGGGATGGAGAACATGCATTTTCCATACTTTCTCTCTGACGATCTGATCCAATCCTTAGGACAATAAGGGTTAGCTTGGAAAAACAAACAGAGTTTGAAGGTGACAGGTTGAGCACCAGGAAGACTAAACCATTTAGAAATCAAAAGAGGGAAGAATCTCAACATGCAGGAGCTTTAGAGACAAAATGAGTACACCGAAAGGTCTCAGAATGAAATAAAAAAGGAACTTGTCAAGGAAAAATCAAAGTCTGCATTATGCAAACAGAGGTTATTTCAAAATTGAAAAGCAGATAGAGTTTTCCTCATGACAATGTAAGGGAAAAATCAAAAGTTTGAAAAAGTATGTGATAAACGAGCTTTCAAGTGAAGGGGAAAAGACTTAAGAATTTTTGGATAAAGTTTGGCTTCAAAGAATTAACTCAAACTTTCAAATGAGGTGTGAATGATCATTGATGATCCAATTCAAAGTTTCAAGGTTGCACTAATCGAGAGGAATAGTACACTGCCGGGGAAATAAGGGCTTAAGTTTATTCCTCATGTGGGAAAAAAAGGTTAAGATAAAATAGACTTTCAACTAGTATGACAAAATTGTAATAGAAACGCCAAAATAGAAGATGGAATATCAAAAAGTGTATCTGGCGGTTCATGTCTCTAAATGGCCAGAAAGAGAGTTAAAATTGAAGGGTACAAGGTACATTAATCTAAATTGGAAATCAGAAGTTTATGAATTCAAAAGGTTATTGGCTAAGTAGGTTCGGAAGGCACCTTGGCAAAGACTACCTTCTGCTTGAAACTGGTTTAGCATAAATTGCTATAAGGTTAAATATAAGTAACTGGAGATGGATGTCAAGGTAGGATTAAAGATCCAACTGGTAAGAAGATGAGACGCATACCTTGAAAGAACAAGTAGCATTAGATGGAAAGATTACAAAATCAAGACTACCCTTAGGAGGGAAGCTGAAAATAAACACAAGTAAAAAGAATGTTTTGACATTAAAAAGTTCTGTCAAATTTGTACTTGAAAAGAAGAATGGGGGTGCAACAATGCACAGTTAGAGGGAACTTGTTCCTTGATTTGACAAGTAAGGAAGCTTAGATTTGTTCAAAAGAAAGGCTTACGGAGATATGTTTCTTAGGTAATTCATGAAAACAAGTGAAGAGGATTTATTGAGCTTAAAGATCTCAAATGAGGGATTACCCATGAGAAATAAAATACCAGATAAGAAATAATTACAAAAGGGCACGAAAAGGGTCTGAACATCAAACATGACATGTTGGAGGATAGCATCTTCGTTCTTGTTTACAACTGCAAAAGAACAATAATGTTAGCTTTACAAGCATCCTACAAAAGGTTTAACGCAGAAGGAGATCAGACTCGTGGAACTCCTAAACAAAACAATAGTAACTTACTACCCTATTTGTAATATTCCGATTTTCGCAAAAAGACACGTCTGCCCTTTCCCGAAAATCTGTAACGCCCCGTTCCCGGATACCGAGTCCTTATCCGGAAATCGAACGTTCGGCACGTATAAAATAAAAGTAAATTCATTTTATACGTAAGCCTCTACTACGTCGTATCAAATTAAAGGCAAAACGGAAGCAAAACTCGGGTATATAAAATTTCCCCAAAAATTAAAGAGTAGAAAAGAAATCTAAGGGTGGAAATGTAAATTATTACATTTGAAAAAGCACGACGATCCCAAAAAGATAAAGTACAACAAAACTGTCAAGACCAAAGGTCTACCTCAAAAGTAATGAAAGAACAACCAATGAAAAGCAGAATAGAAACATCTTGATATTTTAACGAGCGCCGTCAAACGTCATCGTCAAACTCTTCCTCGTAAACCAGTTCGTCTTCTCATCCTTAGAGTAAACTAGGATATCATCTATGAACACTATCACGAACTTATCCAAGTACGGCATGAAAACTCGCTGCATCAAATCCATAAATGCAGATGGAGCATTAGTGAGTCCAAAAGGCATGACGAGGAACTCATAATGTCCATATCTCGTACTGAAAGCCGTCTTCGGTATATCTGCTATCTTAACCTTCAACTGATGATATCCGGACCTCAGGTCGATCTTGGAAAACACTTTCTTACCCTGCAACTGATTAAACAGATCATCTATCCTTGGTAGAGGGTACTTATTCTTCATGGTAAGATTGTTCAGTGCTCTGTACATTTTAGTAGCACCCGGATGAACCGCAAAAGCTATTCTATGTGCTTCTTCCATAACTCTTTGTCTTAAGTCACCAACATTAGGTACACATAGACGATCCTGGTACCAAAGATTTCCATTCTTGTCTAGCACATAACCGACCGTAGGCTTCTCTCTAGCAACTCGCTTCAAATCCAACAAAACCGGGTCTTCGTCTTGCTTTCCCCGTATATCATCCATCAACTCTGACCTTGCCAACAACGGTGCCACAAACTGCCGGTCTTCAATCTGATCAAAGCTTCTGATTTCCAGTCCATCTAACCTTTCTGCCACTACCTCAACACTGGAAGCTGCAAACACTGGTTTCCTGCTCAGAGCATCTGCCACTACATTCGCTTTACCCGGATGGTATTGAATATCCAAATCATAGTCCTTAACGAACTCTAACCATCGCCTCTGTCTCATATTCAGATTCTCTTGTGTGAAGAAATATTTTAAACTTTTATGGTCAGTGAAGATTCTCGCTTTAACTCCATATAAGTAATGCGTCCAAGTCTTTAAGGCAAATACTACCGCTGCCAACTCTAGATCATGTGTCGGGTAATTCTTCTCATGCACCTTCAACTGCCTAGACGCATAAGCTATCACTTTTCCTCCTTGCATCAACACACACCACCGGTGGATTGGTATACAAGATTGAGGAGAAATCGAGTTGAGAACTTCTTTGGTAATGTGGAGCATTCTAAAGTAGAGGAATGGATAAGGGGATTCGAGAAAGCTTGTAGGAACATACATGTTCCTGAGACGGAGATGGCACAACTAGCAGTCAGTTTTCTGTTGGGAGCAGCAGAAGCGTGGATTGATGCCGTTCAAAGCAGCAACGGTAAGGTAACGGATTGGGAAGAATTCAAGACTATGTTTTATAATGAGTACTTCCCGGTTACGGTTCAAGCAGATAAAGCAAGTCAATTTCTGAAGCACAAGCAAGGTAATCATCAGACAGTGTCCCAGTACACTAACAAGTTCAACGAGTTAGGAAGGTTTTACCCTGAATTGATGAAAGTGGAAGAGAGAAAGATGGCCCTTTACAAGGATGGGTTGGCCTACGAGATTCAGTCGGGCATGCTAGGTTTTACGGCAAGGAATATGGCAGAGTTGATGAATAAAGCCTTGGAAGTCGAGACTTTCAGGAAGAGGGCTACAGTGGTTGTTGGTAATAAGAGAAACTTTGGGACAAGTCAAGGCAGTTATAGGGGAGCGCCACAGCAAGTCGCCAAGAAGACTACGGCTCCTACAGCAGCTAAAGCCCCGAACAGTGCACCACTTTGCCCCAAGTGCAACAGAAATCATACAGGAGAGTGCAGGCAAAGATCGAGGCAGTTGAGAATTGGCCTAGACCTACTTCAGTTTCAGAGGTAAGAAGTCTCTTATACCAACTGTAACGCCCCGCTCCCGGATACCGAGTCCTTATCCGGAATCGAAACGCTCGGCACGTATAACATTAAATAAATCTAATATTACACGTAAGCCTCTACTACGTCGTATCGAGTTTAGCAAAACGGAAGCTCAAAAGACTCGGCAAAACATCATAAATGCTACTAAGAATAGAAATCGACATACTAAAGATAGAAATATAACGTTTATTACATTGGAGAACAAAACGAAACGTGACAATGTACGAAATCCTATGAAAGCAAGTACTAAAGAAAATTACAAGAAATTCCCCAACGACAACAAGTCTAGTGAATATAAATATAAATAAATAAAGCCTTCCACTTCGGCGTCCTTAAACGTCGTCATCAAAGTCTGCCTCGAACTCTGGATTTACCTGTTCGCCTTCTCTCCCCCAAACACATAAATAAACATGCATTTGAGGTAAGTACATTGTACATAGTAAGAAGTAGAAGCTACAATTTAATTAAGGCTCTTCAACAAGTTTATTATTTTAATTATCTTTATGAGACCGACTCAATCTAGGGTTCACTTCATGTCCATCAACATGTCATGACTAACTGTTTCTAACTTAGCTTATCTTTGTTACATCCGCATTCCGGGGCACTACGCATGGTGCTGCCCACCACGAGACATCTGGGTGCAACCTACTGGTGGATCACACCAATAGCCACGGGCTAGTCCCGATAGTATACACGTTCGGTGAAGTCCCTCCGTACTTGGGGTCTTATGAACCTACAGAGTTATTCCATTGTAAAGTCCCTCTACTCCTGGTGCCCTTGGGCCAGCAGAGTTGTCTACTTATGAAGTCCCTTTACTCCTGGTGCCCTCTAATGGCCAGCAAAGTTATCCACAACGAGTACCCTCTACTCCTCGTGCATTTAGAAAGGCCAGCAAGTTTACTCGTTTTATCCGAAGGCCTACACATTGCGATATAGTCTTGTGTCTTACCAAGGATGACATGATGTTTAATCTTATTACTATGCAAGTATGTAATTATTAATGGTTATTAACTAGTCACCTAAGTGTTTTCAAGTAAGCTCCCTCGCAAACTCAACTCTCTTTCCTAGACCTCTAGACACGGACAAGGCCTAGCAATTACACAGACATTGATGAATACTATTTCATCAAAGCACAAGCCCTTTCATGCCTTTCCGACGGATCCGAACTTCAACTCCCTTTAAGAGTACATTCGGTGTTTTAACTGAACGAATCGGAAGTTCAATCGAAGTTTGTTCATGTTTATTTAATCTTATTTAAACTCATTAACAATACTACAATTCAAGCTAAACACAATAACATTAGCTATAAAATTCATTGTCTACTAAATCATAATTTATATTTTCTAGAAAATAACACAACAAACTAAAACCCAACAACTATACATTATATATTTATTTATTTAAAAAAAACTACAAATCATAACACTTTGTCAATGTTTACTGTTTAAATACTTTTTTACTGGCAATTGTATCTTTATTTTTTTATTCTTTTCCTAAAGGACAAAAAGAAAAGAACAGTATCTTTCTTTCTTCCACTTTCGACAGCAGCATTCATGGGTTCATGGGTATTGATGAAGGTACTAACCTAACAATAATAATATAATTATAGACTAGTATATATCAAACAACAAAAGACTGCATATACTATCTAATATAATGTGTAAATATATTTACATAGACTAGAACCGACCCAGGATATATAAAATTTGTTTTTATTTTATTTTATATAAATGTATATGTGCCGAGACTTCTGGGAAGCATCACGGTATTAACCCCAAAACATAATAAGAACATGAAGGTATACAAAACAGCAGCAATAGCAGTGAAACATATATATATATATATATATATATATATATATATATATATATATATATATATATATATCCCCTTTTTATCAACCCTATCATCACAAAGCTATAATTACCCATTAGGAAGAGACTCTTACAAAATGAATTAAAAACACAATCTAACATCTCTAAACCATAATTAATTTGTAGGAAGAACCTCTTACCTTAAGAAAGCTATTCCAAGACCAAAACTCAGAAAACACAGCAGCTAAAACGATCTGTTTTCTGCAACAAACCTTGAGAAAAGCTCCAACTTTCTAATACTGAAACGATGCCCTTCTCACGACGATTCCGCTGCTTCTCTCGAAACTGAAAACGATTAAGAATCGACTCGGAATTCTGAAAAAGTCTCTCAGCCCTTTTTCTCCAAGCCTTGCACGCATAAACAAGAATTTGGGGAAGAAAAAATCTGATTAAAAAGGTTTAGAAACTGATTGGGTTTATTCTTCCTTAAATAAGAAATATCCCAACAATTAACCTAAATCCTTGTTTTTCCTTAAATACCCTTACTAATCAGATTTCCTTTTCTTTACTGTATACATATATAATCTCGAAATATATATATATATAATTAACAAATACTTAAACTCCGAATAAAAGGAACCGAACCCAATATTTCGTTTTCGCAAAATGACACGTCGCCCTTTCCCGAAAATCGGAATATTACATTAATGTAATATTCCGATTTTCGGGAAAAAAACGTACGTGTCTTTTTGCGAAAACGAAATATTAGGTTCGGTTTCCTTTTATTCGGAGTTAATTATTTTGGACGTTTTATATATATAATTTCGAGTTTTATATATATAATTAAAAGGAAAAATCAGTTTTTGTGGTCAAGGGCAATTAAGGAAAAAAAATTAACCCTCTTTTAATATTAAGACCTAACTTAAATCAGGGATTTTCAGTTTTCATTCAGCCCTTCCCCCTCCCCTTATGCGATTGAGAGAAAGAGAGAAGAGAGGTTAGAAAGTTCTTCACTTTTGCTAAGGGAAAGTTGATCGTTTTCAGAACGGATTCAAGAATTTGACTCGGCGTAAAGAGCACAGCATTTTGGCATCAGTTCTGTGGGATTGCGACGGACTTTCGAGCGCTTTGGATCGCTTTCGGCTGCGAATTAGGTAAGAAGAACCTGTCCTATGAAATCAATTACTAGCTATAGGGATATGATCATGTTCTAAGACGTTTTGGTGTTGGAAAATTGAGTTGTTGCCTTGGTAAATGTCTATAGGGGTTATGGTATTGTTAAATGAAGATTTTGTGCTCAATGTGTTGATAATATACTGCTGTTTGGTTGAAATACGATCTGGAAATCGCATGATGATGAGGTTAGGGTTTTGGTCGAACCCAGGTGGACGGGCGTCCGGTTCTCTGGACGGGCGTCTGCTTAGGTTGTGTCTCAGACGGGCGTCTGGCTTATCCGGACGGGCGTCTGGGGTGCTATTTTACATTCAGGATTGAAACTGTTTTAGGTGGACGGGCGTCTGGGCATAGTGGACGGGCGTCCAGCTTTGCACGGGCGTCCAGTAATGTTTAGACGGGCGTCCAGGGTCTTAAACGGGCGTCTAGCTTGTTTTGTCCTTCTTTCTTTGTGGGTTGTTGTTCAGCCTTATAAACATGATTTATCCTTATGGAACCTTTATACATGATATGTCAAAATGGTATAAAACTCAGACAAACCTGAATTGAGCTTCTGATTCGTTCAGTTAAAACACCGAATGTACTCTTCAAGGGAGTTGAAGTTCGGATCCGTCGGAAGAGCATGATAGGCTTGTGCTTTGATGGATTAGTATTCATCAATGTCTGTGTATGTGCTAGGACTTGTCCGTGTCTAGTGGTCTAGGAAGAGAGTAGTATTTGTGAGGGAGATTATTTGAAAACACTTAGGCTGGCTAGTTAATAACTTAATAAACAACGTATGTGACTAGTAAAAGATTAAACAACATGACTCTCTTGGCTAGGCACCGGGCTAAATCGCGATGTATGTGCTACCTCGAAGGTGGAGAAACCTCGTAGGTCAAAAGACCCTAAGTACGGAGGGACTCTGCGAGGTGTGCGTGCTATCGGAGTCTACCTTTTCTAGACTTCGTGGATATTGGTGTGATCCACTAATATGTTGCAAAAGAGTGTCCCCAAGGTAGGAGAACTCGTAGGTCAAAGACCCTAAGTATGAGGGACTCGCTGAGGTGGATGCGCGTAGTGCCCTTGAGTGCGGTTGTAACATAGATAGGCTAAGTAGAAACAGTTAGTCACAACATGTTGGTGAGCATAAAGTGAACCTTAGATTGAGTCGGTCTCATTTAATCAACTGATTAAATAATTATCATTTCTTTATATTTATGATTATTTTCATAGCTTCTCTTTCTTTCTAAGTACGTTGTACTTACCTCGAATGCATACTTTTTCTATGTGTTTGCGGATGAGAAGACGAACAGGTTTACGAGGAAGAGTTTGACGACGACGTTTGACGGCGCTCGTTGAAGTATCAAGATGTTTCTATTCTACTTTTCATTGGTTGTTCTTTCTTTACTTTTGAGGTAGACCTTTGGTCTTGACAGTTTTTGTAACACCCCGGTTTCCAATCCCGTCGGCCGCCGGTATTGGTCACTGTAGTGCCACTCATCACGACACACAGTCGTGGCGGTAACATTCAACATTCCACAACAGAAAGAAAATACGCATTCACGATTCAATATTTAAAAAAAAAAGTATTAAAGTGAGTACAAATATCCTGAAGAAAATGAAATTATGCAGAACGTCAAAACCCTTAAAATTTAATATTCCAAATAATGTGGAAAACATGTGTCTGTGACTACGTGGCTGTCAAACCCCGCGACATCCCAGCAACAAGCAAACATCCGTAGAAGTACCTGCTAAGAATCTGCTCCCCATAGATGGATCATAGCAGGGTCAAACAAAAGTAAAACCGTCAACTATAAAGTTGAGTAAGGATAAATCTCGTATACGTAAGGTAAAACCACCCATGGGAAGTGCCACCAAATACGAAGGACCCAATCAATCTATAACAGTTACGACCAATCCATAACGGATACCATACATCACAACTACTCACCTAAAGGTCCCGAATGTGCACATCCCCCAAAAGGGTAAAGCCCTGAGAGGAGGGTCCTAAAGGTCATCCAATGGTACCATACTAGATGGACCATCACGTGCCTTTGGGGTGCAAGGAAACCTTCCCGGGATCCCGGCTTCGGGTGCTACCCTATCCGGCCCGACCGTACCAATGTCTGCAACTCCCCAAACACGCTAAGGTCATTGAAGTCGTAAGGAAACCTTCCCGGGTTCCCGGCTTTGGGTGCTACCCTATCCGGCCCAACCACTAAGGGTCTACAACCTCAATGCCTAAAATCCAAATCTCACAGTGATGCCAATACCCCTGGCCCATCAATACATCACCCCCAAAACATTTTCCTAAGATTGAACCACAGCTACCAAAGAAGGAAAACAAAGTAGACTAGACGCCCGTTTGGAAGGCCGGACGCCCGTCCAAGTACTCTGCTGGACGCCCATCCAGAACGCCCAGACGCCCGTCCGCTTTAACAGGGTTAGATCCTGAATGTAAAACAGCCCCTCAGACGCCCGTCTAGGTGACCCAGACGCCCGTCCAAGAAAGTATTACCAGGGAAGACGCCCGTCCAGGAAACCTAGACGCCCGTCCACCCTAGCAGAGGTAGATCCTGAATGTAAAATCACCCCTCAGACGTCCGTCCAGGTGGCCCAGACGCCCGTCCGAAATGAAATCAAGGCAGACGCCCGTCCAGGAGGCCTGGACGCCCGTCCACCTGGGTTTCATCTGAAACCCTAACAATTCTCTACGCGATTTCTGAGCCGTTTCCCAACAAAACAGTAGCAAAACAACACTTTAAGCCCAGAAAACTCCACACAAAAGTATCATAACAACTATAGGTTTCAACCAACGCAAAAACACACTACTATGAACGTTTAACACCCCCGAAACAGGACAACCAAGTATAAACACCCTTGAATAAAATTTGACAGCACAAGCCATAGAAATATTCTTACCGGAACTGCTGCGCTTCTGAAAGCCCTTACTAAGTTAGAACCGTTCCTCAACGAAGCTCAAATCTATATCTATAGGTGGAAGGAAGGCACTAAAATTACAACACAATTCCAATGAAAGCAAACAAACCATAACGACATCCTTCCCCCCGTCACACGCATGTATGGATCGGCCGGCCGATCGTCATACTCGACTGTAAGAAAGAGGAAGACAACCCTTACCGATGACAACGACGACGGCAGCAACAATCCTTAACACAAAGGAGAGATTTCTCTTCCTCTCTTCACAAGAAGGGCGACGGCGGCTAGGGGGGAGGAAGGGGTTTCACGTGTTTTTTTTTTCTTTTGGGGAAACAAAAATAAGGAAGGAAAAGGAGTGAAGACCCTTTTAATTGAGTGATTAAAACTCCCTTTTTAAATTATTAACAAATCCCTCCCCAAAAATTAATAAATCCCATAATTTCCCAAATAATTAGATCTCTTACTTAATTAATTAGGAAGTCAAAATTTCGGGATATTACATCCTTCCCCCCGAAAACGAAACTTCGTCCTCGAAGTTCAGGATATTACATCCTTCCCCCCTTAAAACACCCTTCGTCCCCGAAGGTAAGCAAAAGGATCTTACGTACTTGAAAATTGCATACCTTAAGAGAACAAATGCGGGTACTTCTGTCGCATAGTATCCTCAGCTTCCCATGTCGCCTCCTCGGTGGCATGGTTGGACCATAATACCTTGACAATGCTAACCTCACGCCCCCTTGTTTTCCGTACCTTGGTATCTAGTATCTGCACCGGTACCTCTTCATAAGTCAAGGACTGATCTAGCTCAACCACCTCCGGTTCGATCACGTGAGAAGTATCACTCACGTACTTGCGCAATTGAGATACATGGAACACATTATGCACTTTATCCAACGCCGGTGGCAAGGCTAGTCGATATGCTACTTCGCCTATGCGGTCCAAGACCTCATATGGCCCCACGTACTTGGGACTCAACTTCCCCTTTTTGCCAAAACGCATCACTCCTCTGGTTGGTGATACCCGTAGCAATACTTTATCGCCCACGGCGAACTCAATACCCGGCAATGTAAGTCTGCATAACTCTTCTGCCTATCCTGGGCAGCCTTCATCTTTTCTCGGATTATCTGCACCTGCTTAATCGTGTCTTCGATCATCTGCGGTCCCAAAATCGCTGCCTCGGACGAATCGTCCCAACAAACCGGACTCTTGCACTTCCTACCATTAAGTGCCTCAAAAGGTGCCATCTTAATACCGGCATGGTAGTCGTTGTTGTATGAAAACTCAATAAGATCGAGCTTTTCCTCCCAAGAGCCTTTGAATTCTAACACACATGCCCTCGGCATGTCTTCCAAAGTTTGTATGGTCCTCTCCGTCGACCATCGGTAGCGGGGTGAAAAGTCGTACTCATTCGTAGCTCCGTCCCCAAGGCCGTGCTGTAGCTCTGCCAAAACCGAGATATGAATCTCGCATCTCTATCCGACATAATGCTTTCTTGGGTATACCATGTAGTCTCACAATATTCCTCCGGTAAGCCATAGCCAACTCCGTCTTACTCCAAGTGTCTTTCATCGGAATGAAATGCGCCGCTTTGGTCAGTCTATCCACAACGACCCAAATCATATTATTCCCCTTAGGGCTCCTCGGTAATCCGCATACAAAATCCATGGAGATGGAATCCCACTTCCAAACCGGCACATCCAACGGCTGCAGCATACCCTGTGGCCGTCGATGTTCAATCTTGACCTTCGACAAGTCAAGCACTTTGCCACAAATTCTCGCTACTTCGCGTTTCATATTGGGCCACCAAAAGGTTTTCTTGAGGTCCTTATACAGTTTGTCTCCTCCCGGGTGAACAGAATAAGGCGTACTATGAGCTTCACTCAAGATCCGCCTCTTGAGTTCTTCGTCGGCTGGTACACACCACCGATCCTTAAACCGGATACTACCGTCCTCATGTAGCGTAAAATCAGCTGCCCCATCTGTACCAATCTTGGCCCTCTTTGCCTCGATTACCTTGTCACCCACTTGTCTCGCCCGGATCTCAGCGTATAATTCAGGTTGTAAGACGAAGTCGCTTTTAACTCCGCCCTTCTGGATGACACAGATATCCATGCGGTCCAACTCTTCTCGTAGTCTGATCCGAGCTACTTCCTCGCACAAGGAATGAATCGATTTCCGACTCAAAGCGTCCGCCACTACATTTGCCTTCCCTTCGTGGTATTGGATTTCCATGTCATAATCTTTAATTAGTTCCAACCAACGCCTCTGACGCATGTTGAGCTCCTTCTGTGTAAATATGTACTTCAGACTCTTGTGATCTGAAAACACCTTGAAAGTTATTCCGTACAAGTAGTGTCGCCATATCTTCAATGCGAAGACCACAGCTGCCAACTCTAAGTCATGAGTCGGGTAGTTACCCTCGTATGGTTTCAGCTGCCTCGATGCATACGCGATCACTCGCCTCCGTTGCATCAGTACGCAACCCAGACCATTCTTCGATGCATCAGTATAAACCTCGATGTCCTCATTCCCGTCGGGTAATGCTAGCACCGGAGCTGTGGTCAACCGTTCCTTAAGTAGTTGAAACGCCCTCTCGCAATTGTCATCCCACTTAAACCGGTTCTCTTTCTGCATCAACGCAGTCATCGGCCTCGCAATCTTGGAAAAGTCTTTTACAAATCTTCGGTAATATCCGGCCAAACCCAAGAAGCTTCGGATTTCTGCAACATTCTTAGGTGTTGGCCATCTTGCCACTGCCTCTATCTTGCTCGGGTCAACGGATACACTGTCTTTCGAGACAACATGCCCCAAGAATGCCACTCGTTCCAACCAGAATTCACATTTAGATAGTTTCGCATACAGTTGTTTTTCCCGTAAAATCTACAGTACGAGTCTCAGGTGCTTGGCATGTTCTTCCTTAGTCTTAGAGTAGACCAGGATGTCGTCGATAAAGATTACTACAAACTGGTCTAAGTAGGGTCTGAATACCCGGTTCATTAAGTCCATGAAAACTGCTGGTGCGTTGGTCAATCCGAAAGGCATGACCGTGAACTCATAATGTCCGTACCTGGTACGAAATGCAGTCTTTGGAATATCCGCATCTGCTACCCTGAGCTGGTGATACCCTGATCGCAAATCAATCTTTGAGAAAATACCTGCCCCCCGTAATTGATCGAACAAGTCATCGATCCTAGGTAACGGATACTTGTTCTTCACTGTGACGTTGTTCAGCTCCCGGTAATCAATACACAGCCACATACTACCATCCTTCTTCTTCACAAACAACACCGGTGCTCCCCACGGTGACACACTCGGTCGGATATACCCCTTATCGAGCAGTTCTTCCAATTGTACCTTTAGTTCTGCTAATTCTTTAGGTGCCATACGATAGGGTGCTTTCGATATCGGTCTGGTCCCGGGCACCAACTCCACTGCAAACTCTACCTCCCTCTGGGGTGGCATACCTGGTATCTCATCCGGGAATACGTCCCCAAAATCACGGACTACATCAATGTCCGTCCAGGTGGCCCAGACGCCCGTCCGAAATGAAATCCAGGCAGACGCCCGTCCAGGAGGCCTGGACGCCCGTCCACCTGGGTTTCATCTCAAACCCTAACAATTCTCTACGCGATTTCTGAGCCGTTTCCCAACAAAACAGTAGCAAAACAACACTTTAAGCCCAGAAAACTCCACACAAAAGTATCATAACAACTATAGGTTTCAACCAACGCAAAAACACACTACTATGAACGTTTAACACCCCCGAAACAGGACAACCAAGTATAAACACCCTTGAATAAAATTTGACAGCACAAGCCATAGAAATATTCTTACCGGAACTGCTGCGCTTCTGAAAGCCCTTACTAAGTTAGAACCGTTCCTCAACGAAGCTCGAATCTATATCTATAGGTGGAAGGAAGGCACTAAAATTACAACACAATTCCAATGAAAGCAAACAAACCATAACGACATCCTTCCCCCCCCCCCCCTCACACGCATGTATGGATCGGCCATGGCCTCTGGCCGGCCGATCGTCATGCTCGACTGTAAGAAAGAGGAAGACATCCCTTACCGATGACAACGACGACGGCAGCAACAATCCTTAACACAAAGGAGAGATTTCTCTTCCTCTCTTCACAAGAAGGGCGACGGCGGCTAGGGGGGAGGAAGGGGTTTCACGTATTTTTTTTTCTTTTGGGGAAACAAAAATAAGGAAGGAAAAGGTGTGAAGACCCTTTTAATTGAGTGATTAAAACTCCCTTTTTAAATTATTAACAAATCCCTCCCCAAAAATTAATAAATCCCATAATTTCCCAAATAATTAGATCTCTTACTTAATTAATTAGGAAGTCAAAATTTCGGGATATTACAGTTTTGTTGTATTTTATCTTTTTGGGATCGTCGTACTTTTTCAAATGTAATAATTTACATTTCCACCCTTAGATTTCTTTTCTACTCTTTAATTTTTGGGGAAATTTTTATATACCCGAGTTTTGCTTCCGTTTTGCCTTTAATTTGATACGACGTAGTAGAGGCTTACGTATAAAATGAATTTACTTTTATTTTATACGTGCCGAACGTTCGATTTCCGGATAAGGACTCGGTATCCGGAAACGGGGCGTTACAGTTGGTATCAGAGAAAAGCGTCCTTTAGGCTTCATTTCCTTTAAGATAAGTTTCTTTAGATCTTTTAGTAACGTCTGGTTTTCATGATCTTTCAGTATGGTAACCACAAGAAGAGGCATTCGTGGAGCTAGGAGCTCAGGGGTTAGACAAGGGGCAGAGAGCCCAGTGCCCGTAGTAGGGGGCGGATTTGTGAGGCAGAATCCTTCGCCTCGTTTTAGTCTTTCACCACCACCCCATACAGCCACACCTACACCAAGGTCTCAACAAGAGGTGTCACCAAGGCCGCATCAGAATCTGCCACCCCGACCACCGCCAAGATACAACTACATTTATGGAGAGCCTGGACAAGCACCTATTCGTGTCACTGTAGTAGGCGACATCCCACCGATTAGTGTGCCTCCACCAAAGTGACCAATGTGTATCCCCCACCAACTAGTGCTTACCCTCCAGTGTATCCTCAGCAGCAGCAGGTCTTTTACCCTCCTCCTGTAGGTCATGTTCCTCAACCTACAGTACCACCTTCACCACGCTTTGACTACCAGCAAGGCGTTGGTCATCCACCCTTTGGTTTCCATCAGCCTCAACAGAACCAGTTTTATCAGGGGTACCATCCGTATCAGACTGATCCTCAAGTAATCCCACCTTACCCGCGAACGAGCGAGAATCGGCGGCATGTACCTTTTGGTTACCCTCCGGTTCACCTACCAGTTAGACCGGCTTTTGAGCACACACCAGCGGTGGAATGGTATACAAGATTGAGGAGAAATCGAGTTGAGAACTTCTTTGGAAATGTGGAGCATTCTAAAGCAGAGGAATGGATAAGGGGATTCGAGAAAGCTTGTAGGAACATACATGTTCCTGAGACGGAGATGGCACAACTAGCAGTCAATTTTCTGTTGGGAGCAGCAGAAGCGTGGATTGATGCCGTTCAAAGCAGCAACGGTAAGGTAACGGATTGGGAAGAGTTCAAGACTATGTTTTATAATGAGTACTTCCCGGTTACGGTTCAAGCAGATAAAGCAAGTCAATTTCTGAAGCACAAGTAAGGTAATCATCAGACAGTGTCCCAGTACACTAACATGTTCAACGAGTTAGGAAGGTTTTACCCTGAATTGATGAAAGTGGAAGAGAGAAAGATGGCCCTTTACAAGGATGGGTTGGCCTACGAGATTCAGTCGGGCATGCTAGGTTTTACGGCAAGGAATATGGCAGAGTTGATGAATAAAGCCTTGGAAGTTGAGACTTTCAGGAAGAGGGCTACAGTGGTTGTTGGTAATAAGAGAAACTTTGGGACAAGTCAAGGCAGTTATAGGGGAGCGCCACAGCAAGTCGCCAAGAAGACTACGGCTCCTACAGCAGCTAAAGCCCCGAACAGTGCACCACTTTGCCCCGAGTGCAACAGAAATCATACAGGAGAGTGCAGGTAGAGTAGTAACGGTTGTTATGTTTGTGGTGAGCAAGGACACTTTTCTAGAGCGTGTCCCAATAGGGGAAACAAGAGTGGTTCGGGTCAAGGAAGCGGGAGAGGCGGCCCGAGCCGACCGGTTCGAGTTTTTGCAGCGGATGCTAGCTTTGTGGAACCAGAGGATGACGTTATTTCAGGTACCATGGTTTGTTTCATTCCTTTATTAAGATATTATATGGCATGTTTATTCATGTTGTGATGTATTTTGAATGAATGAATGTGCATCTTAGGTACGATAATGTTAGAAAACCTAGTGGTCAAGGCTTTGTTTGATACGGGAGCGTCAAATACTTTTGTGTCAACCAAGGTAGCTATGAAGTTGAATTTACCTTCGGAGCTTTTAAGAAACACTTTGGAAATAACTACACCGCTAGGGAGGGTAACAAGGGTGACTAGAGTGATACCTCAAGTGGAAGTTCGAGTTGGACCTTATCGATGTAAGAGTGACTTTACAGTTTTGGACTTTTCGGATTTTGATGTAATCCTCGGAATAGATTGGCTATCCGAGAATTATGTTCACTTGGACTGTAAAGAGAAGAAAGTGACTTTTAAAATACCCGGGAAATCAGATAAGACATATCAAGGTAATGTGTACAAGCCGAGTAAGAAGCGACATCCGATCATCTCAGCAGTTAAGGCCATCAGGGCTTGTCAGAAGGGTTGTGAAGGCTACTTGTTGTATGCAGTGGATGTGGAACAAGTGAAACCGAAATTGGAAGAAACGCCTATAGTAAGAGAATATCCCGAGGTGTTTCCAGAAGAGCTACCGGGAAACATGCCGGACAGAGAGATAGAGTTTGAGATTCAGTTGATACCGGGAGCGGCACCAGTTGCTAAGGCACCCTACAGAATGGCACCGGCTGAATTAAAGGAGTTGAAAACTCAACTTAAAGATATGCTTGAAAGGAACATAATTCAGCCCAGTACCTCGCCTTGGGGAGCCCCTGTTTTGTTCGTAAAGAAGAAAGATGGCAGCATGAGGATGTGTATCGACTACAAAGCACTGAACAATCTTACCATCAAGAATAAGTACCCTCTACCAAGGATAGATGATCTGTTTAATCAGTTGCAGGGTAAGAAAGTGTTTTCCAAGATCGACCTGAGGTCCGGATATCATCAGTTGAAGGTTAAGATAGCAGATATACCGAAGACGGCTTTCAGTACGAGATATGGACATTATGAGTTCCTCGTCATGCCTTTTGGACTCACTAATGCTCCATCTGCATTTATGGATTTGATGCAGCGAGTTTTCATGCCGTACTTGGATAAGTTCATGATAGTGTTCATAGACGATATCCTAGTTTACTCTAAGTATGAGAAAGAACACGAGGAACACTTAAAGATAGTGTTGGACACACTGAGGAAGAATAAGTTGTATGCAAAGTTTTCTAAGTGTGACTTTTGGTTGGATCGAGTGAGCTTCTTGGGTCATGTCATTTCTAGAGATGGCATTCAAGTTGATCCGGCAAAGATCGAGGCAGTTGAGAATTGGCCTAGACCTACTTCAGTTTCAGAGGTAAGAAGTTTTCTTGGGTTGGCTGGTTACTACCGGAAGTTCGTGCAAGACTTTTCGAAGATAGCTACTCCACTCACCAGGCTGACACAGAAGAATGTGAAATTTGAATGGACTAATGAGTGTGATAGGGCTTTTCATACCTTGAAGAGTAAGTTGACTACGGCACCAGTGTTAGCAGTTCCGGAGATTTTTGATAACTATGATGTCTACACGGATGCTTCGGGACAAGGTTTGGGTTGTGTGTTGATGCAAGGAGGAAAAGTGATAGCTTATGCGTCTAGGCAGTTGAAGGTGCATGAGAAGAATTACCCGACACATGATCTAGAGTTGGCGGCGGTAGTATTTGCCTTAAAGACTTGGAGGCATTACTTATATGGAGTTAAAGCGAGGATCTTCACTGACCATAAAAGTTTAAAATATTTCTTCACACAAGAGAATCTGAATATGAGACAGAGGCGATGGTTAGAGTTCGTTAAGGACTATGATTTGGATATTCAATACCATCCGGGTAAAGCGAATGTAGTGGCAGATGCTCTGAGCAGGAAACCAGTGTTTGAAGCTTCCAGTGTTGAGGTAGTGGCAGAAAGGTTAGATGGACTGGAAATCAGAAGCTTTGATCAGATTGAAGACCGGCAGTTTGTGGCACCGTTGTTGGCAAGGTCAGAGTTGATGGATGATATACGGGGAAAGCAAGACGAAGACCCGGTTTTGTTGGATTTGAAGCGAGTTGCTAGAGAGAAGCCTACGGTCGGTTATGTGCTAGACAAGAATGGAAATCTTTGGTACCAGGATCGTCTATGTGTACCTAATGTTGGTGACTTAAGACAAAGAGTTATGGAAGAAGCACATAGAATAGCTTTTGCGGTTCATCCGGGTGCTACTAAAATGTATAGAGACTTAAAGGAAAGATTTTGGTGGCCCTCGATGAAAGTGGAAATAGCCAAGTTTGTGGCTGAGTGTGACGTATGTCAGAAGGTTAAGGCGGAGCATAGAAGACCCGGTGGAATGCTTAAGCCATTGGATATCCCTGAATGGAAGTGGGATAAGATCACAATGGACTTCATCACCGGATTACCTAAGACAAGAGGCGGTCATGACGCAATTTGGGTAATTGTGGATAGATTGACCAAGTCTGCCCATTTCTTACCATACAAGGTCGACATGCCGTTGAAGAAGATGACGACACTATATCTGGACAATATAGTGAAGCTACACGGAGTTCCTATCTCGATAGTTTCTGATCGTGATTCGAGATTTGTCAGTCGGTTTTGGAAGAGCTTGCAAGAAGCCTTCGGAACTAAGTTAGATTTGAGCACGGCTTTTCACCCTCAGACAGATGGACAATCTGAGAGGACCATCCAAACACTCGAGGACATGTTGAGAGCTTGTGTTTTGGAGGTTGGGGGATCATGGGATGATTACCTATCGGTAGCAGAGTTTGCCTATAACAACAGTTTTCATGCAAGCATAGGCATGCCGCCGTTTGAAGCATTGTATGGGAGAAGATGTCGGACGCCACTGTTTTGGGATGAAGTCGGGGAGAGACAGATTACAGGGCCAGAAATGGTTGAACAAGCAAAGTAAAGGGTTCAGTTGGTCAAGAAGAATCTGAAGGCAGCTCAAGACAGACAGAAAAGTTGGGCTAATGTTAGAAGAAGACCGCTCGAGTTTGAAGTCGGTGATAGAGTTTACCTCCGAGCTTCACCGATGAAGGGGGTAAAACGCTTTGGACAAAAGGGAAAGCTGAGTCCAAGGTATGTTGGACCTTTTGAGATCCTGGAAAGAGTTGGGACGTTAGCATATAAGCTTTAGTTGCCGGAATCGATGTCGAGAGTCCATAGTGTTTTTCACGTCTCAATGTTGAAGAAGTGCCAGACGAAGAATGATGTTGAAACTACGGTTGATCCAGAAATCCTACAAGATAATCTTGCTTACGACGAAAGACCTATCAAGATTTTAGACCGGAAAGAAAAGATGATTAAGAGACGGATGATTCCCTTGGTGTTAGTTCAGTGGAGCAATCATTCACCCGAGGAGGCAACTTGGGAAGTGGAAAGCGACATGCTTAGTGAGTTCCAAGAGTTTGGGGATTTACCAGGTATGTTCTAGTTTCAAGGACGAAACTCCTTCTAAGGGGGGGAGAATGTAATATTCTGATTTTCGGGAAAGGGCAGACGTGTCTTTTTGCGAAAACGAAATATTAGGTTCGGTTTCCTTTTATTTGGAGTTAATTATTTTGGACGTTTTATATATATAATTTCGAGTTTTATATATATAATTAAAAGGAAAAATCAGTTTTTGTGGTCAAGGGCAATTAAGGAAAAGAATTAACCTTCTTTTAATATTAAGACCTAACTTAAATCAGGGATTTTCAGTTTTCATTCAGCCCTTCCCCCTCCCCTTATGCGATTGAGAGAAAGAAAGAAGAGAGGTTAGAAAGTTCTTCACTTTTGCTAAGGGAAAGTTGATCGTTTTCAGAACGGATTCAAGAATTTGACTCGGCGTAAAGAGCACAGCATTTTGGCATCGGTTTTGTGGGATTGCGGTACACTTTCAGAGCAGTTTTGGATTAGTTTCGGCTGCAAATTAGGTAAGAAGAACCTGTCCTATGAAATCAATTACTAGCTATAGGGATATGATCATGTTCTAAGACGTTTTGGTGTTGGAAAATTGAGTTGTTGCCTTGGTAAATGTCTATAGGGGTTATGGTATTGTTAAATGAAGCTTTTGTGCTCAATGTGTTGATAATATACAGCTTGTTTGGTTGAAATACGATCTGGAAATCGCATGATGATGAGGTTAGGGTTTTGGTCGAACCCAGGTGGACGGGCGTCCGGTTCTCTGGACGGGCGTCTGCTTAGGTTGTGTCTCAGACGGGCGTCTGGCTTATCCGGACGGGGTGCTATTTTACATTCAGGATTGAAACTGTTTTAGGTGGACGGGCGTCTGGGCATAGTGGATGGGCATCCAGCTTTGGACGGGCGTCCAGTAATGTTTAGACGGGCGTCCAGGGTCTTAAACGGGCGTCCAGCTTGTTTTGTCCTTCTTTCATTGTGGGTTGTTGTTCAGCCTTATAACCATGATTTATCCTAATGGAACCTTTATACATGATATGTCAAAATTGTATAAAACTCAGACAAGCCTGAATTGAGCTTCTGATTCGTTCAGTTAAAACACCGAATGTACTCTTCAAGGGAGTTGAAGTTCGGATCCGTCGGAAGAGCATGATAGGCTTGTGTTTTGATAGATTAGTATTCATCAATGTCTTTGTATGTGCTAGGACTTGTCCGTGTCTAGTGGTCTAGGAAGAGAGTAGTATTTGTGAGGGAGATTATTTGAAAACACTTAGGCTGGCTAGTTAATAACTTAATAAACAACGTATGTGACTAGTAAAAGATTAAACAACATGACTCTCTTGGCTAGGCACCAGGCTAAATCGCGATGTATGTGCTACCTCTGAAGGTGGAGAAACCTCGTAGGTCAAAAGACCCTAAGTACGGAGGGTCTCTGCTGAGGTGTGCGTGCTATCGGAGTCTACCTTTTCTAGACTTCGTGGATATTGGTGTGATCCACTAATATGTTGCAAAAGAGTGTCCCCAAGGTAGGAGAACTCTGTAGGTCAAAGACCCTAAGTACAGAGGGACTCTGCTGAGGTGGATGCGCGTAGTGCCCTTGAGTGCGGTTGTAACATAGATAGGCTAAGTAGAAACAGTTAGTCACAACATGTTGGTGAGCATGAAGTGAACATTAGATTGAGTCGGTCTCATTTAATCAACTGATTAAATAATTATCTTTTCTTTATAACTATGATTATTTTCATAGCTTCTCTTTCTTTCTAAGTACGTTGTACTTTCCTCGAATGCATACTTTTTCTATGTGTTTGGGGATGAGAAGACGAACAGGTTTACGAGGAAGAGTTTGACGACGACGTTTGACGGCGCTCGTTGAAGTATCAAGATGTTTCTATTCTGCTTTTCATTGGTTGTTCTTTCATTACTTTTGAGGTAGACCTTTGGACTTGACAGTTTTGTTGTACTTTATCTTTTTGGGATCGTCGTACTTTTTCAAATGTAATAATTTACATTTCCACCCTTAGATTTCTTTTCTACTCTTTAATTTTTGGGGAAAATTTTATATACCCGAGTTTTGCTTCCGTTTTGCCTTTAATTTGATACGACGTAGTAGAGGCTTACGTATAAAATGAATTTACTTTTATTTTATACGTGCCGAACGTTCGATTTCCGGATAAGGACTCGGTATCCGGGAACGGGGCGTTACACTCTTAGCCCCAACCCTAAGTCAAAGAGGTGAGGATTCCTTTTAGGCTGCTGTGTAAGATTTTTACATCCAGACCTGTCGTTATCGACTTGTGTAGCCCAAACGAAAAGGAGTTTGAGCATGATAAAAAGAGAAAATATTTAGATAATGGAGTTTCCCAGGTGACAGAAAAATATTGGAATTTTTGAATGAGATAAAGTTGGTCAAAAACAGTTATTTTTGACGATTGCACAAGCTGTCAGAATTTCCAGATTAATAAACACTGAGTTGAATTGCAAATCGAGATCAAACGAAAAAGAATCTGAACTTAATTCCAAAAGGAAAATTGTAGATAAAAGTTTTTTCTGCAACAAATCAAAAATTCAGGTCATTTGAGGGTGTTTAACCTGTTCAAAACAGAAGAAGAAGTGAAGGTGCTGCTGCAGATTTTCTGGACATAGTGTCCAGCATAAACATGAATTTTCTGAACAGACCATAACAATTATCGATTTGGTGTAAAAAGAAAAATTGTAGAAAATACTTCGGTCTATATTGTGGAAAATTTCCAGAGTGTTTAGAGCATAGTATGTGGTTTAACTGAAAGGAAAACAAGGAAACAAAAGCATTCACTCATGTTGGATAAAGCAAAACACGAGGATGATGAAATCTATGTGCCAAAGTAGGAGACCTTTAACACTATTAGTTGAAACGAGTGAGGAGTACTTGGAAAGGATAAAATTTGCATATGGAGTTCGTGTGGAACCCATCTCGAGCAAAGCAAGGCCAAAGAATTTTGGTAAACATAAACCAACCGATAGCGAAAAGAGAAAATGGAGGATTTGTAGAGTCGAGTCTTTAAACAAAAATTTGTATGTACTAAAACATCTTGTAGGGGATGCATTAAGGGTAATCACTAGGATGCAAAGGTGTGTTGCCACGAAATAGCTAAACATGACATAGTTGGAAGGATATGCAATTGTCAGTTCAAATAGTCCGAATGATGAGAAACTTATTTTCCTTAAATGAAGCATTTGACGCGATGAAAATATCTAAAAGAAATAAGGCACATCAAAGAATGTACACACTTGGAAAACAAAAATTCACAATAAGGGAACTTTTCCCGAGTTTCAGAAGTTTGAGAAGTTTCAAATGGAGGATTTAACTAGAGCATGGGTTACAATTTGTATGGATGGGGAAACATTTGAAATCGGGATAACCAAGTAGGAAACTAGACGATTATAAAAGATTAATAAAGACATAAAATTGGAAGACCACCACGCAATCATTTCTTGCCATCGAGGAGCACTATACTGACAACACCTCCTCTCTACCAACCAAAATTCTTATCGTGAGTAATAACTAGCTTAAGAATTAGATAAATCAAAGTATTCTCTTCTCCTATAACCTACTACACCATAATTTACAGGGTGAAGGAAAGACATCTATCATTTCATGACCAGAGGACTTAAATGGTTTTGAGAAATTCGGGTGCATACATAAAGCATTGAAATAATTGATTTGCACAAAACAAACTGAGCTGATTTTAAACATGAGGCAAAGAGAAAATCTGTGAGTATATAATATTATATATGATGCTCAAAAATCAAAAAAAAATTGGGAAGCCATAGGTCGGTCAAAATAATTCTTTTCATCTACTGCTATAAGCTGTCAAAACTTTTCAGGACTTCATCAACTGTCGTGTGTTGCAGATTGTGCTCAGACCAAAATGAATTTGCACATGGTTCGAAAACAAAAATTATAGTGCAGAATGTTTTCTACAACATATTAAAAATCCATGTCATTTGGAGGTGTTTAGCTTATTCAAAACAAAATATAAGTAAGAGTACCGCTGAAAAATTTTCTGAACAGAGTACCCCTCCTTGTTAAACAATTTGTGTACAATCCATATTGAAAACTAAATTGATGTAAAGAGAGAAATTGTAGATAAGACAAATTTCTAAGTGGCTGAAAATTTACAGAATTCTTGGAACAAAAAAAAATGATATAACATGACATGTAGAAACGTGAACAAAATCGTTCACTCATTTTGCATAACACCAAGTTACAAGGAAGTGATTTGAACCAAATGTAGCATTACGAAAGCATTGAAACGTCAAAAAGAACGAAAATTAGAGAAAGATTCAAAGATTCTAAAAGGAAAGAGGGATCCTAATAAGGGTTCTCGAAAAGAACAATACTTAAGAGGATCACATAAGAGATGTGAGCTTAAAACTCAACCTTTGCCTAAGGAGACTTTTCACTTGGTCCCTAGTGCAACTTAACCATGTTCTAAGGATTCCTAATCCTACGAGAATTTACCATCAAGGTCAAGAGAGATCAGAAGGGTTCAAAAGGTCTAAAGAAATCCCATCTTAGAGGGAAGAAGCCTAGGAAAGAAAGGACGCTTCTCTCTGATACCAACTGTAACGCCCCGCTCCCGGATACCGAGCCTTTATCCGGAAGAGAAATGTTTGGCGCATATAGCATTAAATAAATCTATTATTATACACAAGCCTCTACGTCGTCGTATCAATTTAAAGCAAACGGATGCCCAAAAGACTCGGGTAAAATCATAAATGCTACTAAAATTAGAAAGTAACCATACTAAAGATGGATAGTTAAATTACGACGACGAAAAACCCAAAGACTTGTACAATACAAGATCCTAAAAGTACAAACCAAACTTACAAAGGTCTTAGAAATAGAAGTACAACAAGTCTAAGAAAAAGAATACAACTAGTCTAGTACAACCTTTACAAGGAAATAAACTAAAGCTTCATCAAGTCATCAATGTCCACAAAAGTCGTCATCTAAGCTTGGTCAACATGTTCATCTTCTCACCCCACAATGCATACAAAATAAAATGCAAAGGAGGTAAGTACAAAGTACTTAGTAAAAGTGAGAAGCTAATGAATAACTAAGTTCTACAATGAAAAGGTTCTTGTTATTAATTATTAGGTTATCTTTATAAGACCGACTCAATCTAGGGTTCACTTCATGCCCATCGACATGTCATGACTATACGTTTCTAGCTTAACTTATCTTGGTTACATCATTACTCAAGGACTCTGTGAATGATGAAAATTCCACCACGAGATATACTTGCCAACTACGGAGATTAGCACCGATAGTCCCGGGATCTCCCCGGTATGCATATACGTTTGATGAATTTCCTCCACTACCCTTCAGCCTTTTGAGCCAGTAGCGTTGTCCACCTTCTATGAACGTATCACCTCGCCGATATGAAGTAATGTCTAACCGAGAATAAATGACGTTTTAGCTTTTACTACCACGTATGTAACTTTATTGTGTATTAACAAGCCACCTAAGTGTTTTCAAGTAAGCTCCCTCACATCTCCTACTCTCGTACTTAGACCACTAGACACGGACAAGGCCTAGCACATACACAGACATTGATGAATACTATTTCATCAAAGCACAAACCCTTTCATGCCTTTCCGACGGTCCCGAACTTCAACTCCCTTTAAGAGTACGTCCGGTGCCAGAACCAAACGCATCAGAAACTCAATCAAGACTTGTTTACGTTTAATTAATGTTATTTAATCAAAAATAGAAATTTAAAACTCAACACAAATATACCAAAACATATCACATCTCATTAATTACAACTTAGCATGAATTCTATCACCAAACAACACCAAAACTCAACCTATCATTATAAAACAATAATTACTCATTAGGAAGAGCCTCTTACCTTAATTGCAAAAAATCTTCAAAGAAAAATTCCAAGTGACTGCTACAACTCTTGATCCTCAAACCCAAAACCTACTTGATCAACAAGTAAGCCCTAAAATCCTATGTTTTTGTCAAAAACCGAACTGCAAAAGTGGGTAAAACTGATGATTAACTGGATTATTTTCTGTGAAACTATTTTTAGAATGATCTACACTCCAAGATGATCGTTTTGACTACTCATGGCTGAAAAACAGAGCTACGGATTAAAAGATATGAATTTTGGAAGAAACGAACTCGACGATTACGAAAAACTATGGCTAAACTGAAAACTTACGGAATATGGATATTTTATTTTCCAAAGTTGTGTCTCGACGCGGTGATCACTTTTCTCTCCTGCGGCATCTTGAACAGATGATCTGATTGGCCACACGGTTGAAGATTTCGGTCCAGACATTTATCAGAATTAAGTTTAGCACACTTAGCATTCAAGAAGAATAACAAGATCAAGAAAAAGGCTAAAATTATATCCGTTGCCGGTTGACTCAGTTTGTTATAAGTCAGTTTGACTTAGACTCAGTTCAGTCAGCTTAACTCCACACAAGTTTTTAATTGAACCTAATTTGCTTAAAATCTAGCTTTTGGTGACAACTTTATTCACCGCCCCCCCCCCCCCCCCCCTCTAAACTTGTCTCAGCCTTTCCATGGGACCAACAGATTTAATTTTTCTGTTGGTTTAAAAATTGCCCTAGGCCGTTTTGAAGAACGTGACATAGTTTATTTTCTGCATTTACCCATTCCCGTTAGCTCCCCCCATGTACGGCAGGTGTATTAATTTTATTAAATAGAATTAAATGTAACAACAATGGAGCAGAAGATGGAGACCAAAGAAGGAAAATAAAGATCCCATTGGAGAATGGAGCATTAAAGATCCTATTGGCGGTTGCAGCTACCCTTAGATTGTGACCCGTGGTTTCGTCAGTTTGTATTCGAACCGCACCTAGGAAAAGTTAATGATCATACTGGTTACTTTACGCATTTATTTATTTTATGCTTGTATTTATTTTATATGATACGATAGATGCATGACTAGGCACGATCTAGATGAATGTGTAGGATGTATGTCTATAGAGATAGATATACTTGATGAGACCGTAATAAAATTAATTAAGTGAATTAATTTACATAAATACTTCCACCTCAAAAAATCAAGTCGCAATTGCCTCCCCATATTATGATGACGGTGAAGAGCCCTTGTTCGGATCCAACTCATCAACCAAAGCAGGGGGTTGGCCTACCTCGGGTATATCGTCATTATCGATATATGATCGTATGAGATCTCACGAATATTGGGGTCATGACTTGACTTTAATTCTCTCGGCCACCAGCCAAAACGGGGTCGTTTGGATTTTAGAGGCAAGGGTTTGACTACTTCATAAGATGAAAAATTTCAAGGAGTTGACTAGTCAAATAACAAGAGTCGTATAAGATACGATTAACAAAGAGTTGTCTACCTATTAGACTATTTTCGGCCCACCATCCAAAGCGGGGGTTGCAGTAGTTTAGTGGGATCTTGTCCACTAAAGAAATTAATAATTCTTGAAAGCCAATTGGGAGTAGTTGGCTAATAGGAGCAAAATCATAAACCAAAAGACCATTTTTTATTGTGCGTGTATAAACAACAACACTCTTTTATTTTAATTTTTATGTTGTAGTTTTAGAAAACTTTATATTTATGTTTTATTCTCGATTAGTAAATCCAAATTATGATTGTTACCTTTTGAGAAACGTTCTCAAGTATAGTTAAGTAATTTTAATCCTTTTAAAATAAGCAATGACGTGAGCAACTCTGTTATAGTAGTTAGAGACAAAGAGACTACATATTCAATGCAATGCTCCAAGACTTTAATGATCAATGAAAAGAGGAAGCTCGTGATATTGGATATGATCCAATGTGATCATTCTTTCATATGATGACAATTAATTCAAACATTGAATAAGAATGACCACATAGAATTTTGGAAAGGTTGTTTTCAAAATTGTAAGTATTAAGTATTGACATAATTCTATAATCATTGCTTAAAGGTTAATTAAATGGTCAATATTTTGAATACGATTCAAAAGGTTATGTTGGAAATAAAATTTATGTTTTGATGATGTTTCATCACTTATTTAATTATTGTTTTTAGACCCCATTGATGTAGTGACATAACTAGATATTATAGTGCAAAACAAAAAGATGTCTAGAAATTAATGTATATGATTTAATAGATTCTGATATTTGTATTAATTAATCAGACAAGCACTATAATAGTTCTAGGTTTAGAACTGAGAAACTGGGTAATTAACTGAAGGAAACTGAGATCCTAGAGATACTGGAAAACTGACATAAGAGCACACCTACAGAAACTGAAGAAGGTAAATTCGCTGAGGGACACAGACTCAGATGACTTATCAAAGAGTTAAAAGAACTGAGGGTTCAAACTCAGTTATTGAAGACTGAGGGTTCAAACTAAGTTTATGAAAACTAAAGTCGAGACTATAAAGTTAGACTTCAGGCAAGATTGTGATGACCTAAACTGACTTTATGGATCTTATATCAAGGCCTAAGAATCATAAGGACAATTATCTTAGATGATCAATTGGATGGTGTACTCTGATTTAGTCAATTAAAATCAAATGAAGAAAAAAGTTCTGAGATTTTGAAGAAGAGTAAAAACTAAGTTAATGCTCTTAAAAATCAGAAACTGACTACGTCATGTTTGAATCAATTTTTAACTGAAGAAAGGAGAAACTGAAGATAAATCGGACCGTTGTAAGATAAGCAATCCTATTGGATACACAGAAATGTCAGAAAGGACACTGACATACAAAAGGAAAGCATGACCATTAACGGCTATAAGGATTCAAATTGAAATGATCTAACTGTTAGAGAAACCCCTATAAATAGATCCCTTCTACTACAAGAAGACAGGCGGAATTCTAAGATTTAATCGAATCAAGAAAGTTCATATTGAAGGGGAAAGCAAATTAAAAGAATTCATGCTAAGCAATTAATTGCAAGATCAAGAAATATCTTCAAGTGATCTTAAGCATTCAAAGAAGATCAAGATCAATCATTTGAAGAAAAACAGAGCTGTGCATAACTTATTTATCTAGAAGAGATAGCTCAAATCACAAGTTGAATCATAGTTATTGATTCAAGTCTCAACTTTGATCTTATCAAAGGTACTAGACTGTGAAACACCAAGAAGGTGTGAAGGAGCATTGAGCTGCAGTCAGGGAGACTGTGTTTGTGATGAGATGGTGAAGAGGTAATTCAACTCTCTAAGGACCAGTGTAGCCAGCATAGTTCAAATAGAAATTCTACCTGTTGAAGACTGAAGCTCGAAGATTGTGAAGCTAGGCATTAGTGAATTACAATCAAGTTTCTAGAATTTACTTTGTGTCTTGTAACTGTAAACCTCAAGAACATAGTGGATTTGACCTCCGCATCACAGGGGAATAGAGGACTGACAGTATTACACCACCTGGAACCTCTATAACTCTTGTCTATTTACTTTACGCATTTATTTACGGCATCTTAGTTATATTCATCCAGTTCACATACTCAGCAAACATTAAAAACTGAGTCGGCATATTAACTGATAACTCATATTTTAGAAAGGCTTAACTTAATCCGCTGCCGGTTAACTCAGTTAAGGATAAGTCAGTCTTGACTTATACTCGGCTAAGATAGCTTAACTCTACACAAGTTTGAGTTGAACTTAATCTAGTTTAAGATTCAGTTTTACTTAGGTTTTTGGTGACAAGTTTATTCACCCCCCCCCCCCTCTAAACTTCTGTTAATCCTTTCAAGGGACCAACAATTGGTATCAGAGAAGTTCTTCCATTTGGAGGTGATCCAAATCGATTACAGCTCCGGGCATCAATATGGTTGCTTATGTCTTTAAAAGTTTTTCAAAACTACATCATGGATACACAGCACCACTTTATAAAATTGATAAACTGTTCATTCTTAAGATTTGATGAATACAAAAACAAATTGCAGGCTCTGGTGGCTGATACTCAAGAAAAGATGATTGAAACATTCACTGATGAACCTTCCCCCACAAACAATGAAGATAATACTGAAACTTTACCCATAAGCTTTGGTGGAAATGATCATGGTGAAAGTGATGAAGAAATCATACTTCTTTGAACTGAACTGGTAAACAACAATGATGGATAAGAGATAGGAAAGAAAATAATAGAAGATGAAGAAACCAGAACTGAAGACTCATCTATCAAATATCTTGAGGCAAGTACTTCCACTTTCGACAGTCACACTGCCATGAACAATCATAGAAATAAAGATTTCAATGAGACCTTGGACATACTCATAAAGAAATTAGAGATAATTCAACAGAATTATGAGAAAGTCAAAAACGAAAAAGATCTATTGAAAACTGAAGTTCTAAGATTGACTGCTGAGATCAATCTTATCAAGGCTAATAATGGAACTAAGGAAATTTGTTCAACTGATGAACAAACAGAGCTAATAAACATTATAGAATCATCAGTTGATCCAACTCCTAACGTTCAGTTCAAACCTGGAAAACCATTTGGAGACAGAACTGGTTTAGGGTTTGATAGTCAGCAAAATTCTAAGTTTGTATCTGCACAAAAGTCAAAAACTCATAAAACTGACAATTTATTAGAACTGATAATTACTCAGCATAGCCTCGAACTAAAACTGAATAAACTATAAAATCAGTTAGTGGTAAACAACAAACTGAAAGATTTTACAGAAAGTATCAGAGGACTGAAAAAGGCTGAACTAATCAGAGATCAGTTAAAAGAACATTCAAGTCATATTCACCAAAGAATGAAAATCATTCGTGGAATAATAGATTCAGGGGGAAAGGAAGACCCTTTCCTACTGATGAAGACTGTAATGCACCAATAATCTCTAAAAGATTATATCAGTATCACGAATCAGATGAACAAAAGACTGTCAGATCAAAACAGCAAAGTTCGGTGAAAACTGGCCATACTCAGCTGAAAAATCGAGAGAGGTATAAATTAAGAAGACTTACAAGAATACAAAAACTAATCTAAAAGGACCCAAATAGGCATGGGTACCAAAATCTCTCATTCTGTTTTGTAGGAAAATATCAAAAACTGAAAACTGAGAAGTTGCAATTCGTAAAACTGAGTTGCACTTACATCTGACATTTTAAATTTACTACGAGTTCTGGATAAGGACAAAACTGGACATTCACAGATGGAGATACACTGCACCTACCGTATTTACTGATACATGCTACAAATGTGACCTACCTTAATCTCAACCGTCCATCTTTTCCACTCATCATCCGTTTAGCAATCTCAACATTTCCTGATAAGACATTTTGAATCCCACTCAGATCTATTAACCACTTTTTCTACCACTTATAAATACCATTGTATTTTTCCATTAAATTTTTACATTCAGCTTTTATTCTAATCATTCTTTGAAGTTCTTTCTCTCAAGAATCATGATCCAATTCATTTTATGTAAATAATGGACTTCGTCCGAGTTGAACCTGGAATGATCATATCACTTGATCAATTCATTACTAAATACAGTGATCAGACCCTAGCCAAGGAAGTCGCTGCTAAAATTCGAGAAATCAAGGGTTTGGAGCAAGTGTTCAACATTAATCTGCAAAGCTTTTGTCTTGATAGCATTGGAGATTTTTACGAATTCGGAAAGACATCTATTGAAGGACACGATGTTCATACTCTCATGACCACTGTTAATGGAAAGGAAATACAAGTTACTGAAGATCTGTTAGTAGATATATTTGGCTTCGTCAAATCTGGAGGCTTAGCAGCTATAAAATTAAGCAAAGAACAGAAAGAAAAATTAGGGAAAATTATCGCCATAAATTCAGATTCCCCAGTATCGCCGAATAGAAGCACAAGCCTACTCAAAGCTGAATTTAATTTTCTCACCAAGATATTGGCAAATTGCATGCGGGAAATGCAGGGAACTTTAGAAATCAGCCTGGCACCAAACTGGATCTACTGTACGTCATTTGGTTTAAAGAAGATTTCAACTGGCAAAGATACATTCTGGATCAACTAATGGCACAATCTTTTGATGTACCCAAGAAGAAGACAGATGTAAAGAAATGCAGATTTTATCATAAGAAGACTCTGGAAATTTTAGTTCAAAGAATTCTTGACCACTTCAAAACTGCAAAGAAGAAGGAAACTACAATTGTAGACGGGAAAATTGTAATCACAAAGGAAAAATCGGGAAAAGGGAAGCCAGAGGGTTCTGAAATTGAACCAAAGAAATAGAGCAAAAGATTAAAGAAACCACCAACCAGTACTGAAGTTTTTGAACAAGTTGAAAATTTGTTTAAAATGAAGAGGAAGCTGGATGCTTCAATCCAATCAAAGGTTACTGAATCTGCAAGGAAGGTTTTGGAGCGTTCTCCAACAAATCCGCTACTTCAATTGCTGAGGGCTCAACAAAGAAATTGAGAACTGAAGAAACCCCCACCGAAACAATCCAAACTGTGAAAGTTGTTACTGAGAAAGAAACCTCAGTTAGAGAAGAAATTGTTCCTTCACTGCCTGTAACTGAAATTCAGAGAGAAGCTGACACTCAGAAGGAACAGACTCTAAGAGATGAGTTTGACGATGAAGAAACAGAAAGTGAAGAAAGGCTGATTGACTTAGAGACAATGGCCATGCTCAAGCTACTCTCCAATTCTAAATCCACACATCAAAAATCAGCATCTAGGATTGAGTATGAGGAATCATTCAAGAACATTGAATCATCTCAACCTGATGGAAAAGATCTCACTGAAGTTGAATCAAGACATGTACAAGTCATCACCCATGATGAGCTTGTCAGTGAAACCGAAATTGTTCCAGAAAATAAGATAGAAGGATATGTTGTTGAAGAAGATGTAGAACAGGCAAAAGATCAGGCTGATGAACCAACACCTATAGAAGAACCAGTTGCAGAATTGGAACTTGAGCAAAAGAACAAGTTACTGAGAATGTAGAAGAACTTGTTGTTGCTGAAGAGAATTTGGAAACTGAGCCTACCATCTCAGTTCCCAAAATTGAAACTGAAACTAGCTTAATCCCAATTGTTGCTGAAGGGGATACCAGCAAAACTGATCTTGAAGAAATTGAAAGAATTGAGGCTCTTGAGAATCTAATCTGGAGATTCCAAGAGAAGGTGAAGCAATCACAACTCCACCTGAATTATCTTTAAAAGTCGGAGAATAGATAGTAGCTGACTGCAAGAGACTACATGATTATCAAAGCTGGAAACTGAGCTATATATCAAATCAGAGAAGTCAGTTGCAAAAATGGAAATCACAGAGAAATGGGTGTTTAATCTTTTCCACATCACTCATTTGTCCGAACTGATCTACACTGATGAATTTCTGAGCAATGGATATGCGTTGATCAGAGACAGTCATTTGAATAAAATTGCAGCAGGAGAAGATTCTAAGAAAGATGACAATGATGACGATGATGATGATTCACAAGGAGACCCTAATTTGCAAAAGGGAATTCTCACATCATTTCAAGAAATGAAAACTGAAGAGGATAAGAAAGCTGATGATAAAGATAACTCTGAAGAGAGTAGTGAAGACTCGGACTCTGAAACTCAGTCAGAATCTGAAAATGAAGGAAAAGAAGGTGATCAGTTCCCAACTAGCTATCAGTCTCCAACTGACCAAACTGCACGTGAGATAGCAAAAGCTGAGGCTGATAAATTTGGTGAAGAATTTGATAATGATTTCAATGTTGAATTATCACCAGTCAGAGAAATCGATCAGTCAAATCTAGAAGAAGTAAGAAGACAATCTGAGGAGAGGAGAAAATCTATAGAATACAAAGAGGAACTCAAGAAGGTTGTTCCCACTCCTATCAAAGAAACAAAAGTGACTAAAGATGGAGCAGATAAAACTGAATTGCAAAAAGATGAAACTTGAAAAGACATTCCTACACAAGTTGACATTATCAAGTTTTATCACAATGAACTGATCCGTATTCAGAAAGATGATATCAGTTTATTTGGAAAGGTGTTAAAGTCCATGGAAGTAAGCAAAACTGAGAGGACTAAACATGGAAAAGAGACTGGATAAAGTCAAAACCGATTGTCATGACACAGTGATTGAAATTCGTAAAACAACCATTGAGAATGATGCACGAAAAGCTGAAACTACAGAAAGATGGGAAGGCATTCTCAATAACTTGGTTGACAGAATGGTGTTAATGGAGAATGGAATGAAGGACACAGTTGTAGCTCAAAAAATATTGGCATCAAACCAGCAACATCTCAACTCCTACATCAAGAGTTTGATCGATAAGAATGATTTCAATAAGGGGGAAGTTTAGATATGTTAAAAGTCAATGCGTTAGATATGCAAAATGTTCTGGACAACATTGATGAAAAACTGGAATGAGGGGGAAAGCAAATTAAAAGAATTCATGCTAAGCACTTAATTGCAAGATAAAGAAATATCATCAATTGATCTTAAGCATTCAAAGAAGATCAAGATCAATCCTTTGAAGAAAAACAGAGATGTGCATAACTTATTTATCTAGAAGAGATAGCTCAAATCACAAGTTGTATCAGAGTATTGATTCAAGTCTCAACTTTGATCTTATCAAAGGTACTAGACTGTGAAACACCAAGAAGGTGTGAAGGACAGTTGAGCTGCAGTCAGGGAGACTGTGTTTCTGATGAGCTGGTGAAGAGTCAATTCAACCCTCTAAGGACCAGTGTAGCGAGCTTAGTTCAAACAACAATTCTACCTATTGGAGACTGAAGCTAGAAGATTGTGAAGCTAATGATTAGTGAAGGACAATCAAGTGTCTAGAATTTACTTTGTGTCTTATAACTGTAAACCTCAAGAACATAGTGGATTTGACCTCCGCATCACAGGGGAAGAGAGGACTGACAGGATTACACCACCTGGAACCTCTATAAATCTTGTCTAGTTACTTTACGCGTTTATTTACTGCATCTTAGTTATATTCATCCAGTTCACATACTCAACAAACATTAGAAACTGAGTCAACATAATAACTGACAACTCATATTGTACAAAGGCTTAACTTAATCCGTTGACGGTTAACTCAGTTAAGGATAAGTCAGTTTTGACTTATACTCAGCTAAGTAAGCTTAACTCCGCACAAGTTTGAGTTGAACTTAATCTAGTTTAAGATTCATTATTACTTAAGTTTTCGGTGACAAGTTTATTCAGGGGGAAAGGAAGACTCTTTCCTACTGATGAAGACTGGAATGCACCTATAATCTCTAAAAGATTATATCAGTTTCACGAAACAGATGAACAAAAGATTGTCAGATCAAAACAGTAAAGTTCGGTGAAAACTGGCCATACTCAGCTGAAAAATCGAGAGAGGTATAAAATTTATAAGACTTACAAGAATACAAAAACTAATCTAAAAGGACCCAAACAGGCATGGGTACCAAAAATCTCTCATTCTGTTTTGTAGGAACTGATCAAAAACTGAAAACTGAGAAGTTGCAATTCGTAAACCTGAGTTGCACTTACATCCGACATTTTAAATTTACTACGAGTTCTGGATAAGGACAAAAATGGACATTCACAGATGGAGATACACTGCACCTACCGTATTTACTGATACATGCTACAGTTGTGACCTACCTTATTCTCAACCGTCCATCTTTTCCAATCATCATCCGTTTAGCAATATCAACATTTCCTGATAAGACATTTTGAATCCCACTCAGATCTATTAACCACTTTTTCTACCACTTATAAATACCATTGTATTTTTCCATTAAATTTTTACATTCAGCTTTTATTCTAATCATTCATTGAAGTTCTTTCTCTCAAGAATCATGATCCAATTCATTTTCTGGAAATAATGGCCTTCGTCCGAGTTGAACCTGGAATGATCATATCACTTGATCAATTCATTACTAAATACAGTGATCCGACCCTAGCCAAGGAAGTCGCTGCTAAAATTCGAGAAATCAAGGGTTTGGAGCAAGTGTTCAACATTAATCTGCAAAGCGTTTGTCTAGATAGCATTGGAGATTTTTATGAATTCGGAAAGACATCTATTGAAGGAGAAGATGTTCATACTCTCATGACCACTGTTAATGGAAAGGAAATACAAGTTACTGAAGATCTGTTAGTAGATATATTTGGCTTCGTCAAATCTGGAGGCTTAGCAGCTATAAAATTAAGCAAAGAACAGAAAGAAAAATTATGGAAAATTTGTTAGGAAATCACTAGTTTAATGCAGCGGAATTTAAAATTTGATTTAATTTTTCTAGATCGTTCTTCGTTTAATGCAACAAACACGTTAATTAGTTTGACGGTTATACCACAATGATCTATAAGATCGTCACTTAGTGTCCAAACATCCACGCGTCCGGCCTCTATCGCTAATCCACACAAACTCCTCGCCAAAATCCTCCTTGGATTGCTATTGGAAAACTCCGGTTGCTAGACCGGCCTTTTTCCCCTCTCTCTAACTCACTATAAGATGCTCTCTATTTTACACAAGAACTATGATCTCTTGCAATTGTGATGTACAAAAGAGCTTGACACCCACCTCTTATTTATAGCTAGAGGTGGTGCCCCATATGTGTGTAGGAGAAGAAAACATTTTCCCAGTAAAATAAAGAAAATAAATTAGATTGATTTATCTATTTAATTATAATTAATTTTGTCAATATCTTATATTGAATATAATTATCTTCTTACCATAAATCTATTTTTCCAAAATTAATTAATATCTTTTATTAATACTATGGTATTCTTATTAATTAAAGTGCACAATCCAAGTGTATCTTCATACCCTAGATGTGGCGCCCCAAATGCCAATTAATTGGCTTCCGGAATATTCTTTAATTAATATAATTAGTATATAATTAATATCTTGTATTTTATTTATTCATAATAAATAAATACCACCATATTAATTTACCACTATAACCTTTATAGTCTAGAGATAAATTTTCCTTTTTTGGTTAACAACTATTACCGCATTTTAATCCGACTCAAAGTTCATATGTGTGTGACCCGATAGGCTTCCGAATATATTGGCTGTAGACACAAAGTGTAATTTACTAAAATGCCCTTCATTCCTAATGATCACGGGATAGCATCTAGCAACACACCGTGACCCCCAATCATCAGAAGAGTCAAAAGAAATGACTACTACCTTTCATGTGATGCAGTTACCGTGTAACTTACAATCCTATCGTTGTAATAATACCATACGATCGTATCTCGAGTGTCAATACATTAACAATCGTATCTTATTATATGAATATCATGCTCTCTCGGAATAACACATTTACTGCCACTTTGCCAAGATTCTCGAGAGCTAGACATTCCTTATAAGAAGGCCATTTTGGATATTCGATCTCAATCATAGGATACGCGATTCCCGGACGACCAATCATGTATACTCCGCATGCTTCAATATCATACCCAATCACTACCGCATGATCGCCCCATGGCTAGGGAAAATCTCAATAGTGTCAAAGCATGACAATCCACACCGTGATGCCATGAAGACTCCGGTCAAAAGGATAATTACACAACCGCCACATAGTGTGACACTTAATGTATGTGGGTCAGTCTAACGTACGCATTCTATAATACACGTCCACGTACAGTCCAAGTGTCTCTACACTTCGATAGACGAGATCTATCCCTAATTGAATAAGATAGAAGACATCCAATATGTGCTAGGCTGGTTATACTATCAATGTCCCATATGATAGTACATAAGACTAGAGACATTTAAGTACCAAACTTGTTATAGTGATTAGAGATCTCATCAACCATAATGACTATCATGGTTTCTCTATCACAATTTGATACTAGGGACGTTACTATATATGTACAACAAATAACATGAAGATAAATGATATATAATAACATAAGTGCTTTTATTAATCATAATAAAGTTATTACATGAACTAAATAGACTGTAACGCCCCCCCGGTCAGATCCAGTCCAACCCGATTGGGTTTAGGACACCTTTCCAAAAATCTCCCACATGGCCTAAAGCCAATCACCCATATGCCTAAGCCCATGCAAGTGAACACATTTCGCAGGCTTTGCTTGAGACAATGCCTTGATCAACGGATCAACTATTTTATCATCCATATGGACTTTTTCTATCTTTACATCTCATCTATCTACTATCTCTCTATTCAAGTGATAGCTCCGGAGCAAATGTTTGGACTTCCGATGAGACCTTGCTCCCTTGACTGAGATATCACTCCATTATTATCACGGTATAAAGGCACTGGACCTTCAATGGAGGGAACCACACCAAGTTCAGTAATGAACTTCTTCATCCATACTGCTTTCTTTGCCGCCTCCGAGGCTGCTATGTATTCGGCTTTCGTTGTAGATTCTGAAGTAGTCTCCTGCTTGGAACTCTTCCAGCTCACTGCTCCGCCGTTAAGCATGAAAACAAATCCAGATTGTAACTTAAAGTCATCCTTGTCAGTTTGGAAACTAGCATCTGTGTAACCTCATAAAACTAAATCATCGTTCCTGAGAGTAGGTCGTTGGCAGCTAATAGAAGACTTCTAAGTAAGGGACTATTGAAAACTGACTTCTCAATAAGAAAAGAATGATCAAGACCTAATTCAATCTCTGAATCAATATCTCGTTTAGGCCTGGTGGGGGGATGATAGTAAAGGAGTTGGGAGAGCATTGTGACAAAGTTTCCATAAAAATTGATTCCCACGCCAAGAACATATCCTTAGTACATCTCATGTACTTGAGGATATTCTTGACAGAAATCCAGTAACCATCACCTAGATTGGATTGGTACCTACTAGTCATACTAAGAGGGTACGAGACATCTGGTCTTGTGCACAAAATGGCATACATGATAGACCCGATTGCCGACGCATAAAGGATCTTACTCATTTGTGCCCTTTCCTCCTCTGTCATAGGACTCATTCCCTTTGACAGGTAGACCCCATGTGACATGGGCAGCAAACCTTTCTTGGACTGCTCCATGCTAAATCTCTTCAGTATCTTGTCTATATAGGTGGATTGCGACAGACCAAGCAACCTTTTAAATCTATCTCTATAGATCTTTATTCCTCGAATATAGGCTGCATCACCCAAGTCCTTCATTGAGAAGCTCTTGGATAACCAAGATTTGACTGACTGTAACATAGGCACATCAGTCCCTATGAGCAATATGTTGTCTACATAAAGCCACTTAGAACACAATGGCACTCCCACTAACCTTCTTGTAAACATAGGGCTCATCTTCGTTCTTGATGAAATCAAACTGTTTGATTATCTCATCAATGCAAAGATTCCAACTCCGAGAGGCTTGCTTTAATCCATAAATGGATCTTTGAAGCTTACACACCATCCTGGCGTCATCGGTTGTAAAACCCTCAGGCTGTGTCATATACACCTCCTCAGACAGGTTCCCGTTAAGGAAAGATATTTTCACATTCATCTGCCAGATTTTGTAATCATGGTATTGATGACGGTTAAAATATACCTATTTATGTCATCAATTATAACCTTAAATCGGAGTTAATTATATATATTTCATATTAAATCACGTGTTTATAGTTATTATTTAACGATAAGTGATTATTAATATGATAATTGGTATTTAGCTATTTTTATTATAAAAGAGCAATTAATTGTGTGATAAATACTGATTTTGCAGATCATAACGAATCGGGAAGATAATTATCACGCAATCGAGAAATCTCAAAATAAAAGAGAAGAAAATCGGAGCATTGAAGAAAAGATTAATCAGATCAATTCAAAAGCATGGAGTGGGGAACAAGTCAGATAAAGCGGAGTGAAAACGCGTAACAAGGGAAGGCTCGGTCGACCGAGCCTAGCCATTCGGTCGACCGAGCGTGTAGGTTCGGTCACCCGAGCCTAATTTGATAAATGCATGTCAATCTTCTGGATTCTCCCTATGTCGGCTACAACTCCTATATAAATAGCAGCCACGATGCTGAGAAAAAAACACACCACTTCAACACAGAACAATTTCTACAATTTGAGTTTTTAGTTTTAGTTTTTATTTTCTTTATGTTCGTTCATTGTGGATTCATTGGATTCTCCGGTTGGGGAGCGCATTAAAGAGTGGGAGTCACTCTCGTCTTCGAGGGTATGACTATTCAATTATGCAATCTTTATTCATAGATCTGATGTATTTTATTATGGAGTAGTTTTTCTTGTATTGATTGCGTGATGTAGATTTATTTACGAACCCATGTGTTTAGGTTAGAAACGTTAAGAAGTAATCATGATTTGTACCAACACAGAACTGTGTTCGGTCGACCGAGACATGTCATTCGGTCGCCCGAGTGCTGTCGTTCGGTCGACCGAGCGTGGTAATGTGTAGGGCAATATTATGATCGGCTTCGACTACGTCAGATTTTCTGATTTGGAATTAAAACGAGTAATTAAACCTGATCAACTTAATTATTTGTCATCATAATTTAACATGAAACCCAAAAAGTGATTGTTACATAGGATATAGATTGAATCGGCATCTAAAAAGTACGCCTTACCCTAGGAATGTTGCTTAGATGAGGTTACGGTTTATACCGGCATCCCTAGTTTTGTAATTGTGTCAGAAGTTATATGAGATGGAGGCATTAAAAAGCGAAGTCACGTAATGGAGGCACGATGATTTAGAGGGCCTAACCATAGCTAAATCTACCTTAGGGGATGACTCCCGTAGTCATAATAATTAATCTTTAACGTTTGTTTTGTCTCGTTATCATCCTAATTCACATGGGGGAGTTATAATCTACTAGCGTAATCAATACTATTTGTTTAGATAATATCAACCGTATTATCCGTGTCTTAGTAGTCTTTAGTCTATCTTTGTGGTCTTTTGTGTCTTGTGGTTGTCACTGTTTTATTTACTGCGTTTAGTTGGTCGTAGACCGCCCTTTCAATTTAGTTCTAATAGGATAAAGTTGTGTTTTATTTGTGCCGAGTCTCTGTGGGATCGACCTCGACTCTATCTAGCTATACTAATTTTGAACCTAGTTCTCTTGCTAGTGTGTTAGTAGGCATCGAGTTAATAATTTAACTTGACCTCCATCAGGTATGCTGTAATAGCAAGCAAAATTCTAATGGATTTTAACATGGCAACAGGCGAAAAGGTTTCGTCATAGTCAACTTCTTGTATTTGCTTATATCCTTTTTCCACTAACCTAGCCTTGTAGGTAGTCACGTTACCGTCCATGTTGGTCTTTCTCTTAAAGCCCATTTACACCCTATAGGAGCTATTCCTTCAGGTGGATCAACTAAGTTCCAAACTTGGTTGTCTTTCATGGATTCCATTTCAGAATTCATGGCTTTCAGCCATTTCTCTTTGTCATGCCTTAATAGCACTTTCTCATAAGTTCTAGGGTCCTCATCTTCCATGAGATACATGCCAGTGTACCTTTCAGGTTCACAGCATTCCCTGGTGGATCTTCGAGGTGCTAGTGTGTCCACGGTAGAGGCTGGCATCACATCTGTGTGCGGTAAGTCCTCTACTTCCATCAATTGACCGTTATCCGTAAGTGGTTCTTGAATTCTTCAAGATCAATCTTACTCCCACTGACCCTATTGTTGGGAGGATTTTGCATCATAAAAACAAAAGAAAATTTATAAACCTATACTTAACATGCAAACTAACTCCTAACCGACCAAATACCGGGTAGTTGATAGCATAGTAGGGTAAGTACAGGGTCGATCCACAGGGAAAAGGGATATTAAATCTAATCTATTAATCCTACCAATTGCTACTCAAGAAAACAAATAAACGAAAGACAAAACATAAAAACAGGAAATAATTCAAATAATCTAACCTAAGGAATAAAATAAACAAACTAACCTAAGGAAACATGGGATCAAACCAAGTACAAACCTATGTGATCTCAACCCTAGTTCAATTCATGATTTTAATTCAGTTTGTGGTTTCACCTTATCACGAGACATAAACCCCTAATTCCTTAGTGAATTTATTCTCAAGCTATGAATTCCTAATTCCTTAGTGAATTCAATTATCGATCTCTCCTCTTCCGAATGTTGAGACCAATATTACATACAAAACGAAGGTGTAGATTCAGGTTAACTTCCTTATTTTAGAACCTAACAACCTAGATAATTAATCGATTAATTTGTCACATAATTAATGATTAAAGATCCTATCTTTCTATGGTGATCTAGTCTACGCAACTCTCGTATGTTGTAAACATATCAATTAGTAAACATATCTCTCGATATAAATTCACATAATAGCATCATAATCATAGAACGATACAAAATAAATTAAAGATCATGAAAAATAAATAAGGATTGAATAAATTAAAAATAAACTCACATAGTTTGGTACATGATTGAATCCATGAATCGAAAACGGAAGAAAAACGACATCTAATCTAACCCCGGATCACCCGAGCACAAGGCTCGGGTGACCGGCCTTGAACCAGTAAAGCTGCCGCCCTGTTTGTATATACTGCGGCTGGAAATAATGTGTTGAATTATGGGGATATCTGTTTTCAATACATGCTCGCATATATATAGGAAAAGAGAGGCGGCTGGGAGACAATTAGGGTAACAAAGTATGTCGGCTGAAGCAATGCATGAAAAATGCGGCCGGATTAATCCTAATTTAGGTAGGAGATTTCTAAAATTCATATCTTGAGTTGTAGACCTCCAAAAATTATGATCCGAATGTCATAATTAAGCTCTCGGAAAACTCTACAACTTTCATTAAGGACTCTTCTTCGAGAAAACGCCTTTTTGATAAGCCCGTCGTATTACGAGTATATTACGACATTTTCCAAGATAGTTTCAGCAACAGCATCCAAACTTGTAACGCTCATATCTCGGGCCTCGTAATTCGGAATGAAGTGATTCAAAATCCTGTAGAATCCTATCTTCAAGCCCTACAAATATTCTCTTGAGGTCCAGAGTCAAATCGGTTGTTATCATATCAAGAACTGCGTCGGAAGTCGGGACTACCCGGAATCCTGATTTCCCAACATTCATCTTGATTGATTTCTTTCCTTATATCTTTCAATCTTCCATAACTTTGATTGATCCTTTCCAATCACGAATTTGGCTCTCTAAAATCCTCTCTCCCATCATCAATGAGTATCTACAACAATAGGAAAACATACCAAAGCGTAACGTATTTCCAAAATAACATAAAATCATCAATTACGCACATAAATCATTACATTTTGCAATTAACCACTTAAAAACATCGTTTGCTCAATATTTCATTTATAAGCCTCGAATTCTATGAAAATCATACGTATATGGGGGAAATTGAGGTGAAATATATCCTTAAAAACACTACAATTTGACCCTTAACAACACCCCCACACTTAAACCTTGCTCGTCCCGAGCAAAACAAAACAAGAACATACTATCAAGAATCCACATAACCTGACACGAGATATAGTCAAAATCATGACAAGCTAGTATTCAGCAAATCGACCTCACTCGGTGATGTGTGTGCTGAACTTACTAAACTTCCACCGATCCTCTCTCGATATAATACATCAAGCACTAACAGTTATCCGGTCAACTAAACGAAAACTTCATTCTATCTACAGCACTTACCTAACAAAAACTAATTACCAAGAACATAGTAACCAACTCACAACTAAATTCCTTTACTTAGTACCAAGAAAATACCTTTCGGGTCTCTACTGGGTTTAGATCAACTTGACTTAGAATTCCAAAAAGCGTACATTTTATATTTTATATTCCTATCGTCGCGTCTCAAAAGTATAACACTCTCCCCTACATTAGAAGCAGTCACCCTGAGATCACTCAATCCCTTACCGTCCAAGGTAAACCACACTCCCCATTTGGGGCAGTATCCAAATGGACTCGAGGTGATAGTTACAAACAAAATTCCCGCAAAGAAATTTTATTCATTTATTATTATTCATATGTATATATATATTTAAATCTCCTTGGAAACTCTCGGTCAAATATATTTCTAACACATTCAAGACTCTTAAAGTTTTCAAGAACGCTAAGGTACTGAGATTCTAACTGTGAGTATAGTACGAATTCTTAACTTTCATCAATGCTAAGTAAGTGTTATCTGTATCAAGAATTAACTTTCCTTTAACTAACCGGAAACTATTCTATATTTGGCTCTTCATCTAATAGGTTCGTGAAATGAAGGTCAAGTGAGTATCGACTTACTAAACCTATTCTCAGAACATGATATGACTACTGATAACAACTAAAGGGTGCCAGATTATAAAACTAGCATGCAATTGAAATGTTACTCGGGATGAAACAAAAATTTTGAAAAATTTAGCACTTTTTCATAGAAATATAACATATTAAGCAAATGACTGTAGATACACATAAACCATCCCCTCCCCCACACTTAAACTGCAACTTGCCCTCAAGTTGTACAGAAATAAAAAGAAAAATAAAACTTAGCTGATTGTCGTTCGAATGTGGCAATTCTGGAAGTGGGCATATTCCAGATCCAGAAATGCCCGAAGAAAGCGATGAGACCGTGGACCATCCACCGGAAAACCGAATTCATCTACAGGCTCACAAACGCTAATATCCCGCACACTTGAAAAACACGGAAGTATCTCGGGGACAAGGGGGAATATAATATATAAAGCACAAGGAAGAGAAGTCAAAGAATTTTCGATTAAGCTCAAATAAAGATGGAACATATACATGAAATATTACAAAATAGTAGGCTAGGTGCAACTATATAAAAATGCATTACAATGCAATCTATGTGAAAAATCCTAAAAATAAAATAAAAACGAGGTAGTATTACGGAAACCGACAAGCTAACTACACTCAAAAAGAAAAATAAACTAGGTGGTATTACGAAAACCGACAAGTGACCACACTTAAGAAAAATAAAAGGAAAAATAGAAAAACAATGCAACTATATGAAATGCAACTAAATGAAATGCATTTAAATGATATGCAAAAAGAAAATAAAATAAAAGAAAGAAAACTAGCCCACTATATGAAACACGACATATATATAAACGTCTACCACATAATGACAGTTACGATAAACGACAGTGCTGTCACTAGTGCCGACGCGCCTTAAGACTTATCGAAAGTGATAGACTTATGGAAACCAACAGTCATCTATCTAAACGGTATAACTCATATGGAGAAAGGACGTAGCATACGGAAAACCGACAAGTAGCTACCCATATGAACTATAAAAACAAAGGAAGCACGTAAGTCTTAAAAGCTTAAAAGATTCATCGGAGCGGTATGTAGCATACGGGAACCGACATTAGCTACTAATTAACCATAAGAACGCTTATAGCTTACGAGAACCGACAATCACTATAACATGCCTAGATGAATCATATATAAGGAATTGATCAATTATCTAACATGGATTCATAGATGGAAAGGTAAAAACATATAAGTTCAGGGCATCTATGTAAAAATCAATTAGCCACAGAAGCTCGAATGAAAAATCCACATCAAATAAAAGCATTGAAAATAAAATCAATAAATTTAGAACCTGGACTGAACCCCGGACGAACGTTCACTTAGCGTTCAGAACTGGACGAACGTTCATCTTTTCAAACGCTCGTTTGCTCTTGAAAACCTCCAGACGGGCGTTCAGGATTCCAGACGACCGTCTGATCCTTCAACTCAGAACAGCGTTGAAACCTTTCTGGACGGACGAGCGTTCATACACCCAGCCGTTCTTTCACCTGCAAGTTAGGGGCTGGACGGGCGTTCACTTACCTGAACGCTCGTCCAAACAACGAATATGCACAGAAACGCAGAAACAACACGAGAAAAACCCTAATTATCCTAACGAGTTCATCAACTCAAAACAACCACAAGATCGCAAATTTCATCAAATTAAAGCACGAGAGGTTAGACTAGATTGCAACAACATATAATTCACGTCTCACAAATCGAGTAAAAAACTCTTTGCACATTCTTAACCTAACGGTCATCGAAACACGGCAAAAATAAAAACTCTCGATTTATTCAACGCTACTTTTATTGAAAACGGAAAATAAAATAAAATAAAATAAACGTAACAAAATTGAGAAATTAATTCAACCAAATTCAACAAAACACCGATTCCCCGGCAACGGCGCCACTTTTGTTGGGAGGATTTTGCATCATAAAAACAAAAGAAAATTTATAAACCTATACTTAACATGCAAACTAACTCCTAACCGACCAAATACCGGGTAGTTGATAGCATAGTAGGGTAAGTACAGGGTCGATCCACAGGGAAAAGGGATATTAAATCTAATCTATTAATCCTACCAATTGCTACTCAAGAAAACAAATAAACGAAAGACAAAACATAAAAACAGGAAATAATTCAAATAATCTAACCTAAGGAATAAAATAAACAAACTAACCTAAGGAAACATGGGATCAAACCAAGTACAAACCTATATGATCTCAACCCTAGTTCAATTCATGATTTTAATTCAGTTTGTGGTTTCACCTTATCACGAGACATAAACCCCTAATTCCTTAGTGAATTTATTCTCAAGCTATGAATTCCTAATTCCTTAGTGAATTCAATTATCGATCTCTCCTCTTCCGAATGTTGAGACCAATATTACATACAAAACGAAGGTGTAGATTCAGGTTAACTTCCGTATTTTAGAACCTAACAACCTAGATAATTAATCGATTAATTTGTCACATAATTAATGATTAAAGATCCTATCTTTCTATGGTGATCTAGTCTACGCAACTCTCGTATGTTGTAAACATATCAATTAGTAAACATATCTCTCGATATAAATTCACATAATAGCATCATAATCATAGAACGATACAAAATAAATTAAAGATCATGAAAAATAAATAAGGATTGAATAAATTAAAAATAAACTCACATAGTTTGGTACATGATTGAATCCATGAATCGAAAACGGAAGAAAAACGACATCTAATCTAACCCCGGATCACCCGAGCACAAGGCTCGGGTGACCGGCCTTGAACCAAGAAAAGTGCCGCCGCCCCGTTTGTATATACTTGCGGCTGGAAATAATGTGTTGAATTATGGGGATATCTGTTTTCAATACATGCTCGCATATATATAGGAAAAGAGAGGCGGCCGGGAGACAATTAGGGTAACAAAGTATGTCGGTCGAAGCAATGCATGAAAAATGCGGCCGGATTAATCCTAATTTAGGTAGGAGATTTCTAAAATTCATATCTTGAGTTGTAGACCTCCAAAAATTATGATCCGAATGTCATAATTAAGCTCTCGGAAAACTCTACAACTTTCATTAAGGACTCTTCTTCAGAAAACGCCTTTTTGATAAGCCCGTCGTATTACGAGTATATTACGACATTTTCCAGTAGTTTCAGCAACAGCATCCAAACTTGTAATGCTCATATCTCGGGCCTCGTAAGTCGGAATGAAGTGATTCAAAATCCTGTAGAATCCTCTCTTCAAGCCCTACAAATCTTCTCTTGAGTTCCAGAGTGAAATCGGTTGTTATCATATCAAGAACTGCGTCGGAAGTCGGGACTACCCGGAATCCTGATTTCCCGGCATTCATCTTGATTGATTTCTTTCCTTATATCTTTCAATCTTCCATAACTTTGATTGATCCTTTCCAATCACGAATTTGGCTCTCTAAAATCCTCTCTCCCATCATCAATGAGTATCTACAACAATAGGAAAACATACCAAAGCGTAACGTATTTCCAAAATAACATAAAATCATCAATTACGCACATAAATCGTTACATTTTGCAATTAACCACTTAAAAACATCGTTTGCTCAATATTTCATTTATAAGCCTCGAATTCTATGAAAATCATACGTATATGGGGGAAATTGAGGTGAAATATATCCTTAAAAACACTACAATTTGACCCTTAACACCTATCCAGAATAAAATCTTTCTCTAGCAAGTGGCCAGTCCTGGCAACAAACACCTTTTATTCCTCAGGATGGTATAATTGGTATCCTCTAGTTTCTCTAGGATAACCCACAAATAGACATTTGTGAGATCTAGCTTCGAATTTGTCAGGCATCATCAACTTCAAGTAAGACGGACAACCCCAAGGTTTATGATATGCTGACTCGGTTTTCTCTTATGCCATACATTGTATAGTGTGGATTCAACCATCTTTGATGGAACTCGGTTCAGTGTATATGATGCGGTTTCTAGAGCATACCCCCAAAATGATTTTGAGAGAACTGCGTAGCTCATCATGGATCGCACCTAACAAGGTGCGGTTCCTCCTCTCAGATACGCCATTCATCTGAGGCTTACCGGGAGGGGTCCATTCTTGTAGAATCCCATTCTCCTTCAAATAATTTTGAAACTCTCCATCTAGGTATTCTCCATCTCGATCAGATCGAAGTGTTTTGATTTCTTTACATAGTTTCTTCTCCACTTCATTTCTGAACTCCTTGAACTTTTCTAAGGCTTCAGACTTATACTTCATTGAGTATATATAACCATAACGTGAATGGTCATCAGTGAAAGTGATAAAATAAGAGTATCCTCTTTTGGCTTGAATTGACATTGGGCCACATACATCAGTATGTATTAACTCAAGCAATTGATTGAATCTTATCCCTTTTCCACTAAAAGGTGACTTTGTCATCTTTCCAAGTAAACAAGCTTCGCACGTATCAAACGATTCATAATCGAATTGATCCAACATTCCATCTTTATGGTGTTTGGAAATGCGATTCTTATTTATATGGCCAAGTCTACAATGCCGTAAGTAGGATTCATTCAAGTCATTTGTCTTGGCCTTCTTGTTATTTATATTAAGTACGTCATCATTCATATCTAATATGTAGAGACCATTGATAAGTATGCCAGTACCATAAAAAATTCCATCACGTGAAAAAGAACAACATTTATTCTCAAACGTAAATGAAAAACCATCAACATCTAATGCGGAAATGGAAATAATGCTCTTCGTAAGAGAATGAACAAAATAACAATTATTAAGTTCAAGTACTAGCCCATGGGGCAATGAAAGAAAATAAACTCCAATGGCTAGTGCAGCAACACTTGATCCATTCCCAACGCATAGGTCGACCTCTCCTTTCTTCAGATATCTAGTTCTTCTTAGTGCCTGCATATTCGTACAAATATGAAAACCACAACCGGTATCTAATACCCAGTGGTTCGACTTAGAAGAAGTAATGTTGATCTCAATCATAAATGTACCTGAAGTCGAAGCATCAGAATGCTTTTTCTTGGTACTCAAGAAGCCTTTGCAGTTTCTCCTCCAATGTCCGGTCTCACCGCAATGGAAGCAAGCATCCTTGGATTTGTCTTTTTCTATCTTAGGCATTGGCTAAGGTGCAGCCTTCGCCTTCTTGGACTTCTTTTGGGCTTTTGCCTTGCCCTTGCTAGAAGTGACCAACAACACTTGCTTTTCCTTCCCCACAGTGCCCTCAGCAGTTTTCAACATGTTCAATAACTCTGCAAAGGGAGAAATCTATCTTGTTCATGTGATAATTCATCACGAACTGTGAGAATGAATCAGGTAGAGATTTTAGAATCAATTCAATACTCAATTCTAGTTCCAACTTGTGGCCTAGCTTCCCAAGCCTCTCTATGAACCCGATCATTTTAAGCACGTGTGACCCCACAGTAGTCCTAGATGTCATCTTACAACTAAACAGGGCCTTCGATACCTCGTATCTCTCAGTGCGAGACTGAGAAGCATAGAGTTCCTTTAGGTGGACCATGATTGTGTAGGCGTCCATAGACTCATGCTCTTTTTGCAGTTTAGGTGTCATCGAAGCAAGCATGATACATGTAGCATCAGCATCGTCGAACGGTGCTTGTTATACTTCTCGACAAAGATCTACAAACGAACCCTCAGCGGGCTTCTCCGGCAGGGCCTCGTCCAAGACATAGCCAATCTTCTCGTGACTCAAAACGATTTTGAGGTTTCTTTGCCAATCGAGAAAATTAGTTTCGTCAAGCTTATTGTCGATGATAAAACGAAGGTTCAATTTGTTTGACATTTTCTACAACAATAAAAAAGATAGAATAAATAAAAGCTCATTTGTTAAAACCCTAAATCTGCACTTAAAATTTTATAAGGTTTTTACTCCCACTAGCCAACTATTCCCAATTGGCTTTCAAGAATTTAATTAATTCTTTAGTGGCTGGGATCCCTTCTAGTTATCTCGATTCCCGACAAGGGCCGATCAACCATGATAATTTCGAAAGGTAGGTACTCCTACCAGTCGCATCATATGCAACTTCCAGTGGCTGACTAGTCAACTCCTTGACGTTTCACATCTCTATATGACAGTCAACCCCTTGTCTCTAAAATCAGACGGTCTTGACGAAGGCCAATCACCGCAAGATTTTAGTCGAGTCATAACCCAAATATTCATGAGATCTTGTGACGATCATATCTCGCTAATAACGATATACCCGTGGTAGGTCAACTCCCGATGAGGGCCGATCAGTTGGATCCGAACAAGGGCTCTTCACCGTTATTATAATATTGGGAGACAATTTTGGCTCGATTTTTGTCGTGGGAATAATTTTAAATTAATTCACTTAATTAATTTTGTTTGATTATGGTCTCATCTACTATGTGCATATTACTACGATATCATATAAAGTAAAACATACACAACATTCCGTGCACAAAATAACCGGTATGATCATGGACTTTTCCTAGGTGCGGTTTCGAATACAAACTGACGAAACTGCGGGTCACAAACTAAGGGTGTCTACAACCGCCATTAGTATCTTTATTGCTATACGCCAATGGGTTCTTTATCTCTCTTTTGTCTTCATCTTCTTGCTCCATTCTTGTTACATAATAATCTATCTAATAAATAATTACACCCGCCACACACGGGGGGGGGGGGGGCTAACGGGAATGGGATAAATGTAAAAAGTAAACTAGGTCACGTTCTTCATAACGGCCTAGGAAAATTTCAAAAACCAACATAAAGAAAACATTCCCATCTATCCTATTGGTCGAGTACGTGATCAATTGGGGTCCATATAATCACATTATATCTACACATCTAATCCTTACAATTTTATCTTATGAAAAAGATTAAATTCTAATTTTAACTACTTATGCGTCTTATTTTATCACATCAAATAATTAAATAACTTTTAAATAATTATATGACTTACTCGAAAATTAAAATTAACATTTAATTTTAAATCGATTTTAATTTCAAGTTTATTAAATTTGAACTATTCAAAATAAAATTAAAATTATAAAGTCTCCAATTTGTTTCGTTTCTTTTTGGTTCTTAACCAAAAGGGTTGCCTTTGGTTTCCTAAACCAAATTTGGTTTGGGCCTGGCCACTTTCCAAAATCAAAATTTAGGAGTGGCCTAGGCCCAGGCCTTTTACAATGGGCCTAGGCCAATACCAAATCAAATATTTGGAAAGGCCAAATAATTTTGGTTTAGGCCTGGCTACTTTCCAAAATCAAAATTCTGGAAGTGGCCTAGGCCTAGGTATTTTACAAATCAAATATTTGAAAATGGCCTAGACCTATTCCAAATCAAAATTTGGAAAAGCCAATATTTTGGTTAATATGCCAGTATGGTTTCCCAATGGCCTAAACTATTGGAACCATTGGTTGGCCATATTACACAACTAAACGAACGAGGTATCTATGCACAATAAATATCACAAAACGAAAAGGGTCGATCTACCCGTTGGAAGAGGACAGTCGACGACGGCTGACCTAGAGCCGCCTCCGCCGCCCCGCCGCCGTAGAGGAGGGGGCTGCCGCCAGTCGGCCGAGCCCCTAATCGTTTCCTTTTTTGTTTTGATGTCTCGTGATTTAAATCTTGCATCTATCGATTAATTACTACACAATTAAATTGTGCTTAGTGCTTAAGTTCGAAGTCTGGCTCTGATACCACTGTTAGGAAATCACTGGTTTAATGCAGCGGAATTTGAAATTTGATCTCTTTTTTTAGATCATTCTTCGTTTAATGCAATAAACACGTTAGTAGTTTGACGGTTATACCTCAATGATCTATAAGATCGTCGCTTTGACCGTCAACGGAGAGTAGTACAGCGCGCAATCCGTCCACGCGTCCGGCCTCTATCATTAATCCACACGAACTCCTCACCAGAATCCTCCTTGGATTGCTAATGGAAAACTCCGGTTGCTAGATCGGCCTTTTTCCCCTCTCTCTAACTCAATATAGGATGCTCTCTATTTTACACAAGAACTATGAGCTCTTTTAATTGTGATGTACAAAAGAGCTTGAAGCCCACCATTTATTTATAGCTAGAGGTGGCTCCCCATATGTGTGTAGGAGAAGAAAACATTTTCCCAATAAAATAAGGAAAATCAATTAGATTGATTTATCTCTTTAATTATAATTAATTTTGCCAATATCTTATATTGAATATAATTATCCTCTTAACATAAATCTAATTTTCCAAAAACAATTAATATCTTATATTAATACTATGGTAATCTTATTAATTAAAGTGCACAATCCAAGTGTATCTTCATACCCTAGATGTGTCTCCCCAAAGGACAATTAATTGGCTTCCGAAATATTCTTTAATTTATATAATTTGTATCTAGTATTTTATTTATTCATAATAAATAAATACCACCATATTAATTTACCACTATAACCTTTATAGTTTATAGATAAACTTTCCTTGTTTGGTTATCAACTATAACCACATTTAATCTGACTCGAAGTTCATATGTGTGTGACCCGATAGGCTTCCGAATATGTTGGCCGTAGACACAAAGTGCAATTTACTAAAATGCCCTTCATGTCTAACAATCACGGGATAGCGTCTAGCAACACACCGTGACCCCATTCATCGGAAGAGTCAAAAGCAATGACTACTACCTTTCATGTGAAGTAGTTACCGTGTAACTTACAATCCTATCGCTGTAATAATATCCATACGATCGTATCTCGAGTGTCAATACATTAACGATCGTTTCTTATAATCTGGATATCATGCTCTCTCGGGATAACACATTTACTCCCACTTTGCAATGATTCTCGAGAGCTAGACATTCCTTATAAGAAGGCCATTTCAAATATTCGATCCCAATCATAGGATACGCGATTCCCGGACGACAAATCATGTATACTACACATGCTTCAATATCATACCCAATCACTACCTCAAGATCGCCCCGTGGCTAGGGGAAATCTCAATAGTGTCAAAGCATGACACTCCACACTGTGATGCCATGAAGACTCCGGTCAAAAGGATAATTACAGAACCGCCACATAGTGTGACACTTAATTTAAGTGGGTCAGTCTAACGTATGCATTCTCTAATACACGTCCACGTACAGTCCAAGTGTCTCTACATTTCGATATATGAGATCTATCCCTACCTTCTATAAGATAGAAGGCATCCAATACGTGCTAGTCTGGTTATACTATCAATCTCCCATTTGATAGTACATAATACTAGAGATATTTAAGTACCAAACTTGTTATAGTGATAAGAGATCTCATCAACCATAATCACTATCATGGTTTCTCTATCATAGTTTGATACTAGGGACGTTACTATATATGTACAACAAATAACATGAAGATAAACGATATATAATAACATAAGTGCTTTTATTAATCATAATAAAGTTATTACATGAACTAAATAGACTGTAAATGAACCGACCCGGTCGGATCCGGTCCAACCCGATTGGGTTTAGGACACCTTTCCAACAAAATTATCGCCATAATTCAGATTCCCCAGTATTGCAGACTAGAAGCACAAGCCTACTCAAACCTGAATTTAATTTTCTCACCAAGATATTGGCAAATTGCGTGATTGGAAACACATGGAACTTTAGCAATCTGTCAGGCACCAAACTGGATCTACTATATGTCATTTGGTTTAAAGAAGATTTCAACTAGCAAAGATACATTCTGGATCAACTAATGGCACAATCTTTTGATATACCCAAGAAGAAGACAGATGTAAAGAAAGGCAGATTTTATCATAAGAAAACTCTAGAAATTGTAGTTCAAAGAATGCTTGACCACTTCAAAATTGCAATGAAGAAGGAAACTACAATTGTAGATAGGAAAATTGCAATCACAAAGGAAAAATCTGGAAAAAGGATAGCAGAGGGTTCTGAAATTGAACCAAAGAAAAAGAGCAAAATATCAAAGAAACCACCAACCAGTACTGAAGTTTTTGAACAAGTTGATAAATTGTCAGAAAAGAATAGGAAGTTGGATGCTTCAATCCAATAAAAGGTTACTGAATCTGCAAAGAAGGTTTTCGAGCCTTCTCCGACAAAATCTGCTAGTTCAATTGTAGAGGGCTCAGCAAAGAAACTGAGAACTGAAGAAAGCCTCACCGAAACAATCCAAACTGAGAAAGTCGTTACTGAGAAAGAAACCACAGTTAGAGAAGAAATTGTTCCTTCACTGCCTGTAACAAAAATTCAGAAGGAAGCTGACACTCAAGGGAAACAGACCCTGAGAGATGAGTTTGACGATGAGGAAACTGACAATGAAGAAAGGCTGATTGACTTAGAGACAATGGCCATGCTCAAGCTACCCTCCAAGTCTAAATCCACACCCGAAAAATCAGCATCTAGGATTGAAGAAAAGGGGTTATAATGACGGGAACTTGTTGTTGCTTAATGACGAGAGATAAATGTCTTGAAGAAATCATTAAATGATAGTTTAACAACCACGGGGGGTTAAATAATAAAATATATTAGTTGATGACGGAATTCTAAATCTCGTCATTTTTAATTAAAAATCTCGTCATTACTTTCCATTGTAAATACATAAAACAAAAATCTTCTCATTGCTTTTCATTCCTGATTCTTGTAATATTCTTTTTTTTTATAGATTTCCAATTCTTTTAATAAGAAAACACCTTTTTAACCAAAAAAAAAACACTTTACATTTATCATTCCAATCCCTAAATCCCGATCTCTCCATTTTCCTGCCCATCCGCCCCTCCTCACGCCTCCCATTCTTCATCGTCTCTATCACCGGCAATTGGCCTCTCTACCTCCGTCAATAGGTGTCTTAACCTCTCAGACCTATAGGTGAACCTTTTCTTTTCTAGTTTTGAAAAATCTCATTTTATTGTTACAAATTAGGGATTTCATCTTCATCATCGCCGGTGGGCGATACCTCCGACGATTGGCGCTCAACTGATTTCAGAAACCCTAAATCGAATTTTCTCTCAGCCAATGCTCAAATCCCTCAAAATCTGCAATCCTGTTTCATCTTCTTCTCGTTCACGTGCCTAATCGGATATGGTAAGAACTGATGCTACTTTGAATCGTATTTCGAACAACCACGTTGTGTAAAATGTTTAAGGAAAGGTTCAAAGTGAGTAATGCACGATTTGAGGTTGATTCGAAACACTGCAACGCTGTGTATCACGAAGGCTGATTCGAAGCACTCAATTCCCGATTTTGAAGGATTTCGCAATCAAGATTTTGAAAGGTGATGTCTTTCTGTTTAATATCGATTTCGTCTTTCATTATTCTGATGATTGTACCCTAATTGCCTTTGTAAAGGTTCGGGCATGAATGGTGTTACCGTTGCCACTGATTTGCTGCTGATACGAGCTTTAAAACTCTGATTTTGAACGTGTTCACAGTAAAGGTGAATCGGCTCTGATTTCTTGTAATCGTATATGTCACTAATTGACTATTGCTGCAGATATGAGCATTATAGCTGCCTGATTTTGTGTCAAATTTGGTTACGGAAGGTCCAGTTCTGTAAAGCTATCATCTTTACCTTTGTGCTGCTATTTTGAGCATTCAAAGCTCCGAATCTCGGATTTCCGGGAAGTATTAGTTCACTATTATTCTCTGTTAATTCTTATCATGATTTCACTGATCCTGTTCATACCTCTAAGGCTGTAAATAGCAAGTAATATCAACAGGATTGCACACAAGTCAAAACACAAGTAATCCCACATTTTCACTTCAAACGTTTGTTCTTGTTTTTGCTGAAAAAGTGTGTTCAACAGTAGTAGGCCATTACTGAGTCAAGTACCAAAGGAGATACACAAGTTGGTTCTTTCTGTGGCATATACAAGAGCTGAACATCGTGATTGTAGTCTCTCCTATTGGTCTGTAAGTGGCTACTTTGTTTTACAGTTTTTATAGTTGTGTACTTGAAGAACTGTTTTCTTGATTGTTGTGTGTTGTTGACTGAGTCAACCTTTTGTCTAGTTAAAATCTAGCTAGTGTTCATTTGACATAATCCGTGTTCAGAATCAGTCTCAAAGGCACTTGGTTTGATAAACTAAGGTTACTTGTCTGGAAGAGACTTGAGGAACTGATTCTTGACTGTTAGAGATTGAATCAAAGTGACACTAGGCCTAATTGGCTCACTAGTGTGTTTATATCCCTTATTGTTACTTCCTTCAGAATTTCAGGCCCGACACAAACTCATTGAGTCAAGGACTGAAATTCAGTGTCTGTTACTTTTGTGCTTGGCTCTGTCTTGATAATTTGTTGGTTCGAGTCTGCCATTGCACACACAAATTTCATAGTACCCCACATAAACACTTTGCTGAATTATCAGTGCACTTACCCTGCCCTGTTTATTGTGCTACATAATTGATAACCTGCTCATGCTGTGTTGTACCTGCATTTTCTGAAACTTGCTTAGATCAGCGTGTGACACTGCTGAGTTATCTCGTCTGCTTATCTTGTTGGTTCTGTGTATCTTAAATCTGCTGTGCTGATAATCATCTTGGTGCTGGCACATTTGCTGTCCAATTGAGCTTTGAATTTTGCTGCATTTTTGCTGCATCATTAATGAACTCTTGCTACACACAAGCTGCTGTTATTGCACTGTTTTTGCTTACATAACCTGCTGCTCATCCGATCTTGGCACTGAACTCTGTTGATTGAAGTTGTAAACATAATTGCTGCTATCTGCTCCTACGCTTGTGTTCTGTTAGACCATTTACACTGCTGTTTGGCTGAGTCTTCCACCTGCTTAGTCTGTGTATAGCAACTTAGTCTGCTGCTATAATATCTGTTTTAATTGCCTTGATAGCATCCTATAATAAGTCTATTTGGTGTCCTTGCTGACTGGTCTGCTGAACCTGTTTGTACTCAGGCTGGATTCACAGTCTTGATAGTCTTAAGCCATTGATTTTGACTGGTCTGCTGAACCTGTTAATTTATTCATTATTATTGTTATTTTGTGTTATAGGTCTGTTTCCCTTTTTTTTTTATATAAGTATGATTGTTGCCTGAGAATGCTGAAAGAAGGAGAAGGGGAAAAAAAAATAGGACTTGATGCCTATTGCTTTTGATGTTTGCCTGTAGGTGCCGTAGAAAAGAAGGAAAAAAAAATTTTTAAAAAAAATAAAGTAGGAAGGTATGCCTTCAATCGCTTTTTATATATGTTTTCGGCTCTGGACATGTTGGTACAGATAGGTAGTATTTTAGTTAATTAATATGCAGTAAGCCAAATATATATATATATATACATGAAAGAAGTTAGACACAGTAAAAAGATTACCAAGCCTATTTGATCTACATAGTAAAGTTTTGTTTACAAAACGGGATTTCAACACAGTTAGTTGATAAAAGGGTTGTTCACAGTGAGTTGGTCTTTAGAATATGTTCTTTTTCGGTTCTAGAGCAACTCCATAATAGGTCTCTCTACTACTACAGACATTAGTGAGACTTTATTTAGTAGTGATAAGGTCATACAAATGATCTTTGTAGAATGTTTGTAGACTCTTAGATCATTCTTTAGTCAAGTCGTGTTGCTCTAGTTTTTTACTTTTACTTAACGATTCAGTTTATATTATGTTTCTAGATAAAAACTGTTGAACATCTGAAATACTATACTTCAAAGAGGGCATCTTGGTGCAAGAAAGCTTTGTGCATATGTAGTTTATATTACTATAAGAATTGTTTCTGTAGCTAGATAGGTATAACAATTATGTTAAGGCTCCATCAATTATGAATGTTAAGGCTTCATTTTGTGCTTGTTCTATTTAAACACTTTACTTTATGTTGTATATGGGTATATACAAATGTTGTGATAAATACTTTGGATACCTTCTTTACCTTTGTGTATTATATGATGCTGCTCTAGATCCATAATTCCTTTACATTGGAGTATGAATAACAATGTTTCTCATGGTTGTCATGCATTACTCAGAGACGACAAGGTAAACCGTTGTTCAATCACATCCTAAAGGACATCCATATTCATTTTGCCAAGTGATCATTAATTCCTCACTTTCCCGATATCAGATTTGAGTTTTTGAAAAGCCTGAACTCTTATGTACATGTTTCTGTCATTTGTTCAAACTGGAACAATCTCAAAATTCTGCTCAAAGTCCCTGTTTTTTAATTTTTATTTATATTACTGTTAGTATTCAATTTGGAAGTTGAAATGTAATAGGACAGTTGGTTTTTCTAACTGTTTTTCTGAATATAAAGGTGGCTTTCCCTCAAGTGTTGAGTATTTGGGTTGTGAATTTCTCATCTATTTCCTTATTGGTACTGTTCTTTTGCAGGCAGAAAAGAGAGATGTGGTTGTGTTGCGGGAGCAGGTAAGAGGATTTTTCTTTTATGTGGGCATTTTTTTAGTTCTTGTGTTCAACTGATTGACATTGGAGGCTTGCAGGTTTTTGTAAGGAAGGTGATTGAATTGCACGACAAGTTCCTTGCCTATGTAAATGATTGCTTTATCAACGTTCCATTCACTTTTCCATAAGGTTTGTCCCATAGCAATGCTGGATTATGCATTTTCACCCTCTTCCTCTATGTCACAGTTTTTTGGAATCTAGCACCGGTTTTCACTCTTTCTTCTTTTCTTTTAGGCGCTGAAGGAAGCTTTTGAAATCTTTTGTAATAAGGGTGTTGCTGGAAGTTCAAGTGCAACCATAAATGTAGCTAAGTAGTATTTCATGGGTATGCATTGTCATTCACCCATCACCACAACTACGTACTAGTAGTTTTAACTTCCTGTATCATTATATGCTATTTCCCACTTTGTTTTTTTTCCTAGAGGACTTGTATTTCTACATTGGTACTTCCTTTTCCATTTTAAGCTTTTTTTTATGGAACTTGGAGTGTACTTAGTGGAGGAGGTAGTGTTCCCGGAACATGGAGTGTACTTAGTGGAGGATGTTGTTGCAACTTTATGTAGTGTGGTGTATTTAATGGTTTTGATATAGTAATATTTCTTTGTAATGACTGATTCTTTCATTGTAATTAATGAGCGTGTTTTTGCTTATTAATGACGGTAATCTCCGTCATTAACGGGTAGAAACTAATATTCAACTTTAGTTCTAATGAGAGGGAAATAGTATAATAATGAGGAAATTACTCGTCACTAGAAATATTATTAATGATAGTCTAATCTCGTCATTAAAACCTTGATATCTTTAATGACGAGGCGGGTTCTTGTCATTGAATGCTTTAACTAGAAGGGCAACTATGAGGGGGGCATGAGGGGGGTTTCCCGTCATTAAAAGTCTTTAATGACGAGAAAACAACATACAATGACGGGAATTCCTGTCATTAAAACCCCTTTTTCTTGTAGTGAACTCCACCTGAATTATCTTTTAAAGTCGGAGAACGTCATTAAAACCCCTTTTTCGAAATGGAAATCAAAATTGTTTAATCTTTTCAACATCACTCATTTGTCCGAACCGAGATGAGAAGATTCAAAGAAAGATGACAATGATGACGATGATGATGATTCACAAGGAGACCCTAATTTGCTAAAAAGAATTCTCGCATCATTTCAAGAAATGAAAACTGGAGATGATAAGAAAGCTGATGATGAAGTTAACTCTGAAGAGAGTAGTAAAGACTCAGACTCTAAAACTCAGTCAGAATCTGAAAACGAAGAAAAAGAAGGTGATCAGTCCCCAACTGGATATCAGTCTCCATGTAATATTCCGATTTTCGGGAAAGGGCAGACGTGTCATTTTGCGAAAATGAAATATTGGGTTCGTTTCCTTTTATTTGGAGTTTAATTATCTGGATATTTATATATATATTTTCGAGATATATGTATATTTATTTAAGGGAAAGAAAATCTGATTGTTTAGAAAAAGGGTGATTAAGGAAAATCAGTGAAATTAGGTAATTTTGGGATTTTTCCTATTTAGGGAAAAATTATCATAATCAATCCCTTAATCTTTTAATCAGACTTTCAATCCCCAAAAATTCATCTCCTGCGTGTGTGTGTGTAAGAATTAGGGCTGAGGGATTGTTGTCATCGGTTCTAAGTCAATTCATAACGGTTTTCAGATCAGAGTAGAGCACCGGGATCGTTGTGAAGAGAGCTTCGTTTTGAAATCAGAAAGTTGAAGCTTGGTAAAGGTATGTTCGAGCCCTAATTCTGTTCTCCTTCGAGTTTGATGGACTCAAACTCATCAACTCATAGTTTTTATCGTTTAGAAGCGTGTTATTGAATCTAACCTAAGTTTGGATATATCACACATGTTTTCTGCAGAAAAGATCAGTAATGGCTGCGGTTTTTTTTCTGAGTTCTTGGAGTTGGAATAAGCTTGCTAAAGGTAAGAAGATCTTCCTACAATCTAGTTATGGCTGAGAGTAGTTAGATCATGATTTGATGTGTTTCGTATCAGGTCTTAAGCTTAGATGGATTTGGATCTTAAAAGTTATATTTTTTTCTACTGTTTTTCTGCTATATTTAGTGTACAAGATGTTTGGAATCGAGTAGAGATCGTTAAGGAATGAAAAATAGGTTTCAGGGCTTTTCTGCGTAGGATGCGTACGCATTGCCCAGCAATGCGTACACATTCTTGTTAGAGGATTCCTTAGAATAGTTGCAGCAGGTTCAATGCGTACGCATTATTGGCTTAGAGTTATGCAGGATGCTCACTGTTTGATTAATGCGTACGCATTCAGGGCAATGCGTACGCAATGTTTGAGCAGTGTCATTTAGCTTAGTTTTGGTCAGAGAATGCATATGCATTGGGCTCAATGCGCACACATTGTTTGAACAGAGAGTTTTCAGCAGGTTTTTAAGCAAGGAATGCGTACGCATTCATAGGGATGTGCACGCAATGCCCCAGATTTCTAAAAGATGTTATTTTAAGCTATGTTTTGAATTTTAAACCTTGATACATGATCAAATAACACTAATTAAATATGAACAAGCCTGATTGAGTTTCTGATTCATTCAGTTAAAACACCGAATGTACTCTTAAATGGAGTTGAAGTTCGGATCCGTCGTAAGGGCATGGAAAGGCTTGTGCTTTGATGAACTAGAGTTCATCAATGTCTGTGTAATTTATAGGATGTGATGTCTAGATGTCTAAGTGATGGAGTAGAGTTGATAAGGTGAGTGTTATTCTGAAAACACTTAGGTGGCTAGTTAATTCACAATAATAATTACATAAGTGTAGTAAAAGATAAAACGTCATTTATTCTCGGTTAAGCACTCTTTCATATCGGCGATGTGATACGTTCATAAAAGGTGAACAACTCTGCTGGCCTTAAACGGCTGAGGGTAGTAGAAGAAATTCATCGGGCGTATACGCATACCGGGGAGACCCCGGAGCTAATCGGTGCTAATCACCGTTAGTTAGCAAGTATATCTTCTAGCTGATGAACGCCATGCATAGTTTCCTTGAGTAATGATGTAACAAAGATAAGCTAAGCTAGAAACGTCTAGTCATGACGTGTCAATGGGCATGGAATGAACCCTAAATTGAATCGGTCTCATTAAGACAATTTTTTTAATAATAAACCCTAATTAAATTGTAGCTTCTACTTCTTACTTTGTACAATGTACTTACCTCAAATGCATGTTTATTTATGTGTTTGGGGGAGAGAAGACGAACAGGTAGACTTGGAGTTCGAGGAGGACTTTGATGATTACGTTTGAGGACGCCGGAGTTGAAGACCTTGATTATTTATTATTCATTTATTTCATAGACTTGGATTATTATTAGATGTTGTAGTTTACTTTTAGTACTTCGGAATTCGTACATTTTGGTTTCATTTTCCTATGTAATAATATTACATTTCCTCTTTAGTTCTTGATTTCTATTCTTGGTTATTTGAAAAAATTACCCGAGTCTTTTTAGCTTCCGTTGGCTTTTATTTGATACGACGTAGTAGAGGATTACGTGTAATATTATTTATTTAATATTATGCGTGCCGAACGTTTCGATTTCCGGATAAAGACTCGGTGTCCGGGAACGGGGCGTTACAGTTGGTATCAGAGAAAAGTGTCTTTTAGGCGTCCTTTATGTTAAGATAAGTTTTCTTTAGACCTCTTAGTAACGTTTTGGTTTTCTTTGATCATCAGGATGGTGTTCACTAGAACCGGAGCGGGTGCAGAAGCGTCAGGAGTACGTAGTGAAAGTCCGACACCAGTCGTAAGAGGCCGTTTTGTGAGGCAGAATCCTTCACCTCATCCGAGCCCCACTCCACTCCCTCATACTGTGACCCCTACACCAAAATCTCAGTGGATTTTGTCACCGCGACCTCATCAGGAGCAACACCCACAATGGCATGTGGGAAGTTCGGTTCAGTTTTCATTGGTAAGTGACGTTTCAGCGGGTTTAGTACCGCCACCAGTAAGTTGCCCTCCTCACCAACAAACCTTCTACCCTCCACCAAGGTACAACTACATTTATGGAGAACCAGGAGAAGCACCTATACGAGTCACTATAGTAGGAGACCTTCCAACAGGTCGTGTACTCCCTCCAGTAAGCATTTACCCACCACCAGTCAGTGTTTACCCTCCACCGGTGAGCCACCCCTCACCACCAGTTTTTCATCATCAACAGCATCAGACCTTTTACCCTCCTCCAGTATGTCACACTCCTCGGCCTACCATACCACCTTCACCCAATTTTGTTCACCAACAAGGTTTTGGTTACCCACCGTACGGTTTCCACCAACCCCAGTTTCAGCGGCAAGAAATACCCTATGGATACCCTCCAATTTATCCACAAGCCCCACCAGTTTGACCGGTTTTTGAGCAATCATCACCAATTAACTGGTATACGAGGTTGAGAAGAAACAGAGTTCAAGACTTCTTTGGGAATGTCGAGCATTCAAAAGCTGAAGATTGGTTGAGAAGCTTTGAGAAATCTTGTAGGAACATCAATGTTCCCGAGACTGAGATGGCACAGTTGGCAGTTGGATTTCTTATGGGCGCAACTGAAGCTTGGATTGATGCTCTACAGAGTAGCAATGGGAAAGTGACGGACTTGGAAGGCTTTAAGGCCATGTTTTATAAGGAGTATTTTCCAGCAACCGTGCAGGCGGACATGGCAAGTCAGTTTTTAAAGCTTAAGCAGGGTACTTTTATGATAGTATCATAGTACACCAACAAGTTTAACGTGTTGGGAAGATTCTACCCTGAGTGATGAAGGTCAAAGAGAGAAAGATGGCTCTTTACAAGGAAGGCTTAGCCTATCAGATACAGTCTGGTATGCTAGGTTTCACAACCAAGAATATGGATGAGTTGTTAAATAAAGCCTTGGAAGTCGAGACCTTCAGGAAGAAGGCCACAGTTGTTATTAGGAACAAGAGAAACTTTGGAACAAGCCAAGGTAACAACCGGGGAGCACCGCAACAGAATTTCAAGAAGACAATAGCCCCTGCAGTGAGTAAACCTCCAACCGGAGCACCACTTTGCCCTAAGTGCAATAGGAATCACTCGGGTGAGTGCTAAGTTCATACAAACGGTTGTTATCTTTGCGGAGAAACGGGACATTTTGCTAAAAACTGTCCGACAAAGGGCCCTATAGGTGGACAGAGGCAAGGGAATGGTAGGGGCGGCCTAAGTCGCCCAGTTCGAGTGTTTGCAGTGGATGCTGAGATGGCTGAACCAGACGATAATGTTATTTCAGGTACCTTTTTGTTTAGTTTAATTTATTAGAGTACTTTTATAGCACGATTTAAATCATGTTGCATTGTATTTAAATAAATGAATTCACATCCTAGGTACAATAATATTAGACAACTTAGCAGTTACGGCATTGTTTGATTCGGGAGTGTCTAACACTTTTGTGTCAACTAAGGTAGCTAAGAAGCTTAACTTACAAATGGAACCTTTAAGAAACACTTTGGAGATAACAACACCTTTAGGAAAAGTGACTAAGGTAACCAAGTTGGTGCCTCAAGTAGATGTTCGAGTTAGAACGTATCGTTGCAAGAGTTACTTTAAGGTTTTGGACTTTTCAGATTTTGATGTGATTCTTGGAATAGATTGGCTATCCGAGAATTTTGTCCACTTGGATTATAGAGAAAAGAGAGTGACCTTTAAGATACCTGGGAAATCAGATAAGACATATCAGGGTAACATTTACAAGCCTAGTAAGAAGCATCACCCTATAATTTCAGCGGTTAAGGCTATGAGAGCCTGTCAGAAAGGTTGTGAAGGCTACTTGTTGTATGCAGTTGATGTGGAGCAAGTAAATCCGGAATTAGGAGAGACCCCTATGGTAAAGGAATACCCTAAAGTGTTTCCAGAGGAGTTACCGGGAAAAATGCCGGATTGAGAGATAGAGTTCGAAATCAAGTTGATACCGGGAGCGGCACCAGTTGCTAAGGCACCCTATAGAATGGCACCGGCTGAATTAAAGGAGTTGAAAGCTCAACTTAAGGATATGCTTGAGAGGAATATAATTCAGCCTAGTACTTCGCCTTGGGGAGCCCCAGTGTTGTTTGTCAAGAAGAAAGATGGTAGCATGAGGATGCATAGATTACAGAGCGTTGAACAATCTTACCGTCAAGAATAATTACCCTTTGCCAAGGATTGATGATCTGTTTAATCAGTTTGAAGGCAAGAAAGTGTTCTCTAAGATTGATCTTAGGTCCGGATATCATCGGTTGAAGATCAAGGTAGCAGATATACCGAAGACGGCTTTCAGTACGAGGTATGTACATTATGAATTCTTAGTCATGCCTTTTGGACTCACTAATTCTCCTTCTGCATTTATGGATTTAATGCAACGTGTTTTCATGCCATACTTGGACAAGTTTGTGATAGTATTCATAGATGACATCCTCGTATACTCTAAGGATGAGAAGGAACATGCAGAGCACTTATAGATAGTGTTGGATACTTTAAAGAAGAAACAGTTGCTAAGTTCTCAAAGTGTGACTTCTGGTTGGATCAAGTTAGTTTCTTGGGTCATGTCATTTCTGGGGATGGCATCAAGGTTGATCCGGCAAAGATTGAAGTAGTTGAGAAATGGTCCAGACCGACTACAGTTTCTGAGGTTAGGAGTTTTCTCGGTTTGGCTGGCTATTATAGGAAGTTTGTACAAGACTTCTCAAAGATAGCTACACCACTTACCCGGCTCACTCAAAAGGATGTGAAGTTCGAATGGACCAGTGACTGTGAAGAGGCTTTTGAAATACTGAAGAAGAAGTTGACTACAGCCACAGTTTTGGCAGTTCCGGAGATCTTTGATAATTACGACATTTACAAGGATGCTTCGGGACAAGGTTTGGGTTGTGTGTTGATGCAAGGAGGGAAAGTGATTGCTTATGCATCTAGACAGTTGAAGGTGCATGAGAAGAATTACCCAACACATGACTTAGAGGTGGTAGCAGTAGTGTTTGCCCTAAAGACTTGGAGGCACTACTTGTATGGAGTTAAGGCCAGGATCTTCACCGATCACAAGAGTTTGAAGTATTTCTTTACCCAAAAGAATATGAATATGAGACAAAGAAGATGGTTAGAGTTTGTTAAGGATTATGATTTGGAGATTCATTACCATCCGGGTAAAGCAAATGTAGTGGCCGATGCTTTGAGCAGAAAACCAGTGTTTGCAGTTTCAAGCATTGAAGAAATGGCAGAAAGGTTAGATGGGCTGAGAATCCAAAGCTTTGATCAGATTGAAGACCGACAATTTGTGGCACCGTTATTAGCAAGATCAGAGTTGATGGATGATATTCAGGAAAAGCAAGACGAAGACCCAATTTTGGTTGACTTGAAGCGAGTTGTAAGAGAAAAGCCTACAGTTGGTTATGTGTTAGATAAGAATGGGAATCTTTGGTACCAGGATCGTTTGTGTCTGCCTATTGTTGGTGATTTAAGACAGAGAGTCATGGTAGAGGCACATAGGATTGCTTTTTCAGTTCATCCGGGAGCTATTAAAATGTACAGAGACTTGAAGGAAAGGTTTTGGTGGCCCTCGATGAAACTGGAGATAGCCAAGTTCGTTGTAGAGTGTGATACTTGCCAGAAGGTTAAAGCAGAACATAAAAGACCAGGAGGAATGCTTAAGCCATTGGATATCCCGGAATGGAAATGGGATAAGATCACGATGGATTTCATCACCGGTTTACCTAAGACGAGAGGCGGTCATGATGCGATTTGGGTGATTGTGGATAGATTGACCAAATCCGCTCATTTCTTTCCGTATGAGGTTGATATGCCCTTGAAGAAGATGATGACACTATACTTGCATCATATAGTGAAGTTACATGGAGTACCTATCTCGATAGTTTCGGATCATGATCCGATGTTCGTCAGTCGCTTTTGGAAAAGTTTACAAGTAGCTTTTGGAACCAAGTTGGACTTGAGTACGGCCTTTCATCCTCAGACAGATGGACAGTCAGAGAGGACTATCCAAACACTTGAGGATATGTTGAGAGCTTGTGTTTTCGAAGTAGGTGGATCATGGGACGATTACCTAACTGTACCGGAGTTGGCCTATAACAACAGTTATCATGCAAGTATAGGCATGCCACCATTTGAAGCTTTGTATGGAAAAAGATGTAGAACACCGTTGTTTTGGGATGAAGTCGGGGAAAGACGAATCACCGGGCCGGAATTGGTTGAGCAAGCTAAAGAAAGAGTTCAGATGGTTAAGAAGAATCTGAAGGCAGCTCAAGATAGGCAGAAGAGTTGGGAAAATGTTAGAAGAAGGCCTTTAGAGTTTGAAGTCGGTGAAAGAATTTATCTACGAGCTTCACCAATGAAGGGAGTGAAACGCTTTGGACAAAAGGGAAAGCTAAGCCCTAGGTACGTTGGACCTTTTGAGATTTTGGAAAGAGTTGGACCGTTGGCATATAAGCTTAAGTTACCGGAATCAATGTCAAGAGTCCACAACGTGTTCCACGTTTCGATGTTTAAGAAGTGTTTGACCAAGACAGACGTTGAGACCACAATTGATCCGGAGATCCTCCAAGATAATTTGGCCTATGATGAGAAACCGATCAGGATTTTGGACCGGAAAGAAAGGATGGTTAAGAGAAGGATGATTCCTTTAGTTTTGGTGCAATGGAGCAATCATTCGCCGAAAGAAGCCACTTGGGTAGTCGAGGACGATATGATCAGCGAGTTTCCAGATTTTTAGGACTTGCCCGGTGAGTTCTAGTTTTGAGGATGAAACTCCTTTAAAGGGGGAAGAATGTAATATTCCGATTTTTAGGAAAGGGCAGACGTGTCATTTTGCGAAAACGAAATATTGGGTTCGGTTCCTTTTATTCGGAGTTTAATTATCTTGATATTTATATATATATTTTCGAGACATATGTATATTTATTTAAGGGAAAGAAAATCTGATTTTTTTTTAGAAAAAGGGTGATTAAGGAAAATCGGTGAGATTGGGTAATTTTGGGATTTTCCTATTTAAGGAAAAATTATCATAATCAATCCCTTAATCTTTTGATCAGACTTTCAATCCCCAAAAATTCATCTCCTGTGTGTGTGTGTGCAAGAATTAGGGCTGAGGGATTGTTGTCATCGGTTCTAAGTCAATTCAAAACGGTTTTCAGATCAGAGCAGAGCACCGGGATCGTTGTGAAGAGAGCTTCATTTTGAAATCAGAAAGTTGAAGCTTTGTAAAGGTATGTTCGAGCCCTAATTCTGTTCTCCTTCGAGTTTGATGGACTCAAACTCATCAACTCGTAGTTTTTATCGTTTTGAAGCGTGTGATTGAATCTAATCTAAGTTTGGATTTATCACACATGTTTTCTGTAGAAAAGATCAGTAATTGCTGCGGTTTTTTTTTCTGAGTTCTTGGAGTTGGAATAAGCTTGCTAAAGGTAAGAAGCTCTTCCTACAATCTAGTTATGGCTGAGAGCAGTTAGATCATGATTTGATGTGTTTCGTATCAACTCTTAAGCTTAGATGAGGATTAAAGAGTAGGGTTGGATTTGGATCTTAAAAGTTATATTTTTTCTTCTGTTTTTCTGCTATATTTAGTGTACAAGATGTTTGGAATCGAGTAGAGATCGTTAAGGAATGAAAAATTGGTTTTAGGGATTTTCTGCGTAGGATGCGTACGCATTGCCCAGCAATGCGCACGCATTCCTGTTACAGATTTCTTAGGATAGTTGCAGTAGGTTCAATGCGTACGCATTCAGGGAATGCGCACGCATTGTTGGTTTAGAGTTATGCAGGATGCTCACTGTTTGATGAATGCATACGCATTCAGGGCAATGCGTACGCAATATTTGAGCAGTGTCATTCAGCTTAGTTTTGGTCAGGGAATGCATACGCATTTGTCACAATGCACATGCATTGTTTGAACATAGAGTTTTCAGCAGGTTTTTGAGCAAGGAATGCGTACGCATTCATAGGCATTTGCACGCATTGCCCTAGATTTCTAAAAGATGTTGTTTTAAGCTATGTTTTGAATTTTAAACTTTGATACATGATCAAATAACACTAATTAAATTTGACCAAGCCCCGATTGAGTTTCTGATTCATTCAGTTAATACACCGAATGTACTCTTAAAGGGAGTTGAAGTTCGGATCCGTTGGAAGGGCATGAAAGGGCTTGTGCTTTGATGAACTAGAGTTCATCAATGTCTGTGTAATTGATAGGATGTGATGTCTAGATGTCTAAGTGAGGGAGTAGAGTTGATAAGGTGAGTGTTATTCTAAAAACACTTAGGTGGCTACTTAATTCACAATAATAATTACATAAGTGTAGTAAAAGCTAAAACATCATTTATTCTCGGTTAGGCACTCTTTCATTAACGGCGATGTGATACGTTCATAAAAGGTGAACAACGCTGCTGGCCTTAAACAGATGAAGGGTAGTGGGGGAAATTCATCGGACGTATACGCATACCGGGGAGACCCCGGAGCTAATCGGTGCTAATCACCGTTAGTTAGCAAGTATATCTTCGGGCTGATGAACGCCATGCACAGTGTCCTTGAGTAATGAAGTAACAAAGATATGCTAAGCTAGAAACGTATAATCATGACGTGTCGATGGGAATGGAATGAACCCTAAATTGAGTCGGTCTCATTAAGACAAATTTTTTAATAATAAACCCTAATTAAATTGTAGCTTCTACTTCTTACTTTGTACTATGTACTTACCTCAAATCCATGTTTATTTATGTGTTTGGGGGAGAGAAGACAAACAGGTAGAGATGGAATTCGAGGAGGACTTTGATGACGATGTTTGAGGACTCCGGAGTTGAAGACCTTGCTTAATTATATTTCATTTCTTTCATTTATTTCATAGACTTGGATTATTATTGGATGTTGTAGTTTACTTTTAGTACTTCGGAATTCGTACAGTTTGGTTTCATTTTCCTATTTAATAATATTACATTTCCTCTTTAGTTCTTGATTTCTATTCTTGGTTGATTGAAAAATTACCCGAGTCTTTTTAGCTTCCGTTTGCTTTTATTTGATACGACGTAGTAGATGATTACGTGTAATATTATTTATTTAATATTATGTGTGCCAAACGTTTCGATTTCTGGATAAGGACTCGGTGTCCGGGAACGGGGCGTTACACTACAACTTACCAAACTGTACGTGAGATAGCAAAAGATGAGGCTGATAAAGTTGGTGAAGAATCTAATAATGATTTCAATGTTGAATTATCACCTGTCAGAGAAATCGATCTATCAAATCTGGAAGAAGTAAGAAGACAATCTGAGGAGAGGAGAAAATCAGTGGAATACAAAGAGGAACGCAAGAAAGTAGTTCCCACTCCTATCAAAGAAACAAAAGTGACTGAAGATGGAGCAGATAAAACTGAAGTGCAAAAAGCTGAAACTGCAAAAGACATTCCTACACAAGTTGACATTATCAAGTTTTATCATAATGAACTGATCCGCATTCAGAAAGATGATATTAGTTTATTTGAAAAGGTGTTAAAGTCCATGGAAGTAAGCAAAACTGAGAGGACTAACATGGAAAAGAGACTGGATAAAGTCAAAAGCGATTGTCATGACACACTGATTGAAATTCACAAAACAAACATTGAGAATGATGCACGAAAAGCTGAAACTACATAAAGATGGGAAGGCATTCTCAATAACTTGGTTGACAGAATGGTGTTAATGGAGAATGGAATGAAGGACTCAGTTGTAGCTCATACCATATTGGCAACATCTAAACACCTACATCAAGAGTTTGATCGATAAGAATGATGTCAATAAGGGGGAAAGTTTTGATATGTTAAAAGTTAATGCGATAGATATGCCAATAGTTCTGGAGAACATTGATGAAAAACTGGTCGAAATAAATTGAAGAAAGCTAGAGGAGATTTTACAGATGAAGAAATGGAGTTAATTGCAAAATTTGCTGAACCAACTGACAAAAGACTTGGTCTAGATTCTCGTCTTTACAACATTTTCAAAGACATGCTCTTGAAAGAAGGAGAATCCAGAGAACAATCCTTATCAACCTTTCTGAGTATGCAAAAGATCACCATGCATTTCTGGCACAAACTGAGCAAATTGGAGAGAAATGGCACTTTGGAGAAAGTATCAGCAAAAGTTGATAAAGAAGAACCTGAATTTGTCTTGGAACTACTGAAAACTGGCACAAGTGAAAACCTGAGACAAATCATGTTTGTGTTTGTTGTACTCTTCAAGAGCAAATTTTTCAGTAAACACAATATGTCCAATTCATGGAACATTTAACATTCATGGAATTGAAAGATCGGCAACAAATGAAGCCATGAAGAAGTATGCTGAAAATTTTGATAAACTCGGTTTATCTTAAGAGAAAGGAAAAGGAGCTGACACTTAGTTTCTTTTCATGTATTGTGTTTTTAATACCCTGCATTGTAACTCAATCTCTTCAATAAAAATATCTATTTCTCAGTTATTGTAATTTTATTTATTTTGTCTTTATCTTTTTGCATTGCTTTTAAGAAGGGTATTGACATCATCAAAAAAGGGGAAATTGATGGAAATAAAATTTATGTTTTGATGATTATTCATCACTTATTTAATTATTTTTTTAGACCCCATTGATGAAGTGTCATAACTAGCTGTTATAGTGCAAAGCAAAAAGATGTCTAGAAATTAATGTATATGATTTAATAGATTCTGATATTTGTATAAGTTAATCAGACAAGCACTGTAATAGTTCTAGGTTTAGAATTGAGAAACTAGGTAATTCACTGAAAAAAACTGAGATCCTAGAGATACTAGAAAACTGACATAAGAGCACACCTACAGAAATTGAAGAAGGTAAGTTCGCTGAGGGACACAGACTCAGTTCACTTATCTAGGAGTTAGAAGAACTGAGGGTTCAAACTCAGTTTATGAAGACTGAAGTCGAAACAATAAAGTTAGACTTCAGGCAAGATTGTGATGACCTGAACTGACTTTATGGATCTTATATCAAGGCCTAAGAATCATAAGGACAATGATATCTTAGATGATCAATTGGATGGTGTACTCTGATTTAGTCAATTATAATCAGATGAAGAAAAGAGTACTGAGATTTTGAAGAAGAGTAAGAACTCAGTTAATGCTCTTAAAAACCGGAAACTGACTACGTCATGTTTGAATCAGTTTTTAATTGAAGAAAGGAGAAAATAAAGATAAATCGGACCATTGTAAGATAAGCAATCCTATTGGATACACAGAAATGTCAGAAAGGAAACTAACATACAAAAGGAAAGAAGGACCACTAACTGCTATAAGGATTCAATTGGAAATGATCTAACTTTTAGAGAAACCCCTATAAATAGATCACTTCTACTACAAGAAGACAGGCGGAATTCTAAGATTTAATCGAATCAAGAAAGTTCATATTGAGAGGGAAAGCAAATTAAAAGAATTCCTGCTAAGCACTTAATTGCAAGAGCAAGAAATATCTTCAAGTGATCTTAAGCATTCAAAGAAGATCAAGATCAATAATTTGAAGAAAAACAGAGCTGTGCATAGCTTATTTATCTAGAAGAGATAGCTCAAATCACAAGTTGAATCATAGTTATTGAATCAATTCCCAACTTTGATCTTATCAAAGGTACTAGACTATGAAACACCAAGAAGGTGTGAAGGACATTTGAGCTACAATCAGGGAGACTGTGTTTGTGATGAGCTGGTGAAGAGGCTATTCAACCCTCTAAGGACCAGTGTAGCGAGCTTAGTTCAAACAGCAATTCTACATGTTGAAGACTGATGCTGGAAGATTGTGAATCTAGGAATTAGTGAAGGACAATCAAGTGTCTAGAATTTACTTTGTGTCTTGTAACTGTAAACCTCAAGAACATAGTGGATTTGACCTCCACATCACAGGGGAAGAGAGGACTGACAAGATTACACCACCTGGAACCTCTATAACTCTTGTCTATTTACTTTACGTGTTTATTTACTGCATCTTTGTTATATTCATCCAGTTCACATACTCAGCGAACATTAGAAACTGAGTCAGCATATTAACTGATAACTCATATTTTACAAAAGCTTAACTTAATCCACTGCCGGTTAACTCAGTTAAGGATAAGTCAGTCTTGACTTATACTCTTCTAAGTTACCTTAACTCCGCACAAGTTTGAGTTGAACTTAATCTAGTTTGAGATTCAGTTTTACTTAGCTCTTTGGTGACAAGTTTATTCACCCCCCCTCGCCTCTAAACTTGTGTTAGCCTTTTCAAGGGACCAACAGGTTAAATAAACTATTTAATAAACTTTAGATTTTCTTTATTAAAGGAGATCAAAGACATAACTCTTGTGATCTTTCTTAAGTCTTATGAAGACTACACTAAGAAATATTTTCAAGCGCATAAAGGATTAAAAAGGAAAATTAGGGCATGTGCTTAAATAGAGAGCTTATCGAAGTCTCTATTCTAGGCAAGTGTGTTGAGATAAATCTATCTATGTTTAAGTCAACTCTTAGATATATGATATCTTACGAGTGTGATTAAATTAGAAGGATTAAAAACAGATATGGAAGGTGAAGCAAACGTTGTAACACTTACCATATTCTGGATTTAGTAAAATGATAAGGGAACTAAATTAATGCTATTATGTTCCGGTTCTTATGAAGAACATACTTTCAGTTATTTGTTAGGATTTAGCATATTCAATTGTAAGGAATAAATGTTATTCCGATAAAGTTGAAAGGTCACTGAATCCAACATACTGGATTAATGTCACTATATAGTTGATATAGTTGAAAGATCTCAACTAAATATTTGTATGGTTGTTATCCTTGATTTATGGCTGTTCTAAGCACGGTATCTATGGAACGCAAGCGTGTAACCAAACGTCATTCTGATTATGCTGAACCATATGATTATGAATCATGTGGGTTATACGTATCTTATCTAATGATGACTAAAATACCCTTTTTTGAAAAGGTTATAAAATCTAGAAAAAAAATTTTCTAAAGCCTAAACATACTGATGTTTGTTGGCTTATGACAATTAATGCCACAAGTAGTTGTTTGTTTATCTCTATGACTATTTTTAGAAATAGTCAAGTATACTCAGTGAAGTGCATAATTCGGAAAGCCCGAAAAGTTCGAGCTATCATGGATATGAGATTGATGAACTACTTAGGAATTGATCTTCAATTGGATTGAAGTAATCAATCCCTGAAGGGTGTTTCGGAAGTTGTCTGAAAAGGAATAAGATTCCCCTTGAAGGATACCATTTTTGGATACACAATTAGATTGTGTTCCCAAAATGGATACAACACTTTATATGATAAAGGTGTGATGCAAGCCATACGAAGTATCCCTTACCCGTTTCACGATAGTACCCTTTTGCTTAACCGAGTTCCAAAGAATAAAGGTTGAATAAATTCCATAATAGATATGGAAGGGGATAATGTCAAATCTATCTTAATCGATGATTTGAAGTTGTCATAGGAAAAGTCAAAAAGGCTTGGAGCCTAGTACGACATATGCAACTTTGTGGAATATCTTAGCAAGTAAGCTAGACATTATTTACTTGTACGTGAAGCAAAATGTTTGTCTCCAAACATGCCGTCTTCTAGAGAAAGTGTTTCTTCCAAAGAAACAGTGGTAGTAAAAAAGATCTCAAAGGAGTTTGAGAACCACAAAGATATACTCAACCATTAGAACGTGAGCAGAAACCACATAAAGATGAGGTGTAGAACACTGCTCAGTGCACACAAAAGTTCTGTAAGTGTGTGGATAACCTGAAGCCTGAAAAAGGTTGCCGGTATTTCATCTTGAAGAATGAATATTTCACGACATATGAAGGAATGTTTGAAAAGCAAAATTGAGAGATATGGCCAGGAGCCATAATACTTGAATTAGATTCCATCAATGACAACCAGGTTGTGAACTAGTCTGTCTTACCTAGAGGGAATGTCCCTGAAAGGCTGAAATTGATAGTAATATGATACAATAAGGCTGTAGAGACGGCTGAAGGGTATAGGGTGTAAACCTTGTTATCATCTTTGCGCTGCCAGCTGAGCCCCGTTCTATTCAGACTATGCTTGATATAACTTCGTATCACGGCTATATGATAGTGTTGAAGACGTTGGGTAGACAACTCGATGTTCATAGACGATAACATGATATGTAAGCTCATGAGATCCATTTATGGACTCAAACAAGTTTCTCTAGATCATTTCTTTGTTTGATAATCAAAGGAGCTTGATTTAGTCAAAATAAGGGATTTGCCCAATGTGCAAGATAGATAGTGGATATGTGTTATGCTTTTTTTGAGCAAGGTATTAGATATCTCTCTCAAGAATTATCACCCCTTGTCACAGTCAATTAATGTTTGGTAGTTCAATGTCATTACAAAAGCACTTAGATTGGCAGTTCGTATTTAAGAAATAAGAATCTATAGCGATAGATTTAATTGCTGTTAGATTATAGTTTACCTATATAGATGTGATGCTAAAAGATTTTAGCATAGGTCATGATAGGGGATACTGCTAGCCGGTGTTCTCAGGATCTATCTATGTTAGGACGTTAGTCCAAAAGATAAGGTGAAAGATGATGCTTATGGAGGTTTCCTTTGCTACAGCGGTAGGAACCATCATAAAAGTAATGTCAGATGTTCATAGTCCATGAACCACCATGAGCAAGTATGAAAGTAAGTCTGGTGAATGTCGAGGATATCCTTAATCAAGTTAAGGATGGTTTCCTAGTTTATTGAAACTTGGAATTAAATAAACGTAGATATACAGACGTATATCCTAAGTCTTAGGAAGGAGAGTTGGATTTGCAGTCTGGGTTTGCAATCACTTTGATTAAGTGAAATAGTGAGCTGGAAATGTTCTTGGCTATGGGTCACTGTAAATTCTTCAACTAGGCCAAAACACAGTAGTGCCTTGGAGGCGCAGCGGGAGCAGTACATGAGTCTATGAGGTTCATCCTGAACCTTGTATGGTTCTTCCACCTTTTCTATATAGCTGATATAGTAAGTGGATTCATTGCTTGAAGCAAGGACCAGGGTCTCGTCAGAGATTCGTGTGTGTGTTGAGGCGGTTCCTTTGACTTGATCATTTGGAGCATGATATGAAGATAGTCTGAGTCCCCATGGATAGCGATCCGTTTACGGCTAAGGCTGGTTACGAGTATTGCATGAGATTCTTGTGTTTCAACTTTATCTTATGTGTGCGAGTGATTGGTTTTAGCCCAAGTGGGAGATTGTTGAAATAGTGTCCTTGACCCAATCGGGTTGGACCGGATCCAACCGGGTCGGATCATTTCTACTATTTCTTTATGTTTGTACATATATTAAATGGCTTTTCTGTTGTCATATACTTGTTCTTTTAAAGAACCAATTATGAATCGTTATATGATAATGTCCTTAGAATGAAACTGTGATAGAGAAACCATGATAGGCGAGTATGGTTGATGAGATCTCTAATCACTTTAATGAGTTTGATACTTAAATGTCTCTAGGCTAATGTACTATTAAACAGGGCATTGATAGTACAAACAGGCTTGCACATATTAGATGTCTTCTGTCTTTAAGGGCAGGGATAGATCTCATCTAATCTCATCTATCTAAGTGTAGAGACACTTGGACTGTACGTGGTCGTGTATTAGAGAATGCGTACGTTAGACTGATCAACTTACATTAAGTGTTGCACTATGTGGCAGTTGTGTAATTATCCTTAAGACCTGAGTCTTCATGGCATCACGGTGTGGATTGTCATGCTTTGACACTATTGAAGTTTCTCCTAGCCTTGGGGTGATCATGCAGTAGTGATTGGGTGTGATATTGAAGCATGCAGAGGTCCATGTTAGTTCGTCCGGGAATCGCGTATCCTATGATTGGAATTGAATATCCGAAATGGCCTTATTATAAAGAATGTCTAGCTCTCGAGAATCTTTGCAAAGTGAGAGTAAATATGTTATTCTGAGAGAGCATAATATCCGGATTATAAGATACGATCGTTAATGTATTGACACTCGAGATACGATTGTATGGATATTATTACTGCGGTAGGATTATAATTTACATGGTAACTGTTTCACATGAAAAGTAGTAGTCATTGCATTTGACTCTTCTGATGATTGGGGGTCATGGTGTGTTGCTAGATCCTATCCATTGATCGTTAGGCATGAAGGGCATTTTTGTAATTTGCACTTTGTGTCTACGGCCAACATATTCGGAAGCCTATCGGGTCACACATATATGAACATCTAGCCGGATTAAAATGTGGTTATATATGATAACCAAATAAGGAAATAATTTATCTCATACTATAAAGGTTATAGTGGTAAATTAATATGGTGGTATTTATTTATTACGAATAAATATAATACAAGATATTAATTTTTTTGATTAATTAAATATGTATATTGATACATATAATTTCAAAAAGTGTATATATGATATACATGTATTTTGTAAATTAATTAATCATAGTATTATATTAATTAAAGAATATTCCGGATGCCAAATCTTTGGCTAAAGGTGGCGCCATTTCAAAGTATATTGGAGATATTTGACTTGTGCATTTTAATTAAGGATGATTGAGGGAAAATGACAAAAAAAAAGTACAAAATAAATAAATTGGACACACTTCTTTTTTTAGTTTCAAAAAGGACAAAAAAATTTGACACGGACAAAATTGACCTCGCCGCGCGTCTCAGGTACTACATCAGCGTTAAAGTTTGATCAATCATGCTTTGTTTTGGTTTTTTTTTTCAAACACCCGTAACTTTTGGTTTATAACTCCGATCATCGAAAAAAATTCACCAAAATTTATATTTTTTTTGCTTTTTAATTTGAGCCCAAATACGATACCCCTCCGACGTAAATTTTGAAAGCCGAAAAAAATTTGCATTAACCGGGGAGTTTTTCTTATAAACGACCGTAACTTTTGATTTAGAACACCGATCATCAAAATTGTTTCACCAAAGTTCATATTTTTTATCTTCATTTTGAGACCTCATTTGATACCTTTTCGACGTAGTATTTGAAAGCCGAATTTAGTCGCATCGTTTACACTAACACAGTATCAGTTAACAGTATCAGTATGAGTACACAATATCAGGGTCATTTAAGGCTTAATTCAAGTGACTACTTCAAGGCACACATATCTGGCTCATATAAGGCTCATTTAAGGCTTAATTCAAGGGACACAATATCATATCTGGCTCATACTAGACATACAATATCACTAACAATATCATATAAGGCATACAGTAATAGTATCTGTATCAGTAATAGTATCGATAACGATAATAAAGATCGGTATCGATCGTAAACAAAGATCGTGCTCATTTAAGGCTTAATTCAAGTGACTACTTCAAGACACACATATTTGGCTCATATAAGTCTCATTTAAGGCTTAATTCAAGGGACACAATAATGCTCATTTTCGGGCTGTTGACATTGAGGTACCTAGATTTGGTTCATTAACAGAGCTGCCACTTGGGTTTGGCCCAAAAAAAAAGATAAATGAAGTACTAAAATTGCATTTTTGTTTGATATTTTGCTTTATTTTGAAAGAAATCGTCTTGACTTTTAGAAGATGTTTGTCTGTGAAATGCATAGCTCTGATACCTGAATCAACACAATGTTTTCCGATCAATAAGACAACTCTTAGTATGTTCCAAACAATAAGCATATTTAAGTCTTATGTTTTGCTTGATGTATATATTACCCTTGCCCTCTCCAAGAGCACCATTTATTTCATCGATAATCAAACACTTTGGCTTCAAAACAACGATTACAGAGTCCATCGACTGTATCCACGATTTTGCTCTCAGCCATCACCAGTTTTTCTTTCGATTCCATTTCCTCAAGCACAAAACAAACCCTTCAAATCACATAGCAATAAACACAGTACAACCAACATCACCATGCCCCCATGGACTTCTATACTAACAAACAAACAATCAAACAGTTAGTATTTGATTCACATACTCTTTACAACAATGATAGTGCCACACCCGTGTGCGCCACATCCGGCCACATCGGATGATCTGCACCGTTGATCGGTGTTAGATCTATATTATAATATAGATCTAACACCGATCAACGGTGCAGATCATCCGATGTGGCCGGATGTGGCGCACACGGGTGTGGCTGTAGCAGTGCCCTACTCTTTATAGACAATGAATCAACTAAGCACTCAATACCGCATTCAAGCTTCGCATTGTTGAATTGAAGCATAGACATGTAAAGCATGTTGATTTCTCAAAAGTTAATTAGCTAATAAAGATTAGCTCATAATTCAAAGTAAGAAAACTGGAACAAAATTAGCAATACTTAAACAACAGAAAAAAGAAATGCATACCTTATTCTTTTCCTATTGAGCTTTCTCAAGACAATTTTTAGCAATATGATCGTTACCTTTGCATATAAAACATCTTTCACCAGGCTTCACCATTCTAAGTGGATGCTTTTTACTGCTGTCAATCGATTTCGTCATTTGGTTGCATCTTTAGGCGGTGCAGCTAATTTCCTCTTCAATTTAGCTAATTTCTTCTTCGTCTTAATCGGATCTTTGCACGGTTTTGGCTCTGGCTTTAGGAGTAGCTTAGGATTCTGACAATATATGAAACCTGTCAAATGTACAGCATTAGCAAATCGGTTGCCTTATCTGTCTAGCAACCACTTCAAACAGCAAACTATCAGTTTCTACTTTATGTACACTACAGGACCCATAACTTACCTTATGTCCAGGCTCAATGCGTATAACACTGGTGGTTCCAACATTGATACAAAGCATGTGAAATTTGGTCAACATACTATTCCATTAATCGCTATCAATTGCAAATTCAGGCAAGTAGGTTTGAGGAAAACAAAGTGCTGCAACTGATATTAGCTTAAAAAATTGATCTTCTAATGCCTTGATTTTTATCTGCTAATGATTGATACGGTCAAGACATACAAGACTATATATTTTACAAGTCCACAATCTAACTGCATATTCATTGAGTAATTCACCATAAAATTCAGCATTTCATACGACAAGCCCAAAACTGTAGATCTTACATTCTAATAACTTCACTTATCGGACAATTAATAGCATGACAAAAAGAACAAAAAAATGTCAGTTTTATATAAGAATGAAACTAAGCAATGAACTCACTTTCCACACTGTTGACAGTATCTCTTATCCTGACCATCAAGAACAAACAGTGCTGGCATGAGCACACTGCAAACAAACCCGGTGCCGTTTATGATAACCTTTAAGCTCGCTAATGTCAGCTTCACTTTCCGTCACCCGGCACCGAGCTTTGGACCCAGCTGGAGCCTTCATACTCCGAGCCCGTTTCTTCCTTGCCATACCACAACGCATCAACTCCTCTTCCTGACAGTCATTCTCTGAAATGTTTCTTCTCGTTGTCGTTTGCTCACCATTTTTACTCCGCGTTCGTAAGCTTTTTGAAAGAATGGAGCGGGGAAGAAGAAACAGCATGTAGATAAGGTAAATTTGGTCCATCTGAAATTATTTGTCCTTATTGCAACAAAAAAAAGATGTGTGGATTAATGCTTAATTAAGAGGGGAAAATGGACTTCTACCTAATTTTTTCTTTAATTAATAAGATTACCATAATATTAATATTAGATATTAATTGATTTTTGGAAAATAGATTTATGGTAATAAGATAAAGATATATTCAATATAAAATATTGTCAATATATATCGTGGAAATATATTAATATAAGATATTGAATATTAATGAGATAAATCAATCAAATATATTTTCCTTATTTTATTAGGAAATGGTTTTCTCTCTCATCAATCTACTAGAAACTAATCTCATTCAGTTTGGGAATAAGATGGGGCTCCCCAATGCTCTATATATTGGAGGCTTGGCTAGCTCTATTGTATAACACAATTCCAAGAGCTAATAGTTATTGTGAAAAATAAAGAGTTTCTTAGAGAGATATTTTAGAGGGAGAAATGTCGGTCTAGCAGCCGAGTTTTTCTGGTAGCAATCCATGATGGGATTCCGGTGGGCTGTTCGTGTGGATCACCGGTAGACGCCGAACACTTGGGCGGCTCCGTGCATCGCTACTCTCCTTAGACGGTCAAAGCGTCGATCTTTTAGATCAACCAATGTAACCACCGTCTACTTATTTTATGCTTGTTACTTAAACAAAGTCGATCTTGGGTAAACGGAAATCAAATTTTTGAATTCCGTTGTCTTCCCATGTAGATTTCCAAACAGTCTACTCTACCTCACAACAAGTAGACCGGATATATCCATTGCAGTTGGTATTTGTGCCAGATTTCAAACTAGACCTGAGGAAAGTCATCTCACAGTTGTCAAGAGAACCTTAAAGTATGTAAAAGACACAGAAGGAGTAGGGATATGGTACTCAAGAGAAGGAGAATTCTAGCTAATATCTTATTCAGACTCAGACTTTGCTGGATGCAAAGTGGATAGAAAAAGTACTTCAGGCACATGTCAGTTACTAGGAAATAGACTTGTGTCATTGTTCAGTAAGAAACAAAACTCAATTTCAACATCAACATGTGAAGCTAAGTAAATAGCAGCTGGAAGCTGTTGTGCTCAAGTCTTATGGATAAGACAACATTTGAGAGATTATGGTATAGAAGAAGGACTGATTCCTATAATGTGTAATAATATAAGTGTAATTGCCATAACTGACTATCCAGTTTTGCACTCAAAAACAAATCACATTGATGTGAGACATCACTTTATCAGTGATCATGTAGAGAAAAATGACGTTACAGTTCTCTATGTCCCAACTAAAGACCAGTTGGCTGACATTTTTACCAAACCACTTGACAAAGAATGTTTTGTAAAACTGAGAACTGAATTAGGGATTATCAAAGTCAGTTTAAGCTTAGAGATTCATCAAGAGGATTGATCTTTGTCATGCTGGGTGCGCTCACTTTACAGATCAGTCATTGACATCAACAATCTCAAACTGACTACTGAAACTGAAGGATGACGGAACTGAACTCAACAAGGAACTGATCTCAGCCTCAGTTTTTATCCAATCAAAGGAAGTCAAGTCGAAAGGATAAAACCGGCAGCGGTTACATCGCATTTAATTTTTGCCGTCTATGTCAGAATTTGTTGCGTGTACACCCCTACTATTGTCAGATAGTACACGCATCGGTTACACAAATACTCATACAATTTGAAAAGTTGGTACTAAATCCTCAGAAGATCATGGTTTCAAATCAGAATTGTCAGCCCTATCTATACACCCCCAATATAATTTCCTATTTTCATTTTTTCTCTTACACAAAATATCAAAATTCTCTTTCAAAAATCCAGAAAATATTTATCATTCTTACAATGGCCGCTTCCAAACACACTCTCGATTCCAGATTAATCGCATTGCACAAAGCCTCTCTTTTGAAGATTATGAAAATTTGTGCAACAACAATCTTCTCACAAATTATATACATGAAAATATCATGAAGACACAAGGTCTGAAAAATCTGTTAGAGGTAAAATTACAAAAAAAAGATCTTGACTTGGAAGGCGTTTTGTAATTATGGGAAAATATGAAGATGGTAAGGAACTCACTAGTGACAAAATTTCTTGAGAAAAGGTGATTATCAATGAAGAAAATAATCAGGCAGCTATTCGATTTCAAGAAGCCACTTGTGGAATCAATAAACCTAGCCTGTTTGCCGGTCAAACGTGAACCCTTTCTCAAACAAATTTCAAACATCAGACAACCTGCTGACCTCAATACGAAGCTCAACAGTCTCAAAACTGAGTTTGGTTTACTCAGAAGATAGATTGGCCAACATGTCATAGGACATCACAAAGGGTTGGATAATATATCTGAAGATGGGATTTATCTAATGATCATATGGGATAAAATCGAGTTCAACTGGGCAGGATACATTTTCCACCAGATCAAGAAACAACACATTGCTGAGTTAGCATGTGTTACCAAAACCAAAGCTGCAGGAAGACAGTTAGTTGGAAGATTTTGGTTGAAGAAATCACTCAGTAGAGTAATTCAGCATTATTTGGAAAGACTTAGTCAAGGAAAGGAAGTAGAACAAAATGCTGGTGCATCTACACAAGGAGCAGCACTAGTAAGTTCTAGGAAAGAAACCTCGAAGACTTCACAACCTGAAGCCAATAAGAGAACTATGTCTCAACAAATTTCACAACAATAAGGAGTTAAAATGAAGCTGACTCACAGAAGGTTAAGTCAGTTGGAAGATGTTTCTTCCTAGGTACTTCAAGCAAGATAGCACCAACTGGGGGGAACAACATCTGACAACTGAATTTAGTCAGTCTGCTGAAGGCGTTTCTCAAAAGAAGCAGAAGATATCAGAGAAACAAGTTTCCGTTATGGACGACAAACAAGAGCACCAGCAATTTCAGCAGCAGCCAACTCAGCAACAACAATCAGTTTACATTTTTGAAGCTGAAAGAATCATCAAACTAATGCAAATGAAGCTTAAGCCTGAAGATTCTTGTGAAGCTATGTTGCAAAGTGAAGAGAATCTATTTTTGGTCAACCTCAAAATAGAAGACTTATATGCATTGTTTCCCATGGATGAATCTCTCACCAAATTCTATAAGAGATTTGAAGAAATAGCTCAGAGAAAAGAATCAGTTACATCATCAATACCAAGGATGTTTTAAAGAAGTCAGATGATGATTCAGGGAAAGAAGTTGAACAGAGTACGTTTTACAGCCAGACATACAACCTGTAGGCCAAATTGATACTCAGCAGGAAGGATTGCCAGTTGCAAATTGGACAACTAACAATAAGAAAGAAGAAGGAAAAGAAGCTGAAAATCAGCAACTGATGGTGATTAAGGATAACACTCAGTCGGTAATCAAGGATCATGTAGATCCAACTGAAAAATTGATAGTTGAAGAACTGACTCAACTACAATCATCCTTGGACAACATGCTCACTTAGAAGGAGGACTATAATGCTCTACTATCAAGGATTTCTGGATATCTAAACTACAGGAAACAGACTGATGCATCTGTTCATACAAAGATTGATACTTTCAAGAAGACAACTTCTAACTCAGTTTCCAAAATTCTTAAACTGAAAGAAAAGTTTGAGATTACAACAAAAGAAGATCGTGAAACTCAAGCTAAGCCATAATGGCACCTAAATCAGAGGATTTATTGTATAGAAACTCAGCTTACGGCAATTCTAACTTCTCAAAAAGGCATAGCAGAGGATCAAAAAGCAACTCATCTCTTGATAAATAAAATGTATGATGCCAAAAAAGGGGAAGTAGAGGAAGAAAAGCTGAAGTTACAAGAGGAGAAACTGAAGCTAGAAACAGAACTGACCAACTTGAAAGGGAAATCAACATCGGCAACCGAATCCAATATCAGACAGGTTGAAGAACTCAGTGATGAATAGCATATTTTGAAAGACAGCCAACCTAGAGATAAAAGAGCTACCCCTACTCGAGATCTGTGGACGAAGTTTGTAAAAGATTACAATCATATCAAGACCAAGTACAAGTACAAGAATTATGAAGAATCTCTTAATTACTTCTTGTCAGATGAATTTTATAGTCATAAAATGGAAAATTACAAGAAGCTAAAGAATATCGAAGAGAGACTTCAAATCAGAGATAATAAAGAACAAATGAAGACATATGTTGATGAATTTGAAAAATATTACAGAGACAACATTGATCTTCCCAAGTTAGTTCTTTTGAGAAAATGGAAGTTAACAAGCCAAGTGGATTATAACAATTAAAGCATTCACCAAAGAAGACACAAAGTTGGAAAGATGAATATCATTTTCATGATAAGCAAATGAAATTCTTTCTAGTTACACGGAGAGCTACATAGCCTTTATTTCAGTTTATATCAAATATGTAACTTGATCTAGTTTTTGAGATTCCTAATGATATATCCAGTTTCCAGTTTTACTTTGTTTTGCATTGTTTTTATCTTTAAGATTTTCTTTTAAGGAGGGTTTTGGCATCATCAAAAAGGGGGAAATTGTTGGAAATAAAATTTATGTTTTGATGATGATTCATCGTATTTGTTTACACCCTATTGATGAAGTGCTGAAACGTGTTGTTATAGTGAAAAGCTAAAAGATGTCTAGAACTGAATGTATAGGATTTATTAGAGTCTGATGATTGTATAGGTGTTATCAGAGAAGCACTATAATAGTTAGAGTGTCGTAAAACAGAAAATTGAAAATCATCTAGAAAATTGGATATTGGTCAAAACTGAAGAGTTCACTCAAAACTGAAGTCTTACTCAGAACTGAAGAATGTATATTCACTGAGGGACACAGACTCGGTTGACTTATCCAGAAGATGAAGAACTGAGGGACACAGACTCGGTTATTGAAGAATGAAGAACTGAGGGTACAAACTCAATTTAAAAGAAGATTAAAGTCGAGACTGTAAAGTTAGAATTCAGGTAAGTCTGTGATGGCCTAAACTGACTTTATGGATCTTTTTTAGGTCTTTATACAAGAGGACAATATGACCTAAGAATCATAAGGACAATGATATCTTAGATGATTTATTATCGGATATGGTGTACTCTTATTAAGTCATATACAATCAGATTAATAGATTACTAAGTTTTGAAGAAGATTAAACACTCAGTTAATGCTCTAAGTCAGTTAACAAACTGATAACTAACATACTCAAAATAAAACTGATTAAGATACTCAATTGTATAGTCAGTCATCCAATCAACTAAAGTAATATATGAACGTTACAATACAAGGAATTCTATTGGATGAAGTCTAACAAGTCAGAACGGTCACTGACATCTGACAATATTACCGTTGATAAGCTATATGGATTTAAACATTGATAGAGTTTGAAATTCAAACAAGATGAACGTTGGACCTCACACTAAAAATAGAGGACTTGGCATCAAGGATCTAACACACGAATTAACGAGAATACAAGTAGTATTGTGCCCAAGTCTTGTTCATCTAAATTGCTATCACTCTTTGCGCTCAAGAAGATCACATCCAGAATTCTTCAAGTGTTCAAGCTACAAAGATTTTATCAAGAATCCAACACTTAGAAGAACCAAAAGCAAGAATCAATTTATTGATTCTCAGCCCAACTTTGATTTTATCAAAGTTTTAGACTGTGAAGCAATCCGGTTTAGGATTTGCCAAGGACAGTTGTCGTTTTTGCAGTCGGGTAGACTGTGTTTGTGGTGGAGCTAGAGAAGAGGCAATACAACCCTCTAAGGACCAGTGTTTGAAGCAGATGCAGAGCAGCAATCCAACATGTTCTACAATTGTTTAGATAGTGAAGCAAGGGATTAGTCAAGGACTGTCGTTTAGGACTTTTTGTAACCGGCTACCTCAAAAAGTTCTAGTGGAATTTTCCTCTTACATCAGAGGGGAAGAGTGGACTGACAGGACTACACCACCTAGAACCACTATAATTCTTGCCTTATTTACTTTACGCATTTAATTTCTATTACTTCGCTTACTCAGTATTTGTGATTGTTTTTCATACAAGTTTTTCATAAGGCATAACTGAACAAACTGATTGTTACATACACGCACAGTTCACTAACTGACATTCACCAAGATCCGCATTAAGGCTATAATATATCCGTTGCCGGTTGACTCAGTTTTAGCATAAGTCATTTTTGACTTATACTCAGCTTTGTCAGCTCAACTCCGCACAAGTTTAAAACTGGACTAATAAGTCTTTAAATCTAGTTTTTGGTGACAAGTTTATTCACCCCCCCCCCCCCTCATTAAACTTGTGTCAGCCTTTCCAAGGGACCAACACTATATATACTATTCAGCAGTTGTTGTGCTTCTGCTGCTACATTCAGCCGATTACCTCAGCTGTTGCTTCTTACTCAGCTGATCTGCCTAACACACTGTGTCATACTCAGTTGATCTGCTTACTAAGCTCAGTTGTTTCGATGAGCACATCATCTTGCATCAACATTCATTCATCCATATATTGTAACATTGTACAAATTGGGTAGTGTAGTATATATAGGATTTGATTAGTTTAGGGCTCACTTTTTTTTTCTTTTCGGGTTTACTAAAAATACCTAAAAAGACTTAAACGTCCTTAATTACAAAATTGGGGGTTTTACCTAGACAGTTGTACAAAAGTATTAAAATGATGTTTTAGATGCAGCTATGTTGTTTTTTTTTGGTGATGTAGATCTCAGAGCAATTTTAATGGAGAGTGTGAGAGAGAAACTGGTGTATAAAAAATTGATGGAAGAAGAAGACGATGCGCTAGTGTAATTTTAAGGGCAAATCAATAGAATAAAATTAATTTTGTCCTTCGAACGTAGGATTTTTTGAGCATGTCCTATCTCCCTAATTAATTTTAGAAATGATCTTTCTCCACACATAAAAAAGAAAGAAAAAAAATACAACAGAAAATATGAAATAGGGGGATAAAATACTTTCATAATAATTTGTGTACAAATTCATTTTTTGTAAGTCTTTTTAAATCAAGAATCATATCTGCGTTTGGATAACTTGTAGTACATATATATATTTTTCTTAAACCAATTTTTGTATGCACATCCGTAATAAAATATCGAACCACTTTCGATGATTACTATCCATTTATTGTGGTTTGTGAAATCCAACGGCGCGCTAATGTTTTTCTCCGCTTGTCGTAACGAAGGATTTTTTTTTTATTTTTTTAATGAAAAATTTGTTGCTTTTTCCGATTTTTCCACAGTACACAAGAAATCTGCAAAATGTTCCTTTCATTAGAAACAAGATTAGTGTTAAGGTTGGAGGAATTTTGATTTTTAATGTAGACAAAAATAATGCTGTCAATGTAGACGAATATGCCACAACATTTCCCCCAGCTGGATAATGCATGGGATGGGAATGCTGATTGATTATTACGTTTTTTTTTTCCTTAAGCTAATTAATAATTAGAATTTAGTAGCAACAATTGTCGAAGAATCCACTAAAAATGAGCTTTCAGGCAGGTAATAAAGTTGTAAGGCACTTTTCAATGCAATCCTTCCGTATCAACTGAATCTCTTTTGCTAAATGGAATTGTCGGTGTCTGATTTTGCACCTGATTAATTAATGGCAGCAACTAATTTTTTTTATTTTTTTAAGAAATGCTAATCCCCTGGGGAACATCTGCTGCTGCTGCAATTTAAGAAAGAATATCACGTGTAAAACTCTACAAATCTTAATCACCAAAAACACCTACTTCATCCCCATTGACTCTGACGATGTTGGATCTCATCTGTATGAAATTACGGATCGATTTATACCCTAGTGACATGCAATGACGGAGCTAAGTAGTGGGCCACCCACCCAGCCCACTCTCTTTTTCCTTATTATATAGAGGTTGAATTATTGATAGGTTGTATTGACACAATTAAATTGCTAATTATATGCAAATTTGTGTAATCATATTGTTAAAATGTGTATTTTGTGATGTCAATAAAGCATACCTAAATGTCTATTTAATGTTTTATGCAGTCCACCCCACCTTTAAATTTTACTTGGCACAACTCAATTTTATTAACACAAACTAATTTGATTACTCATATTAACTATCGAATGAATTTTTATTGTTATTTTATGAACTCTAAGAAAAATTTGCATCGTAAAATAACATTATAAATAATTTTATCCCACTCAAATGGAAAATCTTATGAGTATCGAGGGAGTTCTATAGTTAAATTTTAAACGTCTAAGAATTTTTTTTCATAAAAATAACAGTATAAAGAAATCCAACACACCCAAATACTCATAAAATATGAAGATAAAGATATTCAACCCACCTGAATACAGATTCCTGGCTCCGTGGTGACATGAACAAGACCAAAACCCTAATTTAAAACCTAAACGACGGGGGTCGTGTTTCATGATTTTAGATTGAGCCTGAAATAAAATGTATCCCAAAATGCCCACATATCATCTAATTGTTCAGGAATCAACTCTCACATAGATCCTTTGGGTTGTTTATGTAGAGGACCTCTCATCCATGGCAACCATGTGCCATGTCCATCAAGGACTCTTAAAACATGTTAATCCCTTTAATTTAGGAGATAATCACAGATGATTTAAATCTTAGGATCAGAGTCTTAGTGGGTATATAAAGGATCTTCCATAATTATCTTGTAATATACGCAAGTGGGCTAATATCGGATAAGGGAAGCACTGACCGACCTGCGTCGAGCCCCCTAGACTGTCTTTGCCCGAACTGCGTTTACCCGCTCTCAGTGATGACCGACCCGACCTCCGGGGCTTGTACGGGAGAGCAGGTCAGACCTTCCACATAGGGTTTAGGTCTGCCCTTAGGCATGAAGTGGGCTCTTGCCCTTGATATTATAAGTTTCTTTGTCTTCATTTAATATTTAGTCAATGAGAGGATGACACGTGGCGATGGTAGTTCGACCCTCATCATAAGCCCCCCAAATCTGGCTGAACTACTCGTTGTGAGGTCAGATCTGTTCGAGTGTTGCTCGGCCTCTGTCATCCAGACTTGTAGAATTTTGTAACAACCACTCTGCAGGTGGCAGTTACCGTTATGACGCTGTCATAACTGCTCAAGGGTTCGAGGCGTTTCGGCCCACGTCATTTGATACGATGAATTGTTTCGAGAATCGCGTTGTTTGAGGGTTATAACCCACATCGAATCAATTGTCTATTCATTTGCTTATCATCGCTTTAAATTAGAAGACTAGAGCCGGTTGCCGATTTCTCTCCTCTCTATCCAATCTTTAATATGCAAGTAAACATCTTTCCCCTTGTTCTTCATTTTTCATTCATGTCAGTATCGATTGCTTCAGTAGAGAGATTATTTGAATACGAAATAGAGGTAGACGAACCCGTAACTAGACTATTTGAGCTTGATCAAGAATTAGGAGAATCAGTGAATAGGTTAGAGATAGATCGAGAATCCCTTGGGTTCCTCCAGTTCCTGCTTCTCCCCTTTCTTCCCGTCCTTTATTTGGGACTTCTGTGATTTTCTTGAATTAAAGCCACTATGGATCTTATAGGGAGCCATGGAAAGGACTTCACTCTCTCTCTGGACAGTATAGCCAAACTCTTTGAGGAATATAGTATAGACGTTGGGACATTCGCTCCCGTAATTCAAGCTACCCCTAATAGGTACTCTAACCGTCCTTCGGAGGGGTACTGCGCCGTTTACCAAGCCTAGCTCGAGATCTGTTATAGTATAGAGGCTGAAGGGAATGCTGAGTGCAGTCAGCTGATACACTCTACTGATGGTATGAAGATACATCAGCCTGCTAACTGTATGAAGTCACAGTAGCCTGCTGAGTAATCTAGTGTAATGTAATGTAGAAAATGGCTATTCAGTTATAGTCTGATGTAACCACTTGTAACTTACTTCTAACTGATCTATGAGGTGTATGAAGCTATAAATACCCCATGATCAGCTGCATTGTAAAGTAACTTGTAACTTTCAGTTCATCAATAATAATTCTGTATTTTATCTTAAGTTTATAATTCTATAAACTTCATCATGGTATCAGAGCAGAAATTTGAGAATTTTTGAATGTTTTCCTGTGTTTTTCTCTGAGTTTTTTTCAAGAATCTTGAGAGTGCTCTTCATCTTCTCTGTGTTTTCCAATTTCTTGAGAGTAAACTGTGAGCGTTTCCTTCCTTTTATATCATTTCTTGATCGTTTTTCCTTGATATGTCATTGTTTTGATAAGAATCTGGAGTTCTTGATAGCCATTAAGAAACAAGAAATAAGTCCCTTCAGTCCATTCTATGTCCTTCCCAATGCAAATCCATCTATGGTAGTTGTTCAGCCATTGATGAATGGAAACAATTATAATCCATGGAAGATATCTATGGAGATGGTGTAGTTACCAAAAATAAAAGTGGCTTCGTAGATGACAATCAAAAGGCCAGAAGCAGATTTAGCAGATTTCCATGCATGGAGACAGTGTGATGAATTCTGTGGAGAACACCATTGCCCAAAGTTTGATGTACTTCAAGTGTAGAACACCATTTCGCCCAATTAAATTTGATGTACTTCAAATAAAAGAAACGATACCAAACTAGTCTCACAAACTTGAAATAAAAGTACAACAAGCTTATAAGAGAATCTACAAGATAAACCGTACAACCTTTAAAAGAAAAGTGAAGGAAAACATCGAGTGACTTCAACGCCATCAAAACATCATTGAACTCCTCGACGAGCTCAAGGCTAACTCCGATCAACTCCGTTCGTCTTCTCACCCCCAAACACATAGAAAAATATGCATTCGAGGTAAGTACAACGTACTCGGTAAGAAAGAGAAGCTATGATAACAACTATAGTTTATAAAGAAAAGATAATTATTTAATTAGTTATTTAAGTGAGACCGACTCAATCTAGGGTTCACTTCATGCTCATCAACATGTTGTGACTAACTCGTTTCTAGCTTAACCTATCTATGTTACAACCGCACTCAAGGGCACTACGCGCATCCCCTCGGCGAGTCCCTCCGTACTTGGGTCTTTGACCTACGAGTTCTTCCACCTTGGGAACACTCTTTTGCAACATATTAGTGGATCACACCAATACCCACGAAGTCTAGAAAAGGTAGACTCCGATAGCACGCACACCTCGCGAGTCCCTCCGTACTTAGGGTCTTTTGACCTACGAAGTTCTTCCACCTTCGAGAGGTAGCACATGCATCGCGATTTAGCCTCCGGTGCCTAGCCAAGAGAGACAGGTTGTTTAATCTTTTACTAGTCAAGTACGTTGTTTATTAGGTTATTAGCTAGCCAACCTGAGTATTTTCAAGTAATCTCCCTCACATAGACTACTCTCTTCCTAGACCACTAGACACGGACAAGTCCTAGCACATACACAGACGTTGATGAATCCTAATTCATCAAAGCACAAGCCTATCATGCTCTTCCGACGGATCCGAACTTCAACTCCCTTTAAGAGTACATTCGGTGTTTTAACTGAACGAATCAAAAGCTCAATTCAGGCTTGTCTACGTTTATACCATATTAACATATCATATATAATGGTTTCATAAAGATAAATCATGCTTATAAGGCTGAACGACAACCAACAAAGAAAGAAGGACAAAACAAGCTAGACGCCCGTTTAAGACCCTGGACGCCCGTCGAACCTTACCGGACGCCCGTCCAAAGCCGGACGCCCGTCCACTATACCCGTACGCCCGTCCACCTAAAACAGCTTTCAATCCCGAATGTAAAACAACACTTCGGACGCCCGTCCGAGAGAGGCCGGACGCTCGTCCGAAATGTACTCCGGGCGGACGCCCGTCCGGAACCGTACGCCCGTCCACCGGGTTCGACCCAAACCCTAGAATCATCATCATGCGATTTCCGCATCGTTTCCAAACCAAACATCGGCAAGAACAACACGAGAAAAACACCGAAAACTACATCTAGACATACCATAGCACTTATGATCAATGCTCAACCCAACAACTCATCTTTCTAGCACCAAAACACTTTACAAAAACATCTAAACCTTATAAAAGACAATTGAGATCATAGGGGTAGTTCTCCTTACCTAAGTGCAGCCACCAACCGTATCAAAACTCGCAGAAAAGCTGCGTCGCAACACAACCAAACCGAAGGCAAAACGCCGTCCTCTACACGACGATTCCAACTCTTGAATTTGCTCGAAAAAACGATCAACCCTTCCTTTGATGGTCGAAGAACTCTTCTAGTCTCTCCCTTTTCTTTCTCATTTGCGCGGAGAGGAGGGGGAAACGTGAAAACTGATTTCTAATTAGGTTTAGGAGATTAGTGTTAGGTTAACCTTAAATACCCACTTCCAAAATAAACCCCTTTTTACTAAAACACCCTTGCTTAACAAAAATCTGGTTTTTCTCTCTTATATAACAAAATATATATATATAAATATACTTCAAATCGTTTAATTAAATAACCCGAAAAACCTGAATTTGTTAAAAGACTCTTTTACCCTTTTCTGAAAAGTCGGGATGTTACATTCTTCCCCCTTAAAGAAGTTTCGTCCTCGAAACTTGCCAAAACCAACACCACTCTCAACTTAGATACCGCTTGCGTACCTTCTAGTTCACTTTCAAAAACACACCAATGTTATCTCCAACTGATTTGAACCTTAGTAATTTCATCGACAAGACTTCAGTACTTTCCACACAACTAATCTTGCACTTCAGACCCAAGCACCATTCTATCTTATTCACACCTTTCATCTACCTTATGCTCAACTCTACTAACCTAACTTCTTAAACTCCTCCTATAACACTTTGTCCCAAAAGTCATGCCAATCCTCTAGTTAACATGTAGTATTCTTCCAGGTTCTTTGTCCATTCATCACCCTTACAGAAGTTTCCAGACTTACACAAAAGTTACTCTGATCTATACATTCGCCTTACCCTCAAGAAACTAACTATTAACTTAAAGAACTTCAATTCCGCCTTGTTATCAATTCAAAGACTAAACCATCTATAACACACCCAAACCATAGACAAACTTCAATCTTTACTAGTCTCCAAAAAGGTAACCATATAAACATCTTCTACCAACCTTATAAGGCTTTCCTATAGACAAGAAAACGACTTTCGACAGTGAGTTTATCAGCAACCATAATTTTATAGTCCAACAGAATATTGGAGTTGTGAAAGAGTTTATTTTTAAACAACACATCTATAAGAAACAAAGTTTTAAACTTGTCCTCACTTTGATTCCAGAAGGAAGGTAAGAATGGTTATGCAAATATTTTGAAAATTTGAAACTACTAAGGGAGATAGCAAATAGGAAAATCTTGAGATGTATAACACAAAATGAAGACGGATTGAACTTGGTTCACATGCATATAATAAAACATTTGTTTAGATAATGCAAAATGGATGATATATAAAATTTGCCTATATGAGGGTACTTGTGATAAGTCACTAAAAACAAAAGTACTCTGACTGAGACATTTATCACAAATGAGGTCATTCTACAAAATCCAGTTTGGAACATTTTCCTTTCTCTTGAAGTAAGTGGTATGATTGAATGCAAAAGAAAGGCAAACTTGCTATTAAAGAGTTCAATAGAAAGGTCTAGAAGTGGTAGAACAAGCAAAGGAAAGGGTTCAGTTGGTCAAGAAGAATCTGAAGGCAGCTCAAGACAGGCAGAAAAGTTGGGCTGATGTTAGAAGAAGACCTCTTGAGTTTGAAGTCGGCGATAGAGTTTACCTCCGAGCTTCACCGATGAAAGGAGTGAAACGCTTTGGACAAAAAGGAAAGCTAAGTCCAAGGTATGTTGGACCTTTTGAGATTTTGGAGAGAGTTGGGACGTTAGCTTATAAGCTTCAGTTGCCAGAATCAATGTCGAGAGTCCATAATGTGTTTCACGTTTCGATGTTGAAGAAGTGTCTGACTAAGAAGGATGTGGAAACTACGGTTGACCCGTAAATCTTACAAGATAACCTTGCATATGACGAGAGACCTATCAAGATCCTAGACCGGAAAGAAAAGATGATTAAGAGACGGATGATCCCTTTGGTGTTAGTTCAAGGAGCAATCATTCACCCGGGGAGGCAACTTGGGAAGTGGAAAGCGACATGCTTAGTGAGTTCCAAGAGTTTGGGGAATTACCGTATGTTCTAGTTTCGAGGACGAAATTCCTTTTAAGGGGGGGAGAATGTAATATTCCGATTTTCGGGAAAGGGCAGACGTGTCATTTTGCGAAAACGAAATATTAGGTTCGGTTTCCTTTTATTCGGAGTTAATTGTTTTGGATGTTTATATATATATCTCGAGTTATATATATGTATAAACTTAAGGAAAATCAGTTTTGTGGTCAAGGGCAATTAAGGAAAATGGTTAACTCCTTTTTAATGCTAAGACCTAACCTAATTCGGGGATTTTCGCTTGATTTCAGCCTTCCCCCTTCCCTTGTGCGGCATTGTGAGGAGAGAAAGAGAGAAAAGAGAGTTCTTCACAATTCTAAGAGGTAGAGTTGATCGTTTTCAAAACGGATTCAAGAATTGGACTCGGCGTGAAGAGCACAACTTTTGCGGTATCGCTTTTGTGGGATTGCAAAGCGACGGTTTTTCGAGCAGCGGTATTGATCAGTTTTGGGGCTGCAAATAGGTAAGAGAAACAGTCCTATGAATTCTATCATTTGTTATAAGGAATTGATCATGTTTTAAGGCTTCTTGGTGTTAGAAATATGAATCTTTGTTTTGGTTAAAGACTATGGTTGTTACAGTACGTCTAGATGTGGATCCTTGTGTTGTTTTGTTGGTTATTTGCTGGTTTTGGGTTGAATTACGATCTGGAAATCGCATGATGATGAAGTTAGGGTTTTGGTCGAACCCGGTGGACGGGCGTCCGGTTCTCCGGACGGGCGTCCGCTTAGGTCGAATCTCGGACGGGCGTCCGGCTTATCCGGACGGGCGTCGAGGTGCAATTTTACATTCAGGATTGAACTGTTTTGTGTGGACGAGCGTCCACTATTTTGGACGGGCGTCCGGTAAACTGAACGGGCGTCCATGTCTTTAAACGGGCGTCCAGTTTTGTACTACCTCCTTTCTATTGTTAATCGTTGTTCAGCCAAATATACATGCTTTACTTACTTGAGATATATATATACGATATGTTAAACTTGGTATAACTTAGACAAGCTTGGATTGAGCTTCGATTCGTTCGCTTAAAACACCGAATGTACTCTTAAAGGGAGTTGAAGTTCGGATCCGTCGGAAGAGCATGATAGGCTTGTGCTTTGATGAATTAGTATTCATCAATGTCTGTGTATGTGCTAGGACTTGTCCGTGTCTAGTGGTCTAAGAAGAGAGTAGTTGTGTGAGGGAGAATACTTGAAAATACTCAGGTTGGCTAGCTAATAACCTAATAAACAACGTATGTGACTAGTAAAAGATTAAACAACATGTCTCTCTTGGCTAGGCACCAGGCTAAATCGCGATGCATGTGCTACCTCTGAAGGTAGAAGAACTTCGTAGGTCAAAAAGACCCTAAGTACGGAGGGACTCGCTAAGGTGTGCGTGCTATCGGAGTCTACCTTTTCTAGACTTCGTGGGTATTGGTGTGATCCACTAATATGTTGCAAAAGAGTGTCCCCGAGGTAGAAGAACTCTGTAGGTCAAAGACCCTAAGTACAGAGGGACCCTGCTGAGGCGGATGCGCGTAGTGCCCTTGAGTGCGGTTGTAGCATAGATAGGCTAAGTTAGAAACAGTTAGTCACAACGTGTTGATGAGCATGAAGTGAACCCTAGATGGAGTTGGTCTCATTTAATCAACTAATTAAATAATTATCTTTTCGTTATAACTATGATTGCTTTCATAGCTTCTCTTTCTTTCTAAGTACGTTGTACTTACCTCGAATGCATACTTTTTCTATGTGTTTGGGGATGAGAAGACGAACAGGTTTTCGAGGAAGAGTTTGACGACGACGTTTGACGCCGCTCGTTGAAGAATCAAGATGTTTCTTTTCTGCTTCTCTTTGGTTGTACTTTCCGTACTTTTGAGGTAGACTACCGGTTTGACGTTTTGTCGCATTCTGTCTTTTGGGATTTTCGTACTTTTCCAAATGTAATAATTTACATTTCTACCCTTAGATTTCTTTTCTACTCTTTAATTTTGGGAAAAATTTTATATACCCGAGTTTTGCTTCCGTTTTGGGACGAATATATATACTTCAAATCGTTTAATTAAATAACCCGAAAAACCTGAATTTGTTAAAAGACTCTTTTACCCTTTTCTGAAAAGTCGGGATGTTACATTCTTCCCCCCTTAAAGAAGTTTCGTCCTCGAAACTTGCCAAAACCAACACCACTCTCAACTTAGATACCAGTTTGCGTACCTTCTAGTTCACTTTCAAAAACACACCAATGTTATCTCCAACTGATTTGAACCTTAGTAATTTCATCGACAAGACTTCAATACTTTCCACACAACTAATCTTGCACTTCAGACCCAAGCACCATTCTATCTTATTCACACCTTTCATCTACCTTATGCTCAACTCTACTAACCTAACTTCTTAAACTCCTCCTATAACACTTTGTCCCAAAAGTCATGCCAATCCTCTAGTTAACATGTAGTATTCTTCCGGGTTCTTTGTCCATTCATCACCCTTACGAAGTTTCCGTACTTACACAAAAGTTACTCGATCTATACATTCGCCTTACCCTCAAGAAACTAACTATTAACTTAAAGAACTTCAATTCCGCCTTGTTATCAATTCAAGACTAAACCATCTATAACACACCCAAACCATAGACAAACTTCAATCTTTACTAGTCTCCAAAAAGGTAACCATATAAACATCTTCTACCAACCTTATAAGGCTTTCCTATAGACAAGAAAACGACTTTCGACGGTGAGTTTATCAAGAACCATAATTTTATAGTCCAACGAGAATATTGGAGTTGTGAAAGAGTTTATTTTTAAACAACACATCTATAAGAAACAAAGTTTTAAACTTGTCCTCACTTTGATTCCGGAAGGAAGGTAAGAATGGTTATGCAAATATTTTGAAAATTTGAAACTACTAAGGGAGATAGCAAATAGGAAAATCTTGAGATGTATAACACAAAATGAAGACGGATTGAACTTGGTTCACATGCATATAATAAAACATTTGTTTAGATAATGCAAAATGGATGATATATAAAATTTGCCTATATGAGGGTACTTGTGATAAGTCACTAAAAACAAAAGTACTCGACCGAGACATTTATCACAAAGAGGTCATTCTACAAAATCCAGATTGGAACATTTTCCTTTCTCTTGAAGTAAGTGGTATGATTGAATGCAAAAGAAAGACAAACTTGCTATTAAAGAGTTCAATAGAAAGGTCTAGAAGTGGAAGAAGTCTCAAATATTATTCAAATATGTACATATACATATAATAAATATATATAAAAATTTGAAGACGAATAATATTCTTTCGAAAGATTTCATGCTTTGAGAATCCAAGTAAATTGGTGAAATGTTGCGAAAGGGGTCATGAATGATAACGTGGAAAAGAAAGCAAAAGAATTCGAAAAATGCATAATCTATTTCTTTCAACAACCGTTGCGGTTAAAATATTATCTTTGAAAGAGGGAAAACATCTTCTCCAAAGGTTCAAAGATAAAGGTAAACCGGAGAAGTGCTTCGTGAAGAAATCATAAGTGACGACTGAGTAAAGAAAACACAAGAGTTTCGAATAGTGCATGTTTTTGTGTCGTTCAAAGATTCACACAATAAGGACTATTGTGATTTTGTTAAAAGGTTTTGAGTTGAAGGGGAAAGTGTTCAAAGGATAAGGACAACCCTTTGTTCTTAAAATAAAAAAAAAATCAGAAAGTCATTTCTTCCAATTTGAAGAAAGAAGGTTTAGAATAAAACAAAACAACTTAACACCTGTAGTAAAAAAAAATTTCTTTGTCGAGGAAAACTCTTAACAAAATAAGTTGCATGCTAAATCCTTTATCAAACGTAGCTTTAAAAGACGTGCATGAGTTGTAAGGGAGGTTCAACTACTCGCTTATTCAAAGACAAAAATTTCATAAGGAGTAAAAGATGCAGTATCTTGAAAGTAATTATCGATAGAACTTTTGAACACATGTATATAATTTTTTTTTTAAAAGTAGCCTGGAGTTACTAAATAACACTTTGGTAAGGAATGGTTGTTCACGTATTCTTACCGGAAGACAAAGGATTATGTAATTAAAATGGATGTTTTGAGAAAGTTTGATCTTTCCACCTGTTTTCGAAATGTATAAAATTCTAATAAAAGAGTTGAGTCTTTAAACAAAAGTTTTCTGCACCAAAACATCATGTATGGGATGCATTGAAGGTAATCACTAGGATGTAAAAGTGTATTGACCCGAATTTGCTAAACATGATGCAATGAAAGGGTATGCAGTTGCCAGTTCAAATAGTTCAAAGGATGAGAAACTCATTTCCTTTAAATCAAGCATTTGACACTATGCAAACATCTTCATAAAAAAAACATCAAAGTATGCGCACAGTTGAAAAATAAAACTTCGCCATGGAAGGACTCTTACCGAGTTCAAAAGTTTCAAACGGATGATCCAGCTACCACATTGGTCACAAATAGTATGCAAGGGGAAAAACATTTGAAATTAGAGGTAACTAAGTGTGAATCCAAATGATTATAAAAAGTACCTCGTTAAAGAAAACATGGGATTGGAAAGTCACCATGTAAGTGTTTCTTGTCACAAAAGGGTATTAAATCTACAACACTTAATATCTACTCACTAAACTTCTTATTTTGGATAACAAGTAAGTTAGGGTCTTATGCTTCAAAGCCTTCCCAACACATACTACCCCACACCTAAACTTCCAAGGAGAAAGAATGTTGTATGGCCTTTCATGAACAAGTACTTAAAAGGGTTTTAAGAGTTTAAGTACATACATCAACCATGAAATGATTGACTTGCACAAAGTAACCCAAATTAATTTTGAACAAGATGTAAAAAGAAAAGTTGTAGGTATACAAGCTTTACATATGCTACACAAAATTCAGAATTTATGGAAAAGCATAAGTTGGTTAAAAATAATTATTTTCGTCAACCGCTTTAAGCCGTCAAAACTTTCGAAATTTAAAATCTGCATTAATTTGCAGATTGAACTCAAACTAGAAAGAATTAGCACTTGACTCCAAAACAAAAAATTGCAGATCGTAGAGTTTTCTACAACATATCAAAAATTCAAGTCATTTGAAGATGTTTAGCTTATTCAAAACAGACTCATAAGTAAGAGTACCGCCGCAGAATTTTCTGAACAGAGTACTCCTCCTTGTTAAACAATTTATGAACAATCCATATTGAAAACTAAGTTGATGCCAAAATAGAAAATGTAGATAAGGCAATTTCCTAAGTGACTGCAAATTTATAGAATTTTTGAAACATCAGAAGTAATATTAAAAGACATATAGAAACGTGAACAAAGTTGTTTTACTCGTTTTGCATAACACCAAAATACAAAATCAAGGTAATGATTGAATCAAAAGGTCGCAATAAGAAAATATTAAATCCTCCAAGAAAAGAGCAAAAGGAGAAAAGTCTAAAGCTCCAAAAGAAGAGAAGGGTTCTGCTAAAGATCCTAGAAGGAACACTAGAGGGCATCACATAAAGGATGTGAGCTTGGAACTCTAACTAACCTTTGCCTAGGAAGACTCTTCACCTGGTCCTAGTGAAACTTGACCAAGGTCTAAAGATTCTTAGTTTTACGATTTGCCACCAAGAAAAAAAGAAGTCAGAAAGGTTCTAAAAGATCTAAGATACCTTATCTTAAAAACAAAAGTTTAGGTCAGCAAAGAAACTTCTATGAATTCCTGCAATTCTGAAAGATCAAAGAAATCAGAATGGTTACTAAGCAGTCTTAAAGGTCTTATCTTAAGGAAGGGAAGCCTAGAAAAGCAAGGAACGCTTCTCTCTGATACCAACTGTAACGCCCCGCTCCCGGATACCGAGCCCTTATCCGGAAGAGAACGTTCGGCGCGTATAGCATTAAATAAATCTAATATTATACGCAAGCCTCTACGTCGTCGTATCAAATAAAAGCAAACGGAAGCTAAAAGGACTCGGGTAAAAACATAAATGCTAGTAAGAATAGATACAAACCATCTAGGGGTAAAAAAAAAGGGAAAAGCTTACAACAACGATATAAAACTTACAACGTACGATGCCTCAAAAGAACGATACCAAACTAGTCTCACAAAATTGAAATAAAAGTACAACAAGCTTATAAGAGAATCTACAAGATAAACCGTACAACCTTTAAAAGAAAAGTGAAGGAAAACATCAGAGTGACTTCAACGCCATCAAAACATCATTGAACTCCTCGACGAGCTCAAGGCTAACTCCGATCAACCCGTTCGTCTTCTCACCCCCAAACACATAGAAAAATATGCATTCGAGGTAAGTACAACGTACTCAGTAAGAAATAGAAGCTATGATAACAACTATAGTTTATAAAGAAAAGATAATTATTTAATTAGTTATTTAAGTGAGACCGACTCAATCTAGGGTTCACTTCATGCTCATCAACATGTTGTGACTAACTGTTTCTAGCTTAACCTATCTATGTTACAACCGCACTCAAGGGCACTACGCGCATCCCCTCAGCAGAGTCCCTCTGTACTTAGGGTCTTTGACCTACAGAGTTCTTCCACCTTGGGAACACTCTTTTGCAACATATTAGTGGATCACACCAATACCCACGAAGTCTAGAAAAGGTAGACTCCGATAGCACGCACACCTCGGCGAGTCCCTCCGTACTTAGGGTCTTTTGACCTACGAAGTTCTTCCACCTTCGAGGTAGCACATGCATCGCGATTTAGCCTGGTGCCTAGCCAAGAGAGACGGGTTGTTTAATCTTTTACTAGTCAAGTACGTTGTTTATTAGGTTATTAGCTAGCCAACTTTGAGTATTTTCAAGTAATCTCCCTCACATAGACTACTCTCTTCCTAGACCACTAGACACGGACAAGTCCTAGCACATACACGTACGTTGATGAATCCTAATTCATCAAAGCACAAGCCTATCATGCTCTTCCGACGGATCCGAACTTCAACTCCCTTTAAGAGTACATTCGGTGTTTTAACTGAACGAATCAGAAGCTCAATTCAGGCTTGTCTACGTTTATACCATATTAACATATCATATATAAAGGTTTCATAAAGATAAATCATGCTTATAAGGCTGAACGACAACCAACAAAGAAAGAAGGACAAAACAAGCTAGACGCCCGTTTAAGACCCCGGACGCCCGTCGAACCTTGCGGGACGCCCGTCCAAAGCTGGGACGCCCGTCCACTATACCCGAGACGCCCGTCCACCTAAAACGCTTCAATCCCGAATGTAAAACAACACTTCGGACGCCCGTCCGAGAGAGGCCGGACGCTTGTCCGAAATGTACTCCCGGCGGACGCCCGTCCAAAGGAACCGGACGCCCGTCCACCCGGGTTCGACCCAAACCCTAGAATCATCATCATGCGATTTCCGGATCGTTTCCAAACCAAACATCGGCAAGAACAACACGAAAAAACACCGAAAACTACATCTAGAAAAGTCGGGATGTTACATCAAGAGTGCACATGCAATTTGGAAGAATCTTGCATCTAGATTTTATAAGGTTGATGCCTTAAGGCTCTCAGATCTTCTTGAGGAGATGCATCTGCTGAACCAAGGTAATGGTTATGTCAATCAATATTTCACAAAATTGATAGTTCTCTAGGAAGAAATCAAAACTTTCAGGCTTGTATCAGTTTGTTCTTGTGATCCTCAATGTCACTGCAACGCAATTAGCAAACGAATGGATCATATGGAGGCTGAACATGTCATGAAAATCCTTAAAGGTTTAAGGGATGAGTTTGAACCAATGGTTTCACATGCAATGTTGATGGTGCATTTTCCAGAAATTCATGATGCATTTGCAAAGGCCATTAAATTTGAAAGGCAGAAGTTATATGTAGCTAATAGAGCAAAAAATCATGAATCTATGGATCTTTTGTCTCGGAAAAATGGACAGGGGAAAAATTAGATAGTCAGCAGACCTAACTCTACATCTGCTGCAAATCCCAGACCTGAGAATCACAAGAAGATGCAATGTAGTTTTTGCAGATTTAATGGTCATACTAAGGAGACTTGTTACAAGAAACATGGCTATCCTCCTGATTTCAAGTCAAAAAGGGCTAATTTTCTAAAGGAATAACAGTTGGCAAAAGAAGATCAGGCCCAAAACAGGTCTGCTGGACTGGGGTTTCCAAATCTTACTCCACGACAACTTGACAAGTTGATGGCTCTGCTGAGTTCTGATCCTCCTAGACATGCAGAATTTGCTATTGGGCAACCTGCCGAGATTGTGACATACTACTCACATGCTATAGGGATAGGTGGTCTAAATTTAGTAAGATCCATACAATGGATCTTGGACTCTGGTGCCACATATCACATTGTAAGATAATTAGATCTATTAAGCAATCCCAAACCTTCATCCGGTAGAAAAATGGGATTACCTAATGGAAATAATGTTTCTGTCACACATATAGGACAAGTAAAGGTCAACCCTCAGTTGGTCCGACATGATGTGTTTTGCATTCCTGGTTTAAGTATAAATTTTTTTCTTTACCTGCCTTTATTAATCATACAAGGTGTAGCTATTTTTGTTGGATCGATAATGGCGCAAACAAGATCTAGAGGGGGGGTGAATAGAGAGTTGGGTAATTTTTAATCTCTTTTTGATTTCAAACACCAGTACTAGAAAATTAAGTGTGAAAGCTAACCTAATAAACTATTCGCTTGTGTTATAAGCCTAAATGATCAAAGGAATGATGGTGTGTGATCAAAACGAGTGTAACACATTTGCAAGATGATTAAGATAAATCAACACATGTTATCAAGACTTATAATTATTGTGATCAAAACCTAAAGTAGTACAGATATAGACAGACTCAAGTTGATCAAAATAGCTTGCAAACCAAAACAATGAATTAATACAGATTATGCAAAACCAGGCCGATTAATTTAATGATAAAGATCGACTCAGATTCAGCAAATATAAGATATACACAACTGGTGGATATTATCAAATCAAACTCTATAGTCAGATATTTAGCAGAAAGATTGATTACAATTAGTTAGGTTGTTTTCAAACAATCAAGTATGAATTCTTTACCAAACAGATTTAGTAACCACAAGTTCTATTCAGCACAAGGTTCAATTAACAAAATATTCAAGTATATATGAAACCATATACTGGGAGTATCAAATAGGTTCAGAAATTTACACAACAGAAATAACACTTAATGTAGAATAAATATAGCTTTAGACTGATCACAAAAGGTGGTCCTTAGATCAGTCAAAGGCACTGCTCAGACTGAGGTTATCAGATGAACTTTAGTTATGATAAACAAACTCAACTGAAAGGTTTATCAACACTTAAGTACTGTCTGAATACACTTACTTTAGCGAGCAAAACAACCAAGGACCAGACTAGGTTGATCAATCAGTTTTAGCACTGAACTGAATGTCAGATTTGAGTCTCAACTCGGATTTGACTGTCAAGATCAGTATTGTAACTGATCACAAAATTATCAGCAAGTCCAAGATGTTGCCAAAACAGGACAAAAGAAAAACCTATTACAAAGTATTCAAGGTAAGTGCAAATTTCTCAAGCAATTTTGCAGGCACACAGGTGGATGGATTTGCAGCAGATTTGTGACAGAGATTTAGCAGGAAATTGCAGCAAAGTTAAGCACAGTCAAGGGGCATAATTTTAAGGGGTAAATCTTAAGATATTGCAGACTGAAAAATTCCCAACAAATAAGGGGATAATCAACACAGACAGGTTCTCAAACCACAGACACTCAATCAAATCTTTTCAGAATTGACCAAGGTGTCTCCAAGTGTTGGAGATTAATACTCAGCAAAACTGAGGGCCAGTCTTCCACTGATCAGGTCCTCTCTAGCAAGAGAGTTTCTCAGTTTTTGTTTTAGATCAAACACACAATTCTTTGACACACACAGTTCAGTCCAATTAAGACAAGATATGATTAGTGCAGACACTTAACCAAATCACTACACAAAATTACAGTTAAAAACACAGTTGAAAAACAATATAAGGCAGAAAAATAAAAGTAACAAGTTTCTGTGTGCCTTCAAACTACTAGAAAGAACACAAGAACATCACCACGACTAAGTTGCTGAGTCACACTCCTATTGAACTGGAAATGCCCTTCCATTCAATAGTCCTGGCTTCAGAAATCACCAGTCCCAGTTTGAGATATCTCTCAAGATTCTCAAACACTGCCACACTAACTTGAACTTTCACAAAGAGAACTTTTGAAATAGGAGAAAATGTGGGATTGCTATATCGTTCAACTGATGCATAAACTGAGGTGATGTGAGGGCTATATATAGTGTTTAGGGAGAGAGGAAACATAAGACCAAGCATTGTTAAAACTAGATTGTGAAAACTTTTAAAACGCTTGGGTTGAGAATACTGATTGACTGACTTATACCAACTAGGACTTGGTTTAGACTTGGTCTAATTTAACTTATTACGGGCATCACTTGACCAAGGCCCTCAGCATTTGGACTCAAACCAGACCATCATCGGGTCAATACACCCTAGGTCATTCTTACTTGCCCACAAAAGGGTTTAAGCCAATTTACCTGTGCGGTTTGGGTTGAGATTCACCAAACCGGGGTTGGTTGGACCAATGAAGGAAAGAACCACCAGTTATTTGAATGGAAACACTCAATCCTACAAGAATCCGGACTGTTTTTTGGCACCGGGTTCAACATTTAAAGGCTACAAGACCAGCCATCACGTGTGAAACATGTTTCTTGACCGTACAAGTTGTAAATCGAGACCAAAATGTTAAGTCAATGCAGAGCATAGTTCAAATCAGAAGAATATCATAAGATATTGTTGGAAAATGATGGTTAAAATGGATATTTTAAATGATATGTCATATTGGGCCTATTGGGCCTATTGGGCCTAAGTGGTGAATGGAAAGTGTTAGTAATAAAGGGAAAATTGGAGAAACCAATTTCTCCCACATTGGAAGGAAGGAAGGAAAAGAGCCAGCAAAATATGATGTTGTATTAGTGTAGTGGTAAGAATTTACCAACTTTATACACAGTTCTCTACGCGCGGGCGTAGGGGGGTGCAAATCCATCCGGATTTCAGCTTGAACTTGTGTGCGAGCGCGCGTCCTGCGGACACGAATGCAGCTCGATTCAAAGGCTCCCAGAAAGGTTCGGTTTTGCAACCTAAACCTTTATTTTTGGAACTGAATACTGATAAGTTCAGAGACCTTCCAGCTGACAACACTTTTGGCATCCAAGCTGCTGCTGTGCCTATTCCATTTCTTTGCTGTAATGACATTCAATACGAGTTGAGGCTATTCCACTTCGAATTCCATCTGTTTTATGACATCCTCTACAGAATAAAGCCTTTATAAAGAACAGCATACAGAAGCGAATTATACACAAGCAATCTGCTTCTTCTTACTTCTTTTCTACATGAAAACTGAGTGTTCAAACTACAAGGTTCTTAAGCAATTGAAGGCGTTGTGCTTCCTGTCATTGCTATCTGTTCTATCCTGGGAGATTAACGTCCCGCTGAAGCTCACGGCACACGCAGGTGAGGGGACGAATTAGTCTTAAGGAAATTGTGTGCAACACAGGGCTCGGATTATATATCCTTTTCCGTTTCCTTTGCAATTGTAATTCAAATTGGTTGTTATTCGTTTCTTTGTAATTTTTCTTTCGTTTTTGAATAAGATTGTCAAACAATCTTAAGACTAATTCGGATAATTCTTGTTCATTGACGAAGAAATTGAGAACAAACAGTTTCAATAACTGTGTTGAATCGAGCTAGTTCTTGTGTTGAACATTTTTTATCATAATAAACTGTTCATAACAGTTTTGTGATTCAGTTTTCCGTACTTGAAGAAAGCGAATCGAGCTGTGTAAAAACGAGCTGTTTGGTTGAATCAAGCTGAATTATAAACAAGCTGGCTGAATACTTGTTTGATAAATGAGCTGTTTAGTCTCTGAACGAGCTGTTCAGTTTGTTAAACGAGCTGAATTCAAACAAGCTGTTTAGTTTGTTAAACTAGCTGAATTTTAAACAAGTTGTTTAGTTTGTTAAACGAGCTAAACTTTAAACGAGTTAGGTTTTAAATCGAGCTGTGTTGCCTTAAAACGAGCAGTTTAGGGGTTTAAAATGAACATTGGTTCAATAATACGAGTTCCAAACGAATCATTTGTTTAATTGAGTATAGTTCAATTAAAAATTGTTCTATAAATTTTTAAAAAGGAAATTTAATCAATTTGTGTGTTAAATTTCAGAAATGACAACCAGTGCGGCTCAGAATGGTGCTGATGGTCAGACTCAGCCTTTGGCTATGGTGCAACAAGTGCCAAATCAAGGTGCTGCTCCAATGAATCAGCATGAGAGGCTGGAAAATTCAATTGCTTGAATTTTAAGAGATGGCAACAAAAGATGATGTTCTATCTCACAACTTTGCGTATGGCTAAATTCCTAACCGATGATCAACCAACACCGGAAGCGGAAGGAGAGCCGAATCAAGATTTTCTGTTTGCCATGGAGGAATGGAAACAATGTGATTATTTGTGCAGACATTATGTAATGAATTGTTTATGTGACTCATTGTTTGATGTTTATTGTGATAAAAAGAGTGCAAAAGAATTGTGGGAGGCACTAGATAAAAATTATAGAACCGAAGATGCAGGTACAAAGAAATTTGTCGTTGGCAGGTTCTTGGAGTACAAGATGGTGGACTCTAGACCACTCATGGAACAAGTGGAAGAATTTCAGTTGATTCTTCACGAGATTCAAGCTGAAAAGATGGAGCTTAGTGAAACTTTCCAAGTCTCTTGTGTTATTGAGAAATTACCAAATGCGTGGAAAGATTTCAAGAATTACCTTAAGCATAAGCGAAAGGAAATGATCATGGAAGATCTTGTTGTTAGGCTTCGTATTGAAGATGACAATAAGAAGTCTGATAAAAGAGGAAATTACTCTCAGAATCTTGCAAGGGCTAACGTGGTAGAACATGGCCAAAGCTCGAAAAAAGAACAAGTTTGTTAAGAAATCAAAAACGGGACCAAAAGCTAAATTGGGACCGAAAGGTGGCATTGAAAAACCTAAGTTCCAAGGGAAATGTTTCAATTCTGACAAGATTGGTCACAAATCTGCTGATTGCAAGCTACCAAAGAAGAAGGTTTTAGAAGCAAATATTGTTCAAGGCATGGAAGAGATTGATCTTTGTGCTGTCGTGTCTGAAGTGAACATGGTGGATTCAAATCCTAGAGAATGGTGGGTAGACACAGAAACTACAAGGCACGTATGCTCTGACAGGGAAGTGTTTACTAAGTTCGAGTCAGTTCAAGGTAATGAGACTTTGTTCATGGGAAACTCGGCTACTTCTGCTATAGCTGGAAAAGGAGAAGTGATTCTGAAGATGACTTCTGGCAAGCATCTAACTCTGAAGAATGTGCTATATGTCCCGGATATGCGCAAGAATCTGGTGCCTGGAGTGATGTTGAATAAGAATGGCTTCCGTCTTGTTTTAGAGTCCGACAAGTTTACTTTAACTAAGAGTGGTATGTATGTCGGTAAGGGGTATGTCTGTAATGGCATGGTCAAGCTGAATGTAATGGCTGTTAGGCCAAACAATATCAATAATAATATTGCTGGTTCGGCTTACTTGGTTGAGTCACCTTCCTTATGGCATGGTAGACTAGGACATGTTAATTACGATTCCCTGCGTAGATTAATAAGTCTAAAATATATCCCCAAATTCGAAATTGATAAAGAACATAAGTGTGAAACTTGTGTTGAAGAGAAATTAACAAGAGCATCCTTTCAAAATGTTGAAAGAAATACGCAACCACTTGAACTAATACATAGAGACGTGTGTGATCTTAAAATTATGCAATCGAGAGGCGGAAATAATTATTTTATTACCTTTATCGATGACTGCACTAAATATTGCTATGTATACTTGTTAAAAGGAAAATATGAAGCGACAGAAAAATTTATTCTAATCGTAAAAGAAGTTGAGAATCAACATGGAAAAAAGATCAAATACTCCGAAGCGATAGAGGTGGTGAATATTTGGCACCACTAAGTGATTTTTGTGCCGAACATGGGATTATTCATGAAATAACCGCGCCATGGTCACCACAATCGAACAGAGTTGCTGAAAGGAAAAAACGAACATTGAAAGAAATGATGAATTCAATGTTGTTGAGTTCAGGAGTATCACAAAACTTGTGGGGGGAAGCTATCCTTTCTAGCAATTATCTTTTAAATAAGATACCCCAAAAGTAACAAGAGAAAACTCCTTATGAACTGTGGAAAGGTAAACCACCTTCTTACAAATACTTGAAAGTGTGGGGGTGCCTTGCAAAGGTGCTCGTACCTATACCCAAAGTAGTAAAGATAGGATCAAAAACTGTTGATTGTATATTCATTGGATATGCACACAACAGTAGTGCTTATCGATTTCTTGTGTATAAGTCGATAATCCCGAAATACATAAAAATACGATATTGGAATCGAGAAATGCATCATTCTTTGAGAATGTATTTCCGGTTAAAACAAATGAACCTAGTTCATTAAAGCGTGTTCATGTTCAGGATCATCCTTCTGAACAAGTAAATGAAGAAGTGCCAACTGAGGTTGAGCCAAGAAGAAGCAAAAGGTCGAGGACTGAAAAATCTTTTGGTGAAGATTTTATCACTTATATGATAGAGACAGATCCTCAAAGCTTTAAAGAAGCGACAACTTCTTCTGAAGGTCCAATGTGAATAGAAGCAATAAATAGTGAAATAGACTCTATATTGCAAAATCATACCTGGGAGTTAGTTGATCTACCTCCAGGATGTAAGCCACTAGGATCAAAATGGATCTTTAAGAGGAAAATGAAACCTGATGGATCTATAGATAAATATAAGGCCAGACTTGTAATAAAAGGAAGGTCTTGATTATTTTGACACATATTCTCCAGTGACGAGAATAACTTCCATTAGGATGGTACTTTCTATAGCCGCTTTGCGTAATTTAGAAGTACATCAAATGGATGTGAAAACCGCTTTCTTAAATGGAGATTTAGAAGTGTTCGGAGGATTTTGCATCACTAAACAAAAAATAATTTATAAACCTATACCTAACATGCAAACTAACTCCTAACCGACCGAATATCGGGTAATTGCTAGCATAGTAGGGTAAGTACGGGTATCGATCCACAGGGAATTGGGATGTTGAATCTAATCTTATTAATTCTTCTAAATTGTTACTACTAAAACGAAACTAAAAACGATAATATAAACTGGACAGAGGATTGTCAGTCCAAAGCCAGGAAACGATATTTGCGAACAAAATAAATAAAACTTATTCTACTAACCAAAGAAACATAATAACTAACACTGAACAAATAACGAACGAGCAATGATCCACCAATTCCCGCAACCATCACCCCACCGAAAGTAATAAGAAATACAAACATTCATTCACAAGTTTCCTTGGATTTAAATCTTATCTAATGAAGCGTTTCCTCTCTCGATTTATCACGCCATTAATTAGTTTACCTCTCGGTTTAACTAACGCATTTACAAAGCAAAGATACGGATTTAAAAACCCTAATCTAACAACATTATCCCTCAACTCTCGTTTGTTGGAATAATTATTGCTACTCTCCTTCACGATAATCTAATGAACTTATTAACTCTCGTATTTCTAAGTTCTATTAACCTGCAGCATAAAACATAAAGGTAGAACAAGTACAACTTGATAAAATAAACGAATGCAAAATCTCATCTTTTCCGGTGATGATGATATCCCTCAATCTCTTTCTAAGATAACCTTGTAATGAATTAACAAAAATTGTGATTCATGATGAACCTAGACTCCTAACCTAACAACTCTCGTTAAATAGGTTAAAACTCTACTCTTTCCTATGGTGATCAAGTTTACACCGACTCTCGTCATACGGTAAACATCAACAAGCAAACATCTCTCGATTTAATTTGCAAGATAACAATTAATCATAGAAAAGAAGACAATTTTAAATTAAACTTACAAAACATCCATGAATTGAAATCAAGTTCGTCGCTGAAACAGGTTTCACAGAGCTTGATCGGACTGCTCAGCCTTTATTCATTGTCGGGAAACAAGAAAATAAACTAAAAAAATAAATAAAAATAAAAATATGGCTCGGTCGACCGAGCAGGGGCACTCGGTCGACCGAGTGGTCGGCTTCTCGGTTCTTGCGCTGTGTTCGTCTCCAGGTGTATATGTTCTCGTTTTCTGCTGCATGCCACCTTTTATAAGTAGTTTTGCCGTCTTAGGGTTATTATTAGAAAAGCTTAAACCCTAATAAAATAGAAATAAAGATATTCCCATATTTATCCTTTCTATTCATCTGGACTCACGTTTGAGGCGATGGACGCCCGTCCTATATAATTTTGAACGCTCGTTCGGCTTTTCCAAATCTTCATTCCAAGTTTCACTTGCATCTTTCTCCTTCTATCTAACCTTCAATTGAATATGTTTTTTAGCTCATCCTATGCCATGCAAATGTACCTACAACACGACAAAAACATGCAAAATGTAAAATCATACATATAGATAGAAAACACCAATAAAATCACGTAATTAGCTCGATTTTGCACTTTAATACTTTTAAAACTCATTTGCTCAATAATTCGATTAAACCCTTAATTTCTATGCAAATTATACGAATATGGAGGAATTTGTTACGAAATACAACGATATAAATCACATAAAATCACCCTAAACAACTCCCCCACACTTAGCTTTTGCTCGTCCCGAGCAAAACAAGACAGAATAAAGGCTCGAGAAAAGATAGACATCTCAGACAATATAACATAGATCCAATAAATCAGAAGTTCACCACTGTGTGTGTGCAAAGCCATAAAAAACTTCCACTAAGTCCAAGCTTGAGAAACTCAAAGCAAAACTAGCTAATACCCCCTTGTAGACTAGCAATAAATGATACTCATAAGATGTACCCTACAAACGTAAGTATCCCGAAAAGAATGATCGAATATATCTAGGGCCTTTCTGAAATACTCAGAGGATAATCCCTACAGCATATCTGTCAGTTTATACTAGGGGATAAGATAGACGATAACTAAGTCTTATATTCATTTCATAACAATTCTCATATAAGTTGATTTAACTAGTTCACTTTTAAACACACATCAGAATGAGCTCTTGCCCTGTCATAGCAGAATAGGATATTCGAGATATACCCTACCTTACTCCAATCATAAGGCAACTTTTTCTGACTATCGTGAGCTTTTGGTCATCATAGTGGTATAGGACATACGTGGTATACCCTATCGCACTCAAATCATCGACTAGCTTCCGACACACCCAACTAATTCTTATATTTTTCAACTTTTTCATTTGACAATAAGTTACGTGTTACTTATCACATTCAAACCTTATATATTCACAGTATAACATACTTCGGATCTAAATACAAACTATCATAAATCTTAAGATATATACGTAGCACTAAGCACATGACTTATAAGAAAATCAGAAATCACTAATCAAAAGGGGTATAACTTTATAAATTAGCTCATCGTTCACTATGGCTCGTGAAAAATAGATCTCAGGTGAAACAATTAACTTACTAAACATATGATATATAGCATCAATGAATATTAAAACCGAACAAAGATTATGCATTGCTTACTCGGGACAAAACAAAAATTTTGAAAATTTTAGCTCATTTCAGCATAGAATCATAATATAAGCAAATGATAGATACACATCAAATCATTCCCTCCCCCACACTTAAACCACAACATGTCCTCAGGTTGTGCAGAATTTAAAAAGAAATGAAGTACTTAGCTGATTGTAATGCGAAGGTGGCAATTCTGAAAGTGGTCTAGATCCGGATCCGTAAATGCGTGAAGAAATCGATGATCTGTGGACCATCCACCGGAAAACCGAATTCATCTAAAAGCTCACAATTGCTATCGAAAATATCCTGCACACTTGAAAAACAAAACAAAACGGACCTCGGGGAACACAAGGGAAAAATATATCATATTGCGCAGAAAAATTTGATATAAGCACAGGAAATAATTGCTCAGATGGAAAAATCACCACACAGGGAAAACACAGGACATCTAAGCGTCAAACATAAAGCCACAGAAGCTTACAAAACAAATATGGACCACATGTGCATACAGAAATGAGGATAAATATTAAGGATACTACAAAATAGCAGGTTTGTACATGTAAAACACATGGAAAAGAAGTCAGAGAGATTTTTTCAGATTAAGCTCATGTAAAGATGGAACATATACATGGAACATTACAAAATAGCAGGGCTAGGTGCACTATACAAAAATATATTACAATGCAATCTACATGATATGCAATTATATAAAAATAAAAAAAATAAAAAAGTGGTAGTGTACGGCAAGCCGACAGTAACTACCCTCAAGAAAAAAAATAAAAGAAAAATAGAAAAACAATGCAACTAAATGACATGCAACTAAATGATATGCAACAATAAAAGAAAATAAAAGAAAGAAAACTAGCCCACTCATTTGCAACACGACATGTATATCATAAACGTCTACCAAATAATGATAGTTTACGATAAACGACAGTACTATTCATTATATGCAGTGTAGACGCGCCTTAAGACTCATCAAAGGTGATAGCATTATGGAAAACCAACAGTTAGCTATACTAAACAGATATAACTCATAAGCCAAAGATAGTAGCAACGGAAAACCGACTGTAGCTACCCATATGAGTTACAAAAATAACAAGAAAACACACAAGTCTCAAAGCTCACAGGATTCATCACAACGATATGTAGCATACGGAAACCGACATTAGCTACTAAATAACAATAAGAACAGTTATAGCATACGAGAACCGACATTAACTATAACATGCATAGATGAATCATGTATATAAAAGTCAATCAATTATTTAACATGGATCGGTAGATGGAAAGATGTAAACATGCAAGTTCAGAACACCTACGTAAAAATAATTAGCCACAGAAGCTCGTATGAAAGTATCCACGTCAAATAAAGCATTAAAGATCAAGTCAAGAAAAATTGGAACCTGAACGTGCGTTCAACATACCAAACGGGCGGTTGCCTGGAAATTTTGCACTGGACGGGCGTTCAATGAGCCGAACGCCCGTTTGAAAGTTTGATACATCAACCTGCAACTTAGTAAAGCACAGCCGAAAACCCTAGACTGACATCTTAAACTCATGGCAATTCAGATCATCAAATCACACATACAACAGCCACGGATAAATTTAAGCACAGAGCACACTACGTTACAGATTAGGCTACACTTCACGTTTCACAAATCGAGTAAAAAACTTTTTGCACATTCTTAACCCAACGGTCATCGAAACATGGCAAAAATAAAAACTCTCAATTTGTGTGACGCTACTTTTATTGAAAGAAAAGAAAAAAATTAAATCGTAACAAAATAGAAAAATTAACTCAATTAGATTCAACAAAAACACCAATTCCCCGGCAACGGCGCCAATTTGTTTGGATGGTTTTGCATCACTAAACAAAAAATAATTTATAAACCTATACCTAACATGCAAACTAACTCCTAACCGACCGAATATCGGGTAATTGCTAGCATAGTAGGGTAAGTACGGGTATCGATCCACAGGGAATTGGGATGTTGAATCTAATCTTATTAATTCTTCTAAATTGTTACTACTAAAACGAAACTAAAAAAGATAAAATAAAGTTTGGACAGAGGATTGTCGGTCCAAAGCCGGAAACGATATTTGCGAACAAAATAAATAAAACTTATTCTACTAACCAAAGAAACATAATAACTAACACTGAACAAATAACGAACGAGAAATGATCCACCAATTCCCGCAACCATCACCCCACCGAAAGTAATAAGAAATACAAACATTCATTCACAAGTTTCCTTGGATTTAAATCTTATCTAAAGAAGCGTTTCCTCTCTCGATTTATCACGCCATTAATTAGTTTACCTCTCGGTTTAACTAACGCATTTACAAAGCAAAGATACGGATTTAAAAACCCTAATCTAACAACATTATCCCTCAACTCTCATTTGTTGGAATAATTATTGCTACTCTCCTTCACGATAATCTAATGAACTTATTAACTCTCGTATTTCTAAATTCTATTAACCCGCAAAGATAAAACATGAAGGTAGAACAAGTACAACTTGATAAAATAAACGAATGCAAAATCTCATCTTTTCCGGTGATGATGATATCCCTCAATCTATTTCTAAGATAACCTTGTAATGAATTAACTAAAATTGTGATTCATGATGAACCTAGACTCCTAACCTAACAACTCTCGTTAAATAGGTTAAAGCTCTACTCTTTCCTATGGTGATCAAGTTTACACCGACTCTCGTCATACGGTAAACATCAACAAGCAAACATCTCTCGATTTAATTTGCAAGATAACAATTAATCATAGAAAAGAAGACAACTTTAAATTAAACTTACAAAACATCCAAGAATTGAAATCGAGTTCATCGCTGAAACAAGTTTCACAGAGCTTGATTGGACTGCTCAGCCTTTATTCATCGTCGAGAAACAAGAAAATAAACTAAAATAAAAATAAAAATAAAAATATGGCTCGGTCGACCGAGCAGGGGCACTCGGTCGGCCGAGTGGTCGGCTCCTCGGTTCTTGCGCTGTGTTCGTCTCCAGGTGTATATGTTCTCGTTTTCTGCTGCATGCCACCTTTTATAAGTAGTTTTGCCGACTTAGGGTTATTATTAGAAAAGCTTAAACCCTAATAAAATAGAAATAAAGATATTCCCATATTTATCCTTTCTATTCATCTGGACTCACGTTTGAGGCGATGGACGCCCGTCCTATATAATTTTGAACGCTCGTTGGGCTTTTCCAAATCTTCATTCCAAGTTTCACTTGCATCTTTCTCCTTCTATCTAACCTTCAATTGAATATGTTTTTTAGCTCATCCTATGCCATGCAAATGTACCTACAACACGACAAAAACATGCAAAATGTAAAATCATACATATAGATAGAAAACACCAATAAAACCACGTAATTAGCTTGATTTTGCACTTTAATACTTTTAAAACTCATTTGCTCAATAATTTGATTAAACCCTTAATTTCTATCCAAATTATACGAATATGGAGGAATTTGTTACGAAATACAACGATATAAATCACATAAAATCACCCTAAACAAGAAGAAGAAATCTACATGGAACAACCTGGGGGTTTTTCTAGTCCAGGACAAGATAAGAAAGTGTGTAAATTGGTTAAGTCATTATATGGCTTAAAACAAGCTCCAAAACAATGGCATCAAAAGTTTGATCATGTTATGCTTGAAAAAGAGTTCAAAACCAATGAATGTGATAAATGTATTTACATGAAAGAAACAAAAGATGGCTATGTCATCTTATGTCTTTATGTGGATGACATGCTGATAGTTGGTAGTAATGATAAGATGATCAAATCTACCAAAGATATGTTAAACGCCAGATTTGAAATGAAAGATATGGGTTTAGCGAGAGATGATATTGGGAATTAGAATTACAAGAAATTCTAATGGTCTCATTTTGAGTCAATCTAATTATATTGATAAAATCCTGAAAAATTCAATAAAGATGACTCAAATGAAGCTAGAACTCCAATAGATCAAAGTCAACCTTTGTTCAAAAATAAAGGTGAGGGTGTATCTCAATTAGAGTACGCAAGGATCATTGGAAGTCTAATGTACTTAATGAGTTGTACTAGACCGGATATCGCTTACGCTGTTGGCAAGCTAAGTAGATATACTAGTAATCCGAGTCATGAAAATTGAAACCTATAGTGTGGTTACTAAGATACTTAAGATATACTCGTAAGTATGGCGTTCACTATACAAGAGAACCAATTGTTATAGAAGGATATACTGATGCAAATTTGATTTCAGATTCAAAGGATTCAAAATCCAAAAGTGGCTTTGTTTTCACGTTAGGCGGTGGAGCCGTGTCTTGGAAATCTTCCAAACAAACTGTGATAACCAGATCCACAATGGAATTTGAGTTTGTGGCATTGAATAAATGTGGGGAAGAGGCAGAATGGTTGCATCAATTCCTAGAGGATATTCTTCAATGGCCGAAGCCAGTGCCAGGAATATGTATTCACTGTGACAGTCAATCAGCGATTGGAAGAGCATAGAATATAATGTATAATGGTAAGTCTAGGCACATACGCCGAAGACATAATTCCATTAGACAACTACTCTCAACTGGTACGATTACCTTAGACTATGTTAAGTCAGAGGATAATCTTGCGGATCCGCTAACCAATGGGTTAAATAGAGAGGTAGTTGCTAAATCATCAAGAGGAATGGGACTAAAGCCCATGGAATAAAACTTTTGCGAAGGAAAACCCAACCTTGTAGATTGGAGATCCCAAGATCTTGGTTCAATGGGAAAACCTAAATGCCGAAGTAAAGTCACTGTGCGGGGGTAACCCTCAAGCTCATTCCTAAGATGAAGAAACAGTGAGATTGAACGAGGATAAGCTCACAGAAGAGTTTTTAATGATTTGTGTAAGAAGAATATTTTGAGAAAATTCTAAATTACATAATCACCTATGTAAGAGAGAAGAGGGGCCACTTCAAAGGGAATTGTGAGGGCGCAATTCTTAGAAACTCTTACTGAACCAGGCAGATGTCCACGGCCAAAATGGACATAACCGCAAGAACCTATGTTAATAGGTAGATGCATTGTGGTAAATATGTCATCGTTTACACCAACGGCAGAATAGTTCAAGGACATCACGTCTACTAGTCAGCCAGTAAAGTAAACATATTTAATCAAGGGAAGGTTCAAATGGTCACACCTACCTATCCTATGCATTGATCTACCGCCAAACTCTCAATTTCATTCTTAGAGCCTTTGCTAGGGTTTAAACACTATTCCATTCATGTGGGGGATTGTTGGAAAATAATGGTTAAAATGGATATTTTAAATGATATGTCATATTGGGCCTATTGGTCCTAAGTGGTGAATTGAAAGTGTTAGTAATAAAGGGAAAATTGGATAAACCAATTTCTCCCAAATTGGAAGGAAGGAAGGAAAAGAGCTAGCATATATATGATGTTGTATTAGTGTTGTGGTAAGAATTTACCAACTTTATACACCGTTCTTTACGCAACTTGTGTGCGTGCGCACGTCTTGTGGACACGAATGCAGCTCGATTCAAAGGCTCCCAGCGAAGGTTCGGTTTTGCAACCTAAACCTTTATTTTTGGAACTGAATACTGATAAGTTCAGAGGTCTTCCAGCTGACAACACTTATGGCATCCAAGCTGCTGTTGTGCCTGTTCAATTTCCTTGCTGTAATGACATTCAATACGAGCTGAGGCTGTTCCACTTCGAATTCCATCTGTTTTATGACATCCTCTACAGAATAAAGCCTATATAAAGAACAGCATATAGAACCGAATTATACACCAGCAATCTTCTTCTTCTTACTTCTTTTCTACATGAAAACTGAGAGTTCAAACTACAAGGTTCTTAAGCAATTGAAGGCGTTGTGCTTCCTGTCATTGCTATCCGTTCTATCCTGGGAGATTAACGTCCCGCTGAAGCTCACGGCACACACGCAAGTGAGGGGACAAATTAGTCTTAAGGAAACTGTGTGCAACACAGGGCTCGGATTATATATCCTTTTTTCCGTTTCCTTTGCAATTGTAGTTCGAATTTGTTGTTATTCGTTTCTTTGTAATTTTTCTTTCGTTTTTGAATAAGATTGTCAAACAATCTTAAGACTAATTCGGATAATTCTTGATCATTGACGAAGAAATTGAGAACGACAGTTTCAATAACTGTGTTGAATCGAGCTGGTTCTTGTGTTGAACAGTTTCGATCTTAATAAATTGTTCATAACAGTTTTGTGATTCAATTTTCCATACTTGAAGAAAGCGAATCGAGCTGTGTAAAAACGAGCTGTTTGGTTGAATCAAGCTGAATTATAAACAAGCTGGCTGAATACTTGTTTGATAAACGAGCTGTTTAGTCTCTGAAAGAGCTGTTCAGTTTGTTAAACGAGCTGAATTCAAACAAGCCGTTTAGTTTGTTAAACAAGCTAAATTTTAAACAAGCTGTTTAGTTTGTTAAACGAGCTGAACTTTAAACGAGTTAGGTTTTAAATCGAGCTGTGTTGCCTTAAAACGAGCTGTTTAGGGGTTTAAAATGAACATTGGTTCAATAATATGAGTTCCAAGCGAATCATTTGTTTAATTGAGTATAGTTCAATTAAAAATTGTTCTATAAATTGTTGAAAGGAAATGTAATCAATTTGTGTGTTAAATTTTAGAAATGACAACCAGTGCGGCTCAGAATGGTGCTGATGGTCAGACTCAGCCTTTGGCTATGGTGCAACAAGTGCCAAATCGAGGTGCTGCTCCTATGAATCAGCATGAGAGGCCGGAAAAATTCAATGGCTTGAATTTTAAGAGATGGCAACAAAAGATGATGTTCTATCTCACAACTTTGCGTATGGCTAAATTCCTAACCGATGATCCACCAACACCGGAAGCGGAAGGAGAGCCGAATCAAGATTTTCTATTTGCCGAGGAATGGAAACAATGTGATTATTTGTCCAGACATTATGTAATGAATTGTTTATGTGACTCATTGTATGATGTTTATTGTGATAAAAAGAGTGCAAAAGAATTGTGGGAGGCACTAGATAAAAAGTATAGAACCGAAGATGCAGGTACAAAGAAATTTGTCGTTGGCAGGTTCTTAGTGTACAAGATGGTGGACTCTAGACCACTCATGGAACAAGTGGAAGAATTTCAGTTGATTCTTCACGAGATCCAAGCTGAAAAGATGGAGCTTAGTGAAACTTTCCAAGTCGCTTGTGTTATTGAGAAATTACCAAATGCGTGGAAAGATTTCAAGAATTACCTTAAGCATAAGCGAAAGGAAATGAGCATGGAAGATCTTGTTGTTAGGCTTCGTATTGAAGATGACAATAAGAAGTCTGATAAAAGAGGAAATTACTCTCAGAATCTTGCAAGGGCCAACGTGGTAGAACATGGCCAAAGCTCGAAAAAGAACAAGTTTGTTAAGAAATCAAAAACGGGACCAAAAGCTAAATTGGGACCGAAAGGTGGCATTGAAGAACCTAAGTTCCAAGGGAAATGTTTCAATTGTGACAAGATTGGTCACAAATATGCTGATTGCAAGCTACCAAAGAAGAAGGTTTCAGAAGCAAATATTGTTCAAGGCATGGAAGAGATTGATCTTTGTGCTGTCGTGTCTGAAGTTAACATGGTGGATTCAAATCCTAGAGAATGGTGGGTAGACATAGGAGCTACAAGGCACATATGCTCTGACAGGGAAGTGTTTACTAAGTTCGAGTCAGTTCAAGGTAATGAGACTTTGTTCATGGGAAACTCGGCTACTTCTGCTATAGCTGGAATAGGAGAAGTGATTCTGAAGATGACTTCTGGCAAGCATCTAACTCTGAAGAATGTTCTATATGTCTCGGATATGCGCAAGAATCGGGTGTCTGGAGTGCTGTTGAATAAGAATGGCTTCCGTCTTGTTTTAGAGTCCGACAAGTTTACTTTAACTAAGAGTGGTATGTATGTCGGTAAGGGGTATGTCTGTAATGGCATGGTCAAGCTGAATGTAATGGCTGTTTGGCCAAACAATATCAATAATAATATTGCTGGTTTTGCTTACTTGGTTGAGTCACCTTCCTTATGGCATGGTAGACTAGGACATGTTAATTACGATTCCCTGCGTAGATTAATAAGTCTAAAATATATCCCCAAATTCGAAATTGATAAAGAACATAAGTGTGAAACTTGTGTTGAAGTGAAATTAACAAGAGCGTCCTTTCAAAATGTTGAAAGAAATACGCAACCACTTGAACTAATACATAGCGACGTGTGTGATCTTAAAATTGTACAATCGGGAGGCGGAAATAATTATTTTATTACCTTTATCGATGACTGCACTAAATATTGCTATGTATACTTGTTAAAAGGAAAATATTGTTGGTCCCCGAGAAGGGTGAAACTATAGTCAGAGGGGGGGGGGGGGGTGAATGACTATAGTGGAGTTTCAAAAACTTTTCTTTTGTTTAAAAGCTTTTGGGCAGCGGATAAGTCCCTTCTTACTATGTTGTTTTCAAATCTGTTTAGGCAATCACAGATATAAGTTATGATCTAGGCAATTTAAATAAATACTGTAAAGTAAATTGCATAAAGTAAATTGACACAATTGGTTCAGGGTGGTGTAATCCCTTAATCCACTCTTCTCATGTGATCATTGGAGGAATTCACTATTCTTTTCACAAATACGATAGTATGATTGTCCTTGGCTTCCCAAGCTTCACAATCTACAAGACTATCACTCCTTGACTGCAACAGCTTCAGTGATTCAGTCTCCTTTGCTGCTCCTTGAGATCAAAATCCTTCAACAGCTATCACAGACTCAACTCCTTCTCCGATTGCCTCTGATTCAGTTGCTTCAGTTTGATGTGAATGTGATCCACAACCTTGCTTGATCAATCTCAGTGCTGAATATGACTTTGTAGCTCTGATGTCTGAGTTGATCACTAGATGTATCCTTGTAAGTTCAGAGAAGGCTTTTTGAATTGACAGAGTTTCTGCTTGATTTTTTTCTTTTCATATCGTTATCTTCTTTTTTTTGTCAATGCCTTCTATTTATAGCCTTGAATAACCTTGATTTTGAAATTCCGTCCGTTGGCTATATTAATGAGGGAATAATCCTTGATTTTATTCTTGATTCTCCCTTAATTGCATTCTCCTTGATTTCAGTGATCGGATTCTTTCTTCAAACGTATAGCAGAAAATCCGTCCTTGATTGATCCTCTATTGATTGTGCATTTAATGCATGATCCTCTGAATCTTCAACATATATCCTCTGATCTGGTAGGTATTACTTCATTATTTTCTGAACGGTTGAGTGATCCTTCTGACTTAGCCGTTTTGGCTCTTCCTTTACCGTTTTGTCTTCACTCAGCCGATTCACTATTTTCTTCTTTGCTTCAGTTTAAGGAGAATCTTTGTACTTCACTGATCCTTGATTGGGGTGAGATCGGTGTACACCATATCTGAATATTAAGTTTCATCTCTTGAAATATTATTTAGACTTATCCAAGGTCATCACAGACTTCCTTGGTTATAAGTCAGACCATAAAGTCTTCATTGTATCTCTGCTGGTGCTTGGCTGGCTTCACTATGCCGAATATCTGTTTTACTTTGCCGTCCTACCAACTAGTACAATACTTGTCGACTCAACTTATACAACATGTCAGACACTAAGTAAAGACTTATACAGAGAATTCTAACTTATTTCAGGCTTGCTATAACAGCTAGTATGGCCATCATCAAAACATAATAAATGTTCCTAACAATTTCCCCCTTTTTGATGATGCCAAAACCCTCATAAGCCTGAACATAAGTAATCCAAATTTTTCATAATAAATAACAGAACAAAAATTCAGCAATTTTATTCATCCATCATAGGGCAATAAGATATTGCATCTTTTTATTTAAAGACAAAGGCAAATAGAAGTAATCTTGAAATAATTCAAATTGAGTGTAAGATCTACTTCTTCACATCTTCAAACCTGATGCCTTTGCCTTTGCTGCCCTTGCCCTTTTCTGTTGGGCTTGCCTCCTTTTCACTGGAGCTTTCAGGCTTAGAACTTCCTTCCCCCTTTTTGGCAGCACTAAAAAAGGCTTCAAGATTTGTTGGTGCTGTATCGGAATCAGGGAGAGGACCATACCTCCTTTCCAGTATCTTGTTGTTGGCCTCACCAACTTTGATTAGAAGGTCCAATTGCTTGCCAGACTGCTCCATTACCTCATCCAGATGCTGAATTTGTTGAGTGTGAGCATTGAGAGTGTCCACCAAGGGCTTAAGATTGTTGTCAATTGTCTCAGCATGAAATTCAAGATTGGTTTGGACATGGTGAGGGATGAGTTGTTGTAAATTGCAAAGCAGGTTTCCTTGTCTCTCCATGAGCTCATCTTGGATCTTGATATGATTGATGAAGGCCTCAATCTTGTGGTTGAAGGAGGTTGCTTCACTCCTTAAGGCATTCTTCAGGTATTGCCTGCTGAAATATTGCCTTTCCATGTCCATAATGAGGGGTTGAATGTCCAGATTGAAAACTCTCTCTGGATCAATTTCCTCTGGGGCCACATGGACATCCTCTTCATCTCCATCATCCTCAGCATCTCTATCTTGCTCTGTCTCATTCTCCAGGTCAACTTCTCTTTCTTCCTTTTCCTCCTCTTCCTCTTCATTTTCATCTTGTGCATCTTCTTCTCCTTCTTCTATCTGTCCGTGTTCTTCCTCATTAGACATAGGGTCATTTAGAGGTTGCTGTTGAGTGTGGACTGCTTTATCTGCTACTGTTCCCCCTTGTGCAATTGTGGGGGAGTTGACAATTTCGGTTGAGTGAGCTTTATTAGCTGGATCACTGAGCTGTTTGTCAACTTTACCAATGCTTTTGAAAAGCACTTCTTGAAGAGTCAGTTCATCATCAGAAATCCCCAAATCTTCTTGATTTGCTTCAAGATTTCCACATTCTAAGTGTTCATCCTCTGACTCATCTTCTTTCTCATCTATCTCCTCCTCTTCAGATGAAGTGATTCTATATCCTTCCTCACCTTCCTCCAGATAGGTGATTTCCTCTTGTTGCTTTTCTTCTTCTGTTGCTGTTTCGTCACTTATTGTTACAGGTTCATTCAAGTTGCTGGTTCCAAGCAGAGAGATGCTTTCATGTGCTGTCTGGGATCTGGTTCTTCGTCCCACTCCTGATCTACTGCCTTCAAGTTGTTTTCTTTTTCTCCCAGCAATGGGTTTGGGATTCATGGAAGCCTTGATGTAAGTAAACAAGGTCTTTGACTTGTGTGGAGACTACAAATTGGTGGGTTGTACTTTCAATTCGTTGAATAGGTGTTGAAGAGGGAACCCATATGATTTCCTCTCCTAGAAATCGCCCTTTTTCTGTAAACCCTTGCTTGGTGCCGTTATTGATAGATCAATTTCCTTTTGAATTTGATCCTTCAATTGATTGAAAACAAATGTTGCCCAGTCGAATTTGGTACCATTGTAGATGATGGCCATCAGTCTGATCCGAACCTCAGTTAGGTTTTCCATAGACCCTTTTCTGCCTTCAATATTCTTCGTTATGACTGGTGCAAATTCAGCAAACGGAAGTTTGAGCATTGATCTGGGTAGATTGTATGTTTTGCTGTTTCTTCTGGGGTTCTTGGCTATTTCAGCCCAGAATTTCCGGACGTCAATCGTCACAAACTTGACATTAGCCGTACCTATTATGGGAAGTTGCAGGTAGCTATTTAGTGTACCAGGCGTGATGACTATGTCTCTTCCAAAGATTGAGCTCGTGATGCGATCGACTTCAGTCTTATTTGCGTTGGGCACAAATTTGGTGTTTTTCCAAAATGCGATTAGATTTTCATAGCAGATTCCAGTGATTGGGGGGTTTAGAAAGGTCATCAGCCCCAAATTGGAACAGCAGTCAACCAAGCGTTGAGCTTTTGCATCATTATCACAAAACGAGAGATAGTGTTCTGGTTTGAAAAATGAACCCGTGATGATTGATTTTTCGTAGTATTTTTCAGTGGGTGAGATTGTGGAAGATGAAGCCATTGATAGTTAATTGATGTTTAGAAAGGAGTTCTTCAAGTTTTCAGTGAAAATCACAAGTAGGGTTTGTAATTTGCAAGAGAGTGTAAAGATTTCTGAAAATCTCTAAGTAACCTTTATATAGGTTGATTTGGGTAGTGTGAACGTGGTTTGAATGTGGAAGAATTATATGACATAATGGCGTGATTTTGTGTATGTAAATCACGATATTCGAGCGTAATAGGGGAGTGGTTTGAGGTAAGTAATGATAGAGCCCGGGAATCGAGGCGTTTATAATTCGAAAAATAATATAGTTACCTCCATGATCATAAGTTGATCTCCACGTGTGTAATATTCCACAAAATCATTCTCCATAATTTCCTTATTCTCCATGTGTAAAAATTGATTTTGTTCACACTTTAATTTGTCCAAGTATTTAATTCGGTGAAGTGTCTTGGCTGGTCAATTAGCCGATATAGTGAATTCTTCACGGAGCTGCTCCATTTAACCGTTCCTAACAATCAGTTAAGTTAACTTTGCTGGATACCAGTGCCTTACCTGCTACATCCCCTGTAACGGCAAAGGTTGAACCGAGTTGATGAAGTCACTTAGCCGATTACTCCAGTTAGCCGCTCTTTGGTACTTAGTCAATTTCAATCATTCCTAACTCAGTTCTCAACATGCTAAATCTTTCATAACTGAGTGGTTTAGTGAAGATGTCAGCCAATTGATTTTCAGTGGGTATGACATCTCCCTTTTCAACATGATCTCTGATAAAATGATGTCTTACATCAATGTGCTTTGTTGTTGAATGCAACACTGGATTTTCAGTAATAGATATTGCACTTATGTTATCACATATGTTTGGAATTGTTTCCTCATCCACTCCATAATCCTTTAGCTGTTGTCTGATCCAAAGTACTGTTAGGAAATCTACGCGGAAACGCAGCGGAATTCAAAATTTTGATTTCCTTTTACCCAAGATCGACTTCGTTTAAGCAATAAACAATTAAGCTAAAGACGGTGGTTACCTTGGTTGATCTATAAGATCGACGCTTTGACCGTCTTAGGAGAGTAGTTCTGCATAGAGCCGCCCAAGTGTTCGGCCTCTACCGCTAGTCCACATGAACAGCTCGCCAGAATCCCATCATGGATTGTTATTGGAAAACTCCGGTTGCTAGACCGGCCTTTTTCCCCTCTCTCCAACTCTCTATAGGATGCTCTCTATTTTACACAAGAACTATTAGTTCTTGGAATTGTGATGATCAAAAGAGCTTGACACCCACCTCTTATTTATAGTCATAGGTGGCGCCCCAATAGAATAGAAAGGAAGAAAACCTTTTCCCAATAAAGTAAGGAAAATATAATTGATTGATTTATCTCATTTATTACAATATCTCATATTAAATAAATCTAGGATATTGTCAATATCTCATATTGAATATTCCAAGATATTGTCAATATCTAATGTTGACTATCTTTACTATATTACCATAAATCAATTTACACATGTGTATATATCACATATATAATACACAAATAAATCTATATATATATATATATCTTAAAAACAAATGTGCACAAGCACATTCAAGTGCAAGTCACGCATGTGACTATATATATATTTATATATATTAATATCTTATATTAATATATGGTAATACCATTAATTAAATTGCACAATCCAAGTGTATCTTATACACACACAAATTGTGCCACCTTTAGCCATAAATTGGCTTCCGGAATATTCTTTAATTAATGTAATACTATTAATATCTTGTATTTAATTTATTCATAATAAATAAATACCACCATATTAATTTACCACTATAACCCTTATAGTCTCGAGATAAACTTTCCTTATTTGGTTATCATCTATAACCACATTTTAATCCGGCTAGATGTTCTTATGTGTGTGACCCGATAGGCTTCCGAATATGTTGGCCGTAGACACAAAGTGCAAATTACGAAAATGCCCTTCATACCTAACGATCACGGGATAGCGTCTAGCAACACACCGTGACCCCAATCATCGGAAGAGTCAAATGCAATGACTATACCTTTCATGTGAAACAGCTTACCGTGTAACTTACAATCCTATCGCTGTAATAATATCCATACGGTCGTTAGTCGAGTGTCAAAACATCAACGACCGTATCTTATAATCTGGATATCATGCTCTCTCGAAGTAACTCGTTTACTCCCACTTTGCAAAGATTCACGAGAGTAAGACGTTCCTTATAAGAAGGCCATTTCGGATATTCGATCCCAATCATAGGATACGCGATTCCCGGACGACCAATCATGTATACTCCGCATGCTTCAATATCACACCCAATCACTACCGCATGATAGCCCCGTGGCTAGGGGAAACCTCAATAGTGTCAAAGCATGACAATCCACACCGTGATGCCATGAAGACTCCGGTCAAAAGGATAATTACACAACCGCCACATAATGTGACACTTATCTGTGTAAGTGGGTAAGTCTAACGTACGCATTCTCTAATACACGTCCACGTACAGTCCAAGTGTCTCTACACTTCGATAGACGAGATCTATCCCTGCCCTTAAAGACAGAAGACATCTAATACATGCTAGTCCGTTTATACTATCAATGCCCCGTTTGATAGTACATCATCCTAGAGACATTTAAGTATCAAACTTATTAAAGTGATTAGAGATCTCATCAACCATAATCGCCTATCATGGTTTCTCTATCACGCTTTAATACTAAGGACGTTATCATATAACAATTCATAATTGGTTCTTTAGAAGAACAGATATATGACAACAGAAAAGCCATTATATATATATGTATAAACACAAAGAAATAGTAGAAATGATCCGACCCGGTCGGATCCGGTCCAACCCGATTGGGTTTAGGACACTATTTCAACAATCTCCCACTTGGCCTAAAACCAATCACTCGCACACACAAGACCAAGTTGAAACACAAGAATCTTATGCAATACTCGCAACCAGCTCTAGCCTTAAACGGATCGCTATCCATGGGGACTCAGACTATCTTTATATCATGTTCCACATGACCAAGTCAAAGGAACCGCCTCAACACACACACACGAATCTCTGACGAGACCCTGGTCCTTGCTCCAAGCAATGAATCCACTTACTATATTAGCTATATATAAAAGGTAGAAGAACCATACAAGGTTCAAGAATGAACCTTCTAGATCCATGTACTGCTCCCGCTGCGCCTCTAAGGCACTACTGTGTTTTGGCTCAGTTGTAGAATTTACAGTGACCCATAGCCCATAACATTTCTAGCTCACTGTATCACTTAATCAAAGTGACTGCAAACCTAGACTGTAGCTCCCACTCGCCTTCATAAGACTCAGGATATACGTCTGTATATCTACGTTTATTTAATTCCAAGTTTCAATAAACTAGGAAACTTTCCTTAACTTGTTTAAGGATATTCTCGACATTCACCAGATTTGCTTTCATACTTGCTCATGACTATTCATGGACTATGAACATCCGGCATTACCTTTATGATGGTTTCTATCGCAGTAGCGAAGGAAACCTTCCATAAGCATCATCTTTTACCTTATCTTTAGGACGAACGTCCTAACATAGATAGATCTTGAGAACACTGGCTAATAGTATCCCCGTCGCGATCTATGCTAAAATCTTTTAGCATCTTATCTATACAGGTAAACTATAATCTAACAGCAGTTAAATCTATCACTTTAGATTCCAATCTCTAAAATAAGAACTGCTAATCCAAGTGCTTTCATAAAGACCTTGAACTACCAAACATTAATTGACTGTGACATGGGGTGATGATTCCTAAGAGAGATATCTATTACCCTACTCAAAAATCGTAACACACTCCCACTATCCATCTTGCACATTGGGCATATCCTTCTTTTGACTAAATCAAACTCCTTTGATTATCAAACAAAGAAATTGTATAGAGAAACTTGTCTGAGTCCATAAATGGATCTCATGGGCTTACATATCATGTCATAGTCTATGAACATCGAGCTTTCTGCCCAACGCCTTCAACACTATCATATAGCCATGATACAAAGTTATAACAAGTATTATCTGAATAGAACTGGGCTCAGCCTTACGGGGACATTCCCTCTAGGTAAGACATACTAGGTTCACAACCTGGTTGTCACTGATGGAATCTAATTCAGATATTATGGGTCCTGGCCATATCTCTCAATCTTGCCTTTCAAACATTCCTTTATCAGTCATGGGATATTCATTCTTCAAGATGAACTTACCAACAGCCTTTTCAGGCTTGAGGTTATCCACAGACTTACAAAACTTTTGTGTGCACTGAGCAGTGATCTACACCTCATCGCTATGTGGCGTCTGCTCATGTTCCTATGGTTGAATAACTCCCTGTGGTTCTCAAACTACCTTTGAGATCTAAATCTACTCCCACTATTTCTTTTGGAAGAAAAACTTCCTCTAGAAGACAACATGTTTGGAGACAAACATTTTGCTCCGCGGACAAGTAAATAATATCTAGCGTACTTGCTAAGATATTCCACAAAGTTGCATATGTCGTACTAGGCTCCAAGCCTTTCTGACTTTGCCTATGAAAACTTCAAATCATCGGTTAAGATAGATTCGACATTATCCTCTTCCATATCTAATATGGAATTTATTCAACCTTTATTCTTTGGAACTAGGTTAAGTATAAGGGCACTATCCCGAAACGGGTAAGGGATACTTTACATGGCTTGCGTCACACCTTTATCATATAAAGTGTTGTTTAACACAATCTAATTGCGTATCCCAAAGATGGTATCCTTCAAGGGAAGAATCTTATTCCTTTTCAGACGACTTCTGAAACACCCTTCAGGTATTAATTACTTCAATCCAATTGAAGATTAATTCCTAAGTAGCTCATCAATCTCATATTCGTACTAGCTCGAAATTTTCAGGCTTTCCAAATTGTTGTACTTCAATAAGTACATTCAACTATTTCTAAAAATAGTCATAGAGATTAACAAACAATTATTTGTGGCATTAATTGTCATAAGCCAACAAACATCGGTATGTTTAGGCTTCAGACAATTTTTCTAGATTTTACAACCTTTTCATAAAAGGGTATTTTAGTCCTCTTTGGATAAGATACGTATAACCCACATGATTCATAATCATATGGTTCAACATCATCAGAATGACGTTTAATTACACGCTTCCCTTCCAGAGAGACACTGTCTAGAGTAACCACAAATCAAGGATAATAACCATACAAATATTTAGTTGAGATCTCATCACATATATCAACTATATAGTAACATCAATCTAGTATGTTAGATTCAGTGACCTTCCAACTTTATCGGAATAACATTTATTCTTTACAATTGAATATGTCTACTAAATCCTAACAAATAACTGAAAGCATGTTCTTCATAAGAACCGGAACATAATAACATTTATTTAGTTCCCTTATCAGTTTACTAGATCCAGAATATGGTAAGTGTTACAACATTTGTTTAACCTTCCATATCTGTATTTAATCTTTCTAACTTAATCACACTCGCAAGATATCATATATCTAATAGTTGACTTTCACTTAGATAGATTTATCTCAACTCACTTGCCTAGAATAGAAACTTCAATAAGTTCTCTATTTAAGCACATGCTCTAACTTTCCTTTTTAATCCTTTAAGCACTTGAAAATGTTTCTTATTGTAGTCTTCATAAGATTTAAGAAAGATCACAAGAGCTATGTCTTTGATTTCCTTTCATAAAGAAAATCTGAAGTTTATTAAATAGTTTATTTATCCTTTTGAATCGTATTCAAAACATTGACTATTTAATTAACCTTTAAGCAATGATAGAATTAAGTCGATACTTAAATCTAACAATTTTGAAAACAACCTTTCCAAAATTAGAGTGGTCATTCTTATCCAACGTTTGAATTAATTGTCATCATATGACTGAGTGATCATATTGGATCGTATCCAATGCTATGAGCTTCCGCTTTTTAATAATAATTAAAGTCTTGGAGTACTCCATCAAATATGTAGTCTCCTTGTCTCTAACTACTATAACGGGATCTCTCGTGTCATTGCTTATTTTAAAAGGATTAAAATTACTTACCCATACTTGAGAACGTTTCTCAAGAGGTAACAGTCATAATTTGGTTTTACTAATCGAGAAAAACATAAATATAAAGTTTGCTAAAACTACAACATAAAATGAATAAAAGAGTGTTGTTGTTTATACACGCAAAATCAAAAATGGTCTTTTGGTTTATGATTTTGCTCCCACTAGTCAACTACTTCCAATTGACTTTCAAAATTTTTCAAAATTCTTTAGTGGGTCGAGATCCCATCTAGTTACCTCGATTCCCGGCGGTGGTCGATCAACCAAGATAATTTCGATAGGTAGGTAACTCTTTACCATTCACATCTCTATGTTATTCTCAGTGGTTGACTAGTCAACTCTTTGGCGATACACATCACTATGTGTTAGTCAACCCCTTGTCTCTAAAGTCAGACGGCCCTGACGGTGGCCAATCACCGAAAGACTCTAGTCAAGTCATAACCCAATATTCACGAGATCTCATACGATCATATCTCAATAACGACGATATACCCGAGGTAGGTCAACTCCCGGCGGTGGTCGATCAGTTGGATCCGAACACAGGCTCTTCACCGTCGTTATAATATTGGGAGACAATATTTCGACTTGATTTTTGTTGTGGAAGTATTTTCGTAAATTAATTCACTTAATTAATTTTCATTTCGGTCTCATCAATTATATCTATCTCTATAGATATATATCCTACACATTTACTAGATCGTGCCTAGTCATGTATCTATCGTATCATATAAAATAAATACAAGCACAAAATAAATAAATGCGTAAAGTAACCGGTATGATCATGGACTTTTCCTAGGTGCGGTTTCGAATACAAACTGACGAAACCGCGGGTCACAATCTAAGGGTAGCTGCAACCGCCAATAGGATCTTTAATGCGCCATTCTCCAATGGGATCTTTATTCTTCTTTCTTTGGTCTCCATCTTCTGCTCCATTCTTGTTACATTTAATTCTATCTAATAAAATAAATACACCCGCCGCACACGGGGGAGTCAACGGGAATGGGATAAATGCGAAAATAAACTAGGTCACGTTCTTCATAACGGCCTAGGACAATTTTTAAACCAACGAAAAAATTAAATCATTCACATCTATCCTATCGGTCGAGTCCATGATCAATCGGGGTCCATATAATCATATTATATCTACTATATCTAATCCATACAATAAAATCTTATGAAAAAGATAAAATTAAAATTTAACTACTTGCGTCTTAATTAATCAATTAACATTTAATCTATTAAATAATTTTATCCAATCAATTAACTAATTAACATTTAATTAATTAAATGATTTTAATCGAAATAAAATTAACGATTAATTTTAAACCGATTTTAATTTTAATTTTAATAAATTAGAACTATTCCAAAATAAATCAAAATTAAAATTATTTCTCTTTTGTTTCTTTCCTTTTGATTCGTAATCAAAAGGGATGCCTTTGGTTTCCTAAACCAAATTTGGCTTAGGCCTGACCACTTTCCAAAATCAAAATTTTGGAAGTGGCCTAGGCCTAGTCCTTTTACAAATCAAATATTTGAAAAGGGCCTAGGCCTATTCCAAATCAAATATTTGGAAAGACGAAATAATTTTGGTTTAGGCCTGGCCACTTTCCAAAATCAAAATTTTGGAAGTGGCCTAGGCCTAGGCCTTTTCCCAAATCAAATATTTGGAAAGGGCCTAGGCCTATTCCAAACAAAGATTGGAAATGCCATTATTATTTTAATGCCATGTGGCATCCCAATGGCCCAAACTATTTGAACCATTGGTTAGCCACATGACACAACTAAACAAAGGAGATATTAATCACAACTATGAACAATATTGAATCACAAATACACAAAACAAAATTGGGGACCACCGTATCACACCAGCAGCCGCCGGCAGCCCGGAGTCCGCCGCCGCCGGCGATCACACGGTGGTGGTGCCGCCGCCGATCGGCCGAGCACCACCATGCCGCCTCTTTTTTTTTTTCTTTTCGTGTATCAATTTTGCAAATCAAAAATCTTTCATCTTTTAATTATGTGATTTAAACGATAAAATTAACTACGCAAAATAACATGCTTATTGCTTAAGCTCGAAGCTCGCTCCGATACCACTGTTTGGAAATCTACGCGGAAACGCATCGGAATTCAAAATTTTGATTTCCTTTTACCCAAGATCGACTTCGTTTAAGCAATAAACAATTAAGCTAAAGACGGTGGTTACCTTGGTTGATCTATAAGATCGACGCTTTGACCGTCTGAGGAGAGTAGTTCTGCATAGAGCCGCCCAAGTGTTCGGCCTCTACCGCTAGTCCACACGAACAGCCCGCCAGAATCCCATCATGGATTGCTATTGGAAAACTCCGGTTGCTAGACCGGCCTTTTTCCCTCTCTCCAACTCTCTATAGGATGCTCTCTATTTTACACAAGAACTATTAGTTCTTGGAATTGTGATGATCAAAAGAGCTTGACACCCACCTCTTATTTATAGTCATAGGTGGCGCCCCAATAGAGTAGAAAGGAAGAAAACCTTTTCCCAATAAAATAAGGAAAATATAATTGATTGATTTATCTCATTTATTACAATATCTCATATTAAATAAATCTAGGATATTGTCAATATCTCATATTGAATATTCCAAGATATTGTCAATATCTAATATTGACTATCTTTACTATATTACCATAAATCAATTTACACATGTGTATATATCACATATATAATACACAAATAAATCTATATATATATATATATATCTTAAAAACAAATGTGCACAAGCACATTCAAGTGCAAGTCACGCATGTGATTATATATATATTTATATATATTAATATCTTATATTAATATATGGTAATACCATTAATTAAATTGCACAATCCAAGTGTATCTTATATACACACAAATTGCGCCACCTTTAGCCATAAATTGGCTTCCGGAATATTCTTTAATTAATGTAATACTATTAATATCTTGTATTTAATTTATTCATAATAAATAAATACCACCATATTAATTTACCACTATAACCCTTATAGTCTCGAGATAAACTTTCCTTATTTGGTTATCATCTATAACCACATTTTAATCAGGCTAGATGTTCTTATATGTGTGACCCGATAGGCTTCCGAATATGTTGGCCGTAGACACAAAGTGCAAATTACGAAAATGCCCTTCATACCTAACGATCACGGGATAGCGTCTAGCAACACACCGTGACCCCCAATCATCGGAAGAGTCAAATGCAATGACTACTACCTTTCATGTGAAACAGTTACCGTGTAACTTACAATCCTATCGCTGTAATAATATCCATACGGTCGTTAGTCGAGTGTCAAAACATCAACGACCGTATCTTATAATCTGGATATCATGCTCTCTCGAAGTAACTCGTTTACTCCCACTTTGCAAAGATTCACGAGAGTAAGACGTTCCTTATAAAAAGGCCATTTCGGATATTCGATCCCAATCATAGGATACGCGATTCCCGGACGACCAATCATGTATACTCCGCATGCTTCAATATCACACCCAATCACTACCGCATGATCGCCCCGTGGCTAGGGGAAACCTCAATAGTGTCAAAGCATGACAATCCACACCGTGATGCCATGAAGACTCCGGTGAAAAGGATAATTACACAACCGCCACATAGTGTGACACTTATCTGTGTAAGTGGGTCAGTCTAACGTACGCATTCTCTAATACACGTCCACGTACAGTCCAAGTGTCTCTACACTTCGATAGACGAGATCTATCCCTGCCCTTAAAGACAGAAGACATCTAATACGTGCTAGTCTGTTTATACTATCAATGCCCTATTTGATAGTACATCATCCTAGAGACATTTAAGTATCAAACTTATTAAAGTGATTAGAGATCTCATCAACCATAATCGCCTATCATGGTTTCTCTATCACGCTTTAATACTAAGGACGTTATCATATAACAATTCATAATTGGTTCTTTAGAAGAACAGATATATGACAACAAAAAAGCCATTATATATATGTATAAACACAAAGAAATAGTAGAAATGATCCGACCCGGTCGGATCCGGTCCAACCCGATTGGGTTTGGGACACTATTTCAACAAGTACTTGAGCACAACAACTACCTGCTGCTATATATTCTGCTTTAGCTGTTGATGTAGATATGGAGTTTTGCTTTTTACTGAACCAAGAGACTAGTCTGGTGCCTAGCATTTGACATGTTCCAGAGGTGCTTTTTCTATCTATTTTGCATCCAAGATAGTCGAGTCGAATATGATATCAATTTAAATCCTCCATCTTTTGGTTACCAAATTCCAACACTTATAGTGTTTTTCAAGTACTTGATTATCCTTTTGGCTGCTAGAAGATGTGATTCTTTTGGTTGGGCTTGAAATCTTGCACATACTCCTACTGCAAATGCTATATCAGGTCTACTTGCAGTCAAGTATAGTAAGGATCCAATGATTCCTCTATACATTTTCTAATCAACATCCTTTCTTGTTTCATCTTTTCCAAGAATGACTATTGCACACATTGGTGTATCTGCTGTGCCACTTGTATCCATCCCATACTTGTGTATTAAATCTCTTGTGTACTTGGCTTGACTGATAAAAATACCATCTTTCATTTGCTTTACTTGAAGGCCAAGGAAATAATTTAATTCTCCCATCATGCTCATCTGAAATTTGCTCTTCATCAGGTTTGCAAATTTCTCACATAGCTTTTCATCCTATGATCCAAAGATGATATCATCAACATAGATTTGTACTAACAATGTACTTGTTCCTTCCTCTAGTTTGAATAGAGTATTGTATATAGTTCCTTTGTTGAATCCATTCTTGATCAGAAATTATGATAGTGTTTCATACCAGGCTCTTGGTGCCTGTTTGAGTCCATAAAGGGCCTTCTTGAGTTTGTATACTTTGTCTTCTTTTCCTTTGATATGAAATCCAGGAGGTTGTTCCACATATACTTCTTCTGCCAAAAGTCCATTTAGAAATGCACTCTTGACATCCATTTGATAGACTTTGAAATCTTTGTATGTAGCAAAAGCTTGAAAGAGTCTGATTGCCTCAAATCTTGCTACTGGTGCAAATGTTTCATCATAATCTATTCCTTCTGCTTGAGAATAGCCTTTTGCAACTAGTCTTGCTTTGTTTCTGACAACAGTTCCTTGCTCATTCATCTTGTTTCGAATACCCATCTTGCTCCAATGATGTTGGCCATATCTGGTCTGTCAACAAGTTCCCATACTTCATTTCTTTCAAATTCATTTAGTTCTTCTTGCATGGCTGTGATCCAATCGGCATCTTGGATTGCATCATCTATGGTCTTGGGTTCCACTTGTGATTGAAAGCATGTTAGCATGTGCTCCAGTTGTCTTCTGGTTCTAACTCCTGTGTGAACATCTCCAATGACTTGTTCTTCAGGATGATCTCTTAGCCAATTTAGATCGGGTTGAAGTTGTTCTTCACTTGGTGCTTCTACAAACTTCATCATGGGTATGAACTTCAAGTTACGGTGCTTGATCCGTTGTGTATATATGTGGCTCCTCTTGATTTTCAAAGTGATGATTTAGGATAGAAGCTGGTATGGTTGCACTTGTATAGATTTCCCTTTGTGCTGCTTCCTTTTCTTGATCTTGAAGATCTTCACCATTTGTATTTGGTTCATCAAAAACTACATGTATTGATTCTTCAATCACCAATGTTCTTTTGTTAAGTACTCTGAATGCTTTGCTGGTGTTTGAGTATCCCATGAAGATTGCTTCATCAGCCTTTTCATCAAAGGTATGCAACTGGTTCCTGTTCAAGACAAAACATTTCGATCCAAACATATGAAAATATGAGATATTAGGTTTTCTACCATTCCATATTTCATATGGAGTCTTTTCATGGTATTTGTTGATGATTGATCTGTTTTGTGTATGGCATGCTGTGTTTGCAGCTTCAGCCCAAAATCTCTTTGGCAAGCATGCTTCAGCAATCATTGTTCTAACTGCTTCTTTGAGAGTTATGTTTCTTCTTTCTGCTACACCATTTTGTTGTGGAGTTCCTGCTGCAGATAGTTGATGTAGCACTCCATTTTCTTCACAGTAGGTTCTGATAATTTTATTTAGAAATTCAGTGCCTCTATCTGATCTAATCTTGATGATCTTCAGTTCTTTTTCATTTTGGAGTCTTCTCGGCAAATCGTGCAGACTTTTTGAGTGTTTCTTTCTTCTTGTTCATGAAAATGGTCCAGGTATATTTGAAAAGTCATCCACCACTACTAGGGTGTATTTCTTACCACTTACACTTACGGTGTGGTGGTCCAAACAGTCCATGTGTAACGGATGTAGAACTCTTGTTGTAGATTGATAAGGCTTTGACTTGAATGAACTTTTGATTTGTTTCCCTTTCGACATGCATCACATAGGCTTTCCTTTTTTGAATCGATCTCTGGCGGGCCTTCAACTAACTTGTTCTTTGATAATTTGTTGATGGTCTTGAAATTCAAGTGATTTAATCTTCTGTGCCAAATCCAGCTTGTTGATTGTTTATTTTTGACAAACAGACATGTTTCTGCCTTGGTTGTTCTCCAGTCCACCACATACATGTTGTCTTGTCTTCTACCTGCAAGAACTACTGTGTTGGTTTGGCTGTGAATCACTTTGCATCCTACTTTGTTGAAGTGAGTATTGTAGCCTTTGTCACAGAATTGACTAATGCTCATCAAATTGAAATTAAGTCCCTTGACATATGCCACATTTTGAATCTTCAGATTGTTCTTGAGTATTATGCCTTCCCCCTTAATCTTGCCAGGATTATCTTTGCCTCCAAATGTGACTTTGGGTCCATCAAAGCTTTGAAGTCAGTGAGCCATTTCTTGTTTCCTGTCATGTGTCTGGAACATCCACTGTCTATGTACCAGACATCCTCAGTTTCATTTGATTCTTTGGTCATTAGACATAAATCAGTGTCTGAGCTGTCACATTCATCTTCATTTAATTCTTTGGTCATGAGACATAAGCATGCTTTTTCATTTTCTGAGCTATCTTCCTCTTCACTGTCATCTGAGTCATTATCAGATGATTCTTCATTCTTTTCACTACGGGATTCAGCCTTCAGTGCCTTCTTGCTTTTCCTCTTTTCAAATGCTTTGTATTTCTTCTTTTCATCATCTGTGTCATTTTCTTTAGGACAATCAGCCTTGAAGTGACCTTTCTTGTTGCAGTTGAAGCATCTGTATTCATCAACTTTCTTCTTCATGTCTTTTTTTGAGCTTGACCTCTTGTTTGATGACGAGTTTCCCTAATGGCTTCTTTTTGCTAAACTTGTCAAAACGTTTGACTAATAAAGCTACCTGTTCTTTGAGTTCTTGTGTCTCCCTGCTGATACAATCGACAAAGTTACTTTGCTGGGGTGCAACCAGTGCAGTGATTTTTTGTGTTTCTACCGGAGCACCATCTTCACCGTTCAATTCAAATTCATGAGCTTTTAATTGGGACATTGTTCAGGGTTAAATTGTATGATTTTTATAGATATATTTTATATCAATTTCCCCCATATTCGTATTATTTTCATAGAAATCGAGCTTTATATTGAAATATTGAGTAAATGATGTTTTCAATGGTTAAATTGCGAAACGTAACGAATTAGGTGCTTAAATGGTGATTTTATATGATTTTGGAATTATGTTACGCTTTGGTATGTTTTCCTAATTTGTAGATACACATTGGTTATGGAAAAGATGATCTTAAAGAGAGAAATTCGAGTGGAGAAAGAATCAAAAGGATTTATGGAAGAATAGAAGATTTAAGGAAAGAAATCAAGTTGATTGATCCAGCCGAACTGGCATCCAGAAGATTGGACGAGCGTCCATGGTGGACGAGCGTTTGAAAATCTGGACGGGCGTCCAGAAGAGGAAAAGTGATTCAGAGAGTTTGGACGTTGTTTGGACGAGCGTCTGCCTTTGAGTCCAAAGCAGTTGGACGGGCGTCCACCCAAAACGGACGGGCGTCCACCGCCGACTTAGCCTGGCCGACCTAAAAATCTATATAAAGCAGATGTACCCCAACCCTAAATCATAACATAATTTCTCATACACTAAAACCTAGAGGAGCAGCCGCACTTTGGGAGTCTCAAGGCCGGTCACCCGAGCCTTGTGCTCGGGTGATCCGGGTTAGATTAGGATGCTTTTCTTTTAGTTGTTGATTCATGGAGATCATCCATTGTACCAAACTATGTGAGTTTAATCCTTTTTAATTTATTCAATCCTTGTTTTATTTTCATTATCTTTGATTCGTTTTGTATTTTTCTATGCGCTTTATGATGCCATGTGAATTAGATCGGAAGATTAGTTTGCTATTGTTGTTTTACAATAAGAAGTTGCGTACACGCGAGATCACCATAGAAAGATAGATCTTTAATCGTTAATTCGTGACAAATTAATGGATTAATTATCTAGGTTGTTAGATTCTAAAATACGAGAGTTAACTCCGAATCTACACCTTCGTTTTGTATGGAAATTGGTCTCAACATTCGGGAGAGGAGAGATCGATAATTGAATTCACTAAGGAATTAGGAATTCGTAGCTTGAGAAATAGATTCACTAAGAGATTAGGAATTTGTATCTCGTGTAAAGGTGAAACCACAATTTGAATTAAAATCATGAGATGAACTAGGATTGAAATCACTTGGTTTGTATTTTGTTTGATCCCATGTATCTTTAGTTTAGGTCGTTTTTATTGTTTGTTAGAGGTTAGATTTATTTTAGTGTTCTATCTTCGTTTATATGTTTTTCTTTCGTTTATTTGTTTTCATGAGTAGCAATTGAGAGAGTTAATAAGACTAGATTCAACATCCCAATTCCCTGTGGATCGACCCCTTACTTATCTCGCTCTACTATCAACAACCCGGTATTCGGCCGGTTAGGAGTTAGTTTTGCATATAGGTTAGGGTTTATAAATTTTCTTTTTGTTTAGTGATGCAAAATCCTCCGAACAAAAGTGGCGCCGTTGCTGGGGAATCGGTGTTTTTGTTAAATCTAATTGAGTTAATTCTTCTATTTTGTTACGATTTAATTTTTTTTGGGATAAAAGGGGTCGTTAGGGTACACGGTAGTATTTTGACCATAACTTTCGGCTCGAGTGTCCGTTTGGCGCGCGGGACCCCAATTCGGAAAGCTCGTTCCGACGCCGACGACGTGGTGAACCGCCATAGGCCGTTCAACACCGTTTTCGAGGTCAAAATCCACTGTTTTCCCTTCCATTTTGGCCCTAGACAATTTCACCACGTTTTTTTCCTCCGTCTTAGTGATTTTTTTTTCTGTTTTAAATTTTTTGTAGGTAGATTTCCGTTTTTTTTTCTGTTTCTTATCTTTCAATAAGAGTAGCGTCACACAAATTGAGAGTTTTTATTTTTGCCATGTTTCGATGACCGTTGGGTTAAGAATGTGCAAAAAGTTTTTTACTCGATTTGTGAATCGTGAAGTGTAACCTAATCTGTGACCTAGTGTGCTCTGTGCTTAAATTTATCCGTGGCTGCTGTATGTGTGATTTGATGATCTGAATTGCCATGAGTTTAAGATGTTAGTCTAGGGTTTTCGGCTATGCTTTATTAAGTTGCAGGGTGCTGTATCGAACTTTCAAACGGGCGATCGGCTCATTTAACGCCCGTCCAGTGCACAATTTCCAGTCAAACGCCCGTTTAGTATGTTGAACGCACGTCCAGTTTCCAATTTTTCTTGACTTGATTTTTAATGCTTTATTTGACGTGGATACTTCTATATGAGCTTCTGTGGCTAGTTATTTTTACGTAGATGTTCTGAACTTGCATGTTTACATCTTTCCATCTACCGATCCATGTTAAATAATTGATTAACTTTTATATACATGATTCATCCATGCATGTTATAGTTACTCGTCGGTTCTCGTATGCTATAACTCGTTCGATTGTTGTTTAGTAGCTAATGTCGGTTTCCGTATGCTACATATCGTTGTGATGAATCTTGTGAGCTTTGAGACCTATGTGCTTTCTTGTCATTTTTGTAACTCATTTGGGTAGCTACCGTCGGTTTTCCGTATGCTACCATGTCTTCTTATGAGTTATATTTGTTTAGTATAGCTAATTGTTGGTTCTCCATAATGCTATCACATTTGATGAGTCTTAAGGCGCGTCTACACTGCATGTAATGAACAGTACTGTCGTTTATTGTAAACTATCATTATTTGGTAGACGTTTATGATATACATGTCGTGTTGCAAATGAGTGGGCTAGTTTTCTTTCTTTTATTTTCTTTTATTTTTGCATATCATTTAGTTACATGTCATCTAGTTGCATTGTTTTTCTATTTTTCTTGAGGGTAGTTACTGTCGGCTTGCCGTACGCTACCACTTTTATTTTATGTCCTTCATTTTTTGTTTTTGCACTGGCCGTAGTCACTATAGAGTTGTCTGAGCCAACTTTCTCACACTGAGCCTGTCAGAATTTATTTTTATTTATTTCTTTTATTAGGATTGCATATCATGTAGATTGCATTGTAATATATTTTCGTATAGTGCACCTAGCCTCCTATTTTGTAATGTTCCATGTATATGTTCCATCTTTATATGAGCTTAATCTGAAAAAATCTCTATAACTTCTTTTCCATGTGTTTTACATGTATAATCCTTTTTCCCCGTAGACTCTTTTTGCACTGATCAAGTATGCAGGACACTTGTGATATAGCTTGTGCGCTTTCACGACGATATCAGTTTTCCTGTGATGCTCCACAGTCTACTGATCTATTCAAGCTTTCTTGGATCTGTGATGCTCCACATTTCCAAGGTTATCCGAAGCAATTTTGGTTCTTCATGAGGGTCTTCCCGGAATTGCCAGCTTGGAAATACAATCAGCTAAGTTCTCTTCATTTTTATTTCTGTACAACTTGAGGACAAGTTGCAATCTAAGTGTGGGGGAGGGGTTAGGTATCTACGTTCATTTGCTTAATTATTTGTATTTCTATGAAAAGTGCTAAATTTTAAAATTTTTTGTTTTGTCCCGAGTGAATAAATGCATATCTTTGTTTGAGTTCTTATATCATTGATGCTTTATTTTGCATATTTAGTAAATTTAGATGTTTCACCCCCCATATTTTTCACGAGCCATAGTGAATGATGAGCTAAAATATAAAGTTATACCCCTTTTGGATTAGTGATTTTTGTTTTCTTATAAGTCATGTGCTTAGTGCTACGTATATATCTTGAGATTTATGATAGTGTGTATTTAGATCCGAAGTATGTTATACTGTGAATATCTTAGGTTTGAATGTGATAAGTAACACGTAGCTTATTGTCAAATGAAAAAGTTGAAAAATATAAGAATTAGTTGGGTGTGTCGAAAGCTAGTCGATGATTTGAGTGCGATAGGGTATACCACGTATGTCCTATACCACTATGATGACCAAAAGCTCACGACAGTCAGAAGAAGCTGCCTTATGATTCGAGTAAGGTAGGGTTTATCTCGAATATCCTATTCTGCTATGACAGGGCAAAAGCTCATTCTGATGTGTGTTTAAAAAGTGGAAAAAGTTAAATCAACTTGTATAAGAATTGTTATGAAATAAGTATGAGACTAAGTTATCGTCTATCTTATCCCCAGTAGAAACTGATAGATATGCTGTAGGGATTATCCTCTGAGTATTTCAGAAAGGTCCTAGATGCCTTCTATAATTCTTTTCGGGGTATTTTACGTTTGTAGGGTGCATCTTATAAGTGTCATTTATTGCTAGTCTACGAGGGAGTATTAGCTAGTTTTGCCTTGAATCAATTTCAAGTTTGGACTTAGTGGAAGTTTTCTATGGCTTTGCACACACACACTTGGGTGAACCTCTAACCTATTGAATATGTTTTATATTTGCATAGATGTTTATTTGTCTCGAGCTATGATTATGTTTTGTTTTGCTCGGGACGAGCAAAATATTAAGTGTGGGGGTGTTGTTCAGGGTTAAATTGTATGATTTTTATAGATATATTTTATATCAATTTCCCCCATATTCGTATTATTTTCATAGAAATCGAGCTTTATCTTGAAATATTGAGTAAATGATGTTTTCAATGGTTAAATTGCGAAACGTAACGAATTAGGTGCTTAAATGGTGATTTTATATGATTTTGGAATTATGTTACGCTATGGTATGTTTTCCTAATTTTTAGATACACATTGGTTATGGAAAAGATGATCTTAAAGAGAGAAATTCGAGTGGAGAAAGAATCAAAAGGATTTATGGAAGAATAGAAGATTTAAGGAAAGAAATCAAGTTGATTGATCCAGCCGAACTGGCATCCAGAAGATTGGACGAGCGTCCATGGTGGACGAGCGTTTGAAAATCTGGACGGGCGTCCAGAAGAGGAAAAGTGATTCAGAGAGTTTGGACGTTGTTTGGACGAGCGTCTGCCTTTGAGTCCAAAGTAGTTGGACGGGCGTCAACCCAAAACGGACGGGCGTCCACCGCCGACTTAGCCTGGCCGACCTAAAAATCTATATAAAGTAGTTGCGCCCCAACCCTAAATCATAACATAATTTCTCATACACTAAAACCTAGAGGAGCAGCCGCACTTTGGGAGTCTCAAGGCAGGTCACCCGAGCCTTGTGCTCGGGTGATCCGGGTTAGATTAGGATGCTTTTCTTTTAGTTGTTGATTCATGGAGATCATCCATTGTACCAAACTATGTGAGTTTAATCCTTTTTAATTTATTCAATCCTTGTTTTATTTTCATGATCTTTGATTCGTTTTGTATTTTTCTATGCGCTTTATGATGCCATGTGAATTAGATCGGAAGATTAGTTTGCTATTGATGTTTTACAATACGAAAGTTGCGTACACGCGAGATCACCATAGAAAGATAGGATCTTTAATCGTTAATTCGTGACAAATTAATGGATTAATTATCTAGGTTGTTAGATTCCAAAATACGAGAGTTAACCTGAATCTACACCTTCGTTTTGTATGGAAATTGGTCTCAACATTCGGGAGAGGAGAGATCGATAATTTAATTCACTAAGGAATTAGGAATTCGTAGCTTGAGAAATAGATTCACTAAGAGATTAGGAATTTGTATCTCGTGTAAAGGTGAAACCACAATTTGAATTAAAATCATGAGATGAACTAGGATTGAAATCACTTGGTTTGTATTTTGTTTGATCCCATTTATCTTTAGTTTAGGTCGTTTTTATTGTTTGTTAGAGGTTAGATTTATTTTAGTGTTCTATCTTCGTTTATATCTTTTTCTTTCGTTTATTTGTTTTCATGAGTAGCAATGAGTTAATAAGACTAGATTCAACATCCCAATTCCCCGTGGATCGACCCCTTACTTATCTCGCTCTACTATCAACAACCCGGTATTCGGCCGGTTAGGAGTTAGTTTTGCATATAGGTTAGGGTTTATAAATTTTCTTTTTGTTTAGTGATGCAAAATCCTCCGAACAGACATCAGGGTCAGAGTGTCTGTGTTTGCAAGATTTGTTGTTCCTCTGATTACTGATGTTATGATCTTCCATCTTTCAGGTAAGCCTCTCAAAATCTTCAAGCATACTTCTTTCTGGGACCAAGCTGTTGCAGTTCACTGATAATGCTTGAGAATCTGTTGTCCATTTGATCAATGGATTCACCAGCCGTCATTTTGAAGTTCTCAAATTTCTGTTTTGCAACGAATAATTTGTTTTCTTTAACTGCTTCAGATCCTTCAAAATCATGTCTTTTGCAACAAAATCCATATTTGCTCTTCTCCTTTCATCCTTGGTCCAATCCTTTTTAGGTTTATCGATTTCCTTCCCTTGATCTGCTCATGTGCCTACAACAGTAGTGATTATGACTTGTCCATCATTAATTACATCCAGCATCTCTTCATGAGTTGCTACAAGATGAGACATCATTCTTATTTTATATATATCAAAATTATTAACATTAAAAACAGGTACTTTTGACAAAAAGTTTGAGGAATCCATAAGTGCAACTGAAGATATAAATGTAAATGTATAGAAAACTTAGATTTGAAAACTACTTTGAAAATGTGTGATTTCCTTGTTACCAGAAATTAGATCTGAACAGGTTCTGATACTAGGAACACTGCTCCGATACCAATTGTTGGTCCCAGAGAAGGGTGAAACTATAGTCAGAGGGGGGTGAATGACTATAGTGGAGTTTCAAAAACTTTTCTTTTGTTTAAAAGCTTTAAGGCAGCGGATAAGTCCCTTCTTAATATGTTGTTGTCAAATAAGTTTAGGCAATCACAGATATAAGTTATGATCTAGGCAATTTAAATAAATACTGTAAAGTAAATTGCATAAAGTCAATTGACACAAGGCTTATAGTGGTTCAGGGTGGTGTAATCCCTTAATCCACTCTTCTCCTGTGATGATTGGAGGAATTCACTATTGTTTTCACAGATACAATAGTATGATTGTCCTTGGCTTCCCAGGCTTCACAATCTACAAGACTATCACTCCTTGACTGCAATAGCTTCAGTGATTCAGTCTCTTTTGCTACTCCTTGAGATCAAAATCCTTCAACAGCCATCATAGACTCAACTCCTTCTCAGATTGCCTCTGATTCAGTTGCTTCAATTTGATGTGAATGTGATCCACAACCTTGCTTGATCAATCTCAGTGCTGAATATGACTTTGTAGCTCTGATGTCTGAGTTGATCACTAGATGTATCCTTGTAAATTCAGAGAAGGCTTTTTGAATTGATAGAGTTTCTGCTTGATTTTTTTCTTTTCAGATCGTTATCTTCTTTTTTTGTCAATGCCTTCTATTTATAGCCTTGAATAACCTTGATTTTGAAATTCCGTCCGTTGGCTATATTAATGAGGAAATAATCCTTGATTTTATTCTTGATTCCCACTTAATTGCATTCTCCTTGATTTCAGTGATCGGATTCTTTCTTCAAATGTATTGCAGAAAATCCGTCCTTGATTGATCCTCTATTGATTGTGCATTTAATGCATGATCCTCCGAATCTTCAACATATATTAAATCTGATCTGGTAGGTATTACTTCATTGTTTTCTGAACGGTCGAGTGATCCTTCTACTTAGCCATTTTGGCTCTTCCTTTACCGTTTTGTCTTCACTGATCAGCCGATTCACTGTTTTCTTCTTTGCTTCAGTTTAAGGAGAATCTTTGTACTTCACTGATCATTGATTGGGGTGAGATCAGTGTACACCATATTTGAATATTAAGTTTCATCACTTGAAATATTATTTAGACTTATCCAAGGTCATCACAGACTTCCTTGGTTATAAGTCAGACCATAAAGTCTTCATTGTATCTCTGCTAGTGCTTGGCTAGCTTCACTCTGCCGAATGTCTGTTTTACTTTGCCGTCCTACCAACTAGTACAATAATTGTCTGACTCAACTTATACAACATGTCAGACTCTAAGTAAAGACTTATACAAAGAATTCTAACTTATTTCAGGCTTGCTATAACAGCTAGTATGGCCATCATCAAAACATAATAAATGTTCCTAACAAATATGAAGCGATAGATAAATTTATTCTATTCGTAAAAAAAGTTGAGAATCAACATGGAAAAAAGATCAAAATACTCCGAAGCGATAGAGGTGGTGAATATTTGGCACCACTAAGTGAATTTTGTGCCGAACATGGGATTATTCATGAAATAACCGTGCCATGGTCACCACAATCGAACGGAGTTGCTGAAAGGAAAAATCGAACATTGAAAGAAATGATGAATTCAATGTTGTTGAGTTCAGGAGTATCACAAAACTTGTGGGGGGCTATCCTTTCTATAAATTATCTTTTAAATAAGATACCCCGAAAGAAACAAGAGAAAACTCCTTATGAACTGTGGAAAGGTAAACCACCTTCTTACAAATACTTGAAAGTGTGGGGGTGCCTTGCAAAGGTGCTCGTACCTACACCCAAAGTAGTAAAGATAGGATCAAAAACTGTTGATTGTATATTCATTGGATATGCACACAACAGTAGTGCTTATCGATTTCTTGTGTATAAGTCAGATAATCCTGAAATACATAAAAATACGATAATGGAATCGAGAAATGCATCATTCTTTGAGAATGTATTTCCAAAATAAAACAAATGAACCTAGTTCATTAAAGCATGTTCATGTTCAGGATCACCCTTCTGAACAAGTAAATGAAGAAGAGCCAACTGAGGTTGAGCCAAGAAGAAGCAAAAGGTCGAGGACTGAAAAATCTTTTGGTGAAGATTTTATCACTTATATGATAGAGACAGATCCTCAAAGCTTTAAAGAAGCGACAACTTCTTCTGAAGGTCCAATATAGATAGAAGCAATAAATAGTGAAATAGACTCTATATTGCAAAATCATACTTGGGAGTTAGTTGATCTACCTCCAGGATGTAAGCCACTAGGATCAAAATGGATCTTTAAGAGGAAAATGAAACCTGATGGATCTATGGATAAATATAAGGCCAGACTAGTAATAAAAGGAAGGTCTTGATTATTTTGACACATATTCTCCAGTGACAAGAATAACTTCCATTAGGATGGTACTTGCTATAGCCGCTTTGCGTAATTTAGAAGTACATCAAATGGATGTGAAAACCGCTTTCTTAAATGGAGATTTAGAAGAAGAAATCTACATGGAACAACATGAGGGTTTTTCTAGTCCAGGACAAGATAAGAAAGTGTGTAAATTGGTTAAGTCATTATATGAATTAAAACAAGCACCAAAACAATGGCATCAAAAGTTTGATCATGTTATGCTTGAAAGAGGGTTCAAAACCAATGAATGTGATAAATGTATTTACATGAAAGAAACAAAAGATGGCTATGTCATCTTATGTCTTTATGTGGATGACATGCTGATAGTTGGTAGTAATGATAAGATGATCAAATCTACCAAAGATATGTTAAACACCAAATTTGAAATGAAAGATATGGGTTTAGCAGAGATGATATTAGGAATTAGAATTACAAGAAATTCTAATGGTCACATTTTGAGTCAATCTAATTATATTATAAAATCCTGGAAAAATTCAATAAAGATGACTCAAATGAAGCTAGAACTCCAATAGATCAAAGTCAACCTTTGTTCAAAAATAAAGGTGAGGGTGTATCTCAATTAGAGTACGCAAGGATCATTGGAAGTCTAATGTACTTAATGAGTTGTACTAGACCGGATATCGCTTACGCTGTTGGCAAGCTAAGTAGATATACTAGTAATCCGAGTCATGAACATTGGAAACCTATAGTGAGGTTACTGAGATACTTAAGATATACTCGTAAGTATGGCCTTCACTATACAAGAGAACCAATTGTTATAGAAGGATATACTGATGCAAATTGGATTTCAGATTCAAAGGATTCAAAATCCACAAGTGGCTTTGTATTCACGTTAGGCGGTGGAGCCGTGTCTTGGAAATCTTCCAAACAAACTGTGATAACCAGATACACAATGGAATCTGAGTTTGTAGCATTGGATAAATGTGGGGAAGAGGCAGAATGGTTGCATCAATTCCTAGAGGATATTCCTCAATGGCCGAAGCCAGTGCCAGGAATATGTATTCACTGTGACAGTCAATCAGCGATTGGAAGAGCACAAAATATAATGTATAATGGTAAGTCTAGGCACATACGCCGAAGACATAATTCCATTAGACAACTACTCTCAACTGGTACAATTACCTTAGACTATGTTAAGTCAGAGGATAATCTTGCGGATCCGCATACCAAAGGGTTAAATAGAGAGGGTGTTGCTAAATCATCAAGAGGAATGGGACTAAAGCCCATGGAATAAAACTTTTGCGAAGGAAAACCCAACCTTGTAGATTGGAGAGCCCAAGATCTTAGTTCAATGGGAAAACCTAATTGCCGAAGTAAAGTCACTGTGGTGGGGTAACCCTCAAGCTCATTCCTAAGATGATGAAACAGTGAGATTGAACGAGGATAAGCTCACAGAAGAGTTTTTAATGATTTGTGTAAGAAGAATATTTTGAGAAAATTCTAAATTACAGAATCACCTATGTAGGAGAGAAGAGGGGCCGCTTCAAAAGGAATTGTGAGGGAGCAATTCTTAGAAACTCTTACTGAACCAGGCAGATGTCCACGGCCAAAATGGACATAACCGCAAGAACCTATGTTAATAGGTAGATGCATTGTGGTAAATATGTCATCGTTTACACCAACGGCAGAATAGTTCAAGGACATCGCGTCTACTAGTCAGCCAGTAAAGTAAACATATTTAATCAAGGGAAGGTTCAAAGGGTCACACCTACCTATCCTATGCATTGATCTACCGCCGAACTCTCAATTTCATTCTTAGAGCCTTTGCTAGGTTTTAAACACTATTCCATTCATGTGGGGGATTTTTGGAAAATAATGGTTAAAATGAATATTTTAAATGATATGTCATATTGGGCCTATTGGGCCTAAGTGGTGAATGGAAAGTGTTAGTAATAAAGGGAAAATTGGAGAAACCAATTTCTCCCACATTGGAAGGAAGGAAGGAAAAGAGCCAACATATATATGATGTTGTATTAGTGTAGTCGTAAGAATTTACCAACTTTATACACCGTTCTCTACGCACGGGCGCAGGAGGTTGCAAATCCATCAGGATTTCAGCTTGAACTTGTGTGCGAGCGCGCGTCCTGCAGATACGAATGCAGCTCGATTCAAAGGCTCCCACGAAGGTTCGGTTTTGCAACCTAAACCTTTATTTTTGGAACTGGATACTGATAAGTTCAGATACCTTCCAGCTGACAACACTTATGGCATCCAAGCTGCTGCTGTGCCTGTTCCATTTCCTTGTTGTAATGACATTCAATATGAGCTGAGGCTGTTCCACTTCGAATTCCATATTTTATGACATCCTTTACAGAATAAAGCCTATATAAAGAACAGCATACAGAACCGAATTATACACCAGCAATCTGCTTCTTATTACTTCTTTTCTACATGAAAACTGAGAGTTCAAACAACAAGGTTCTTAAGCAATTGAAAGCGTTGTGCTTCCTGTCATTGCTATCCGTTCTATCCTGGGAGATTAACGTCCCGTTGAAGCTCACGGCACACGCGGGTGAGGGGATGAATTAGTCTTAAGGAAACTGTGTGCAACACAGGGCTCAGATTATATATCCTTTTTCCGTTTCCTTTGCAATTGTAATTCGAATTTGTTGTTATTCGTTTCTTTGTAATTTTTCTTTCATTTTTGAATAAGATTGTCAAACAGATATAAACGTAATAATGAAAAAGATATGACCTTTAACAGCTATGAAGCCATCCAACACGTTTAGCACGTGTTTCTGCTTCAAATGTCCTGCAAATCGACACGGGAGGCAATAAGATCAGGTACTGTCAAAATCAAATCAGCATTAAACTCGGAATATACGATATAAACATGAAATCAAAAAGATACGACCAGATTAAATGCAGATACGGTTGACTTTCCATCTAGGGTTTCCGGAAAATCATATCTCAACAGAATCGGACCTTTCAAAAACCCAATTTGTCACATGGTTGCCCGATTGAGAGAGGAGCCTTCATAGAGATAGTTTACTGTGTTTCTCTATGACATTAGAAACACGAGGGTTTAATAGATAAGGAAAAGCTAGCAGATTTTCTGGGGAGCATTGAAGACGAGATAATAAAAAAACGTTTCAGCGTTGAAGAGGCGATTTTGGAAATCATATTCATTGAATAGAGATTGAGAGATTTTGGCAGAGAAGGAGGCTAGGGTTTGAGGATGGGGGTCGGTTTTTTTTCTAAGATTTAATTATACGAAGATAGAAGAAAAGGGTGTAGATAGATGGACATTGGGCCAAAAAAAAATTCAGGAAAAATCTGGCCCAATAGCTATACATATGGAAATATATAAATTAAATAATTTTAATTAGATTAATCAAAATTATAAAATTAACATAATTTCATAAATTTAATCAATTAATTAAATGGTTAATGACATATTTTAGTGGACCTGCAAAGAGTAAATCAAACACAAGAATTTTTGCCATATGATTTAAGTTTTAACTTCATGGCAGTTAGTTGCAGGGGTATACTGGTAAAGGCACATATTTTTGGAAATTAATCAAACATCGTGCAACTGGGGCTCATAACTCAACAATCTACCTCTTTTGGTTAAATTTCAAAATACCTCGTATGCTCCCCCTAGATTACAGCTCCCCCTACATACGTATTTCTCCCCCTTAGTTTGAAAACTAAGAAAAAAGGATCACACTTGTACCATATGTAGGTCACTACGCAACTTTTCAAATGAGGCTTGGGCCAAGGGCTTCATGAAAATGTCAGCTACATGGTGCGCAGTCAGCACAAACTCAATAGATATCGCACCATTTTGCACGTGATCACGCGCAAAATGATAACGAATGTCTATGTGTTTGGCTCGGGAGTGCAATACAGGTTTGTGTGCAAGGTCTATTGCACTGGTACTATCGCAATAAACCGGAACACAATCTACAGACATGCCGAAGTCTGCTAACTGTTGTTTGATCCAGAGAAGTTGAGCACAGCAATTGCTCAAGGCTACGTACTCAGCCTCAGTAGTACTAAGGGCGACACTAGGTTGCTTCTTAGAGAACCAAGAAATGAGACGGTCCCCAAGTAATTGACAAGTACCACTAGTACTCTCCCATTCAATACGACAGCCACCATAGTCGGCATCACTGTAAACGATAAGTGTAAGTGATGAGTCTCGAGAGTACCATAGACTCAAAGTGGGTGTGTGCCTGAGATATCGGAAAACTTCCTATACAGCTTTGTAATGTGATATCTTAGGGTTAGATTAAAAACATGCACATAGTCCTACAACAAACTGTTTGTCAGGACTCGATGCGGTCAGGTATAGTAGAGAACCGATCATAGATCGATATAAGTGAGAGTCAAATGGCTCACCATCTTAATCAAGGGTAAGTTTGACTGACGACCTCATAGGAGTCATAGCAGGTTTCAACCTGTCAAACTTAAACTTTGTGAACATATCTATGATATACTTAGTTTGACTTATGTGTGTGTGCCAGACTGTGTTTGCTTGATCTCTAAGCCGAGGAAGAAGCTTAACTCTTCCATGGCTAACATCTCAAACTAGGAAGACATCAATGTCTCAAACTCAATGCACAGAGCATGGTTGGTAGAACCAAAGATAATGTCATTGACATAGACCTGGGCAACCAGGATGTCAGGGACGGACTTCTTTATGAACAAGGTGTTATCCACCTTACCCCTAACGAAGCCATTAGCTAAAAACACTTATGACAACTTATCGTACCATGCTCCAGGCGCTTGTTTGAGTCCTTAAAGTGCTTTATTGAGACGGAATACATAATCGGGATGAAGTGTATCCTCAAAGCCCGGGGGTTGTCGAACATACACCTCTTTATCGATAAGTCCGTTTAAGAAGGCACTTTTGACGTCCATTTAATGGAGCTTTATTCCTAAGCCATATGTGTTGGGATATTGTTGTGCCCACAATAATCCGTACATGGTTTGATTAATTTTACAGTACCTTAAATTTATGTGTCATATATATTTTATCTGTGACTAACCCTGCCAAGAAGTCGTATGACTTACAATGGCATTTTTATTTTTTGTAGGTACCTTGAAAATACACACCATAAATGATTACAATACATAAATGTATGATATATTGTTATCATCACATTACATATGATATGGTGTTGTGTTTTATAAATAAAGTCTACAAAAAACAAAACAAAAAAAATGTTGTTACACTTTGCTACTCGTATGGCCCACTCATATATATATATATATATATATATATATATATATATATATATATATATATATATATATATATATATATATATAACAAATAAATATGCACCCGTACACTTCGCATTGGGCCAGCTCTCTGAAATATATTCTGGCCCAGCTACACAAAATATTATTTCCCATTGTTAATTACCCTACCTATTTAATTTCTCCTCTTACCCTAAATATTATTCAGACATACACAAACAGCCGTCACTCCCCTTCAGACAAAAACAAAACTGCTCTCTTCTTTACCTTAATCTCCGGCCAATAAGCTCTCCTATCCTCTCATTTTCTATTATGTAAGAACACCTCGTCTTATTATCTTTGATCAGATGGAAAAACCTGAAGGATGCAATCGTCAATCTTTCATCGCTCTTATCATGATGAATCTAAGTTTCAGCCTCCTGAATCAAAGCCCTGCTTGTGCAATCGATGCTCTATTTGAGCAAAGATGTGAATTTCTTTCCGATGACTATCCGGTCAATATATTCCATGAAAGACGACTTCTTCTCTTAGGTAAAGTCCAGATCGATTGGCAATCTGGGTCACTTAAGAATATTGCTGGAACTTTACTCTTCCTATATGTTATTTTCGAGTCATAAATCGAGTCAATATATATGAGAAATCATGTTTTGATTGGGTTTTGATCGAGTCATATAATAGTCCTATTGATGAGTCGTTTCGAGTATTATGCCGATTTGGGTTTTGTAATCAAAGATGAGGCACTTTGCTAATATGAAGAAATCAGACTCCTTCTGGTTTACCAGCTCTGATTAATGAGTCATATATGTTTGCATTAAGATTCATTTTGTCACTAGTCGTGTGTCAAAGTTTGTAGATAAATATATTCAGGTCAGAATAGTTATATCTATGATGATGGTCCAAATCTGTGTATTATGCTATTATGTGTATAATAATTGAACACTGCAAATAGTCAGATCCAATTTTGACAAACTAAATATGACTATAGTGTTTACTCTAGGTCATTAAATGATGAGATCAGGTTATGTGCTAGTTTTGTTCTGATGACAAAATCCTGATTAATGATTCATTAGCACTTGCATCACTTGCATGTCCCATTCTATTAAAGATTTGATGAAATCTTATGATTTATGAATCAAATCCTGAGTATTGATCTTAAGAAATGATATACTCCATGCTCATATGCTATGAATCAGAATATAGCCGAGATGAAGCATTTTCAGGTTACCTATGCCTTCGGATTCAGTGTGTAATGAACCTACATCTATATTCATGACACACTCGTACTCTCAATACTGCCTCACTGAGAATTCTCTATTTTCATAAATATATATATAATTTTTTTTACTTAGTGTATATATGAATTTCTTGCTCTAAAATGCTCACACACCTTATGTTTATATATATATATATATATATATATATATATATATATATATATATATATATATATATATATACTTGTTAAAATCAACAAGTCTCGTTGCTTTGTATTATATTGAATTCGAAATTCTAAGTAAATAAGTCAAGAAAATTGTATGTGTTCCCTATACAATGCATTTACTACTTGTGTTGTTCCAATACTGCATTTGAAAGGTTTTCTCTAAATATTTTCAACAGTCTTCTTCGGATACAGCAACACTTATTATTATTTTTAAAACCAATGGCAAACCTTTGAATAACCACATTCACTGCATATCATGTTTTCAAAATGGTTCAGTAAATGTTCTTCCATTTACTTGCCTATAAATTCTCAGTGATACCAAACTGATCAAGTAACTAAGCTGATCAAACATCTTCATACTTACTAAAAATTTCCTTGTATCTACGAAAATTGTTTACTAATCTTACTCCTCAGTTTACATCTATTCTGAGTTGTAAAATTGTGTCTTGATTTAGATATATCTGAGTAATCTGGGTTGAGACTGGGCTGTGGTGATTTCTCTGGGGATCTAGCTTGAGCTTCAGGATTGCACTAAAGCTTGTTTCTGGCACCAGTCATCTCACATCCTGAACTTTGTGTTCATATCAGTAAGTTCACGTGTTACTTTTGCTTTCTAGTTGCTATTTTTCTCTGTGTGTAGAATTATAGAACCCTGTTAGAAAAGTAAGTAAAGGTTGTATCAGTTCTATTGTATTGAATTTTAGAAACAGAACTGTGTTTGAATCCATGTGACTATGTCACTGTTGTGTTTGGGATTTATACACTACAGTGTGATCTAAAAGCTCAATAAGTTAGGACAAACATAATCATCTTGTATTTTATTTTCAGCTCTGAAAATCTGGTGTAATCTGTAGCAGAAAATCATATAGAGAAATCTGTGGATGTGTGTTTGATATTGACACATAGGACTGTATGATAGTTTAAACAACTATTAAAATCAGTGTATGTGATTTGGAATCAAATTAGAAACACACTTAAAAAACTCTGCATGCTAATTGATTAGGTTTTAACCTGTTAAAATCTTTAATAAATGTTTGATCACAAGAACATTAACCTATACACGTTGATTTTAGCTAGATCTTCCGCCTAGTTTTTTTTTTATCAATATTAGGTTAATTAATTTAAACTCCAAAAAGGCTTAATAAAATTTTAAAAAGCCGTAATATCCTATTCACCCCCCTCTAGGATATATATTGCGTATATACGATCCAACAAGTGGTATCGGAGCTTGGTTTCTTGTGAATCAAATCCTGATATTCAGCTTGTTGAATTACTGTGTTGATAACTGCTTTTTAAACTGCTGTAACTTGTTTATGTGCTAAAGTGCTACATATCTATTGTTGTGATTTTTTGGTGTTTATAGCTGCTACCTGTACTACTGAATTACTACCACTGATCTGTTCACATCTGCATGTGTTGTATTTAAGTTTCTGTTATAATTTAAAACCTGCTAAGTTTCGATCTGGACTGAATCTTAGATCAATCTCTCATTTCTGACCACGTTTTATTTCTACAAACGATCAAGGTTTAAATTTATTCACACACCACTTTGCAACACAATATCGAATCTGGAATTTTTGTCACATCTTATTTGAATCCGTCCAGACTGCATTGTAATCTGCATTGTATCACTACATTAGTGTTAAGTGCATTGACTTGCATTGTATTACATTTCATTATCATATAAACGCCTAGAATTAATTAAATGGCTTCCATGAACTATAACCAGGCACCATGTGAGGGCTTATAATTGGTAAGACCTCCCTACTTTGATGGTACTGGGTATATTCAGTGGAAGAGGGCTATGCAACTCCATGTAGAGGCAATGGATATCCGAATATGGTTCATTATAGTGGATGGACCCTTTGTCCCTACTAAGGAAGGTAGAGATGACGGTGTGTTAGTGCTAGTTAAGAAGGAAAGAGTAGAATTAGATGACGAGGACAATCAAAAGATGACCCTCAATTCTAAGGCTACAACTATCCTTGTTAACGCTCTAAGTCCAGCTGAGGGAAAATACGTCTTAGACTGTAAGACTGCTAAGGAAATATGGGATCATCTAGAAATGCGTCATGAGGATAATAATCAAGTTAAGTATAATAAAATTAACCAACTCATGTTTGCATATGAATCATTTAGGATGGGTTCAAACGAGACAATCAGTCACATGGATACCAGATTCTCCAATATTATCACTACACTTTCTGCACTAGGTAAAACCTTTAAATCCAAAAATATTTTTCAAAAGATCCTTAGAAGCCTGCCCTAAGAATGGGACGCCATGGTTACGGCTATACAACAAGCTAAATATCTGAACACTCTGAAAAAGGATGAACTTATTGGCTCATTACTTGTGCATGAGAGCATGTTGTCCTCTCGCAAGCATACTAAGCCCGAGACTAAGGGAGTGGCACTCAAGGCCAAATCCCAGCCCACTGAACCTGAGACTACCGAAAGTGAGTGTGATAATGAAGATCACGCACTTATGGTTCACAACATCAAGAATTTTTTGAAGTATAATAAGGGTTCGAAATTTGAACCTAATCCCAAAAAGGCAAAACCAAAAGGGGTTCCGATGTCCGTTGCTACGATTGTCAACAAAATGGGCATATTGCCAATGAATGTCCGAATCATAAGTCTAAATCTGAAAAGAAATCCAAACTTTTTTTTGATAATAAAAAGAAAGTAAAACCGGCTTTAGCCGCTTGGTCCGATAGTTCAGACAACGACGCTGCTGAATCTGACTTTGAAAAGAGTGAGAAAGAAAATGTTCCTCTTATGGCGTACTCTCAGACCACTAATGACACGGATGAGATTTTATCTAATCCATCTTTCACAAATGATGAACTATATGAATTAAATGAAAATTTGGCTATTGAAAACTTAAATGTTAAAAGCAAAAATGAACACCTACAAGATATTATTTTGCGAAATGAGGATCAAATCCTCCAACTGATTAATTCTTTAAGTGCACTTGAGCTGAAGTACCAAGATCTTGATTTGGAAAATGCTTCTCTTAAAACTGAGTCTATTACACTCAAGAAAACCATTCAAGGGTTAGAGAAGGGGCCAATATTCAGTGGGTATGAGACTTCCTACAAGGAGACTCTTCTCAAGGACTTGAAGCTTAAAGAAAATATCTTGGAACCAAGGCCAATTGCCTTAAAGAACATCATACCCCCTTCCCCAAAAAAATTTTATAAACAGCATACAAAAGCACCCAAACACGCATACAAGTATGACTACTCAAGGAGTCCAACTCGACAGACTACCTCTCGTCAAACAAACTATGCTCCACGTATGCACCATAATTATGCGATACATCAAGCACCTAACTACACCTATGTTAAACCACAAGTGTCTTATAATTCGTATAACAATTTTCAACCACAATATCACTATTACCAGCCCCACTATCCATATGGGTCTTATTTTGGATTTTATGATCAGCCCTCTATTTCCTATGGATCTAGACATGCACATAAACCCAAGATTAAGATGATATGGGTACCCAAAGTCAAACAAGTATGGGTGAGAAAGGATTCCACCAATACTAACCCTTAAGGACCCAAAAGACTAAAGGGGACCTCAACTACTCTTTGGTTGCATGATTGCCCTAAACTAAGGCCATGAAAAATCCTAATAAATGGGTGCTAGACAGCGGCTGCTCTAGGCACATGACTGGAAACTTCACACTTTTTCAAACATACGAACCCAAATCCAATGGAAGCTCTGTCACTTTTGGTGATAGCTCCAAAGGAAAGATCCTTGGTGAAGGATCAATTGGTAACCCTGAATAGCTCATCATAAACAACGTGTACTTTGTAAATAATTTAACTCATAATCTTTTAAGCATCTCCCAACTTAGTGATTCCGATCTGGAAATTACATTTGACAAAATGACATGCAAGATAAAGGATATGTCTGGTAAACTTCTTTTGTCCGGTCATCGTAAGGACAATATATATACAATCGAACTGGATAAGCTTCTGGATTGTCCAATATCTTGTCTTGTCTATGAGAATGACAATGTTAATCTCTGGCATCGACGCCTAGGACACATTGGTATCTCCACCATGAAGAAATTGGTTAGCCAAAATCTAATTCGTGGACTACCAAAGTTTGACTTGAAAGACTTCAAGTTTTGTGAGCCTTGCATCAAAGGCAAACAAACAAAGACTTCTTTCAAATCCAAACAAGACATCACCACTACACGCACACTTGAACTCTTGCACATCGATCTGTTTGGCCCAAGTCGTGTTCGAAGCCTTGGAGAGAAGTCGTATGCCCTCGTAGTTGTATATGATTACTCCCGATACACATGGGTTCTGTTCTTGACTCACAAGAGTGACAGTGCTACGTCATTTGAAACTCTGGTGAAGCAATTACAGAATACTTTTGATATATCGGTTGTGACTGTCCGGAGCGATAGAAGTGGAGAATTCATTGATGCAAAACTCAATGAGTTTTGTGAATACTCCGGTATTCGACATAAGTTTCTGCTCCTAGAACTCCACAACAAAACGGGGTTGTTGAGCGTAAAAATCGCTCTCTCCAGGAGTCGGCACGAACGATGCTGAACGAGTTCAATGTGCCTCATTTCCTATGGGCCGAAGCGGTTTCTTGTGCCTGTTATAATATTAACATATTATCTATTCGAAAGACCTTCCACAAGACTCCCTACGAGATTCTTAGGAACCGACCACCCAAAATAAACTATTTCCATGTTTTTGGGTCAAAATGTTTTGTCTTAAACGATAAGGGAAACTTGGATAAATTTGCATCTAAGTCCACCGAATGCATATTCGTGGGTTATTCCGAAACCTCACGGGCATATAGATGTTATGATCCGGTTTCATGATGCGTTTGTGAGTCCATGCATGTTTATTTTAACGAATCAAATTCCATGACTAATGTGTGTATTAATGAGGAAGGAATTAAAGAGTTATTAGAAAAGGCTAAGCTTACAGATTGTTCTGAATTTGAGTTTCTTCCTCTGGCCACAAATGAAGTAAGCCCGGAGATTCCTAAAACTCCTACTCCTGCGGTTCCTATTGCTGAAAACAGACCCATGGGTGATGAAACCTTAGCAAATGGTGAACCCCATGGTGAACAACATACTGAACAAAATGAGCAACCGGCCTCCTCACGACAACACACATGGGATCATGATCATACTCCGGATCTTATCATTAGAGATCCCGTTGCAGGTGTATCCACTCGTCGGCACACACTTCCCCCTCCTTTTACTGCTTTAGTGTCTTTAATTTAACCTAAAAATATATAAGAAGCACTAGTAGACACGGATTGGGTGATAGCCATGCAAGAGGAGTTACATCAATTCGAAAGAAATGATGTATGGAACTAGTCCCTTTACCTCCCAAGACACACACTATAGGAACCAGATGGGTTTTTAGGAATAAAATGGATGAAAACGGGGTAGTCGTTCAGAATAAGGCCCGACTGGTGGCACACGGGTATTTCCAAGAGGAAGGCATCGACTACGATGAAACCTTTGCTACAGTTGCTCGGCTTGAAGCCATTCACCTACTTATAGCATTTGCATCTGCTTTTGACCTAAAGTTATTCTAGATGCACGTTAAGAGTGTGTTTTTGAATGGTCTTATCAAAGAAGAAGTGTATGTTCGCCAACCTCCGGGTTTTGAGGATACACTTCACCGAGATCATGTCTACCATCTCAAGAAAGCACTTTATGGCTTGAAGCAAGCCCTCCGAGCCTGGTACGACCGGCTATCATCTATGTTACTGGAACATGGTTTCTCTAGGGGTAGAGTAGATAATACTCTATTCATTAAGAAATTTGGTTCAGATATCCTGATTGCTCAGGTATATGTAGATGATATCATTTTTGGCTCCACCAATCCCGACCTATGCACCCAGTTTAAGACTATGATGAGGTATAACTTTGAGATGTCGGCTATGGGAGAGCTCACTTTCTTCCTTGGTCTACAAATCAAACAAACTCCCTCAGGAACACATTTTAGTCAAACCAAATACATTAAAGACATGCTCGCTAAATTCAAGTTTGACACACTTAAGCCTGCAAGTACGCCTATGACCTCATTTGCCAGGCTGACTACGGATGAAGATAGCCAACCTTTCGACCAACACCTTTATAAATCCATGATAGGCTCCCTACTCTATTTGACTGCTTCCCGACCCGATATTATGTTTGCCATTTGTCTATGTGCACGATTCCAAGCAAACCCTAAGATGTCACACTTTGGGGCAGTCAAACAAATTTTTCACTATCTTAGGCACACCCTGTTAGGTGTAGTGCCCGAAAGACAATTTGTGTAATTGTTTTTAATGGATGACAGAATTTATCTCACCTTATTACTTGCTTTGTGCTTGTAAGTAATACACTGCTGCAAACCCTAAGTATATCACCACAACCGCTTAACTCAGTGCATGGCATGCACGTGAGGATTGAGTTAGTGGTGATATACTTAAACTGTTAGTCCGTGGTGAACTTAATCAGAGTTTAGGGTCTCTTGATTAAAACACCAATAATGCACCCGTAACACCTTAGGGTGTGATAGTCTTATCCGGACCGTCGGTAGAGGGTACCTACGTGGGGCATTTATATATGATGGCATTCATATAGGATCGGACCGATTTAATCGAATTTCTCGGTATAATTCCGTAATCGAGCAATCTTATTAAATCATTAGATGATCATATATGGATCAACCTTAATCCCGAGGTGATCACGGTCTGCCGCTTGTCCCGGGGTAGTGTTTGATGTGTTAGTTACGGTTCACTTAAATAATGTGTTCCAAGTCACTTCTCATTGGCACTATCTCCGTATGAGTGAGTAGTTCGATTTTCACGTACATGGAATCCATTCCTTCCGGCGGGAAGTAGAGAGACAAATCCCTTTATTTGTTAGCCCTAAGAAAGTGATCGATCGGCCGAGTTCATATTTAGACTAATTAGCTACTAGTCAGATATGTGAACTAATTGATCACTAGGGGGTTGATGGTAAATAAGGATAAGATATTCTGAGTCGGGTTTGCGGAGACTTCCCACTCAGAATGGACAGTCTATGGAGGGTTAATCCGTATATAGTGATTATATCAATGGACGCTTATTCGCTCTATGGGTTGAGTATAAGTATACATCTATAATCGGTAGAGTTCAGTTTCGGGTTTATGGTGGCGTAATCCCGGAATTAATAATTAATGTACTTTTTGTTCGATGAATAATTAATTATTGGAGCTACTGGTTATAGGTCCATGGTCCCCGGTGTGGCTTCTGTAATTCGGACTAATAATCTTGTTATTTGGGCCTCGTTGATAATTAATTGGTCGGGCTAATTAATTGATATGCATGGATATTATTTAGTTGGGCTAAATAATATAATACACATAAAAGACATTTTATGTGGGCTTTTTTGACCCAATATGTGGCGCCATTAATGTCCTAATAATTAGAGAGAAATTAGTTTTCTTGGATAATTATTTAACATGTGATTTATCTTTTATTTGTTAAATGATAATTCATGGAATAATAGATAATAATATGATTTATCTTAATTTGTTTGGGATAATCATTTTATTTATCTTTTATTTGGAAAAGGATTAATGTGATAATTGTCACTTAATTATTTAATCCTTGGACGACATTGATTACTCTCCTATATAAAGAGAGTTCTCCCAAGTCTAATGGCAAGGTACTATTCACGTCACTATTCACCGAGAGAATTTGGCCGAAAAATTTCGGCCTCTATTCTTAGGGATCGAGTTGGAAAAATCTTCGGGATTTTTCTGGTTGCATATCAAGGAGGCTCGTGTATCAAGAAGGGTGTCCACCAACCGCCGTTTGGAGAACACATCGGAAGATCAATGCTTTTTTCCCTATATTGGTAACATGATCTTAACCCCTTTGTAGTAGTTTAAGTCCTTTATTTATGTATTGTACCGTGTAAATCGTGATCCATCCGCTGTGTATAGATCTAACTTGGTTAGATCTAAGAACCTGCATCCTTCATGTGGTATCGGAGCCAGGTTCCACGATTTACATAGTATAATCATAATTAAACGATTTAAAGGAGTGGAATTGCATGTAGGTAAATTTAATTTATTGTTCTATGCATTGTTTATGATTGGTTGTCATGGTTCAAGAGATGGATTGGGGGTTGGCACTGTTTACCCGTTAGATCTATTGTAAACTCATATGAACAATGAAAATTCGTTTATATGAGTATAGGAAATTATGTAATTTATTGGTTATTGCAATTTTAATTTCCAGAAAGTAGATCGGTTTAGTAGCTGTTTAGGTTTTTCGTTTTTCCCGTTAATCGAGCCGTTAAAAAGAAGATCCCTCCGGTCAGAATCAAGATTGGAAGTTGATGAACAATCCCACAAAATTTGGCTTCGATCAGAGTCCGTTTGGATTTCCGTTCGTTGCTGGAAAGAAGCTGCTGTAACAGAAAAACGCAGGATTCACAGAAACCCTACCTGTGACTTCCTCGAATTTCTGGGAGACTTTCAACCGTTGAAACATAAATCCAACCGGTCAGATTGATAAATATGGAGTTTTGGACGTGGAATAAAAATTTCAGGTCGATCGGGTTTCATCTCGATTCCCGATCGGCAGCGGGAAGTCATTGATGCGCTGCTGTAAAAGTCAGATTCAGCAGCAAGTTGGGCGGCTCACTGGAGAATATTGACAAGTCAAAGCTCCGATCCAACCGTCCATCATGAAGTCCGAAGAATGTAGATCAGATCTGGAAAGTTACGTCCCGATCCGAGTTCGTTTGATATGCCAATCGTCGAAGATTCTAAACAGATGCAGATTAGGGTTTTATTTTATTTTCGAATAGATTAGTTACGGGGGTGTCAACGGTCCATCTCGGTGTTTATTTTCCGCACTAGTATACATGTGTAGATTGTATGAATAGAACCGGAAAATTGCCATGACATGCATCATATCATGAATTCCACTCCATATGCATACATGTAGAAATTAATTCGAGGAATTAGTTAGGCATGTATAAAACACGCAATTAGTTTTAATTAATTGTTTGATATTGATTAGAAACTAATTAGGGTAAAAAACCGAGGAACACGGGTTTTTTCAATCGTCGAGGTTGGGTGATGGATTCTCGGTGAATCCCACTCTGCGAAAGCATAAGGAGTAAAATCCCGAAACCTCGTGGTTAAGGTGTTGGATTCTCGGTGAATTCCACCTTACCTAGACGAGATTACGTTTTTGTTCCGTAGTGTCTACGAGAAAGTTTGGTGTTTAAGGATTGGATAATCACGGGCAAATAGGTTCGAAAGTGGTTTAACCACGGTTGGGTGGTCAACAGTAGCTACGGCTCAATCGACTTCACCCTCCACGTGTGGCGTTTGCACGGGGGTCTGGCAATACTAAGCCATCCGAAGAGCCACTACGGCTCAACGGAGCTCTCCTAGCCTTGACCCGTCCGACGGTCACATATGTTCTAACGAATAGGTCGGGTGGGCTAGCCCACATAACCGACAACATTCGGGCCTATGATTTATTGTTCCTTAATGTAACATCAAGTCCAAAAACGTGATCAGTAAACCCACCACTTTTTCAAAATATTGAGTGGGAGCGGGAGAGGCGACAAATGACCCCACGGCCTCTACTTGTTGACACAAGCAACGTGAGAGAATGGTGACGCCTCGTGCCGGCTTTGATTTCGGCCCCCTAAGGAAGGCCTTCACCGCTATCAAAATTCAAGGCTTGGTCTCCGAAAGGGTAGGATTTTGGGTACTCGCCGGGTCACCGACCGACCCTAAGGCGGCACACTCGGGGTCTACCTAAAAATCGAGACAAGAGGTCACACTCATAAAGGGTATTTTTGGTAGTACCTTGGCCGTAAAAGGAAAGGTGATTGACGATCACAAATGAGATGTTCGATTCTCAATCGATCGTCAATATTAATCGAAACCTCTTTGACCTACCCTAAGGCGGCACCGAGGCATTAGATTAAATCCTTGGAATGGTAGGATAGACTATAAGTAATTAGTTTATGTTCCTAAAATTTTAGTAGTGTATGATTTGGATTTATTTTCTCATCAATTTTATTTACAACTATTTATATATCTCTCTAGGGTACTAGATCGCTAGTGTATGTAAAATTGACTAGTAACGACTTCGTTAAAAGTGGTAAGTAACTAGAACGTTGTATTTATTAATCTCAAATGCGATTAATATTTCGGAAGAGATATATCTCTTGAGCCTTCAAAACTTAAGTGATGTAAATAAGTATGTCACTGCTGTCAATCGTGCAGAACGAGAGACAACCGTAGTTAGTTTGAAAGGTGATTGGGACGATAAAATTCTTCCAGTGAATTTTAATTGTGTAGTGTCTACACGAGAAATTTTCTAATAGAAAAATTAGAGAATCATAAATTAAAGTGTCGCTAGTTAGACGGTATTTGAAACCGATAAACTAGTGGGAGCTTTTGTCTTATGTTTTTCTAATTTAGAAAATTAGTCCCACCGGTAAAGCTTTCATTAGACATCCCACGCTTCACGAGTAGTGTCTACTCAATTGAACTCGCTAGTTCAAGACTATTTCCTTTTAAGGAAAGTTGAGAATGGGAAAGAATGTCTGTAAGTGTTAATCATCTTAACTAAAGTTTTAAGGCTAAACCGAAACATTAATTCAAGAAAGTATAGGATAAGGAAAGTAATTCCGGATCACTAACCAATGAATCCTTAGCGACTTTCTTAACCGAGTAACTTGACTCGGTAGCTTAGTTCTTTGGAAGAACAAGGAAGCCGTGCATTAACGATTAATAGAGTAACAACGGGCGTAATTTCAAATACAATAGTGGGAGTGATATAAGGAAATGAATTTCGGATTCTATCCTTGAATATCACGAAAAATTTATTTTTCGTTTACGATTCGTTGAAACAAATGGATTCACTTTCAACTCGATATATTGTTGCCTCATAGAAAGTGAATATGACATTTGTAGTACGAATCCAAGACTCGGACTTTTGTTTGATAAAGTCGAACCACTAAGAAAAGTGAATAAGTATAACACATCTAAAACTATTAAAGGTAAAAGGTTTCCGTATTAAGATAAGCGACCTTTCAATATCTATTAATTAGTGCATATATCCTAGAGATAAGACTCGACGACCGGCTAAGGGTGATTCCTATCTCCCGCCCTAGGAACACTATCTCAAAGGAACAATGACTAAGTTTCCTTTCAATCGGGAAAGGGTAATAGATTTGAAGGGTAACATAGCTTGTTCACCATGACCTTCGGGGTCTAGTGAGAGATACAAGCCGGTGGGAGTTTTTGAGTGGTGACATATTGTCCGATAACTACTCGAAACGTGATTTAGTTTATCAAAAGAATACGAGGAGGAGTCTCGATTTTAGCCAGAGAATAGAGTATTCCATGCTCAGAAATAGGCTATCGCATAGTCTTGGGACTGATGCTCGGCCTGCCTCCTCGTGGAATGATTCTCACGAAGAAGAAACCATAGACTTGCCCGATATAGTTATTAATGTGCTACAATACACTGTTAAACTCGATTAAGATAATTGGTTGCAAAATAACGGTTAACATTATTATGTAAACCGAGAAGTCTACCTAGAATATGCCAGTGAATTTATGGATAATGAGTGAATTCGGTTCACACCACTTCCATAAATGTAGGCATTTAGCATTTAATGCTTGAAGGTAGGACTGGAGATTTTGCGCATACGTTCAGATTGTGACTGTTTGTGAAACATCTTAATGAGACGAGTGAAGGTTGATTATAAGATTCTTGAGATCAGAAAGTGACGGTTGAACTGTCACAAGCCTTCTGATAGAATCTATAAGTAACAACCTTAAACCTTGGAGTACGGTTACCCAAAGGTAGTTACTATCTGATTTAATCAGACCACATCCAACATCGGTTGTTGGTGATTACACTGATAAATACTACTAGATCAGAATGTCAATCCACCCAAGACACAGTGGGAGTATGGTTTAACCGTTGACCCATTGTGATTTTGTGGACTTTATAATCTGCTGGGGTGATTGATAACCTATGGCTCTTGGTGGGTCAGTATAGGATTCTCGATTATAGAGGTTGGTTTGAAAACCTTAACCCCGTGAATGGAGTTTTGGTACTCCGCCTGTTCACCTCTTGTAGAACCACCCGAGTGTCTCGGGCCCAAGGGAGCAATTCGATCTACACGGAAAAGAGTCGAATGAATAGGAAAGTTTAAACTTTCAGCGCAAAGTTGAGTGGTATAGGGGTGATTCCCTGACAAGTAGAGAGTTAACCAGACCTTGAACTTTCTCACCACTCAGTCTTGCTAGATTTCGTTAGAAAGCAGAAAATAGGGGTGATTCCCTGAGACTTTCTTGCTGAACAAAGGAATCTGAATTCATTTAGAACAGAAGGGTTTTAGCTAAGAATGAATAACGTATTCGTTACAAAGCAGAAGATAGGGGTGATTCCCTAAGACCTTTTTTGCGAGACTAACGATATCTTAATTCATTCAGAAAGAACCTTTGGTAGGAGGCCTGCCATGGCTTATATCCTTTGTGGATTTAAGAGAACCTCTCGGTCATTTAAAAGTCACATGTTTTAAAATATGTGAACTTGACCAGAGTATTGATAAGTCTTTCGTAGACTGGATATCAATATTGGTAAAGTAGTAGTATTAGTGTTCATGAATGATAACACTGAAACAGTTGGAAACAACATGTGTGTGCTATCCGAAGTCGGAAACTGACAGGCCAAGATTCTCTGGATGAGAGAATTGGACTATATTCTAAGAATCTGATTCGGTCAAATTCACGAGAATGAGTCATTGGCTATCCCACCTATCTTATTGAATAAGATGATCATGCATATACGTATGCAACATTCATCGAGAGTAGTCCTGCCTTACATCTCAGGAATGATTCTCTAAATCTCCGGATAAAGAGAAAATGGGATAGAGTCTCTCTTGGATAACGGCAAGTCAAGTCATAATAAGTCAATTGCAGTTGAATCTTGGATTCAAGCAATAAGTAGCGGTTTAGTATGTCCTCAAGTATCGTTAGAGAACGAGGAATGATATGCTTGTATATTTAGGTGCAAACTTGAATATGGTTGACCACACTGATTCTGACTTGTAGTCAGATTAAGGATGATCATTAAGTTGATCTCGGGCTCAGTGTTTACTCATAGTGCTTAGAATTTCCTTTTTGGTCTGGGAGTAATTCCGTGTCCGATAAGCCGATATCACTTCATTGTGAAAACAAGTGAAGATATAGCTTAGAAGGATCTTCTCGGTCACAAGAAGTCAAAAGCATATTGAGAGAGAGTACCGCCCGATTGGAAGGACCGACAACGTTTCAATCCTAAAGATCGTCTCGAGTCGACAACCTAGCTAATCGGTGTACCAAGTCGAGTGCTTGGAGGGTACGGCATTGATAGATATGTCTCACCTTTTTAGAGCAAGTGGGAGAGTGTTGTGAATAAGATAGGGTGTGCTCTAAAAACAATCGTTTCTTGTCATTTCGTGCAAGTGGGAGATTGTTAGGTGTAGTGCCCGAAAGACAATTTGTGTAATTGTTTTTAATGAATGACATAATTTATCTCACCTTATTACTTGCTTTGTGCTTGTAAGTAATACACTACGGCAAACCCTAAGTATATCACCACAACCGCTTAACTCAGTGCATGGCATGCACGTGAGGATTGAGTTAGTGGTGATATACTTAAACTGTTAGTCCGTGGTGAACTTAATCAGAGTTTAGGGTCTCTTGATTAAAACACCAATAATGCGCCCAGAACACCTTAGGGTGTGATAGTCTTATCCGGACTGTCGGTAGAGGGTACCTACGTGGGGCATTTATATATGATGGCATTCATATAGGACTGGACCGATTTAATCTGAATTTCTCGGTATAATTCCGTAATCGAGCAATCTTATTAAATCATTAGATGATCATATATGGATCAACCTTAATCATGAGGTGATCACAGGGTGCTGCTTGTCCCGGGGTAGTGTTTGATGTGTTAGTTACGGTTCACTTAAATAATGTGTTCCAAGTCACTTCTCATTGGCACTATCTCCAGATGAGTGAGTAGTTCTGATTTTCACAGACATGGAATCCATTCCTTCCTCGCGGGAAGTAGAGAGACGAGCCCCTTATTTGTTAGCCCTAAGAAAGTGATCGATCGGCCGAGTTCATATTTAGACTAATTAGCTACTAGTCAGATATGTGAACTAATTGATCACTAGGGGGTTGATGGTAAATAAGGATAAGATATTCTGAGTCGGGTTTGCGGAGACTTCCCACTCAAAATGGACAGTCTATGGAGGGTTAATCCGTATGTAGTGATTATATCAATGGACGCTTATTCGCTCTATGGGTTGAGTATAAGTATACATCTATAATCGGTAGAGTTCAGTTTCGGGTTTATGGTGGCGTAATCCCGGAATTAATAATTAATGTACTTTTTGTTCGATGAATAATTAAATATTGGAGCTACTGGTTATAGGTCCATGGTCCCCGGTGTGGCTTCTGTAATTCGGACTAATAATCTTGTTATTTGGGCCTCAGTGATAATTAATTGGCTGGGCTAATTAATTGATATGCATGGATATTATTTAGTTGGGCTAAATAATATAATACACATAAAAGACATTTTATGTGGGCTTTTTTGACCAAATATGTGGCGCCATTAATGTCCTAATAATTAGAGAGAAATTAGTTTTCTTGGATAATTATTTAACATGTGATTTATCTTTTATTTGTTAAATGATAATTCATGGAATAATAGATAATAATATGATTTATCTTAATTTGTTTGGGATAATCATTTTATTTATCTTTTATTTGGAAAAGGATTAATGTGATAATTGTCACTTAATTATTTAATCCTTGGAGGACATTGATTACTCTCCTATATAAAGGGAGTTCTCCCAAGTCTAATGGCAAGGTACTATTCACGTCACTATTCACCGAGAGAAATTGGCCGAAAAATTTCGGCCTCTATTCTTAGGGTTCGAGTTGGAAAAATCTTCGGAATTTTTCTGGTTGCATATCAAGGAGGCTCGTGTATCAAGAAGGGTGTCCACCAACCGCCGTTTGGAGAACACATCGGAAGATCAAGGCTTTTTTTTCCCTATATTGGTAACATGATCTTAACCCCTTTGTAGTAGTTTAAGTCCTTTATTTATGTATTGTACCGTGTAAATCGTGATCCATCCGCTGCGTATAGATCTAACTTGGTTAGATCTAAGAACCTGCATCCTTCACACCCCCACTTTGAGTCTATTTTATGCCAAATCTACACCATTCAAACTACTCGCATATAGTGATGCCGACTATGGAGGTTGCCGTGTGGAACACAAAAGCACTAGTGGCACGTGCCATTTCTAGGGCAATAGACTCGTCTCGTGGTTCTCCAAGAAGCAGCCTAGCGTTGCTTTGAGCACCACTGAGGCTGAGTATGTTTCTTTAAGTAATTGTTGTGCCTAGCTTTTATGGACCAAAGATCAGCTTGCTGATTTCGGCCATACTATACCTTGCGTGACAGTCTACTGTGATAGCACTAGTGCCATAGACTTGTCCCGCAATCAGGTAATGCACTCTCATGCCAAACATATAGATATCCGTTATCACTTTATACGTGTTGGTCCTAGAGAAGGATAAAACTATAGTCAGAGGGGGGTGAATGACTATAGTGGAGTTTCAAAAACTTTTCTTGTGTTTAAAAGCTTTTGGGCAGCGGATAAGTCCCTTCTTACTATGTTGTTTCAAAGCAGTTTAAACAATCACAGATATAGATTTTAATCTAGGCAATATAAATGAATGCAGTAAGGTAAATTGCAGAAAGTAAATTGACACAAGGCTTATAGTGGTTCAGGGTGGTGTAATCCCTTAATCCACTCTTCTCCTGTGATGATTGGAGGAATTCAATATTGTTTTCACAGATACAATAGTATGATTGTCCTTGACTTCCCAAGCTTCACAATCTACAAGACTATCACTCCTTGACTCAACAGCTTCAGTGATTTAGTCTCTTTCACTGGCTCCTTGAGATCAAATCCTTCACAGCAGCTATTACAAACACAACTCCTTCTCAGATGACTTCTGATTCAGTTGCTTCAGTTTATTGTGAATGAGATTCACAAACTTGATTGATCAATCTCAGTGCTAAATATGGAATTGTAGTTCTGATGTCTGAGTTGATCTCTAGATAAATCCTTGTAAGTTCAGAAAGAAGGCTTTTCAAATTGACAGAGTATCTGCTTGATTTTCTTTTTCATTGTCGTTCATCTTATCTGTCTATCAATGCCTTCTATTTATAGCCTTGAATATCGTGGATTTGAAATTCCGTCCGTTGGCTATATTTATGAGGGGAATAATCCTTGACTTTATTCTTGATTCCCTTTAATTATATTCTCCTTGATTTTAGTGATCGGATTTTTCTTCAAATGTATAGCAGAAAATCCATCCTTGATTGATCCTCTATTGATTGTGCATTAAATGTATGATCTTCTGAATCTTCATCACATTTCAATTCTGTTCTGATAAGGATTACTTCTCCGTTCTCTGAACGGTCGAGTCATCCATCTGACTTTGCCGTTTAGATCTTCCTTCACTATTTTTGCCTTCTCTTTGCCGAAAGTCAGTTTACTCTGCCGATTCACTGTTTCCTTCACCACTTCAGTTTAAGGAGAATCTTTGTACTTCACCGATCATTGATTTGGGTGAGATCAGTGTACACCATATTTGAACATTAAATTTCATCACTTGAAACATACTTAGACTTATCCAAGGTCATCACGACTTCCTTGGTTATAAGTCAAACCATTAAGTCTTCACTGCTTCTCTACTGGTGCTTGGCTGGCTTCACTCTGCCGAATGTCTATTTTACTTTGCCGTCCTACCAACTAGTACAATACTTGTCAGACTTAACTTATACAATGTGTCAGACTCTAAGTAAAGACTTATACAGAGAATTCTAACTTATTTCAGGCTTGCTATAACAGCTAGTATGGCCATCATCAAAACATAATAAAATGTTCCTAACAATTTCCCCCTTTTTGATGATGACAAAACCCTCATAAGCCTGAACATAAGTAAGCCAAAATTTTCATAATAATTAACAGAATGAAACTCAACAATTTTATTCATTCATTCAAGGGCAATAAGATATTGCATCTTTTTATTCAAAGACAAAGGCAGAATAGAAATAATTCAAATTAAGTATAAGGTCTACTTCTTCATTTCTTCAAACCTGATGCCTTTGCCTTTGCTGCCCTTGCCCTCTTCTGTTGGGCTTGCCTCCTTTTTACTGGAGCTTTCAGGCTTTGCGCTTCCTCCCCCCTTTTTCGCAGCACCAAAAAGTGCTTCAACATCTGTAGTTGCTGCTTCAGACTCAGGGAGAGGACCATACGTTCTCTCCAGTATTTTGTTGTTTGCCTCACCAATTTTGAGAAGGGTGTCAAGTTGTTGCCCAGAGTGTTCTATTATCTCATGCAGATGCTGAATTTGATGAGTTTGAGCATTTAAAGTGTCCACCAACGGTTTGAGATTGTTGTCAATCGATTCAGCATGAAACTCAAGGTTGGTTTGGACATGGTAGGGAATAAGATGCTGCAAGTTGCAAAGCAAGTTTCCCTATTTTTCCATCACCTCATCTTGTATCTTGATGTGACTGATGAGGGCTTCAAGCTTGTGGTTTAAGGTGGTTTCGTCACTCCTTAAGGCAGCTTTCAGATTTTGCCTGCTGTGATACTGCTTCTCCATGTGTACAATCAAGGGTTGAATGTCCAGATTGAAAACTCTTTCTTGATTAATTTCCTCTGGTGTCACATTAACCTCCTCTTCATCTCCATCTTCCTCTTTCTCATTGTTCTCCTCTTCCTCTTCCTTCTCTTCATGTTCACCTTCTGTCTATTTTTCTCTTTCTTCCACTGTTTCTTGTTCTTCCTCTTGTTCCTCTTCACCCTAGTGTCATTGAGAGGTTGTGGAGGAATGCTTGCTTTTCTATTTTCTTCTGCCGGAGTTCCCCTTTGGTCAATAGTGGGGAGTTGACAAGTTCAACGAAGTGAGTTTGATCAGCTGGCTCACTTGGCTGTTCATCAACTTTGCTGAGGCTCTTGAAAAGTACCTCTTGAAGAGTTAGATCATCATCAGATGTCTCAATGGTTTCCGGATCAGCTTCAAGATGGTCACCTTCAGAATGTTCATCCTCTGCCTCAGCTTCTTCCTCATCCATATCTTCGTCTTCAGTTGAAGTAATTCTATATCCTTCCTCACCTTCCTCCAGGTAGGTGATTTCCTCTTGTTGTTTTTCTTCTTCTGTTGCTGTATCATCACTGATTGTCACAGGTTCATTCATGTTGCTGGTCCAGTCACAGAGATAATTTCTTGTGCCTTCCGGGATATGGTTCTTCGTCCCACTCCTGATCTGCTACTCTCTGGTTGTTTCCTCTTTCTTCCGACAGTTGGTTTGGGTTTCATAGATGCCTTGATGTAGGTAAACATTAACTTAGACCTGTGTGGAGCCTGCAGATTTGTGGGTTTCACTTTCAATGTGTCAAACAGATGTTGAAGAGGGAACCCATATGATTTCCTCTCCCAGAAATCACCCTTCTTCTGCAAACCCTTGCTTGGTGCTGTAATGGACAGATCAATCTCCTTTCGAATCTGGTCTTCAACCTATTGAATACAAATGTTGCCTAGTCAAATTTAGTACCTTCGTAGATGATTGCCATTAGCTTGATCCTTAACTCGGTTAAGATTTCCATTGACCCTTTTCTTCCTTCGATGTTTTTGTTATGATCGGTGCAAACTCAGCAAACGGAAGTTTTAGTGCTGATCTAGGGAGATTGTCTGTTTTGCTGTTTTTCTTGGGATTCTTGGCTATCTCAGCCCAGAATTTCTTGATGTCAATCGTCACAAACTTTACATTAGTTGGACCTATCATGGGTAGGTGTAGGAATCTATTGAGAAGACCAGGCGTAATGACTACCTCTTTCCCAAATATTGAACTTTTTATGCAGTCGACATCAGTTTTCTTTGTGCTGGGCACAAACTTGGCATTTTTCCAGAAAGAATCAAATTTTCATAGAAAATTCCGTTGATTGGGGGGTTTAGGAACGTCATTAACCCCAGATTTGTACAGCAATCAACCAAGCGTTGAGCTTGTGCATCATTATCACAAAAGGAGAGATAATGTTCAGGCCTAAAGAAAGATCTAGTGATGATAGATTTTTCATAGAATCGCTCTGTGGGGGATAATGAGGATGATGAAGCCATCGATATGTTATTGATGTTTAGAAAAGAACACTTCGAGTTTTCAGATATAATCCAATGTAGGGTTTGTAATTTGCACAAGAGTGTAAAGATTTCTGAAAATCTCTAAGTATCGTTTATATAGGATGATTTGGGTAGTGTGAACGTGGTTTGAATATGGAAGGATTTTATGTCATAATGGTGTGATTTTGTGTATGTAAATCGCGATATTCGAGTGAAGTAGGGGAGTGGATTGTGGTAAGTAATGATAGAGCCCGGGAATCGAGGCGTTTGTAAAAAAAATATATATAATTACCTCCATAATTATAAATTGATCTCCACGTGTGTAATCATCCACGGAATAATCTTCCATAACTCCCTTATTCTCCACGTGTAAACAAGTTGATTATGTTCACACTTTAATTTACCCATGACTCCAATCTTTATTTCGGTGAAGTGCATTGGCTAGCCACTTAGCCGGTGTAGGGATTCTTTCACTGAGCCACTTTATTTGACTGTTCCTAACAATCAGTGAAGTTAACTTCACCGAGTACCAGTGCCTTACCTGCTACATCTCCTGTAATGGCAAAGGTTTAAACAGCTGATGAAGTCACTTAGCCGATTACTCCAGTTAGCCGCTCTTTGGTATTTAGTCGATTTCAATCATCCCTAACTCCGTTCTCAACATGCTAAATCTTTCATGACTGAGTGGTTTTGTGAAGATGTCAGCCAATTGATCTTCAGTGGATATGTATTTTAGAATGATATCTCCTTTTTCAACATGATCTCTGATAAAATGATGTCTTACATCAATGTGCTTTGTTCTTGAATGCAACACTGGATTTTCAGTAATAGATATTGCACTTTTGTTATCACACATGATTTGAATTGTTTTCTCCTCCACTCCATAATCCCTTAGCTGTTTTCTAATCCAAAGTACTTGTGCACAACAACTGCCTGCTGCTATATATTCTACTTCAGCTGTTGATGTAGATATACGAGTTTTGCTTTTTGCTAAACCATGAAACTAGTCTGCTGCCTAGCATTTGAAAAGTTCCAGATGTGCTTTTTCTATCTATTTTGCATCAAGCATAGTCAGAGTCTGAATATGATATCAACTTGAATCCTCCATCTTTAGGATACCAAATTCCTACATTAATAGTGTTTTTCAAGTATTTGATTATTCTTTTGGCTGCTAGAAGATGTTATTCTTTTGGTTGAGCTTGAAATCTTGCACATACTCCTACTGCAAATGCTATATCAGGTCTACTTGCAGTTAAGTATAGTAGGGATCCAATGATTCCTCTATACATTTTCTGATCAACATCCTTTCCAGTTTCATCTTTTCCAAGAATGACTCTTGCACACATTGGTGTATCTGCTGTGCCACTTGTATCCATACCATACTTATGTATTAAGTTTTTTGTATACTTAGCTTGACTAACGAAAATACCATCCTTCATTTGCTTTACTTGAAGGCCAAGGAAATAATTTAATTCTCCCATCATGCTCATCTGAAATTTGCTCTTCATCAGGTTTGCAAATTTCTCACATAACTTTTCATCCTCTGATCCAAAGATGATGTCATCAATATAGATTTGAACTAGCAATGTGCTTGTTCCTTCCTCTAATTTGAATAGAGTCTTATCTATGGTTCCCTTGTTGAATCCATTCTTGATCAGAAATTGTGATAGTGTTTCATACCAGGCTCTGGGTGCCTGTTTGAGTCCATAAAGAACTTTCTTTAATTTGTATACTTTGTCTTCCTTTCCTTTGAGTTGGAAACCAGGGGGTTGCTCCACATATACTTTTTCTTCCAAAAGTCCATTCAGAAATGCACTATTGACATCCATTTGATAGACTTTGAAATTTTTGTGTGCAGCAAAAGCTAGAAAGAGTCTGATTGCCTTCAATCTTGCTACTGGTGCAAATGTTTCATCATAATCTATTCCTTCTGCTTGAGAATAGCCTTTTGCAACTAGCCTTGCTTTGTTTCTGACAACAATTCCTTGTTCATCCATCTTGTTTCTAAATACCCATTTTGTACCAATGATGTTGGCCATATCTGGTCTGTCAACAAGTTCCTAGACTTCATTTTTTCAAATTCATTTAGTTCTTCTTGCATGGTTGTGATCCACTCTGCATCTTGAATTGCATCATCTATTGTCTTAGGTTCCACTTGTGATAGAAAACATGTTAGCATATGTTCTAGTTGTCTTCTGGTTCTCACTCTCCAATAACTTGTTCTTCAGGATGATCTCTTAGCCAGTTTAGGTCAGGTTGAAGTTGTTATACACTTGGTGCTTCTGTAGTTTCATGTTGTGCATGAGCTTCAAGTTTAGGTGCTTCTTCTGTTGTATTGACTTGTGGCTCATCTTGATTTCCAAAATTGTGATGCAGAATAGTTGCTGGTACAGTTGTATTCATATGCACTTGTCTTTGTGCTTCTTCTTCTTCTTGTTCTTGAAGACTTTCACCATTTGTATTTGGTTCATAAAAAATTACATGTATTGATTCTTCAATCACCAATGTTCTTTTGTTAAGTACTCTGAATGCTTTGCTAGTGTTTGAGTATCCCATGAAGATTGCTTCATCACAAAACATTTCGATCCAAACATATGAAAATATGAGATATTAGGTTTTCTACCATTCCATATTTCATATCGAGTCTTTTCATGGTATTTGTTGATGATTGATCTGTTTTGTGTATGGCATGCTGTGTTTGCAGCTTCAGCCCAAAATCCCTTTGGCAAGCATGCTTCAACAATCATTGTTCTAACTGCTTCTTTGAGAGTTCTGTTTCTTCTTTCTGCTACACCATTTTGTTGTGGAGTTCTTGCTGCAGATAGTTGATGTAGCACTCCATTTTCTTCACAGTAGGTTCTAATAATTTCATTTAGAAATTCAGTGCCTCTATCTGATCTAATCTTGATGATCTTCAGTTCTTTTTCATTTTGGAGTCTTCTCAGCAAATCAGGCAGCTTTTTGAGTGTTTCTTTCTTCTTGTTCATGAAAATGGTCCAGGTATATTTTGAAAAGTCATCCACCACTACTAGGGTGTTTTTCTTACCACTTACACTTACGGGTGTGATGGTCCAAACAGTCCATGTGTAACGTATGTAGAACTCTTGTTGTAGATTGATAAGGCTTTGACTTGAATGAACTTTTGATTTGTTTCCTTTTTGACATGCATCACATAGGCTTTCCTTTTTGAATCGATCTCGGCAGGCCTTCAACTAACTTGTTCTTTGATAATTTGTTGATGGTCTTGAAATTCAAGTGATTTAATCTTCTCGTGCCAAATCCAAATTTTTGTTGATTGTTTATTTTTGACAAACAGACATGTTTCTGCCTTGGCTATTCTCCACTCCACCACATACATGTTGTCTTGTCTTCTACCTGCAAGAACTACTGTGTTGGTTTGGCTGTGAATCACTTTGCATCCTTCTTTGTTGAAGTGAGTATTGTAGCCTTTGTCACAGAATTGACTAATGCTCATCAAATTGAAATTAAGTCCCTTGACATATGCCACATTTTGAATCTTCAGATTGTTCTTGAGTATTATGCCTTCCCCTTAATCTTGCCAGGATTATCTTTGCCTCCAAATGTGACTTTGGGTCCATCAAAAGCTTTGAAGTCAGTGAGCCATTTCTTGTTTCCTGTCATGTGTCTGGAACATCCACTGTCTATGTACCAGACATCCTACAAAACAAATTAATTAAGTTTAGGTACCCAACACTGTTTGGGTCCATACCTATTAGCAGTCATGCCTCCTACTCCAAGTGTATATCCAAATGATCTTCTTTTTGGATAGTTAAAGTCATCAACTTCATATATATAAGGTATGGCAGAATAGCTTCTAGTATTTCTACTGAAGTTATTCTGATACTTTTCTCTACTTTTTGGTGCATTTGCATCCTTCTTCACTTTTCAATATGCAGTGGGAAACCTGACTTGCTTCATGTGTCTAGGAACATACCTAGTTTGATTTTTCTTAAACACATGATGCATATTATGGAATGGTTTCTTCTTGTATTTTGGAGGTGCAACATTCCAATCATCCTCTGAAGGATAAAGTCTTCCTTTACCTTTCAGAAAGTCCTTGTTTTTGGTTGACTTGATTGATGATTTAGTCTGCTGTTTTACTGCACTGGGTTTTGACTTCACCGGTACAGGATGAATGGTTGAAACTATAGTCTGTCCCTTTCTGAATTTTGGTTCATTGTTAGTCCTGAATTCAAAATTGTGTTGACCATTGTTTCTACTCTCATCCTGACTGTTGTAGCCAAGACCAGATCTGGATCCAAACCTTATTGAGGGTTTGTAAGCTGGTTCATTTGTGATCTTAACTGATAGGGGGATTTTCTCAACTGATCTGTCAACAACATATGTATGAACATCTGCTGTTTGTTGATCATTTGAGTAGGTCTCCTTACTAGTTAGTTTAGCTTTTGCTTTATCCAGTTCTTTCTTTAATATTTTATTTTCCTTTCTTAGATCCTTGCATTCCTTTTCCAGAATTTCATGATTTATCTCAATTTCATCAAATTTAGTCATGAGATTTTGGACTAGGTCTTGTTTGGATCTAATGGGAGAATAGAAGATTGTGCAGTGTTAGATGTGAATGCATTTGATGAAGAGTAAGAGCTAGATGTTACCTCACTTTCATCTGATTCTTTGGCCATTAGACATAGGCTTGTTTTCTCAATGTCTAAGCTATCACCTTCATCTTCATCTAATTCTTTGGTCATGAGGCATAGACATGCTTTTACATTGTCTGAGTTGTCTTCTTCATCACTGTTATCTGAGTTATTATCAGATGATTCTTCATTCTTTTCACTGCTAGATTCAGCCTTGTGTGCTTTCTTGCATTTCCTCTTTTCATATGCTTTGTATTTCTTCTTTTCATCATCTTTATCATTTTCTTCAGGACAATCAGCCTTGTAGTGACCTTTCTTGTTGCAGTTGAAGCATCTGTATTCATCATCTTTCTTCTTCATGTCTTTGTTTGAGCTTGACCTCTTGTTTGATGATGAGTTTCCTTTGAATGGCTTCCTTTTGCTGAACGTGTCAAAGCGTTTAACTAATAAAGCTACTTGTTCTTTAAGTTCATTTGTCTATTTGCTGATACAATCGGCAAAGTTACTTTGCTGGGGTGCTATCAGTGCAGTGACTTTTTGTGTCTCTGCCGGAGCACCATCAACCGTTCAGTTCGAATTCATGAGCTTTAAGTTGGGACATCAGTGTCTGAGTGTTAGTGTTTGCAAGGTCTGTGGTTCCTCTGATAACTGATGTTATGATCTTCCATCTTTCAGGTAAGCCTCTCAAGATCTTTAAGCATACTTCTTTCTGGAGATATGTGTGTCCAAGCTGTTGTAGTTCACTGATGATTCTTGAGAATATGTTGTCCATTTGATCAATGGATTCACCAGCCTTCATTTTGAAATTTTCAAATTTCTGTTTTGTAACAGACAATTTGTTTTCTTTAACTGCTTCAGATCCTTCATTTATCAATGCTAGCACGTCTCACATCTCCTTTGCAGTTTTGTAATATTTGATTCTCATGAACATGTTGCTATCTAGAGTCTTCAAAATCATATCTTTCGCAACAAAATCTAGATTCGCTCTTCTCCTGTCATCCTTGGTCCAATCTTTCTTGGGTTTGTCTATTTCCTTCCCTTGATCTGCTCCTGTGGATACCACAGTCATGATCATGATTGGTCCATCATTGATTACGTCCAGCATCTCCTCATGAGTTGCTGCAAGATGAGACAGCATTCTTATTTTATATTCATCAAAAATATTTACATTGAAAATAGGTACTTTTGACATAAAGTTTGAGGAATCCATAAGCACAAATAATAGATCTATATGTGAATGAATAGATAACTAAGATTTGAAAACTACTTTGAAAATGTGTGATCTCCTTGTTACCAGAAATTAGATCTGAACAGGTTCTGATACTAGGAACACTGCTCTGCTACCAATTGCCGGTCCCAGAGAAGGGTAAAACTATAGTCAGAGGGGGGGTGAATGACTATAGTGGAGTTTCAAAAACTTTTCTTGTGTTTAAAAGCTTTTGGGCAGCGGATAAGTCCCTTCTTACTATGTTGTTTCAAAGCAGTTTAAACAATCACAGATATAGACTTTAATCAAGGCAATATAAATGAATGCAATAAGGTAAATTGCAGAAAGTAAATTGACACAAAGCTTATAGTGATTCAGGGTGGTGTAATCCCTTAATCCACTCTTCTCCTGTGATGATTGGAGGAATTCACTTTTGTTTTCACAGATACAATAGTATGATTGTCCTTGACTTCCCAAGCTTCACAATCTACAATACTATCACTCATTGACTACAACAGCTTCAGTGATTTAGTCTCTTTCACTGCTCCTTGAGATCAAATCCTTCAGCAGCTATAAGAAACACAACTCCTTCTCAGATGACTTCGGATTCAGTTGCTTCAGTTTATTGTGAATGAGATTCACAAACTTGATTGATCAATCTCAGTGCTGATTATGGAATTGTAGTTTTGATGTCTGAGTTGATCTCTAGATAAATCCTTGTAAGTTCAGAGAGAAGGCTTTTCAAATTGACAGAGTATCTGCTTGATTTTCTTTTTCTTGTCGTTCATCTTATCTGTCTGTCAATGCCTTCTATTTATAGCCTTGAATATCCTGGATTTGAAATTCCGTCCGTTGGCTATATTTATGAGGGGAATAATCCTTGATTTTATTCTTGATTCTCCTTTAATTATATTCTCCTTGATTTTAGTGATCGGATTTTTCTTCAAATGTATAGCAGAAAATCCGTCCTTGATTGATCCTCTATTGATTGTGCATTAAATGTATGATCTTCTGAATCTTCATCACATTTCAATTCTGTTCTGATAAGGATTACTTCACCGTTCTCTGAACGGTCGAGTGATCCATCTAACTTTGCCGTTTAGATCTTCCTTCATTGTTTTTGCCTTCTCTTTTTCCGAAAGTCAGTTTACTCAGCCGATTCACTGTTTCCTTCACCACTTCAGTTTAAGGAGAATCTTTTACTTCACTTATCATTGATTTGGGTGAGATCAGTGTACACCATATTTGAACATTAAATTTCATCACTTGAAACATACTTAGACTTATCCAAGGTCATCACAGACTTCCTTGGTTATAAGTCAAACCATTAAGTCTTCACTACTTCTCTGCTGGTGCTTGGCTGGCTTCACTCTGCCGAATGTATGTTTTACTTTGCCGTCTTACCAACTAGTACAATACTTGTCTGACTTAAAACAATGTGTCGACTCTAAGTAAAGACTTATACAGAGAATTCTAACTTATTTCAGGCTTGCTGTAATAGCTAGTGTGGCCATCTGTTAAGGGTGAATTTATACGATTTATAACGCTATATTCTATGATATTTTTCCCCGTATTTGTACTAAATTGCATAAGAAACGTGTGTTTAATGGAAATATTGAGTAAATGATATTTTAGATGAGTTAATCGCAAAATAGGTTGATTTATGTGCTTTAATTATGTTTTTACGATTATTTGAGCGATATTACATTTTGTGGTGTTTTTATATGATGTAGATACATTTTTCAAAGCTCAAATGATGATCAAAAGAGATAAGAGTCGAAATATATGGTGATTAAAAGAGATAATGAAGGAATTGACAAGATGAAAAGAGATAGAGATCAAAGAAATCAAGATTCGAACATTTGGACTGGCGTCCAGAATCTCCGTGCAGTGGACGGGCGTCTGGTGAATTGAACGAGTGTCCAGGGATGGAAAGTTGATTCAGGAAGTTTGGACACTGAGGTGGACGCTGGGTGGACGAGCGTCTGATCATGACTCGGCCCGATTTGAAGTTCATATGAAGAATGGACGGGCGTTCAAGGATCCAGACGGGCGTCCGGTAGCCGACTTAGCGAAACCGACTTAGAGATCTATAAATATGTGGTTGTTTCTCAACCCTAAGGAGACCATACACTCATTATTCAAAACCCTAAACCTAGGGGCGGCTTTAGGCTGCGTTTTTCTCCTTTTATTTCAGTTTTTATGCACTTTAGATCTAGATTAAACTAGTTACTTTTTATGTACTATTTCTGCAAATTCGAGTTGCTGAGGATGTTCAGAGGCTAAAAGCTTCACCAAACGAGTATTGTTAAGCCATCCAACGATTGTTGATTTCGTTTTCTTCGGTTGTACTGTGAGTTTTTATTTAAAGGTTGTTTCTTATTCATGTTTATTACGTTTAATTGCTTTTAAATCGGAAGATATGCATGTGTGATTGTTTATTGTTGATGGAAATCTTAATAAACCTTAGATCATCATGAATAAGAATAGTAATTTGAATCTATCATAACGGAAGTTAATAGGTTTAATTGCTAGATTATAAACATAAAGTTTACACCTTTGGTTAGAAAACGCGTTAATCTTGCATTGGAAGATAATAGATTAATAGATGAACTTTCTAAGGAATTAGGGTTCATGTTTAGATAAGGTGAATCACAACCTAGATAAAAACCACAACATAATCGAGATAGGAAATCAATGCTTGTTGGATAGGTTGATCAATCCTCGTTTGTTCGTTATAAACTTGATTTAAATCCTTAAAACTTGAATTTGTTTAGTTAGTTTACTTTTATTTGCATCTTAGACTAGTTTAGTTTAAATAAATTTGCAACCCGTATTCTTCCTAGCTTTGGATTACATCATTTGTCTAGTTTTATTTTCTGTTTTGTTTTGTTTCATTCGCTGTTTAGTTTAGTAATCGTGACATAGGTTAGTTAGTTAAACAAAAACTAGGGTTAGCAATCGCCAGTTCCCCGTAAGATCGACCCGGCATTAACCACTATTACTACGATCCTTATACTTGAGGTTAACCGGATTATTACTTGTTTGCTTTGTTAGATAAATCCGTGACAAGTTTTTTGGCGCCGTTGCCGGGGAGTGTAGGTGCTCAGCTTCCCTCCCTGCCTTATCAATGGCAGGAGGGGCTAGTGGTTTCCCTGATGGGAAGGACCACTAACTTGAGTACCGCTTCTCAGATTCATTGCACTGGCCTCCTCTTTACCGTATTGAATTGATGGCACGAGGTCGGTACATGGGCCTTTGTTCAAGTCGGCTGAGCAACTTGACCACCATTTGGATTCTTCTCGGTGGCGGGCGGTACCCGGGGGTCTAGAAGCTAACTGTTCACCAGCTTGCCCAATTTGTCTCTCAAGATTCTTCATCGATCTACTTTGCTCCTCCAACTTGGCTTCAAGATTGTTAGATTGGGAGGAGCTTTGAGAGTTTTGGAAATTTGAAGAATAGGGCTGGCTGGGCCAACTTTGAAATTGAGAGTTTGAATTGGAAGGCCAATTCTGATTGAATTTTTGCAAAATTCGAGTTTTGGTTCTGATTAAACCCAGGGTTTCTATTGAAATTCTGATTCGAATTAAAATTCGAATTAGGATTGAAATTTGAAGATGGATTAAACCCTTGGTTTTGAAAATTGTTCTGGCCAGGAAACTGATTGAACCTTGGATTGTTCTGTCCATAGAATGCATTCACTTCCGCATTCTGTCCGTTCATAGGACAGAATTTAGAAGTGTGCCCCACCTTGTCACAATTCGACATGTGACTTGATTGTACTTGTCCATAATCATGAACAAAGCATTCACTTGATAAGGTGCGGGGGGATTAAATTGGCACCGGCCATTCATATGGCCATCCGACAAGAAGCGATTTTCGCGGTGCGAACCCGAGGGTTCTCGTGGAAAAGAAGAAGTTTGATTTATCGGATTTGAAACTTGAGGTGTTGCCATCTGCTTCTGCAGCATGGCGATCAAACTTTGCAAATTGACTTCCTCAACCTTGGGAGGAGGAGGTGCTTGAATTGCTTGATAAGAGGGGGCGTAGTTGTACTTTGCGATGTCCTCAAACAATGCCCATCCCTCTTCCGGTGTTTTCTTCAAAAATGCCCCACCAGAAGAACTATTGACCATGCCCTTGGTGAGCTCGGTCAATGCACCGAGAATGTATTGACTTGCCTTTCCAGTGGCAAGCCATGGTGGGGACACTTTCTAAGAAGAGACTTGAATCTCTTCCAACATTCGAAGAAAGATTCGTTCTCTTTCTGATAGAAAGTGAATATTTCGTTTAAGCACTAGGCCGTCTTTGAAGGTGGAAAATATTGACTCAAGAACTCCTTTTCGAGTTCTGCCCAGGTGGTGATAGATTCAGAAGGGAGAGAGGTGTACCACTCTTTAGCCTCTCCTTTCAAAGAAAAAGGAAAAAGTTTTAGCTTGATAGCATCCTCACTTACTCCTTGGATGTGTGTAGTACCGCATATCTCTAAGAATGTGTGTAAGTGGGTATGCGGATTCTCTGATTGGTAGCCATGAAAAATTGATGCATGCTTTGCATCATCCGGATAAGTCCCGGCTTTAGCTCAAAGGTTTGTGCGGTAATGGCGGGAATAACAATAGCCGGGTTGACTTTGACTTCGCCGGCATGGCGTAGTCCGCCAACGTACGTCTATTATTAGCGGCCATTATCACAAAATCGGTGATTTCCTTTGCTAATTGACCTTCAAGATCTTGCTCGGCTCGTGCGCCGAACCGCGAACGGAAAATCCGCCTGTTTGGCCGGACTACGGTTCGCTCGGGGTCAGGGGTGTATAATAACGGTCCCTTTCGACTCCGAGTTTGCATAAACCGGACCAAAAACAAGTAAAAAGAAGCCTAAAAACTAGGAAATTAAAAGCCTGAACTAAAAATTAAAAGCCTAAAAAAAAAAAAAAAAAGAAAGGAAACAAGATTATTAAGGAAAAGATAAAACAGACGGGCGTCCAAAGGCTTGGACGGGCGTCTGCTCAACTTTTGGACTGGACGGGCGTTCGGTTTGCCCTAACGCTCGTCTGGTCTTCAGAAAACTTGAACGGGCGTCCAAATTGTATGGATGCTCGTCTAAGTGAAAGAAAACAGAGCAGTGTTGGAAATTTTCCAGCGGACGGGCGTCCAATATCCCAGACGCCCGTTTGGTAGCGGGAAAATTTGAACAGAAGCAGGAAATTTGCAGAAAAATTACAGAAAAGAAGGGGAACGAAAGGAGAGAAGCAGAAGCAGAGAAAGGAAATAGAGGGGAGAACTAATCACAAGAGAACCTAAGCTAAAACCCTAATTAACTAATTACCTAAACGATTATCAACTAAAACAAGCATTTAAAACGAAATAAAAACAGGAAAAACAAAAACAGACAGAAAAACGAAAAACAAAAACTAGACAACCGTCCGGTTCCCCGGCAACGGCGCCAAAAACTTAGGTAAATACTCAGGTACCTTGAGTGAGGACAAAAAGTACGGAAAGGTGCTGAACCTTTTGAAAAATACTCAGGTAAATCTTCCATTATCAGAAGTCTTGGTCGAGATGCCTAAGTATACAAAATTCATCAAGGATGTTGTGTCTTCGAAAAAGAAGTTAGCAGGCATGGAAAGGCAAATTGGTGAGGATTGCTCCATGATTAATTATGGAGACTTACCAATTAAAAGAGGTGACCCTGGCAAGTTCGTACTTACAGTATTAATCGGAGGTCTGGTCTTCCCTAATTCTTTCTGTGATCTAGGTGCCTCTATAAGCCTTATGCCAATGTCGTATGCAAACAAGCTCGGTTTACAAAGCCTTCTAGAACCCACTACTATGAGTTTACAATTCGCTGATAGATCTTCTAAAAAAGCTTCAGGGATCCTGAAAGACGTTTTGGTTCAGATTGATAGATTTACCTTTCCAGTTGATTGGTATGTTTTAGATATAGAGAAAGACGAAAACGTCCCCCTGATTCTTGGAAGACCTTTCTTATCTACAGCTAGAGCCCTCATCGATTGCGATGGTGGGCACGTGACTATCCGAGTTGGTGATCAAGAGGTGAGTTACAATGTCTTAAAGTCCATTCAAGTACCCTCTGTCCCTCCAACCGGCTTTTCCATTGATTATATGACGGATGATTTTACCGATTATATGGATAAGCAAGTCATGGCTGTAGAAGCGGAATATGAGCGATTGGTTGATAATCTAAATACACATGGTGTGGTTAATCTAGATCAATTAGCAGCTGATTTTGAGGAAGAATTGTTGGAAGGAGAAGTTTTGGCAGTGGGACCACAGAGTAGACTCAGTGATATTGAGTTGAAAAGTGGAGATCTCAAGTCGAGTTTAGAAGACCCCCTGCATTTGGTGTTGAAGCCGTTGCCTAAACATCTTAAGTATGTGTTTTTAAGAGACGGTGACAAGCTTCCATTGATTATATCTGCCAAGCTTTCTCGTTTAGAGGAAATGAAACTTATCAACGTCTTGAAGAAAAATGAAAAAGCCTTTGGTTGGCGGTAGGAGATATCGAGGGGATATCTCCGGACATCCGTATGCACAAGATCAAGACGAATGAGGGTGCGAAATGCGTTAGACAGACCCCCGTAGAGGAGGCTCAACCCTCATATGCAAGAAGTCGTTAAAAAGGAAATCATCAAACTTCGGACATGGGAATCATTTATGCCATCGCGGATAGTGAATGGGTTTCCCCGACTCAAGTAGTTCCCAAGAAAGGTGGAATTACAATTGAGAAGAATGAAAAGGGAGAGGAGATAGCATTGAGACTTGTCACTGGTTACAGAGTCTGCATCGATTATCGGAAGCTCAATGAGGTAACCATGAAAGATCACTTTCCCCTTCCATTCATTGATCAGATGCTTGAGCGTTTGGCGGGACACGCATTCTACTGCTTCCTAGATGGCTATTCAGGATACTTCCAGATACCCATTGATCCAGCTGACCAAGAAAAGACCACTTTTACCTGCCCTTATGGTACATTCGCCTACAGGCGAATGCCATTTGTTCTCTGCAATGCCCCAGCTACTTTTCAGCGATGTATGCTAGCTATCTTTGACGGGCTTGTAGAAAAGTGTATGGAGATTTTTATGGACGATTTTTCGGTTTTTGGTCAGTCTTTTGATGATTGCCTTGACAATCTTGATCAAGTGTTATCCGATGTGTGGAAAAGAACTTAGTACTTAATTGGGAAAAATGCCATTTCATGGTAGACGAGGGAATAGTTCTTGGCCACAAAATCTCCGCCAAGGGTATAGAAGTTGACAGGGCAAAAGTGGAAGCTGTTGAGAAAATGAGCTATCCTAAGAATGTGTGTTAGGAACATGTAATTATGTTTTGATGATGGCCATACTAGCTGTTATAGCAAGCCTGAAATAAGTTAGAATTCTCTGTATAAGTCTTTACTTAGGGTCTGACAAGTTGTATAAGTTAAGTCAGACAAGTATTGTACTAGTTGGTAGGATGGCAAAGCAAAGACAGATATTCGGCAGAGTGAAGCCAGCCAAGCACCAGCAGAGAAGTAATGAAGACTTTATGGTCTGACTTATAACCAAGGAAGTCTGTGATGACCTTGGATAAGTCTAAGTTATATTTTAAATGATAAAACTCAAATGTTCAAATATGGTGTACACTGGTCTCACCCAAATCAAGGATCAGTGAAGTTCAAAGACTCTCCAAATACTAGAACAAAGAAGGAAACGAGTGAATCGGCCGAGTAAACCGACTTTCGGGAAAGAGAAAACAAAACGAAGAAGAAGAAGTGACGGCTAAGTCGGTAGGCTCACTCGACCGTTCTAGAAACGGCGAAGAGACACCTACAAGGCCGAATTGATATACGATGAAGATTCGAAAGATCATGCATTAAATGCTCAAATCATTAAAGGATCAATCAAGGACGGATTATCCGCTATACGTTTGAAGAAAGAATCCGATCACCGAAATTAAGGAGAATACAATTAAGGGGGAATCAAGAATAAAATCAAGGATTATTCCCTCATTAATATAGCCAACGGACGGAATTTCAAAAACGAAGGTATTCAAGGCTATAAATAAAGGCATTGACGAAAAAAAAAACAACAATCAAGAAAGAAAAATCTAGCGAAACTCGTCAATTTGAAAAGCCTTCTCTCGAAATTACAAGGATACATCTAGTGATCAACTCGGACTTCAAAGCTACAAAGTCATACTCAGAACCGAGGATTTATCAAGCAAGTGTGTGAATCACATTCACATCAAACTGAAGCAACTGAATCAGAGGCAATCTGAGAAGGAGTTGAATCTGTGATAGCTGTTGAAGGATCTTGATCTTAAGGAACGACGAAGGAAGACCGAATCACCGAAGCTGCGCCGCGGTCAAGGAGTGATAGTCTTGTAGATTGTGAAGCTTGGGAAGCCAAGGACAATCATACTATTGTATCTGTGAAAACAATAGTGAATTCCTCCAATCATCACAGGAGAAGAGTGGATTAAGGGATTACACCACCCTGAACCACTATAAGCCTTGTGTCAATTTAATTTCTGCAATTTACTTTATAGCATTCATTTAATTTGCATACATCATAATTTGCATCCGTGATTTGTCTAAACCGATTTGAAAACAATATAGTAAGAAGGGACTTATCCGCTGCCCAAAAGCTTTTAACTAGAAGAAGAAAAGTTTTTGAAACTCCACTATAGTCATTCACCCCCCCCCCCCCTCTGACTATAGTTTCACCCTTCTCTGGGACCAACAATTGGTATCGGAGCAGTGTTCCTAGTATCAGAACCTGTTCAGATCTAATTTCTGGTAACAAGGAGATCACATATTTTCAAAGTAGTTTTCAAATCTGAGTTTTTCATTCACTGTCATTTATATCTTCAATTGCACTGATGGATTCCTCGAACTTCTTGTCAAAAGTACCTGTTTTCAATGTTAATAATTTTGATGAATATAAAATAAGAATGTTATCTCATCTTGCGGCAACTCATGAGGAGATGCTGGATGTAATCAACGACGGCCCAATCATGATCACTACTGTGGTAGGCACGGGAGCGAGATCAAGGAAATGAGATAAACAAACCCAAGAAAGATTGGACCAAAGATGACGGGAGAAGAGCAAACCTAGACTTTGTAGCAAAAGATATGATCTTAAAGACTCTAGACAAGAACATGTTCATGAGAATAAAGGATTGCAAAACGAAAAGGAGATGTGGGATAAGTGGCACTAATCAATGAAGGATCCGAAGCGATCAAAGAAAATAAACTATCTCGTTGCAAAACGAAGTTTGAAAATTTCAAGATGAAGGCGGTGAATCCATTGATCGGATGGACAACGATTCTCAAGCATCATCGATGAACTGCAACGCTTGGTCACACATATCCCCAAAAAGAAGTATGCTTGAAGATCTTGAGAGGACTACCCGAAAGATGGAAGATCATAACATCGAATCGAGAGGAACAACAAATCTTGCAAGCACCGACACTCGACACCGATGTCCCAATTAAAAGCTCATGAATTCGAATTGAACGGCGAAGATGGTGCTCCGGCGAGAGACACACAAAATCACCGCATTAGCCGCACCCCAAGAAAGTAACTTTGCCGAATGCATCAACAAAGAGACACAAGAACTAAAAGAACATGTAGCTTTATTAGTTAAACGTTTTGACAGTTTAAAAAGAAGCCATTCAAAGGAAATTCATCATCAAACAAAAAGTCAAGCTCAACCAGAGACATGAAGAAGAAAGATGATGAATACAGATGCTTCAACTGCAACAAGAAAGGTCACTTCAAGGCTGATTTTCCGGAAGAAAATGACAAAGATGATGAAAAGAAGAAATACAAAGCATCTGAAAAGAAAAGGAGCAAGAAGGCACTTAAGGCAGAATCCAGCAGTGAAAAGAATGAAGAATCATCTGACAATGACTCAGATGATAGTGATGAAGAAGACAGTTCAGAAAATGAAAAAGCATGCCTATGTCTCATGACCAAAGAATTGGATGAAGATAAAAGTGATAGCTCAGACACCGAGGAAACAAGCCTATGTTTAATGGCTAAAGAATCGATGAAACGAGGTAACATCTAGTTCCCGTTCTTCATCTAATGCATCCACATCTAACACCGCACAATCCTCTAGTCTTCCATTAGATACGAGACCTAGTCCAAAATCTCATGACTAAATTTGTTGAAATTGAAAAGAATCATGAAATTCGGAAAAGGAATGCAAGGATCTAAGGAAAGAGAATAAGAGGTTAAAGAAAGAACTGGATAAAACAAAAGTCGAATTAACTAGTAAGGAGACCTACTTAAATGATCAACAAAAAGCGAGATGATCATACATCCGTTATTAACGATCGCGAAAGGAAATCTCCCCACCGGTGAAGGTACTTGCACCACTAAAGGCACCGGCTTACAAACCCCCAAAAAGGTTTGGATCCGGATCGGTCTTGGCTACAACGGTCGGGATGAACGTAGGAATAATGGTCAACACAATTCTAAATTGAGGACCACTAGTGGACCAAAATTTAGAAAGAGACGAACCATGTCTCCAACGGATCATCCCGTTCCGGTGAAGTCAAAACCCGGTGTAGTGAAACAACAAACTAAATCCTCATTCCGATCAATCAAGAACAAAAACCATCGAAAGGAAAAGGAAGACTTTACCCTTCGAGGATGATTGGAATGTTGCTCCCGCAAAATACAAGAAGAAACCATTCCACAAAATGCATCATGCGTTTAAGAAAAACCAATCTGTTCCTAGACACATGAAGCAAGAAAGGTTTCCTACTGCATTTTGGAAAGTAAAGAAGGATGCAAATGCACCAAAAGGTGGAGAAAAGTGTCAGAATACCTTCAGTAAAAATACTAGAAGCTATTCTGCCATGCCTTATACATATGAAGTTGATGACTTCAATTATCCAAAAAGAAGACCTTTTGGATACACCCTTGGTATGGGAGGCATGATTGCTAACGGTATGGACCCAAACGGTGTTGGGTACCTAAACTTAATTAATGTTTTGTAGGATGTCCGGTACATAGACGGTGGATGTTCCGGACACATGACGAAACAAGAGATGGCTCACCGACTTCAAAGCTTTTGATGGACCCAAAGTCACATTTGGAGGTAAAGAAAACCCTAGAAAAATTAAGGGGGAAGGCACAATAATCAAGAACAATCTAAAGATTCGAAATGTGGCATATGTCAAGGGACTCAACTTCAATCGATGAGCATCGATCAATTTTGTGACAAAGGCTACAATGTGCACTTCAACAAAGAAGGATGCAAAGTGATTCACAATCAAACCAACACAATAGTTCTTGCGGGAAGAAGACAAGACAACATGTATGTGGTGGATTGGAGAACGACCAAGGCGAAAACATGTCTACTTGTCAAGAATAAACAATCAACAAGCCGGATTTGGCACAAAAGATTAAATCACACGAATTTCAAGACCATCAACAAACTATCAAAGAGCAAGTTAGTTGAAGGCCTGCCAGAGATCACATTCAAAAAGGAAAGTCTATGTGATGCTTGTCAGAAAGGAAAACAAATAAAAAGCTCATTCAAGTCAAAGCCTCATCAATCTACAACAAGAGTTCTACATCTGCTACACATGGACCTGTTTGGACCAGTCACACCAGTGAGTGTGAGTGGTAAGAAATACACTCTTGTAGTGGTGGATGACTTCTCAAAGTACACCTGGACCATCATCATGAATAAGAAGAAAGAAACACTCAAGAAGTCGCTGCCCGATTTGTTGAGAAGACTCCGAATGAGAAAGAACTAAAGATTATCAAGATCGGATCGGATAGAGGCACCGAATTTCTAAATGAAATTATCGAACCTATTGTGAAGAAAATGGAGTATTACATCAACTATCTCAGGCGGGAACTCCACAACAAAATGGTGTAGCGAAAGAAGAAACAGAACCATCAAGGAAGCAGTCAGGACAATGATAGCAGAAGCATGTTTACCAAAGAGATTTTGGGCTGAAGCAGCAAACACAACATTGTTAGGAAATCTACACGGGAACGCAGCGGAATTCAAAAATTTGATTTCCTTTTCCCCAAGATCGACTTCGTTTAAGCAATAAACGAATAAGCTAAAGACGGCGGTTACCTTGGTTGATCTAAAAGATCGACGCTTTGACCGTCTAAGGAGAGTAGTTCAGCATGGAGCCGCCCAAGTGTTCGGCCTCTACCGCTAGTCCACACGAACAGCCCGCCGGAATCCCACCATGGATTGCTATCGGAAAACCCCGGTTGCTAGACCGGACTTTTTCCTCCCTCACAAACTCACTATAGGAAGCCCCCCTCTTTCTTACACAAGAACTATGAGTTCTTGCAATTTTTCACAAGAACAATTGCTCTTGGAAGAATGGTGTACTTAAGAGCTTGGCAAGCCCTCTTATTTATACTAGAGAGGGGCGCCCAAGAGGCTTGTAGGAGGGGAAAACCTTTTTCCAATAAAAATAAGGAAAAACAATTAATGTGATTGATTTATCTCTTTTAATTAAATTGCACAATCCAAGTGTGTCATACACACAATGAATGTGGCGCCCAAAGTTTCCATAAATTGGATTATGGAAAATTCTTTAATTAATATAATGTTATTATTAATTAATTTGCAAAATCCATATATATATCATATGTACACATTTCGAATTTTACACATGTATCAATATACATATTTAATTAATCATCATAATTAATATCTTGTATTATATTTATTCATAATAAATAAATACCACCATATTAATTTACCACTATAACCTTTATAGTCTCGAGATAAACTTTCCTTATTTGGTTATCATCTATAACCACATTTTAATCCGGCTGGATATTCATATGTGTGTGACCCGATAGGCTTCCGAATATGTTGGCCGTAGACACAAAGCGCAAATTACGAAAATGCCCTTCATGCCTCACGATCACGGGATAGCGTCTAGCAACACACCGTGACCCCCAATCATCGGAAGAGTCAAATGCAATGACTACTACCTTTCATGTGAAACAGTTACCGTGTAACTTACAATCCTATCGCTGTAATAATATCCATACGGTCGTTAGTCGAGTGTCAAAACATCAACGACCGTATCTTATAATCTGGATATCAAGCTCTCTCGAAGTAACACGTTTACTCCCACTTTGCAAAGATTCACGAGAACGAGACATTCCTTATAAGAAGGCCCTTTCGGATATTTACCCCTACTGATAGGGTACGCGATTCCCGGACGACCAATCATGTATACTCCGCATGCTTCGATCACACCCAATCACTACCGCATGATCGCCCCGTGGCTAGGGGAAACCTCAATAGTGTCAAAGCATGACAATCCACACCGTGATGCCATGAAGACTCCGGTCCTAAGGATAATTACACAACCGCCACATAGTGTGACACTTATCCGTGTAAGTGGGTCAGTCTAACGTACGCATTCTCTAATACACGTCCACGTACAGTCCAAGTGTCTCTACACTTCGATAGACGAGATCTATCCCTGCCCTTAAAGACAGAGGACATCCAATACGTGCTAGTCTGTTTATACTATCAATGCCCTGTTTAATAGTACATCAGCCTAGAGACATTTAAGTATCAAACTTATTAAAGTGATTAGAGATCTCATCAACCATAATCGCCTATCATGGTTTCTCTATCACGGTTTAATACTAAGGACGTTATCATATAACAATTCATAATTGGTTCTTTAAAAGAACATATATATGACAACGAGAATAAGCCATTTTATATATGCATAAACATAAAGAAATAGTACAAATGATCCGACCCGGTCGGATCCGGTCCAACCCGATTGGGTTTAGGACACTATTTCAACAATCTCCCACTTGGCCTAAAACCAATCACTAGCACACACAAGACCAAGTTGAAACACAAGAATCTCATGCAATACTCGCAACCAGCCCTAGCCATAAACGGATCGCTATCCGTGGGGACTCAAACTATCTTCACATCATGTTCGAATTGACCAAGTCAAAGGAACTGCCTCAACACACACACGAATCTTTGACGAGACCCCGTCCTTGCTCCAAGCAATGAATCCACTTACAATATCGGCTATATAGAAAGAGTGGAAGAACCATACAAGGTTCGAGAAATGAACCTCCTAGATCCATGTATTCTCCCGCCGCGCCTCCAAGGCACTACTGTGTTTTGGCCTAGTTGTAGATTTTACAGCGGCCCATAAGCTAGAACATTTCTAGCTCACTGTATCACTTTAAATAAAGTGACTGCAAACCCAGACCGTAGCTCCCACTCGGCTTCATAAGACTTAGGATATACGTCTGTATATCTACGTTTATCTAATTCCAAGTTTCAATAAACTAAGAACTTTCCTTAACTTGTTTAAGGATATTCTCGACGTTTGCTAGAATTACTTTCATACTTGCTCATGACTATTCATGGAGTGTGAACCTCTAGCATAACTTTTATGATGGTTCCAATTTCCGTAGAGAGGGAAACCTTTCATAAGTATCATCCTTTTACCTCATCTTTGGGACTAACGTCCTAAGATAGATAGATCTTGAGAACACGGGCTAGCAGTGTCTCCTATCGTGATCTATGTAGGTAAACTATAATCTAACAGCAGTTAAATCTATCGCTATAGATTCTTATTTCCAAGAACTCGCTAATCCAAGAGCTTTCGTAAAGACCCCGAACTACCAAACATTAATTGATTGTGACATGGGGTGGTAATTCCTGAGAGAGATTTAATACCTTCCTCAAAAATCGTAACACACTCCCACTATCCCTCTTGCACATTGGGCATATCCTTATTTTGACTAAATCAAACTCCTTTGATTATCAAACAAAGAGATCGTCTAGAGAAACTTGTTTGAGTCCATAAATGGACCTCGTGGGCTCACATATCATGTTATAGTCTATGAGCATTGAGCTGTCTGCCCAGCGTCTTCAACACTATCATATAGCCATGATACGAAGTTATAACAAGAATAGTCTGAATAGGACCGGGCTCAGTCTTACAGGGACATTCCCTGCAGGTAGGACAAACTAGGTTCACAACCTGGTTGTCACTGATGGAATCCAATTCAGATATTATGGCTCCTGGCCATAGCTCTCAATCTTGCCTTTTAAACGTTCTTTCATAAGTCATGAGATATTCATTCTTCAAGATGAACATACCAGCAGCCCTTTCAGGCTTTAGGTTATCCACAGACTTACAGAACATTTGTGTACACCGAGCGATGTTCTACACCTCATCGCTATGTGGCGTCCGCTCACGTTCCTATGGTTGAATATATCTTTTTGGTTCTCAAACTCTTTTGAGATCGATTCACTCCCACTTGTTTCTCTTGGAAGAAACACTTCCTCTAGAAGACGACATGTTTGGAGACAAACACCTTTTGCTCCGCGGATGAGTAAATAATATCCAGCGTGCTAGCTAAGACATTCCACAAAGTTGCATATGTCGTACTAGGCTCCAAGCCTTTCTGACTTTGCCTATGACAACTTCAAATCATCGGTTAAGATAGATTTGACATTATCCTCTTCCACATTTAATATGGAATTTTATTCAACTTTTATTCTTCGGAACTCGGTTAAGTATAAGGGCTCTATCCCGAAACGGGTAAGGGATACTTCGCATGGCTTGCGTCACACCTTCATCATATAAAGTGTTGTTTCCATTTTGGGAACACAATCTAATTGCGTATCCCAAAGATGGTATCCTTCAAGGGAAGAATCTTATTCCCTTTCAGACGACTTCTGAAACACCCTTCAGGTATTAATTACTTCAATCGAATTGAAGATTAATTCCTAAGTAGCTCATCAATCTCATATTCGTACTAGCTCGAACTTTTCGGGCTTTCCGAATTATCGTACTTCAATAAGTACGTTCAACTATTTCTAAAAATAGTCATAGAGATTAATAAACATTTATTTGTGATATTAACTATCATGAGCCAACAAACATCGGTATGTTTAGGCTCTAGTCAAACTTCTAGGTTTCATAACCTTTTCTTAAACGGGTACTTTAGTCCTCTTTGGAAGGTACGTATAACCCACATGTATAACCCACATGATTCATGATCATATGGTTCAACATCATCGAATGACGCTTAATTACACGCTTCCCTTCCAGAGAGAGACTATGCCTAGAACAACCACGAATCAAGAATAACAGACCATACAAATATTTAGTTGAGATCTCATCACATATATCAACTATATAGTGACATCAATCTAGTATGTTAGATTCAGTGACCCTCCACCTTTATCGGAATAACATTTATTCTTTACAATTGAGTATGTCTACCAAATCCTAACAAATAACCGAAAGTATGTTCTTCATAAGAACCGGAACATAATAACATTTATTTGGTTCCCTTTTCGATTTACTAGATCCGAATATGGTAAGTGTCACAACGTTTGTTTCACCTTCCATATTTGTCATCCAATCCTTCTAATTTAATCACACTCGTAAGGTATCATATATCTTAGGGTTGACTTTTAATTTGGAAAGATTTATCTCAACTCTCTTACCTATAATAGAAACTTCGATAAGTTCTCTATTTAAGCACACGCCCTAACTTTCCTTTTAATCCTTTGAGTACTTGTAAAAGTTTCTTATTGTAGTCTTCATAAGACTTAAGAAATATCACAAGAACCATGTCTTCAATTTCCTTTCATAAAGAAAATCTAAATTCATTAAATAGTTTATTTAACCTTTTGAATTGCATTCAAAACATTAACTATTCAATTAACCTTTAAGCAATGATAGAATTAAGTCGATACTTAAATCTTTTAATTTTGAAAACAACCTTTCCAAAATTAGACATGGTCATTCTCATTCAACGTTTGAATTATTTGTCATCGTATAACTGAATGATCATCTTGGATCGTATCCAATATCATGAGCTTCCGCTTTCCTTTAATAATTAAAGTCTCGGAGTATTTCATCAATTATGTAGTCTCCTTGTCTCTAACTACTATAACGGGATTGCTCGTGTCATTGCTTATTTTAAAAAGGATTAAAACTACTTAACCATATTTGAGAACGATTCTCAAAAGGTAACAGTCATGTTTGGTTTTACTAATCGAGAATAAAACATAAATATAGAATTTGCTAACTACAACATTAAAAAAATGAAAATAAAAGAGTGTTGTTTGTTTATACACGCAAAATAAAAAATGGTCTTTTGGTTTATGATTTTGCTCCCACTAGTCAACTACTCCCAATTGACTTTCAAGAATTATTAATTTCTTTAGTGGACAAGATCCCACTAAACTACCGCGACCCCCGCTTTGGTCGTGGTGGGCCGAAAATAGTCTAATAGGTAGACAACATCTTTGTCAATCGTATCTTATACGACTCTTGTTGTTTGACTAGTCAACTCTTTGACAATTTTCATCTTATGAAGTAGTCAAACCCTTGCCTCTAAAATCCAAACGACCCCGCTTTGGCCGGTGGCCGAGAGAATTCTTAGTCAAGTCATAACCCCAATATTCGTGAGATCTCATACGATCAAATCTCGATAATGACGATATACCCGAGGTAGGTCAACCCCCGCTTTGGCCGATGAGTTGGATCCGAACAAGGGCTCTTCACCGTCATTATAATATGGGGAGGCAATTTCAACTTGATTCTTTTGAGGTGGAAGTATTTATGTAAATTAATTCACTTAATTAATTTAATTATGGTCTCATCATAAATATGTCTATCTCTATAAACATACATCCTACACATTTATCGAGATCGTGCCTAGTCATGCATCTATCGTATCATATAAAATAAATACAAGCATAAAATAAATAAATGCGTAAAGTAACCGGTATGATCATGGACTTTTCCTAGGTGCGTTTTCGAATACAAACTGACGAAACCGCGGGTCACAATCTAAGGGTAGTTGCAACCACCAATAGGATCTTTAATGCTCCATTCTCCAATGTGATCTTTATTTTCGTCTTTCTTTGGTATCCATCTTCTGCTCCATTCTTGTTACATTTAATTCTATCTAATAAAATAAATACACCCGCCGCACACGGGGGGAGCTAACGGGAATGGGATGAATGCGAGAAAATAAACTAGGTCACGTTCTTCATAACGGCCTAGGACAATTTTAAACCAACAGAAAATTAAATCATTCACATCTATCCTATCGGTCGAGTCCATGATCAATCGGGGTCCATATAATCATATTATATCTACACTATCTAATCCATACAATTAAATCTTATGAAAAAGATAAAATTAAAATTTAACTACTTGCGTCTTAATTAATCAATTAACATTTAATCCATTAAATAATTGTATCTAATCAATTAACTAATTAACATTTAATTAATTAAATGATTTTAATCGAAATAAAATTGACGATTAATTTTAAACGATTTTAATTTTGATTTTAATCAATTAGAACTATTCTAAAAATAAATTAAAATTAAATCACTCTTTTGTTTCTTTCCTTTTGATTCGTAATCAAAAGGGATGTCGTTGGTTTCCTAAACCATGACACGACTAAACAACGAGATATCTATGCACAATAAATATCACGGGACGAAAAGTCGAGCACGTCGAATAATCGAAGAGTGGGTTCACCGAGAATCCATCACTCAACCTCGACAAAACGTGTCGTGATTTGAATCTTGCATATATCGATTAATCACAACTATGAACAATATTGAAACATAAAATACACAAAACAAAAATCTTCTTTTCGTGTATCGTTTTACGAATCAAAAACTTTCATCTTTTAATTACGTGATTTAAACGATAAAATTAACTACGCATATAAACATGCTTATTGCTTAAGCTCGAAGCTCGCTCCGATACCACTGTTAGGAAATCTACGCGGGAACGCAGCGGAATTCAAAATTTTGATTTCCTTTTCCCCAAGATCGACTTCGTTTAAGCAATAAACGAATAAGCTAAAGACGGCGGTTACCTTGGTTGATCTAAAAGATCGACGCTTTGACCGTCTAAGGAGAGTAGTTCAGCATGGAGACGCCCAAGTGTTCGGCCTCTACCGCTAGTCCACACGAACAGCCCGCCGGAATCCCACCATGGATTGCTATCGGAAAACCCCGGTTGCTAGACCGGACTTTTTCCTCCCTCACAAACTCACTATAGGAAGCCCCCCTCTTTCTTACACAAGAACTATGAGTTCTTGCAATTTTTCACAAGAACAATTGCTCTTGGAAGAATGGTGTACTTAAGAGCTTGGCAAGCCCTCTTATTTATACTAGAGAGGGGCGCCCAAGAGCTTGTAGAGGGGAAAACCTTTTTCCAATAAAAATAAGGAAAAACAATTAATGTGATTGATTTATCTCTTTTAATTTAATATCTTATATTAAATGAATCCATAATTTATAATTCTCCAATATCTTATATTGAATGTAAATTATATTATTACCATAAATCTATTTTCTCAGAATCAATTAATAACACATATTAATATTATGGTAATCTTATTAATTAAATTGCACAATACAAGTGTGTCATACACACAATGAATGTGGCGCCCAAAGTTTCTATAAATTGGATTATGGAAAATTCTTTAATTAATATAATGTTATGATTAATTAATTTGCAAAATCCATATATATATCATATGTACACATTTCGAATTTTACACATGTATCAATATACATATTTAATTAATCATCATAATTAATATCTTGTATTATATTTATTCATAATAAATAAATACCACCATATTAATTTACCACTATAACCTTTATAGTCTCGAGATAAACTTTCCTTATTTGGTTATCATCTATAACCACATTTTAATCCGGCACGGATATTCATATGTGTGTGACCCGATAGGCTTCCGAATATGTTGGCCGTAGACACAATGCGCAAATTACGAAAATGCCCTTCATGCCTAACGATCACGGGATAGCGTCTAGCAACACACCGTGACCCCCAATCATCGGAAGAGTCAAATGCAATGACTACTACCTTTCATGTGAAACGATTACCGTGTAACTTACAATCCTATCGCCGTAATAATATCCATACGGTCGTTAGTCGAGTGTCAAAACATCAACGACCGTATCTTATAATCTGGATATCAAGCTCTCTCGAAGTAACACGTTTACTCCCACTTTGCAAAGATTCACGAGAACGAGACATTCCTTATAAGAAGGCCATTTCGGATATTTACCCCTAATCGATAGGGTACGCGATTCCCGGACGACCAATCATGTATACTCCGCATGCTTCGCATCACACCCAATCACTACCGCATGATCGCCCCGTGGCTAGGGAAACCTCAATAGTGTCAAAGCATGACAATCCACACCGTGATGCCATGAAGACTCCGGTCCTAAGGATAATTACACAACCGCCACATAGTGTGACACTTATCTGTGTAAGTGGGTCAGTCTAACGTACGCATTCTCTAATACACGTCCACGTACAGTCCAAGTGTCTCTACACTTCGATAGACGAGATCTATCCCTGCCCTTAAAGACGAGAGGACATCCAATACGTGCTAGTCCGTTTATACTATCAATGCCCCGTTTAATAGTACATCGGCCTAGAGACATTTAAGTATCAAACTTATTAAAGTGATTAGAGATCTCATCAACCATAATCGCCTATCATGGTTTCTCTATCACGGTTTAATACTAAGGACGTTATCGTATAACAATTCATAATTGGTTCTTTAAAAGAACATATATATGACAACAGAATAAGCCATTTTATATATGCATAAACATAAAGAAATAGTACAAATGATCCGACCCAGTCGGATCCGGTCCAACCCGATTGGGTTTAGGACACTATTTCAACAAGCATGCCATACACAAAACAGATCAATCATCAAAAAACACCATGGAAAAAATCCATATGAAATATGGAATGGTAGAAAACCCAATATCTCATATTTTCATATGTTTGGATCAAAATGTTTTGTCTTAAACAGGAATCAACTGCATACCTTTGATGAGAAGGCTGATGAAGCAATCTTCATGGGATACTCAGACACCAGCAAAGCATTCAGAGTACTAAATAAAAGAACTTTGGTGATTGAAGAATCAATACATGTGGTTTTTGATGAACCAAACACAAATGGTGAAGATCTTCAAGATCAAGAAGAGAAAGCACGACAAAGAGAAATCTATACAAATGCAACCATACCAACTACTATCCTGAATCATCATTCTGAAATCAAGAGGAGCCACATACCAATACACCGATGAAGAAGCTCCTCAAGTTGAAGTTCATGCTCAGCATGAAGGTATGGAAGCACCAAGTGAAGATCAACTTCAACCAGATCTAAATTGGCTAAGAGACCATCCTGAAGAACAAGTCATTGGAGACATTCACACAAGAGTTAGAACCAGAAGACAACTGGAGCACATGCTAACATGCTTTCTATCACAAGTGGAACCCAAGTCCATAGATGATGCAATCCAAGATGCAGATTGGATCACGACCATGCAAGAAGAACTAAATGAATTTGAAAGAAATGAAGTCTGGGAACTTGTTGACAGACCTGAAATGGCCAACATCATTGGTGCAAAATGGGTATTCAGGAACAAGATGGATGAGCAAGGAACTGTTGTCAGAAACAAAGCAAGGCTAGTTGTAAAAGGCTATTCCCAAGCTGAAGGAATAGATTATGATGAAACTTTTGCTCCAGTAGCAAGATTGGAAGCAATCATACTTTTTCTAGCATTTGCTGCACACAAAGACTTCAAAGTCTATCAAATGGATGTAAAGAGTGCATTCCTAAATGGACTCTTGGAAGAAGAATTTTATGTAGAACAACCTCCTGGATTTCAAATTAAAGGAAAAGAAGACAAAGTATACAAACTCAAGAAGGCCCTCTATGGACTCAAACAGCACCTGAGCCTGGTATGAAACACTCATCACAATTTCGATCAAGAATGGATTCAACAAAGGAACTATTGACAAGACTCTATTTAAACTGGAGGAAGGAGCAAGCACATTGCTAGTGCAAATCTATGTTGATGATATAATCTTTGGATCGAGAGGATGAAAAGCATGTGAGAAATTTACAAACCCGATGAAGAGCAAATTTCAGATGAGCATGATGGGAGAATTAAACTACTTCCTTGGCCTTCAAGTAAAGCAAATGAAGGATGGCATTTTCATTAGTCAAGCAAAGTATACAAGAGATTTGATACACAAGTATGGGATGGATACAAGTGGCACAGTAGACACACCAATGTGTGTCAGAGTCATACTTGGAAAAGATGAAGGAGGAAAAGATGTTGATCAAAAATTGTATAGAGGAATTATTGGATCATTATTATACTTAATCGCAAGCGGACTTCGACATAGCATTTGCAGTAGGAGTATGTGCAAGATTTCAAGCTCAACCAAAAGAATCACATCTTCTAGCAGCTAAAAGGATAATCAAATACTTGAAAAACACTTTAAATGTTGGTATTTGGTATCCAAAAGATGGAGGATTTACATTGATATCATATTCAGACTCTGACTATGCTGGATGCAAAATAGATAGAAAAAGCACCTCTAGAACTTGCCAAATGCTAGGAACCAGACTAGTCTCTTGGTTCAGTAAAAAGCAAAACTCCATATCTACATCAACAAACGAAGAAATATATAGCGACGGTAGTCAAGTTGTGCACAAGTACTTGTGGATAAGACAACAACTAAGAGACTATGGAGTAGAAGAGAAAACAATTCCAATCATGTGTGATAACATAAGTGCAATATCTATTACGTAAAATCCAAGATTGCACTCAAGAACAAAGCACATTGATGTAAGACATCATTTTATCGAGACCATGTTGAAAAGGGGGATGTCATCCTAAAACACATACCCACCGAAGATCAATTGGTGACATCTTCACTAAACCACTCGGTTATGAAAGATTCAAGAAACTAAGAACTCGAGTTAGGAATGATTGAAATTGAATAAGTATCAAAAAGCGGCTAACTGGAGTAATCGGCTAAGTGACTTCATTAACTGGTACGACCTTTGCCGTTACAGGAGATGCAGCAAGTAAGGCACTGGCATCCAGCGAAGGTAACTTAACTGAATGTTAGGAACGGTGAAAATGGAGCACTAAGTAAAGAACCTATAGAACGGCTAAGTGGCCAGCGAAGGCACTTCACCGAAATAAAGACTTGGACAAATTAAGAGTGTGAACAAAATCAATTCTGATTACACGTGGAGAATAAGGAAATTATGGAGGATTATTCTATACACACGTGGCGATCAACTTATGATCATAGAGGTAATTATGTTATTTTTTCGAATTATAAACTCCTCGATTCCCGGGCTCTATCATTACTTGCCTCAAACCACACCCCCACTCCACTCGAATATCGCGATTTTTATACGCAAAATCACGCCATTATGCCAAAAATCCTTCCATATTCAAAACCACGTTCACACTACCCAAATCACACTAAATAAACAATACTTAGAGATTTTCAGAAATCTTTACGCTTTCTTGTCAATTACAAACTCTACTCTTGATTCTTTCTATTGCAAATTCATTTCCAAAACTTCTCTCCTCTTCAAAAATGGCATCATCCTCCACAAACACCAAAGCTAGATATGAAAAATCGATTGCCACGGGATCCTTCTTTCAAGAAGAACACTACTTGAAACTCGTGTGGAAATGACGAAGATGCCAAACGATTAGCGACAGTTGCAAAATCCTAAATCTATCAACCTTCCTCAATCCTCCTATCACCGAGGTTTGCTATGAAAGTCTGATTTCCTTCGGAAATCCGCACAATACGTGCCTGGGCTCCCCGCCGAAGAAGGTGACGAGTGGGAAGAAGACAAGATTGTAGCATCTGTCAACGGAAAGGAAGTAACGATTACAGAAAAGGTAATTCACAAACATCTCATACTTTCCAATAAAGGTCAAGCAAAAGTGACACTTGTATCACAAAACTTGGATGATCTCTGGGCAACAATTGCCAAAACGGAAAACCCAGGATCCACAAAGGTCAACTGTTTGAGATCTGCTTTAAAGAAACCATTCAATGAGTTCAGTGCCCTAATTGGCAAGACCATTGAAGGAAAATTGGGAGCAAATAATGCAATGACAGAAATCAGAATGAGGCTGATGGGAATCAACTACAAAAATCTGCAATTCAACTGGGCAAAATACTTCTTTCTAAGACTCAAAGAGCAAATCCAAGGTGAAGAAAAAGCAGCAAACAAGGGGACAAAAGAAGGGAAGACAAAGAAAGGACAATTCTAGGTGAAAAAGTTATATGGTATTCAGTTACACTATTTGTTGCAATGTCTCAAAGTCCCCACAGTACAACTCCACAAACTACATGAATCCAAAGTCATGTTTACTTATCTTAAACAACAACAGAAGGAAGGAGAAGGGAAGAGAAAGAAACCTACACGCAGCACCACCGGTCAAAGAAAGAAACAAAAGATTCAGCGAAGTCTTGAAAAGACCGACTTTGCACAATTGATTGATGAAGGAGAAGAGGAAGAAGGTTCGACACCGAAGCGAAACGACAGAAGAAGAAATCGATGGGGATCACCGGATCCTAATAAAGAAAACACCGGGAGAGGATGAGGAATCATCTCCAGAAGAAGCTGTACAATTGACTACAAACGATATAGATGATCGAATTGCAGAATATCTTGAGTGGAAGGAAGGTGATTCCAAACAACAGCTTCAAGACTCAGATCACATGCTTGCTGAAGAAGCATGGCTATTTGACTTTCTGGGAATCACAACTCTGGTAGGTGTACTTGATGAATCACCTCTATGGGAAATGGTTGATGCAGCCAAGGCAAAACTGCCCCAGATCTCTGGGAGACAAAGTGATGACTCAGAAGATGATGGGCATGATCATAATCAAGATGATGGTGATGATCATGATGACAATGATGATAATGATCATGATCAGGATGATAATGATGATCTTGATCAAGACAGAGAAGAGAACTCTCCTGCACCAGATGCAATTGATGACACCACTCTTCTCCATACATTTATGAAAACACAAGCCTCCGGCAAGTCTACATCTCCAGCAAAGACATCCACTCAACCGCTGTCTGTCAGCATTCCAGCCAACAGCAAACACATTGTGGACACTGGCTCAGCTGCTGCCACTCCAGTCAAGACAACCCCCGGAATAGAAATAAGGGAAATAGCAGCTCAAGCCACACCAAAGATACACATCTACCCAAATACTTGAAGATCTAGATGTACATGCATATGTCACTCAACATCCGGACAAGGGACACGGACGGATCCGAACCAACAAACAAGGCAGAAAATCTCTCAGCTGAACACTGGCATTACAAATGAAACTTTTGAGAAAGCGGCAGACTTGCTAGCTGAAGAATTGGAACAGCAAGCAATGTATCTTAGATCTATGACTTCAGCTTTTAATGACAAAAGCTCCTCCATTGAAAACAAGTTTCAGGCCATTGCAGAATACATTGATGCACAAAATATTTTTGTTCAACAACAAGGAGATCTGATGAAGCAACTCAACATCAATATTACCAACAGTCTTGCAGGCCTCAGGCAACACATCTCCCAAGAAAACGAATCACTGGCAGTAGCTTTTGGGACTAGACTTCGGAGTGTCAATGAGAAATTGAATGATCACAACAAAAGATTCACTTCCATTGAATCAAAACTTGACTCTCGATTGGAACGGCGAGAGGCCACCAATAGCATCCTACTCCAAAGAAAGGGATGATGCTACCAAAAAGGGGGAAAACCGGGATAAGCCCGAAGGATCAACAATCGGACCCCCAAACTTCACCGAAGAACAACGAGGGCAAGGGACGAGAGAAATAAGAATCGAAATGAAGCGAGAAGAACAAAAAAAATGAAGGTCGGAGAAGAAAGGGAAAAGGCCCTAAAGGAACCCCGCATTGGATTTCCTCACCCTATGCAAAGAAGAGATGATGATAGAGATAGGTCCGGCGGACGAAAAAGGCTCCGGATCCAGTCCAAAGAAAGAGGATCGCCGGTCAACACGGACTCAAGCACCGGAGGAAAAACCAAATAGAGGTAGCGGCAGCTCCGGATATACCGAGGAGCACGGGACTTACACTTTGGTCACCAAAGCAAAGCGAAGAATATGATGCGGATGTACTTGGACCATGTAAGAGAATTTTCGAGTACAAGAAGGACTCTATCCTCACTCCTCACAAGATGAAGCCCGGGCCGATTGGCTAAGCTATCGGGATGAAAGGATGAGAACCGATATGGCCAAACTTTACAATGAAGTCAAAAGAGAATTTGCACTTCTCAAACAAGCCAACAATAAACCAAGCTCAGCCATACCACTATCTGCAAAAGGACCAGAAGACTTGCCAGCTGAAAAGCAAGAGGAATTCAATTATATGGCAAAATTCTTCAACCCTATAGGGAGAATGGAAAAACAGGAGCAGTGGAGTCTCTACAAAAGCCTCAAGTTTGCAGATTCACATATTGCTGAGGCTAGGGAAAGACTTGAAAAATATTTTGGAGAACCTAAGGCAAATGAGACCATGCCTGATTTCAATAGACTCTTTGCCAAAAGAGTTTTTCAGGGTGTATCTGAATACACAGCTTTGGCTTACTGGAAGTGGAAGTTTCTAGAAATTGACTGGAAAGACATGGAAGAGGTTCAAACTACGAAATTCAAGAGGTACAAGGCTGAATTGAGCAAAATGTAGTTTGTAGCACTTGAATAAAGTCTTAGAAATTATTACCCTTCGATGGATGAATAAAATTATTGAACTTACAATCCGTTGTGTATTATGAAAATCTTGATTACTTATGTTCAGGCTTATGAGGGTTTTGGCATCATCAAAAAGGGGGAAATTGTTAGGAACATGTAATTATGTTTTGATGATGGCCATACTAGCTGTTATAGCAAGCCTGAAATAAGTTAGAATTCTCTGGTATAAGTCTTTACTTAGGGTCGGACAAGTGTATAAGGTTAAGTCGACAAATATTGTACTAGTTGGTAGGATGGCAAAGCAAAGACAGATATTCGGCAGAGTGAAGCCAGCCAAGCACCAGCAGAGAAGTAATGAAGACTTTATGGTCTGACTTATAACCAAGGAAGTCTGTGATGACCTTGGATAAGTCTAAGTTATGTTTTAAATGATAAAACTCAAATGTTCAAATATGGTGTACACTGGTCTCACCCAAATCAAGGATCAGTGAAGTTCAAAGACTCTCCAAATACTAGAACAAAGAAGGAAACAGTGAATCGGCTGAGTAAACTGACTTTCGGCAAAGAGAAAACAAAACAGCGAAGAAGAAGTGACGGCTAAGTCAGTAGGCTCACTCGACCGTTCTAGAAACGGCGAAGAGACACCTACAAGGCCAGAATTGATATACGATGAAGATTCAGAAGATCATGCATTAAATGCTCAAATCATTAAAGGATCAATCAAGGACGGATTATCTGCTATACGTTTGAAGAAAGAATCCGATCACTGAAATTAAGGAGAATACAATTAAGGGGGAATCAAGAATAAAATCAAGGATTATTCCCTCATTAATATAGCCAACGGACGGAATTTCAAAAACGAAGGTATTCAAGGCTATAAATAGAAGGCATTGACAGAAAAAGAAAACAACAATCAAGAAAGAAAAATCTAGCAGAAACTCTGTCAATTTGAAAAGCCTTCTCTCTGAAATTACAAGGATACATCTAGTGATCAACTCAGACTTCAAAGCTACAAAGTCATACTCAGAACTGAGGATTGATCAAGCAAGTGTGTGAATCACATTCACATCAAACTGAAGCAACTGAATCAGAGGCAATCTGAGAAGGAGTTGAATCTGTGATAGCTGTTGAAGGATCTTGATCTTAAGGAACAGCAGAAGGAAGACTGAATCACTGAAGCTGCTGCAGTCAAGGAGTGATAGTCTTGTAGATTGTGAAGCTTGGGAAGCCAAGGACAATCATACTATTGTATCTGTGAAAACAATAGTGAATTCCTCCAATCATCACAGGAGAAGAGTGGATTAAGGGATTACACCACCCTGAACCACTATAAGCCTTGTGTCAATTTAATTTCTGCAATTTACTTTACAGCATTCATTTAATTTGCATACATCATAATTTGCATCTGTGACTGTCTAAACCGATTTGAAAACAATATAGTAAGAAGGGACTTATCCGCTGCCCAAAAGCTTTTAACTAGAAGAAGAAAAGTTTTTGAAACTCCACTATAGTCATTCACCCCCCCCCCCTCGACTATAGTTTCACCCTTCTCTGGGACCAACAATGTGCGTGAAGTTAGAGGTTTTCTTGGACATGTCGGTTTCTACAGAAGATTCATTCAGGACTTCTCCAAGATAGCCAAGCCCCTGTCCACTTTACTAAAGGAAGACGTTGAGTTTAATTTTGATGAAAACTGCAAGCAAGCGTTTGAGGAGCTCAAGGACCGTTTAATATCTGCTCCAATTCTTATATCGCCCGACTGGAACCTACCTTTTGAGCTTATGTGCGACGCATCAAACTATGTTGTTGGTGCTGTTCTAGGACAAAAGATCAAGGGGAAGTTCCAGCCTATTTATTACGCCAGTCACACATTGAACCCCTCTCAAGTTAACTATACCACTACTGAAAGGGAACTTTTGGCCGTAGTTTTTGCTATGGACAAGTTCCGTAGTTACTTGTTAGGAGCTCAGGTGATTGTGTGGACTGATCACGCTGCTTTGCGGTATCTGATGACTAAGAAAGAGGCCAAACCGCGCCTACTACGTTGGATACTGACCCTACAAGAGTTTGACGTTCAGATAAAGGACAAAAAGGGCAGTGAAAACGTAGTGGCTGATCACGTTTCTAGAATGTTAAGGGAGGAAAAGGATGATCAAGATGATATAGATCTTTACTTTCCTCTAGAAAACATTATGTTGATAGACGGTTGTCCTCCTGATGTTCCATGGTATTCTTCCATTGTAAACTACCTTCATGCCCGTTATCTCGATCCAGAAATGTCTTATCAGGAGAAGAAAAAGTTCTTCTCTGATTTGAAATACTTCGTTTGGGATGAACCTTATCTTTTTAGGATCTGTAAAGATGGTTTGCTTAGGAGATGTGTTCCGGAATCTGAGCAACGTGATATCATTGAGAAATGCCACAGTGGACCCACTGGAGGTCACTTTGGTCCGTGGAAAACTGTTGCTAAGATCTTCCAATCCGGTTTCTATTGGCCTACGATCTTTAAGGACATAGAAGCTTTCTGTAAAGCTTGTGATAGGTGCCAAAGGACCGGTACTCTGACAAGGCGTTTTGACATGCCTTTGAAACCCATCCTCGAATGCGAAGTCTTTGATGTATGGGGTATCGATTTTATGGGACCATTCCCATCATCTTGCGGTAATAAATACTCCCTCCGTCCCATTTTGTTTGGGACTTTTGGGAACTCATAAAAAATAAGGAGACATCATTTAATGTCTTGTCTACTCATTAAAAACATAGCTCAATTACAATTACATCCTTTTTGTGTTCTTCTACATTTTTTAATAAATTGTTATATGAGGTCATTTTAGACATTTAAGAGACAAATTTAATTCCAAACATTAGAAGTGGGACTAATTTTGGGACATCCCAAAAAGGAATAAGTCCCAAACAAAATGAGACGGAGGGAGTACATCTTAGTCTGCGTAGACTACGTGTCTAAATGGGTGGAGGCTCAAGCCACTCCTCACAATGATCATAAAACGGTCATGAAATTTCTAAAGAAGAATATCTTCGTGAGGTTTGGATGTCCACACGCCTTGATCAGTGATGAAGGGACGCATTTCTGCAACCGACCCCTAGAGAAAGTTCTCGAAAAGTATGGTGTTCGTCATAAGACAGGAACACCATATCATCCGATGACTAGTGGTCAGGTTGAGAGAAGCAACCAAAGTATCAAGAAAATCCTGGAGAAGACAGTCAACAGTCATAGAAAAGACTGGAGTTTGAAGTTGGATGATGTACTTTGGGCATACAGAACTACCTATAAAACCCCTATGGGGACATCTCCATATCAAATGGTCTATGGAAAGCCATGTCATCTGCCTATCGAGTTAGAGCATAGAGATTATTGGGCTACAAAGTTTCTGAACTTTGATTCCCAATCTTGTGGAAAACATCAACTGCAGCAGTTACATGAGTTAGACGAATTCAGACTCCAGGCCTATGAAAGTGCCAGGATTAGTAAAGATAAGATGAAGCTACTCCACGATGCTAAGATTAAGAAGAGAGAATTCCATGTCGGCGAACAAGTTCTTCTATACAACTCTAGGTTGCATTTGTTTCCTGGAAAGTTGAGGACACGTTGGTCCGGCCCCTTCGAGATTCTCCAAATCATTCCTGGAGGCGTTCTAGAACTTCGTGGTTATAGTGGTGACCCGTTTCGAGTGAATGGCCAAAGGTGCAAGCACTATATTGGTGAACCTAAAGAGAAACCTCTGAATGTCCGTTGCCTTGATATCCTCGGGTGTGGTGCTACGGAAGTCGAAGAATTCGATGAGTCTTCACCCAACCTGTTTTCAGAGGATGGCTGTAGTGGTCCTTCTGAAGAAGTTCTAGCTGGTAGTTGGGATATGGAAGAATTGGAGAGGGAGCGTCAGTTGAAGTGTCATCGAGGGCTCCAGAGAATGAAGAGGTCACCCATGGGGAAGTTCAAGCGTATTTGGAAAGCTATTAAAGATTTCACCCCATGTGTGAGATGCTGTTTCTGCAGCCACACTACTGATCAGAGCTTACACGAGGTAGTGGCTGGCAGAAAAGTCAAATGGCCTGATCCAGGCTGAGTTTTAAACGGTGTCGAGCTAACGACATTAACCAAAAGCGCTACTAGGAGGCATCCTAGATATCCCTTATTATATTAGTTAAATTCTGTTTATGCTGTTAGTGTTATATTTATTTAAGTTTTAGTTTAATTAAGTTTTAGTTGACTAAGTTTTTCTGTTTACATCTGTCAGTTAGTGTGCTTTTTAGATATGGATTACGGAGATCTTCCTGAGGAGTTCCCCATCATTAGTCGGATCCCACCGATTACGTAGGGCGATGGACCGGAGGCACTATAGTCTTGCACGTAGATTTTGAGCTTAGTACCCGTACGAAGACCATCACCTATGTTCTCATTGTCCCCCGCTGTTCGGGAGGTAGTGACTTCACTAGTGAGGAGCTACAGGAAACTATAAGGCGTCCATATACGGTCCTAAATGACCCTATGCTGACAGATCTAGCGCTGGTACTACAGGCTTCACATTTTAGAGGTTTAGAGGTAGCCGGGAGATGACCGGGGGCGTACAAGACGACTATGATTTCCCTCCTGCTATTGATATGCTTCGTCGTCTCATCCGTTTGGTGGATTGGGACGAGATTTATGCAGACTAGCGTTAGTTAGGTTCGTTTCGTCGAGCAAACGACGTAAAACAAAAGTGCTTCGTGGGAGGCAACCCACTGTTCTCTATTTGTTTTTATTTATTTTCTAGAAATTTTATGTACTTCGTTTGATTTTTACTTGTATTTTTGAAGCTTTATTTAAGTTTAATAAGAGATGAAATTTTGAATTTGAGTTATATGTGAATTTTATGATTTTTGCACATTTTCCTGCTTGGACGCCCGTCCAGACGACTGGACGCCCGTCGTCTATGACCAATCCTTGGACGAACGTCCACTAAGCATGGACGCCCGTCTGATTTATTCCCTCCAATCCTGTATGTGATTTAAACTTTTTGACGAGCGTCTACTAAACTGGACGCCCGTCCGCTTCATCTGTCTTCTCGGTGGACGCCCGTCCGCCGAGTTGGACGAGCGTCCAACCTCTGTCTATATATACCCCTTCTTCGAGTGAACCTTCATTTTTCAGAATTTTCAAAAGTAAAAACGGTTTCTCTTCCTCCTTTTGCACTAAATCCTCAATTCTAAACCATTTTGAGCGATTCAAGGTGCTACAGGCCGCCCTTAATCCCCTCTCTTTGATTTTCATAACCAAATTCCCCAACACACCATATTTTTTGAGAATCAGACCCCATTGAAGTCCGACTTTTTAGAGCAAAAATTCGATTTTGGAGCCCATATTGGTGTTGTTTGGACTCGTTTTCAACTCGATCAACATCTACTCACCCTACTTGGTAAGTTAGTCACAACTTTTCTAGATTTCATTCACGTTTTTGCGAGTTCGATCTTTGAGTCGGCTCGTTCACTTGAATACTACCTTAATTCGTTTTTTTTTTCTGGTTTTGTGTTTCTTTTTGCTTTGTTTTGGTGATATGGTGTTGTGATGGGTGATGAATGGGGTTGTTTGGGGATGGTTATGGTTGTGGTTGTGGTTTGGTTGATTTGAAATCCCGCTTTGGATGTTAAACGGGTATCTTTTGTGCATATTGGGATTGTTTGGTGTAGCCTAGGCTTGAAAATGGTTCATAAGAAGGGAGTTGTGAAGAGACATGGGAAGGAAGTAGCTAGGGAGGCCGGGAAGAAGCGCAAAGGGTTCGACCCAACCTTAGTTGATCCCAACCGAGGTGTGAGCATTCGGGAGCAACCCCTTAGAGCCACCCAAACTAGGGCAACCTTAAGAGATGAACCAACCTCAGACTCTGAAACGGACAACGATATTCCTTTAGTACGGATGCCTAGAGCTCAGAAAGGCGGAGCCTCGTCTAGGGTTGAGGAGGTTGTAGAAGCTACACGGGAAGATGAGCCGGTTGAACCTAGGGCTGCTCCACCTAGAAAGAGAGCCAAAACCGTACCCCCTATGCCTTTGCCTCGTAGATTCGTGAACCCTAGAGCTCACGATGCGTATAAACAGCACTATTTCTCGAGGACGATGTTGATAGAAAGGGCCACTTTGGAGGCAAAGGTTGATCCCGGGTTTGTCAAGCTGTTAAGGGATCGGAAATGGGACGCTTTGATGACGATTCCAACTACCCCGGTCAATAGTTCCTTGGTGCGGGAGTTTTATGCCAATTGTTCAGAAACCGACTTGGAAACGAAGGTAGTTGTGGTTCGAGGAGTCCAAGTTCCGTTTACGCCGGAGGTAATCAATGCAAAGTATGGGTTGGCGGCTTTTGAGGGTCGGGATTACAAGGAGGAGATTTTACATAGGCAGAGTTTGGGGCAGGATCCCTTGGAGGAGTTGAGGTTGCGAGTTTGCCCGGATGTGGCGTGGACGTTAAGGCCGGGAGGCGACCGGAAGGAGTTGGTTACCACGACCTGGACGGAGGATTGGAAAGTCCAGTGTCGGTTTATTCAGAGTCGGTTGTTGCCTAAGAACAACCTGACACACTTTCATATTGGTGACCTAGGCATGTTATATGCATTGACATTTGGCTTGAATGTGGATGTGGGACAAGCCTTGTATGACGAGATATCTATCAATCAGAAGGTTTACACGCGGAGCTTGATCGTGCCTCACCTTATCCACGGTTGTGTATCGATGCCGGTGTGCCCGAGTATGGAGCCGATCACAAGCCGAAGAATCCGAGGCCTATACGAGAGAGAGAAGAGTAAGCCTTCGGGTCAATCGAGTCGGGGGCACCGCGAGAGCTCGGTTCTTCGGCACCGCCTCGTGCATCCTCCCGTCCTACTTTATCTCCCGCAGTTAGGATGCGGTTGAGCATGGCCAATAGTTTCCTTGAATGGCTAGGTGATATCCGGGATACGCAGAACAACATTTTGTCGATTCTTCAATGTATCTGTGAGGGCCGGCAGCCGAGGGACGAAAGAACCTTCAATCCGAGCTCCGTTGATTATCTTTTTGCTGATGAGATTGAGCAGGTCATTGTGGATGTTCTACACGACTCTGAGTCATCTTCAGATGAGGAGCAGCCTGACTCGGCAGCTAGGGCTACGTCACCACCTTCTGGACCCGCCTCTGATCCTCCGGCCGATGATTCTGCGACACCGAGCCAGCCTTGATTTTATTTTTCTGCTTCTAGTTTTTCTTTTTCTTTGATTCGATGGATGTATGTTATTGATACTTTTTCTTATATGATTCGTTGTAATTTTGATATTGCTACTGTTACTTTTCCCGATGGATCATGTAAGCCATAAGGCACCCGTACTTTCACTTCTACTGTGTTTATACTTTCTGGATGTATTGAATGCTTTAACTTTTGCTTTATCTTTATTTTTGATATCTCTTTTCGTTCTGGTATAATTCCCCGTTTTCCCCGAGATGGTTCCATGTTTGTCAAGGCGTGCAGGTATATTTTTAGCGGTTTCGTCGAGCTACATTGTCTGGTTACGCGTTCTAAGTGTCATTATGTAGGCTCCGGCCTGACCGACGATTCGCGTTTCGATTTAAATCAGCTAAGTCTTTTCCTTTTTCTTTCATTCTGCACAACATGAGGACATGTTGATTTTTAAGTGTGGGGGAGGGGAATGTTTCGATATGTATCTACACATTTGCTTAATTCGTAATGTTTCTATGTTTCTATGCGAAATGAGAAATGAGCTAAAATTTGCGTAATTTTTCGACACTTTTGTTTTTGTTTTGTCCCGAGTAGGCAATTCGATTCAATGTTCGTTATTTTTTTTTTAGTCATTTAAGCTATATATCATATGTTTGATAAGTTAGTTGTTTCACCTGATCTATTTTTCACGAGCCATAGTGAATGATGAGCTAATTTATAAGTTATACCCCTTTTGGATTAGTGATTTCTGATTTTCTTATAAGTCATGTACTTAGTGCTACGTATATATCTTGAGATTTATGATAGTCTGTATTTAGATCCGAAGTATGATATACTGTGAATATCTGAAGGTTTGAATGTGATAAGTAACACGTAACTTATTGTCAAATGAAAAAGTTGAAAAGTGAAGATATGAAGAATAATTGGGTGTGTCGAAAGCTAGTCGATAATTTGAGTGCGATAGGGTATACCACGTATGTCCTATACCACTATGATGACTAAAAGCTCACGACAGTCAGAAGAAGCTGCCTTATGATTTGAGTAAGGTAGGGTATATCTCGAATATCCTATTGTGCTATGACAGGGCAATAGCTCATTCTGATGTGTGTTTAAAAGTGAAAAAGTTAAATCAACTAATGAAGTGTTACGAAATGTATATAAGACTAAGTTATCGTCTATCTTATCCCCAGTAGAAACTGACGGATATGCTGTAGGGATTATCCTCTGAGTATTTCAGAAAGGCCCTAGATATATCCGATCACCCTTTTCGGGCTATATCACGTTTGTAGGGTGCATCTTATGAGTGTCATTTATTGCTAGTCTACAAGGGGGTGTTAGCTAGTTTTGCTTTGAGTTTCTCAAGTTTGGATTTAGTGGAAGTTTATTATGGCTATGCACACACACTGGTGAACTTCTGATTTATTGGATACGTGTTATATATGTTTAGATGTCTATCTTTTCTCGAGCCATTATCTTTGTTTTGTTTTGCTCGGGACGAGCAAAAGCTTAAGTGTGGGGGAGTTGTTAAGGGTGAATTTATACGATTTATAACGCTATATTCTATGATATTTTTCCCCGTATTTGTACTAAATTGCATAAGAAACGTGTGTTTAATGGAAATATTGAGTAAATGATATTTTAGATGAGTTAATCGCAAAATAGGTTGATTTATGTGCTTTAATTATGTTTTTACGATTATTTGAGCGATATTACATTTTGTGGTGTTTTTATATGATGTAGATACATTTTTCAAGGCTCAAATGATGATCAAAAGAGATAAGAGTCGAAATATATGGTGATTAAAAGAGATAATGAAGGAATTGACAAGATGAAAAGAGATAGAGATCAAAGAAATCAAGATTCGAACATTTGGACTGGCGTCCAGAATCTCCGTCCAGTGGACGGGCGTCTGGTGAATTGAACGAGCGTCCAGGGATGGAAAGTTGATTCAGGAAGTTTGGACGCTGAGGTGGACGCTGGGTGGACGAGCGTCTGATCATGACTCGGCCCGATTTGAAGTTCATATGAAGAATGGACGGGCGTTCAAGGATCCAGACGGGCGTCCGGTAGCCGACTTAGCGAAACCGACTTAGAGATCTATAAATATGCGGCTGTTTCTCAACCCTAAGGAGACCATACACTCATTATTCAAAACCCTAAACCTAGGGGCGGCTTTAGGCTGTGTTTTTCTCCTTTTATTCCAGTTTTTATGCACTTTAGATCTAGATTAAACTAGTTACTTTTTATGTACTATTTCTGCAAATTCGAGTTGCTGAGGATGTTCAGAGGCTAAAAGCTTCACCAAACGAGTATTGTGAAGCCATCCAACGATTGTTGATTTCGTTTTCTTCGGTTGTACTGTGAGTTTTTATTTAAAGGTTGTTTCTTATTCATGTTTATTACGTTTAATTGCTTTTACATCGGAAGATATGCATGTGTGATTGTTTATTGTTGATGGAAATCTTAATAAACCCTAGATCATCATGAATAAGAATAGTAATTCGAATCTATCATAACGGAAGTTAATAGGTTTAATTGCTAGATTATAAACATAAAGTTTACACCTTTGGTTAGAAAACGCGTTAATCTTGCATTGGAAGATAATAGATTAATAGATGAACTTTCTAAGGAATTAGGGTTCATGTTTAGATAAGGTGAATCACAACCTAGATAAAAACCACAACATAATCGAGATAGGAAATCAATGCTTGTTGGATAGGTGGATCAATCCTCGTTTGTTCGTTATAAACTTGATTTAAATCCTTAAAACTTGAATTTGTTTAGTTAGTTTACTTTTATTTGCATCTTAGACTAGTTTAGTTTAAATAAATTGGCAACCCGTATTCTTCCTAGCTTTGGATTACATCCTCTGTCTAGTTTTATTTTCTGTTTTGTTTTGTTTCATTCGCTGTTTAGTTTAGTAATCGTGACATAGGTTAGTTAGTTAAACAAAAACTAGGGTTAGCAATCGCCAGTTCCCCGTAAGATCGACCCGGCATTAACCACTATTACTACGATCCTTATACTTGAGGTTAACCGGATTATTACTTGTTTGCTTTGTTAGATAAATCCGTGACACCATCATCAAAACATAATAAAATGTTCCTAACAATACGTGACCATGTGACCAATGGTACGATATCTATAGAGTTTGTGCCTACTGCGCAGCAAGTCGCTGACATTTTCACGAAGCCTCTACCCCAGGCTTTGTTCGAAAAGCTGCGTAGTGACCTATGTATGGTTCCTCTTTAGACCCTTCTTTTGATTCCTTTTTGAAAATAAGGGGGAGAGATGAATATATGTAGGGGAGCTGCAATTTAGGGTGAGCGTAGGTATTTTGTAAAATTAATCAAAAGGGGGAGAATTGTTGGGATATTGTTGTGCCCACAATAATCCGTATATGGTTTGATTAATTTTACAATACCTTAAATTTATGTGCCATATATATTTTATATGTGACTAACCCTGCCAAGAAGTTGTATGACTTACAACCTTGCCTCTAGGATATATATTGCGCATATACGATCCAACAATATGCAAACGCAATTAAAAGTCAAATGGCTTCCAGCCGAGCAACTGAGGCGACGGTCTCATCGTAATCGATGCCAACCTATTGGGTATAACCCTGGGCCTCCAATCGAGCTTTATTCCGAACGACTTTACCGTTTTCATCTAACTTGTTCCTAAAGGCCCATCGTGTGCCTACCGAGGTTTTACCCTTAAGTAGGGGAACAAGTTCCCAAACATCATGCCTTTCAAATTGATGAAGCTCTTCTTGCATATCTATAAACCATTTTTTATTTAACGAGGGCTTTCTTTGGTTCGAGTCAGAAATGAATGCATGCAATGAGGAGGGATAGTATGTGGACCTTGGGGTACTTATACCAGCATTGGGCATTGATTAGATCAGGCGTGTGATACTTTTCCCATCGATGTTGTGGATCACCATCGTTCTCCTCTTGCAAGTTTTCCTCGTTGGGAGCATCATTTGCTAAGATGTCATCCACAACGGGTGATGTTGACTCAACAACTACTTCGTGTGCTGCTTCTGTTCCAGTGGGTGTGTCATTTTGTATGCGTGGAAGCAGCTCAAACTCATCCTCCAAGTCCAATTGCTCTACACTTAATTACTTATCTTTCACACTAAAGCACATGTTAGTCAAGGAAATAGACTCATGAAATGAAACATGTATAGACTCGAGAATGCGTCGAGAAATTGGATTGTAGCATCTGTAAGCCCGTGAGGTCTCGGAATAACCAACAAATATGCATTCGATGGCCTTAGATGCAAACTATCTAAATTTCCCTTATCATTCAACACGAAACACTTGCATCCGAAAACGTGAAAGTAGTTAACTTTCTGATGCCGATTTCTTAGGACTTCGTATGGTGTCTTGTGTAATTTGTGTCTAATAAACACTCAATTAACAACATAACATGCACAAGCAACAGCCTCAGCCCACAGAAATCGAGGCACCTTGAACTCATTTAGCATTGTTCGAGCGGATTCTTGCGGTGTTCGATTCTTACGCTCAACAACACTGTTTTGTTGAGGAGTTTGAGGAGCAGAGAATTCATGATAGATACCAAGGTACTCACAAAATTCTATGAGACTGGTATCCACGAACTCACCACCTCTATCACTCCTGACAGCTATAACAGATATATCAAAGGTATTCTGTAGTTGCTTCACGAGAGTAGAGAATGCCTGAGCACTATCACTCTTGTGAGTCAAAAACAAAGTCCATGTATATCTGGAATAGTCATCAATGACGACGAGAACATAAGACTTTCCATTAGAATTACTACTCTACTAGGACCAAACAAGTCAATGTGCAACAATTCTAGGATGCGAGTGGAAGATACTTCGTGTTTAGATCTGAATAAAGTTCTAGCTTTCTTCCCATGTATACATGGCTCACAAGTGTCAAACTCATCCAGATCTAATGTTGGTATACCTCGTATGAGATTCTATTTGCACAGCTTCTAAATAGTGGTGCTACCAACATGACCTAAGCGACGGTGCCATAGATTTGTGTCATCATGATTAGATACGAGGCACGTTATCGGGAAATTAGTGAGGTTTTCCAGTTCGATCGTGTAGAGATTATGCTCATGAAGACCAGTTAGCACAACATTCATTAATTTATCCGATATCGTGCAATTGTCTTCATCAAACACAATTTTAAGGCCCGAGTCACTTAGCAGTGATATGCCTAGTAAATTATACTCTAAATGCTTGACTAATAAGACATTATGTATAATAAAACAATTTTGGTTACCAATTGATCCTTTGCTAAGGATCTTTCCTTTTGAATTGTCTTCAAATGTGACTGAACCTCCATTTGATATGGCATTGTAATCCCGGATGATTGCGGAGTTGCAAGTCATACATCGAGAGCATCCACTATCCAGGCACCACTTTGTATTGCTTCTGTATAGTTTAGCTTTAAGGCATGCCTGCAATACAAAGATTTTGTGTAGGTACCCTTAGTTCTTGGGTCCTTAAGGGTTAGAATCAGACTTGATTGAGTCCTTTCAAACCCATACATTCTTAACCCTTGGTTTGCTAACAGCCTTCTTTGTCCGGGAGGACTCAGACTGTTTACAGTGACATGGTTTGGGTTGGTATGTGGTCGATTGCATTCGATTGACCTAATCTTGCCATAATAGCATCTAGGCCAAAAGGGGGTCAAACTAGGGAAGTCTATATGTATAGGTGGGTGCCTGGTGTATGCATGGATCGTAGTGTGTAGTCGGGTAAAAACTAGGTGGAGCATAGGTGTTATGAGAGAAGTGGTTATGTTGAGCAAAGCTCTTTGAACCTCTTCGATCATAGGCGTATGAATGAGTATTGGGGGAAGAACGCTGTAAAGTGTGTGGGGATGTTGATGGAGCGTTCTTAGGAGAGGTGTGTGCCTTTTTCTTTCTATTTCTTCTTTTATTTTTGATGGGTTGTGTTATTGTGGTGTTTGCTAAGGAAATTGGCCTAGGCCCAAGACTTTGGTTGAGGCGGGTGAGTTTTGTGTATCGGATGAATCTTCTACACAAATGTCCTTACCCTTTGAAGTCTGAGACGTTGAGGGTTGCATTTTGAGCTGAGTGATATGCTCTTTGAGTCTTGAGATGACTTGCTTAAATGCCGCTACCTTTCGCTTCAAAGATTCATTCTCAATCTCGGTCGTTTGGTGCTTAAGTTTCAATTTACTTAGTTCATTAGTTAAGGTGACAAAATTGTTGTCTTGTTGCACCTTCAGTTTATTTAGTGTTTCGTTTTTACCCTTAAGTGTGAGGTTATCCCTAGTTAATTGTGCATTAAGTGTATGCAGTTCTTCCTTAGTTAAGGAAGAGTCGGATACTTCAATGTCACTTGAGTTCGTGGGTTGTGAGAAACCCATAAAACACAAGTTTGCCTTTTCAGATGTTTCAAACTTATTGTCATTGTCTGATTCATCGCTTGCATCCCAAGTAGCTGCCATTGCCTTGCCATTTTTCTTGCCTTTGCCTTTTTGAGTATTTTTGTTCTTTTGACCGGATGTAGGCTTAGGCTTTCAACCTTTCTTATTTGGGCACTCGTTGGAAATGTGACCCTTCTAGTTGCATTCGAAACAAGTCATATCTTGCTTCCAGCCACTTTTGTTTTGGGACTTAGCATTCCCGAAAGGCTTGCGTCTTCGTTCATTTTTCAAGAATCTTCTGAACTTACGAACCATCATAGCGGTTTCTTCGTCATCTTCACTTTCATCATCCTCTTGTTCATTTTCAAATTCAGATTCTTCATGAGCTTTTAGTACCGGAACAGACGTCTCACGATGTTTGTGCTTGGGAGTGTTGAGATGTTGTTCGTAAACTAAAAGCATACCGATAAGTTCATCTTTAGTGAGGACCGAGAGATCATTCGCTTCCTCTATGGACATAGCCTTAGGTTCCCATATAGGAGGGAGGGAGCGAAGTATCTTATAGTTCTGGTCCTCCATAGAGATGTCTTTACCAAGAGCGCTAAGTGCATTGACTATGTCCGTGAATCTATTATCCATGTCAATAATAGATTCATGTGGTTTTGCTTGGAAAGACTCATATGCATGATTTAACTGACTTATTTTAGACTTCTTAACCTTACTGGTGCCCTCATGATGTTTAATGAGAGCCTCCCAAATTTCTTTGGCAGTCTCGCATGCGGAAACAACTCGGTTCTCGGAGGGACTTAGGGAGTTGATAAGAATGGCGACGGCTTTAGCATTTAAGGACATTTTTCTACAGTCCTCTCATTAAATTTGTCCTCGGTCTAAAAATCTCTAGCATAATCTCTCTATTTTTCACAAGAAATATGAACTCTTGGAATTGTGATTTGCAAAAAAGCTAGCCAACCCCTTTTTTATAGGTGAATGTGGCGCCCATGTTGCCTCCTAATCTGATTAGGAGAAGCTTCTAGTAGATTGATGAGAAAGAAAACATTTTCCTAATAAAATAAGAAAAATCACTTTGATTGATTTATCTCTTTTAATTTAATATCTTATATTAAATACATCTAAGATATTGTCAATATCTAATATTGAATATCTTTATCTTATTACCATAAATATATTTTTCCAAAATCAATTAATATCCAATATTAATATATGATAATATCATTAATTAAATTACACAATCCAAGTGTATCTCATACACGTAAATGTGGCGCCCCATATAGCCATTAAATGGCTTCCGGAATATTTTTTAATTAATCAATATAACTAATATCTTGTATTTAATTTATTCATAATAAATAAATACCGTCATATTAATTTAATCACTATAACACTTTATAGTCGAAATAAACTTTCCCTGTTTGGTTATCACTATAATTGCATTTTAATCCGACTAGATGTTCTTATGTGTGTGACCCAATAGGCTTTCGAATATGTTGGCTTTAGACATAAAATGCAAATTACGAAAATGTCCATCATACCTAGGATCACGGAATAGCGTCTAGCAACACACCGTGACCCCCAATCATCAGAAGAGTCAAAATCTTTGACTACTACCTTTCGTGTGAAATAGATACCGTGTAAATAGAATCATGTCGCTGTAATAATATCCATACAATCGTATCTCGAGTGTCAGCACATTAACGATCGTATCTTATAATCTGGATATCAAGCTCTCTCGGAATAACTCATTTACTCATACTTTCCAAAGTTTCACGAGAGCTAGACATTCCTTATAAGAAGGCCATTTCGGATATTTACTACTAAACATAGGATACGCGATTTTCCGACGAACAAACATGTATCATGTGCATACTTCAATATCACACCCAATCACTACCGCATGATTGCCCCATGGCTAGGGGAAACCACAATAGTGTCAAAGAATGACAATCCACACCGTGATGCCATGAAGACTCCGGTCTCAGGATAATTATAAAACTACCACATACTGCGTCACTTAATATAAGTGGGTCAGTCTGACGTACGCATTCTCTAATACACGTCCACGTACAGTCCAAGCGTCTCTACACTTTGATAGATGAGATTTATCCATATCTTCAATATATAGAAGACATCCAATAAGTGCTAGTCTAATCATACCATCAATGCCCCGTTTGATAGTATATACGACTAGGGACATTTAAGTATCAAACTTGTTACAGTGAATAGAGATCTCATCAACCATAATCAGTATCATGGTTTCTCTATCACAGTTTGACACCAGGGACGTTACTATATATATACATTCAATAACATGAATATTAACAAGATATATAATAACCAAAGTGCTTTTATTAACCATAATAACGTTATTACATGAACTAAACAGACTGTAATCGACCCAACCCGGTCAGATCCGATCCAACCCGATGGGTTTAAGACACCATTTCAACAGACGGTTGCCATGAAAGATTGTTTTTTTAGTGGTAAACAACACATTACCTACCGGTTCGTAGCCCGTAGAATTCCCTATTGTGAAAATAGATTATACTATGGTTAAAATAAAACCGGTTGGATTAATACATAGTAATTGGGTCTCTCAAATCTTTAGGGCTTTTATGTCACAAAACTCCGGGCGGTCGTTGCGGGGTGTGCCATAATTATAGCGTAGATAGCGGCGGTTGTCCTAATTAACGAATTTAGGAGAGATTGGTTTATTCACGGTTGGGGTCAACTATAACCAATTTATTAATAATTTAACGAGTCATCCTTGAATCGATGATCAATTGTGGGAATTGAGGGGGAAATAATTAATTAGCTGGAACTTTTCATCGTTTATTTTTCCTTTTTTCTCCTTAGGAAGTTAGACAAAAACCCAAATATATTTTGTTTTATAAGTTTTAGAACCGTTCCATGTGGGTTCGACTCTATTTCCATTATACTAGCTATAAAGGTAGTAGGTGATTTATCTTTGGTGGTTTGACGACCCACCAAATTTTGTACCGTTGTCGGGGAATGGTGATAAGTGATTTATTTCTTTTAGCATTTTGTATACATTTTTTTGTTTTAGTTTTGTGTTTGATTTGTTGGAGAGCATGTCAGGTTTTTTCTTTCAGAATCCATTGCTCCTTTTGATCCGTATGGTTATCAAATGGATTGTCCATATGATGAGAGAAATTATAATGGTAACTACAACCAGGATTGAAGATATGATTCTTACACAAATGCATACAATATGGGACATCGTGACCAATCGAGTTTCATCCATGGGAGTTCATATATGCCTCGGGACTATTTAAGTTATAGTCAGTGCCAACCATCTTATCTATGAAAACCCCCAATAAACCTCAGCATAACCATTCAGATTCATGTATGCGTGGCAATGATACTGTTGTATTATTTGAAGCTACCAACTCCATGATTGAACGAGATATAAGACGCTGTGAAAAAATGGTGCCACTGAATTCACCACTTATTTCTACGGTGATAGGATTAGTTGAATATTTTATAGATTCCGTGGATTATTACGTTGCCAAAATGCAGAAACGTGGTGATAGCCATAGTAGGTGAAAGGCTGAGGAGATGTTAGATAGGGGAATGAAAATTGTATCACAAGTACAGAGTTTGTTACGATGTTCCTGCATTAAAGATGAAGATAATGTCAATTATACAGAGGTTGTAACTAAAGGACCAATTGTGATTGATAAGAGGTTGGTATACTCGACTCTTAGTGAAAAGGATGTTCATCCCATAGTCACTACAATTTCCGAACAATCTGATACTCAAGATGAGGAGTGTGAAAAAATTCATCAATGTTCTTGGAAGTTTGAGGGTGAAGAGATAGGTCGTATGGATGAAAACAATTTGAAACATTTTCTGCTTGGGCAGCAACATATGGAAAAGACATTGAAGTAATCCATGATAGCTCCATTTGTTTTAAAGAACCCTCTTTCCTACTGGATTTCTTTGTTATAAACACGGATGGGGAACATCCTAATCCTGTTAACGTTATGTTGGGGAGGTACTTCTTCAAGATACCTCGAGCCATTTTTCAGTTAATTTCCTATGATTGTGAAATGGATGGCTCATTTTCTGAATATTCGTTGAAGAGCCATGCAAGAAAAACTTTTCCATTTGATAATGGATTGCGAGGTAAGAATGTCTAGCCAAACACATTAAAGAAAGGTGCTTGTTGGGAGTCAACCCAATTAAAATAAATTTGGTAATGTTATTTTATTTTGTTTTTTTCAATTAATAAGTGAAAAAAAAAAGAGATTTACACTTTTGGTGGAGACTTTTGTCTAGTTTTGCAAGTGAAGAGCGGAATTCTATGAAGAAAATGAAGGGCGCTTATTGGGAGGAAACCCAATGACAAATATGAAGGTTGCAAAGAATCAAAATCTGAGGAGAAGGCGTGCGTGTGAGTGGGTAGGAAAGCGGTTAATTTTGGTGAGGAGCACTGTTTTGCTAATTGGGATAATGGTAGGATCCTACTTACAAAAAGGTATATCAAAGGGAATTTAAAAGGTGATTCTGGAAAGCTCAAAAATAGAATGGTGGGATCCTACAGTTCTGAATTTAGAAAAACAGCAAGCTTGAAATTTGGAAGAAGCTAAAATACGCGTCCTCGGCGGGTCCGGAATTATTCCAATGATTTTCCCTTCGCACCACCCCGGATGCCATTGACTATATGTAAGCATGATGAATTTCAAGGCTTATTTTTCACCGTCCCATGGTCCGAATTGTAATGTATTCTCAACCCTTTCATTTTATTTTATTTCATATTTAGATTAGTACGTCTTGCGTATCATGCATACCATGATAGATGCATCTCATGGCATATTTTGCATTCTTCCTTCCATTTTAGCACACATTGTGAACAATGTATGATTTAAGTGTGGGGGAGCTTTTCGTGCATTTGCATATTAGAATTGCATCCTTAGGACATATTAGGACCTCATACCATCGAGTATGCCTTTTATGACACTTTACCATCTTTTTCATGTAAATTTTGTGTGAAGGTAATAATAATCAAATGGTAAACAACCAATGCAAGCACACTCTTTTGTTGATACACACTCATCTTAGGTCACTTGTTTGAGAACTTTCGAGGTAAAATCATTTAGCCCTAACGAAAAACCACTTAAAAGTGAGGTTTCACTTAGCCAAAGAGCGCACTCGCTCATATTTTTCTTTGAGTGTATCTACACTTTCAATGTCATTCTAGAATTTGCATTGACATGCATTTCGAGACCACACTTTTTCATGTTCAGTGCACTTAAATGATTGAGGCACCTAGGATTTACCCCTTTCTAGACCCACTTTTGTTGGCCTACCCATATTCTATACCCCTAGTGAGCCCCGTGTAGCCTGACCCCTTTCTTTGATTAAACTCCAGAAAGTGTAACCATGGCTATTTCTTACGATATCTCCTCTTTTGTTGACCCTATTGTCAAGAGATTGTATGAATAGTTGCATGAAATATTGGAGAAGTATCAAGAATTGAGTATCTGGAGAAGTATGGCTCAAAGTTATTATGAAGTGTATTGCTTGATCTAGAGTATGAAAAAAGAAAAGAGATGAAATGTTGAAAAAAAATTGAAAAATAAAAAAATAAGAAAAAGGAAGAAAATGAGCTTACATTGAAGGAGTTTTTATATATTGAAGAAGTAGCTTGTTTCCTAACATTTTTTGCAAGCTTCTTTGGAAAGTATTGTTTGCACTTCTATTCTTAGGATGTTGTGATAGAAGTTGGGACCATGTTGTGTTTCAATTGGATTCGTTCTCGCGACAATATGATTGGTGTGGTTATTCATACATTCTCCTTGACAATTTAGCCTCTATATTTTCCTTTTCCCTACCTTGTTTTCAGTCCCTAGACCCGTTACAACCTTATAAAGACCTCATGATTTGTGTATTGAATTTTGAATGCATAGTGGTGGAGATTTGATTGATATGCAAATATATGGTAATGTTTAGTTGTGTGTTGATTTTTGAGAGTGTGTGAATTGTCCTTATGCATTATTGAGAGTGCTACCCGTGAGGACAAGTTGGGACTATTTTATTTTGCTACTTCAATGTTTATGATATATCGAGTGAGTTAAAGTTAGTTGTATGAACACTTGTGTGTGGTGTGCCTTGCTTGTGTACCATTTGATTTGCATTATGGAAAGCAAGTTTTATGAGACAGTTGGACGGGCGTCATTATTGGAATTCTATTGGTGCTTTGCATTCATATAGTTTTAGATCATTCATATAGGTTTAGGTTCATGCATTTTTCTTTTCTTATTTTTTGGGAATGAGAGTGCATTGCTTGAGGACAACCAATGATCTAAGTGTGGGGGAGTGATGAGACCGTATTTTATGGGAATTATGTGCTTATTTTACATCTATTTTGCCGAGAGATGCTCTGTTTCGAGTATGTTTTGGTTGATTTTCAGGTTTTAGGAACTCGAGAGAGATGCTGGAAGATTTTAGACTTATAGAGCGATTTTGGAAGTTTTGTGGGAGATTAGAGAAAAGCGGCTTTTAAAGAATTCAAAGTTTCAGTTTTCAACTATGTCGGGATCCTGACTATTGAAAAGAAGACAAATCATATTTAAGCCAACTGTGGATTCTCGCTTGTTAATCACACTGGATTTTTATTAGAAAGACCTTTTTTTTTTGGACAAGAAAGACATAATATTAAATAAGACAATTTAAAAAACTTAAATAAGTAGTGGGCTTGGCCCAATTAAATTCAGCCTCTCATTAGGCGTGAATCAACAGGGAAACAATATATATGTTTTTTTTTGAGAAGAGGAATAGTATGAGGAAGGGAGGGAAGTGAAAAAAAGCTGCGCATACACCATTTTTTTTTGCCTGCTCCTGTTTTTCTTTACTTTCATGTAAAACGGTATACTCTTTTGTTTTATTTTGCATTATTTATTTATCTATGAGTAGTTAGTTTTATTTTACAGTTGATTGATTATTGAACCCTCAATTTCATATGGTTGTGAGGTCTAATAGTTTTTCTACTCGTTTGATTGTTAGTATTTGCCTGTTTTCTGATTTCACGGATATATGATTAAGGTTATTCATTTAATTGTTGGCGTGCGATAATTAAGCGATTATTTTGATCTAGCACCAAAATCCATCTTAAGCGGTTTCCATAAAAAAATTGATTTTTAGTGGTAAACAACACATTGCTTACCGGTTCGTAGCCCGTAGGATTCCCTGTTGTGAAAATAGATTATACTATGGTTAAAATTAAACCGGTTGGATTAATACATAGTAATTGGGTCTCTCAAATCTTTAAGGTTGTTATGTCACCAAACTCCGGACTGTCGTTTCGGGGTTGCCATAATTAAGGAATAGTTAGTGGCGGTTGTCCTAATTAACGAACTTATGAGAGATTGGTTGATTCACGGTTGTGGTCAACTATAACCAATTTATTAATAATTTAACGAGTCATCCTTAAATCGATGATCAATCGTGGGAATTAAGGGGGAAATAATTAATTAGCTGGAACTTTTCATCGTTTATTTTTCCTTTTCTCCTTAAGAAGTTAGACAAAAACCCAAATATATTATGTTTTATAAGTTTTAGAAGAAATAAGTCCACCGTTCCCTATGGGTTCGACCCTACTTCCGTTATACTAGCTATAAAGGTAGTATGTGATTTATCTTTGGTGGTTTAATGACCCACCACTTACCTGAATTCTAGCTTTACAGTCTCGGCTTTGGTCTTCATAAATTGAGTTTGAACTCTCAGTTCTTCTATCTTCAATAACTGAGTCTATGTCCCTCAGTTCTTCTAATAACTGAGTTTGAGCCCTCAACCTTCAGTTTCTAGATAGGTCAACTAAGCTTGTGTCCCTCAGCGAACTTACCTTATTCAGTTTCTTTATGTGAACTCAGTTCTTTTCTAAAGTCAGTTTCTCAGTTTTAAACCTATTCTATTACAATGCTTGTCTAATTTATTGATATAAAATATCAGACTCTAATGAATCTTATACATTTAATTCTAGACATCGTTTTGATTTGCACTATAACAGCTAGTTATGGCACTTCATCAATGGGATTTAAATGAATAACTAAATAAGTGATGAATCAGCATCAAAACAACAATTTTATTTCCAATAAATGGAAATAATTGTTAGGAAATCTACGTGGGAACGCAGCGTGTTGGACATATTTTTAAGTTTTAATGATGAGTGTCAGACTAGCTGTTATAGAGCAAAGGCAAAAAGATGTCTAGATCAAATGTATAGGTTTATTAGAGTTTGATCTTTGTATAGGTTTGATCAAACAAGCACTGTAAAAAGGTCAACTGACTTTATCAGTAGACCTGTCTAGGTCAGTAGAGTGTATAGGTCAGTAGACTTACTAGCTAGGGACCTGCTGAAGACTGAAAGCTGAGGGTTCAAACTCAGTTATTGAAGGCTAAGGGATCAAACTTAGTATTTAAAGTCAAGGATATGAAATCAGAATTTAGGGATGTCTGTGATGACCTAAACTGATTACATATGCCTTGTGTACAAGGTCTAACTTCCATATGTTAAGTGGTGATTGGAACTTAGTTATGTTCAAAATGGTGTACTCTAACTTCACAATAAAAAGTTAGATGAGAAGAAGCCAGCTGAAGTATTATTGGAACACAGCAGACTTAAACCTTCTGACAGATGTGTACATCAGCAGGCTGTTATACTTCAGATATTTGCTGAGTATAATTTCGATTTAATCAAAGGTTACATTGGAAGATTAAAAGGATAAGGTTAGATTACAAGAATTGATTTTGTCAACAAATAAATGGTCAAGATAAAAGGAACGTTGGAAAGATTCAGAGGATTATCCAATGGACATAAGTCAAAGAGTGGATAGACTGAAAACTGACAAAAAGCAAACTGACAGTGTCAGTACTATGAATAGAGACAGAAAGCAAGTCAAGATAGAGACAAATCTGAAACGGCTATGTTTGAATTTCAAACATAAGTCACAGGATTCCCACCTATAAATAGAAGACTCATGATTCAGATACAAGTGATGAAAAACAAATAATCTATTCGAAGCTATCAAGTTTTTGATCAAGAAAATCACCCTGCTGACATACACTAAGCTTTAACTGACTGATCAAGAAATTTCTTCAAGTGTAAACTGCTATCAAGTTACATCAAGTATACACACTTGAAGACCTCAAGCTGCAGATCATTTCATCCTGATCAAGCTGCTGATAACTGAATCATTTACTTGATTCAATCTTTACTTTACAAGAAACCTGCTTAAGACAGAGAAGCACTTTGGGTGTCAAGAACTGTCGTTATGTTGTGGTGCTGGTGAAGAGGCAATTCTACCCATCAAGGACCAGTGGAACACTTTGGAGCAGCAATCCTACATGTTTCAAGTGTTCAGTTTGTGAAGCCATAGTTATTGGTGAAGGACAAACGGCTTAGGGATTTTCGTAACTGCAACCTCAAAGATCTCTAGTAAATTTCCTCCAACATCACAGGAGAAGAGTGGACTGACAGGATTACACCACCTGGAACCACTATAAAATTTGCCAACTTACTTCCTTCATTTACTTACTGCATTTAGTATACTGATCACATTGTCTACGGATTTTATCTATGCAAAACAAACAAGTAATAAATTTATAATCCGGTTAACCCCAAGTATAAGGATCGTAGTACTAGTGGTTAATGCAGGGTCGATCTTACGGGGAACTAGACGATTGTGGTTCCTAGTTTTTGTCTAACTAAGCTATGTCACGGAAAACTAAACTAAACAGCGATTAAACAAAACTAAACTGAACATATATGCTGAATATAAACTAGACAGAGGACGAATCCAAAGCTAGGGAGGTTTGGTTGCGAACAAATTACAATAAAAGTGCAATAGAAAATAAACTAACTAAACAAGCTTCAAGTCTCAAGGGTTAAATCAAGTTTAATATGGGCAAACGAGTATTGTTCCACCTATCCAACAAACACTAATCTCTCATCCCGAGTATATTGCGCTTCTACCAAGTTGTGGTTCATCTTATCAAAGGTATGAATCCTACTTTCGTAGATGATTCGCCTATTAATTTCTATCTTTCGATTTACGGAAATTAACGCGTCATAACATAAACAAAGATGTAAACTTTAACGTTTTAACCTAGATTTTCAACCTATCAACTTTCGTTTGACATAGATTAAAGATCCATTCCTAAATCATGGTGATCTAATGTTTATAAAGACTTTCATCAAATATAAAACATCATACATGAACATCTTTCGATATAAATGCAATTAATCATCATAAGACATGATAAAAGAAACAACTTGATTAAAACTTACAATATAGTCGAAGAATCAAAATCAATGAAAGTTGGATGGCTTCACAATGCTCGTTTGATTAGAGCCTAGCCTCTTAGCATCCTTGAATAGCTTGAATTGTTGAAGTAAATTGCATAAACTAAACTAATTTTATCTAGGAATTTAAGAACATAAAACTGGGAAAAAAACTGAGTAAAAACGCAGCCTATAGCCGCCCCTAGGGTTTAGGGTTCGAGAATTGTCAAATTGGTATCCCAATGTGTGAAAATAGGCAAGTATTTATAGAGATTTGAGGCGGTTTCACTAAGTCGGCAATCCGGACGCTCGTCCGGTTAAGTGGACGCTCGTCCAAGTGTTCTGAACTCCAATGTAGACGTTCGTCTGGATAGCGTCCAAACTCTCTGATCTTCTTTTTGCACCTTGGATGCTCGTCTGCTTCTTCTGGACGTTCATTCGCAAGTTCATGATGCCTCGCATTGAATTCTTCCTCTGACGCCCGTTTAGATTGCCGTACGCCCGTCCACTCCCGGACGGGACTTGGACGCCGCTTTAGCCGGAATAAAACTTGATTAAATCATCTCTATCTCTTTTCCCCGTCCACTCCATTCGATCATTATCTCTTCTTAAATCTTTATAGCTCGAATTTTAACCCTTTTGATCATCATTTGAGCACAATAAACATACCTATAACACATGGAAAACATCGCAAACTGTAATAAAGTCCAATTAATTATAATTCACGATGGAAACACATAATTTATTCAATATTGCGATTAAGTCCTTAAAAACCTAGTACGCTCAATATTTCCATATAAGGGCCATTTATTATGCAATTAATCCAATTAAGAGGGAAAATACCATAAAATAGATCATAATAAAACATAGACTTTCACCCTTAACAACTCCCCCACACTTAGCTTTTGCTCGTCCCAAGCAAAACAAAACGAAAAATTAGGCTCGAGAAAGGAAAACAGCATCTAAACAAATATAACATATATTCAATAACTTAGGTGTTCACCATCGTGTAAGTGCATAGCCATAGGAAACTTCCACTAAAACCAAACTTGAATAACTCAAAGCAAAACTAGCTAATACCCCCTCGTAGAATAGTAATAAATGACACTCATAAGATGTACCCTACAAACGTGACATATCCCGAAAGGGATGATCGAATGAATCTAGGGCCTTTCTAAAATACTCGCAGGATAATCCCTACAAGATATCTATCGCCTTATACTCGGGGATAAGATTAACGAAAACTAAGCCTTATTCATTTCATAACATCTCTTAAGTTGATTGAATTCATTCACTTTAAACACACATTAGGGTGAGCTTTTGCCCTCATAGCGAATAGGACATTTTGAGATAATCCCCTACCTTACTCCAATCATAAGGCAAACTTTTCCTAACTGTCGTGAGCTCTTAGTCATCATAGTGGTATAGGACATACGTGGTATACCCTATCGCACTCAAATCATCGACTAGCTTTCGACACACACATAGATTCATTTAAATTTTTCAACTTCTCATTTGACATTAGTTACGTGTTACTTATCACATTCAAACCTCTAGATATTCACAAGATCTCATACTTCGGATCTAAATACAAACTATCATAAGTTTCAAGATATATACGTAGCACTAAGCACATGACTTATAAGAAAATCAAAAACTACTAATCCAAAACGGGGTATAACTTTATAAATTAGCTCATCATTCACTATGGCTCGTGAAAAATAGTGTCAGGTGAAACAACTAACTCATCAAGTACATGAAATATCGCATAGATGACTATAAAAACAACGAACTTCAAATTGAATTGCCTACTCGGGACAAAACAAAAACAAAAGTGTCGGAAAATTTTGAAAAATTACGCATTTTGAAAAATTACGCTCATTTCGCATAAAACAACAATCTAACGTACTAAACAAACGTGTACGCATAGGTACAAATCGAACTATCCCCTCCCCCACACTTAAAAATGCAACATGTCCTCATGTTGTGCAGAAAGTAAAAGGATAAGAAACTTAGCTGTACGCGCGTAGAAAATCGAGACGTTGGTCAGGCCGGAGCATGAAAGAAACAACACTCGCAAAAGCGTCGGAAAAAACGTCCAAACCGAACTCAACCGAGAGCTCAACAAAAACTAGATCTGTACTACTCGACAAAACAACAGAATCTCGGGGGAAAACGGGGTACAATAACGTAATAATGTGAAAGGAATGAGTGAAAGAGATATAACAACAAGCGTCATCCAAAAATGATCATAATACCAACGAAAGCGCAATCCAAGTACGTGGTGCTAGACAGCTTACACGATTTAAGAAAACATACGCCTACGATAATCAACAGTGGCGAGAAAAATAGAAAGTACAGAAATCATGGAAGCATCAAAAGGAAAGTAGTAATAGTCATCGTACAACCGCATCAAATGCGGATAAAAGGAAAAAAAAATACATCAAGCGTAAAATGCATAAAAATCTCAAGATCCCTCGGGCGGGGTCGGATCATCGACGGAGGAAGAACAAAGCGAATCACCAAGCGGGGGCATCAACATGAGGAGGATCCGAAGTAGGGTACGCAACGGGACGTCGTCCGTGTAGGCTCGGCGGCGTAGCGTAGAAGCGCGCAGCAGGTCTACCGGGGGCTCATCCTCCTCATCGTCGACGACTCGCGAATCACACTCGCAATCGCCTGCTCAATGTCGTTATCGAAACTATAATCCACCACGCTGTGGTCATAAATCCGCTCATCCCTCGGCAGTCTATCCTCAAGCACACACTGAAGCAAAGTGACAATGTTATTCTGCATGTCTCGCTGATCGAGCATCCACTGCCTAAAACTGTGGGCCATGCTGAGCCGCATCCGCATTGACGGAGGAATGGTAGGGACAGGAGGTACCGGAGGTGGGGCGGCCTCAGACTCACCCGTAGGCGGAGCTTTTTCTCTTTGAATACCTCTCGGGTTCTTAGGCCTGTGATCCTGCTTATACTCCGGCACTCCGGCATCGATGCATATCTGATGAATCAAATGTGGGACAATCAAACTCCGCTTGTAATTCTTCTGACTGAACACCAACTCATCATAAATCGCTTGGCCAACATCGACATTTAACTTGAAAACCAAAGCATACAACATTCCAAGGTCGCCTATGTGAAAGTGTGTCAAATTATTCTTCGGCAATAAACGACTCTGGATGAAACGGCAATAGACTCTCCAATCTTCAGACCACGCCGTAGTAACAATCTCCTTACGGTCTCCACCCGGTCCGAGCGTCCAAGCAACATCGGGGCATACTTTCAATCGGAGCTCCTCTAAGGGATCCCGTCCCGAATCTCGTCGTCGCTTGATTTCCTCTTTATAATCGGATCCTTCAAACGCCGCCAAACCATACTTTGCATTAATCACTCGCGGTGTAAAGGGAACTCGTCACGCCTCGAACCATCACAACCCCCGTGTTCAAGTCGGTTTCCGAAAAATTAGCATAAAACTCCCTAACCAACGAATCATTCACCGGGGTAGTCGGTATCTTCATCAATTCCTCCCATTTCCTATCTCTCAACAACTTCACAAAAACGGGATCCACTTTTGTCTCTATCACCGCCCGCTCAACCAACATATTCCGAGCGAAATAGTGTTTGGTATAGGCCTCATGTGCTTTAGAATTGACAAACCGACGAGGCATGTGGGATAGGCACGGTCGGTCTCACTTTCTTTCGAGGTCTCTCGGTCCTAGGTTCATCGGCATCCTCCCTAGCAACCTCTTCAAATAGCTTTCACCTCTAGACGGCTCACCACCTCGGGCATTCTTAGTAAACCGTGCCAAGGGCACATCCAAATCGCTTTCGTACCCCGAGGTGGACTCGTCTCTCAAATCGCTCTAGCTTGTTGTGATGCCCTGAGGGTTGCTCTCGGATCACTACGCCTCTATTTGGATCAACTATGGGAGGGTCCAACTCTTTACGCTTTTTACCACTCTCCCTAGCCACACCCTTACCAAACCGCTTCTGAACTCCCTTCACCCGCACCATGATTGAAACTTTAAAGACCACAAACACTAAAACATTCCAAGGCACAACAAAGGGTACCCGTTTAACATCCAAATCGGGATTTCAAACGAAACGTCCAACCCACCCACATCAACAACGCACCATCACCATCCCCACACCACCACAGCAGAAATAATAAGAAAAGAACCAACAAAAACGAAAGAAGATCAACAATAGTTGAAAATTCAAGAAAATGAGCCGACTCGAAAATCGAACTCACAAAAACGTGAATTAGAACGAGAAAAGTTGTTGAAAACTTACGATTGAAGGTGAGTAGGTGATGATGATGCTGTGTAGAAACCCAAACAACGCAAATTCGACCCCAAAAATCCGATTTTTCCTTGAAATAGTCGAACTAGATGGGTGACTGATTCTTCAAATATGTGGAACGTTGGGAGATTTGGAAGAGATAATCGAAAAGAAGGTGTTTAGAGCGTTCTAACGCACCTTGAAGCGCCCAATTTGGTGTAGAATCGAATGATTTAGGGCAAAAGGGAGGAGAAAAGTCGGTTTTTCGAGTTTGAGTCCTGAAAAAAAATGAGGGTTCATGGCATGAGGGGGGTATATATATACAGGTGGTGGACGCTCGTCCAACTCGGCGGACGGGCGTCTGATCGGAATGTGATGAACTGGACGGGCGTCCCAAGTACCAGACGCTCGTCCAAAGGCTCGATTTGAATACAGGATTGGAGGGAATTATCCGGACGGGCGTCCATATTTTTAGACGAACGTCTGGTTAAAAAGATGAATACAGATTGAAAAACTTGTTTCCCGTACGGGCGTCCCATAACTTGGACGGGCGTCCAGAAAATCGAGTGCCGGACCGGCGTCCCGTAATCACTAGACGGGCGTCCAAATAAGAAAATGCAAAATTGTCCTTTTCTAAAAATTATCATATAAAACAACTAAATGCGAAACTTTTATTACTGATAATTTAAAATTCAAAAGTACAATAAGGAAATGCAACGAACATGAAAGAACTTGAAAATAAAACAAACACAAATAAAACAGTGGGTTGCCTCCCACCAAGCGCTTCCGTTTTACGTCGGGGCTCGACGAAAGCAAAACTAACTAAGGAAACACTAATATGCGTAGATCTCGTCCCAATCCACTAAGCGAATGAGACGTCGAAGCATGTCGATAGCCGGAGGGAAGTCGTACTCATCCTGCAAACACCAATCCTCACCAGCTACCTCAACACCTCTAAAATGCTCACCCGCGCACTAGTGCCAAATCCGTCAAGATAGGATCATTAAGGATCGTGTAAGGACGTCCTATGGCCTCCCGCAACTCCTCGCCGTGAAATCGCCGCCTCCCGAACAAGGTGGAACAATGATAACGTACGTGATGGTCTTAACCGAGTGCTAATGTCGAAATCTACATGAAGAACTATAGTGCCTCCCGGTCCATCATCTACGTGATCGCCGGGATTCGACTAATGAGTGGGAACTCCTCGTGGCGAACTCCGTAGAGATCCATATCTAGAAAGAAACTACTGACAGATAGAAACATAGAAGCTTAGTAAAACTAACCAAAATAACATACTAAAGCAAAAAGAACTAAGAAAAACTAAAACAAGATTGGATATCTAGGATGCCCCCTAGTGGCGCTTTTGGTTTATGTCGTTAGCTCGACACCATTTAAGTTCACTCGGGTCGTGCCATTTGACTTTTCTCGCCCGCCATTACCTCGTTTAAGTTCGATCGATTTTGGCCGCGAAACGACACTTAACGCACGGGATTAAAGCTTTGACAGCTTTCCGTATACGTTGAACCTTTCCCATGGTCGACTTTCTCCTTTGTAGATTTCTCTCGCCGACGTTTGAGTTGTTGCTCCCTTGCATATTCCTCCATATCCCAACTACCGGCTAGAACTTCTTGTGATAGACCACTACCGTTATCCTCAGAAAACAGATTGGGTGAAATCTCGTCAGAGTCTTCGACTTCATTAACACCACATCCAAGGATATCGAGAAATTTAACAATCAAAGGCTTGCCTGTAGGTTCTCCAATGTAGTGTTTTCACCTCTGACCATTAACTCGAAACGGCTGATCTTTATAACCGAGTTGTTCTAGAACGCCTCCAGGAATGATTTTGAGAATCGTAAAGGGGCCGGACCATCGTGTCCTCAGCTTTCCAGAAAACAAATGTAATCTGGAATTATAAAGAAGAACTTGTTCCCCTACTTGAAATTCTCTTTTCTTAATTTTTGCGTCATAGAGGAGTTTCATCTTATCCTTGCTTATCCCGGCGCTTTCGTAAGCCCGGAGTCGGAACTCGTCTAACTCATGCAAACTCGCCGCAAGCCGATGTTTTCCACAAGTTTGGGAATCAAAGTTAAGAAACTTCGTCGCCCAATAAGCCCTATGCTCTAACTCAACCGGCGCATGACATGGCTTGCCGTAAACCATCCGATATGGAGATGTACCCATAGGGGTTTTATAAGCAAATCCTATACGCCCATAGTGCATCATCCAATTTCAAACTCCGCCCTTTCTATGACCGTTCACCGTCTTTTCCAGATTTGCTTGATGCTTTGGTTGCTTCGCTCAACCTGACCGCTAGTCATTGGATGGTATGGTGTGCCGGTCTTATGGTGAACACCATACTTTTCAAGAACTTTCTCTAGAGGTCGGTTGCAGAAATGCGTTCCTTCATCACTGATCAAGGCTCGAGGACATCCAAATCTCACAAAGATGTTCTTCTTCGTAATTTCATGACCGTTTTATGATCATTGTGAGGAGTGGCCACCGCCTCCACCCATTTCGAAACATAATCAACGCGACTAAGATGTATTTGTTGCCACACGATGATGGGAAAGGTCCCATAAAATCGATGCCCCATACATCAAAGACTTCGCACTCTAAGATGGGTTTTAAAGGCATGTCGAAACGCCTTGTCAGAGTTCCGGTTCTTTGACATCTATCGCAAGCTTTACAGAAGGCTTCTGTATCCTTAAAGATTGTAGGCCAATAGAAACCAGACTGGAAGATCTTAGCAACCGTCTTCCAAGGACCAAAGTGACCTCCAGTGGGTCCGCTGTGGCATTGCTCGATAATCTCTTGTTGCTCAGATTCAGGAACGCATCTCCTAAGCAAACCATCTTTGCAGACCTTAAACAGATAAGGTTCATCCCAAACGAAATATTTCATATCAGAGAAGAACTTCTTCTTCTCTTGATACGACATTTCGGGGTCAAGGTAACGGGCATGAAGGTAATTCACACAATGGACGAATACCATGGAACATCAGGAGAGCGGCCATCGATCAACATGATGTTTTCTAGAGGAAAGTAAAGATCTATATCTTCAGGATCACCCTTTTCCTCACTTATCATCCTAGAAACATGATCCGCTACTACGTTCTCACTGCCCTTCTTATCTTTGATTTGAACGTCAAACTCTTGGAGGGTCAGTATCCAACGCAGTAAGCGCGGTTTAGCTTCCTTTTTGGTCATGAGATAACGCAAAGCAGCGTGATCAGTCCACACAATCACTTGAGCACCCAGCAAGTAACTACGAAACTTATCCATAGCAAAGACTACGGCTAATAATTCCTTTTCAGTGGTCGTGTAGTTAACTTGAGAAGGATTCAGTGTGTGACTGGCATAATAGATAGGTTGGAACTTTCCATTAAGCCTTTGCCCTAAGACTGCACCAACAGCATAGTTGGATGCATCGCACATAAGCTCAAAGGGTAAGTTCCAATCAGGTGAAATAAGAATTGGAGCAGAGATCAGACGATTTTTGAGCTCCTCAAACGCTTGCTTGCAGTTTTCATCGAAATTGAACTCAACGTCTTCCTTGAGCAGAGTAGATAGGGGCTTGGCTACTTTGGAAAAATCTTGGATGAATCTCCTATAGAAACCGACATGTCCGAGGAAACCTCTGACTTCACGTACATTCTTAGGATAACTCATCTTCTCAATGCCTTCTACCTTGGCCCTATCTACTTCTATACCGTTGGCGGACACTTTGTGGCCAAGAACTATCCCCTCATCGACCATAAAATGGCATTTTTCCCAATTGAGTACTAAGTCCTTTTCCACACATCTAGACAACACCTGATCAAGATTATCGAGGCAATCATCGAAGGATTGACCAAAGACCGAGAAATCATCCATAAAAATCTCCATGCACTTTTCAACTAGCCCGTCAAAGATTGCCATCATACACCTTTGAAAGGTGGCCGGGGCATTACAGAGACCAAATGGCATCCGCCTGTAGGCGAATGTCCCGTAAGGGCAACTGAAAGTAGTCTTCTCTTGGTCAACCGGATCGATGGGTATCTGGAAGTATCCTGAATATCCATCCAGAAGCGAAAAATGCGTGCCCCGCCGTACGCTCAAGCATCTGGTCAATGAATGGAAGGGGAAAATGATCTTTCAGTGTGACCTCATTGAGTTTTCTATAGTCAATACAGACCCTATAGCCTGTAACGAGCCTCAATGCTATCTTCTCTCCCTTCTCATTTTTCTCAATCGTAATTCCACCTTTCTTGGGAACTACTTGAGTCGGGGAAACCCATTCACTGTCCGCAATGGCGTAAATGATACCCATATCTAGAAGTTTAATGATCTCCTTCTTGTCACCTTCTCTTAAAAACACATACTTAAGATGTTTAGGCAACGGCTTCAGTACCAAATCTATGGGAGGATCCTCTAGACTTGATTTAAGATCGCCACTCTTCAACTCAACATCGCTGAGCTTACTTAGTGGTCCTACTGCCAAGGCTTCTTCTCTTAGCTCATCCTCAAATTCAGCTGCTAACTGATCTAGATTGACCACACCATGATTATTCAGATTATCAATTAGTCGCTCATATTCTGATTCTACAGCTATGACTTGCTTATCCATGAAGCCATCGAAATCATCAGAAGTCTCCTCAATGGAAAATCCGGTTGGAGATCCAGAAGGTACATTGATAGATTTGGAAACACTATAACTCACCTCCTGGTCACCAACTCGAATGGTCACATGCCCACCATCACAATCGATGAGGGCTCTAGCTGTAGATAGGAAAGGTCTTCCAAGAATCAAAGGGACATTTTCACTTTCCTCAATATCTAAGACGTACCAGTCAACTGGAAAGGTAAACCTATCTATTTGAACTAATACGTCCTTTAGGATTCCTGAAGCTTTCTTAGAAGATCTATCAGCGAACTGCAAATTCATGGTTGTGGGTTCTAGAAGACTTTGTAAACCCAGCTGCTTGCACACAGACAATGGCATCAAGCTGATAGATGCACCCAGGTCACATAAGGAATTTGGGAAGACTAGGCCTCCCATCTGCAATGTGAGCACAAATTTTCCTGGGTCGCTTCTCTTGATTGGTAAGCTTTCATAATTGACCGAGAGAGCACTCCTTACCAACCGCTTGATCCATTCCCGCTAACTTCTTCTTGGAAGATACAACATCCTTGATGAACTTTGTATACTTAGGCATCTCGACCAAGACCTCGGATAATGGCAGATTTACCTGAGTATTTTTCAGAAGGTTTAGCACATTCTCGTACTTTTTGTCTTCAACCAAAGGAATGTTGCTCTTCCTCGGTGGAAACGGAAGCTTCTTCAGATCACTTTCGGAAAAGACTCTCTTTGAGGATGCGCTGATAGCTTTGTCTTCCAAATCCTTCCACCGAACCGTCTTTTCAGAAGCTTTCGTAGTCAGGGGATCAGCCACCTGACTTTCTTTTCCTTTTTCAGTCCTCAAAGGATCAGCCACTTGAGGATTTCCAACTTTTTCACTTCTCAGGGGAACAGCCGCCGGAGGATTTCCAACCTTTTCACCTATCAGGGGATCAGCCACCTGATTACTTGCTTGCAGCCAAGGGGATGATGGGTGCTCAACTTCCCCTCCTGCCTTATCAATGGCAGGAGGGGCTAGTGGTTTCCCTGAAAGCCAGGGGGACCACTCAGCTGTGTACCGCTTCTTAAACTCATTGTACTGGCCTCCTCTTGTCCATGATGCATTGTTGGTACGAGGTCAGTACATTGGCTGCTGCTCAAATCGGCCTAAGCCACATGACCGCCCTTAGGATTTTTCTCGGTAAAACTGGGAAGATGCCCAGGGGGTCTTGATGCTAACTTGCCACCGCCAGCTGCCCTATCTGTCTTTCAAGGTTCTTATTGGTACTCATCAGGAGCTGGATGTTCTTGTTTTGCTCCTCTTTGAATGAGTTCCATTCAGCCTTGAGGTCATTGGAATTCGAGGGGCCTTGAGAATTGGAAAAATTTTGATTTTGTGGCTGGCTGGGCCGATTCTGATAATTGGAATTGGAAATGGAGGGCCAATTCTGATTAAACCTTTGTGTTTGATTGGAAAAATTAGAGTTTTGGTTCGAACCAAAACCAGGGTTTCTATTGAAGTTCGGGTTAGAATTGAAGTTCGAGTTTGGATTCTGATTGAAACTCGGATTCTGGCCGAAGCCCTGATTTTGAGCATTATTCTGGCCAGAGAATTGGTTATTGAACCTAGGATTAGACTGGCCAGAAAAAGCATTCACTTCTGCATTTTGTCCAATCATGGGACAGAAACGAGCAGTGTGCCCCGGATCATCACATACTTGGCATGTGATTGGATTATACTGTCCATTATTATGAACAGCGTTGACTTGATGCGCAGAGGGGGATTGAAATTGACACTGGCTGGACACGTGGCCAGGTTGACAGCAATTTTCGCAATACAGAACCTGAGAGTTCTGTGGAAACGAAAGAGTCTGATTACTCGGATTAGGAACAGTTTGGGATGTTGTCAGTTGAGAGTTAGCCATTTGCTTTTGCAACATGGCAATCAGATTCTGCATAGTCACTTCCTCGACCTTGGGAGGAGGAGGAGGTGCCTGAATAGCTTGATAGGACGGAGCATAGTTATATTTGGCAATGTCTTCGAACAATGCCCATCCTTCGTCTGGAGTCTTCTTCAAAAATGCCCCGCCAGATGAACTATTGACCATGCCCTTAGTGAGCTCGGTCAATCCGCTAAAGAATGTATTGACTTGCCTTTGCATCGGCAAGCCATGGTGGGGACATTTTCGGAGGAGGGACTTGAACCTTTTCCAGCAATCAAAGAAAGACTCATTTTCCTGCTGACGGAACGTGAAGATTTCATTCAAATACTGGGCCGTCTTTGATGGAGGGAAATATTGACTCAAAAATTCTCTTTCAAGTCCGGCCCAGGTCGTAATGGATTCCGCGGGGAGAGAGTGATACCACTCTAGTGCTTCCCCCGCAAGGAAAATGGGAAAAGTTTGAGCTTGATTGCGTCCTCACTTACACCTTGGATGCGGGTAGTACCGCATATGTGTAGAAATGTGTGTAGGTGAGTGTGGGGGTTCTCGCATTGATAGGCGTGAAAAATCGATGCATGCCGCATCATCCGAATAAGTCCCGGCTTTAGCTCGAAAGTTGGAGCAAGTAATGGCCGGCATAACAATTGCGGGGTTGATGGTGACCGTGCTGGCATGGCATAGTCGGCCAACGTCCGTCTATCTTCCGCTGCCATTATTACTATTCATTCGATTTCTCCTGAAAGATAATGCTCAAATTCTTGATCTAGAGCGTTTCCTTCGTCGAACCGAAGTCTCCGCCTATTGGGCCGGACTATGGTCCGCTCGGGGTCAGGGGAGTAGATTAGTGGTCCCCTCTGACTACGAGTTTGCATACACCGAGATCCAAGATCAAGATATTGAGCAAGGAAGAAAGAGAGAGAGAGAAAGAGAACTATAAACTAAGAAACTAACGACTTAAACTAAAGACTTATAATCTAATCTAAGATCAAAACCTAGAGAAAAGAAAAGAAGAGAGAAAAGAAGAAGATGATAGAAGGAAAAGAGGAACGGACGGACGTCCAAAATTATGGACTAGCGTCTGACCAGTGTCCAGAATGGACGGGCGTTCAAAACATGAACGCTCGTCCTCTCTTTCAGAGTTCCTTTGGACGGGCGTCCGTGGTATGAACGCTCGTCTCGCGAGTCGAATTTGATTCAGGATTGAAGAATTTTCAGCAGACGGACGTCCAGTAAGCTAAACGCTCGTCCGACTGAAAATAGAACTGGACGGGCGTCTGGTAAAACGGACGCTCGTCCAACTGGGCAGAACGATCAGAAAAACAGAGTATAAACTAGGAGCAAGAAAATTTATATTGACTACTAACAAAAAACAAAATTTGAACGACGGACAAATGAACAAAAACAACTAAACTATTAACCACAAACAGAAATCGAAAATATCTAACCTAAAAACAGGAATTGAAAACAAAATAAAAACTAGAACAAAAACTAGGCAACCGTCCGGTTCCCCGGCAACGGCGCCAAAAACTTGTCTACGGATTTTATCTATGCAAAACAAACAAGTAATAAATTTATAATCCGGTTAACCCCAAGTATAAGGATCGTAGTACTAGTGGTTAATGCCGGGTCGATCTTACGGGGAACTAGACGATTGTGGTTCCTAGTTTTTGTCTAACTAAGCTATGTCACGGAAAACTAAACTAAACAAAGATTAAACAAAACTAAACCGAACATATATGCTTGAATATAAACTAGACAGAGGACGAATCCAAAGCTAGGGAGGTTTGGTTGCGAACAAATTACTCTAAAAGTGCAATAGAAAATAAACTAACTAAACAGTTCAAGTCTCAAGGGTTAAATCAAGTTTAATATGGGCAAACGAGTATTGTTCCACCTATCCAACAAACACTAATCCCTCATCCCGAGTATATTGCAGTTTCTACCAAGTTGTGGTTCATCTTATCAAAGGTATGAATCCTACTTTCGTAGATGATTCGCCTATTAATTTCTATCTTTCGATTTACGGAAATTAACGCGTCATAACATAAACAAAGATGTAAACTTTAACGTTTTAACCTAGATTTTCAACCTATCAACTTTCGTTTGACATAGATTAAAGATCCATTCCTAAATCATGGTGATCTAATGTTTATAAAGACTTTCATCAAATATAAAACATCATACATGCACATCTTTCGATATAAATGCAATTAATCATCATAAGACATGATAAAAGAAACAACTTGATTAAAACGTACAATATAGTCGAAGAATCAAAATCAATGAAAGTTGGATGGCTTCACAATGCTCGTTTGATTGGAGCCTAGCCTCTTAGCATCCTTGAATAGCTTGAATTGTTGAAGTAAATTGCATAAACTAAACTAATTTTATCTAGGAATTTAAGAACATAAAACTGGGAAAAAAACTGAGTAAAAACGCAGCCTATAGCCGCCCCTAGGGTTTAGGGTTCGAGAATTGTCAAATTGGTATCCCAATGTGTGAAAATAGGCAAGTATTTATAGAGATTTGAGGCTGTTTCACTAAGTCGGCAATCCGGACGCTCGTCCGGTTAAGTGGACGCTCGACCAAGTGTTCGAACTCCAATGTGTACGTTCGTCCGGATAGCGTCCAAACTCTCGATCTTCTTTTTGCACCTTGGACGCTCGTCTCGCTTCTTCGGACGTTCGTTCGCAAGTTCATGATGCCTCGCATTGAATTCTTCCTCTAGACGCCCGTTTAGATTGCCGGACGCCCGTCCACTCCCGGACGGGACTTGGACGCCGCCTTTAGCCGGAATAAAACTTGATTAAATCATCTCTATCTCTTTTCCCGTCCACTCCATTCGATCATTATCTCTTCTTAAATCTTTATAGCTCGAATTTTAACCCTTTTGATCATCATTTGAGCACAATAAACATACCTATAACACATGGAAAACATCGCAAACTGTAATAAAGTCCAATTAATTATAATTCACGATGGAAACACATAATTTATTCAATATTGCGATTAAGTCCTTAAAAACCTAGTACGCTCAATATTTCCATATAAGGGCCATTTATTATGCAATTAATCCAATTAAGAGGGAAAATACCATAAAATAGATCATAATAAAACATAGACTTTCACCCTTAACACACATCAACCTATTGAACCTAGCAACTGAATCACACACTTACACTACTGAGTATCCAATACTTAGTATCATACTTTTAACAACAAGTAATAAGGCTTAAACTAAATATATTCCGCTGCAACAAATCCAGTAATATCAACAGTCAGTAGACTACTGAGCAGTCAAGAGGCTACTAACCTTGCTGAGTTTGTTAACTCTAAAAGTTTTAAGTGTTAAGTTTATTCACCCCCCCTAAACTTAACCAAAGCATTTTGAAGGGACCAACAATTGGTATCGGAGCGGTGCTTCTCTTCTAAAGTAATCCTACTTGTTGTGCTTGTGAAAATACTTTGAAAACTTTTTCAAGTTTCTGATTTTCAAAGCTTTGCATCATGGATAACAACCAGTATGCTAGGACTATGTTGATGTGTTCCTTAGATCCTTTTGATGAGTATAAACGTCGTATGCAGGCTTATTTAGCTGCAACACATTATGAGATGATGGATGTGCTGACTAATGGACCACTGGGGATCACAAAGGCCATAGTTGTGGGCAGTGAAACTCAGTATGTTCCAAATCCAAAAAGTGAGTGGGGTGCTGAAGATAGAAAAAGAGCAAACCTTTGCTATTGATATCATATACAGAACCTTGGATAGAAATATGTACATGAAAGTGAAGGATTGCAAAACTGCAAAGGAACTTTGGGGAAATTACAACTTATCTACGAAGGCACTGGTGCTATAAAGAAAAACAAAGTCAGTTTAGCCAAAAGAAAGTTCCAAGATTTCAAAATGAAATCAAATGAAACCATTGAGCGAATGGAGTCAATATTTAATGCTATCATGGATGAACTCACCCTACTGAATGTAGTATACACAAAAGAAGAGATCAATACAAGAATTTTGGAAGCCCTACCTGCAAAGAAAGTTTAGGAGATGAAGGTTAATGCCATAGAAGAATCCAGAAGTCTACATGAAGAGGATACCTTCAAGTTATTTTCAGATCTCAAAGCATATGAATTCAGTAAGAAACTTGTTCCTGAGACTGAAAAGGAAAAACCAAAGACTACTGCATTGGCTGCTGCACATAAAGAAGAATCATCAGTGGTCAAGATGATCTACTGGACGAAATGCAAGAGAAAATAGCCCTACTGAGCAACAAGATCATAATGATGAAAACAGGAAGGGTTCTTCAAGGAATTTCACAAATAAATCAAGTGAAAAGAAGAAGGATGAATCCAAGAAAGATAATGATTATTTGTGTTTTCATTGCAAGAAACCAGGACACTTCAAACCTGACTGTCCTGATTTGAAATAGAAAAAGGAACCTGACTATATGTGCTTCCATTGCAAGAAACCTTTACATTTTAGACTTGATTGTCCAGACCTACTGAATAACAAAAATCAACAAAAAAGATCTGGCAAGAAAGCAATGGTTGCTGATGATGAATCTGGCTATGAAATGGAATCAGAAAAAGGAAATGAATCAGATGACACTGCACTCATAGCTGATATGGATGATTATGCTTTAATGGTAAATATGGATGTGACTGAAGAGGTATACAATTCTGTATCTATAAACACTCATGCTGAAAGTGATTGTGAATCTACTTGTGGTTCAAATCCTAAAGTTTCTGACAGTGAAGAACCTTTGGATGCCATCCTTAATCAACTGAGGAAAATACAATCTGGTTATGAGATTGTGAAGGCTGAAAAAGAAGCACTTCAAGCATAAATTCAAAGATTTAATGTTGAATTAAGAATTCTCAAATGTAAGGAAAAAGATTATGGACAGACTCAACATAAGTCAATTGTACCTTCAGTAGCTGCTGAATCTGCTGCACAATCTAGTTCCACCACTGCATTCAAATCTGGAAAGCCTTATGGTGATAGAACAGGCCTTGGATTTGAAACTTACCAATCTACTAAGGGTGGATCCAGTAAGGCTATTGAACCTAGTACCAGAATTGGTCCTATGTTTGTGCCTGCACAGGATCCAACTCCAAGAAGGGTTGCTGAGGCAGTAAAGCCTACTGAGAAGGCTTCAAGAAAGCAAAATCAGAAGTCAAAAAGGTCAACAATACCTAGCAAAAAGGGTAAATCTAAAAGTAGGACTGCTGGACCTTCTAGACCTATTGATAGCAGACCTACTGTTAAGTCTGCTGGACCACAAAAGGGCAAAAATCAGAAATATTCCAAGGATAAGAATCCTAAGCCTAAAAATGTTAATCATTCTAGGGATACTTATCTTAGGGGAAAGGTAGGTCATTCTAGGGATACTAACAGACATCAACCTTATGGTTATACTAGTGTTTCTAACAACAGAATCACTTCAAACAACATTATGTACCAAAAGGCCAGAAATCATATGTAAATACTACACAACCAAATGTTAGATTTTATGGAAATGTGGGATATATATATATATATATATATATATATATATATATATATATATATGAACAAAAGTGTAATGCTTTTCAAAGAAGACCTTATGGAAATTTGTCAAGGGTCATGCTTACCACTGACCACTATGGACCTAAACAGTTTTGGGTACCTAAAATACATTAACTTTGTTTTGTAGGATGTCTGGTATATGACAAAGAATAAGCACTGTCTGACAAACTATGTGGCAAAGGATGGTCCAAGAGTGAATTTTGGCAAAAAGAACACACCAGGATATACAAGAGGATATGAAACACTGGTGAGGAATGGATTGACTATCGAAATGTTGCATTTGTGGAAAGACTGGACTACAACCTACTGAGCACTGGACAATTTTGTGGCATGGGTTACATGGTCACTTTTGACAAAGGCTACTGTGTTGTCATTAGTGAAAGAAGTGAACAAGTTGTGTTGGCTGGAAGAAGACAACAAAACATGTATGTTGTAGATTGGTCTACTGCAGTTCCAAAAACATGCCTGATTGTGCATACCAAGTCAGAACTAAATTGGTTGTGGCATAAGAAGTTGAATCATCTCAATTTTAATGACATCAATCAATTGGTGAAAAAGAAGTTGGTGATTGGTTTACCATAGATCACATTCAAAAAGGATGCTATATGTGATGCATGTCAGCAAGGTAAAGAAACAAAGTCAAGCTTCAAGTCAAAGACTAAACAATCAACAAAAAGAGTTTTGGAGCTGATGCATATGGATCTATTTGGACCAGTAATACCAACAAGTGTAATAGGAAAGAAGTACACTCTGGTAGTTGTGGATGATTATTCAAGATACACTTGGGAAGTATTTATGAACAAGAAAAGTGAAACACTTCAAAAGATACCTGAACTTTTGAAGAGATTGCAAAATGAGAAAAGTTTGATAGTAGTGAAGATCATATCAGACAAGGGCACTGAGTTTCTCAATAAAGTCATAAGAGAATATTGTGAACAAAATGGTGTGCTGCAGCAATTAGCAGCTGCTGGAACACCTCAACAAAATGGGGTTACTGTGAGGAGAAATAGGACTTTAAAAGAAGCAAGGAGGACTATGATTTGAGAAGCATTACTACCTGAAAGATATTGGGCTGAAGCAATCAATACGGCATGCTATACACAAAATAGGACCACAGTAAACAAAAAGCTGCTGAAGACACCTTATGATTAATGGAATGGAAGGAAACCTAATATATCCTATTTCCATCCATTTGTAAGCAAATGTTTTATTTTAAATCATAAGGAACAACTGAAGACATTCCAACCTAAATCAGATGAAGGAATTTTCTTAGGATATTCTTCAGTCAGCGAGGCATTCAGGGTACTAAACAAGAGGACATTGAAACATGAAGAATCAATACATGTTGTATTTGATGAACCTAAGTTCACTGGAATGGAAGATGAAGTTTCAGAACCTGCTGAAAATCTCTAAGTTACTGATCCAGAATATGTTGATGTTTTGGAAAAGATAAATGACTTAAAAGTTTCTAAATCTGCCCCTACTGAAGAACCTGCTGGTAACACTACTGAAGCAACAACAGATGCAGTTCAAGGATCTGCTAAACCCCCTACTGAAGCAACAGTAGAGCCTACTGAAGATGAAGCTCATGTAAATCAAACAAATCAAGATTTACAATGGTTGAAGGACCACCCTGCTGAACAAGTAATTGGCAATATAAAGCAAGGTGTAAGGACTAGAAGACAATTGAAAGCTATGTTTACTTGTTTTCTATCTCAAATTGAGCCTAAAGTTGTTGAAGAAGCAATATCTAATCTAGATTGGATAATTGCTATGCAGGAGGAATTAAATGAGTTTGAAAGAATCCAAGTTTGGACACTAGTGGAAAGTCCTAGCATGCAAATATAATTGGAACAAAATGGGTATACAGAAATAAATTGGATGAATCTGGTACCATTGTAAGGAACAAGGCCAGACTAGTGGCAAAAGGCTATTCTCAAGCTGATGGAATAGACTTTGATGAGACATATGCCCCAGTTGCAAGATTGGAAGCTATAAGATTATTCTTGGCATATGCTCCTTACAAAAACTCCAAAGTATACCAGATGGATGTCAAAAGTGTATTTTTGAATGGCATTCTAGAGGAAGAGGTTTATGTTCAGCAACCTCCTAGTTTTGAAGTTAAAGATCAAGAAGATAAAGTGTATAGACTAAACAATGCACTTTATGGTTTGAAACAAGCACCAAGAGCATGGTATGAAACCCTATCTCGGTTCTTGAGGACAATGGTTTTACCAAAGGTACCATTGACAAGACTCTTTTTAGAATCAATGAAGAGGACAGCACCCTGCTGGTACAAATTTATGTAGATGACATAATTTTTGGTTCTAAAAATGAATTGCTATGTTAAAAGTTTGCTAATCTCATGAAAAACAAGTTCCAAATGAGTATGATGGGAGAGATGAACTACTTTTTGGGATTACAAGTCAAACAGATGAAAGATGGAATCTTTATTCCTCAAAGTAAATATACCAATGAGCTACTAAAGAAGTTTGGTATAGAAAATAGCGCCAAGGTATCAACTCCTATGAATACAAACATTAGATTGAAAGAAGATAAAGAAGGCAAAGATGTTGATCAGACTTTATACAGAATGATGATAGGCAGTCTGATGTACCTCACTGCCAGCAGACCTGATATATCCTTTGTTGTAGGTGTTTGTGCAAGATTTCAATCCAAACCAAAAGAAAGTCACTTAGCTGCAGTCAAGAGGATTCTCAAGTATCTAAAGGAGACTTTGGGAGTAGGGATATGGTATTCAAAAGATGGAAGTTTCAAAGTTATATCCTACTCAGATTCTGATTATGCTGGATGCAAGATTGATAGAAAAAGCACCACAGGAACCAGCAGTTAATGGGAAATAGACTTGTTTCCTGGTTTAGCAAGAAACAGAATTCAATATCCACTTCCACTACTGAAGCTGAATATATTGCTGCTTTGGAAGCTGCTGTGCAAAAATACTTTGGTTAAGACAACAATTAAAGGATTATTAAATTGAAGAAAGAGAAAATCCTATAATGTATGACAACACTAGTGCAATTGCAATCACAGAAAATCCTATTTTGCACTCAAGAACCAAGCACATTGATCTGAGACATCATTTTATAGGAGATCATGTTGAGAAGAAAGATGTGGTGGTTCCTTACATCTGACGAGATATGATCCCAGGCGATTGACGAAAGGAATCAATGAGAGCAAGAAACCCTAACCTAACTGAGCAGCAGTCTAGGAAGAGGGCCAAGAACAACTCAACGCTTTGCTCAAGAACACTGATAAGCTCTCAAAGGGGTGCAATCTCTTCGACAAAGAGATCACCCACTCGCAAGTGATTTTTAAGCCAAATCGACTTAAACAAGAGAAACTTCTCTCAATATATTGATAATGATTTTCATAATTGATTGTTTTCAAAATTACAAGTAGAATGACTTTATATAGGCTACAAAATAAAAGACTAACAAACTCCTAAGCAATGTGGGATAAATTACTTAGTAATTTTCGCCACTTTATTTCCTAGTGTGCCTAACTTGACTATAATAAGCCCAAATGGACTTTATTTGAAAACAAACACTTAACCTAATATACTAACATACAGACACCTTTTTTCATGTGTCTTACTATCAACTAGGCCCAAAAGACCTTTATTAAACAAACTAGTAAAAACAAGACTAAAAAAAATAAAACAAGTCCAACAACTAGGCCCAAAAGACCTTTATTAAACAAACTAGTAAAACAAGGCTAAAATAAAATAAAACAAGTCCAACAAGTCCTCGGGACGGAGCACATCATTCTCTCCCGGTTGGAAATGATTTGTTCTCGAATCAAAAGTATGTCGTACAATTCAGCGTCTCGCACCAATCTCGAACAACCAGCAAAAATCAACAATGATATACCGGGATCAAATAACATGCGAATACACAACTTCAAATGAATTGTACGCTGATATCGTGAACCATGCTTCACCAACGGAACATACGAAAAGTCTCTCGGCTTGATATAGAGGTCGATGAATCTTGGAGTTACCGCAAGATAGTCATAGCAATGCAATGTAGGATCTTCATCAACACGCAAGGCAAGGATCAATAAAAATGTGCGCCGGCTTGCCACCATTAACAACCGGGCATACATAATCCAAAGGCAATATAGGGGCTGAATTGGATGTATCCAACAGCCCGGTGTCCACCTCATGTGGATGATTGTCATGTACCTGCAAAGAAGATTCAACAATCCTGGAACTAGAGTTTAGTAACATAAAATCTTCTTCTTTCTCCACAATAGATGCTTCAGACAATTCCACTTTCGCATCAACAACTTGATGATCACTTGCAGCTCTTTCCAACTCATCACAAGGATCATGCAACTCCACACACTCAACATCACTCGCAACATAACCATCAACGACTATCTGTTCCCTGTGCACTATCTCGTCCAGAACAATTGCCTCATCATCGTTAACTACTTCTGCCACAAGCGTATTCTCCTCGGCGATTGCATCTGCCACCATCGACTCTTGGACTACCTCCTCTCGAATGTTAACATTCTCGTCGTGGTTTGCTTCATCCAAGGCTTTTTCCCTTTCGGATTCACGTTTCAAACGAGCTTCCTCATGTGCGGCTGCCAATTTGAGTTGATCTTTGTAGGCATCTTCGGGGGATAAGGAACGGAGTGTAAGTCTCTTCCCCTTATGGAGAAATGTGTAGCTATTCTTATACCCATCATACGTAACTCTCCTATCATATTGCCATGGTCTCTGAAGTAGGATATGAAAGGCATGCATAAGGACTACATCACATAAAAAACTTCATCATCGAGCCTCCGAAGATTAAAAGATATTAAGGCCTGTTTGGTAACTCGCATTTCGATCACCAACATCATTGATTCCTTGCAACGTATATGGTTGAGGATGGGGTGTCGTAGGAATAGATAAATTGGAGACAAAACCAGCACTTAAGACATTGGCACATCTTCCCGCATCGATTTTCATCAAACAAAGTTTTTCACTAATCAAACACCTCGTATGAAACATATTCTCCCGTTGCAAGTTATCCTCCACCTTCTCAACACTACTCAAGGATTTCTTTAACACAAACATCTCTCCTTTCAATGATTTATACCCTCACAGATACCTTAGTTTTCACAAACTTTTTTGACAACAGAATTTCACATGTGTGAAAAGTTTCACACCCTGGGTGTGAAACCCACGTATTTAAGCACCAAAATACTACGAATTTGGTAAAACTCAAAAGACAAAAGTTGTAGCACAGAGATATTTTTAAAGGATGTAAAAATTTCAGATTTTTTGGAGTTATATAAGTTGATCAAACAATCGTTTTTCAGGAAACTGATGCAATCCGTCAAAAATTTCCAGATTGATAGCCGTGACTTAAGGTGCCGATTCCGTTAAAAATACAGCGAATGTGGAAAAAATCAAAAGACAAAGTTGTAGATCTGCAAATTTCCTATAAGTTCACCAATTTTCAGGTAATTCTGATTCGTTTAACCCGCTGAAAACGAATTCAAAACAATGATTTACTGCTGCAGTTTTTCTGGACAGATTGTTTGGAGTAATCGGCGGTTTTAGGCAAGATTTATGTTGAATCTGGATTGGGTGTAAAGAGAGAAATTGTAGCACGAGATGTGTTTTATATAAGGTAAAAAGTGCAGAAATTTTCGAGTTGTTTTGGTTAGGGGACAAACTGATACAAAAAAATGGGATCTGAAAAATAATTAGGGTTCTTGGGATGAAGGTGTAACGCCCTGTTCCCGAACACCGAGTCCTTATCCGGAAAGAGCGCTCGGCACAAATATTATCAAATAAATTCAATAATATATGTAAGCCTTACGTCATACATCAAAACTAAAACGACGCGGAAGATAAAACGACTCGGGAAAAAAACAAAAGATCGAACACACGGTTTTCAATTGCTGTAAAACTAAATCCAATAAAGAATACTAAACATCCAACGTTAAATCCAAAAGAACCAAATGGAACTAATCCAAAAGAGACAACAATGTTTGAATTTGAACCAACAACATTATTGAAAGAATTAAAACTAAAAGAACTAAATCTTCACGAGCTCCGTCTCACACGTCCTCGTCAAAGAACTCATCAGTGTTAGCAACCTGTTCATCTTCTTTGGGGAAAGAGAAAGACAAACACAAAGTAACGGGGTAAGTACATACGTACTTAGTAACGCGTAGAAGATCGTACAACGTCAGTCTCATAAAGAAATAAAAGCAACGCCGTCTTTTATTAATTCATTCCGTTATTAACCCTAACTAACTATCACATTATGTTCATAGCATAACATGAGGTTCCAAAGGTATCTAACTTAGCTCAAGTTTGTTACATCATGAATAACAAGGGCACTACGCCTAGTAATAGGATGTACTAGGACAACGGGGTGCAACCTACTTAGAGACACGCTCTAGTAGCCCCGGGAATATCTGAGTCCCGATAGTGTGATAACCGGCAGAATGTACCATACGCTTTATCTAGCCAATCGATTGACCGGCGTGGGTACAGTCTACTTTGTCTGGTCAGAGAACACATCGCGATATTGTACTATGCCTTACCAAGCATTGCATGATGTTTAAGATTATTAATCTAGCACGTACGTTTGATTAGACGTTTAACAAGCCACCTAAGTTGATTCACATAAAAGGCTCACCTATCAATCTACTCCCTCTTCCTAAGACCACTAGACTCTAACAAAACCTAGCACATACACAGACATCGATAAACCCTAGCTTATCGAAGCACAAGGCAAATCCAAAGCTTTCGACGGTCCCACACTTCATCTTTTTAGGGAATTCATATGGTGCCGAAACTAAACACATCAAAAGCTAATTCAAGGCTTTGTCACATAAGGTTAAGAAGTAAAACATGATTATAAAGCCTGAAACCAAGCTGACACGAAAAATAGTGAAAAACGGAATAAACAGGTCAAACGCCCGTCTGACCCTAAGTGAACGCCCGTCCGACCCGAACGCTCGTCCAACAACCCCCAGACGCCCGTCCACGAAATTCAGCCGCATCCTATATCAAAACTGGACCCTCAAACGCCCGTCCGTACTACTCAAATGCTCGTCCGAGCTGCCGCTCCCTCGGACGCCCGTCCGCCCTTATGCAGACGCCCGTCTGCTTGGGATTTTCCTAGAAAATCTGCAACTGCGTACCCGCGATTTCAAACCCAATTCCAACCCAAACTCCAACCAAAACAGATTCAAAACCACGAAAATAAACATACAAATTGCTCTACATCTTTACGACACCTTAATCATACGATAAGAACACCACGTTACCTTGATTTGCGAGCTACTACGATCCACGCTACAAAGTCTTGAAAAAGGTTAAACCTTTAACTCCAAACCTATAAACGATCAATCCAAAGATGATCACTACGATGTTTAAACTCAGAAAAATGCACTCTAACACGATGATGAATAAACCCTAATACCAAGAACGATGAAGGAAAACTTACGTTAACGGATTTAGGGATTGTCGATATCAAAACGATCCTCTTCTCGCGGTGATCCTTTCTCTCTTAGATGTCTGTTGAAAAGAGCAACGGATTAGCTTCGAAATTCAAAAGCATCTTCTCTCCCCTTTTCCTCCGAACTTGCGCCCCTTAGTTAGTTTTTATTTTATTTTACGTAAACAACAACTAGGTTAATTTAGGATTAGTTTTCCTTTTATAATCCAAATTAAAATCTAGTTATTCCTTATTAATTAAATCCAATTAATCCTTTTCCTTTAATTCCATTAATTAAATAACATAATTGTTGGTCCCTTGAAAAGGCTTTGGTTAAGTTTAGAGGGGGGGTGAATAAACTTAACACTTAAAACTTTGGAGTTAACAAATTCTGCAACTTCGGCGATCTGTCGATACTTCAGAGTCTCCGAGACTTCGAGTTGAGACTTCGAGCCTCGCCGATAAACGATAGTCTACCGATAGTTGAGTTTGCTTTGAATTTGTGCAAATGGAATTATATCAAAATTAAGCCTTAATACTTGTTGTTAAATATGATACTAAGTATTAGATACTCAGTAGTACAAGTGTGTGATTTCAGTTGCTAGATTCAGTAGGCTGATGTATAAAATAAACTAAGTGCAGAAAGTAAATGCTGAAAGTAAATAGTCAGATTTTATAGTGGTTTCAGGTGATGTAATCCTGTCAGTCCACTCTTCTCCTGTGATGTTGGAGGAAATTCACTAGAGATCTTTGATGCAGCTTTTACAAAGATTCCTAAGTTGTTTGTCCTTCACCAATAGCTATGGCTTCACAACCGAAAACGGGAACGGTAGGATTGTCTTGCTCCCGAGTCTTCCACTGGTATTTGAAGGGTAGGATTGCCTCTTCACCACTCCACCACAAATAACGATCTTTCACACCTAACGGATGCTTCACTCTTCGGCGGGTTCTTTATAAAATAAAGATTGAATCAAATAAATGATTCGGTTGCGGCGGCTTGATTAGGATGATGTAATCGCGGCTTGCAGTCTTCAAGTGTGTATGCTTGATGTAGCTTGAACACAGAATGCACTTGAAGAAAATAACTAGATCAGCAGCCTTAAGCTCAGTAAGTTCAGCAGGGTGTTTTTCAACTCAGTATTGTCACTTAAAGTTTTTCTCAAAAATTCATCATCTTCTTTCTGAGTTGAAAGTCCTCTATTTATAGGTAGGAATGCATGTGACTTGTATTTGAAATTCAAATGTGACCGTTCCTTGTTTTTGTCCCATCTGATATGCAGTCTGTCACTATTCATAGGATCGACACCGTCGAAATTCCTTTTGACAAGATCTTTGTCTTCGTCCACCCCTTTGACTTGTATCCAATAAAAAAAATATGGATCATCCCAACGTCTTTTTAATCTCAGCCTTTGATTTTCTTGATAGGTCAGAGGTAGTTGGCTGTCCTTATCCATGTAATCTTCCAATAAACTTGAATTAATCGAGGTATCATATCAGCGGGTTCGTAAGTCTGTTGAAGTACCAATCGGTCTGCTAGATCATCATATTTCGTATGTAAAATATAATGCGGCTGATTACTTTTATCTAACTTTTATTTGTGAAGTTAGATTACATCATTTTAATTATAACCAAGTTCCAAACATCATCCAACTTATGGAACTTAGACCTTCTACACAAGGTATATGTAATCAGTTTAGGTCATCACAGACTTGCCTAAATTCTGATTCCATATCCTTGACTTTAAATACTAAGTTTGATCCCTTAGCCTTCTTCAACTGAGTTTGAACCCTCAGCCTTCAGTCTTAAGTCTTCAGTCTTCAGCAGGTTCCTGACCCTATCTACCCTACTGACCTAGACCAGTCTGCTGATATCAATCAACAAACCTTTACAGTGCTTGTTTGATCAAACCTATTTATGAATCAAACTCTAATAAACCTATACATTTGATCTAGACATCTTTTTGCCTTTGCACTATAACAGCTAGTATGGCACTCATCATCAAAACTAAGAGATAAGTCCAACAATTTCCCCCTTTTTGGTATGATGCCACTACCCTCACCTAATCAGCAAAGCAAAAAGAGAAAGACAAAAACAGAACAAATTCAGTCAATTCTCATTATAACCATTGAACAGTTATTACAACTAGATACAACAAGGATAAAGAATAATAAGTATATCCGATCTATTGTCTCTTTTCTCTTTCTCTTCTAGCCTTCTCAGCTTGTTCTTGATAGGCTCTGATTTGTTCTATCATATCCCTCATCCATTCATTTTCAATCAGTGTAAAATCAATGTAGGGATTGACTTGCTTCCACCAGATCCATGCTTCAGGGAGGATAAGATTAATTTCATTCACTTTGGATCCAAACTTCATATACAGTTCCTTGAATTCATCCAGTGAGTCCCTTGCTTTTGTAATAGGTAGCACCTTTTCACATTTGCTACTTCTTCTGCCTCTGTTGCTTTCCCTTAAGGCTCTGATTCTTGCTTCCCAAAATTTCAAACCCAAGAAAGAGTTAAGACCTTCATGAAACCCCATGTCATGATAAGGTCTCCTCCTATTGTAATACTCTTTCTTGTACTGTCTAAAAAGATCATCAGTGAGTTGAACTCTGCCAGGTGCAGGTTGCCTGAAAGCATTTGTATCATCTGTCCATCTCTTCTGTGCAAAGAGTCTTGCAGCCTCCTTTGCTGCAGCTGATTGGCCTTCTTCCCCCTTAGTGACATCATCAACAAAACGGGATATAAGTCCATGAATACCTTCTTGTGATACTATCACTCTATTCAAATGACCTTCCATAGTTCCAGTTCTAGTATCAATAGCGGTGATCCCGGATTGCAATGTCTCCTCCAAATCCGTTGATCCTTTCGGTAAGTTTGGGATCGTGCACGACGAGTTGTTGTGCGGCGAGCGAGCTCGGCAGGGTTTAGGTGTTGCAGCAAGGTTGTCAAGTTTCTGATGGATAGAAATAAATTGATCTTTCAGAAATTGATCTTTTGTAGTATTTCCAACCTTGATGCCCCTCACATCTAATATCAGACCATTCACAGCATTCTGAGTAGATGTGAAGTTTGAAGCAACTGTGGCGGTAGATTGTCTGTTTTCATTTACCATCTTCATCGCTTCTTCAAATCTCTCTTCCCGTCTATCCAGATTGTGTCCTCAATCGTTGCATATCATGCCTTACAGTCCTCAATTCATTTAACACTTCAACTGGCACTTCACTGGTCATCCTTCCACCAGTGGCGTCATCAGCAGGATCCTCTACATTGTACTGTGGCCTCTGATTGCTTATCACCATTGCCCTACTCCTATCCAGTCCAGCAGGGTTAGGTCCTTCATATTCATCCAGGATAGGATCAATGGCAGATCTTCAAAAACAGGTACAAATGCCTGAGGGGGATTAATATCAATATCTTCTTCTTCAGGCATCTGAAATTCCTCATCACTGAAGTCAAAGTCCAGCAGCTGCTCTTCTTCATTAACAGCAGTCTGCTGACCATCTGTCCCTTCAGTGGTCTTGCCTCCAGAAGGCTCCACTACAGCAGCCTCATCAACAATAGGGGTTTCCTCCAAACCCAAATCAGGTTCCAACCTTTGTCCAAGTGTGTTGTTTGAGACTCCGCCGCTGTACCTTCGTTCCAACCTTTGTCCAGGTGCTTTGTTTGTATCCCAAAGAACTCCGTACCTCCTCTTCAATTCCTTGTGGGTTGAATATAGCCTCATTGTCAACTTGGAAATCTTCTGCATGACCAATCTTGTGTAGGATGATGGCAGTTTTAGTAAGAGTGCCTTCAATGTCAAATCTATCTTGATATTCAATGGACTCTACAGAACTGGCACTAGGTTCATTAAAATCATCAACCTTTTCTCCATCCAAATCCTCACTCTGTCCAGCATCAGTTAGTGCAGTAGGCTCTACAACATGGAATGTGCTTGGTGCATCAGTCAGCCTACTAGCACTCAGAGTAATACCTTCATTGATCAATGCCTCCGGATCATCCATGGTGAGATCCTATAGATCCTCATCCATTTCTCCGGTCATTGTCTCTCGGTAGACACTCCAAACACCGAGATCGCCTTTCGGTAGGGTCAATTAACATTGCGGTCCCACCGGTTTCTCCCGGACCAGAGGGGTGATTGTCATCAGAATCAGATGATGAAGAGCCATCACCATCATCTCTTGGATCCTTGAACTTGATACCCTCCTCCTTCTGTTGTTTATCAAACAAATCCATCAGTCTTGATTGCAGCAAGGTGGTATCAACTAGATCCAGCAGGTTCTCTACTCCCAATTTTTCAAAAGCCCATTCTTCAAAATCTGTCATAGGTTCAGCAGCTGGCTTTTGCCTCTTGTAGAAACCAAATTTCCATTGGAAGTAGTCAGCAATTTTCTGAAGTTTGGGATCTACGTACTCTTCAGTTTTCTTACTTTCTTTTACATGCCCTTCAAATGGCATAAAAGATCTTCTGGGAGCAGCTTCAGTGCCTTGTTGACCTCCAAAGGTACCAACAAGTAAATTCATGGTTTCTTCAACAGATGTTTGAAAGTCGGTAGGTTCTTTGAGATTGTACATTTGTGCCTACTACTTCCATCCGTACCACACTTGGTTCCCCCGACTTACATGCTCATCAGCAGGGTTAGCAGCAGACTGCTCTTCCCCCTGAGTTCTTGCCACACTTGCAGGGTCTTCAACCAAGTTTTCAATTATTTCTTCAACTACCACAGCAGGTTCAGGTTCAGTGGTTTGCTGTGGTTCTTCAGTAGATACAACGGCGGGCTGCGGTGCGGCGGACGCTCGTATATCTTCAACAGATTGCTCAACAACAACCTGTCCAGCATCAGTAGGCTTGACAACCTCTTCAGGTGAGGAGTCACTAATTACTATAGGCGGAATGATAGTTAAGGGCTCAGCCTCAACAGCCTCTTCTTCCTCTTCTACTGATGCCTCTTCTTGGATTCTTTGAGCCTCCAAGTTTTTAAGTTCTTTTCCCTTTCCATGCTTCTTCTTTTTGGTAATCACCTTCATTCTTTTGGAGAGGGGTTCCTCATCATCTTTTCCAGTAGATTTTCTCTTTCTACTAGCTTCCTTCTGTTGTTCTCTCAAAATTTCAACAACAGTTCTTGTTGCAGCAACAGCAGGGTCAGTAACCTCCACTTGACCCTCAGCAGACTCAGCAATCTGTGCTGTTTCCTTTCTTGTCTTCTTTGAAAGCTTTGAAACTTCAGATATTTTCTTTGTATTTCCACCTTTTCTTTTCTCAGCAGCCTTCTTTGGTGCAGCAGGTTTGATAGATATCTTCTTGGTTTGCTGAACCTGCTCACATCCGGCATCACCATCATCTCCATCATTATCATCATCAGCAGCCTCTCCAGCAACCTCTTCATCATCATCTAGACCAGGAATAGCATGATTAATTTCCTTCTTGTATCTAGACTGATTAATATTCTCAGGTTCAAGATCAGCAACATTCAAATGATTCAGCAGGGTCTGAATCATTAAACCTAAGGGTAAGGCCTTTGATTTCCTTTTCCCTAGTTTCTCTTCCTTGGCTACTTTCTTCATATAATGAATGAAATAACCAGCCCAGTCCAAACCTCATGCTCCCGATGATTATCATCGGCTCTATCTTAGGTCCCGATAGAGTATCCATACTCCCAACTAGTCCAAGTATGTTCTTTGCAATGAGCTTGCTCGACGGTACCGTATTCATATCCAATATGTTTGCGCTTGATGCCTGTACGGATTTGGTGGCTGCATTTGTTTTAATCGATCAACAAACGTCAATTTGTCCAATCCCATTGCTTCGGATTGATTGAGCCATCCACAACTTCTTCAAATCCAAACACTTCCCTCAGTAGACTGGAGGAAATTACAAGCTCCTCAGCATTCACTGTTGTCTTGAATGCTTCGGTTCCTTCTTCCACAACCATATTTTTCCAGAAATCAATAACATTGGTGTATGAGATTGTTTCTAATCTGATATTGAGTTTGTTTTCCAAGCCTGCAAATCTCCTAATTCTTCGACCTATATTAATAGCCAACTCTATTTGTTTTGCATCAATAACATAGCCTCTCACACTTTGGCTTGATTCGATTTGAACTTCAATCCTTTCCGCCATTGAAGTAAGAAAAAGATGAAGAAGAATTGCTCTCAAATCTGTGTTCACACAGAGTAGGATTTGCAGTGATAAAGTAGAAGTTGCAAGTAGAGAATCCGCTGTGTGACAGTCTGATTATATAGACAGTGGGTAGTTGAAACTGTCTTTGCACGTACATTGAGGTAACCACGATTAAGTTGAATAAATTCTGACTTGACACGTGGCCCATTACTCCTCCATAACGTTTGTAACCGTTGGATGGTTTAACTGTGGTAATAATGGATAGAATAAATATCCCGCCAATATGCCTTTTTGACTTTAATAACTTTGACTGAGTAACGTTCCATTCAGCAGGTTATGCTCAGAAGTCTGCTGATAAATAGGCTTCAGCAGCCTGCTGACAGAAGTACTCTGCTGATCCTTCATTTCTTCTTGTTTTGTTCAGTTGATAATACAAGATGAAGTTTAATACCAATGACTGATCTGTCAAGTGAGCTCACCCAACATGACAAAGACCAATCCCCTTGGCAACCTCATTTGCTCAATTGTCCAAACATAAGTACATGTAATTGTTGATACCAATGACTAATCTGCTAAGTGAGCTCACCCAACATAGCAAAGACTAATCCCCTTGGTGAATTCCGATTACCGCTGTGAATATCAGTCAACCTTTATGATTCCAAGTTCGGTCTTAACTTAGCAAATCTTTCACTATCAAGTGGCTTAGTGAAAATATCGGCAAGTTGATCTTCGGTAGGGATGTATAGAACCACCACATCTTTCTTTTCAACATGATCTCTTATAAAATGATGTCTCACATCAATGTGTTTGGTTCTTGAGTGCAAAACAGATTTTCTCGTGATTGCAATTGCACTTGTGTTATCACACATAATTGGAATTTCCTTTTCTTCAATTCCATAATCCCTTAATTGTTGTCTTAGCCATAGTACTTGTGCACAGCAACTTCCAGCGGCAATGTATTCGGCTTCGGTAGTGGAAGTTGAAATAGAATTATGTTTCTTGCTAAACCAGGAGACCAGTCTATTTCCCATTAACTGACAGGTTCCTGTTGTGCTTTTTCTGTCAATCTTGCATCCAGCATAATCAGAATCTGAGTAGGATATAACTTTGAAGCTTCCTTCCTTGGAATACCATATCCCTACTCCCAAAGTCTCTTTTAGATACTTGAGAACTCTCTTGACTTGCACCTAAATGACTTTCTTTAGGTTTAGATTGAAATCTTGCACAAACACCTACAAAGAAAGGATATATTAGGTCCGTCGGCGATTAGGTACGAAGGATCGCCTATCATCCTTCGTATAAGGTCGATCAACATCTTTGCCTTATTTATCTTCATCCAATCGATGTTTGTACTCATAGGAGTTGAATTCTTAGTGCTATTTTCCATACCAAACTTCTTCAAAACTCCTTGGTGTACTTGGTTTGATGAATGAAGATTCCATCCTTCATTTGTTTAACTTGCAATCCCAAAAAGTAATTCATTTCTCCCATCATACTCATTTGGAATTTACTCTTCATTAGATTTGCAAACTTTTCACAAAGTAAATCATTTTCGAACCAAAAATTATGTCATCCACATAAATTTGTACCGAGCAGTCTTTGTCCCCTTCACTGATTCTGAAAAGTGTCTTGTCAATGGTGCCTTTTGTAAATCCATTGTCCACCAAGAATTGAGATAGAGTTTCATACCATGCTCTTGGTGCTTGTTTCAATCCATAAAGTGCTTTGTTGAATCTATACACTTTATCTTCTTGATCTTTAACTTCAAATCCGGAGGTTGTTGAACATACATTCCTCCTCTAGAATGCCATTCAAAAATGCACTCTTGACGTCCATTTGATATACTTTGAAGTTCTTGTATGCGGCATGTGCCAAAAATAATCGATAGCTTCCAATCTTGCAACAAAAAGTGCATAAGTTTCATCAAAATCTATTCCTTCGCTTGAGAATAGCCTTTTGCAACTAGTCCGGCCTTATTCCTCACAATGGTACCGATTCATCAAGTTTATTTCGTATACCCACTTAGTACCAATGATATTTGCATGACTTGGCCTTTCAACTAGTGTCCAAACTTGATTTCTTTCAAATTCATTTAATTCCTCTTGCATAGCAATTATCCATCTAGATCCGAAATTGCTTCTTCAACAACTTTTGGTTCCATTTGAGATAGAAAACAAGTAAACATAGCTTCCGGTTGTCTTCGGTCCTCACACTTGCTTTGTACATTGCCAATAACTTGTTCAACAGGGTGATTCCTTAACCATTGTGGATTTTGATTATTTTGATTTTCAGGAACATCATCTTCAGTAGGGTCTGCTGTAGTTTCTTCTACAGGGGGGTCAGCAGATCCTTGAACTGCTTCAGTTGTTGCATCAGTAACATTGTCAGCAGGGTGTTCAGCAGGGGCAGTATCAGAAACTTTCAAGTCATTGAATCTTTCCAAAACTTCAACACAATCTGGATCAGTGACTTGTTGATTCTCAGCAGGTCCACAATCTTCATCTTCCATACCAGTAAACTTAGGTTCATCAAACACAACATGGATTGTTTCTTCATGTTTCAGTGACCTCTTGTTCAGTACCCTGAATGCTCTGACGAAGAATATCCCAAGAATATGCCTTCATCTGATTTTGGTTGGAATGTTTTCAAATGAACTTTATGATTTAGAATAAAGCATTTGCTTCCAAATGGATGGAAGTAGGATATGTTAGGTTTCCTTCCATTCCAAACCTCATAAGGTGTCTTCGAGCCTTCTTGTTTACCGATGTTCGTTTTGTGTATAGCATGTCGTATTTATGCTTCGACCCAATATCTTTCGGTAGCAATGCTTCACAAATCATTGTTCTTCCCGCTTCCTTTAAGGTTCTGTTTCTTCTTTCAAAGAACCCCATTTTGCTTTGAGGTGTACCAGCAGACGGCAAGTTGATGCGACACCATTCTGTTCACAATACTCTCTTATAACTTTGTTGAGAAATTCAGTGCCCTGATCTAATCTTATCTTTATGACTGTTAAACTTTTCTCATTTTGTAATCTCTTCAAAAGATTAGGCATGCTTTGAAGTGTTTCATTTTTCTTGTTCATAAATATCACCCAAGTATACCTTGAATAATCATCCACAACCACTAAAGTGTACTTCTTTCCTGTTACACTTGTTGGAGTTATTGGTCCAAAAAGATCCATGTGCATCAGCTCCAACACTCTATTAGTTGATTGTTTGGTCTTTGATTTGAAACTTGACTTTATCTGTTTACCTTGCTGACAAGCATCACATATAGCATCCTTTTTGAATGTGATCTCAGGTAAACCAACCACCAGTTTCTTCTTCACCAACTGATTAATATCATCAAAGTTTAAGTGATTCAACTTCTTGTGCCATAACCAATTGAGTTCTGATTTGGTATGCACAATCAGGCAGGTTTCTGGAACTGCAGTAGACCAATCCACAACATACATGTTCATTTGTCTTCTACCAAAGAAGTACAACTTGATCACCTTTTTCACTAATGACAATACAGTTGTCTTTGTCAAAAGTGACCTTGTATCCCATGTCACGAAATTGTCCAAAGTGCTCGCAAGTTGTAGTCCAGTCCTTCCACATATGCAACATTCTTGATTGTGAGTCCATTTCGATAAGTGTGCCATATCCTCTTGTATGTCCAGTGTATTCTTATTGCCAAAATTCACCCTTGGACCATCTTTTGCCACAAAATTTGTTAGACGAGTGCTTATTCTTTGTCATGTGTCCGGAACATCCACCGTCAAAGTACCGGACACCCTACAAAACAAAGTTAATGCATTTTAGGTACCCAAACCTGTTTGGGTCCATAGTGGTCAGTAGCAAGCATGACCCTTGGTATGTTTCCATAAGGTCTTCTCCTGAATGTGTCATACTTTGGTTCATACTTTGGTTCATACATGTATTCCACACATCCATAAGTTCTAACAGTAGGTTGTGTAGGAATCACATATGTTTTCTGGCCTTTTGGTACATAATGTTGTTTGAAATGATTGTTGTTGTTAGAAACATGTGCATAACCATAGATGTGCTGTCTGTTAGGAACAGCCCTATGATAAGGAGTCTGCTGAGGTCTCTGCTGAGGCCTTGTATAAGTCCTCTGCTGAGATCTTTGCTGATTCCTTTGCTTTGGTTTTACCCAAGCAGTATGGTTATACTTACTGTTTTTAACAGTAAATGCGGGAATATTCCAATCATCATCGGTAGGGAACAATCTACCTTTCCCCCTGAGATAAGTATTCCTTGAATGATTAACATTTTTGGGTTTAGGATTCTTATCCTTGGAATATTTCTGTTTCTTACCCTTCTGTGGTCCAGCAGACTTAGTAGTAGGTCTGCTATCAGCAGGTTTAGAAGGCACATCAGTCCTATTTTTAGATTTATTCTTTTTACTAGGGGCTGTTGACTTCTTTGACCTCTGATTTTGCTTCCTTGAAGCATTCTCATTAGGTTTTACTGCTTCAGCAACCTTACTAGGAGTTGGATCTAGTGCAGGTACAAACTTAGGACCAATTCTGGTACTAGGTTCAGTAACCTTACTGGATCCACTCTTGTTAGATTTCTGAGTTCCAAATCCAAGCCCTGTTCTATCCCCATAAGGCTTTCCTGATTTGTATGTAGCAATGGAACAAGATGGTTCGAGCGATTCGAGAGGTCTTGGATGTTCGACGACTTATGCTTGATTTTGTCCAACATCTTTTTCCTTACCTTTGAGAACCCTTAGTTCAAACTTTCAATCTTCCAACTTCCAATTCAAGAGCTTCTTTTTCAGCCTTCACAATCTCATAACCAGATTGTATTATCCTCAGTTGATTAAGGATGGCATCCAAAGTCTCATTGTTGTCAGAATTTCTAAGATTTGAGCCACGGGTTGATTCACAATCACTTCCAGCAGGAGTGTTTATAGATACAGTGTTATATACCTCCTCAGTCTCATCCATATTTGCCATCAAAGCATAATCTTCCATTTCAGCAACTAATGCTGTGTCATCTGATTCATTTCTCTTTTCAGATTCAACTTCATAGCCTGATTCATCTTCAGCAACCATAGCCTTCTTGCCATGTCTTCTTTGCTTGACTCTTGGTCCTCGCAGTCCGGACAATCGGTCTAAAGTGTCCGGGCTTCTTACGGTTGAAGCAAAGATAATCAGGTTCATTGCCTTGTTTTAACTCAGGACAGTCAGGTTTGAAGTGTCCTGGTTTCTTGCAATGAAAGCATAGATAATCATTATCTTTCCTTGGTTCTTCTTTCTTTCTTTCAGTAGGCCTCTTAGTAAAATTTCTTGCAGGGGCCTTTCCAGTCTTCATCATCCTGATTTTCTTGCTCAGTAGGGAAATTTGTTCTTGCATCTCGTCCAGCATATCATCTTGTCCTCCTGATGTTTCTTCATGATGTGAAGCAGCCAATGCTGTGGTCTTTGGCTCTTCCTTTTCAGTTTCAGGCACAAGCTTTTTGCTAAATTCATAAGCCTTTAAATCTGAAAATAATTTGAAGGTGTCTTCTTCATGCAACTTTCTCATTTCTTCAATTGCAGTCACCTTCATTTTCCAAACATCTTTTGCAGTAGAGCTTCCAAGATTTTGGTGTTTATTTCCTCTTTTGAATAACTTACACTCGGCGGGGTAAGTTCATCCAGGATTGCATTGAATCTTGATTCCATTTGCTCAATGGTTTCATTTGGCGACATCTTGAACTTTTGAAATCTCTTTCGGCCACACCGATTTTATTTTTCTTTATTGCATCGGTTGCCTTCACGGATTAAGTGAATCTTATCCCAAAGTTCCTTTGCGGTCTTGCAATCTTTAACCTTCATATACATATTGCTATCCAAGGTTCGTAAATGATATCAATAGCAATGTTGTTGAGGTTTGCTCTTTTTCTGTCTTCTGCATTCCATTCTCTTTTTGGTTTAGGAATGTACTCAGTTCTGTCACCCACTGTTACTGCCTTTGTAATCTCCAGTGGTCCATCAGTTAGTACATCCATCATCTCATCATGAGTAGCAGCAAGATATGCCTGCATTCGACGCTTATACTCATCAAATCTATCAAGAGAACACATCAACATTGTTCTAGCATACTGTGTGTTGTCCATGATGCAAATCTTTGAAAATCAGTAACTTGAAAGAAAGTTTTAAAGAATTTTCACAAGCGCAACAAGTAGGATTACTTCAGAACAGAAGCACTGCTCCGATACCAATTGTTGGTCCCTTGAAAAGGCTTTGGTTGAGTTTAGAGGGGGGGTGAATAAACTTAACACTTAAAACTTTGGAGTTAACAAATTCTGCAACTTCAGCAGTCTGCGATACTTCGAGTCTGTTTGAGACTTCGCAGCTCCGCCGATAAACGATAGGCTACCGATAGTTGAGTTTGCTTTGAATTTGTGCAAATGAATTATATCAAAATTAAGCCTTAATACTTGTTGTTAAATATGATACTAAGTATTAGATACTCGCAGTACAAGTGTGTGATTTCGGTTGCTAGATTCGGTAGGTGATGTATAAAATAAACTAAGTGCGAAAGTAAATGCTTTGAAAGTAAATAGTCGATTTTATAGTGGTTCCAGGTGATGTAATCCTGTCGGTCCACTCTTCTCCCGTGATGTTGGAGGAAATTCACTAGAGATCTTTGATGCGGCTTTTACAAAGATTCCTAAGTTGTTTGTCCTTCACCAATAGCTATGGCTTCACAAACGAAAACTCGGGAACAGGTAGGATTGTTTGCTCCCGAGTCTTCCACCGGTCCTTGAAGGGTAGGATTGCCTCTTCACCGGCTCCACCACAAATAACGCTTTTTCACACCTAACGTATGCTTCACTTGTCTTCGAGGTTCTTTATAAAATAAAGATTGAATCAAATAAATGATTCGGTTGCGCGACTTGATTAGGATGATGTAATCGACGACTTGCGCTTTCAAGTGTGTATGCTTGATGTAGCTTGAACACAGAATGCACTTGAAGAAAATAACTAGATCAGTAGCCTTAAGCTCAGTAAGTTCAACATGGTGTTTTTCAACTCAGTATTGTCACTTAAAGTTTTTCTCAAAAATTCATCATCTTCTTTTTGAGTTGAAAGTCCTCTATTTATAGGTAGGAATGCATGTGACTTGTATTTGAAATTCAAATGTGACCGTTCCTTGTTTTTGTCCCATCTGATATGCAGTCTGTCACTATTCATAGGATCGACACTTTGTCGAATTCCTTTTTGACAAGCAAGCGTCCGTCCACCCTTTGACTTGTATCCAATGGATAAAAATATGGATCATCCCAACGTCTTTTTAATCTCAGCCTTTGATTTTCTTGATAAGTCAGAGGTAGTTGGCTGTCCTTATCCATGTAATCTTCCAATAAACTTGAATTAATCGAGGTATCATATCAGCAGGTTCGTAAGTCTGCTGAATTACCAATCAGTCTGCTGATCATCATATTTCTGTATGTAAAATATAATGCAACTGATTACTTTTATCTAACTTTTATTTGTGAAGTTAGATTACATCATTTTAATTATAACCAAGTTCCAAACATCATCCAACTTATGGAACTTAGACTTTCTACACAAGGTATATGTAATCAGTTTAGGTCATCACAGACTTGCCTAAATTCTGATTCCATATCCTTGACTTTAAATACTAAGTTTGATCCCTTAGCCTTCTTCAACTGAGTTTGAACCCTCAGCCTTCAGTCTTAAGTCTTAAGTCTTTAGTCTTCAGCAGGTTCCTGACTAGTCTACTGACCTATCTACCCTACCGACTAGACCAGTCTGCTGATATCAATCAGCAAACCTTTACAGTGCTTGTTTGATCAAACCTATTTATGAATCAAACTCTAATAAACCTATACATTTGATCTAGACATCTTTTTGCCTTTGCACTATAACAGCTAGTATGGCACTCATCATCAAAACTAAGAGATAAGTCCAACAATAATATTCTGATTTTTGCTAAAAGACCGAATTGCCCTTTTTCAAAAATCGGGATATTACATTCCTCCCCCCTTAAGAGGAGTTTCGTCCTCAAAACTAGATCGTATCTGGTAGATGAGGGAACTCTGGGAACTCGTTGAACATGTCCGCTTCCACTTCCCAAGTGGCTTCCGTCGGTGCATGATTGCTCCATTGCACTAATACTAACGGGATCACTCGTCTCTTTATCATCTTCTCTTTCCTATCCAGAATCTTTATCGGCTTCTCCACGTATGAAAGATTATCTTGCAACACTTCCGGGTCAATCTCAGATTCCACGTCCACTTTAGATAGACACTTCCTAAGCATCGATACATGGAAAGCATTGTGGACTCTAGACATCGATTCTGGTAATCGTAGCCTATAAGCCAACTTCCCAACTCTTTCGATGACATCAAAAGGTCCTATGTACCTTGGACTTAGCTTTCCTTTCTGTCTGAACCTCTTGACACCCTTCATTAGAGACGCTCGGAGGTAAACTCTATCCCCGACTTCAAACTCTAGCGGTCTTCTTCTAACATCGGCCCAACTCTTTTGACGATCTTACGCGGATTTCAGATTCTTCCTTATCACCTCGATCTTCTCATTGGCTTGCTGAACCATCTCCGGCCCTGTGATATGTTTCTCTCCCACTTCATCCCAGTAAAGTGGAGTTCTACACTTCCTACCGTACAAGGCCTCAAAAGGTGGCATTCCCTAACTAGCATGGTAACTATTGTTGTAAGCAAACTCGGCAAAATTGAGGTAATCTATCCATGATCCTACGGCATCCAAAACACAAGCTCTAATCATATCCTCAAGCTTCTGAATTGTTCTCTCTGACTGCCCATCCGTCTGCGGATGAAACGCTGTACTTAAATCAGTCTTCGTCCCAAAAGCTTTCTGCAAACCCTTCCAGAAGCGACTGATAAATCTACTGTCCCTGTCGGATACAATAGATAGAGGCACACCATGAAGCTTCACTATATTGTCGATATACATAGTAGCGAACTTCTTATCTTTGTTACTGATGCCGGTCTAGGCCACTTCGAAACGGCTTCTATCTTTGCTGGATCCACCTTAATGCCTTCTCCAGAAATTATATGCCCAAGAAAACTAACTTGGTCCAACCAAAACTCACACTTAGAAAACTTGGCATACAATTTGTTCTCCCTTAAGGTCTGTAGAACTATCCTTAGGTGTTCTTCATGCTCCTCCTCATCCTTAGAGTATACCAAGATATCGTCTATGAAAACTATCACAAACTTATCGAGATAAGGCATGAAAACTCTTTGCATCAAGTCCATGAACTTCGATGGACCATTAGTGATTCCAAACGGCATGACCAAAAACTCATAATGTCCATATCTCGTACTGAAGGCTGTCTTAGGTATATCTGACACCTTGATCTTCAACTGATGATAACCGGACCTAAGATCAATCTTAGAGAACACCTTCTTACCTTGCAACTGACTGAACAGATCATCAATCCGTGGTAAAGGATACTTATTCTTGATTGTCAGTTTATTCAACTCTCTGTAGTCGATGCACAAACGCATACTCCCATCTTTCTTCTTCACAAACAAGACCGGTGCTCCCCACGGCGATGTACTTGGCTGGATGATGTTTTTCTCTAGCATCTCCTTAAGCTGAGTTTTCAACTCTTTCAACTCCGCTGGTGCCATCCTATAAGGTGCTTTAGCCACTGGTGATGCTCCTGCAATCAATTCGATCTCGAACTCTATGGCCCTATCAGGCATATGCCCTGGCAAATCTTCCGGGAAAACTTTGGGAAAGTCATTAACTACACGAGTCTCTCCTAACTCGGTCCTATGCTTTTCCTTATCTAATGCATAAACAACGAAACCCTGGCAACACCTCTTCAAAGCTCTTAGGGCTTTAACTGCTGAGATAATCGGATAACGACCCTTGTTAGGCTTGTATACGTTACCCTGAAACGTCTTAGCTGGTTTTCCTGGGGCCTTAAAGATCACCCTCTTACCTCTACAATCCAAGTAGACATAATTCTTGGACAACCAGTCCATACCCAGGATAACATCGAAATCCGAGAAATCCAACACCGTCAAAGCATGCTGGCACTTGTAAGTCCCAACTCTAATGTCAACTTGGGGTGTGACCTGAGCACATCTAGTGACTCTACCCAAAGGTGTGGTTATACTCAAAGGTCTCTCCAATTCCTTAAGAGATAGGTTCAACTTCTTAGCTATCTTAGAGGAAACAAAAGTCCCTGAAGCTCCAGTATCAAACAGAGCTGAAACTGCTAGATTATCTATGATTATGGTACCTAACAAGTGAATCAATTTAAGTACAAATATGTAATATCATATGTGCGCTATATCATATTAAATATTTATAATAAACACAAACACTGAAAAGTACCTGTCACCACAAGGTCATCTAACTCTTCCGGTTCTGCATCTGCTGCAAAGACACGAACTGGTCTGCTGCCCAAAGCACGATTACCCTGCTGGTTACCTCGTCCTCCTGCCTAATTACCTTGAGAGAGCTTCTTAGGACACGCCCTCGAGTAATGTCCCACTTCCCCGCAGTGGAAACAACTCAAGCTACCTGCCATGCACTCTCATGTATGTGTCTTGTTACACTTAGCACAAACTGATGGCGTCCTACTTGCTGAACTCTTTGTAGCAGGATTTCCTGTCCTCTTCACATTTTGATGCGGTGCTCCTCTGTTGCTTCCTTGATAATTTGAGAAAGACCTCTTATCTCCAACTACAACCGTCTGTCTACTGGCAAATCTTTCCGCAATCAAAGCTCTATCCATGATGCTTGCCATGCTGGTAGGTCTATCTCCTAGCATGCCCTTTGCCACTTCATGTGACAATCCTTCCATGAACTTGTCAATCTTCTTCTCTTCACTCCTCATGATTTCAGGGTAGAACCTGCCCAACTCATGGAATTTCTGGGAGTACTGAGTCATTGTAGTGTATCTTCCATGTTTCAAACTCAGAAACTCATTAGCCTTTGCATTTTGTGCTGTTCTAGGGAAGTATTCCTTGTAGAACAGATCCTTAAACACTGCCCAATCCGTGATTCTCGGATTAACTTGCTCAAAGCTTCCATCCAACTTTCTGCATTTCCTGCCAACAAGGATATTGCTAAATGAGCCCATTCAAATTCTGGAGCTTTCACATTTCTGCACGTCCTCTCAAACCCACGAATCCATAAATCTGCTGCTGCTGGCTCAACATTTCCAAAGAATTCTGGCACCCTGTGCTTATTCATCTTAGCATACCAATATACTTGTATGTCGTAGCCCCCAAACTGATGATGCTGTATCGGCTGCTGAACTGGTGGAGCATTCTGATACTGTGATTGAGGTTGCTGAACTTGCTGTTGGGGGTGAGTTTGTTGCGGATAGGTGTAGCCAGGTGCTACAAAAGTATCAGATCTAAGCGGTGGTGGAGGTAGAACTATTGGCTGAGGTGTAAAACTTAATGGTGTGGGGGAAAACACTGATGCCTGTGGTCGACTGAAAAAATGACTAGTCGGTGGCACAGACGCTTGCTGAGGTTGCACAGAAACGGTTGGGAAAGTACTCACCGGTGGATGAGAAAGTCCTAGTCATGTCCATCTCGTGGTCAATGGAGACACATACACTCCTGATGTCACTCCTGCTGAAGTAGTGATAACCGGTATGCTAGGGTTAAACTGTGAAGGACCCCCTTGTTCCACTCTTCCCCTGACGATGATATTTGGTCCTTGGTTCACCCTACGCATGATGTTGCTCACAGACGGGGTGTTAACTTGGGAAACTATAGGGCCCTAGGTAGCTAGTCCACTTATTCTCCTTCTCGGAATCACAACCCCGGTAAATCCTGCCTCAATGCTACCCGTCTGGGTGTTAGCCGCCTCGGTGTTATTCGTATTAGCTCCTCCTCTAGTACGAACCATTCTGTAACCAAGAAAAGAGAGGGGTTACTAAAGCTCTAACACTTATCTTAAAGAAGAAATCAAGTCCTACACAGCAAGGAAAACCTTTCTCTCTGAAACCAACTGTAACGCCCCGTTCCCGAACACCGAGTCCTTATCTGGAAAGAGCGCTCGGCACAAATATTATCAAATAAATTCAATAATATATGTAAGCCTTACGTCATACATCAAAACTAAAACGACACGGAAGATAAAACGACTCGGGAAAAAAACAAAAGATCGAACACGCGGTTTTCAATTGCTGTAAAACTAAATCCAATAAAGAATACTAAACATCCAAAGTTAAATCCAAAAGAACAAAATGGAACTAATCAAAAAGAGACAACAATGTTTGAATTTGAACCAACAACATTATTGAAAGAATTAAAACTAAAAGAACTAAATCTTCACGAGCTCCGTCTCACACGTCCTCGTCAAAGAACTCATCAGTGTTAGCAACCTGTTCATCTTCTTTGGGAAAAGAGAAAGACAAACACAAAGTAACGGGGTAAGTACATACGTACTTAGTAACGCAAAGAAGATCGTACAACGTCAGTCTCATAAAGAAATAAAAGCAACGCCGTCTTTTATTAATTCATTCCGTTATTAACCCTAACTAACTATCACATTATGTTCATAGCATAACATGAGGTTCCAAAGGTATCTAACTTAGCTCAATTTTGTTACATCATGAATAACAAAGGCACTACGCCTAGTAATAGGATGTACTAGGACAACTGGGTGCAACCTACTTAGAGACACGCTCTAGTAGCCCCGGGAATATCTGAGTCCCGATAGTGTGATAACCGGCAGAATGTACCATACGCTTTATCTAGCCAATCGATTGACCGGCGTGAGTATAGTCTACTTTGTCTGGTCAGAGAACACATCGCGATATTGTACTATGCCTTACCAAGCATTGCATGATGTTTAAGATTATTAATCTAGCACGTACGTTTGATTAGACGTTTAACTACCCACCTAAGTTGATTCACATAAAAGGCTCACCTATCAATCTACTCCCTCTTCTTAAGACCACTAGACTCTAACAAAACCTAGCACATACACAGACATCGATAAACCCTAGCTTATCGAAGCACAAGGCAAATCCAAAGCTTTCGACGGTCCCACACTTCATCTTTTTAGGGAATTCATATGGTGCCGAAACTAAACACATCAAAAGCTAATTCAAGGCTTTGTCACATAAGGTTAAGCAGTAAAACATGATTATAAAGCCTGAAACCAAGCTGACACGAAAAATAGTGAAAAACGGAATAAACAGGTCAAACGCCCGTCTGACCCTAAGTGAACGCCCGTCCGACCCGAACGCTAGTCCAACAACCCCCAGACGCCCGTCCACGAAATTCAGCCACATCCTATATCAAAAATGGACCCTCAAATGCCCGTCCGTACTACTCAAACGCTCGTCCGAGCTGCCGCTACCTCGGACACCCGTCCGCCCTTATGCAGACGCCCGTCTGCCTGGGATTTTCCCAGAAAATCTGCAACTGCGTACCCGCGATTTCCAACCCAATTCCAACCCAAACTCGAACCAAAACAAATTCAAAACCATGAAAATAAACATACAAATTGCTCTACATCTTTACGACACCTTAATCATACGATAAGAACACCACGTTACCTTGATTTACGAGCTACTACGATCCACGCTACCAAAGTCTTGAAAAAGGTTAAACCTTTAACTCCAAACCTATAAACGATCAATCCAAAGATGATCACTACGATGTTTAAACTCTGAAAAACACGGCCTAACACGATGATGAATAAACCCTAATACCAAGAACGATGAGGGAAAACTTACGTTAACGGATTTAGGGATTGTTGATATCAAAACGATCCTCTTCTCGCGGTGATCCTTTTTCTCTTGAGATGTCTGTTGAAAAGAGCAATGGATTAGCTTCGAAATTCGAAAGCCTTTTCTCTCCTATTTTCCTCCAAACTTGCGCCCCTTAGTTAGTTTTTTTTTTATTTTTACGTAAACAACAACTAGGTTAATTTAGGATTACTTTTCCTTTTATAATCCCAATTAAAATCTAGTTATTCCTTATTAATTAAATCCAATTAATCCTTTTCCTTTAATTCCATTAATTAAATAACATAATATTCTGATTTTTGCTAAAAGACCGAATTGCCCTTTTTTCAAAATTCGGGATATTACAGAAGGTTTGAAGAATCTTCAAGTTTTTCCGGGTAGGATGGATGAAAATTTGAAGATTTTGGATGTTCTTGGGAGGGGGTGGACGAAATTAATGAACAAAAAACAAGGAACTAAATTTTTTTTTTGAATAAGAAAATTAAAGAAGGAAAATAAACGGGGATATTTGATACCTTCGTAGCTGAGCTCTGCTACCAACTGATGCGATACGATCCCAGGAGATCGACGAAAGGGATCAATGAGAGCAAGAAACCCTAACCTAACTGAGCAGTAGTCTAGGAAGAGGGCCAAGAACAACTCAACGCTTTGCTCAAGAACGTTGATAAGCACTCGAAAGGGGTGCAATCTCTACGACAAAGAGATCACTCACTCGCAAGTGATTTTTAAGCCAAATCGACTTAAACATTCTCTCAATATATTGATAATGATTTTCATAATTGATTGTTTTCAAAATTACAAGTAGAATGCCTTTATATAGGCTATAAAATAAAAGACTAACAAACTCCTAAGCAATGTGGGACAAATTACTTAGTAATTTTTGTCACTTTATTTCCTAGTGTGCCTAACTTGACTATAATAAACCCAAATGACCTTTATTTGTTAAAACAAACACTTAACCTAATATACTAACATATAGACACCTTTTTTTCATGTGTCTTGCTATCAATTAGGCCTAAAAGACCTTTATTAAACAAACTAGTAAAAACAATACTTAAATAAAATAAAACAAGTCCAACAACTAGGCCCAAAAGACCTTTATTAAACAAACTAGTAAAAACAAGGCTAAAATAAAATTAAAAAAAGTCCAACAAGTCCTCGGGACGGGCACATCAACATCCCTACTGAAGATCAACTTGCTGATATATTTACAAAGCCATTGGATAGTGAAATATTTGCTAAGTTAAGAACTTAACTTGGCATCATAAAAGTTGACTGATATACTATTGATCAGCAGTGTACTGGAATTCACCAAGGGGATTAGTCTTTGATCTGTTGGGTGAGCTCACTTGGCAGACTAGTCATTGGTATCAACAATTCCATGTACTTAAGTTAGTTTGGAAAATTGAGCAAATGAAGTTGCCAATGGGATTGGTCTTTGTCCTGTTGGGTGAGCTCACTTGACAGATCAGTCATTAGTGTTAAACTTCATCTTGTATTATCAGTTGGAAAAAACAAGAGTGGTTGAAGATCAGCAGAGTCATTTGTCAGCAGGCTGCTGAGCCATTCCTGTAAGCAGGTTGCTGAGCCAACTCTACTGAAGACCAAGTCTGCTGGAGTATACGTTACAAGACAGTCAAACTTAAATGAAAGTCAACAATAATTGGATATCATTCTTATCCTTTATAACTGCGATTACAATATCCAACGGTTACAACTCTTTATGGGATAAGTTAGTGGGACACGTGGCAGCATCACATTTATTCCAAACTTAATCGTGGTTAAATGGTATAGTACGTGAACAGTACTTTCTTGACAGTTCTCACCCATTATCTTTCCTTATATATACATACATACACAGACAATACATACAAGTTTCAGATCGATTTTCTCTGAATATACACAGTGTGAACATAGATTTGCAAGCTTTCTTCTTCATATTTTCCAAATTTCTTCAATGGCGGATAAGGGAGATGTTCATATTGGAACAAGCCAAAGTGTTAGAGGATTTGTTACTGATGCTAACAAGACAGATTTAGCCATCAACATTGGCAAAAGGATAAGGAGATACGAAGGACTGGAAGATGTTCTAAATCTAATATTAGACAGTATCTCATACACCAATGTTGTCAATTTCTGGAAGAATATAGTGATAAGAGATGATAGAGAGGCATTCACTACCACAGTCAATGCCCAGCAGATTGAAATTACCTCAAATCTGTTGAGGGAGGTATTCGGATTTGGACCTGGAAATGGTGCTCCTACAAATCTTGAATCTATGCAGCTAGCAAGACTGGACTTTGTTGATTCAATCAAAACAAACAAGTTCATACCATCATCACTGAGTATCAATGTAAAGCATATCAGATTGGAGTATAATCTACTAAGCAAGATTATTGCCAAGAACATTCTTGGATTTAGTGGAAGTCTTGATACTCTCTCTGGACCGAAGATAGACATGCTAATAATCATATGCAAGAGTATGAGATTTGATTGGGGTGGATTCTTTGTTCAGTACATGAAGAAGGTAGTGACAGAGGATAGAGATGGAACAAGGAAGTCCAAAACTAAGCCACTGGGTTTGATGATACAGGCCCTGCTGACTCACTTGAAGATTGCTGATGTTGCACCTGCAAAGATCAACAAATCTAGATACAAACCAGAGATCAGTGATCCCATCCCTGGCTGGGATGATGATGAGGAAGATGATGATGAGGCAACTGAAAGTGACAATGATGGTGATGATAATGATAGTGGTGGGCAGGCTAAGCAAGTTACACAACCTGCTGCACCAAAGAAGGCTACTGAGAAAAGAAAGGCTGGTGATACAAGAAAGATCACTGAGCTTTTAAAGCCTAAGAAGACAAGGCAGCAACCAGTAGACATTGCTGAGTCTACTGAGGCTCAAGATGAAACTGAAGTTACTGAGTCTGCTGGAGCTACAAAGAAAACTGCCGCTAAAATTTTAAAAGAACAACAAAATGAAGATAGAAGAAAAAGGAAATCTGCTGAACTTGAGGAGCAACCTTTAAAAAGAAGGAAACAGGTTGTCAAGAATAAGGTTCATGGAAAGGGCAAGGAATTGAGGGTTCTGGAGGCCCAAAGGGAAATAGAAGAAGATGTTGTTGAGCCTACTAAGGTTGCTAATATTAATATTGATCAACAAAGTGAAGAACCACAACACTCTGTTGTACCTGAACCTACTATGGAAGTTGTTGTACCTGTTCAAGACCCCGATGTGGATGCAACAATTCAAGGGGAAGAACACACTGCTACAGATCCAGCTGATGTGCATATAAGTTAGGGGGAACCTAGTGTTGAACAATTGGAGGTAGTAGGGACAAATGTACAACCTGATGAACCTATTGACCTGTTTGTATCTGTTGTAGATACACTGACTCATCTTATTGACGCCTTTGGGGGACAACAAGTTGAATAGCCTGCTCCAAGAAAGCCCATTATGCCTTTTGAAAGGAAAGAAAAGAAGTCAAAGAAAGAAAGGGTGGATCCTGACTTCAAAAGGGTTCAAAAATACTTTGAATGAAAGTTTGGTTATTACAAGAGACAAAAACCAGCTGCTGAACCTATGACTGGTTTTGAAGAATGGGCATTTGAACAGTTAGAAATAGAAAGTTTGCTTGGATTGATTGAAACTTCTCTGTTGGAGATGAGGCTGATGGCAATTATAGAAGATGGCAAGCAGAAGAAGAACATTATGTTTAAAGATCCAAGGTTCACACCTGATAGTGATGAATCATCATCATCTGATTCAGATGATGATCATCCAATGTTCCTAGGACAGTCCAGTGGAACAACAATGCAAGGATCTACTGAAAAGACTGGACAGGAGTCTACTAAGGAAGTAGCAGATCATCCTGCTGAAGGTGACAAGTCTACTGAGGATCAGCAGAATGACATGTTAAATGAAGAACTGGGAATTGTGTACAATGAAGATTTGGAGATACAGCTTGATGTAGCAACATCACTTGAAGAGGCCATGATATTTACCATTTTTTATGTTGTTATGTTTGAAGAAGCCCATACAAGTTCAGAGGACTCAGCTCAGTGTCGGGAGTGGTTTGAAACTCAGGAAACCTTATCTCAAGTTGCAGATCATTTACAGAAGGTTGCTGATGCTAGAGGAGTCTTAGAGGAAAATCTGGCTATATTTCCTCATGTTTTTGTTGAAGAGGTGGTTCAGGTTGCTGAGGAACAAACAGCACCTGAATACAGGTTGGAACAGAGGGTCCTAATCACTGAGGAATAAACAGTGTTGTGACAAAGGTTGGAACTATTGATGGGATTGGAGGAATCCTATGTACATGTTGAGAAGGTTGTTTTAGAACAGGTTGCTGAAGAACCTGTTATTGTAGAAAAGACTGTTGATGCAAAGGATTCTGTAGAACATGTTGCTAAAGTTAAGGCTACTAAAGGTAAAGATAGTCAGCAGATTCTTGTTGATGAGGATGAACAGCTGTTGGACTATGACTTTAGTGATGAGGAATTTCAGATGCCAGAGGAGGAAGAAGTTATTTATGAGCCCCAACAGGCACATGTACAGATATTTGAAGAAGTACCTGTTGTAGAGGCAGTGCAAGATCCTCAACCTGCACAAGAACATGTATTGAGGAAATTTTTGGAGATGTTATTGAGGAGGGTCTTGAACCTGCTGAATGGGACAGGACAAGAGCCATAGTTGTCAGTAGACAAAGGACAAACTATAATGTTGAAGAGCATGCTGATGATTTTGTAGGACAAATGGCTGGAGGTATGGTTGGTGCAATACCAGCACATGTTTTGGAAGAGTTAAGAGTTGTAAAGACTAATATTGCACATCTAAGGACTCAACTGAATAGACAAGAAATAAGATTTGAAGATTTGGTGAATCTTGTGGAAAACAGAGGAAGAACTACTGAGACGGTTGCTTCCAACATTACATCTGCTCAATTTGCCGTAAATGATCTATTTAGAGATGTAAGAGGTATAAAGACCACCACAACAAACAAGGATACGCATTTAAATGAACAGATTGCCTCAATACACAAAAAGTTGGACAAACTTGCTGAGGCACCCAAACCTATTGTGGTACCTCAACCTGCTGAGGCACCTCAATCTGCTGTACTTGATCCTAAGATTACTGAGAGGATCTATCTGTTGGAACAAACTATAGAAGGAAGGATCATTGCAGTTGACACAAGGACAGAGATAATGGAAGGTTAACTTGCAAACTTAGTGATCACACAAGAAAGTGTTCATGGTCTATTGTCCCGGTTTGTTTATGATGTCTATAAGGGGGAAGAGGGCCTTAAAGTAGAAGCAAAGGAAGCTGCAAGGATCTTTGCTAAGAAAAAGTGGGAGGATGAAATAAATGAGTTCAGAAAACCTGCACCTGGCAGGATTCAGATGACTGATGACCTCCTGAAGGAATACAATAAGTTGTATTATGGAAAGAAAAGACCCTATCATGACATGGGATTTCAGGAAGGACTCAACTTCTTTTTGGGACTAAAATTTTAGGAAATAAGGGTCAAGTCACTGAGAGCTTCTAGTAGAAGTGGAAGAGGAGGCAGGGGTGGAAGAGGTCGAAGATTGGGAGTTCAATAAGGAAGAGATTCACTGGAGAAATTTAAACATTTCTATATGGGACAGGGCTTCAGTGTTCACTCTATAAGGTTAGCCCTACCAGAAGCATGGAAATGGTGGAAACAGCTACATACTTGGGTTGATTTCTCTACAATTGAAAATCAATGGATGCAAGACATAATATGGGAAATCAAGGAGTTACAAGAAAAACAAGAGCAATACAGAAACAGAAACTAGATCAGCACACTTACATTGTTTATTTTATTCTAATGATCCTAGTTTGTAATAATGTTGAACAAGTATGTTTTTAATGAAAAATGACTGAATTTGTTCTGTTTTGTTTTTATCTTTTCGCTTTGCTGTAAGGAGGGTATTGGCATCATCACTAAAGAGGGGGAAATTGTTGGACATATTTTAAGTTTTAATGATGAGTGTCAGACAAGCTGTTATAGAGCAAAGGCAAAAAGATGTCCAGATCAAATGTATAGGTTTATTAGAGTTTGATCTTTGTATAGGTTTGATCAAACAAGCACTGTAAAAAAGTCAGCTGACTTTATCAGCAGAACAGTCTAGGTTAGTTGACTTACTAGGGACCTGCTGAATATTGAAGGATGAGGGTTCAAACTCAGTAATTGAAGGCTAAGGGATCAAACTTAGTATTAAAGTCAAGGATATGGAATCAGAATTTAGGAAAGTCTGTGATGACCTAAACTGAACACATATGCATTGTGTACAAGGTCTAAGTTCCATATGTTAAGTGGTGATTGGAACTTAGTTATGTTCAAAATGGTGTACTCTAACTTCACAATAAAAAGTTAGATGAGAAGAAACCAGCTGAAGTATTATTGGAACACGGTAGACTTAAACCTGCGACCAGATGTGTACATCAGCAGACTGTATACTTCAGATATTTGCTGAGTATAATTTCGGTTTAATCAAAGGTTACATTGAAGATTAAAAGGATAAGGTTAGATTACAAACCTTGATTTTGTCAACAAATCAATGGTCAAGATAAAAGGAACGTTGGAAAGATTCAGAGGATTATCCAATGGACATAAGTCAAAGGGTGGACAAACTGAAAACTGACAAAAAGCAAACTGACAGTGTCAGTACTATGAACAGAGACATAAAGCAAGTCAAGATGGAGACAAATCTAAAACGGCTATGTTTGAATTTCAAACATAAGTCACTGGATTCCCACCTATAAATAGAAGATTCCTGATTCAGATACAAGTGATGAAAAACAAATAATCTATTCGAAGCTATCAAGTTTTTTATCAAGAAAATCACCCTACTGACATACACTGAGCTTTAACTGACTGATCAAGAAATTTCTTCAAGTGCAACCTGCTATCAAGTTACATCAAGTATACACACTTGAAGACCTCAAGCTGCAGATCATTTCATCTTGATCAAGCAGTTGATAACTGAATCATTTACTTGATTTAATCTTTACTTTACAAGAAACCTGCTGAAGACAGAGAAGCACTTTGGGTGTCAAGAACTGTTGTTTATGTGGTGGTGCTGGTGAAGAGGCAATTCTACCCTTCAAGGACCAGTGAAACACTTTGGAGCAGCAATCCTACATGTTTCAAGTGTTCAGTTTGTGAAGCCATAGTTATTGGTGAAGGACAAACAGCTTAGGGATTTTTGTAACTGCAACCTCAAAGATCTCTAGTGAATTTCCTCCAACATCATAGGAGAAGAGTGGAATGATAGGATTACACCACCTGGAACCACTATAAAATTTGCCTACTTACTTTCTGTATTTACTTACTGCATTTAGTATACTGATCACATCAACCTATAGAACCTAGCAACTGAATCACACAATTACACTACTGAGTATCCAATACTTAGTATCATACTTTTAACAACAAGTAATAAGGCTTAAACTAAATATATTCCGCTGCAACAAATCTAGTAATATCAACAGTCAGTAGACTACTGAGAGGTTAGCAGACTACTGAGCAGTCAGCAGGCTACTAACCTTGCTGAGTATGTTAACTCCAAAAGTTTTTAAGTGTTAAGTTTATTCACCCCCCCTCTAAACTTAACCAAAGCCTTTTCAAGGGACCAACACAGCGGAATTTAAAATTTTGATTTCCTTTTACCCAAGATCGACTTCGTTTAAACTACAAGCATAAAAGAAGTAGACAAAAGAGTACATTGGTTGGTCCAACTGGATCAACGCTTTGTCTACGGTTGTAGTTTCTGCACGAAGCCGCCCAAGCGTTCAGCCTCTACCGGTGATCCACACGAAAACCCCGCCGGATTCCCGTCATGGATTGCTACCGGAAAAACTCGGCTGCTAGACCGACTTTTTCTCTCTCTAAAATCTCTCTCTAAGAAGCTCTTTATTTTTCACAAGAACTATTAGCTCTTGGAATTGTGTTGTACAAAAGAGCTAGCCAACCCCGCCTTTAAATAGAGTGTGTGGCGCCGCAACTGTATCCCAATCTGATTGGGATTACCTTCTTAGTAGTTTGAGGAGAAATAAAACATTTTTCTAATAAAATAAGAAAAATCTCCTTGATTGATTTACCTCATTTAATTTAATATCCTATATGAAATATTTTCAATATATTGTCAATATCTTATATTGACTATATTTATCTTGTTACCATAAATCTATTTTTCCAAAATCAATTAATATCTAATATTAATATTATGGTAATCTTATTAATTAAATTGCACAATGTATCCAATACACATTAAAACATGCGCACCTTTTTGCCAAAGATTTGACATCCGGAATATTCTTTAATTAATATAATATTATGATTAATTAATTCACAAAATATATGTATATCACACACACACACACACACACACACACACACACACACACACACACACACATATATATATATATATATATATATATATATATATATATATATATATATATATATATATATATATATATATATTCGAAATTATATGTATCAATATACATATTTAATTAATCAACATAATTAATATCTTGTATTATATTTATTCATAATAAATAAATACCATCATATTAATTAACTACTACAACCTTTATAGTCGTGAGATAAATCCCTTATTTATTTGGTTATTAACTATAACCACATTTTAATCCGGATAAATGTTCTTATGTGTGTGACCCAATAGGTTTCCGAATATGTTGGCCGTAGGCACAAAGTGAAAATTACAACAATGCCCTTCAGACCTAACGATCGCGGGATAACGTCTAAAAACACACCGTGACCCTCAATCATCGGAAGAGTCAAATGCAATTACTATTACCTTTCATGTGAAACAGTTACTGTGTAAATAGAATCCTATCGCGTAATAATATCCATACGGTCGTACGTCGAGTGTCAAACATCAACGACCGTATCTTATAATCTGGATATCATGTTCTCTCGAAGTAACTCATTTACTTCCACTTTGCAAAGATTCACGAGAGTAAGACATTCCTTATAAGAAAGCCTTTTCGGATATTCACCCCTACTAATAGGGTACGCAATTTCTGGACGACCAAACATGTATGCTCCCCATTCTTCAGTATCACACCCAATCACTACCGCATGATCGCCCCATGGCTTAAGGAATCCTCAATAGCGTCAAAACATGACAATCCACACCGTGATGCCATGTAGACTCCGATCCTAAGGATAATTACAAAACCGCCACATAGTGTGACACTTAACAGTGTAAGTGGGTCAGTCTAACGTATGCATTCTCTAATACACGTCCACGTACAGGCCAAGTGTCTATACACTTCGATAGACGAGATTTATCCTGCCCTTAAAGACAGAAGACATTTAATACATGCTAGCCTGTTTGTATTATCAATTCCCTGTTTAATAGTACATCAGCCTAGAGACATTTAAGTATCAAACTTGTTAAAGTGATTAGAGATCTCATCAACCATAATCTCATATCATGGTTTCTCTTTCACAGTTTTAATACAAAGGACGTTATCTTATAACAATTCATAATTGGTTCTTCAAAAGGACAAATATATGACAACTGAAAAGTCATTTAATATATGTATAAACATAAAGAAATAGTAGAAATGATCTTACCCGGTCGGATCCGGTCCAACCCGATTGGGTTTAGGACACTATTTCAACAATCTCTCACTCGGCCTAAAACCAATCACTCGTACAATCAGTGTAAGGGTTGCATGCTTTCATCTGGTGAACAGTGACAACGCTACCTTTTCGTGCAAGGAGTACCTCCATTCGTTTATGTGGTACTTGTAACCTATAAAAGGCATAAGTATGCAGACGAAAATTCATAAGTTTGACAACATCATCAGAAAAACTTTGAGTGTCATCGGGTTTGATTCAAACAAGTCACTGTTTGAATCAAATACCCCCATTATATCCCGAAAGAGATTTTTATTTAATCCGTTAGTGACAAATCGTGTGGGACAAAACATCTCTTAAAAAGACAACGTTATTAACGTGCCTTGGAGTTTCTAATTCTCTGTCAAACCTAAGTACTACATTTTTTTAACACTCATTGCGTTTTTAACATTCGTAAATGCAAAAAATTAATAAAACTTGTTTGTATGTTTATTTTTTTTTGGGTAATTTTTTTTATTGGGGCCATTATCAATTAGAGTAAAAAAAATTGGGTCTTTATAAAAAAAAAAGTTAACATATTATATTAGGTTGGATCGGATTAAATCTACACGATTTTTTTTTTTTTTAGCGAAACATGTACCGTTGGGCCCTCCGACACCATTGGGTTTAAGACCCGTGTCTCGCGGGCCTTAGCATAAGGCCGGCCATGAGAATAATTATTTGTGTAGATTATGAAATGATTGGTAAAATAAAGTAAAATAATGAATAAAATAATAGTAAAAAGGTAATAAAGTTGATAAATTAAAATGATAAGATATGATTAAATATTTTTTTATTTGTAATTAAAAATTTAATTGGTATGAGAATTATAAAAAATAATTGGTGATGTGTTGTAAAAAACTCCGAAAAAACCCTCTCCGAAACAAAAAAAAAACTCTTCGCATGTTTCTTGAACGTGTTTTAATTTTTTATTTTTTTTGTTGAGGATGTACGTATGCAGTGCATATTAGTTTGTTATTTTTGCAAATTCTTTAAATTTATTTTTATAATCCTTATTCTATACCCTCAAAATAGCAGCTAGCTCCACCCCTGCTGCCCCCAGCCTTAATTTTCCCCTTCTTCCAACTGCGATTGTCCTCCTCCGGTCCTCCCCTGCCGCCGCCGCGCTGCCGGGCCGCCGGACCGTCGTGCTCCATCCTCCTACAGCTCAATTGCTTGGTTGCAGACGCAGTGCAGCTGCTTCCATAATTCCATTTCAGGTAATTTTCGATTTGTTTTGTTTTTTTTACTGTGTGCGCTTGCAGCTTGTTTAGTTTTATAATCCGCAGCTTGTTTATTTTCGATTTGGCTTTTTATACTTTATTTAAGTTTTTTGGTGATTGTTGAATAAATTTATTTAAGTGTGTTGTTGATTATTGAATAATTTTTTGGTGGGATGCCCATTATGGAGACGTTTCTTATGCTCAAGCGCAGCTTGTGCATCAGGTTTTATTAAGAGACAATTTATTCCTTTGAAAATTGAAAACTGAGAGCCAATTCACCTGTATCTTCCGGCGAATTTCCCCATTGTGTCTGCTTTTCTCATCTGTGCTTTGGCTTACTTTCTTACTGTTAAAGAAAAGGAGAGGAATTCAAAAAGCATACTTAGCTCACGTTTGTAAAATCCCACATCGATAAAATAAAGTCCAAGTCCTGCTCATCCCATATAAGTATGAGACATAAAGGTCTTGTCAACTCGGGTTAGCACCAAGCGATGATGGCGGTCTAAGCAGTTGACCGGACCATTTATGACTCATCACTCATTTAGCGCTACCAGGCCCCAGGGTCTGAGGGCGTTACAGAATGGTATTCAGAGCCGACTATCATACGGAACTAAGTGCCACATCGTGAGAGGCGGTGAGTGCCACCTCTAGAATCCTATGATAGGGACGAACTGGGACAAGTCCACTGGGACAAATCTTGGCCGTCCTGGCGAAGACGCCAGTCCCTTATAGGGGGGGGGGGGGGAATGTAAAATCCCACATCGGTAAAGTAAAGTCCTGCTCACCCCCAACAAAGTATGAGACATAAAGGTCTTGTCAACTCGGGTTAGCCCTTTTAGACCAAACGAGGACGACGGTCTAAGCAGTTGACTGGACCATTTATAACTCATTTAGCGCTACCAGACCGGGGGTCTAGGGGCGTTATACAGGTGGAATGTCATCTTCGTGTTTTTTCCACTGAATGATCTTACATTGATGAATCTAATTATGGATTCAGTCTTTATTACTATTTTCCTCAAAATTATTCGTTCGTTGTTAGGTTTTATTGTTTGTTGCATTCCTCATAACTGGTTTTTTTTTTTTTTTTTTGGAGTTACTTTCATGTTTCTGTGTATTTGTTGATTGCAATAACCCTTACTGTAAGTTTCATTTTCTTATTTTCTGTTAGACTGCTATTGATTTGAAGATTGTAGAGGTTTGTTTGTATTTTATTTTTTATTTATTTATAGATTTTTTATAACTACTAATTTGGTGTATGCTGGCCAATATGTGGTTGTGGGATGAAGAGTTAGATTATTATCCTTTGTCTTGAGCTTCGAACGTAGATTAAACAATAGCTAAGAATATACTCATGGAATAGCTAAGAATTTTCCCTGGTAAACAATTGGATAAAACTTCTAGAAAAATTTCTTCAACCGGAAAGGCGATTCAAAGCCAATTTCATTTGTGATGCTAATTTTGGGATTTAGTTTTCAGAACCGTTATGTCTGGTATCAAATGAGAATTAGACATCGAGAATCATTGCTAATTTTGTCAAGTAAATGAGAGAAAGCTCTTCTGCTTTGCTTGAATATGGGAATTTGAATCATGTATGTTGAAATATGTTGTTGTTTTTATTTCCCTTATAGTTAATTAGTGGTTAAATGATTGTCAGTTTAATCCTAATGTCTTTGTTTAGCTTTAATTAGCTTTTTCTTCTGTCTGGACCATTATGGCCCAGTTTCTACTGTTACTAGCCGTTACCTGTCTGCATCATGGCTTTTTCTAGCCGTTTGGGTCCTTTCTATTTAATCTAAGGATCATTATGTAACTCGATAAGATTCTTAAATAAGAGTTTATCTTTTTCTCTCCTTTCTTGCTTATTTCTACATGGTATCGGAGCCTACAATTTCTTAATTTTCAAAAATCTCAAAAATGGCAAAAGGGCAATCTTTAGATGTTAAATCAAGGGAGGAAAGTTCTATGAACTCCTCCCAGAACACTGAACCCTCAATGCTATCTATCTCTTCTCACAAACTCAAAAGGTAGTGAGAACTTCCTTCAATGGTCAAGATCTATCAAGCTGTACATCATCGGCAAAGACAAAGAGGAGTATCTTACTGGAGAAAGTAAGGCTCCTAAGGCTGATCAACCATCCTATAAAAAATGGAGGGTGAAAACAGCTTGGTAATGTCTACTCTTAGGGTCTATGACCTATGATACTGCAGAAAACTTTATCTTGTATGATACTGTTGAAGAAATATGGCCAGCAGCCGCTGAACTCTACTCCAAACAAGATAATACTTCTGAAATTTATGGGGTTGAGGCAAAATTACAAGACCTCAAACAAAGAGATCTGTGTGTTGCTGATTACTACAACTCTTTGTCAAAATCTTGGCAACAACTGGACAGTTTTGAAAAAATATCTTGGCACTCTGTTGAAGATGCTAAGATTTATAAAGACATGAAAGACCAAAGAAGGGTTTTCAAATTTCTCATGGGGCTGAATCCCAAACTTGATGATGTTAGAGGAAGAATCTTGGGATGAAACCCCTACCATCCATCAAAACTGTTTTTGCTGAAATCAGGCATGAGGAAAGCAGGAAGACATTAATGATGGGTACCCCTGTACCTCACACTAACTCTGCTACTCCTCTTGAGACGAATGCCATGTTCACTAGAAACACTCTATCACAACCACATAAACCAAAAGGCAACAGACCTTTGGTGTGACCACTGCAAAAAAACTGGTCATACCAAGGATACCTGTTGGAAATTGCATGGGAAACCTCCCAACTGGAAATCTTCTAAGCAGAATCCTGGGCAGGAAAGCACAGGGAAATGTGCAACTATGGAGGAACAAAAATCTGATGCCTGTTTCAGTAATAAGCAAATTGAAGCCTTGAAGAGGCTTTTGTCTGCTCAAAATATTGGCATTCAGACCAGTTCTTCCATGGCTAACACAGGTTTGTGTGCCTCTTCTTACCTAGTAATTCTTGTCTTAAAGATTTATGGATTGTTCACTCTGGGGTTTCCAATCATGACTGGAAATCCTAACGTTTTTACCTCTATTTTCAGATGTAAAGTTCCTCATAATGTCAAGATAGCTAATGGTTCTGTATCCCAAGTTACTGGGATTGGCAGTGTTTATATTGATAAAAACATCACCTTAAATGGTGTTCTTTTTGTTCCTAACCTGCCGTGTAACCTTTTATCTGTTAGTAGGTTCATTAAGGACACCCATTGTAATGTGATTTTTTGTACTGATGGCTTCAAATTTCAGAATTTGAATTCGAAGGAAATGATTAGCAGTGCTGAAGTTATGGCTGGACTTTTCATTCTCAAGACCTATCCTGTTGTTGTCTCTTCTAAAGGCTTTAATAGCATTGTTTCTACTCCTAGCTGTAATAATATTATGTTACTTCATTATAGACTAGGACATCTAAGTTTTGTGTATTGGAAGAAATTGTACCCTACTTTATTTAATGGAAAATCTATTGATTCCTTTCAATGTGAAATTTGTCATCTTGCTAAACATACTAGATCTGTGTTTCCTAAGATCAGTTATCAACCATCTAGACCTTTTACTCTTATTCATAGTGACATATGGGGGCCTTCAAAAACAAAAACCATCACTGACAAAAGATGGTTTGTCAGTTTCATTGATGATCACAGCAGAATAACTTGGTTGTTTCTCTTAAAAGAGAAGTCAAAACTGGGAACTATCTTCAAAATTTTCTTTGCCATGATAAAACACCAATTTGATACTGAAATCAAGGTGTTAAAATCTGATAATGGCAGAGTATTTTGAGAAAAGTCTCAAATCTTTCTTCACTGAAAAGGGAATTGCTCACATCAGTACTTGTGTGGATACCCCCAACAAAATGGGGTTGTTGAAAGGAAGAATAGGCACCTTCTTGAAGTGGCAAGAAGCATCATGTTCACCATGAAAGTGCCTAAGTTCCTGTTTGGGGAGGCAGTCTTAACTGCCACCTATCTCATAAATAGAATGCCTTCAAGAGTTTTGAAGTTTAGAACACCTATTGAGGTGTTAACTGAACAGTATCCTCATTCACACCTCTTGAACTCTTTACCTCTGAAAGTGTTTGGTTGTACAAGTTTTGTACATATCCATACACAAAATAGAGGAAAATTAGATCCTAGATCTATAAAATGCATCTTTGTTGGTTACTCACCCTTCCAACATGGGTACAAATGCTACGGCCCCTCTACTAGAAAGTTCTACAATTCTAAAGATGTTACCTTCATAGAAGAACAACCCTTCTATAGCACTGAACCTCAGGGGGAGAACTTTCAAGAATATCATGCTACATGGAATATTGAGGGTCCTATATCTGAGGAAACTCAAGTTTATGAACCTGGGGTCACTGATCACACTCAAATTCACCATGAGAGTGGCCAGAATGACTCAGGGAATACTGAACCTCCTTGTGAAAACACTGAAACAAAAGATGCTAACAATGATGAACCAAGGAATGTTCCCAGCAATGACATCATTGTTTACTCCAGGAAGAGGAAAGCTACCTCTCAACACCTTCAAGAAGATACAACAGTACTTCTGACACTTCAGAAGATGATCAATCTTCTGAAGAACCGAATTCTGAACAACAAGGGAATTCTTCTACTTCTCAAGATGATGATCATGACTCTGACTCCTCAAAAGGTCATGAAATTAATAATCTTATAAATGAGGACTCCATTGAAAAAAGAAAGGGGGTAAGATTTCGCACTTCACACCCCATCTACAACTTTGTGTCTTATGATCACTTGACACCTAAGTACCATGCATTTATAGGAAATTTGGATGCCGTCCAAATCCCAAAAAATGTGCATGATGCTATGAAGTGCCCTGAATGGAGGAAAGCCATAAAAGAGGAAATGGATGCCCTCAATAAAAATGGCACATGGGAAATTACCAAACTCCTCACTGAAAAAAACCAGTTGGGTGTAAGTGGATCTTCACCATTAAATGCAATGCTGATGGATCTCTTAATAGATACAAGGCCAGGCTTGTTGCGAAAGGCTTCACTCAATCCTATGGGATTGACTACTATGAAACCTTTGCCCCTGTGGCTAAGTTAAACACTATAAGAGTCCTAATGAGCATTGCTGTGAACATGGACCGGCAACTATATCAACTAGACATCAAGAATGCTTTCTTGAATGGTGATCTTAAAGAAGAAGCTTTCATGTACTTACCTCCTGGTTGTGAAAGCCTAGGAAGAAAGGGAGATGTTTGTATGCTAAAAAAGTCCCTCTATGGACTAAAGCAATCTCCTAGGGCTTGGTTTGGGAGGTTTACTAAGTTTATGATCAGTCATGGCTTCCATCAATGCCACTCTGACCACACTTGTTTTACCAAATCTACTAGACCTGGGAATCTGACCACCCTAGTTGTCTATGTAGATGATATCATACTTTCTGGAAATGATCTTCTTGAGATCAGAAAAATAAAGGCTTCTCTGGGAAATGAGTTTGAAATAAAAGACCTAGGTACCCTCAAATATTTTCTGGGAATGGAAATTGCCAGAAATAAAGATGGTATCTCCATGTCCCAAAGGAAATATACCCTTGATCTTCTAAAAGAAACAGGGATGTTAGGGTGCAAACCTGCTAACACCTCCGTTGAGCCAAGTCTCAAACTTGGCAAGGAAAAGGATAGCCCCCTTGTGGACAAGGGGAGGTATCAAAGATTAGTTGGGAAACTTATATACCTATCCCATACAAGGCCTGATATAAGTTTTGTTGTGGGAATGGTCAGTCAATTCATGCATAGACCAACTGAGAAACACATGCAGGCTGTGTATACTCTCCTCAGATTCCTGAAGAAAAATCCTAGGCAAGGTCTGATGTTCAAAAAGAATAGCTCAAGAGAGGTCAAAATCTACACTGATGCTGATTATGCTAGTGATATCACAGATAGGAAATCTATCTCTTGTTACTGCACCTACATTTGGGGAAACTTGGTCACATGGAGGAGCAAGAAGCAGAATGTGGTTTCCAGAAGTAGTGCAGAGTCAGAGTTGAGAGCTCTTGCTCTAGGTATCTGTGAAGGCCTTTGGATCAGAAAACTAATGGCTGAAATTGGGTTTCCTATTCCTACACCTATACAACTGCTGTGTGACAACATTTCTGCTCTTTGCATTGCTGAAAATCCTACTCAATATCACAAGACTAAACATGTTGAGGTGGACAGACACTTCATAAGAGAAAAGATTGACAAAGGGGACATTCTTCTTCATCATGTTTCCTCCAAAGATCAAATAGCAGACCTTCTTACCAAGGTAGTCAACAATCAAGTCTTCCAACATCTTCACAACAAGCTTGGATGCATGGACATTTACACACCCAACCTTGAGGGGGAGTGTTGAAATATGTTGTTGTTTTTATTTCCCTTATAGTTAATTAGTGATTAAATGTCTGTCAGTTTAATCCTAATGCCTTTATTTAGCTTCAATTAGTTTTTTCTTCTGTCTGGACCATTATGGCCCAATTTCTACTGTTACTAGCCGTTACTTGTCTGCATCATGGCTTTTTCTAGCCGTTTGGGTCCTTTCTATTTAATCTAAGGATCATTATGTAACTCGATAAGATTCTTAAATAAGAGTTTATCTTTTTCTCTCCTTGCTTGCTTATTTCTACAATGTACAAAGTTGCTGCTATGCTAATGCATATTTGTTGCTCATTGGTTTAGTTGTGTTGTGTTGGTTTGTGAAAAGCTATGGTTTTTCTCATTTGTTTGTTGGTGATAGTGCTCTGATACTACAGAGTGACATTGTGAACATGTTAAGTTGTTTGGGTTGCTCTTAGTTGTGTTGTTAGCCTCTTACTGCTGTTAAAACAGTAATGTAACAGCTAACTAACATTTGGGCCTTTCAGTTTCATTTTCACTTTCTTGTTTCCGCCAGGAAAGGTTATCATGGAACAAAAAAGGTCAGTTTGCAGAATTACGTAGTAAGAGCTTCTTATGATATATGGATGTCAAGTGCAACCGGAAAATCGTAAACTACTCATGCTCGTTTCGAAGCCGTGTTGCTCATTGGATTGCAGCAGTGCCATGATTTCGTGATTTAAAAAGAAAATTCTTCATTTTTTATTATCGGGAGGATGGTTCAATTAATCGGCGTTAGCAGTTGGAGAATGAATGTTCAGTCTTTCAATAAAAGATTCTTAGGCTCTTTGTCAACTTTGCCCCCTGTCCATCTCCCTTCCTCATCGTACGCATCATATTTCCCTTTCGCATGTGTTCTATTTCTCTAATTCTTGCCAATTCGTTTCTGCTTTATGACATTTTTCATATTATTGGTAATGATTTCAGTGAGACTCATCTTTGGTACGTGATACCAGATGAAGTGAAGAACAAAGAATTATTGAACGAATATATGGAAATTTTATCTCCCTGTGAAAAGAAGATACTATCACAAATACAAGGTGATGAGCCGAAGAAACGAACTTTGTTAGCTCGTGCTCTGGTCCGGACTACCATTGCCAGATGTATGTTGTTACTGTATCTACTGCCTTTTCTCGGTTTTTGTGAATATCCTAAATTTGGTATCGCTTTGTAATGAATGGGTTTTATGTTATTCTCATATCAAATAGTCCTTTTTTTGTAATTTAGTAATAGTAAGTGTTTGTATTGATTGATGTGTGTATAATACTAGATGAGAGAGTTATTACAAAATGTAATAGAGAAATAGAAATATAGTTTAATTTGTTATCTGGATATAAGCACGTGTAGTCATCCATCTTTCTCTTTAGCTGAAAAGGTTGGGTTTTCGTGATGGTTTTAAGTGATATCTTGTTCATTCATTTCTTTGCTAGACCAGATAAATTCTTACATTAGTCCCAGATCCTTGAAGTTCACAAAGAATAGATATGGGAAGCCAGAGGTTAGTTTGATATATGTTTTCAATCTTTGTGTGTGGATTCATCAGCAGCTGTAAAGTTGGTGTTTAAAGTCGCTTGGCCCTAAAATATGTGGAGTATGCTGTTAGGTGGACTGGCAAGGTGTTGAACATCGGGATGCACCTCCATTGCATTTCAACATTTCACACACTTCTTCTCTGGTAGCTTGTGCAGTGACTGTTAGTTCCCCAGTAAGTTTTTTACTTATCAACCTGTCAATCTGTGCCTTCTAACCCTTGTAAAATAGTTCCGCTGTTAAACGTTTTTTTCTGGTTTACTACATGTTAGTCAACAATATGTATATTGGCTCAAAGTTGGCAGGCACCTAGGACTCACACCTGCTAACCATGCATATTTTCTCTCTTTTTTCATTCCAGGTGGGTATTGATGTGGAACAGAAGCATCGGAAAACAAAACACAACGTTTTGTCTTTAGCTAGGCGATATTTCTCTGAACACGAAGTTCAGATCTTATCTGCTATACCAGACCCCCAACTTCAGCACCAGGAGTTCATAAAGTTATGGACTCTCAAGGTCAGATACGTGTATTTTGTGGTTCATGAAGTTCTGTTATATAACTGTATTTGCGTTTATTGCTTTTTAGGTGATTATTTATATGGTTGGTCTTGAATTCTGTGTACAAACAGAAGTGAATGTTGTTAGAAACTGCATGAGTACTCTATACTGTATATTTGTCTCTACTAATAATATTTGAGCTGGGAATTAGAGATTTCTAACTTATAATTTGCTTGCCAATTTGCTTGCTCAGCTACTCATGCAGATAAAATGTGTAATTTCTTACAGGAAGCCTATGTTAAAGCATTAGGGAACGGTTTCTCTGGCACACCATTCAAGACATTTACTATTGGCAGCTTTCCAGAAACTTCAACTTCTCAGGTATGCCAAAATTGGTTTGATAGCTGGACTGACTTCGGGATTGTGTGTTTATTTATCGCGTTAGGAAGCCTTCGGTCATTATATCTTTTGATATATAAGTTTAAAATAAATCAAAAGATAAAAATGGTAAACTGTTCAGGTTTTACTTTCAAAAGGGACTTACCAACATCTACACAACTATAATGTGTTGAAATTGCATGCATCAAATGCGTTTTTCACATTGATCAAGAAAACCAAGTCCTGTCTCCAATTCTAATATTTTGGTTTTTTTTTTCTCTTTTCTGCTAGGTTTCTGAAATAGTGATTGCTTCTTCAGACGATCCTGCCGAGCAGACAAAAAACTGGCAATTTATACTATTGGAACTGGCCTGTTCGCATTACGTTGCTATTTGCACTAGAAATACTAGTGTTGCCCAAGGTGAGAATTTCACGCTACATATAATTTAGACAAGTTCAAGAAATTACTTTCTGAAGGAATATACCTTTTTTTACCCTTAGGAAATAGGCGTCTTCCAGTGAACTTGATGGTGCGGAAGACTATCCCATTTCTCAAAGATGAATGCGTTTCTGGCACTGATGCAGTGGTGACAATTAATGGCTTAACAAATTGGTTATGATTTTGCTTACTCTGTCTGAGTCTTTTTTTCTTTTCTTTTTAAAAAATATATATATATATATTTCGTATGCAAATATGCGTTAAGGATCAACTGTTACTAAATTCGTATTACATGTATACATAGGTTGGCTGCGAATTCGTTTCACAGATCAAAGTAGTTTTTTTTTTTTTTTTTTTTTTTTCCTCCTTATTGTAAAACATGCTGATTTTTCTACTTTAAATATTAGTACTACCTGTTTGGTGATATGATTTTAGTGAGCTTTTACAATGATGATGATATGATTTGGAATATTCATTTAAAAATCTGTTTGGTTTCCTATGCTCGTGAAATGTTGTGCCAATGGTGATTGGGAACACTGAATTGGTACCTCAAATGGGTGGATTGGAAGAGATGCAGGAGGGGGAGCGAGGTCGATTTTTTTAATAAGGTGGATGGGGGGAGGGTGCAGGGGTTATGGGGCATTGCTTTGGTGCCCCGACTTTGTTTTGGGTTGGTTGGTTGGCTAGTGGGGGGTGGGGGGGCATTTGTAGGTTGCATTCATGTTTACTGGCTGCCTCAGATGTAAAAGCACAGTTAACAATATATGCTTCTAATATAAAAAGGAAGCTTTTAAAGACACCAAGGTTTTTTTTTACCCGTGACAACACAACTGACGTAGAAGTCTATGAAATCAAAGACATGATACCAGGAGCTAATCCATGATTATGTTTCATTCATGAAATGAGAATAATGATTGCAAGCTAATGAACTTGTATAGGGACTTAGGCTATTTCTAGGGGTTCTAAAGGCACCACACTTGTTACTTTTGATACCCTTTTTCTCCTGGCGCCATGAACTTTTACTTTCGACACCACAACAATATTATTACTTAGTTAACAATATATGCTTAAAGACGTGATACCAGGAGCTAATCCATGATTATGTTTCATTCATGAAATGAGAATAATGATTGCAAGCTAATGAACTTGTATAGGGACTTAGGCTATTTCTAGGGGTTCTAAAGGCACCACGCTTATTACTTTTGATACCCTTTTTCTCCTGGCGCCACAAACTTTTACTTTCGACACCACAACAATATTTTTATTACTTTGTTACTTAAAACACCACATAAATAATAAGTAATCTACTTCTTATACCACAACTTTTAGAAAATTTAAATTTGTCCTCTTAAAAATTAATAAAACGATTTCATCCTTCTATTAATGTAATTCACTCATCTAATCAAAACTAAAAAAAATATTAATCCATATCACCTACAAACTTAATTTTCATACAAAAAAAATTCCTGAATATCAATCATATTCATTCCTAAATAAAATTCCTAAATATCAAACTTAGGCTATTTACAGGGCTATGGCTAATGTTGTGTGTCAATTTCAGTGGCTAGTCTATATTTTGCAAGATTTACAGATCCATGTTCAGCTGCCTGCTTTGTTATTTTGTGACAATGCTAGTGCTATGCATACTGCTCACAATCATGTGTTCCACGAAAGGACTAAACACATTGAGATTGACTGTCATGTTGTAAGGGACAAAGTCAAGTCTGGTCTTATTAAGTTTTTGCCTGTGAATACCAAGGAGAGCAGATTGCTGACATTCTCACAAAGGCTTTGGATGCACCACTATTTTCTTATCTGTTGGACAAGTTGGGGATTTCCAAGATTTTTCAACCAAGTTCCAGTGGCTAAAAGGGTTCTGAGTGCAAGTTGATTCATGTATCACTCTCAGATCGAAGGGGTGTTACAATATAAAGGAGTGCGGAGTGCAAGATCAGCAGCTCGGCATGGACAAACAGCTGTGTGTACTCAGCTGATCAACACAAACTCAGCAAAGTTCTGAGTCCTCAACATGATTCTGCAGAATGCTTTTATAGTTTGTAGTTAGAACGTTTATTCAGTTATAACTTCCATGTAACTTCTCCTAACTGGTTCATGTGGTGTATGATACTATAAATACCCCATGATCAGCTGCATTGTAAATTAACTCTTTGATTATCCTTGAGTAATGAAATTTCACATTATATTTTGTTGTGTTCTTCAATCACACAACTTTCAACAGACGACACCATAAGGTATTCACATATGCATTTGACCTACCATTGAATACTTGCCATATTCAAATTGACACATATGTGATTTTGTGCCTCGGTTTAATGAGTGAGACTGGACAAATCATAGTGGTTGAAGGTTCTATGTACCTCTTAACCCTATAAATAGTCCAACAAATTAACTTGGATTGCAACAACTCAAACACAAATCTCTTGAGCAATCCAACACACTTTTTATTACAATCAAACATTGTATCTATAAAGGTCTAGTACTTGCAGTTACAATGGTCTTCTAAGTTCTTGGTGATCAGTTCTGATTGACCAAGAAGGAGGAATCTGGTGCTTGTTATTGACAGTTGCAAACTAGTCAATAGTTTGTGCAGAATCCTTGTCTGGCTTAGGTTCCTGGTGTCCTTGTTGAGGTACCGTTACTTTGCCGGCCTGCACCACTTTACCTTGTGTATTTTTGTTCTGTATGCTATGTGTTTACATTACATAGTAGTCTGTCTTGATACCGTGGTGTGTTATGATTTGAGTATGTGCTCCTGTTTGCTTTACTTGTTGAATTCATTGATTGAAGGTCTGCTTGAAAAGTCCCTTGTAAACTGTGATCTCAGAATCACTTGGTCTGAAGTGCCAAGGTGATTTGCCTAGTGAGGCTTTGAGGATCACATCTCTACCATCAGTGGATTGTCAAGAGACATCAAGTCCTTGAATTGTGGTTTTGTGTGCTAGTCAGAAGTTTGTCCTAGATTCTGGTCTGCTGTGTTTTGGTCAGTGAAACTTGTTGCTCGTACCAGTTTGGTTGATCCACATTGAACCTTGTCACTGAGCTCACTGGTCTGAAGTGCCACATGAGCCCGCCGAAGTTGAAAGGCTTGTGGGCCTGGTGTTGGTTGTTATTGATCTGATTCAAGTGACACAAGGCTCATTGTGTTCACTACTATGTTTGAATAATCTCCCCTTCCCAGGTTACTTTATTTGAGGCCCAGTTCACTGAAAATCACATATAGTAACACCCTTGTGTCTGTGTCATGCATGTTCCCTGCTTAGCCTACTTTACCGGTTCTATCTTGTCATTTGTGGAACCTGCCTTGCTAAGCCTACCCTGTTGAGTTCTTTTGAACATCTTGCAATAATCTTTGGATTTAGCTCTGCTTAAGTCTAGGTCTACTGAACTCCTGTATGAACTTTGGGTCTCATAATCTAACTCATTGAGTCTGATTATCACCTCTGAGTTCAACTAAAAGTTTAGCATTGTTTGTTTTATCAGCGAAAGTAGTCTGCCAGCTGAGTGCTAGTCTGGTCTGCTGAATCTTTTTGTTTCTGTTCTGTAATCAGAGCTGAATAGAACTTTGTTCATGTGCTGTATTTTATCTGTAACCTTGTTTAAGTAATCTTGTATATTATATCTTGTTTTATTTGAACATAGCCTGCATACTTTTATTACAATCTCTTGATATTTAATCTAGAAAACATTGCTTAGTTGCTTTGTCACTAAGTGTATTAACAACCTAAAATCAATCACAAGTTTGATCACTTGGTTGAACAGTTAATCACCCCAACCTAGTCAATCAGCTTCCAATTTTAATTAAAGTTGATTACCCTGTTTGCTTAATCTATGTTTTACTCAACCTAATATAAAACGACTTTATTGTAATAAGTTATGTAAAGTTTTTTTAAATCCCAGTGATCGATTCAACCCCCTTCTGGATCACACTCCACATTGATCCAGCATGTAAGTGTAGAACTTCAATTAGCATAAGTACATATGATATGATATAGATACATATACAATAGCGACATGATTTTGAACAATAATGACATGGTATAATATATACATATATTATCAACCCTTGATGAAATATAAGGATAGAGCGCTTAAACCAATGTCAATTAGTCCTAGTTAAGTTGAGTTACTTGGTGACAATCAAACATAGATCAACAGAGGGCAACGAGAAACAATTATTCAACATCATCCATTCATCACAACTTATTCAAGATCTAAACTAAGCATTCAAGAGATACCAACTTTATATCTAAATGCAAAGTTAATCCCACTCTTTAATTTTATCTAGTCAAATATCATTTAGAAATCTGTATCACTTCAACATATGCTATGATACCACATGTTGGTTTTGATATACCCAGTTCACTGACCCGAAAGCCAGGTCCTACCTGAAAAAGTCTTTGCAACAAAATTGGCATCACTGTCATTGATTCAGCACTTGTGCCGCTCCATCGGTACAGCTGGAACTTCATATGTTGGTCCATTGGAAAGACTTGAAACAAGTTTAGAGGGGGTTGAATAAATTTGTTATACTTTGATTTTTAAAACTTAGCTTAGCTGATAGCAGGTCAGCTGACTTGCCTTGCTCAGCTGTGTTTTATGCAGTGAATTATAATGCCTTTAAAACTATAGTTCTAAGCAGTATGATTTTGTAAGTGTGCTCAGCTGTGCTATGTGTTGGTAAGCTACTTGACTGAATAATAAAATGCTGAAAAGTAAAGTGCAGAATGTAAATAGACAAAAAATATATAGTAGTTCATGTTGGTGTAATCCCTAAGTCCACTCTTCTCTTGTGATGTTGGAGGAATTCACTATTGTTCTTTTTCACACAGATGCAATAGTTACAAAATGATTGTCATTGGTTGTTCTCTGCTCGGCTTCACAATTTGAACAATCAATCCTTCACAGTTGTCTCTGCTACTTCAATGAAGTTGTTCAACCGTTTCTTCAAGGGTAGGATTTCCTCTTCAACAACTCCACCACACTAACTCTCAGCTCCTTAGATTCACCGATTCAGCTAACCTCAGTCCGTCACACTTGCAGTGCTTCAATGATCCAAGAACTTCGTGAAACAAAGTTGAAATGTTGAATCTTGAGGATTCTGGTTTGAGCTTGATTCTTGATGTATCTTGTCAGTTCAGTAGCTCAGCTTCAAGTGTAGAATGCTAGATATGATCTGAATAAACTCAGCACTTGAAGTTTCTGGATTTTGCTATGAATGCCTTATGAATTTTCAGAGAATTTAAAGCTCAACAGAGTCGATAGCTTGATTAGATTTTCAGTGTTGCAAAAGTTGTTTCTACTAATCTTGAAGTCTTCTATTTATAGGCACACGTCCAACGTTCAAATTTGAATCCAATAAGATGTTTTTGGATATGCACAAATATCCCTTCTGAAATTCCTGTTGTCATTATGTATCAGTGCCAATGTCCTTCTGACATGACAGGCTGTCAACCAATGACATTTCTTGAAAATGCTAGTACTGAAATCCTTGTAACAAACATTTAAGCTTTTCCATTGATTAATTTCTTGATCAGACATCCCAAATTAATCCTTATCTTCAATTGTATCTTCAAATTTAGTTGGATGAAGGACTAATAGTACTTGTACTTTTTCAGCTCTTCAAATGATTCAACTTAGCTTAGCCGATTGCTTGCTTGGCTGTATTTATACTCAGCTTAGTTGTCTTGTACACTCATCTTAGTTATCTTGTAGTCTTTACCTAATCTGATTCCAGTCTTGCTTATAACATTTTGGATTCTTGATAATACATCTAATCTTAGTTTATGAGATCACAGTACACCATATTTTCATTACTTGAAGTTTCTCATCACATTATCTTGAACTTCAAGCCTTTACACAAGATCTATAAACTTAATTCAAGCCAGCACAGACTTACTTAAATGTAACTTTATAGTCTCGGCTTAGTCTTCATTACTGAATTTGTACCCCAGCCTTTATAGTCTTGGCTTAGTCTTCATTACTGAATTTGTACCCCAGCCTTCATCTTTAATCTTCAATTCTAAGTTTTTACCCTCAGCCTCCAGGTCTTCTTAACTGATTTTCCCCTCAACCTTCATCTCAACCCAGCTTTGGATCTTAGACTATACTGAATTTTCTAAAACTAATCCTAGTCCATTGAGATCCTATCATTTGACTATTACAGTGCTTGTCTAATTAACCTATATAATATTAGACTCTATTAAGACTAGGGCCGTCCCGGTGGAATCCGGGGCCTAAGGCCAAAATTATTTTTCGGGCCTCTTAAATTGGTAAAAAAAAAACCATATGTAAAATAAAATGAAATATTATAAACATTACAAGATAGAGGACATCAAAATAATTAGCAAAAAGTATCACTTAAACATTTGTCTTCTATCACTTTTAGAGACAAAAGTAGGACATCAAAATGGTTAGCAAAATATATCATTTAAACACTTGTCTTCTAGTACTTCTAGAGGCAAAAGTAGGACATCAAAATGGCTAGCAAAATGTATCACTTAAACATTTGTCTTCTAGCACTTTTAGAGGCAAAAGCACTAATTAAACTTGGGTAGTCAATGTCTTATACCAAATCTTTTTCAATCGACAACATAGCCAAACCGTTCATCATTTCTTGAGACATTGTGGAACGATGGTAGTTCTTAATCAATTTCAACTTTGAAAAACTTCTTTCTCCTGAAGCAACTATGACCGGAATTGTCAATAGTATTCTAAAAGCAATCCATGAATTCGGATAACACTCTTCCTGCGCCTTCAAATAATTGAGCACTTCAATTGGCTTCCTTTTTCCGGCAAAACTTCTCTTAAGACTTTCAATTCCATGTACAAGTCTTTTCCATCAATATCCGATACATTGCCATGCCTAAGAAACTCTTCAAGATTGGCACAAGATTCCTTCAAACATTCATTGCTAGAATACTTTGACCTCTTCAAATCAAACAAAAAGCCAATTTTTTTTTATCATATTCTTGAAATTGTTCGAACCTGCTCTTCATCGAAGAAATTGCTTGATCTACAACATACAAAAAATAATTCACCCGAAAACATTCTTCAACTGATTGTTCCACATCTTCCATAATAACATCATCATCAAATTGTTTCTTTCTTCTAATGACACGCTTTTTAATGAATACAGGTTCAACACCCATCTCGCTTGCAATTTCTTTTGCTTCTGTCATTGATTCCATGAAACCAACATCTCTGAATCTTTCAAGAGTTATTAACCCTATCAATTGTTCAACAGCAACATCAATATGCATGTCTTCTCTTTGTAGGAGCTTGCTAACTGCATTAATAACAAATAAGATGTTGTACCAAATAACCATGCCAAACAAAAACTCAAAATTTTCAAGTTCATTTTCACAGGCCTATGGCTCACTTTTTGATGTCGCTTCACTTTGATTTGCAGTGTTTTCAAATTGAACTAAACCATCTCTAAGTTGTGGCGCTTGATATCTAATCGCTTTGACACTTTCAATACGGCTCTCCCAACGTGTTTGTGACAATGGCTTCAATGTTAATTTTTTCACATTATCTGTTAAAATTATCCACCGTTTTGGTGATGAAGAGAACAAGACATACAATCTTTGAACCACTCCAAAAAATGACAATGCTTTAGGACAAGAGTTGGCCATATCACAAAGGACAAGGTTAAGACTATGACACCCACATGGTGTATAAAATGCTCTAGGATTTACTTGAAGTAGTCTACTTTGCACACCTTTATGTTTTCCTTTCATATTAGAACCATTATCATATCCTTGACCTCTTAGATCTTGAATATCAAGTTGAAGACTACTCAAAACTTCTTGAAGCTCACCAAAAAGCCCCATCCCCGATGTATCATCTACCTCCAGAAATTCTAAAAAGAACTCTTTCACTTTTATTTCGTTGGTAGAAACATCCACACACCGAATGATAAGGGACATTTGTTCTTCATGACTTACATCGGGTGTAAAATCAAGGATAACCGAAAAATATTTTGCTTCTTTGATTTTCGCAACAATCTTACTTTTGACCTCACCCCTTAACATTTGTATCAATTCATTTTGAATTCTAGGACCCAAGTAGTGGTATTGAATATCACCATTCTCAATCCGACGCAAGTGCTCTTCCATTATTGGATCAAACGAGGCAATCATTTCAATAAATCCCAAAAAGTTCCCATTGTTACTTTCATATATTTTCCCACTCTCTCCACGAAAGGCTAAATTTCTCTTAGCAAGTGTCTTGACAACACCAAGAATCCGGAATAGCACCGCTCTCCAATGCTCATTCTCTTTGTTGATACGTTCCAACGTATGTGTATCAATGGTTTTGTTCTTTTGAAATCTCTTAGCCAACTCTAGCCACTTGCTCATGCAAAGAATATGCTCGTTGCTACTTTCATGGCCTTTAAGTCTTTCACCAATATTTTTCCAATCTTTGAACCCTTCTGTTGCCAGTTGAGTTTTGTTTTGTTCTTGTTTAAACAACTTATTACAAAAGCAAAATATTCTATCCAACGCCTCTGAATATACGAGCCACTTTCTATCATGTTTCTCACCATTCGGTAAATGACGAGTAAAGTGAGCATGTGAGAAACGTCGACGTTTATCCGAATCATCCTTTGGATAGTCAAAATGATCTATAGTTACAGGACCCCTTTTGACTAACAAGTCTCTTAATCCATGATCAATCTTGTCCCAATTAACCGGATCAACAATATTCTTAGGTCTAAATTCTATGTTCATATCACCATTTTCATTACCACCAATCTCACTGGAATTGTCAGGTTCTTCATCATTAACCAAATTCTCATTCTCGACAGCCATCGCATTTTCAATGTTCATCATATCATCATTCTCATTTCCAGCAATCTCATTGGAACCGTCAGGATCAGGCTCTTCATCATTAACCAAATTCTCATTCTCGATATTCATCGCATCTTCAGTTGATTTTTCATCTTGTTTCGTACCACCAAAAAACCTATGAATAGCTCCTGTTTGTGATTGAATCAATGCTTCTACTTTTTGTTTCCTTATCCTTTTTTCATGACCAGAAAGATATTTCCTTCTAGGACCCATGATACAATTCACCAACAACTGAGTAAAAATTGGAAAAAAAAAAAAAAGTTGATTTCACTCTCTATAATAGAACAAGAATAGATTATAACTATCTTTCATTCTTAAAAAATTGCAATAACAGTTTAATAAACATTATCAATGTTCCAGAATGAGCAGAGAATCCATATTCAAATTGGCAAATTGTAAATCATACAAATAAAATAAACTAAATACTAGTTGTCTAATTCATACGAAATAAAATAAAATAAAATAAAATAACCTTGAATGCAAAATAGGCTAATAGCATAAGCCAAAAGTTGCAGAGAGTGTGGAACTGTTACTTACTGGAGGGAGAAAGATTGTGAATTTGCAACTTTGGCTGTAGAATTTGGATGATATTTTAACCTAGATCTATCTCCATCTTCATATTGGACATTTCTAGATTTTATTTTAATATGAATTTGAAAGAAGAGAAGCAGGGTTTCCTTTTGGGAGGAATTTGGAAAGAATGAGCTTTGTTTATGTGGATGTGAAATTAAATAGCTGGATAAGTTTATCATTTATGGTTTTTTTATTAAAAAATTACCAAAAAAAAAAAAAAAGGTATTCAAACTCAGCAAATTTGAGTAGGTGAAGGAGTTGGGCTTATAATACCAAACTATATATACAATTAGGCTCAATTTTTTGGGGGGCCCTAAATTTTTTCTATTTCTGGGGTGCTCAAGGCAAAGGCCTGGTGGGCCTACCCAAAAGGTCGGCTCTGAGTAAGACCTATAAATTTAGGTCTAGACATGCATGCATCTATAATAGGTAGCTTAGAACTCATCATCAAAACATAAATATTTCTAACATCATTTCCAAATGACAATCGAAGCAACTTTGGTGTAACAGCACAATACGAATTCTAAAACCCATTTCACTAAATATAGATTAGATCTAAAAAGATAGTTTGTAGAGATTTTTTCCAACTAAAGAGAACGATGAAGAAGTAGGATTCACAATCTTTCGACGACATCTCCTCCACACTAAGCAGTGAAGCCCTTCCCAAGAACGCTTCAAATATTCAATTAAGAATCAAACTCAAAGGCTCTTTATGGTTCCAACTTTTAGCTTTTGAACCTACTACTAAGTATTTTCACAGAACAAATTCCTACTTGAATGATGAAGGTGGCGGCTGGAACTTTTGGGAGATATCAGAGTTTTTCATCACACGTCCCTTTAAATAAAGTTAATTACGGCATATATAGAAGGATCAAGATCCTCTAGTTAGGCTTAATGATTAGATGGGATTTTAAGCCCTTTAAGGCCTCCATGATCCTCTTATCTAATTAGCCTTTTAATATTTTCCAACTTAATCATATTAAGTAAAACCAACTAAATAAAATCCTTCATTCAATCTTTTTTTTGAGTCCGTCATTCAATTTTTTTTTTTTTTTGAGGCAACGTCATTCAATCTTAATTAAATATATTAGGACATTCGTAGCGGAAGCCCTATATGGTGCCTTATCCCAAAATGAAGATAAAAAATATAGTTTATCCCAAAATAGCTTCCACAGCAGAGTCTATATCCCTATTTATTTTTAGGGATATGAACAGTGCATCATACTTGTGGGGATGCACTATTCACGCCCTAAACATATTTAATTGTTAAAAATTATAGGGATAGAGATAGAGATGCTGCTGGAGTGAAATAATAAATATTTAATGTGTATAAATAGGGTTGTGACGTAGAATATGTATTATTTAATATTATTTGAAATGTTATAGGGATAAGGATAGGGATGATGTTGTGGAGGTTTTTGAATTGAGATGTTGTAAAATAGAGATATGTATTATTTTATAGGGGTCAGAGGTCAGAAGGACAAAAAAAGATACAAAATGAGAAAAAAGGACAAGAAAAAAAAATAATGGTTGAGAAGGACAAAAACGCGCATTTACTACATGTGTTACTTACATTTGGTTGTAGCAACAATACGTAGTAACACACGTATAAATACGCGCGCTTTTGTCTTCTCGACCACTATCTTTTTTTCTTGTCCTTTTTCCTCATTTTAGATAAAAAACAGTCCTTTACAACCTTTAACCTTATTTTATATTATTTTAGAGATAAAATTTGGGGCCTCTGATAATAATGACCCTACCTTTTATATGAAACCATTTCCTATTTCATTATTCGGTCACCTAATAGTCACATTAAATTGTGTGAATCTATTCACTCAGTTTTAATTTGGGCCAATTATTTAAAAGGACTGATTTTCAACTTATTAGAGGTAATAGGACACTCCGAAATCTTATTTAGTTATAAGGACATTCTAATTTGAAGTGGATAAAGAAGAAGAAGGGAAAAAAGGAAGGAAGGGAAAAGAAAAAAAAAGAAGCGCTCAAAGGGGGAAAAAGAAAAAAAAATATAAAAAAAACCAACTCCACCCAACGTTCAGCAGTTTTTTTTTTTTTTTTTTTTTTTTTTTAAATTTTTTTTTAATTCACCATATTTCTAAACGTCATATATTTTGATCTAAAACTCGAATCATCAAAATTTTTTCACTAAAATTCATATTTTTTCGTCTTCTTTATTTTAAAATCAAATTTAATATTTTTCCGAATAAATTTCATAAATCAATTTTTTTTCTTAATAAAAATCGACGTGGCGTATTGATCACCGTCATACATTGACCACCTACCCCGATGCATTGACAACCGGGATCCATTAACCGCCGCGATTCATTGACTACCATGATGTATTGACCGCCGCGATCCATTGACAACCTTGATCAGTGACATGTCATTGTAACGATTTATGCAATGACGTCTCATTGTAGCGATTTATGCAGTGACTTCTTATTGTAGCGATCTATGCAGTGATGTCTTATTGTATCGAATTATACAGTGACGTGTTATTGTAACGATTTATGCAGTGACGTGTTATTGTAACGATTTATTCATACCTTTGGTTGTAAAAATCGCCTTTAAACAAACAAAAAAAAAAATACAGTTATTTTACAAAGTTATCGAATATTTAAACCAACACTAATCAAATAAACCAAGATCAATCAAATATTTAAAGATAACAAAGAAATAAAGTTACTTTACAAAGTTATCAAATGTGTGTATCAAGTTGTATATGCGGTGACATCAATATCATTGCATCAGTTATCTAATTGTAAATACAGTCATCAATGTCACTAATTCAGACATCAATGTCACTGCATAAGTCATCAAAGTCCCTGCATCAGACATCAATGTCACTGCATAAGTCATCAATGTCACTGCATCAGACATCAATGTCACTGCATAAGTTGTCAATGTCACTGCATAAGTCGTCAATGTCACTGCATCAAACATCAATGTCACTGCATAAGTCACCAATGTCCTCCGCATCGACATCGAAATGTCATCATCGCATGCGTAAGTCATCAATGATGTCGTTCTTCCGCGTAATATTTTTTTTTAAATATTTTTTCTCACTTAAAAATAAAAAAAAAACAAAAAAAAACCTTACATCAGAATATCCAGCGCTTCATTTTTCTTTCTTTTTTTTTTCCTTCCTTCCTTTTTTTCCTTCTTCTTTTTTATCCACTTGAAATTAGAATGTCCTTATAACTAAATAAGTTTCCTTCTTAAAATTAGAATGTCCTTATAACTAAATAAAATTTCGGAGTGTCCTAAATGATCATTAAGTCTCTAGCGACGGCCTTATAACTAATTTTGCCTTTTAATTTATTATTCATCATTTGATATTCCATGACTATTTCATTAGTGAAAAACAATTTTTTCATTATAAAATACTTACTTGGGAAACACAATATTTCCATCATTCTAAGAAAAACTATTTTTCTCATTTAACTAAGAGTGTTACTTTAGTGGTTTAAGAGTAGACAAGTCGGGGACCATGAGACTATATGTAGAAACTTCAATGACTTGAATGATCGACGAACTTTTCAGTCAAATCACTCGCCTCATTAATCTTGGCGCCGCATCACCACAGAGCCAAAACTAGACTCTTCTGGAATATGGAACATCTTTACTCTACTATCCAACGAGTTATCAAGTGCCCACTTATATAACCCTTTCCAAGGATCACCTTCCACATTCAGTTCGTATATGGAGCAAGGTGTTTTCTATAAGTCCTCTCTCTAACATGTTATCCTCAAACTACCATTAACCCATTAGTGGCTGATATCCTTTGATCATATCAATGGTGCATGCAATTGACCAGTTCCAAGATTAACAAATGAGGGAACCGTCTATCCACTTCCTCTTTCGTGAAAGGAGTGGACTTCATCTTTGTGACTTACATTCCCGCCTACTAATCCCTGAGTGGTGCCAAATAGGTTGGGATTAGGAAAAGCGTCACTGAGCCACCGTTCCACAAAATTGAACGACACTCTTGAAAAAGGAATAAGAGTATTGTAGATACAAAATTTTTATGTGATATATCAAATTTGTCACATAATACAATTGTCCTAAATTGAAATTTATTTTATATTATTTCCTATAAAATGTACTAGGGAATAACGTAAAAATAAATGATTAATTGAAATCCCTTAGAAGAAACTTACAGATTTAATTATTTATAATTAAAAATGGGTATGTAGATATACAAAAGTATATATATATATATATATATATATATATATATATATATATATATATATATATGTGTGTGTGTGTGTGTGTGTGTGTGTGTGTGTGTGACATTATATTTGTCACATACTACACATTCCACTAAAAATATTTTATATTATCTTCCTACATTAAATATTGGGAGATAATATAAAAGTCAACAAATATAAAAATCTCTTAAAAATCAATTAATTGAGATATTTTACTAATTTATAATAAGGAAAATTAGGGATTAGGACATTTTTCATATTTTTTTTAATTAACAGTCCTAGTTAACAATTTTTATAAGCTGAAGGACATAATTTTAATTATATGACTAAATTGCCCTTGTTTAACCCAATCTTATGTGTCGTTGAAGAGGTCAGGTTATACATTCTCGCTTTTGAAGAAATTCAACGTCGAAGACAAAAATTGCTCGCACAAACATCAATCGTGAATCTATCATTGATTCGTTACCAAATTCGCCTGATCAGTCATCTAATCCGAAGCATTCTTTCTCAGCAAATCGTCGATGGTAAGCAGGTGTATTTACCAAAAAAAATTATTTTTCCTTTCAGCTTATTGTTCAGCCGCTGTAGATAAAGGAAATCTGAGTTTTATAACTCAAATTTCAATCTTCCTAATGAAATTGAACATAAATCTGAGCTTCTTAAGTTTAATTCATTCTTCATCCTGACTTTGATGTTTTTTTCTAAGGAATAATGTGATTCACTGCTGATTTTCTCCTATTCCTTTGTTATCGTAATAGTAAAACAGAAATCTGATTTGTATAAGTTAAATTTGAATCTTCCTAATGGGAGTGAACATAAAGCCGAGCTTTTTAAGTTTAATTCGTTATTCATCCTGACATTGATTTAGGTTTTCTGAATATTCTGTGTTTGATGACAAACAACGTAATTCACTGTTGATTTTCTCTGATTCCTTTGTTATGTATGCTTTTGAAGATGGTATGCCGATTTTCTCTGATTCACTGCTTCAGTTATGATGTATATGACATTGCTTAGTATAGGTTTACTATTCTACACATTTTCATATTTTGGCTCATGCTTATTGTTTAGACTTTATACTTCTTTGACATGATGGACCTCCGTTAGCTTATCTCTTGTCTGGATGTGCTTTTCCTGAATTTGGATCGATTCTCCGCATTGCAATCTGGGCAACACCCTTCTTTCTAAGAAGGGTGCACAAAGGTTGTACCTAAATCTACCTTATGTTTTTGCATGCTCTCCTTTCTTTTGGCTGGTTTCTTTTTCTTCAGACTGTAAGGCGTGCTTTGTCCTACATGCTTCATGTCCTTAATTCTGTTAACGAGAATCAAGTTCTGTACATGGGCTCTTCTGTGGTAAAGGTGGCTCAGCTGCTATGGAATTTATCTTTTGTATATGTTGTTGGGTACACGGTGCCTTTCATGTTTTTTGACCTTCATGTGTTGATGTAAAACATGATTTTTCTCCTTCACCCTTCATATTGTTAACAAAAATTAGGTTATCTATGTGGTTAATACAGAATTTAAGAAATAATTAACCGGTGTTTGCCGGGTATACGGGATGTGTAAAAGTATTAGTCATCGTCAGTTTGCCTCTTCAGAGTGGTTGCTTCTATTTTGACATGTTGTTTGGTCATTGGTGCTTCTGGGAACATATAGCCTTTGTATGCCATCTTGTAAAATATGTCTGAATTAACTTTGTTTAAGATGGTGACATAAGGCTGAAAAAAATGTTAACTTATGTGCTGTTATTTTAGCTAAATGGATTGAATTTTCAAATCCCTTGTGCTAGGTTGAGGACGTTGGACATCTCCGCATTCTCCTGCTGGGTTAAAGGTATGTTCTTGGTTGGGATGGAAATAGTAGGCCCTGTGTTTCACTTTCTTACCCTTTGCCCTGCCTTGTGGGTTGTGATAAAGTACTACATTTACATGTCTCCTACGAATGGTTGATTTCCCCTGATCATGCTGAATGTTTGATTCGCTGCCCTTGATTTATTTTTGATTAAGTTCTACATAGTTTTTGCTGCCTAAATTGTATAGACACACTTAGATTCCTATACAGTGGATGTCAATGCAGTGGTGGAAGAGGTTTTATCAGGGCTTAAATCTATATTTGCTGGCCCATTGATTTCGGTGAGTGCAAGCATTCTTGAACTGACTAGGGCATTCATTTTTGCATTCAGTAGCTAAATGTATTCGATTGGAGAAAGCTTCGAGCTTTATGACAAGAGGTAGCCGAACAAGACGACAGAACCTGTGAATTTTGACTTTGACAATCTGGTTGACGGTTCGATTCTGTCTGAAATGGAATCACCTGCTGATGGTCAACCTAAGAATAAAAAGTGTAAAAGGAACTCTAAAATCATTGAAAAGAAGTTGGATACACCCAAACCAAAGAGGATGGCAGCAAGGTGTTCTACAATGAAGGGTAATCTTGAGGAAGTTGTTGAGAAAAGCAAGGTTCCCCGAGCATCTTCACTTGTTTTGACTTTTGAGCATGCTTTCTCTCTGCCATCAAAGGGTGTGATGATTGAGAAATTTAGCAAGTTTGGTGATATAAATAAAGACGAAACATGTGTCTTTTCTGAATCACAAAGGGTGTATGTAGAATTATGTTCATTAACAGTGCATTTGTGCAACTGTTTTTGTGTTTGTAGAATTATGTTCATAATCATATTATATGTTATGTAAAAAATTGTGGCAGCCAAACAATCAGAAGTGATAAGAATTTCACCAAAAAGTTTTGAGACTTGGTTTGATATTGTTACAACACTTTTCATTAGATTTACTGTCGAAATTCACTAGTGAATATTAACAGTGATTTTCAAATAACAGTGAATTTCAATAGCTGTTTCATGCATAAGGGTCTTGTGATTGTTTGTTGATTATACCCTTATGATATCATATGCATTCGATAGGTATGTGACGTTGTTTCGGTATTGATCATAAACAAAACAGAAAAAAAAAATTTTGAATTGAAAAAAAGGCAACTGGAAGAAACAGAGATCTTTATTGCTTTCCTTTCATTTTTACTGTGTACAGCCTTGGTCCCATATATACTATATAGTACTAGGGAACCAATAGAAATAACAAGCAGATAAACATTATATCTTTCAAAATAACTAGTTAAATGGTTAAAGATAGTTAGCTCAACCTATCAATTTGAACTTGAACGCATAACACCTGATAGCCTTATTATCGACACACCTAATCCCATTTTTAGTATTTGAACGAATCCTTATCTCTTCAAATTACACCTTATCACTCCATTTAGCTGATGTCCCTTATCATTCCACATTTTGAAGCTTCTGACTTTGAATTATTTGTATCATCTAATATCTTTATCGTTTATAGATCACACTTGAAAAGATCAAAGTAAACAACTCATTTTTGGTTAGTTAATATGTTTGGCTTCTGAATCATGGTTAGTAATGTTAATATGACATTCAAATACATATACTGACAATATTCACTGTAGTGAATATTCACAGTGAATTAAACTGATAGGAACATAAGTGCTAGAAAACAGTTAACCATGACCCTAATAAGCAATCAGGGTAAAGCTAAATCACAACTTGCTAAAGTAGACACGACAAGTAAGGAATCAGTTGAATTCAAACTACCAAAACTTGTTATAAAAAAGTTGAACATCATCACCATGATTGAATGTAAACAGTGAATGAATGTTAAAGTGAATTTGAGTTAATATTCCATACTGTCTTAGTGAATTTTCTCAGTGAATCAAACATTTAGGAACTAAAACATTGAAATTGAGAGACAAAGGTAGGAGAAAGAACTACATTAATAACATTCTGCATATCTTGGGTTCAATTAAATCCAACATAACCACAAGTGTTCTTTCCTTTTTTTTTTTTTAAATGATCAAAACTAAATCAAAATGACAAGGAGATGCAACTCATAAAGAATAAAATAGCTTAAACTAAAAAAAATATAGGCCATGCATTCTACAGCAGCAAAATAGGTTCTTCAATAAGCATGATGGCCATTTCCTTCATTCAGCAACCAACATCCTCCAATCTTAATAGTCATCATAGCCCCAACAAGTACAATATGGCATCAGCATCATCTACAGCAGAAACAGGACCACAACACCAACAAAATAGGCAAAAAAAATCAAGAATTCACTGAGAAAACAATCAAAATGATAAAAATATTCTCGTCCACTAAATACAGGGAAACAGAGCAGTGAATTCGTCTAATTAGTACTTAGTTATTAATGTGTTGATCAGATCTTTGCTTCGCTGCTACATTGGATCTTGTTTTCGCCATTTTCGAGCAGTGAATTTGTCCAATCATGAATTTCATTACTAAATAAAGGGAAACAGAGCAATGAATTTGTCCAATTATGAATTTCAGTACTAAATAAAGGGAACGGAGCAGTGAATTTGTCCAATCATGAATGTTAGTACTAAATAAAGGGAAATAGGTTAGTGAATTTGTCCAAATATGAATGTCAGTAGTAAAATTTGTTGCTATAAACATTGAATGCATATTAAGTGAATTTGAGTGAATGTTCACTGAGAAAACGATTAAAAATACAGAAATGTCGTCCACAAAAAAAGTGGAACAAAGCAGTGAATTCATCCAATTAGTACTCACTGAGTAATGTGTTGCTAAAATCTTTGCTGCGTAGCTATTTTCGATCTTGTTTTCACGATTTTTGAGCAGTTAATTCACTCGTATTCCATGCTAGACATGTTAAAGAAATAGGAAAAAGTGAATTATAACCTTATTTTTTTCGAACAAAATGAATTTCTGAGAATTGGAAGCCTACATGAGATCGTACAGCTTCAAACTGAGATCGATTGAGTATAAATGCTTCCAAATTAGCGATGACATTTGCGTTCTCCTGTAATTCCGTCCAATTTTGCGATGAAATTTGCCTCCTGTTTGGAAGTCGCAGGGAAGAGGGGATAGATCACCGATTTCTAACCCTAATTTATGCAAATGGCGTGAATGAATATAAACAGACTTTGTTTTATAAATTAAGGGTAAAAAGGACTTTTTAACCACATTTTTGTCCTTTATGCAACATTTTTTGAAACTTGTCCTATCTCTTAATTAATGAAATATTTTTGTCCTTCTTCCCAATTACCCCTTTATAATAAGTACGAAATCTTCTGAAATTTATGAAGATCAATCAAGGGTGTGAATGCATTTAATGCGAATTAATGCAAAGGCAACATCCAGCACTATAAATAAGAGAGCATTGGTCATTTGCAAAACACACTAAAGAGTTGGTGGAAATCTTAGAGCAAGAAGCTTGAAGCAATCATCAACAACATATAAGTCACACAGAAGAAGAACAAGCACAAGGAAGAGCATAGAAGCTAGTGAGAAGTCCCAGAGCATCTTCAAGCATCGAAGATCTTTCAAGAAATCCTCAGAGTTCTTCAAGAACGAAAGAAGATCGAAGAGCGTCTTCAAGCTTCAAAGATCTCCCAAGAATTCCTCAAAGTTCTTCAAGAAAGCCAAGAAGATCGATGAGAGTCTTCAATACTTGAAGATCAACACAAAGGTGAAGCTCTTCAACAAGGCGTCTTATACACTTGAAGATCAACACAAAGACGGAGTTCTTCGACAAAGAGTCTTCAACACTTAAAGATCAACCCAAAGTCAAGAAAGGCGAGAAGATCGAAAAACGCGTCGAAGAAGTCGTCTTCAAAGTTCTTCAAGAAGATGAAGAACATCAAAGCTTCAAAGCACCATGAAAGATCGACTTCCACATCGAAGATCTTCTGCAAAGTCAAAGCACTTCAACTAAGAGATTGAAAGTAATACAAAGTATTCCTTGAAGCCTTCATCAAAGTCAAAGTTCTTTCGCCATATCCGAGACTTCATCAACACAACAACAATTGGTGAAGAAGATGGGAAGAAAGCATAAAGCCTCTACTCAACACTCGAAGCTCATCCGCCATATTCGAGTTCTTCAACATTCGAGGATCGTTCACCACATTCGGAGTTCTTCACCAAAATTCGAGGATCATCCGCCATATCCAAAGTTCTTCAACAAAGAGAAAATCTAAGAAGCAACGAAGAAGTCTTCAAGTTCTTCAACAACATTCGAGGATCATCCGCCACTTCCGGAGTACTTCAACAACACTGGAAGCTCGTCCACCATATTCGGAGTTCTTCAACATTCGAGGATCGTCCTCCACATTCAGAGTTCTTCACCAACATTCGTGGATCATCCGCCATATCCAGAGTTCTTCAACAAAGAGAAGATCTAAGAAGCAACGAAGAAGTCTTCAAGTTCTTCAACAACATTCGAGGATCATCCGCCAATTCCGGAGTTCTTCACCAATATTTGAAGCTCGTCCACCATATCCGGAGTTCTTCAACAATCATCGAAGGTGTTCCGACATATTCGGAGTTCTTCAACAACAATTGAAGGACTTACGGTATATACGGAGTTCTTCAACAAATCGAAGGTCGCCAAGAAACCCGGTGTTCTTCAATAACAAATAAAGGCCCTTTTCCCAATTAAATAGGAGGAACACCATCAAAGTCCGAGAACAAGTCACCACAACCCTCAGAGAAATAAAATGAGAAGATCAAGGAAGCATGAAAGCATCTAGGTCATCTCCAGCTAATGAAGACTATCCTCCATGTCCGGAGTTCTTCAACAAATATCGAAGATTATCCACCATGTCCGTAGATCTTCCATAAATCCAACGTTCTTCCAAAACAAATTGGAAGAGTATTGACAAAGCCAGAGAACATGTCCTTGTGACCCTCGGTGAAATCAAAGGAGAATCAAAGGTATTCCGTAGATTTAAGGATTTTGCTAGAGATTGTACCCACTCACATTTTGAAATTAATAAAATAATATTTGCTCCAATTTTCTTGTCTCTCTTTTATATTTAATTTCAGAACAACAAAATTTGCGTTACAAATTTCTGGCACACCGAGTGGGACCAATCTCTTCTTTCATCTCTCATTGCAAAAAAGAAAAGTCTTGAGGAAATGGTACCAAAGACTTCTATCGCTTCAAAGGCTTCTACTTCAAAGGCTACTTCAAAGATTTCCACTCTGAAGGCTGCGGCTACAAAAGTTGTTGCTTCAGAGGGTGCCACTACGAAGTTGTTGCTGCTAAGGATGTTTCCTCATCTCAGGGTCAACCTTCTGGCACTATCACTCAGAGCATGTCAAAGGCCCTCACCTCTTTTTCCCCTCAGGAAATTGATGATGGATCCTCGTCACCAATGGTCGCGGACGTCATGATGGCAAATTCCACCACCCTGGAGGAGAATATTTTCAACCACACAAAGGCCATTGAAGCTCTCACATCGCATGTTCAGACTTAAGACGTGCCAATTGCGAAGCTCGCCAACAGGCTTGATTCCATTGAAGAAGCAAGTAAGGCAAAAGAAGTGGTGCATGATGATGAGGATTAACTTGATGTCACTTCCAAAGATCAAGGAGCCTTCAAGTCTCTTCACATGGCGAATAACTTCGAGGGTAGCCCCAGAAAACTCTTCCAAATATCAAGAAACTTCCAAGTCTTTTACCTTGGCAAGTGATCTGAATATTTACCCCGATGGAGCCATTCCTATCAACCAATTGTGGGAATTCATCATGGGTACCATCAAGGAAAAAGTCAGAAAGTCTGTGAATTCATCTCAAACGTATGCCAAACCATACACCCAAATGATTGATGATCTGAAGAGGCCGGCCGGTTATCGATCACTGAATTTCCAGCAATTAGATGGAAAGGGCAATCCAAAGCAATGCATTGCCCATTTTTTGAAACTTCCAACGATGCTTGGACGTATGGAGATCAGTTGGTGAAGCAAATCATGCGTTCTCTAAACGGAAATGAATTTTATTGGTACAATGATCTCGCCTCTTCCTCTCTAGATAGTTGGGAGCAACTAGAGTAGATCTTTCTCAATCTCTTTTACAGCACCCGTAGGACGGACAACATGGTGGAGCTGACAACTCTCACCAGTAGGAATAAGAAAATATGGTGGACTACATCAACAGATAGAAGAGCCTGAGTTTCAACTGTAGGGACCAAATTTCTAAGAATTCTTTCATCGAGATACGCATTCAAATTAGGCAATAGAGTCTTCAATACATTCTCAAGGGAATTCAACCAAGTGGAGCATCGCCGCAAACGGATGTCAAGCTCTCTTTCAAGACCCTTAAAACGGAAAAGAAAAGGAAAAGACTAGAAATATTGCCAATGCAACTCCGGAAACAAAACACAAAGAGTCCATGGCTACAAATGTGAGGATTCCATGCTTCAAAAATCTTTGGAGGAACAAAGGCCGAATAGTCAAAAAGGTGACAACCAACTCTAGAGGAAAAGAAATGAAAAAAGTACCATTTTTTTGATTTTGACGTCCTGTCAAAATTTGATGAGTTTCTCAAATAAAACTCATTGATCTTCCCACAACTAAGTGCTTCAAAGATGCTGCAAAATTCCACGAAGGAAAGCTGTTGCAAACATTAGCTCTTGACGGGGTACACTATCGAGAATTTCTTTGAAAGCAAAGTAATTTTCTTAGCCGATGAAGAAATAGTCGTGCTTGAAGAAGGAAAATCAAGCACAAATCAAGTCTCGTTGGTGGAGCCGTCACATGGTCATAATATGACCGTTTGATTTGGAACATTCAATCCTATCAAGGTGCAAGTTGCCATTATGTCACAACTTGTTGTTAAATACTTGGGACTTTTTCAACAAAAACCCCAATTGTCAATACAAAGGCAAGAGAAGCAGTCCATTGATATGGATGATAAATGGTGTATTCATGTGGCTCAAAGAACGAAACAAAAGGTGCATCGGAGTTTCGAGTCTACAAAATCAAAATAATGTCGCCCCAAGAACACCAAGGCAAAATAAGTCAAAACACAAGGAAGCCCTACACATGGAGACGAACCTAGAAGTGGACGATAAAATCAAACGCTTCTTCAAATGATCTCAAGCACAAGTGTCCTCGCACCTCTATCACTTAATGGTGTACATGCTGAAGGGAATCCTAAAGGATGAAAATGGAGCTTGGCGCCGCATACATACTGACGACAAAATTGTCATTTGCTATGCCGTACTTGATAAAGAAAACTCTACCTCTAAAACAAATCCGTGCGTGAAGATGAAAATTCTTCACAAGAGGAGGAGCCATCAATCAAAGACAAATTTACTTGCTTTGTCGAGATGATTTTTTTTGAAGATGACATGTTTCTGGCATCGGCGTCTTATATTCGTCCTTCGGTCATGACGACATACACTTGTGAACAAAAAATGAATCGCGTGTTGCTTGATAGAAGATCTTCCGTCAACATCTTGCAATTTTTCACAATGAAACGGTTGAGAATCTCTATGGATGACCCCAACAACAATCGCTTGTTGATTCAAGAATTCAACCAATGGGGGCAAAGAGCCATTGGAGTAATAAGACTTGCTGATGACATGGCATTCAATGCACTCTTCCGTGTGATTGATGCCAAATCATATCACAAAATTCTTCTGGGAAGACCATGGCTTCACAAAAATGGAGTTGTTCCTTCCACACTATGCCAATGCTTCAAGTGATGAGAAAAGTCATTGTTGATGACATGAACTTCATCGACTGAACCTCACCTGGATGATTCTAAGTTATACTCAAGGAAAGAAGTGAGCACTTCAAAAGGAGGCAAGGAACATTGGGCAGACATGGTGGAAAATATACACCAGCAAAAAATGCACCAGAAATAAATCAACAAAGAAATGAAAAGTTGCAAAGGTTGCCAGTCAGGTGATCCAAAGCCAAGGAATCGCTCGTCACAAAAGAAAAAGGAAAAAAAATTCTGAGTGGACTTACTTTACCACATAAAAATGCTCACCTACAATGGTTAGATCTTATTAAGAAGACCCCACCATGGAGCATGGAATATTTTCCTCTATGCAAAAAGAAGGGTTTCATCCTATCGCATACAAGCTCCTCATCAAAACAAAACAGATACAATCCTCAACCCCCATACCAAATTTGGGGAGGGAACAAAAAAGATGCATACAATATCTTGTCATAGAGGTGAACAAACATATCGAAGCCAACTTCATCTCCGGGGTCAAATATCCCATGTGGATCTCGAGCATTGTTTCGATAAAGGAAAAGAACGGACATCGTCGTGTTTACGTCTACTTTAAAGACTTAAAGATTTCTTGTCCAAAAGATGATTTCCATCTGCCAATCACCGAACTCAAAGGTGGATGCAACCACAGGCCATGATGTGTTATCCTTTATGGATTGATCGTCTGGCTATAATCAACAGATTTCTTCGGAAGATGAAGAACTTACCGGTTTTTGTATGCCTAAAGGAATCCAGTGCTACAAAGTAATGCCTTTGTTTTGAATAATGTTGGATCTACCTACCAGCATACCATGCACAAAAAAAGGACACGGTGAATCAAGATGTTGAGTCCCATGTCAATGAACTCGTGGTTAAGGAAAAAAAGACGATTACTTGGACGACTTGAAACATGTCTTTGAAAACTTAGGAGAATTTAACTCGAATGAACCCTCTCAAATAGCATCTGAGGTAAGCTCAAAAAAATTCCTCGGTTTCATAGTACATTTTCGAGGAGTTGAGATAGTTCAATCCAAAGTTGTTGTCGTCATGAAGATGCCCATCCCGACCTTCGCAACCTCTATGAGTTTGGAATCTTAGAAGAAAGACTCGTCTACTTGTGACGATTTACATCAAATCTTGCCGGAAGATGTCAACACTTAAACCACTTGATGAAAAAATGAGTCTCATTTGAATGTAATGAGTCATGCAAGAAAGTCTTTGAAAACATCAAGGCATGCTTGGCAAAAACTATCGTCTTGAAGGCAACTACAAAAAAAAGCCTTTTGCTTCTTTGCGTCACGACATAAGCCATGCCATACTCACTGGTCAATGGTTTTTAGACGGTTCATCCACTTGAGAAACTAATCCCTAACTGGGATCTCCATCCAAGGAAGCATTACAAATGAGGAAAATGCCTGTCTTCGCTTTGAAGAGTTAGAAGCTTTAGATTAAAAGTGGCGCCAAGCTCAGCAATATCCTGATGCTACCAATCCAGCTTATCCAAGGCATTCAACAATATGGTGTGCCCAGGTTACTATAAGACTTCATAATGACATAGAAACCAAAACAAGTTCAAAGAAGAATGAGACAGACCCTATGTTGTTTGGGAGTTCAGAAATGTGGAGCCAAATTCAACCAAGTAAAAGCCTAAACTGGAGTGAAAGAAAAGAATTTAAACTGAGTTATACTCTTCAAACGAGTAAAAAAAATGCTCCTAAGCACGAGGTTAAACTGTGTTAATCTTGAAGAAAAAAAATAAACTACGTTTGACTTGATTCCTGGAGAAATCTCTAGGGTACATACTATAAGTTCGTCAAAAAAAGAGGGTCCTCAAACAAGGAAAAGAAAAGAAAAAAAGAAAGAAGTAAATTGCAAGGTGTTAAAGGAAAGAAAGTAATATAGTTCTTATTGATTCATTTAAATTGAAATTTTACTACCTCTTGAAGCAAAAAAAAGGTCTCTCAAGAGAATGAGTAGCAAAGTCAAAGTCCAGCAACTCTTGGCGCGGAAAGCTCATGAAAATCTGCCATCTTCTCCAAGGCATCACGTTCATCGTGCCGCAACCGAGGTGCACTCAGGCTCATTAATGTCGTTCTTCAATTGAGGTGCATGAACAGTCATACTCTTCCTCTCCTTTTCACAGCCCACAGGTAACAAAGCCATTTTTAATTCCTATTACTTTAGAGCCTCAACCTTCTTCTCCAAGTTCTTCCTTCTGGACATGAGCTCGGCATGAATCGACTTGGATGATTCAGTCTCTTTGAGATGATCTGCCTCAGCTGCCTTAACGTCAACAAGTTGTCTTGAAAGGGGAGAATGCTTTTCTTCACACAAAGTTGCATGAAGCCTCTTACTAATGTCATTTTGAAATTGCCACGAGTGGTAGATGCTAAGGAAGAAGAGGTGCCGCCGGTTACACACTGTAAAAGGTTCTACACTCGAATTAACCTTGTTAGTAGCCTGATCGTTGGTTGAGTGGTGGCTTTGATGTTAGAATATTTACCTTTTCATCATGGCACACATACACGCTCATTCCACCTTTATCAAGTTTTTGGCATAAAGTCTCCTCAAGAAATTGTGGCATCGGCGATCAAACTTTAGTTTCCAACATGCAAGTGATGATTCTTCTTGATCATTCAAAAGCATCAAGGCCATTGGCAGAATCCTCACCACACTTTGCATCATCAGTCAGATGAGGATCTTCATAGACCAACTGCAAAACAATTGAAAGACGCAAAGAGAATGAACTCTCAACTTGTGGATCGCTTCACCCTTAGAAGGTCTAGGCTGATCGGACAACGATGATGCTACAGTATCATAGGAAGATGGAGCATCAAACTCGATGGTGAGGCATATCCGGACCTTGATCTTAGTTTCCATAGCGGCATAAGCATGATGAAGCACAACAAGATACCTCTCAACATCCGTGGTCTCCTTGAATGATGCCATCAAGACGTCTCATGCAAGGTGGGGTCGCAAAGTACCCTACTCGTGCCTTCGACCGGATGGATCACTGGATCTACTACACCGTGTGGTGTCACTAAGTACCCTACTCGCGTCCTCGACCGGCTGGATGACTGGATCTACTACACATGGTGGTGTCACTAAGTACTCCACTCGCATCCTCGACCGGCTGGATGACTGGATCTGCAATGTTGGGTGGTGTCACTAAATACCTCACTCACATCTTCAATCGGTTGGATCTCTGCATATACTACGCAGGGTGGTGAATACCCCACTCGCGTCTTCGATCAGCTAGATATCTGAAAATGCTACACAGGGTAGTGTCACAAGTACCCTACTCGCGTCCTTGATCACCTGAATGTCTAGATGAGCTACGCAGGATGGAGCAACCAACTACTACTTGCATCTTTGACTGGCTGAATGGTTGAATCTGCTACGCAGGGTGAAGTAACTAAGTACCTCACTCACGTCCTTGACTTTCTAGGCATCTGACTGAGATACGTATGGTGGGGCAACTAACTACTTTGCACGCGTCCTTGTTTTGCCTTGATGTGAAGATCCCAAGAGAAGGAATCTGCAAAAAAAAAAAAAACAAAAAACAAAAGAAAAGAACAAATACAAAGAAAAATATTTTACCTTTGAAGGAGTGCTGAGTTGATGGGAGATATCCATCACCTTTTGGGGTTATCATCATTTGTGGGTGCTCTAGGGAAATGAGGTGAATAAAAATGCAACCTCCAAAATGTTCTCCAATACTCCAAAAGTACGAGGCAACATAAAAAATGACCTCATGGGACTCCTATGGAAACAATGTTATGAAATTTCAACCTCCGAAGATGGACTCCTGGAACTCCGGTGGTGATGAGGTGAATAAAAATTCAACCTCCAAACATGGCCTCGAAGCTCTAATAGGAGAGGTGAAAATAAATTCAACCTCGAAATGGCTTCCGGTCTCTAAAGTGGTGAGGTAAATACAACCTCGAAATGGTTTCCGGTCTTTAAAGTGGTGAGGTAAATGCAACCTCGAAATGACCTCCAATCTCTGAAGTGGTGAGGTGAAAATAAATTCAACCTCTAAAATGACCTCCGAAAGCTCTGGTAGAAACAAGGTGAAGACACTTGAAGCTCGAGCCTACAAAATCAACAAGACAAGAAACGAGCACCAATTGTTAAAAAGAGGAAAAAAAATATAGGGCAACAACACTTTGCCTTCACATAAACTATTATGGTGTTATTATTAGTATATAAGGGTATATTTATCTTGTTATGTACAAAGGTGTAATTAGGGTTTCCTATACTTGTAGTATAAATACCGGAGCTTATGTAATACAACATATACAATTTTCTCATATTCCTTGTGACTTTAACATGGTATCAAAGCCAGTTGTGTTAGCTGTGATGTTCAATTCCATGAGGATCAATCCCTTTCCTTGAGTCACTTCCGGATCCTGCTCGTGCTCAGTGGGAATTATAATTTAATCAGCCTCCTCTATGGGTGATGATGATGATGATGATATTGTTCCGGTTTAAGGTTCTCATGATACTCCTTCCTTTCCTCCTGTCAGTTCGGTTGGTCCTTCAGACTTTAGGGGGAGTACAGTTGTTTCTACTACGGCTCTTGAGGTTTTGGGTCGTGGTCTTCATGCCAAGACTCCTTCTATGAGGCTTCGATATTATATCACTCATACAGTTGTTCAAAGCCATATAGACCCCCCCCCCCTACTGCACTCCCTTCTCCATCAGGCTCATCAGGTAAGCCCGTCGACATAGCTTGTTTTGTAAATTATAATAATTTTTCTGCATGCCACAAATGTTTTTTGACAGCTCTCTCCAAGGGTAAAGAACCGGCTACGTTTCAGGAAGCTGTTCAACATCCCGGTTGGCGTCGGGCTATGCAGGAGGAGATTGATGCCCTTGAACGTAACGGTACATGGACATGGAGGATTTTCCTCCAGGTAAGCATGCTATTAGCAGTGGTTGGGTTTATAAGATCAACTACACATCCACTGGTGTGGTTGAGCGTCTTAAAGGGATGTCTCGTTGTTCATGGCAATCGGCAGGTTGAGGGTGTTGACTACACTGAGACTTTTGCTCCCGTTGCTAAGATGGGTACTGTTCGTGTTTTTCTCTCTGTTGCCGCCGTGCAGAATTGGGAGTTGCATCAGATGGATGTTCAAAACGCCTTTTTACATGGCGATTTACATGAGGAAGTTTATATGCACCTTCCTCCTGGCTTTCGTAGTTTGACTCCGGGGAAGTTTTGCCGTCTTCGTAAGTCCCTTTGTGGATTGAAACAGGCTCCTTGCCAGTGGTTTGCTAAGTTGTCTATAGCTTTAAAATCCTATGGGTTCAAACAATCCTATGCTGACTACTCCTTATTCAGCTATGTTCGGGATGGCTTGTCCTTGCATGTTCTGGTCTATGTTGATGATTTTCTCCTTGATGTCTCTTCTTCTGCAGTGGTTCTTCGCTTTAAATAGTATTTTCATTCTTGTTTCCATATGAAATATTTGGGGCCCTTGAAGTATTTTCATGTCATCGAGGTTGCTTGTAGCCCTGTTGGACTTTTTATTTCTCAGCGCCAATATACTCTGGATATTTTACGTGAGACGGGTATGTTGGGCTGTAGGCCTGTTGATACTCCCATGGACCAAAATCATCGCATGGCTACTCTTTAGGGGGAGCCTTTTTCTCGCTCCGATCAGTATCGTCATCTTGTGGTTTGGTTGGTTTATCTCTCCGTTACTCGTCCTGAGCTCAGCTACACGGTCCATACTTTGGCTCAGTTTTTGAGTCGGCCCCTGGTACACCATTGGGATGCCGTTATTCGAGTTCTCCGTTATTTGAAGGGTAGTCCGGGACAGGGTATTTTGCTTCGTGCTAATTTTGATTTGTCTTTGTTGGCGTTTTGCGATAGTGATTGGGTGGCATGTCCTCTTACTCGCCGTTCTTTGTCCGCTTATTTGGTGTTTCTTGGTCGCTCCCCGGTTTCTTGGAAGACTAAAAAGCATCCCACTATGTCTCGTTCCTCGGCAGAGGCCGAATATCGTGCTATGGCTATCGCAACGTGTGAATTGAAGTGGTTAAATGTCCTTGTTGCATCTCTTGGTGTTTCGCATCCCGCTCCGATGCGTTTGTTTGTGACAGCTAGTCCTGTAACACCCCAAAATCTTGGGTTGTTAACGAGACACACCTTATACTAATATATTGTCTTTATCCTATTATATTGGTTTTATAAAATCTAGTGGCGAATAATATTAATGAAAATGTGTATTTAATTGTAACTTGTTATTGTTAATATTATTATTACTAGTCTAAAACCCGTGCATGCACGGACAACATAAAACGTCAAAGGTATGAATTAAACAAAAAAAAAACTAATCATTACAATTTGGAACTTATGCCTTTCATTTTTCTCGTAAGTCCCCGAGAGGGCAAGTTATGGTCATGCTAAATCTTTAGAAAGAAAAAACATATATGGTTGCATACTTGCATACATTATAACATAAGCAAATTTCACCACTTACGGTTCAAACATTTATAGCATAATGTAAGATATAAATCAACATCATATGACTTACTCATATATATCTATTCCGTTCAACATTTATTACATTATAATCAAAAACTCATATGGCAAACTCGTATTTCTCTATCCCAATAAACATTTATTACATTACTATCCAAAAAATTGTGCGTAATGCACGGGGTGATTTGTATCAGAAGCTTTAATATCGTATATGTGCAAAAATAATGAAATTACGAACATTTGGGTTCTTTGCTTTCTTGTCCTTCTCTAGTGCTCTATTGTCATTTCTTTCTACAAAACCCATTCACTTTCACATCTTAAGTCCATACTTGATGGTAATGAAAGGCAACCAAAGTACAATTTGAAAGAGTAAAAAATCATGACAATACAATTCCTTGCAACCATGATTCATACAAAATTGTGTAATTCGAAAAGAAACAATTGAATACATGTTGCTAGTAGAACAACAGCCATTTGTCTCTCTTCGGTCAAGTGCAATCCAAAATAGGTAATGGAATCCGGCATAAAGGGTTCGATTCTAATCACCACCCCAAATAAAAAATCCATCTCCTTTATACTTTATGAATAATGCAATCCAAAATTTGAGTATCTTTTATGTTAATAATTGCCTAATATACAATACTATATGTCAAGACAAACAAAGCATGGATACTTGACCAGTATATATCTCGAGTCACTGATAGGATGACAGACACAATATAGTAACAAAAAAGAAGAGCCAATTCCAATAAAAAAGGGTAGAGAAACCATCTTCCATCATTCATCCATGTTTTGGCAATAATAGAAATGTGTTCTAGAGAAGGACCAACAACACTTAGCAAAACAAAACAAAAAAAACACTTGCAAAAGCATCGATCATCCTTTTAATAACAAATTAAACCCAACCCTTACAAACTTGTAACCTTCATCTCATAAATTGAGAATTTGAGACAGAAGCATCGATCAACTCCCCCTATATAATCAAGGAAGCAGCCATCAAATATAGCAAAAACATCATCGAAAGAAATTTGAGAAAACAGAAGTACCTTATCAGCAGTTAGGCACAGGCAATACCATGAACATCAGTTTAGAGTGTCCTTCCCTTGTATAGTTATAAATAAAAAGAAAACAAATAAAAATAATAATAATAATAAGATAATAAAAATAAAGAAATAGGTGACATGCTTATGCACACATTCAATTCAGTGACAATAACCACATATAATATTGCAACCTCGCATCTTTGTGTACACCGCGTTTTTCGAACACATCGAAAATACTTGGAAAATCGAAAACAAAAAGGAAAGAAAACCTAATTAGTTTGAGAAAAAGGGAAGAGAAATCACTCGATCTATTACCAAGGTTTCATCAAATGAATGAGAACGCTCCCATTAATTTGAACTTCCTTTTCTGAAATTCAACTAAAACATAAAGCACAAAGAGTGTAGCAAAGCAGCACATAAATGTTGGAAAAACAATACGGAAGTCAATCTTAATACCAGACATCTAAATCAAACACAATAAGAACACAAACCATTATGATGATCAATAGACAATTTCAAAATAAGAAAAGCAAAAAGTCCAAGTTGAATTAAAAACTTTGATGTTTCACATTCAGGTTCATGGCAGAAGCAAGCAAAAGTAGAGACGCTGTGAGTTAAATCAGCCAATTAAGAGAGTGCCTTTGGATGCTCGGATGCCTTGATTCAAAAAAAAGCATGAACTCAGCCTTGTTGAGCACACATAGAATACATATCGATCATGAGAAACATCATAGATTTCTCGAAACATAACAACCTACTTTTAAGAAAGAAAAAAAAAAGTTTTTAACACATAAGCATCTAACAAAAGAGTCACCGTCTGAAAGAAATACAGCGTGATTTTCTTTGTAATTCTCGCTTCTTGTGCTTTCGAAGCATGCACGGAAACGATTACATAACATTCATTTATAGAAGCAAAAGTATAGAAAACATTGGAAATTGAAAGAAATGGAAAATGAAAGAGTGCGTTACCTTGATGAAGGCAGATCACCTCTAATGAGTAACCCTAATTTCACAGAAAATAAGACATTACATTTGGAAGATACCATAAAAATTAAATGAAAATAAAATAATTTGACGCAGTTGTACTGAGTAGTGAAGATCATAGCAGAAAGTTGGTGTGTTTGGGAGCCATAAATTTTGTGTACGTGAAATGATTTTGAGGAGGTTTAAATTAAGAAGGATTTGAAGCGATCATTCTTGTATTCTGTTTTGATTTTGGAACAATTTTTTTTATTATTTATCATTTTTTTTGAAGGAATATTATTATTATTTATCTTTTAGTCTGTTTGTTTTTGAACAAAATTTGTTACGATTCCTAAATGGTTGCAAGTTGATTTGCTAGATTTTTTGTTTTTATGGAACAATTTTTTATTTTTTTATTTTTTTTCGAAGGGATATTATTATTATTTATCTTTTAGTCCGTTTGTTTTGAAACAAAATTTGTTAGGATTCCTAAATGGTTGCAAGTTGTTTTGTCGGATGAGACTCGAAGCTAATATCATCCTTTCTAATTTGTTATTTTATGATATACATATAGATTATTATTATTTTGTAGACTGTAATTAGCAATGTAAAACAACACACTCCAAAATAATACTTGGGGTGCAATCACCAGATTTTGTTATTTTGTTACGATTTTTTTTATGAGTATTTATTTATCCAAATAATTTGAAACAATGGGATAATGTTTCCAACTGGTGATATGATAAGCACCACCACTTAGCCGTACCCGAGTAGTTGTGATTTTTAGGATATGATATCTTAACAACTTATATCTATATTTTAGGAGATAAGAGATAGGTTGTTACAACAGAAAAATTCAAAGTTGAAATTATGACTTATCTTGTAGGAGATTAGTAGTATAAATAGGACATATAGACTTGACCTCACATAACACAACAAAAAAAAAAAAGCTTCTCGGTAGCAGACCATAGGGGGAATAGCTGAGAGTAGCATAGTAAAGCTTGGCTGTGAGTTCCTTTTTTTTTCTATTAATTTTTTTTTATTTTCATTTCCCTTTTTGATGTCCTATTATTTTATTGTACTTTATAATTCAACTTGATATTAGCCTAAGGTAACGTGTCAATCCTCAAAATTCTAAGCATCACGTACATTTGTACGCATTTTTGTGCCTAGCCTAGTTTTTCGTCAATGCTGGGGAATGTAACAGTAGTTTCTCCACTTGCCAATATTATAGTATTACTAGGGCCATGAAAAGCCGTGCAAGGCACGGCTGCCCATTGGCTTATTATTTCCGGAAGATTAAAAGACGTGTGGACTATGCATGTGTTTAATTTACGTGTGACACAACACTGTATCATAACGATAAACTTTAACGCTAAGAATAATATTGTATATCTTAGAATAAAAACATAAAAAAAAACGTACCAATAATATAACCATCCATTAATATTAGAAACACCTTGAAGTGCATTACATAAGACAGTACTTTACCTAATTTTAGCAGTATGGGTTTCTCCACCGGACACATCATCAACTATTCCTTGCAAGAACCAAAATGCAAGATGTAAAAGAAATTAAGCAACTTTTAACATTTACCTGTCTGATCAAGCAAAACGACATTGTTAATATGATTTAACTTCACACATTGTTATATTTCTGCTTCAATAGAGTTTCTCCCCAGTGAGCCTATTCCTTCATCCGACATTTGACTTAGCATAACCTACATTTGACAAAGCATAAGCATAAATATATTGTCTTAAAGAGCATTAAAACAAGGTCCAAAGTCTCTACATCCAATGATATGTGAAAAACTTCAACAAACCAGCTCATAAGCTTCACATAGCAATATATAACATAATGTTTCAAATGCTATTTAGTAAACAGTTCATCAGAGAGAAAATTGTATTGTTAAACTTAATTCAACAGGACTAAAGAAAACAAGAGCATTCTATACATTTTTTGATTTGGAATTGAAAATATAAATACACATTATGATAGTTTGATTTGTTATAGGGGAGCTTCACTTCACCTTTTTTATCCAATGAAGGACAAATCTACCTCCTTCAGTCCGCTCTAAAACAAGCAACAGACTAACGTAACCGAGATCACACAAGGAAGGAAAATTATGTTGTAAGTTGTAAAAGTATGTTGTGTCGATTGTTGTAAGACGACCGTTATGACGGTAGCATTACCCCATGAGATATCACTTCAAGAAACTAACCACGCACCACCGGCAACGAATGCACATGCATAAATTGAGTCCATTGACACTCAGTAACCACAGCCATGATGTCAGTAAAGTGACTTAAACTCTACATCTGGTGGAACCAATCAAAGACTCACCGTGTGATGGACGGTGAGAAAGTGTATTCAATTCACGTGCTTCGGTAGGGTGGAGTCTGCGAGCTTCGTCGGCGGGGTGACTATCGGCGGGGTGATAGTCCGCGAGTCTTGGAATACATCGGGTGACCTATACGGTGTCATTAAAAGGAGGACACGTGTAGGGGTATTTATGGTGCATCAGACAAAGATTCCTGGCGGCTAGGGTTTAGGGATTTGTGCCTATAAATACAGTTGTTGTCTCATTATCCGAGTGTGTTGAAATCTACAAAATTCAGTGCATAATAAAATATCTCTTTTCTGCCCGTGGTTTTTACCTCTCCCACTGAGGGGTTTTCCACGTTAAATCTGTGTTCTTCTTGTTTCTGTTATCTCCTTTGATTGTTTATGTTTGATTGCTTCTGTTTCTGTTTCTTGCATATGAAGTTATCTCCATCAGTTTTTGAACAAGTGGTATCAGAGAGAGGTTCTGGAGAAAACAATCTGTACGATCAACTTCATCTTCACCAAGGCCTTCAGCAAGGTGCTAGGATCTGTGATAAAGTTGTGATCTTTAGCAAGAAAAGATGTCAGCAGTAAACGTAAAAACCGATAAATTTACAAGAAGGAACAGTTTTGGTCCGTGGCAAATCAAGATGCGTGCACTTTGTTGAAACGAGCGGGGTTTGTGGAATCCTTTATCGACAAACCAAATACAAAAGTGCGAGCAGATTATGCCGATCTGGAAGAGAAAGCACATTCAACCATCATGTTGTGCTTATCGATGATGTTATCACCGAGGTTGCTTTGAGGAAGACACCGCAGCCAAGTTGTGGAAAAAGCTTGAAAGCTTGTATATGACCAAGTCACTGACCAACAAGTTGTTATTGAAACAGAGGTTGTTCAGTTTGAAGATGCATGAAGGGAGCCCACTGAGGGAACATCTTGACCAGCTGAACACAATATTACTTGATTTAAGGAATATTGATGTTAAAATTGAAGATGAAGATGCAGCCCTAATCTGTTGGTGTCATTACCGGCATCATATGAAAACTTTGTGCGATCTTTCATAGTTGGAAAGGATACGGTAGCTTTGGAGGATGTGAGGTCCGCCTTACATGCCGGGGAGCTTAGACACAAGGCCGCCGGGACAGACGATCAGTCGAAATTTCTTTGGGCTAGTAGCTAGCAAAGCAATAGTGGAAAAGGATATGGGCGAAGAAGAAAAAGAAGTCGGGGTCCAAAGGTCCTAAGTCTACGATGTCCGTAATTACTTAAGGAGCGAGGGACATTGGAAGTCCAATTGTCCAAGGAAGAAGAAACATCGGGAAGGCAATTACGGCATAGTAGCCTTGGCTGCGAGCAATCGATGAGGATCCGGTTCTAGTTGCGGGGGATTCTACACACCACAATGATGTGTGGATACTTGATTACTCGGGGCATCCTACCATATTTGTCCAAACGGGGAGTGGTTTTCTACTTATGAGCAGATAGATGGTGGTCAAATTTATATGGCCAACAGTAAGGTTTGCAAAGTTGTGGGAATTGGCTCAGTAAAGTTAAGGACAGAGGATGGTAAATTTTATACACTGAAAGATGTAAGACATGTTCCACAGATGACCAAGAATTTGGTATCTCTCGATCTAACTTGACGACAAGGGGTTTAATTTCAAGGGTGAAGGTGGACGGTGAATGTCTTCAAAGATTCGGTTGTAGTCCTCTAAGGCATCAAGAGGGAACCTTGTATATATTACAAGGATCTACGTATCGGCACCGCTTCGTTGTTGCATCCTCGGCGGTTCACCGGTCTCGACGGACTCGGTGTGGCACATGAGACTAGGTCACATGGGTGAAAGGGGTATGCGATTCTTTCTTCACGGAGTTTTCTTGGGGGATATAAGGTCAAGAATCTGGACTTTTGTGAACATTGTGTGTTTGGGAAGTTGCATAGAAGTAAATTCTCAGTAGGGTTGCACAATACAAAGGCAACACTTGATTATATCCATTCAGACTTCTGGGGTCCATCAAGAGTTGAGTCATTGGGTGGTCACAGATACTTTGTGTCATTCATAGATGACTATTCAAGGATGACCGATGATGAAGAACAAAAGTGATGCATTCAGTAACTTCAAGCAGTGGAAGGCCCTAGTGGAGAATCGGTTAGGCAAGAAAATCAAGAAGCTTCGTACGGATAATGGTCCGGAATTCGCCGGACGGATTTTGATTCATTTTGTGCGGTGAGGGTATTGCCGGACATCATACTTGTAAGGAATACACCTCGGCAAAATGGTGTAGGCGAAAGGATGAATCAAACTCTACCGGAGAGGGCAAGATGTATGCTTTCTCAAGTTTGGTTTATCAAGGAGATTTTGGGCGAAAATTTGTTAAGACAACTTGCTACTTAATCAACATGAGTCCTCACACGGGAATCAATCTCAAGACACCATTTGAGATGTGGTCGGGCAAGCCTCGCGACTACTCGGTTCTAAGGGTTTTTGGGAGTACGGCTTACTATCATGTTAGTGAAGGGAAGTTGGAGCCAAGAGCCAAGAAGGGAGTGTTTGTGGGGTATGGTGATGGAGTGAAGGGATATAGAATTTGGTCATCGGCGAGTCCGGAGTAATCCTCGGCAGGGGACGTTGTGTTTGATGAAAATTCTATGTTAAACTCATCGGTGGGGAGGTCTACGAGTCCGAAACCGATCTTCGAATCGATAGTGTTGAGAAACAGGTGGAGCTTCGGGTGGAGTCTACGATATGCAACAATCGGTGGATCCAAATCAACACTATACTTGATCCGGATAATGAACCGAATCGATCCAAGCTAGCTGCCGAGACCTCGGCGGGCGTCATACAAACATTGATCAGCAGAGTCTAGCTGCCAGCAGGCCTAGAAGATCTAATGTTGGGATACCTTCAAGGAGATATGGATATGATGATTTGGCTGGATATGCACTCCAAGTTGCAGAAGAGGTAGAGGTTGCTGAACCTACTACTTACAGGGAAGCAATGACATGTATAGAAGCATCTCAGTGGCATGCAGCCATGGGAGATGAAATGGAGTCATTATTGAAGAATCAGACTTGGGAATTGGTCAAACAACCTACTGACAAGGGAGTTGTGACTTGTAAATGGATTTTCAAGAAAAAGGAAGGAATAACTAAGGCAGAAGGGGTCAGGTATAAGGCACGTTTGGTTGCAAGAGGATTCAGTCAAAAGGAAGGGGTTGACTTTGATGAAATATTCTCACTAGTGGTCAGACACACTTCAATCAGGGTGTTACTAGCAATGGTGGCACAGCAGGATCTGGAACTTGAGCAATTAGATGTGAAAACTGCTTTTCTACATGGTGAGGTGGATAAGGAGATATACATGACACGGCCGAGGGTTTTCAAGTTCTGGAAAGGAAAATTATGTTTGCAAGTTGAAGAAATCATTGTATGGTTTGAAGCAAGCTCCAAGGTAGTGGTATAAAAGGTTTGACGAGTTTCATGCTTCAAATAGGTTACAACGAAGTCCATATGATCGTTGTGTTTACTTCGATCTATTTGAAAGATGGATCATATATCTATCTTGTCCCGTATGTGGATGACATGTTGATAGGCCGCGACAAAGGAAGTCGATGTTCAAAATCGAAGAACCTTCTCGATCTTCGAATTTGAAATGAAGGATTAGGTGCGGCCAAGAAAATCTTGGGGATGGAGATCTCGGAGAGATAGGAGTCGGAAGAAGTTGTTCTTGTCTCAAAGCGGGGTTATGTGCGAAGATATTGGCCAAGTTTGGGATGTCTGTTTGCAAAACCAATAGATACTCCTATGGCATCAAATGTTCATTTGTCTGTTTATGCTTCACGGTCAGCTGAAGAGAAGGAGTACATGTCAAAAGTTCCCTATGCTAGTGCAGTTGGCAGTCTGATGTATGCCATGGTTGCACTAGGCCTGATCTGGCTCAGGCGGTCGGTGTTGTCGACGCAGGTTTATGGCTCAACCCGGAAAAGAACACCGGAAAGTTTGTTAAAAGGATATTCGGTACCGAGAGGTACAAACCGATATTGGTCTCATTTATGGAGGTGATATCGGTCCGGTCACGGAGTTCTTGTGATTCGATTATGCGGTGATGTTGACGGTAGAAAATCAATGATGGTTATGTGTTTACATTGGGAAATGCGGTGGTCGGTGGAAAGCTACTCTTCGAAAGGCTACGGTAGCCTTATCAACTACGAAGCGAATATATGGCTCTTGCTTGAAGCGACTAAGGAGGGTATCCGGTTGAAGGGGCTAGTCGGTGATTTGGGGTTGCATCGGGATCGGTGATATATATTGTGACAGATCTTAGTGCAATATGTTTAGCCAAGGATCAGGTTCATCATGAGAGAACCAAGCATATTGATGTCAGGTATCATTTCTTGAGGAATGAGAAGAGGGTTGTGGTGAAGAAGATTGGCACAAAGGAGAATCCTGCTGATATGTTCACTAAACCAAGTTCGACGAGTAAGTTCCGGCTTTGCCTGGACTTGCGAATATTCAAAGCTTATAATCGTTTCGGAAACTTTACCGAGGGCGGATCGGTGGAGTGGATCTTTGTGGAGATAGTCTGGTACAAGTACATCTGGCATTGACGAATGCATCTGGTACAAGTACATCTGGTTATGCAATCTGTTTGACTCTAGTGAGAGTTGAAGTCAAGGTGGAGATTTGTCAGTAAAGTGACTTAAACTCTACATCTGGTGGAACCAATCTGAAGACTCAGCTGTGTGATGGACAGCTGAGAAGTGTATTCAATTATGTGCTTCAGTAGGGTGGAGTCTCGTGCTTCGTCGGCGGGGTGACTATCGACGGGGTGATAGTCTCGTCGAGTCTTGGAATACGCAGGGTCCCACATCCGTTAATTCGTTATGTGACGGCTATACGGTGTCATTAAAAGGAGGACACGTGTAGGGGTATTTATGGTGCATCGGACAAAGATTCTGGCGGCTAGGGTTTAGGGATTTGTGCCTATAAATACGATTGTTGTCTCATTATCCGAGTGTGTTGAAATCTGCAAAATTCAGTGCATAATAAAATATCTCTTTTACGCCCGTGGTTTTTTACCTCTCCCATCGAGGGGTTTTCCACGTTAAATCTGTGTTCTTCTTGTTTCTGTTATCTCCTTTGATTGTTTATGTTTGATTGCTTCTGTTTCTGTTTCTTGCATCTGAAGTTATCTCCATCAGTTTTATAACACATGACATTCATTAAGGATTTCAAGCAGTAAATATACCTACACATTATATTGTCATAAACGAAACAATAAAACAACATAGTTCACAATTTAATAAGGGGGAAATGTAATATGCACTCTTATGTTGCCCATAAGGAATGAGAATGATGTATGAACACTCTTAATCAAGTAACAATAACAACAAGCAAATATAGAATTTGAAGAGCATATGTAGTGTTAGCTGAAGGTATAAAAGCAACATTATATTACTACAATAGCGAGCAAAAGATAAACGACAGCATATATTTGTTGGATCGTAAATGCGCAAACAATTATTTTTTGATTTTATTTCGATTAAGCACAAATCGAGTTCCAACTTAGTTTCAGTTAATTAAACAGGCGGAAGACTGTTTAGTTAACTATATGAAAGCTAAGTTATCCTAGTTGTCTTAAGTGATCTATGTTGAACCTAACAAGCTGTAGTCAAACCAGATTTTAGCAGGTTAAGTTCAATTGACTAGCATGCAGATTTTAGCCTAAGTGTTTAAGTTGTTTAAGGTGATATCAAACACTTAGCAGATTTTAGTTCTTTAGACTAGCATGCAGATCCTAAGTGATAGAAACAACAAAACAAAAACCAGATCAAGCAAAACAAACCACAAGGGTAAGTTTTACTTGAATCACACCAAGTGTTAGTCCAAGCCAAGCTTAGAACAACACTTGAACTGTAGATTCAAGTATAACTAAACCAAGTTACACTGAATCTACACTACTACAAGAGTGATACAAAGGTTACCAAAAACCGAAGCCTACAGCTCCGTAAGGACAGCAATGTGCAGACCGCCTCTTGAACAGCCCGGTCCTTCAGCACATCCCAACACACACAACCTTGTGTGTTGAACCACCACCAAGTATGAGCAGTCCTTGGTGAACCCGAATAGCAAGTGCAGCAGCTCTCTTGAACACAATTCCTCACTTTTACAAGTATATCACTCAAGTGTTTGTGTTACAAAAACTATCCTCACTTACAATGTTCGTGCCTCACAAATCACACTCCGAAATAACTCTCAAATACTCAAACCTAACTCCTACTCTACTTGCTTCTACTAGCTCCAAGCTTCTCCACTTGTTTCAAGCTCTTGAGAACACCTTGAGAGACTTTGAGTTGTTTGTTTGAGAGCGAATGATTAACTAAGGTTATTTCATTGCATTTGTGAGTCTGCAATTACTTAAATCCAATTTCTTTCAATTGATTTTTCAATCTATAATTGCCTTTTTCAATCTGTGATTGCTTGGTTACTTCAGTGTGGAGCTGGGCAAATATATACTGCACACTTAATACACATGTTAATAGATTTCAAGAGATAAAATAATAAAGTATGCAGTCATACAGAACCAACAAGACAACGGCTATAATAGCAAAAAGCCAAACAAAAGACTGTCAACAACAAAAGATATTACACATGACTTAGATAAAAAAAAGGATGACAAAGATCTATACACTAGGCATTGTCACGTGAGAGAGAGAAAAAGAGAAGACAACATTTTATTAAGTACATACTAAAATATAGACTTCAAATATAAGGTATATATTTCAACTCAAAATAAAAGCAACACAGAAAGCATGTGCAAAGAAGACAAAAGCTTTATATTTGACCAACAAGAACTTTACATATACGAAAATAGCACACTAAGAGAGACATAAATCCAGATCGGCATATATATATATATATTAAGACATACTAAGACAGCAACAAAGAAAATAAATTGAGCAGGCAACATTTCTCTTTTAGAAAAGGAAAAAGACATACACAGAGAAATTTATTTATACAAAAAAAAATTCGAGACTCGTATATATTTAGTAATATTAATACATATCACAACATATAAAATACTGGATTTTGACAGCATGTTTTAAGACATAATAATATAGATCTCAACATATAAAATGGACTGAAAATTCAGATAGACCAAAAGAAACAAAAACTTTCTCTTTGTGACAACACAGATGTAAAAGGCTTCAACATTTAGCTTAAACTACAGAGCCAAGCATTTTTTTATTAATAAGGACAAAAGACTTGTAAAGGTTCGACCTTTATCAAACAAGAGAGCATGCATTCACAGCTATGGATAAAACGAGAAGAGGACAAAACGAGTTCAGTGATTTACCGAAAATAATAAGGAAAGATGTTACCTTTTTGACTCATATTTTGCAGTAGATGTAAAAGAACATCATAGACCTCATCAAGACCTTCACTGGTCTCAGCATAGCCATTTTCAGCAATAAAGTCGATGCCTTCCTTCAGTTCTCTTCCATCTAAGCACCAAACGGCTACAGACGAAACAACAGCTATATTGAGCAGCACCAGTGAGCCACAGATAGCACAGTTGCAGAGAAACAGATAGAAAGGGCTCAGCTTTTCTTCAAATCGGATGGAAGAGAACACAGAAAAAAAAATCTTCATTTTTTAAACCGAAAATAGAAGAGAGACGATTTGGGTTCTGAAAGTTATTGAAGAATTGCAGAGAGAGGAAGATGTTGGAGTCTTCAGATTTAATTAATGGAAAGCTGGAAAGTTTATGGAAAGAAGGGGAGGAGATTGGGACGTTGAGGAGGTGGGGGGTTCTTGGATAATTCAGAAATTGGATAATCAGGTTGTGTCAGACCTTTGACTTGCAAATCAGGTTGTGCCTTTTCTGACATTGAAAATCGGGTAAACGTAAGGTTGTCTACGTTTAAACGTAATGAACCCTACGTTTAAACATAGATAAATTTGAATAATTGCAACCCCTAATTTTTTGAAATAACCTACGTTTAAACGTAGGATCCTTACGTTTAAACGTAGAGAACCTACGTTTAAACGTAGGTTATTTCAATAAATTAGGAAAGTTACAATTATTCAAATTTCACTACGTTTAAACGTAAGGAAGCCTACGTTTAAACGTAGAGAATCTTACGTTTAACGGTTAGGTCCTGAAAAGTTTTGAATAACTCTCTCTCTCTCTCTCTATCCCCTTCCAAATCCCTACGTTTCTCATTAGTTGTTTTACGTCTGGACGGCGATTTTGCACCAAATATTCAGATTTGCCACCTCTGCTCTAAAGCATAATGGATCAAAGCAATATAGAAAGTGTAAGTGCATTTAAAACGTTTTATTGTTTTAGTGTTTTATATTTTCCAAGTTTTAATGTTTTGTAGTGGTGATTAGCCTGATATTTGGTTGGTCTTGTGGTGATTAGCCTGATATTGTTGACTGATAGAGGGGATTAGCCTGAAAGTAAGGGAGTTATTTTGAAGAAGACGATTAAACTGGATTTTCTGTGTTTAGGCTGGTTTTTCTACGTCTGGACGTAGGTTTTCTACGTCTGGACGTAGGTTTTCTACGTCTGGACGTAGAAAACTGCTCTTTAGTCCTCTTTTGCATTTTTGTATGCAGATTTTTCAAGTTTATAGGGTTTAGGTTAGTCTTGATTATAATTTGATAAAAAATTGCAATTTGTGGCTAGGTAAGTTTACATTTGGGACATGGAAGTTGATAGTGTATGAGTATGGTGTTACTATGCATTTTTGTCATGTATATGTTCATGTTGAGATTGATTGAGGCTTGATGGTGAGATTGATGGTTTGATCGTGCATAAGGGTGATGTTCCTACCCAAAATTGTACTGAAAATGGCTCTGTTTTTCAGAGACCATTGTTATTGGAAATATTGATCACACTTACACTTACATTAATCATTTAGGTATTGGTAGCTCTGTTATTTCTTCTTTGGTAGTAGATGTACTATATAGTTGATTTACTTCACAATGCTAGTGTATAAAGCTTGTGATTGACTAGTATTTGTGTGTGATTGACTTGAACAATGCTATTTGTTAACATTTGATTGGCCGTCATGGAACTGATGTCTACAAAGTAGAGGAAAATTTGACATGGACTTTTAGAGGGGAAAAGACTAAGCTCTCGGATCTTCTTGAGATTCACATGAGAAGGATCGGATTTGAGGAAACATTGAGAGGTGGGATTTTTCAAGAATTCATTCAAATGTACGAGCACTGGCAGTTTTCCGCCAAAGTTTTGCAATATGTATGTTTCAGTGTCGTTTATCCGAATGTGGCCGGTGAGCTTCATTTTAGATTTGGTGAGACGACCGCGAAGTTCGGTAGGCGGGAGTTTTGCATGATTACCGGTTTTAGGTTTGGTGATCTCCCGGAAGCTCCCGATAGTTATTCCAGGTGTTTTGCTGAGGGGACATACGGCCAAATCCATCATCCTGACCCAAAACCGATCACCATACCGGATATTGAGAGATGGTTATTGGATGAGGGTGAGCAACCTGAAGTTCTCTACAGTGTAGTTTTAGTCTACCTTATTCACGGGATTATGATGGGTCATGATGAGACTACTAAGGTACCTCGTGAGACCTTCTATTTGGTCGAGAATGTACAAGGCTTAAATGACTTTCCATAGGGTACTTGGTTGTGGGATCAGACTTATAGAAAGATCTGTCGCATGATGAATACATACAAGGAAAGTGCAGAAGGCAGGGTGACGATACAAGGGGTTATACATGCCTTACAGTTTTGGGCTTACGAGACCCTCCAGGACATTGCTGTTCCGACTATTGCTGCCACCCTCAGAGCTCCTGATACGGCTCCTCGGATGATGAGATGGAGTTGCAAGACTACCCCTCCGCAGTGGAAGGGGTTGGTGGCGAAGGCAAGTAAGGTAATAAGCTTAATAAACATTTTCTTTTAATTATATCCGGTATGGTTAAACATTTTGTTATTGTTAATTCTAGGGAATTTGATAGGGAGTTGATGCTAGATAGGGGCATCCCCGATGCGGAGATTAATGAGCCCCCACGTGTGATCACTCGGCCTGTACCAATTGCACGGCCACCTCCTAGATGTCCATCTACTACACGGAAGCCACGCTCTGCTACACAACAGTCAGCCTCTACTTCACATCCTTCTACTTCACAACACTCTACTTCACAACAACAACCTCTACCTCCTCATCCATGACATGTGCCGCACAGTTCATACACTGAGATGCTACAGGCGGAAGAAGATGAATCTGATGAAGAAGATGAAGCTGCTGGGCTTTATAGGGCTATGAAGAGAAGGATAGATAATGGGCTGAATGACATTCGGGAGGAAATTTGCCGCAGAATGACGAGAACCGGCAAGTAATTCGAGAGGTTATACAGTGGCAAAATGAGCATGGGGCGATACTTCTTGAACTTAAGGGGTTGATGCAAACGCTATCTTCCAGAGATCAGGTAAAAAATTATTTCAATGTCAATTTCTTTATGCGATAAATTTAGTTGTATGTATTATGATACTAACCGGGCAACATCTTTTCAGTCCACCCCTCATCGGCCTCCACCTCCTCCACCTCCTCCACCTCCTTCACCTCCTCCACATTATACTGACCGGGGCACATCTTCTCAGTTTTCCCCTGATGGGTCTACACAGGGTCATCATGCGATCGGGATGCGATCGGTCTCCACTGATCGGCATACTCATCAGCCTCCACCTGGTCAGCATACGCATCAACATACTTATTCATCTCCTACCCCGTCCGCCGACGACCCAATGATGATTTTCGGGTTTGATAAGATTCTTGAAGACATTTCCCAACCCGGGCAAGAGGGAGTGCAGCTGGAGGAAGTTCAGATGGAGGGAGTCGAGAAGGATTTCGTCGACGAATTATTCGTGGAGGATCCTTATTCGGGTAAGCATTATGTTATTTATAACTAATTATTGTTTAGTAGGTTATTTATATTGAAATTTTATTATTAACATAGATATTGTTTGTTATCGTGAATTGATTAGAGTGCCTATTTTGATGCAGATACTGTCGATGCTACTACCGAGGCTACGACCCCTCCCGAGACTACGACCCCTACCGTGGCTACGACCCCTCCCGAGACTACGACCCCTACCGTGTCTACAACCCCTACCCCTACCGTGGCTACAACCCTACCCCTACCGTGGCTACGCCCCCTCCCCCTCCCGAGGCTACAACCAGCCAGGCATCGGTTGTGGAGCCTGAGATGGATTATAGTAAGTTATTTGATTTTTAATTTCGAAACTATAAATTATATTGTGAAAAACTATCTAACTTGATCATGTATTGAAATTTGTTTAACTGGTGGCCCAAGTGTTGTACAATTGGGTAAACAAAAGGTGGATGATACAATTGACAGAAGATTGACGACCCGTCAGACTACTAGCCGACCACGGTATTTAACTGATGGGTCTCACATAGTCAATATGCCCGATGATAACGTTGTGAGATGGACAACGTTGAAAAAGTTTACGGACGAGCTGGAAAACAAGTTCACAACGTGGTACCAACAAGAAGATCCGCCCCCAATGGGATTCCGACGGGGTACGCAGCTGGTTTCCGCCTTACAGAATTGTTTGGCAAGGCGTGGTTCACACGTCTCCATGGCCCTCTTTCAGAGTTAGACCGAGAACTATATTCTTGTGACTTCATTTTCATATTTCTGAAATTTTCATATTTCTGATTTCATTATCTCTAACTTATTTTTGCATGCGTACAGCATGTCGATGCGTATCTGGACCTAATAGAACGGCAAATGGAAGCACATCCAGGATGCTTTCAACCGTATACGGCCATTACATACTCTGAATTAGCCGCCTTTTGCGGGCAAGGTCACGTAGATCCGGGAAAGCCGCCAGAGACAACGGACATTCCAGACTTTGTGGATCGGTATGTCAAGCAATGGGATGAAAACACCGTGATCTACATTCCCTGGGCCATTAGTTATGGTCACTGGGCAGCTGTCGAAGTGTCTATTCCCCAATGGAGGATTAGGGTGTGGGATTGTCTGTCGGGGAAGCCGTATAAGGCTGATGTGAAGAGAAACATCAAAGCGTGGGGTGTTTTGTTTAGGAGATTGTTGGAGACGGATGCTCGTCTACGTCAACTACCAAAAATGGTTGATCCAGAGAAGCCTCTTTTTGATGTCAGAATAGTAAAACCTGAACACGTACCACAAATGCCAATTCCGTAAGTGTTATAAACTTCAAACTATTTATTATATTATACAGTTTACACTATTCTAACACTATTCATATTATACATGGGTGACTGTGGGGTATACACGGTCAAGTTCATTGAGCATTTGTTGCACAAGGAAGACTTTACTCTGATCCATCATGACAATATGTCGTTGCTAAGAAAGAAACTTTGTGTACAACTATTTAATCAAATAGTAGATATATAGGTATTTTGACAAACTTTGTGTTGGAATTTTTGGTGTATGTTATATTTTTGGTATTTTGTTGTATGTTGGTAGCCAATTATATTTTGGGTGTATGTTGTTTTGATGAGTATTCAATCTGTTTAAAAAACAATATTCAATTTGAATTTCTCTACGTCCAAACGTAGAGAATGTACGTGCAAACGTAGGGAATGCAACATTCTCTACGTAGGAACGTAGAGAACCTAGTCCAAATGTATGGCTGCAACATTCTATGCGTTTGAATGTAGATAACCTACGTCCAAACATAGAGAATGCAACATTCTCTACGTCCAAATGTAGGGAATGCAACATTCTCTACGTCCAAACGTAGGGAATGCAAGTACTAGTGTGATACATGGCAATTATTGTTGTTGTACAAGTACGAGCCATTTCTCTCATTTCTTCAAACTCTTTTAAGTAGTGTAAAGAGAAACTAACCACTTCTTCACCTTTCAATTTATAATCTACACTGAAGCAAATGGATAATGATCGTTTCTTTAAAGTTCTTGATGGCGGTTTCGCAACAAGTTTGGTATGTCATTATTAATTAACTTACTTTTATATCACTTGTATTATGATAAAACAAACGTGAAATGTTTTTTTTTTTTCATAGAAACTACCTCCAACATACGTTAATAGGTTGAACGACACGCTGAGGAACCTAGATAGGGCCGTTCTCAAAAGCCGATTAGGGACATGAGAAGTGAGGGTTGGAGCCACAGACAATGGAATTCTTCGTTTCTTTGGGGAAGGTTGGGAGGATTATATGGCGGCTCATTAATTGAATGAGATGGAGTTTCTAGTGTTTGAACACAGGGGGGTTCACTTTCGACACTATTGTGATGGATCACACTTCTTGTGAGAAGACTTTTTCTGAGTCCGAGAGTGAAGAAGATGATGCAGAAGATGATGCAGATGATGATGCAGATGATGATGAAGGTGCAGGTAACCAAAATCCCCATTTTCAGACGACGCTACCAAACTGGGTATTTTCACATGGTTATTATTATGTGGGGAGATATTTAATATATTTTTAGTTGTTTTCTTGTTTGATATTTTTTTCCCGATTTTGAAACAGTATTTAAATTTGTTTGTGATTTGTAGAGTATTCCAAAGGCATTTGCGAGAACAAACGACATGTTGCGAAACAAGACCGTGGAACTGCGAATTGCCACAGGGGAATCATGGCCTGCTAGAATTGTCTATATGGTAAATCAAAAAGTTCGTTTAAGCGGGTTGAATGATTTCATTACGGACAATGACCTTAATGCGGGAGATGAATGCATCTTTGAAGTCATTGATCAACCTATAGAAAATCACGTCGTGTTTAATGTGGTGATTACTAAATATTGAAGATCATTTATTTAGGCGTCATCCTATCCTATTTAATGATCACCCTTAGTTTATTTAAGCGTCATCTTATTGTTATCTCAATGTATCATTACTCTTTGTTTTTATGTTTGTAAGCCATGTATCATTACTCTTTTTTCTTGTGTGTAAGCCCCGTAATAATTACTATTAGTTTTACAAAGAAGTGTAATACAAGACAAACTTGATTCCGATTAATAACCGAATACAATCATTACTACAATCCATTAATAAAATACTACATTCTATTAATACGTTACACAATAACGATCCATTCTAATACCACCATAACAAAAATCAATGACTTCCTACCGGTATTGCGTGCAACTATCTCTGTTATGTCATGGATGTTTGCAGTTAGTACATACATTCTGATGGCCTTGACGTTCCCATTCAGAAGGGATTCTAGTGGTATTAATTCTACCTCTTCTTGGAGCTCCACTGGCATCAGGCGCATATCTCATATTAGGCACTCCGACTTTCATGTTTCTTACCGCCTCCGGAACATCCCAATCCTCCCTGTTAGGAACTGGATATATGCTACCCATGTAAATCTCCTTGAAACATTCAAATCTATAATACCGTGAACGAGTTCGGGTGGACTAATTCTACGTGTTCTTTGCGCGGCCGTTATAGCATGCGTACATGGTATTTCCATTTTCTCAAAATAACCACAATAACACTTCCTCTCTCGTAGATTTACCGTCCCACGAAGCAAGTTATTTCCATGAACCTCAAACTCATTGAGGTTAATAGGATTAACCCTGAACTTCCTTCAAGAAGTAATATTCGAAGCCACTATTTTATGGATCTCTGGTGCTAGCACAGCCGCACAATCAAGCGCCTCCTGTCGTCTATCATTATACCATCTCTGTAGTGTAGCTCTAATGAATTCCAAGAGGCTAGGAACAGGCCAACGACGAGCTCCTCTAATCGCACAGTTGAAACTTTCAGCGTAATTGCTTGTCATTAAGGCGTATCTTTTCCCAGGAAATTTGGCACGCGCCCACTGTTCAACACCTATTTCTTCTAGTTTTAGATATGCGCCAAGACATTGTGCCTTGATTAGGGCGTTTTTTCGGAGAAATTCGGCCTCCGAGAATGCATAGGCTGTTTGATAGAATGTGTCTTCACAAAAACCGTAATCCTTCCATTTTTTTGTTAGATTGCCCTTTAAATGATGATAGCAAACACCGTGATATACATTGGGAAATACCTGACCAACCGCATTTCTAATAGCCTTGTGTCTGTCAGATATAAAGCTCAAATTTTCAGCATGGATACCTTCAATGGCCACCCTCAATTGTCTCATGAAATACCCCCATGAATCGTTGCATTCTTTTTCGGCAATACCGAAGGCTATAGGGAATAGGTGGTCACCGGCATCTACAGCAACAACAAATAGTTGCCCCGAGAAACGGGTTTTTAGATGAGTGGCGTCCACACACAAAATAGGTCTACAATACTTGAAACCACGACGACTTGCTCCCAAAGCCATGAAACAACTACCGAACCTTCCCAGATTATCAAGATGAAAGTCAACATAGGTCCCTTCATTGGCCTCACGCACCATCCACAGTACGAGGGTATCGCATTGTAACACTCCGTCGGTGAACCTCTAACCAAAGACATTCTCATCATCTCGTGAGCTCGGTATGCTTGGTCATAAGTCAACCGTACACCGTAAGTTGTGAGCATGTCCTCCATAATATGTCCGGGTTTATACTCATTGCCGAGTTCTTCCATTTTCGACTTAGCGGACTCGCAATAACAATAGGTGTTGCTTGTCGATTGTCATTATCCGCATTCTGAGAGGCACAAGTATGCACATCATTCAATGTTGTGATCTCAAATGTATGTGTTGTATTTGTCTTCACCCTTTTCGCCCTTACATGCCATTTGCATGTATCGTTTAGACATGTGTAATACAATCAACGTGTGTCCGACCTACCCAATCTCATCTGAAAATTATTGGCAACCGCATACGATTTTATTTTCAAATTAAAATCTTCTTTCGAATCATATTGCTTCCCAATGAACAATTCGTTCACGTCATTCATATGTAACGTACCGGTAGATAGACACCGCGGTAAATCATCATCTTCAAATGTGGGAATCCTTCATGAATAATCTTCTCGTACACTAGCCCTAGCATTGGCACCCTGATTATTGTTGTCATCCCTGCCCGTTTGATCGGTTTGAATATGAGGTGCAAACGGAGAAGCCAAAAAACTAGTGACTGATCCACCAAACAAATTATATGGCTGTTGGATAGGTTGAGCACGACTACTTGAAGGTTGGTTAGGAGGATACTGAAACGGATTATGTGATTGGCTATTTATAACATTATAACTTGGAGGACCGAATTCAAACGGAGCAGTGTATTCACCAACCATTTCAACACGAACATGACTACTTGAAGGTTGATTTGAAAGATTATGACTTGGTCTGACTGGTTCATACTGAAACTGTTGGTCCGAAGCTTCACCAAGCCTTTGTGTAGGAACATGGTTTTCAAACCCACTACATCCATACTGTTGCTCGAATGGATTAAAATTTGGATCTGTAGCAAGTTCTTGTACCGGAGAAGGGAAATTACCAAGACTATAATCCGAATTATTGTTATCATCCGGGGCATTGCAATCTTGATTTAAATCAATGCCATCATCCTCAAATATCGGTTCATTGTTTGCCTCCACTGGTGTAGCATTCACGCAAAAAATCACATTTTTGTCAGAGGCCACTTCGATGTAACCATTTAGTGTCTCGTCGTCTAAGATATCATCAGGTGGTAAATTCCCCACACTAGCATAAGTAAACAAAGCTTTTACGCCAAGCTTTGAAACAGACCGGTCAATACCAAGCCTCACATGCAATTTATCCAACAACGCATTCAATCTTATGTTCTTTCGGACAAATAATGAGAACATCGATCCATTTACATGATTCCACCGGTTATAGAGAGGATCGTACGTAAATTCTCCGTTGAACGAGACAACAATCATAGAGTTGCGATTATCTGTTTTTTTTTAAAAAAACAATTCAAGTCATTATAGACATTCAATATAATAATTCAAAACCCTACCTAAGCAAATTTATCACAAATAGAAAACAAAATATACTTACACGAAAACCCTACTAATTAAACCCCAACAAGGAAACAAAGACTATTTTCCCCTTTTAAGATGTTTCAAACAAGGAAACTAAGACTTTTAACACTTAAAACTCTTTCACTCTAAGTTTAAGTGTGATCAATATTTCCAAAAACAATGGTCTCTGAAACATAGCCATTTTCAGTACCATTTTTGGGTAGGAACAACACCCTTATGCAAGATCAAACCATCAATACGGACAATTCCATTACTACCAACAACAAATTTCCCAACTTCTCAAAACTACAATACCAAATCAACAATACCAAAGTTTACTACAATCGAACAATACCAAAGACTTAAACACACTACTTAGATGTATAAACATTACATAAACAACCTACTTAAAACACACATTTCGGTTAAATACATATCATTACTACAATATAAATAACATAATCACTACTTAAAACACACATTTCGATAAATACATATCATTACTACAATATAAATAACATAATTACTACTTAAAACACACATTTCGGTTGAATACATATCATTACTTACACTAAACCCTATTAATTAAACCCTAAACAATAACACTAATTAAGAAAAGACTTAAACACACTACTTAAATGTATAAACATTACATAAACAACCTACTAAAAACACACATTTAGTTTAAGTACATTTCATTACTAGCATAAATAACATAATCACATTGAGCACTTGAATTAAGACAAATTAAATAGCAAAAACTTACCCATTTGAGCACTTGAATGATGAAGAAATGAACTTGAAAGATGAAGAAATGGACTTGAAATATGAAGAAGTGGTTAGATAATGTATATTAACATGCAAGACTCTGAAGGAATGAGAAAAATAGCCCGTAATGTGGTGTATATTGAACAAGTACCTTACAACAACATTAATTGCCATCTACCACTTCCAAACGTAGATAATTGCTTTGTAAACGTAGAAAACCTACGTTTAAACGTAGATAAATGCGTTCTAACCTACGTTAAAACGTAGAGAAATATACATTTATTGTAACTTTCCTAATTTATTGAAATAACCTACGTTTAAACGTAGGTTCTCTACGTTTAAACGTAAGGATCCTACGTTTAAACGTAGGTTATTTCAATAAATTAGGGGTTGCAATTATTCAACTTTATCTACGTTTAAACGTAGGGTTCCTTACGTTTAAACGTAGAGAACCTTACGTTTACCTGATTTTCAATGTCAGAAAAGGCACAACCTGATTTGCAAGTTAAAGGTCTGACACAACCTGATTTTCCAATTTCGTGAGATAAATATTTAGGTTAAATGGTACATGGGCTTAAAAGGGCCAAAATAGTAGGGGGCTTGGGTATTTAATTGGAAAATGTAAGAGGGCCAGAGATTATGATTAGCAGGCCTTATATATAAAACAAAAAAAAAAAAAAAACTTTCTTTTCACGGGGTGGGCCGCCCAATGAATAGTAAAAAAACAAAAAAAAAAACACGTGGACACCTTGGTTGGAGTTTCCCAACCAAGTATTATAAATAGGTATATATATCCAACATCTATATTGTAGAGATAAAAAAAATGATATAATAGACAATAAAGAATATTATCATAGTGTAATAAAAATAATAATGTGACATTAGATAAGATTAATTTTCAAGACATATGTCACATAAAAATAAATTAATATGATACAAATAATTGTAGAGTAATTATGTTACATATCCCAAAATAAATATTTTAAAATATATCAACACAAAATACTCAACAATATTATTGTGTGTAGATCCTCTACAGGGCATACACACGAATTTAAATGAAAATTAAATAGATGACCCCAAGAAATCTGCATTAACTATACCCCAAAACATACACGTATTGAAAATATAAAATTGCAACTGAGGACTTTTTGAAACTATTTATGAGCTGCATTACTGGTCCAAAGGATGTTAATTTGGAATTCTTTGACACAATAGATAATTAAGGTAGTAAGTAAAATGATATCTACCTATATAGGCCTTGAATGATCCTGAAACGATCAATCTGCAAAGAGAAACCAAAGAGTATGTTGTGAAATGAATGCTACAGTCCTGTTATTTGAAGCAAGAGAAATCAAGAACACTCAAACACAACAACCTTTAACCGGGACCAAACTTTTCCATCAGATATATATCCAATTTCCCACAGTCCACCCAACTAAAAGTATCAAGTAAAAGACATCACACACTCATTCTGTTTCATATATGGAAGTAAAACTGTAAAAGACAGCACACACTTTGATACAGTCGATTTTTGAGCCTAGACATCACACACTCATTCGGTTCTAGACTTTGATAGAGATATTTGGCCTTCATTAGGAATATATAAAATACCTGGAGAATGTTCTTGACATCCTTCTTAAACCTTTATTCTGTTTCAGCAACAGTTCAATTCTTGTTCTCATTTGAGGGTGCCTGTTTAAAAAGCAAAGATTCAAAAGTCTATGAATACATTTGGATAATGTATAATGAATAAGACTATACAGTATAAGAGATTCCAAAACATACTCTGATGTCCAAATATGACCCAATATTACAAGAATCAACTGTTCAATTTAGAAGAACGAAAGAAACGTCAAATGTCAAAGAACAATAATGTAATGACAACTATGTAGCTAATCAATGCTTTATGATGTATCCAACCTGAAGCGTATAAAGCCTAGACTCTAGCTTCCGGTTGTACTTTTCTTCTTCATTCATCTGTAAATATGTCAATGGTGAACATTAAACAAAAAAAACAAGAAAAGGAAAAAACATTTTTGTTCACAAAAAAATAGGATACCACCTCCAGTTCGTCTAGTTCAAGTTGATCGAGTCCGCCATCTCCGCTTTCACTCTATTGGAGTACCTGGAGAATTCCAAAAGAAACCTTTTAATATGTAATATTAACAAAAACAACATAAACTCATGAAAAGCTACGAAAACGAAACTACTTACCTCATATAAAGCTCCATCAGTCAGTCTATCTTCTCACATTCATTTTCCACAAGTTAACTCAATAATCTTTCCCTTCTAGAACCTTTCAAGATTCCTCCTGCCATTAAGATTAAGAAAATTTCGAACAACAAAAACTACATAGCGTAACAAGTAAGTGAATTTAATTGTTGCATTATTTTGGTGAAATATCCTATTTCTGTCGATTTAGAGTAACTGAAGATCGAAAGGGGCCAAAATAAATGGATAGGATAGAACTAAATAAAGTACCTAAAATGCTAAAGTTCCCACTATAAGGTTTGAAAGAATAGTTAGATCAATATAATCGTGACATATGCAAACCTTACTTTTAATTAAGTAGTTTTTGTTACCATAACTTTCACAATACAGTGACAAACCAACAAACAACACCAATATTCAGGTGTAAGTATGGCATTTTTTAACCTAGGTCAAAGCAAGACAGAAAAGCACCTCGTCGCCACTCAATCTGCAACCTAAAAATAAGACAGTAAAACAGAAAACTATAAAAAAATCCATAGAACCAGGCAGACAACAAATGTTCCTAATGCATTCTAGCAAGCCTAAGATTCGATTTAAAATCTCAAGGGCCAAACTGAACTCAATTTAAATCTTCAGACATAATGAACTCCATTTAAATCTTCAGACATAATTTTGAGTTTAGTTTGTCAACAAAACAGAAAAAAGCTCTGGCATAAGATCAAAACCAACATTTTCAGAGTTCAATAACAAGATTTTTATTACACAATTTAGTGACAACTAAAGAAATCTGTGACTCGACTCAACAATAAATTTGATCAGAAGGACTCTGTAATGATTGACAAGTCAACACCGTTCATATGACCGAAAAATTAAAGCAATACAAGGGCAGCAAAATTTGAAAGAAAATCAGCTCTCTACATACCAAATAAAGATGCAACAGTTCAATTCTTGTTTTCATTTGAGGGTGCCTGTTTAAAAAGAAAATATTCATTAGACTATGAATACATTTGAATAATCGATACTGAACGAAACTATATAGTACAAAAATGCAAAACATACTTTGATGTCCAAAGATGACCACCTACAATTGAATCCCATCACCCCAACCTTTTTTTGCAGCTAAAACACCGATTAGATGTCGTTCATCTTGCTGCCGCCAGATTCTCACATTTATTCTTCAACAAAAAAAAAAATTTGCAGGAAAAGGAAGAATTTGGTAGGTTTTTGGAGGATAAGAGGAAAAGCGGAGAGATTATTAATCAATAAAATAGATTTATTGTGAAAATAGCTTTTTCCTTGGACCCAAAAGTCTTGAACACGGCATCACAGCTCTTTAACACGGCATCTACTCGATTTGTGCGTCAAACACTGGTTAAAACACAACGGGGAAAGCAGAATTCCATGGGTAATAAACCCGCCGTTTGCATCCAATAATCTAAAGAAGTTTGATAATCTGAGAACTTTTCCCTCAAACCAACGGATAATGCAGCCATATATCCCCAAATTTCACTGAATCGGCTCACGTACCACCATATATCCAAAAATACCACCGGATAAAGCAATAGACCGCCGGAAAATCGGTAGGTCCTTTGCCCCCTTTCCATTCTTCGAAGTGCACACCTGTAAAATACAACCGGATAAACGAGGAGACCGGCGGATAATAGGAAATCCCTCTACCTCCTTCCGTTCTTCAACGTAAACAGCTGTAAATTTTTTTTTTTTGAAACAATAATAAAGGTTAAAAGAAGAGTTAAAGGTTTAGGTTTGTTTTTTTTATGTTATTTGTTTGATTAAATTTCCTACAAAAATCTTCTACTCATCATACCCCATTGGAAGAACAGGGGGCAAGCTGAAACCTCACCAAATTAGCTGACGTGTGTGAACCCCAGGCTTTTCCCATCCCTTTTAATATATAGGTAGATACATGTTGAAAACAAAAGATGTGTATAAACTGATTTGTTGATGATGCTAGTTTTTTTTTGTATTATTTGTCTTGATGCTATATATATATATATATATACATGTCACAAAATAAAATTGATGCACACACAATTATTTTGAACAAATAATCTTATACAATTTCGGTCAATTTGATGTGAATTCTATTTTAATTTTAACTATGTCCTTTTGCTACCATATATATATATATATATATATATATATATATATATATATATATATATATATATATATATATATATATATATACACGTCACAAAATAAAATTGATGCACACATACATTATTTTGAACAGATAATATTATACAATTTTGGTCAATTTGATGTGAATTCTATTTTAATTTTAACTATGTCCTTTTGCTACCATATATATATATATATATATATATATATATATATATATATATATATATATATATATTTTCCTACGTGTCAATTCCTCAAGTTTAATTTTTGTATGCATCTATGTTTAACCCACAGTTTTTGTTTTATATAGATATAGATTTGTCTTTTTCAACCAAGGTTTGTTTTTTTAACTGATTTCTAATAAAATACTGATATATTAAGTTCATAGTTATAAGTAATAGTACGGTTTCAATTTGTCAATATTTTCTAAGTCAAACGTCTGAATATTAAAAGACTAGTGTGTTATGATATTTTTTTACGGTACGAATGTTTCGTTGGAGATGAAAAAAATCACTAAGTTGTACTCTTGATTCATATTTATTATTTTGATCAAATATTTTTTATGCAGTTTCGGTCAATTCATTGTGAGTTTTATTTTGAAAGCAAAAGTGTGTACTATTAACGGTTCGAATTTTTTTTACATAGTTTTGTCATTCTACCTTATATATAAAAATCCGTTCTCATATCCATAATAGTAAATCATGATGTTTTTATCAAACCAAAATTTAGAATACCTCGTTAATATATTTATTTAGGTCATATTGATTCTATTAGGCTCTTGGTTTTCAACATTGCTAGATTAGCCTTTGACTTCGTATAAGTTGACAATTATATAATTATCCGAAATATATCCCAGGGAAGATGTGAATTTTAATAAGTATCTCGTTCAGATTTTGCAATAAGCATTTTTATATATATGATATGTAATTCTAACTTCCATTTGAATAATATTTGTCTTATATCAATTGTCTTGTAAGGTTTGGTTGTGACGTACTTCGGTCATCGTGAAATTAATAAAGAAAAAAATCATAATGATAACCAATTCTTGTTCCTGCTTGACGTTAAACACTTAGCGACTAGGTGAGTTGGGTTATTGCACAGTAGAACATCCAATCATCGGTCTCGGGGCCTCTTGACCTTGGCTCATCGACAGTCCTAGAGTGATGGTACCAAAATTCCCCGATGTTCCATGTGCTTGGTCGGGAAAGCAAGGGCCGATGGCTAAGCCATGGTTCAGAGGGCAGTGGGGTTGGCTGGAGCCTTTTGGGAGGTTCACTGGGCAAAGGTCTTAACCCTTTTCCTTGACAATTGGCCGGAGTTGTCAGGTAATAACTTGCTTGCTTGTGGAGTGCGGTAGAGAAACATGCTGGAGTAGGTTGGTAACGTCTCATCGACTAAAGCAAGTCGGTGTCAAGCTAATTAATAAATTTAAATTCAATAAATTACTTGCCATTTATACTCTTTGTAAATTATCATGTTTTGCAGTGTTGTTAGGTACTATCGTATGCAGGGTAAGAAAAAAAAAGCTTTCTATTATCACAACTTAAACGGTTTTGGGTAACTATTATCTTCATGTATGAAAGCTGTGGACACACGCACCGGAACTCACTGGACTAATTTTTTTAGCTCACACATTTGTGAATCTCTTTCTTAGGTATGGAAGAAGGACACAAGAGTAGTGAGGTAAGCGTGGTAACCTTGGAGGCTGTGCTGGGAGAGGGAGTTGATGAAGAGTTCAATGTTGATATGACAGCTTAGTTGTCAAGTTTCGGTATTAGCTTGTTTTGAATTTTGAGATGTTTCAATGTAATAAAAATTAATTGATGTTCTATTCTTTTGGTTTTGGTAATGTTTAAATAGAGTACTAGTTCCCTCAGTGGTTTTGTTGGAGATTTACTGTTTGGGCGGTGGATATCCGTCTTGTCCCTTATTAGACCCCAGTGGACCCTAGGGATCGGGGATAGGCCTATTACAAGTCCGCTCTTCATATTTCTCGTAATCCTGTCTTTCATGATCGCACTAAACATATTGAGGTTGATTATCATTTTATTCGTGATGAACTTCATTCAGGTAATATTATGACTGCGCATGTTCCCACTAGTCATCAGTTGGCGGACATTTTGACAAAGGCTCTTGGGAAACCGACATTTACTTTCTTATTGAGCAAGTTAGGTATTTGTAACCCTCAAGCCCAACTTGAAGCTGTGATGTCAAGCAGCCGATTGAGCCATTAATTTATAGGACCCTCTACGGTTTACTAGTCTTAAAAGTTCCGTGGAGCTAAAGAAAAAAAAAAAGAGAGAGTTTGCCGCCTCACCAAACTTGGAGAATGGAAATATGCTGATACAGTAAATTAGATCCGCAGGAATCAGTTAGGGCATGTTGCCAATGCCACCACCTTGGGCTTGGCCCATTATATAGCTATGCATGTAGAACTTATCTTATTAAGAAAAGAACTTCAACATAGGGAACCTTTATCGAAAGACATTTGTCGAGACTCGTCGTTACGGTAAAAATTTACTGGGACAACCACAAGTCTCGAGGAGGCATTTGTAGATACAATTTTTTTTATGTGATATATAAAATTTGTCACATAATACAATTGTCCTAAATTGAAATTTATTTTATATTATTTCCTATAAAATGTACTAGGAAATAATGTAAAAATAAATGATTAATTGAAATTTCTTAAAAGAAATTTAGAGATTTAATTATTTATAATTAAATGGCTATGTAGATATACAAAAGTATATATATGTGACATATTATATTTGTCATATACTACACATGCCACTAAAAATATTTTATATTATTTTACTACATTAAATATTTGGAGATAATATAAAAGTCAACAATTCAAAAAAATCTCTTAAAAATCAATTAATTGAGAGATTTTACTGAATTATAATAAATGCAAAATCTTCTGAAAATTATGAAGATCAATCAAGGGTGTGAACACATTTAATGCAAATGCATCATCCAGCACTATAGATCGGAGAGCCTTGGTAATTTGCAAAACACGCTGAAGAGTTGGTGGAAATCTCAGAGCAAGAAGCTTGAAGCATTAATCAACAGCACAGAAGACACACAGAAGAAGAACAAGCACAAGGTAGAGCATAGAAGCTGGTGAGAAGTCCCATGGCATCTTCAAGCATCGGATATCTTTCAAGAAATCCTCAGAGTTCTTCAAGTAATAAATAAGATCGAAGAGCGTCTTCAAGCTTCGAAGATCTCCCAAGAATTCCTCAAAGTTTTTTAAGAAAGCCAAGAAGATCGAGGAGCGTCTTCAATACTTGAAGATCAACACAAAGGCGAAGCTCTTCAACAAGGTGTCTTATACACTTGAAGATCAACACAAAGACGGAGTTCTTCGACAAGGTGTCTTCAACACTTGAAGATCAACCTACAGTCAAGAAAGGCGAGAAGATCGAAAAGCCTCAACAACACCGGAAGAAGTCGTCTTCAAAGTTCTTCAAGAAGTTGAAGAACATCAAAGCTTCAAAGCACCATGACAGATCATCTTCAACATCAAAGATCTTCTGCAAAGTCGAAGCACTTCAACTAGGAGATTGAAAGTAATACAAAGTATTCCTTCAAGTCTTCGTCAAAGTCAAAGTTCTTTCGCCATATCCGAGAGTTCATCAACACAACAACAATTGGTGAAGATGGGGAGAAAGCATAAAGCCCTCTACTCAACATTCGAAGCTCGTCCGCCATATTCGGAGTTCTTCAACATTCGAGGATCGTCCGCCATATTTGGAGTTCTTCACCAACATTCGAGGATCATCCGCCATATCCGGAGTTCTTCAACAAAGAGAAGATCTAAGAAGCAATGAAGAATTCTTCAAGTTCTTCAACAACTTTTGAGGATCATCCGCCACATCCGGAGTACACCACCAACACTGGAAAATCGTCCACCATATTCGGAGTTCTTCAATATTCGAGGATCATCTGCCACATTCATAGTTCTTCACCAACATTCGAGCATCATCCGTCATATCCAGAGTTCTTCAACAAAGAGAAGATCTAAGAAGCAACGAAGAAGTCTTCAAGCTCTTCAACAACATTCAAGGATCATCCACCAAATCCGGAGTTCTTCATTAACATTCGAAGCTCGTCCGCCATATCCGGAGTTCTTCAACAACCATCAAAGGTATTCCGACATATTCGGAGTTCTTCAACATCAATCGAAGGACCTGCGCTACATTCAGAGTTCTTCAATGAATCGAAGGTCGCCAAGAAACCCGGTGTTCTTCAATAACAAATAAAGGCCCTCTTCCTAACAAATAGGAGGAACACCGCCAAAGTCCGAGAACAAGTCACCGCAACTCTCGGAGAAATCAAATGAGAAGATCAAGGAAGCATGAAAGCATCTAGGTCATCTCCAGCTAATGAAGACTATCCTCTATGTCCAGAGTTCTTCAACAAATATCGAAGATTATCTGGCATGTCAAGAGATCTTCCATAAATCCAATGTTCTTCCATAACAAATTGGAAGAGTATTGACAAAGCCCGAGAACAAGTCCTTGCATCCCGTAGATTTAGGGATTTTGCTAGAGATTGTACCAACTCACATTTTGAAATTAATAAAATTATATTTGATTCAATTTTCTTGTCTTTCTTTTATATTTAATTGTAGGACAACGAAATTTGCGTTACAAGTATAATCACATCATAATTAAGATTATATCCATAAATGGACATTTGTCGATTCAAAGAATAGTTTGTTACTGACTTAGCAAGAGATCATCATATTGAATCAGTCTAGTCCTATGTGAACTCTTTCAAATATAAGTGCAACCGGTATATTGTCCAACACCGAAGGCCCAGATAAGGCGCTCACACTCAAAGTGTTCATGGGCACTATTGGTGTTTTGACAGCAACATCCTAGGTTTCAGTCAATTTCACCATGGACATATATTTAAGGCAGTTCACCATAAACTCAATCATCTTGTATATAACTCTTATGTATTGAGTTTCATGGTTACATTGTGGAAAAGATAGGCCCAAGCCCATATAAGAGGAGGGGCCTCATCCCAAAAACCTAGGTTGTGAGGTGAGGGAAGTCCATCTCTTAATATGGTGGGTGAAACAACCACAAGTTCACAATGTGGGACACTTTAACACGCCCTCAAGTGTTGGTCCCTTGGAAAGGCTAACACAAGTTTAGAGGGGGGGGGGGCCCATATAAGGGAGGAGCCTCAATAAACTTGTCCATCTAAAAAACAACCACAAGCTGGATTTTAAACAACTTAAAGTTCGGTTATAACTTGTGTGGAGTTAAGTGCGACAAAGGCGAGATTAAGTCAAGCGACTTAAGGCGAAAGCGAGTCAACCGGCAGCGGATATAGTTTTAGCCTTTTTCTTGATCTTGTTATTCTTTTACGAAAGCTGAGTGCTGTGAACTGAATTCTGATGAATGTCAGTTGTGAACTGTGAGGTGTATAACAATCAAGTATCAAAATGCTGTAAGTAAATGCTGAATAAATAAATAAATGCGTAAAGTAAATAAGGCGGATGTTATAGAGGTTCCAGGTGGTGTAATCCTGTCAGTCCTCTCTTCCCCTGTGATGCGGAGGAAAATTCCACTAGAACTTCTTTTTTTTTTTGAAGGTCCACTAGAACTTCTTGAGGTGAACTGTTACAAAAAGTCCTAAACAATAGTCCTTGGCTAATCCCTAGCGTCACTATCTAAACAGTTGTAGAACAGGTAGAATTGCTGCTCTTCAAATGCTTGAACCACTGGTCCTTAGAGGGTAGGATTGCCTCTTCACCAGCTACCACCACAAACACAGTCTACCCGACTGCTTGTCACAACTGTCCTTGGCGAAACCTTCCCGGTTTGCTTCACAGTCTAAAACCTTTGATGTAGAATCAAAGTTGGGCTGAGAATCAATAAATTGATTCTTGTTTGTGGTTCTTCAAAGTGTTGGATTCTTGATAAATTCTTTGTAGCTTGAACACTTGAAGAAATACTAGATATGATCTTGTTATAGTTCAGGGATGATAGCAATTCGAATAAAATAGACTAATGCACAAAATTGCTCGTTGATTCTTGTATATTCTGTATATGTTTATCCTTGGTGCAAAGTCTTCTATTTATAGTGTGAGGTCCAACGTTCATCTGGCTTAAATTCGAATTGTATCAACGTCTCTTTTGTAACGGCTATATTTTCTGACCGTTCTGCTGTGTCAGTAACTCATCCAATGAAATTGCTTCCTTTATAACGTTCGTCTGTACTTTCAGTTTGTTGGATGGCTGACATATAAAACTGAGTTTCCTTATCGGTTTTATGCGAGAGTTTTCACTTGTCGGTTTCTAGCGACTTGGAGCATTAAGCGAGATTTTACTCTTCTTCAAATATCGGTACTCCGGTTTTCATCGATTATCATTGACTTAATCGAGTACACCATAACTTATTATCATCTAAGAATTCATTGTCCTTATGATTCTTAGGTCTTCATACAAGATCTATAAAGTCGGTTCGAGTCACCACAATCTTGCACGAAGTCTAACTTTACGATCTCGACTTGTAATCTTCATAGCGAGTTTGAACCCTCGGTTCTTCGATCTTCAATAGCGAGTCTGTGTCCCTCGGTTCTTCGATTTTCTAGATAAGTCAACCGAGTCGTAACTCTCGGCGAACTTACCTTCTTCGAGTTCCATGTAGGTGTATTACGAGTCGGTTGCTTGTCTTGATGATTTCCGAGTTTTCTAAATGATTTCCGAGTTTTCGGTTTTACGACACACTAACTATTACGGTGCTTGTAATGTAACCTATACAAATATCAGACTCTAGTAAAACTTATACATTCAGTTCTAGACATCTTTTAGCTTTTCACTATAACAGCTGGCTTCAGCACTTCATCAATAGGGTTAAGATAATACTTTAAACAAATAAGATGAATTATCATCAAAACATAAATTTTATTTCCAACAATTTCCCCCTTTTTGATGATGCCAAAACTCTCCCTAAAAGAAAAGCTTAAAGATCAAAACAATGTAAAACAATGTAAAACTGGAAAACTGGTTTTCATTAGAATGAGCAAAAACTGGATAAGTACAATTTTGTTCAAATAACTGTGATTAAAGACTAAGCTTCTTCTTAGCTTTTTGCATGGTAGTCATATTTCCTTGCTTTGTCATACAATCGAAAATCTTCTTCTAGCTTGGAGTCTTCCTTTGAGAAAGTCTTGTTGTAGTCAACTTGACTACCTTCTTTCCATCTTTTCCATTGAATTAGCTTGGGTAAGTCTGATTCTTTCAAGTAGTAATTTTCAAATTCTACTAGATCAGCTTTCATCTGTTCAGTCTTGTCTTTAATCTTCAGTTTATCATCAATCCTCTGATTCTTCTTATATTGTGCCATTTTCTGCTTTGAGAATAAATCAGATAAAAAGTAGTTCAGGGATTCTTCAGTTGTCTTGTCCCTGTATTTGCCTTTGATAGGATTGTAATCTTTGATAAACTGCGTCCACAGATCCTTTGTAAGAGTAACTCTTGTCTCCAGGTTGACTATATTTTTCAATAAGTTGATCATCAGTTAACTCTTTCTTCAAAAATTTAGGATCTGATCTGTATCTTTGTAATTCTTCTTCAAGTCGCTTCATTTCTCCAAGTAACTTGACTTTTCTTCTTCGACTTCCCCTTTTTGGCATCATATAAGCGATCTACCGGGGCATGGGTTGCTTTTTGATCTTCGAGATTTGTCGGCGAGAAGCAAGTACTTCTTTAAGTTGAGTTTCTAACCCGTAGATATCTTGATTCATATGCCAATGAGCACGAGCATGAGTTTCCCTATCTACTTGCGGTTGAGTCTTCGAGTTGTTGTTTGAGTAACACAATTTACGAAGCGAGAACTTGAGCTTGATTTGTGGATCATCTCTAATCTTGCATGAGCTGAAACATCGGTTCTAGTTCTATAATCAAGGTATCCGAGATGTTTGATAAAAGGCCATTTTGTGTATCTCTCGGCGAGTACAATTTTCAAGTTTTCATGAACTTTTGCCAATTCATCCTTTGTGAGGATGTCGGAAGGATCATATGTAGCTTCTATTTGATCCTTAACACGAGTATTATCATCAATAATCATTAGTTGCCGATTATCAATTCCATCGGTACAACTGGCGATTGTCGGTTGTACGATCTCCAACGGCAATTCTTCTTGCTTGTGGTACGGTTTGCGTTGCTAGAGGTTGAGGTTGAGTTTCTTTGCAAAAGCTGTAGTCTCATCGGCATCTTTTCTTGACTTATCATGGTCATCATCATCCTTTTTCTTTGAGCTTGTCTTTAGATGATGTGTCGATCCTCTTCTTTTTGCTAGTTCGGTAAATCTTTTGAAACGAGTTGTCAAGAAATTCGAAATAGGAAACGAGAGAGTAAAGGTCTCTAACTTCCAATTTCTCCAAGTAATTTCTCTTCATTACGTAAGCGATATCTCGAACATCTTACGGTTGAAGTTTCATTTTCATCGGCTTGATGATTTTGTCGGCTTCGAAGACTTGTGATGATTCTTTGAGCGATTCTTCTTTATGCGAGAAGTATGGTCAGTAGTGACATTTTCTTGTGTACCTTCAGTAGTCAGTTGATGTTGTTGTTCCCCCTCAGTTGGTGCTTTTTCACTTGAGATTTCTGGGTACAAACATCTTACAACTGATCTTGCTTCTGCTGATTCAGCTTTTCGCTTGGTCCCTTTGTGTACAGCTTCCGGCTGAGACACAGTTTTCTGACTTGCTTCAGGTTGGGAAGTTGTTTCTGCGATTTCCTTTGAAGTTGCATTTTGCCTTGCTTGCTTCCCTTCCTTAATTCTTTCTAAGTAAAGCTGAATGATTCCACTAAGAGTCTTCTTCGGTCGGAATGCGCCATCGATTACTTGTCCTTCGACTTGAGCTCTTTTCTCACTTTGTCTAATTCGGCTAAATGTTGTTTCTTGAGCGATTTACAACATAGCTTTGCCCAATTGAATTCTATTCCATCCCGGATTATATTCATGAGATAGATATTCTCTTCGATAGTATATTAACTCCTTTGGATTTCCCAATGACGTGTTTCTTGAGCCATCTGTTGAGGTTTCCAAATTACGGTTTGATTTTGTCTACATGAATGCCTGGTTCGATTGGTTACGTAGAAAAGGTAAGCATCTCAAGAAAAGCTTCTCTTTTCAATGGTAGAGTGGCTAAATCTGTTGAAGTTCTTTGTTGTATTTGCGAAGCCAAAGAGCGACCTCGTGACTCTTTCATTGAGAACAATGCGATCTCCACGTACTGTAGTTATCAAGGAGTCTCTTACTAATCGCATATTTTGCCAAAATTGCAAAATGCCTTCCACATCACGTTTTTCTTTGAACTGAACTTCTAAGATGTTCCTCAATCCGGGTAGTTTCTCGATTTTATCACGTACCCAGCTGGCTAACAGAGTGTTTTGACACATACCTTCATACATTTCAAGTGTTAGTTCATCCAGCTCTGTGATCAATCGTTTTTCTTTCGAACTATCTGAAGTGGTCATATTGAGTGTGAACACAAAATTTTGATTCTGAGAGAACGGGTTGCAAAGAGTCTGTTTTGCTTTCTGGAAAGAGATGAATAGTTTGAATTTCGAATGAAGATAATGTGAATGGAGGTTGAATAAATAGGTAGGATATTCTGGCGGTTGAGTAGTAAAAATTTTCAAATTCCATGATGGTTTTGGTAACCGATGCTTGTACTGTTCTGACAATCGTGGGGTGTACACGCGAAATTCGACAAAAAGAATTGCGGTAATTTAATGCGACATAACCGGCGAGGATTTTACCATATCAACCTTTGACTAAATTTGTTGGAATGAAAAGCGATGCGAGGTCGGTTCTAGAGATAATTCGGTTCCATCAAATTTTCGGTTTCGATTAATCGGTTTGAGATTGTTGATGTCAATGACTAGTACGGTTAAGTGAGCGCACCCAACATAACAAAGATTAATCCCGCTTGACGAATCTCGGCTTAAGCGATTTAACGACTTTGATTATTCCCAACTCGGTTCTTAATTTGGCAAATCTTTCTTTGTCCAATGGCTTTGTAAAGATATCGCAACGATCTTCGGTAGGTACATAAAGAAGCTGTTATATCCTTCTTCTCTGCATGATCTCTTATAAAGTGGTGACGTACATCAATGTGCTTTGTCCTTGAGTGTAAAAGCTGGATTATCGGTAATTGCAATTGCACTTGGTGTTATCACACATTATGGGAATTGTTCCTTCTTCTATCCCATAGTCTCTTAATTGTTGTCTAATCCATAAAACTTGAGCACAACAACTTCCGAGTTTGCGATATATTCGGCTTCGGTATTTGTAGAAGTTGAGATTGAGTTTTGCTTCTTGCTAAACCATGACACAAGTCTATTTCCAATAAGCGACATGTGCACGATGTGCTTTTTACTCCACTTTGCATCCGGCATAATCGAATCGAATAAGAAATCGGCTTGAATTCTCCTTCTTTTGAATACCAAATTCCAACTCCATCTGTGTCTTTTTCGGATATTTCAAAGTTCTTTTCACAAGCTGTGAGATGACTTTCCTTTGGTTTTAGTGAAATCTTGCACATACACCGACGGTAAAAGATATATCGGCCTACTTGCTTTGTAAGATAGAGTAAGCTTCCAATCATCCTTCGTAAAGTGTTTGATCAACATCTTTGCCTTCTTTGTCTTCATCAAGCTTTGATGTTGGTCCCCGTTGGTGTAGAAATTCCGGTAGATTTCTCCATACCAAACTTTTTGATAAGTTCTCTTGTATATTTGGTTTGGTGAATAAAAATTCCATCATCTAAGCTGTTTAACTTGCAATCCTAGGAAATAATTTAATTCTCCCATCATACTCATCGAAATTTGCTCTTCATCAAACTTGCAAATTTCTCACATAACTTGTTCATTTTCGATCCAAAAATGATATCATCAACATAAATTTGAACAAGTAGAGTATCTTCTCCATTCTTCATCCTGAATAATGTTTTGTCGATTGTTCCTTTGATAAATCCATTATCCACTAGAAACTGAGATAGAGTTTCATACCAAGCTCTTGGTGCTTGTTTAAGTCCATAAAGAGCTTTCCTTAGTCTGAAAACTTTATCTGCTTGATCTTTGATTTCAAATCCGGGTGGTTGTTGAACATATACTTCTTCTTCAAGAATTCCATTCAGGAACGCGCTTTTAACATCCATCTGATAAACTTTGAATTTCTTGTGAGCTGCAAAGGCAAGAAATAATCGATTGCTTCTAATCTTGCAAGCTGGTGCATAAGTTTCATCAAAGTCTATGCCTTACGCTTGAGAGTATCCTTTGGCTACAAGTCTAGCTTTGTTTCGATGATATTCCCATCTTCATCAAGTTTGTTTACGAAAACCCATTTGGTTCCAATGATATTGACATGAACTGGTCTATCTACCAATTCCCATACTTGATTTCTCTCGAATTCATTGAGCTCTTCTTGCATAGCTAATATCCAATCTTGGATCTTTCAAAGCTTCTTCAATTTCTTTAGGTTCGATTGAGATAGAAAGCATGCAATCATAGCATCTAGTTGATGTCTTGTTCGAACTCCGGCTTGAGTATCACCAATAACTTGTTCTTCGGGGTGATCTTTCATCCATTGATGTGTGTGAGTTTGTATCAAGCGATTTGCATTTTGTTCAACGATTCTTCAAAAGCTGGTTCTTGAACTTGTTCAAGCGAATACGAATGAAGTTGTTCGGGTTGTTGAGCAATTGGAAGCGAGGCGATCTTGATCGAACATTCGAAATTTGTAGTCTTCCAATGTCAATGTGAAAGCGGTTACGCGTGACCGGTAGCGAGGCGAGAAACTAGTTCTTGTCGGTCTTCAGTTGTTTCACCGGGGAAGTTTGGTTCATCAAATACTACATGTATTGATTCTTCATGTTTGAGTGTCCTTTTATTTAATACTCTAAAAGCTTTGCTGACACTTGAATATCCTAGAAAAATTCCTTCATCAGCTTTGGGCTGAAAAACGTGAAGTTGATCTTTTCCATTATTGTGTATGAAACATTTGCTTCCAAAAGCATGAAAGTATGAAACATTTGGTTTTCTTCCATTCCAAATTTCATAAGGAGTCTTCTCATGTCTCTTGTTCATGAGAGCTATGTTCTGAGTGTAACAAGCTGTGTTAACTGCTTCTTACGCCCAATATCTTTCCGGTAGTTTAGCTTCACAGATCATAGTCCTTCCTGCTTCTTTGAGTGTTCTGTTTCTTCTTTCAGCTACACCATTCTGTTGAGGTGTTCCAGTGGCAGCAAGTTGATGTAAAACACCATTTTCTTCACAATATTCAATAATCACATTGTTGAGGAATTCAGTTCCTTTATCTGATCTTATCTTCACAACTGAAACTCCTTTCTGATTCTGAAGTCTCTTGAGTAATTCTGTAAGCCTTTGCTTGGTTTCACTTTTCTTGGTTAGAAAGATTACCCAAGTGTATCTTGAAAAATCATCTACTACCACCAATGTATACTTCTTTCCACTGATACTAATTGGTGTAATAGGTCCAAATAAATCCATGTGTAGCAATTCTAGATGTCGGTTGTTGAATGCTGAGACTTGGTCTTGAAACTTGCTTTTGTTTGTTTTCCTTGTTGACATGCGTCACACAAACTGTCCTTTTTGTATGAGATCTCTGGTAGTCCAATGACTAGCTGCTTCTTAACAAGTGTGTTGATGTCATCAAAGTTAAGATGACTCAGTTTCTTGTGCCATAGCCAACTGATCTCTGATTTGGTATGCACAAGTAAACAAGTTTCAGCAACGGCAGTTGTCCAATCTACTACATACATGTTTTCTTTTCTTCTTCCGGCTAGAACAACTTGATAAGCTGATTCGCTGATGACAACGCAAAATTATTTGTCAAAAGTAACTTTGTATCCCATATCACAAAATTGATTTGGTCTTGAGTAGATTGTAGTGTAGTCCTTCTACATAAGATACATTCTTGATTGTAAGTCCATTTCGATTAAGGTGCCGTAACCTCGGTGTAACCGAGTTTATCTTTACTTCCAAAATTGACTTTTGGTCCATCATTTGCAATAAAATTACGAGACGAGTCCTTGCTCTTTGTCATGTGTCTAGAGCAACCACTTTGTCAAAGTACCAAATATCTGCAATAAAAATTAAAAGTTTTTAGGTACCCAATTCGGTTTGGGTCCATGGGGGTCGATTGTCGGTACAACTGCGGGAATATATCCTTTTGGGATTCTTCGGATATTGTTGCACTTGTTTTCATATATGTAAGCCACACTCCCATAGTATCTATGTTTGGATTTGTGTCTTATTTATATGATCTCTCGAATCTTTTGACCGTAAAATTTGTTTCCATCATGCTTTTTGTTATTAAAGCTTGAATGATAACCATCATTCCTTACATGCGAGGTACGGGTGACCTTTGTACTGTGACTTATGCTGAGAACTAAGATTAGTCCTCTGCTGAGTTTTGGACTGAAACTTGTGATAAGTTTTCGGTCTGGAATGATTGTCATTATCAGTTTTATTAACAAATTCAGTAAAATTCCAATCATCATCAGTGGGATATAGTCTTCCTTTCCCCCTGAATGTGTGAATCTTTGAATGATTGATATTCTTGGATTTACTTTGATTGTAATTTTTCTGGTTCCTGACTTGATTGGTTTTTGTGGATCTGGCAGTTGATTTGCCGTTTCGGTTTCCATTGGATACAGCTGATCTACCATTTGATTTACCTTTGTTGGTAGATACAGTTGTCTTCTTAGAAAAGCTGATTCATCTGTGTGATGCGGCTTTCTTGGTTCAACAATTTTCTCGGTTTGTGGAAGTTGCTCGGCTACGAACTTAATACCGGTTTTGGTACTAGGTCCAGCAGCTTTGCTAGTTCTATCCTTGGAAGATTGCTGTGTATCAAATCCTAAACCAGTTTTGTCTCCATATGGTTTTCCTGATTTGAATCCAGTAATTGAACTTGATTGAGCAAACGATTCGTTGCTGCTGCTGATGCAGTAGGCTGATACTGAATCTTTTCTTTATCAGTTTTAGTCAGTTTCAACATTTTCAGTTCAGACTTCAATCTTTCAACTTCAAGAATTAGACTTTCCTTTTCAGCTTTAATTGATTCATAACCAGCTTGAATAGTTACTAGCTGATTCATCAATTCGTCAAGCGTTTCTTCTAATTCTAGATTTTTTGGATTGGAGTCGGCGGTCGAAGAACATGCATTTATCATGGAAATCGAAATTTGAAGAGTATTTAGAGTTTGATTCACATACCTCATTTGGATCTTCCATGTGTGCCATTAAAGGCTGTGTCATCGATAGTCTTTCGGTACCGGCTTCATAATCGATTCATCTCCGGCAAGGAGTGCTCTTCTACCAACTCTTCTTGGTGGAGTCTTCTTGGTCGATTCTGGACATTCGGCTTTATAATGTCTGGCTTCTTGCGGTTGAAACGAGAGATATTCATCGTCTTTTCTTTTCTCGGAGTCCTTTTGATGAACTTTTGAGTATTTGGGTGTCCACTCTTCATTCTTCGAATTGTTCATCATTAGAGCCATTTGTTCTTCCATCTCATCCAATTCATGAAGATTGCTAGATGAGTTTTCTTGAATGTCATTTGATCTTCTTTTGCAAGTCTTTGTGGTCTTTGGTTCTTCCGAGCTTTGATTATTGCGGTTTGTGCTTGTGAAATCTTCACTTGAATTCATAAGCTTTCAAATGCGAAAAGATCTTGAATGAATCCTCTACATCAAGTCTTCTTGATTCTTCCATGGCAGTGACCTTCATTTTCCAGCACATTGGTAATGCCTTCAAGATTCTTGTGTTGATAACTTTCTTTGAGTATTCAATCTTGAGTAGATCTAGTTCATCCATGATAGCACTGAATCTTGTCTCCATTTGGTCAATGGTTTCTCCAGATTTCATCTTGAAATTCTCAAACTTTTGTTTTGCAACAGAAATTTTATTTTCCTTGATTGAATCTTTCCTTCACAAACTAGCGAAGTTTGTCCCACATTTCCTTGGCGGTTGTGCATTCTTTCACCTTCAAGTACATGTTCTTGTCAAGAGTTACGAGGATAAAGTCCATCGCAACATTGTTGAGATTATTTCGCTTGCGATCATCACTAGTCCATTCGGCTTTGGGCTTTGGAACACGAATTTGTCTTTCACCTTCGGTTGCATGTAGGTGATGGATTGGTCCATCGGTGAGTACATCCATCATCTCATCATGAGTAGCTGCTAGAAAAAAAGCATACGACGTTTATATTCGTCAAATCTCCCGTCCATGTTGCACATAAGCATTTGTCTCGCATATTGATTGTTATCCATTGTGAGTGAGTGAAGACTGATAGTAGATTAATTGAAAAACTGAGCTTTCAAATAAGAACAACTAGAGGAGATATAGAGCAAATGATATCTTGTTAAAGAAACACTGCTCCGATACCAATTGTTGGTCCCTTGGAAAGGCTAACACAAGTTTAGAGGGGGGGGGGGGGGGGGGTGAATAAACTTGTCCCTAAAACTGGATTTTAAACAACTTAAAGTTCGGTTATAACTTGTGTGGAGTTAAGTGACAAAGGCGAGATTAAGTCAAATTGACTTAAGGCGAAAGCGAGTCAACCGGCGGCGGATATAGTTTTAGCCTTTTTCTTGATCTTGTTATTCTTTTACGAAAGGCGAGTCTTTGTGAGCGAATTCGATGAATGTCGGTTGTGAGCTGTGAGGTGTATAACAATCAAGTATCAAAATGCTTGTAAGTAAATGCTGAATAAATAAATAAATGCGTAAAGTAAATAAGGCGGATGTTATAGAGGTTCCAGGTGGTGTAATCCTGTCAGTCCTCTCTTCCCCTGTGGTGCGGAGGAAAATTCCACTAGAACTTCTTGAGGTGAGCTTCTTGAGGTGTTACAAAAAGTCCTAAACAATAGTCCTTGGCTAATCCCTAGCGTCACTATCTAAACAGTTGTAGAACAGGTAGAATTGCTGCTCTTCAAATGCTTGAACCACTGGTCCTTAGAGGGTAGGATTGCCTCTTCACCAGCTACCACCACAAACACGATCTACCCATTGCTTGTCCTGCTTGTCCTTGGCGAAACCTTCCCGGTTTGCTTCACGATCTAAAACCTTTGATGTAGAATCAAAGTTGGGCTGAGAATCAATAAATTGATTCTTGTTTGTGGTTCTTCAAAGTGTTGGATTCTTGATAAATTCTTTGTAGCTTGAACACTTGAAGAAATACTAGATATGATCTTGTTATAGTTCAGGGATGATAGCAATTCGAATAAAATAGACTAATGCACAAAATTGCTCGTTGATTCTTGTATATTTATCATTGGTGCAAAGTCTTCTATTTATAGTGTGAGGTCCAACGTTCATCTGGCTTAAATTCGAATTGTATCAACGTCTCTTTTGTAACGGCTATATTTTCTGACCGTTCTGCTGTGTCTATAACTCATCCAATGAAATTGCTTCCTTTACAACGTTCGATTGTACTTTCAGTTTGTTGGATGGCTGACATATAAAGCGAGTTTCCTTATCGGTTTTATGCGAGTTTTTCACTTGTCGGTTTCTAGCGACTTGGAGCATTAAGCGAGATTTTACTCTTCTTCAAATATCGGTACTCCGGTTTTCATCGATTATCATTGACTTAATCGAGTACACCATAACTTATTATCATCTAAGAATTCATTGTCCTTATGATTCTTAGGTCTTCATACAAGATCTATAAAGTCAGTTCAGGTCACCACAATCTTGCCTGAAGTCTAACTTTACAGTCTCGACTTGTAATCTTCATAACTGAGTTTGAACCCTCAGTTCTTCGATCTTCAATAACTGAGTCTGTGTCCCTCAGTTCTTCGATTTTCTAGATAAGTCAACCGAGTACGTAACTCTCGGCGAACTTACCTTCTTCGGTTCCATGTAGGTGTATTCGAGTCGGTTGCTTGTCTTGATGATTTCCGAGTTTTCTAAATGATTTCCGAGTTTTCGGTTTACGACACACTAACTATTACGGTGCTTGTCGATGTAACCTATACAAATATCGGACTCTAGTAAAACTTATACATTCGATTCTAGACATCTTTTAGCTTTTCACTATAACAGTGGCTTGACACTTCATCAATAGGGTTAAGATAATACTTTAAACAAATAAGATGAATTATCATCAAAACATAAATTTTATTTCCAACACTCTATTAAGTGTTGCCCGTATTTACAGAACTTAGTCAAACAAAGTTGTTCGATTTTGTTGTTATGTTTTGGCACGACACTTGCCACATTTACTTCTTATAATAAATTTCTATTTAACTGCCGACAACTTTAATCTAACACTTTTAGAGAATATGATGGAGCCATGAAAAGGTGGGATGGGGTATACACAAAATTGGGGGGGTGGGTATGGTTTGGAACACTTGCTTCATACTAAGGATGGGTGTAGTGGGTTGGTGTGGTTTGGGGAATACAAAATAAGTTCAAGGGTTGGTGTGGTTTGGAACGCTTGTTGCATTCTAACGGTGGGTGTCCTTTGGTGGCGCAGTTTAGTAAGATTGATGAATTTCATGATTCTCAATCTAAGAATTCAAAATCGTTTCATGCGGGAAAAGACAAAACTATTGAATGAAGATGAAACTTCTTATTTCATTGATAAAAACTGAATCAGCATTTACCGGATATGCATCTCTTCTTATATAGAGTTAGCATGAAGTTAATTTACAGAATAAAATCAGTTAGAGTGGTTATAACTGAATACAAGACTTCTAACTACTTTGTTGTGCTAGGTGTTTGTTGATATGCCTGAATGAGTTAGTAACTGTAGCATTCCTTCCTTGCACACTTCTGAGTTCAGATTGTTGTTGTATATACTTCAACACCCCCTCTCAAACTGAACTCTAGGGCTTGTAGATGTTGATTATAGGATATGAATCCAAGTGTGTCAAAAATCTGCCATGTCAAGTGGTTTGGTGAATTGGTCAGCAAGTTGTAGATTTGTTGTTATTAGCAGTGGTTTTAGAAGTCCTTGCTGATATCTATCCCTGATTACATGACAATCTATTTCTATGTGGTTTGCTTCTTAGATCTCTAACTTATAAGAGAGTTCCCCAGAAAAACAACAAAAACAGTTATAGATCTCCTGGTATCATTGCATCCTCCCCAGTCTGAGTCCACATAACATTTCATTTCTAGGTTTTCTCAAGCAGGAAAGAATATGCCAGGACCTGGTGATTTCTTGAGGTATTTTAAGAGTTTATTGTTAAGGGTGAATTTATACGATTTATAACACTATGTTTTATGATAATTTCCCCCATATTTGTATTAATTTGCATAAGAAACGTGTGTTTAATGGAAATATTGAGTAAATGATATTTTAGATGAGTTAATCGCAAAATAGGTTGATTTATGTGTTTTAATTGTGATTTTATGATTATTTGGGCATTATTACATTTTGTGATGTTTTTATGTGTTATAGGTGCGTGCTTGATGCTCAAATGATGATCAAAAAGAGATAAGAGTCGAAATATATGATGATAAAAGAGATAATGAAGGAATTGACAAGAAGAAAAGAGATAGAGATCAAGAAATCGAAATTCAATCATATTGGACTGGCGTCCAGGTCCCGTCCAGTGGACGGGCGTCTGATGAAAATGAACGAGCGTCCATGGATGGAAAGTTGATTCAGGAAGTTTGGACGCTGAAGTGGACGCTGGGTGAACGAGCGTCTGGTCATGACTCGGCCCGATTTGAAGTTCTATTGAAGAGTGGACGGGCGTTCAAGGAACCAGACGGGCGTCCGGTAGCCGACTTGCTGAAACCGACTTTAAAATCTATAAATAGGCGGCTGTTTCTCAACCCAAAACATACCATACACTCATTCTTCAAAACCCTAAACCTAGGGGCGGCTTTAGGCTGAGTTTTTCTTCTTTTATTCCAGTTTTTATGCACTTTAGATCTAGATTAAGCTAGTTACTTTTTATGCACTGTTTCTGCAAATTCGAGCTGCTGAGGATGTTTAGAGGCTAAAAGCTTCATCAAACGAGTATTGTGAAGCCATCCAACGATTGTTGATTTCATTTGCATCGATTATACTGTGAGTTTTTATTAAAGGTTGTTTCTTATTCATGTTTATTATGTTTAATTGCTTTGACATCGGAAGATATGCATGTGTTGATTGGTTATTGTTGATGGAAGTCTTAATAAACCTAGATCACCATGAATAGGAATAGTATTTTGAATCTATCGTAACGGAAGTTAATAGGTTTAATTGCTAGATTATAAACATAAAGTTTACACCTTTGGTTAGAAAACGCATTAATCTTACATCGGAAGATAATAGATTAATAGATAAACTTTCTAAGGAATTAGGGTTCATAATTAGATAAGGTGAATCACAACTTAGATAAAAACCACAATATAATCGAGATAGGAAATCAATGCTTGTTGGATAGGTGGATCAATCCTCGTTTGTTCGTTATACACTTGATTTTATTCCTTAAAACTTGAATTTGTTTAGTTAGTTCACTTTTATTTGCATCTTAGATTAGTCTAGTTAAAGGTTCGCAACCCGTATTCTTCCTAGCTTTGGATTACATCCTCTGTCTAGTTTTATTTTCTGTTTTGTTTTGTTTCATTCGCTGTTTAGTTTAGTAATCGTGACATAGGTTAGTTAGTTAAACAAAAACTAGGGTTAGCAATCGCCAGTTCCCCGTAAGATCGACCCGGCATTAACCACTATTACTACGATCCTTATACTTGAGGTTAACCGGATTATTACTTGTTTGTTTTGTGTTAATAAAATCCGTGACATTTATGTGCTACTTTAAGTTGAAACTCTGTAGGTTTTTCAAGAAACTGACTAAGTTGCTGTGTGGCAAGTGTAATGTCTGGCCTTGTCAATCCTATGTACAATAGCTTTCCTATAAGGCTTTTGTAATAGCTATTTGATTCCAGTTGTGGAGAATCTTTGTTGTGTAATTTTATTGAGGCATCAAGGAGAGTTTGACTAGGTTTGCGTTCTGAATATCCATAGTCTTCTAACAGTTCAATGCAGTATTTTCTTTGAGACAATGTGATGCCCTTCTTTGATCTAGAAACTTCCAATCCTAGGAAGTATTTAAGTTCTCCCAAATCTTTGATTCCAAATCAGTCATTTATAAACTCTTTTAAGTTCTTGATTTCATTCATGTCAGGACTAGTCACTATCACATCATCAACATATACCAAAACTGCCACAAAATGATCATCGGATCCTTTGATGAATAGACTATAATACTGTTTGGACTGCCTAAACCCCCTCTCAAGCAGGGCTTGTGTTAACTTTATGTTCTATTGCCTACTAACTTGCTTCAGTCCATACAAAGATTTTTGTAACTTGCATACATGACCTGGTTCTGACTTTAAACCCTTTGGAACTTTTATATACACTTCATCTGTCAAATCTCCATGCAAGAATGCATTGTTGACATCAAGTTGGTGGAGATTCCAACCTTTGTTTGCTGCTATGGCTAATAATTTCCTGACAGTAGTTAATTTGGCTACTGGAGAAAATTTATCCAAGTAGTCTAATCCCAATTGTTGTGTATATCCCTTAGCCACTAGCCTAGCCTTGAATCATTCAATTGTTCCATCAGATTTTCTTTTTATTCTATATACCCATTTACAACCAATAGGTTGTTTTCCTGGTGGTAATAAAACTATGTCCCATGTTTTTGTCTGTTGCAGGGCTTTGATCTCTTTATCCATGGCCTCCCTCCATTCCACATGTTGAACAGCTTCATTGTATGTTTTTGGTTCTGTCAAAATCTGAGAACTAAGAACACAATGTTTGTAAGTGGTAGATAAATGATTCAAGGTGTCAACATGTGCAAGAATGTGAGGAGATTTTTGAGTGTTAACATTGTTGCAAACATAGTCTTTAAGATATGAAGGAACTCTTCTATTTCTTGATGATTTCCTTAGGTTGGATTCTGTGCTTGATGAGTCCTGTATTGGGTCATTCACATGTTCAAGATGCTCAATGTTATCAATAGGAAATTGATCATTTTCAGCATCTTGCATAACAGGATCAGGATCATCATGCAATAGGTCATGGGCATGAAGCTCATGTGTGTCAGAACTATTATTTGGTTGTGCAGACAATAAATCTGGTGTAGTTATAGATTGATCAAATACCACAGGTAAAGGTAAAGTGTGGATATATTACCTGAAGTGTTTTCTATTTTGTAAGGAAAGTGCAGCTCATGAAAGACAACATCCCTAGCAACAAAGATTTGCTTTGTTTGAAGATTGAGAAGATAAAACCCTTTGACATTGGGAACAATTCCCAAATGAGCAAATTTTATACTTCTTGCTGCAAATTTGTTGTTATCATGATGCAAATTTGAAGCATAAGTAAGACAACCAAATACTTTAATATTAGTATAATCAGGTTTAGAATCATATAACATTTTATAAGGAGTTCTTTCCTGCAACAATGGCGAGGGAGTAACATTAATAATGTTAACAACATGTGTGATGAAATATGACCAGTAAACTAAAGGTAAACTAGACTGGAACCTCAAACTTCTAGCAATATTAAGAATGTGTTGGTGTTTTCTTTCAAACACACTATTTTGTTGAGGTGTTTTAACAATGAAGTTTGATGTAAAATTCTTTTCTCAGCATAAAAAACAGGCAAATCAAATTCCAAGCCATTATCAGATCAACTTTCATGACTTTATTAAACTGGGTTTTCACAAGATTACAGAATTGCTGGACAAGACCTCTAACCTCCCCTTTTGATTTAACATGTACACCCAACAAAACCTACTATAGTCATCTACTATTGTTAAGAAAAATCTATGACCATGTACACATGTGATCTTGTAGGGACCCCAGATGTCCATATGAACCAAATCAAAACATGCTTTGGATACAGAAGTACTTAATGGAAAAGTGAGCCTTGTCTGTTTTGCCAAAGGACAAATCTCACAAATGTATCCTTCTATTATTTGAACTTGATTAAAGTCTTTTCTGAGAGCCTTTAACCTTTGATCAGAAGCATGTCCCAATCTGTAATGCCATAATATGCCAGGACTATCTGCAACTTTATTAGAACTAGAAGCAGTAACTGAGAAAGAATAACATGATTTATCAGCTTTAAGAGTGTATAATCCTCTTTTGAGTTCAGCTAAACCAATCTTCTTGAGTGTTATCATATCCTGAATCACACAAGAATCCATGAAAAACTTAACATTGTAAGCTCTAGATCTAATTATTTTCCTAATGGACATGAGATTAAAATGAAACTCTGGCACACATAACACATTATCCAGTACAAGATCATCATTGACCTTAACTTGGCCAATATGAGAAATTTTGATGTCTCTACCATTAGGCAAACTGACAGTCATGTTATTAACAACTTCACAATGAGAGAATAAAGCTTTATTGAAGATAATATGATCAGTAGCACCTGAATCTACTATCCAATCAACGCAATTAAAAGTTTTAGAAAAACCTGAATCAGAGGTTCCAAAGTTAACTGTTAAAACAGCAGAATTGATTGCACTAGGTCCTGCCAGATTGACATTTTGAGATCCTGCTTTCAGGATGTTTAGGATTTGCTGATACTACTCCTGAGTCACAGGTGCTTATGGATCCACAGCTGCATCTTGAGTATTGATGACGGTTAAAATAGTCTATCCTACAACATCAACATTCTATCCATTATGAGTTAAAAATAGTAGTTTGGACCTATAAATATGAACCATTTGAGTTGAATATCATATGTCGGGTTCGTGAGTCGAGAAATCTACACTTAGCGTTTATTTTCCCTGTTTCGATATTATTTAGTGCATTATTTGATTATTTTCAAGATACGAAATATTGGGCTGAGCATCATGGACGAATCTGGAGTGGACTGAATGTAAGGAATGGGCCTAGGGTATTCCAGAACCTTCCAAGTTAAGTCGGCTGAAGAAAAAGAACAAAAATACCCCCGGTTTACCGAGGAGGGCCGCCAACTTACCGAGGCTCGAGATCCTTCCGAACGCGTTTTCTTGGACGCGGGGTAGAAATAGGTGTTTCTAAGTCGGTTTAGATAGCTATAAATAAGAGGCTTCGCCTCAGAACACAATGTACTCAAATTATTCAAGGCAAATTATACAATAAAAGTTCTTTGTTGTTTATTTTATGAGTTCTGGTCGGAGAGACGACGGAGTCGCCGCCTAGAGAGAGATCCGAGAGAGATCTACGCTCATTTCGAGGGTATGCTTTTCTGTCTTTTCCAAGATGTAAATCTATCATTATTCTATTCAACTAGTATTTTTTAATTGCTTATTTAGTTTAATTATGTAGTAGATAGTTTATTTTACCCCATGTGTTGTAGATCTGATTCGTTGGTGAAGAAATCAAGAAATAGTAGTTGCGTTCTTCAGTTCTGTGACGGTCTATATCGCTAGATCTGAATACCAAGTAAATTACTAATTCATGATAATCGGTGCCAGCTACGTTGATCGATAGATTTAATTTATCTGTTAGTAGTCTGATCAACTATTTGCATGTCATCGTAAACTAGCATGAAATACGAATAGTGAATTGCTATGTTTGGACATTATCTTGAATGGACCCTAGGAACGTGTTGATCTATGTCGACAGTTGTCGTTTGCGGTATGAGTTAGCGCTCAATATCGACAGCTCTAGTTCTTTATGCGTATGGGCTATTACGGACCAATTAAGGAGCGCAGCTTGCGTATAGATTGTCTACTACCATTGTCGGAGTAGATAGGGTTAGGAGTTGTACCCGTAGCTGAACAATGAATAAATTCATCAATAGGGAGGATTGCTGCATGTGTGGGGGGGTGGAATAACAAATTACTCATAATTGAACCAATATATTAGAAACTCGTTTTGCTTCGTGAGAACTAGCGTAACCTTGTTAGTTTGAGGCACCAAATTTACTACTGTCTATATTATAGTTGGTCGTAGACTATTATTGTGACAAGCTCAATCTTGATAATTAGACGTTCTTACAAGTCTCTGTGGGATCGACCTTGACTCGCCAATACTCTACTACGATAGACCTAGTCCTATTGCTAGTAAGTGCATTGCACGCGATCAAGATTTTCTGGCGCCATTGCCGGGGACTCGTGTCAAGAATACGTTTTATTTAAGATTGAGTTTTATGTATATTTTGAGTCTGTTTAATTGAGTCCGTTAATACTAGAGTCGTGCAGAGTCAGTTCTGTTAAAATCTGGAGAAAAAAAAATAGCTTCCGGTTTACCGGGGCCCTACCGCGGTAAACCGAGGGTCTAAATTTTGGCAGAATCATTTCTGTTAGTTTAGCGTCGAGTCAGTAGTCAGTGTCTGTATTTTCAAGTCTGCCAGGAGTGTGTAACAGCCGGCGAGGCAAGTCGCTAACCTTTTTTATTTTCTTTTTGTGTCTTGTAGTACGCTACACGAAGTTCAGCAACCAAACTCGAGAGATTCATACCTGAGATTGAAAAGTTTTCTAGGAAAAAGAGAAATGAAACTCGAGAGAAATCTGTTAGGCTGGCGGACGACGTGATTTCACATGAAGGAGATCACATCGAGAGGGAAGAAGAGATTCCACCTTTAGAGGATACAGAAATCGACATGGCACAAAATGGACAGAATGGACAAAATGGATCAGGAGTTGTGGTACAAGCAGATAGGAGAACACTACAGAGTTATGCAATGCCGACGATTGAGCAATTTGTACCGGCAATTGTTCAGCAAGAGAATGCGGCTAAAGTATTTCACCCGAAACCAAATGTGATTCAGATGGTGACTAATTACACTAACTTTCATGGGGTACCAAACGAAGATCATAGTGTACACGTCACCAATTTTCTGGAGATAGTCAGCACGGTCAAGCCAGCAGGATTACCTAAAGACAACATTTAGCTGAAATTATTTCCATTCACTCTGAAAGACAAAGCGAAGATATGGTTATTGTCTCTAGCACCAGGATAGATCCAAACTTGGACCGATCTGTTGCAGAAGTTTATGAACAAGTACTGCCCACCTGGGAAGTCACTACAGATGAGACAAGACATCATAATTTCAAGCAGAAACCCACTGAAACCTTTGAATAAGCTTGGGAAAGATTTAAAGAAGCACAGAAGAGATGCCCTCACCATGATATCACTTTGCCCATACGAATGCATAGTTTCTATCATAGATTACGGCCAAGTGAGCAAGTGAGAGTTGATGCATCAAGCAACGGATGTTTGCGTTGCTATCACCTGAAGAAGCTGAAGAAAAGTTGGAGCAAATAGCACTGACAAGTCAATGAGGAACACATCAAATTGAAACGGCCAAAGTAGCTGAAGGCATATTTGGAGAACATACTTCTCAAAAGATTTTATACCAGCTAATGGCGATGAATGAAAAGATAGATGGCATGCAAGATCATATAGGCAAGGTTGAGGAAGTTGAAGAGATTGAAGCAACCAACACTGATGACGTGAACTTTATTGGGAGGCAAAGAAATCCTTATGGGGTCGGATATCGCCTAGGTTCTCACGACCACCCTGGTTTTAGACTAAGCGACCCTACTGGGGGTTTTCGACAAAGTGATTCAAATGGTGGAGAGAGACCGAGACAAGCTGGTGGATTCATGCCTCAATTCAACAAGTACGGTGGTTGGGAAGCAGCCATGGATAAAATGAGCGCAAATGTGACCGATACGGTCAATCAACTTACAAAATACATGACTGAGCTGTATACAAACTTCATCACTTATTGTCAGAGGAATGATACAAGACTGACCAATCAGGAAGCATTAGTGTAGAATCTGTCGCACCAAGTGGGACAGATTGCAGAACAAGTGTCAGCCCGTCCTCCGGGAGGATTGCCAAGTAATACTAAGAAGAATCCGAAGGACGTGAATGAAATCATGACTAGAAGCGAAAAAGAACTGCCTGGACCAGTTATACCAACTGTCCAGGTGGAATCAGACTGCTAGCACTCTCTCTTCAACACAAACCAAACCGAAGCTTCACTTGTTTTCCCACTGACAACCTCTAACCAATTCCGATCTTGCTAACCACCAAACCAAAACTTCCCAAACCGTTCAAACCTCGTATGCTCAACCCAAAGCTGACCAACCTCAACTTGAGTCACTGAAACAGCCCTAGCCACTCTTCTACTCGGAGTGTCCTTCACCGGAAGATACTTATTTATGTCTATAATCCAAGCAGACAAAATTCTTGGATAGCCGACCTATACCAAGAATCACTTTATGGTCCGTAGAATTCAAAACTGTAACTTTACTCTTGCCACGGTAGATTCCAACACAACCAGCAACTTGTAGTAACACCCTAGCAACCTTGATTACTCTATCCAAAGGTGTTTTAACAATCAAAAGATCCTTAAGGTTGTTCTTACTAAAACTGAGGTGGGGTACCTGATTCTGAAACATATCAACACATTCCAACTGACACACTACTGTCCTAAACCAAACCATTCGCTTCTTGTTGAGCTCTAGAACAACAACACCTAGCCTCTACCTACCAAACCTCTTATTCTAGGTAACAACTAGCTTAAGAATCGCATAAAACAAAGCATTCCCATCTCCAAAAACCTACCACACCATAACTTCCAAAGTGAAAGAAAGGCATCTATTCTTTCTTGACCAGAAGACTTAAATAGTTTTGAGAAATTCAAGTGTATACATGAGCCATGAAATAATTGATTTGCACTAAACAAACCAAACAGATTTTGAACAAGAGGAAAAGATAAAATCTGGAAGTATATAAGTTTTACATATGATACTCAAAAATCAAAATTTTTGGGAAGCCATAGTTCGGTCAAAATAATTCTTTTCATCTAATGCTATAAGCTGTCAAAACTTTTCAGGACTTCACAAACTGAATTTTGTTGCTGATTGTGCTCAAACCAAAACGAATTTACACTTGGTTCCAAAACATAAATTTTAGTGCAAGATGTTTTCTACAACATTTCAAAAATCCAAGTCATTTGAAGGTGTTTAGCTTATTCAAAACAGATTGATAAGTAAGAGTACCACTGCAGAATTTTCTAAACAGAGTGCTCATCCTTGTCATGATATTGATGAACAATCCAATTTGAAAACTGAGTTGATGTAAATAGAGAAGTTGTAGATAAGACAACTTTCTAAGTGGATGAAAATTTACAGAATTTTTGGTATTTCAGAAATAATAATACAAGGCGTATAGAAATGTGAACAAAATCGTTTACTCGTTTTGCATAACACCAAGTTACAAAAAGAAATGATTAGGACCAAACGTAGCAAGTAGAAAAAAGTTAAGTCCACCAAGAGAAAAAACATATGAGGGAAGTCTGAAAGTTTTGAAAGAAGAGAGGGATTCTATTAAGGATCCTAGAGGAACGAACTCGAGGGAAACACGTAAGAGACGTGTGCTTAGAACTCAACCTAACCTTCGCTTTAGGAGACTCTTCACTTGGTCCTAGTGCAACTTAACCATGGTTTAAGGATTCTTAGTCTTACAGGGATCTACCACCATGATCAAGGGAGATCAGAAAGGTTCAACAAGGTCTAAGGAAATCTTATCTTAGAGGAAAGGAAGCCTAGAAGACGCTTCGCTCTAATACCAATTGTAACACCCCGCTCCCGGATACCGAGTCCTTATCCGGAAACGAAACGCTCGACACATATAATATCAAATAATTTCAATATCATATGTAAGCCTTTACTACGTCGTATCGAGTTAGGCAAACGGAAGCTAAAAAGACTCGGCTAAACCATCATAATTGCTACTAAGAATAGAAACTCAACTAAAGATAGAAATTTAACAACTATTACATTGGAAGAAACCAAACAAAACGTAACAACGTACAAAATCCTCTAAAAGAAAGTACTAAAGAAATTACAAGAAATTCCCCAAAAGACAACAAGTCTAAAGTATAACAATAAAAACAGAAATTAAGTGCTTCAACGTCAGCGTCCTCAAACGTCGTCATCAAAGTCCTCATTGTACTGTGGATTTACCTGTTCATCTTCTCTCCCTCAAACACATACAAAAACAATGCATTTGAGGTAAGTACAAAGTATTCAATAAGAGGGTAGAACTACAAATTAACTTAGGTTTATTAACAAGTTTTATGATTAAATAAATTATGTTTCTGAGACCGACTCAATCTAAGGTTCACTTCATGTCCATCAACATGTCATGACTATACATTTCTAGCTTAGCTTAGCTGTGTTACATCAGCACTCAAGGGCACTACGCATGGTGCTACTCACCACGAAGTAACTGGGTGCAACATATTAGTGGATCACACCAATAACCACGGAAGTCTATTCTGGTAGACTCTGATAGTGCACACGTTCGTCGAAGTCCCTCCATACGTAGGGTCTCAGACTCACGGGGCGGTGTTCCTCCGTACGTAGGGTCCAAAGACTTACAGAGTTATTCACTTTCAGAACGCACACACATCGCGATAAAGACTTGTGCCTTACCAAGGATTGATGTTTAATCTTTCTACTATGCAAGTATGTCATTATTAATGGTTATTAACTAGCCACCTGAGTGTTTTCAAGTAAGCTCCCTCACCCCTACTTCTCTCTCTCTCTTAGACCACTAGACACGGCCTAGCAATTACACAGACTTTGATGAACCCTAGTTCATCAAAGCACAAGCCCTTTCATGTATTTCCGACGGTCCCAAACTTCAACTCCCTTTAAGAGCACGTCTGGTGCCAGAACCAAATGCATCGGAAACTCAATAGGGGCTTATTTATGTTTAATTAAGGTTGTTAGATTAAAGGATTAACATTTAGAACTCATTACATAGATTAAAAAACATCTTAATCATCAAAATAGAGGTCCAGTGCGCCCACATTGGGTTCAATGCACACGCACTGAGCCTCTCTATACGTAAAACTCAATTTCTGCTCGCCCAGTGCGCCAGCACTGGGTCTGGTGCACCCGCACCAGTACTCTGTATGTAATATTTCACTTTCTGGTGCTCCAGTGCATCCGCACTGGGCTTGGTGCGCCCGCACCAAGCGCGACAACTTCCAAAAACCTCAGTTTTTGATCCCTAATCGTTCTCAAACTTGTCCAACATCATAATACTCAAAAAAAGGCATAATAACACAGCTTTTATCTATCATAACAACTATAGATCCCTAGGCAACACGAAGGTAACATTCTACCATAATAATCATCTCAATCCTAACATAAACCCTACGGAACCGTAATTAATTTGTCGGAAGATCCTCTTACCTTCTAGCAAGCTAATCCAAATCCAAAACTGAGGAAAAAAAATGCAGCAAAACGATCCTTCCTTCGCAGAAACCTTATGTGATCAATCCAAACTTTGATTAGATTCGATCGTATGCTTCTAAACATACAAAACTATGAATCCATGAGTTTGAATCCATCAAACTCAGTCACGAACTTAATTAGGGCTCGAATTTCATACCTTAACAAAGTCCCAACTTCTGGAGTTGAAACGACGCCCTCTTCACGACGATTCCGCTGCTCTACTCTGATCTGAAAACCGTTAAAATCCGTCTTAGAATCTGAAAGAAAAGCTCTCAGCCTTTTTCTAAGTCTCTCACGCCGTCTCTCTCAGGGAACGTAGGAAACTTCTGTTTCAAAAGGTTAGGGAAACTAATAGGGTTTATTTTTCCTTAAATAGGAAAATTCCCAATAATTAACCTAATCCCTTATTTTCCCTAAATACCCTTATTATTAAATAATCAGTTTTTTTCCTTATATATACATACATATTTCGACTTTACATATATATATTTATCCACAATATATATATACACATAGAATATTTTAATTCGTAAATCATAATATTTCATTTTTCGCAAAAATACACGTCTGCCCTTTTTCGAAAAGTCAGGATATTACACGGATAATGCAATCAAAGAAAATGATTTGTTATATGTTTTTTTATGTTGAAATTTTATTACTTCTAGAAACCAGCTAGAGTGATAAAAAAAAAACATAGCAAAGTTTACAATCAAAAGATAACATACAACCAAATCAAACAACTAGGGTTGTTAACGAGCAAAGGCATTTATGAACGAATACGGATTTGACTCGTATAAGCTCGTGTTTACTTGTTTATTAAACAAAACAAACCAAACTAAAATAGATTGTTTTTTTTCTTTCTAAATTAACAAACACGAGTTACTTCGCAAATGTTTGCTTAAGTATCACCATCTCCACCTTATAGATCCGAGGAAGAATATGCATATTTTAATTTGATCGGTGCAGGATCGAAGCACGGTTAAAAAATTAAATGAATGGAGAAAATCATGATCTTGCCTTTGTTCTTCTCCTCTTCTTGTAAGCTCTCTATTGATCCTCATTTTGGAGTAGTCGTCCATATGCTACGGGATTAGGTTTGGTTCATTGCTTGAGGTCGCCATTGACGGTGGAAAAGGTAGAGCCACCGCTTACTTCAAGCACGTTAGCTTTACTGCAAAGAGGATCATCACCACCAGTCTCAGATTTTGGAACCTTATCACCATGCCAGAGTGAGCTTGCCTTCTTTTTAAAAAATCGGGACTACATGTTCTTGCTAAACCCTTTGACAATGCCTTAATAGGAGATTATTTTCCTAAAACTGATGACATGATAAAGTTCTTCATAAAACTTGAATGTAAATTGGGATTTTTTTATATTTATAATCGTCATATTCTGGTACGACCGGGGTGTTTAGATGATTACAATCGTCTCTTTACACGAAGGTATTCTAGTAGAAGATGTCATCCTATGATATTTTCTGAATGAACTTTAGATTTTCATCTTAACGAGGAGGCATCATGATCACTTGTTTATTTCGCATATCCGGAATTGCTTGTGCCACTTTTCAACTAACACTAAATTTGGAAGATTGCATCTCTCATTAGGAGGCTGTTGCAAATACATAATGCATGGTTTAATCTGAAACATCCATCCATTGCACGGGTTTTAATCCGTGATAAGAGTCGAATTGACTCGGTTTATATATACATTTTGTGCCCCGTAACGACTCGTTTAGGTTATTTTCGGGAGTAATCGGCTTAGTTTTGATATAGGTTATATATTTTCTGGATCCCGAGAGCCGGATATATATTCCGTGATTAACGGGGTTATTCCGGTAATTTTGTACACTTTCGGTCATTCTCGGTCACCCGTCCCGTGGGGGTTATATTTGGTATGTTTTTGATCCATTTTCAGGTTTTATGTGCTCGGGAATGTCGTGGAATGTAAACCGGAGCTTCGGGATCAAGAAATAAAGTCTTTTGGTGAAAAAATATGACAGGCGGCCGCCTGTCACCATAGGCGCCCGCCTAAAATACGGTTTTTTGGCTTAGAAGGTTGCTGATAGAGTTTGTGAAGGGAAAAATCTGCCAGGCGCCCGCCTGTCAGTACAGGCGCCCACCCGTGGGAACTTATAAAAACTCTCCACTTAGTGGAGAGTTGCATGTCAATCTTTAGATAGATTTTTCTTCAACACTTTCATCTCGTTTTTCAGAATTTTCTAAGCTGTATGAACTTGGATTTCATGTTTTTGGATTAATTTCAAGTACAAATTGTTCGTTGATCGTTGTATATTGTACGGATCTGAAGACGGTTTTCTATTTCGTTGATTTTCGGTTATTTTCATTTATAAGAGGTATCTCTAATCTTCTTATTTAGTTCAATTACTTATGTTTAACTTGTTTGCTAGTGTTTTCATGGATAGAATGATTAGCTAATTTCCCTATAGCCGAGTTATGCGATGAATGTTAAAATCGAGCCTTAGTTCGGATCTTGGGAGAATTTGTGATGTGTTGTAGTTCATATTGATGTTGATTGTTGTCCTGAAACTTATGCTTAGCGACGATTGTTGAATTCGTGACTTAATAATCGTATTTTACACATTCTCTTTACATATGTATTTTGCGAGAGGGTGCGGGAAAAAGTTGTTTTAGGATTGCCATGTAAAACCGACTAAGTGTTTAGATTCGGTTTCGTGTGTAAGGTTTTTATTGTTGTTAACAAGCGTCTCACTCGAGCGTAGACCATATCGAGTCAGTTAAATCCGGTTTGCGGACTGTTGAACTCGATATAGGAAGCTAGCTTGTTGAAATTGGCGCCTAGGTTTGGAATTAGGAGATGACATCATTCGATCAATATCAATTAGTGTTAGTAGTCCGAGTTCTCCCGGGAATGAGCTAGGATTTAAAAGTAAGCATTCAGAACATCTCTCGGCTATCTCTTTTAATCGTTTAACCCTCTTATTGTGATAGAACCGTGATAGTCGTAGTGTATTAGTTTGATAATTGTGGCATGAATTTAGTATTGTTCCATGTTAGAAACATTGAAAGGCTATCGATCTAAACTCGAGATGAAGCTAGCCGAGGTACTTAACTCATGTCCATGAGGGATACGACCTTGCTTGCCAGTTTATATTACAACCGACTCGGTACTCTGCCGGTCAAAGTTGGTTACTATATAAAACAGCCATCAAGTTTTCTGGCGCCGTTTCCGGGGACTCGAGTTAATATCTTTTACGCTAGTCTAATCTTTAGGATTAGGTCTTAGTTTTTGTTATTGTTTGTTGTTGTTTGAATGTGTTCAGTGTATGACCCGAATTAGCGACATGGAGTTGGTTGAATATAATCTGGAGATTGAAATTTTCTTTCATAGACAGTTGGAGTTGAGAAATCAGACGATTGAACGGTTATATACTCAACAAGCCGAGTCTTCGGAACCGGATATCAAAACTTCTATGGCTACGAATACATCGGCATCCGCTGGAAACATCTCTCCATCTGGGAGGGAATCACCCGAACCTCGTGTTGAAGATGAATCAACTGGGCAAATTGTCGACTCGAGAACATCGGGTGGGGCTGAAGTTCATATACGCCTCCGGGAACCACTTCTACGCCCGAGGCAAGATCCTAATCAACCTGAACCTCCACCACGTGCTCCTCAACCGATGCCTCAGTTTCAGGGTATGAATCAGAATCTTAATCCTTTTGTGCAACAACCGGTACAACAGTCGGATCCGAATCAGATTATGCAACAGTATCAACAAATGATGTTGCAAATGGCTCAAATGGATCCTAATTTGAATCAGTATCAACCGATGGCACCTCAATACAATCCTGTGCTTATGAATCCATTATTGGGACAGTATCAGAATCCGTATCAACAACCATATGTGCAAGTTCAACAACCGATACCGATACCTATTCCGATACGACAGCCCAAGGTGAATGTTCCACCTTATCGACCATAAGCATTCAGACCTCCGGTTATTCCTAATGTTGTGAGACAGCCCGGTAGGACGTTACGTGATTATGCAACGCCCGAGGTCGGTGTGGGGCATTCTCCTATTCGTGTTCCGCCCATTCAAGCTAATAACATGGAGATTAAGGGCCATGATTGGACTTTGTTGAAAGATATTGCTCAGTTTTGAGGAAAACCCGAGGTGGATCTGAGCAAGTTCTTAAATCACTTTATGCAAGTGTGTCGGATGGTTAAGATTAACGGTGTTTCGGAGAAAGCTATTAAATTGTTATTATTCCCGCACGTGTTGCAAGACTATGCTACCGAGTGGTATGAATCTCTACCACATGACTCGTTGCATACTTGGGACGAGGTGATGAGGACTTTTCTATCGAAATACTTTTCACCGGGTCGAACATTGGATATGAGGGCCGAGATCTCTAATTTCGAGCAATGGGATAGCGAAGAATTACACGAGGCGTGGGATCGTTATAAAGCTATGTTGAGTAAGTGTCCGCAACACGGTTTCGAGATTTGGAATCAGATTCACATATTTTATGGTGGGGCAGATAAGGAGTCAAGAAGAACGTTGAATTCGGCTAGCTGTGGTGATTTGATGAGCTTAGAGCTGGATGTTTCTTTGGCTATGATTGAGAGGATTGCCGAGAATAATCGGCAATGGAATTCAATGAAACCGAGGGAAAGGCAAAAGGGGAGGAATTCTGAAAGAGAAGTGAAAGTCGGGGGCTACGATCAATTGATGCAAGAAGAGAATAGCAAGCTCTCGAGCAAAGTTACTATGTTAGAGAAGCAGTTGCGGGAGGTGATACTTGATCAACGAGCGGCGAATAAATGTGCATATTGCGGTGGTGCTCAAAAATCATCGGAGTGCACTAATGTCGACGCAAATCTGAAGAAAATCCTAACTAAAGCTCAAGTACATCAGCTTGGTGTTGAAGAGGGGTCGGTTCAACCTAATATTGCGGTACAACCGGTATTCAATCCGAATCAGTTTGGTCAAGTGTTAGCGGATCAAATGCATCAAGCGTTTGCAAACCAGTTAGCCTCGAATCCTTGGATGGCACCTCAAATGCCACCAATGGATCCGAATGAGATGTCGGGGAATCCTTCTTTTGATGTGAATTATGTTGAGAATCAGAATTGGAGGGGTCAACCGAATCAGTGGCAACAGAATCAAAATTGGAACCGGAATCCGAATCAAGCCGGACCTTCTAATATGCCATATCAGCCACATCAACAAGCCGGGCCTTCTAATCCGAGACAAAACATCTATCAACATCCGAATGCACCGTCTCAGAATGAGAATCAAAATCAACAACCGCCAACTTTGGATCAATTGTCGAGGATGGTTTATGACAATGCTAAGGAACATCAACTTGGAACATCAAGTTGGACGAGAATCAGAAATCAACTCCGACGGGTGGCTTGCCAAGTAATACGGTTAGAAATTCGAGAGGTGTGAATGCGGTATCCATTGAGGAGTCGACGGTTGATGATGATGATGATGATCTAGGTCTCGGAAGGGATCTTAGGCCAGCTAATCTGGTCAATGCTATCTTCACTCGAAGCGGTAAGAGAGTCGGTTTAGAAGTTGATGTAGGCCAGGGTAAGTCGAAGAAGACACCGGGTGTTGAAAGTGATAATGTAGCTGCGGGAAGTGATCCTGAGTTGATCAAGGTGAAGATTGAACCAATGGACATCGATGATGATTCTGATAAGGTCACGGAGATCCCGAACCCCGAGAGGAAGGATGCTAGCGTAAGTCAACCGGTACGACGGAGCGAGGCACACGACAAAGGTAAAAAGGGTATCAATTCTATTTCTACTCCTATTGATTTAAATACTTTACCTTATCCCCCTCGTGGTCCTCGAAAAGTTGCGTTGTCTAAGAGACAGAATTGGTTTCTCGACATTTTACGGAAAGTTGAGATCAATATCCCACTTGTTGATGCGATTGCGAATATGCCTTCGTATGTGAAGTATTTGAAGGGGATATTGTCCAACAAGACGAAAATGGACGAGGTTGTGTGTTTAAATGAGAATTGTTCAGCAGTATATCAAAATAATTTGCCCCAAAAACTTAAGGATCCGGGTAGAATTTCCATTCCTGTCACCATAGGTTCTAAGACGTATCCGAATGTGCTATGTGACCTAGGTGCGAGTGTGAGTCTTATGCCCCGTCATATTTATGATGAGCTCGGTTTAGGTAAGTTAACTCAAAACCGCAATGACATTGCAAATGGCGGATAGATCCTTAAGAAAGGCGTTAGGGGTAGCCGAGGACGTGTTAGTAAGAGTAGACAAGTTCGTGTTAAACGAACAACCGGGGAAGCGGACTTTTGATGGGTCAGCCCTTTTTTATACGCCGCTTTACCCTAAAAGGAAAATTCGTAACAAGATTCATTTTGAGACTGGCCCTTTCGATACCCAGCTCATTAGAAACCCGCGCGACGAAGTTACGTCAAATTGTAAGTTCAGACTTCGCTTGGTCCACTGCGGGATTAACCGCATTTTATATGTTTCGGATCTATTTCCTTACGTCCGGTAGCATGGTTGAAAGAGGGGACACTTTGTCGAATTAGACTCCGACCGAATTGATTATCTTCATGCATAAGGATGGACTTTGTAGTACTTGAAATGGAGGCCGACAGCCGGACCCCGTTGTTGCTAGGAAGACCGTTTTTAGCAACCGCGAGAGCTTCAATTGACACCCAGAAAGGCGAGATTATGTTAAAAGTTGATAAGGAGCATGTCGTATTAAATGTTTACGACGCTATCAAACATCCTTATGATGAGTCCAAATGCAATTTTTTGGATGTTATTATGCCTTTGGTTGTCGAGAATGCTAACACGCAGGGCTACAAAGATGATGATGCTATGGAGGAATGTATAATGAAATCAAGTACGGCTGATGATGAGAACGAAGAGTTGGCCGAAGCCGCCGGTGAACTCGAAATCACTGATTTTATTGATACGAGATGGCCAAGTTCCTGGAACTTGAATTAAGTGAAGAAAACGCGAAGCCTTCGGTTGAGGATCCGCCAAAGAACTTGGAATTCAAGCAACTACCGGCTCATCTGAAGTATGTATTTCTCGAAGAGGATTTACTTCCGTTAATTGTATCGTCTGTCTTAACTAACTTGCAGGACGAAAAGCTACTTCAAGTTTTGAGGAGCCATAAGAAAGCGTTTGGATGGAAAATGGCTGATATTTAGGGTATAAGCCCTGAAATTTGCAAACATAAAATAATCCTTGATGATGAAATGAAGCCGGTAAGGCAACCGCAAAGAAGGTTAAATCCTCATATGCAGGAGGTCGTGAAGAAGGACGTGATCAAGATGCTCGAGATGGGGATCATTTATGCAATCAGTGACAGTGAGTGGGTTAGCCCGACACAAGTCGTCCCGAAGAAAGGAGGGATGGCGGTTCAGGCCAATGAGAAGAATGAGCTTATTCCGACTCGACTTGTCACCGGATATCACGTTTGCATCGACTATAGGAAGCTCAATGACGCAACACGTAAGGATCATTTTCCCTTGCCTTTCATTGACCAAATGCTTGAACGTTTGAGTGGTCATGCTTTCTATTGTTTTCTAGAGGGGTTCAGTGGATATTACCAGATCTTAATCGACCCTAAAGACCAAGAAAAGACCACTTTTACGTGTGTGTATGGCACTTTTGCTTACACTCGAATGCTGTTTGGGCTATGCAATGCCCCAGTGACATTCCAGCGTTGCATGACTGCCATATTTTCTGAAATGATTGAAAACTTTCTTGAGGTGTTTATGGATGACTTCAGTGTGTTTGGTGACTCGTATGATGATTGTTTAGATAATCTGAATAAAGTGTTGCAACGTTGTAAGGATACGAATCTAGTGTTAAATTGGGAGAAATGTCACTTTATGGTAGAAGAGGGTGTCGTGTTAGGGCATAAAATCTCGAGGAGAGGTATTGAGGTAGACCGGGCGAAAATAGAGGCTATCGAGTGATTACCGCCTCCCGTGAACTTGAAAACTCTTAGAGGTTTCTTAGGACACGCAGGTTTTTATAGATGATTTATACCGGACTTTTCAAAACGTGTTAAACCTCTTACTCATTTGCTTTCAAAAGATGCGCCCTTTGTGTTCGATGCTAAATGTTTAGATGCTTTCTTAGATATTAATCGAATGCTTGTGACTGCCCCTATTTTGATAGCACCTAATTGGAACCGGGAGTTTGAAGTTATGTGCGACGCTAGTGATATGGCTGTGGGGGCCGTGTTGGGCCAGAAATGCGAGAAATTGTTTAAGCCTATCTACTATGCGAGCCATACTTTGAATCCGGCTCAAATCAACTACGCAACCACCGAGAAAGAATTACTTACGATCGTCTACGCCTTTGATAAGTTTAGGTCATATTTAATTGGTTCAAAGGTCGTAGTCCATACTGACCATGCTGCGCTGAAGTATCTTTTGAACAAGAAAGATGCTAAACCTCAACTCTTGCGATGGGTTTTATTGCTCCAAGAGTTCGATGTTGAGATAAAAGACCGTAAGGGCTATGAGAATGTGGTTGCGGACCACCTCAGCCGCTTACAATTGACCCCTAACGTGCTAGTATGAGAGAGAGAGAGATACACGATGAATTTCCGGATGAACATTTGTTTGCTATTGATACAGCTGTTCCGGAGATGAAAGAGAGTCCTCTAGTTCCCGGAAAGTACGGTAATCCGTGGTTTGCTCCGTTTGTGAATTATCTTGCGTGTGGTTATTTAGAACCTGACCTAACTTACCAACAACGTAAGAAGTTATTTAGTGATCTTAAATTTTACCATTGGGATGATCCGTATCTTTTCCGTAGATGTTCTGACGGCATAATTCGTAGATGTGCTCATGATGGCGAGATACCAAGCATTTTGTCATTCTGTCATGACAAAGAGGCCGGTAGCCATTTTTCTGGAAACTAAACAGAGTTAAAAGTTCTCCAAAGTGGTTTCTTTTGGCCCTCAATCTTTAGAGACTCACACAAATAAGTAAGTATGTGTGATGCTTGCCAAAGGTCGGGCAGAAACTCGAGACGATTTGAAATGCCTATGCAACCAATTCTCGAGTGTGAGATCTTTGATGTTTGGGGAATCGATTTTATGGGACCATTCCCGTATTCCTTCAATAAAAAGTACATTCTTGTGGCGGTGGACTATGTTTCAAAGTGGGTCGAGGCTTTGGCTTCTCCCACAAATGACCGTAATGTAGTAACTGGCTTTCTTAAGAAGTACATTTTCACCCGTTTTGGTGTCCCCCGAGCTATAATAAGTGACCGTGGGAGTCATTTTTATAACCGGATATTCGATAAGCTTTTGAGTAAGTACGGAGTTCAACACAAACTTGGAACTTCGTACCATCCACAGACTTGCGGCCAAGCCGAGGTCTCGAATAGAGGAATTAAGCGTATCTTAGAAAAAACGGTGAACTCCGGTAGGAAGAATTGGGCTAAGAAGCTCGATGATGCTATTTGGGCACATCAAACGGCTTTTAAAACCCCGATAGGGATGTCTCCCTATATGCTAGTGTTCGGTAAAGCTTGCCATCTGCCTGCAGAACTAGAACATCGAGCTTATTGGGCTACTCGTTTCCTAAAGTTTGATGAGGACTCTGTAGGAGAGAAACGATTATCCCAATTGGCTGAGCTCGATGAGTTCGGACTTCAGTCTTATGAGTGTGCTCGTACCTATAAGGAGAAAACAAAACTTCTCCACGATGCGAAGATTAAAAAGCATGAATTCAAAGTTGGAGATGATGTTTTGTTATACAACACTCGTTTGCACTTGTTTCAAGGAAAGTTGAAGTCCCGGTGGATGGGACCATTTAAAGTTTTAAAAGTTTATCCATCTGGAGCAGTCGAAGTAACGAACGAGACCAAAGAGACGTTTTTTGACAAACGCCCTACGGTTGAAGAAATATGAAAAATCGTACTTCGTTGCGAAGACTGTGATAGTCAACTTAGAGGACCCTCCTTCTTGTCCCGAGGGTTGCGTGTCATGTCGTTGACTCGTTTCTGAATCTCTCGTTTCAGTTTTGTTTCCCTAAGTATCCAAATTTCTCGTCTCCCGTTGAATCCAAAATTTCTCGCCTGACGTTGGCGTGTTAATGTCCGTTTAAGTCATTCCTTATTTCTCTCTACCGAATCATCACGTCGAGCTAACGATGTTAAACGGCGGCGCTTCGTGGGAGGCAACCCACGATATCTTTTTTTTAAGTCTTAAGGTATCTCGGGGATGTTTCATAGTTCAAAAACTCGGAAAAAATAAGAATTTTTTGAAAATCCCCTGTTTTGGTTACAGGCGCCCGCCTGTGAATCCATTTTTCAAGCACAAACTTGCTGATCAGTTTTCTTCATGTTTTTTTTTTACGGCGCCCGCCTGCATGTTTTAAATTAAAAAAAAACGGTTTCATCTCCCTTCTTCCCCAAATCCCCCAAATCATTTAACCTAGCTCCATTCCCCCCCCCCCCCCCCCCTACGAATTACGGTTCCCTCGCCTCCGGTAACCACCCTAAGCCACACCACACCCACCAAAATTACTCCTTTCTTTCACCAAATCACCCCACATCTTCTACACTCTTTAATTTCACCAATTTTTGGAGCTCCAACTCGGTTAAGGCGGATTTTTGAATTTGATACAAACTGCCGGCGCCACCACCACCAACTACTCCGGCAACCTATATTTTCTTGGGTTTTTACCTTTAAATTTGTAAGTATTTATTTTTATTCCTAAATTTCTATTGCTTAAATATATATATATATATATATATATATATATATATATATATATATATATATATATATATATATATATATAAAATAATAATTTTGCGTATGCAATTTGTAGATATTTATATTTAAATTTTGATGTAAATATTGTTTTTGTGTTGTTTTGATTACTGTGGTGTTGGTATTGGTGGTCTTTTGATGATGGTATTGTTGTTTGGTGTGTTTTTTGGGTATCGTAGACTAAGAAATCATGGTGAGGGAGAAACGCGAGAGAGGTGAGTCGAGCCGTTCCGCTAGAGGGAAGAGTAAGCCCGTTAGAGGTCGAGGTAGGGGGAGGCAAGCTCCTAGTCGTTCCCCGAGTCCCCCGCCTATAGAAGAGATGCCTTTGAACCCACCCGTCTTACAAGCCCAAGAGGACCCGCCTAGGGAAACCTTAGATCACCATGGCATTCATTGTTTTGTTGATGAAGAAGCTTTGAAAGAATTTAACACTAGGTTTCGTTTAAGGAAAGCGTTATTTGAACAACCATCCGAGGAAGCCAAAGTGGGTAGCGACTTCTTTAACAAAGTTACGAGTAGGCAGTGGGGAAGTCTTTTGACCATGGGTGAGGACCCCATTAATATGACCTTGGTGCGTGAATTTTTTGCTAATGCTAAAGTCCAAGGGTCGGTCACTCGAGATTTTTTCTTGAGGGGTCAGAGGCTCACCTTTTCCAACCCATCTATAGCCGCTCATCTAGGTACGCCCTTGGTCAGTTTTAAGGACAGCTACAAACAACTCATTAGTGATAGGGCTGCTCAGCACAATCCACCCCTCGATGTTCTTGAGATGATTCGTGAGGATATTTGTCCCGGTTGTGCGTGGATACCGAGTGACAACGACTCTAGGAGTGGGGTAAGCACAATCGAGTGGGACGATTCCCTACGCATCATAGTCAAATTCATTACTAGCCGACTTCATCCCTCTTCCAAATTCTCCGAGATAAGCATTAAAATCCTAAGACTTGTCTATGCCTTTGTTCATGATTTGCCTATTAATCCGGATGTGGAGATTCGGTCCAAGCTTGAATCTTTTCTTAACAATCTAAAGCCAAACTTGATTTTCCCTAGACTTATAACAGAGATGGCACGTGCTAAGGGCATCCCAGAGTTGCCCAGTGATATTCTGGTTGCTCCCAAAATCCAATCTTTAGTAGGAAATCAAATTTAGCCCGTCGTAGACCGCAAGCTCAGCAAGGTCCACCACCACCACCACCCCGACAACCCAATAGGATGGATTACAATGACCAGTTTCAGGCTATGTTTCAATCTTTGGGTCAAGTTCGGGATTGGTTTGAACATAATAGACAATTTCAACTTTCTCATGAGCCGGTTTACGATCACATTGCAAATCAAGCCGGAATACCAACCAACAATTTTTTCCGCATGCCGACTCAACCTTATGAATTCAACCCGTTTGTTCAAACCTTTATTCCGGGTTCGCCTAGTGGGGTTGGTGTAGTCATGGTCAGGGAGGTGGTGGAGTAGACAGTTTTGGTGGAGGAGGGAGGGGTGGAGATGTCACAGGTACTTCAGGGGCGCGGATGTCGATTGATGCACAACTTGAAGAAACTTTGGGATTCGTTGCGGAAGATTTTGTTAATTTCAGTCCAAGTGCACAACAGACAAACGATGATGCTCATATGGGAGAAGAAGAGGAAGACGAGTAGAAGACTTGGAGGGGCTGTTTCAATGACAAGACCGACATATTTTTGCGGACTCATTTTTATTTTGTAATCATACGATGATGGTACTTGGTTTTTCTGAAACAAAACTTCAGGTGTACTTTGTTTTTATTTCATGGCACGCCCGGAGGGGCATTAGAATACTCTTTTGGACAAACGATTAACTTTTTTCAGATATTAGTTATTTTCAATTCCTTTTATAATTTATAGCTCTCTTATTTAAGCGTATATATATAATGTATATATTTTTAGTTATTAATAACGGTGACATCCCCGGTATCTATATGTGTTGTTTTTGTAGTGTATGTACTAACCATACAGGTACCTTGGGAGTAATATTACGGATGTCACGATCCGAAAGAAACGCATTTTTCCGGGTTTAAGTTAAGCTTTTCTCCATCCTTTGTATTTATTTAGACACCAAGGACGGTGTCAATTTTTAAGTAGGGGGTGGAGGCTCGCCCTTATAGCGTTGTTTTTTGGATTATTGTTATTTTTATTTGTGTGTGTGTGTGTATATATATATATATATATATATATATATATATATATATATATATATATATATATATATATATATATATATATTTACGGGGTGAAGGCTGCCCTATTACGCCTTTTGTTTGTTATTCCCGATATTTAATTTCGAGTCGTTACTTAGTTTTGATCGCCCCTTAGGTGAAATATGAGTCTTTTTTTTAAATTTTTGTAGTGCCAATGTTGTCAATATTTATAACGATCCCTCGCATTGCATAGTTAGACATGTGTTAATACTCGAGTGCATTTTACGTTATAGCTTTTATCGTGTGTTGAGAAAAATGAACCGTCACAACTTCATGTATAGCTTCGACGTATTCGATAACTCGACTAGTGATCAATTATAGTTGTTGTATGACCTATCTACCTAGAACTTATATTAGTAACTTCGAGGCAAAATAGAAAGGTTGACCGGTAGTTTGGTATGGTATGACGGTTTTGGCGCTTCTTTTGACCCGACCATTGCCATATATAGCCTTCATGTACATTATCCATCGTACCCCCTCTAAGCCTTGTTAGGGTGGTTAGATCCCCACCCGAAACGGCCATTTTGTTACTAGCCCATATTTACCGAACCCTAAAGCTCTTTGTGATCTACATTTCCTTTTTCACCCTACTATTTGAGCTTTGTGTTGAATCATGTGAAATTTTGGGTTGTGAAAAGTTATTTTTGAATATGTTCGGGAAGTACGAATTTAGTGGGGTATTGGTTGGAGTTGAGTAAATATTGTGAGTTTGTTTATATTTATTTCTAGAAGCCTCGGTTGTTTATTTACCATTCCTTTGTGCCAGACGGCTTAAGCCGTGGTTCTGCCCTTAAAAGGTATTACTACACGGTGTCCTCGTATCGACAGAATCTTTGGTTGTGGTACGCCCTCGATTGTGCGGAATCCTCCTAAGAGAATGTCGAGGCGTTGGGAATGGAATACATAGTCAACTTCGGTTTTCTGTTCGTTAAAAAAAAAAAAAAAAAAAAAGAGAGAAAAAGTGTATAGTTTGGTTGGAGCATCGTATGTAATCGGGGTTGTACAGTTTTTGGTTTCTAAAGTTGATGAAATGGTAGACGGGATTCGTGTTAAGTAAGCTCAATAGTACTTCTCTTTCTCCAGTCCCAAATTCCATTTCGTTACCCCCGACCCTAGCTAAACGTTATAGACATACAAGTCCTGCCTGACTGTACTGAACATCGGTTGACCTCGTTTAGTGGAGATGTTTACGAGTTATAAGCTTATGGTGTAGTTTTGGTTCGTTTCTCGTATATAATCTAAACCGGTTGTAGTAGTCGATGTCGAAGAAGCTATTATTTCACACACATTCATTGCTCAACACAAGGTAGAACTAACGTTTGATGATACTCGCGTTTCGACTAGTGTATTAACTGAGTAATACGTAGTCTCGTTGTATATATTTATAATTCTGACTCTATTTCTATTTAGAACGCTCAGTTTAGCTCGGGGGCGAGCAAACGCTAAGTTGGGGGTAGTTGATAAGAGTCGAATTGACTCGGTTTATATATACATTTTGTGCCCCGTAACGACTCATTTAAGCTATTTTCGGAAGTAATCGGCTTAGTTTTGATATAGGTTATATATTTTCTGGATCCCGAGAACCGGATATATATTCCGTGATTAACGGGGTTATTCTGGTAATTTTGTACACTTTCGGTCATTCTCGGTCACCCGTCCCGTGGGGGTTATATTTGGTATGTTTTTTATCCATTCTCGGGTTTTAGGTGCTCAGGAATGTCGTGGAATGTAAACCGGAGCTTCGGGATCAAGAAATCAAGTCTTTTGGTGAAAAAAGATGACAGGCGGCCGCCTGTCACCATAGGCGCCTGCCTAAAGTACGGTTTTTCGGCTTAGAAGGTTGCTGATAGAGTTTGTGAAGGGAAAATCGGGCAGGCGTCCGCCTGTGGGAACTTATAAAAACTTTCCACTTAGTGGAGAGTTGCATGTCAATCTTTAGATAGATTTTTCTTCAACACTTTTAGCTCGTTTTTCAGACTTTTCTAAGCTGTATGAACTTGGATTTCATGTTTTTGGATTAATTTCAAGTACAAATTGTTCGTTGATCATTGTATATTGTACGGATCTGAAGATAGTTTTCTATTTCGTTGATTTTCGGTTATTTTCATTTATAAGAGGTATCTCTAATCTTCTTATTTAGTTCAATTACTTATGTTTAACTTGTTTGCTAGTGTTTTCATGGATAGAATGATTAGCTAATTTCCCTATAGCCGAGTTATGCGATGAATGTTAAAATCGAGCCTTAGTTCGGATCTTGGGAGAATTTGTGATGTGTTGTAGTTCATATTGATGTTGATTGTTGTCCTGAAACTTATGCTTAGCGACGATTGTTGAATTCGCGACTTACTAATCGTATTTTACGCATTCTCTTTACATATGTATTTTGCGAGATGGTGCAGGAAAAGGGGTTTTAGGATTGCCGTGTAAAACCGACTAAGTGTTTAGATTCGGTTTCGTGTGTAAGGTTTTTATTGTTGTTAACAAGCGTCTCACTCGAGCGTAGACCGTATCGAGTCAGTTAAATCCGGTTTGCGGACTGTTGAACTCGATATAGGAAGCTAGGTTGTTGAATTTGGCGCCTAGGTTTGGAATTAGGAGATGACATCCTTCGATCAATATCAATTAGGGTTAGTAGTCCGAGTTCTCCCGGGAATGAACTAGGATTTGAAAGTAAGCATTCAGAACATCTCTCGGCTATCTCTTTTAATCGTTTAAGCCTCATATTGTGATAGAACCGTGATAGTCATAGTGTATTAGTTTGATAATTGTGGCAAGAATTTAGTATTGTTCCATGTTAGACACATTGAAAGGCTATCGATCTAAACTCGAGATGAAGCTAGCCGAGGTACTTAACTCATGTCCCTGAGGGATACTACTTTGCTTGCCAATTTATATTACAACCGACTCGGTACTCTACCGGTTAAAGTTGGTTACTATATAAAACGGCCATCAATCCGTGTTGTCATAGGATCTGGATTGGTGAAGATACACATAATGGACAGACAAAGTGTGAAAGCAAAATCATGGCCAATGTATTTTATTTTAAAACCCTGAATATTTTGATATTCGTAAGCGTATTGTGCATGGAGAGGTTTCTTGTGTTCGAAAGAACCCACACAATCGGAATGACCAACAACCTGTAAAAATTTTGAAGAAATACATACCAAAAATGCAATATGATGGGAAGATGAATGACACGACAATGGAAGAGTCTAAGAATCACATTCTTCATGAGGATGGGGAACAAATGATCTAGTAGCCCAAGGAACGTCCTTCTGAGCAACAACTTGTTGCATTGAATAGTGAGAATGGAGGTACAAGCATTTTGGACCACAGGAAAAATCTCGAGGTGACTTGCGAAGATAATTCATGTTCTTGTCTTAATGATGTCTTTGAAACTTTTGCTAATGACTTTCCCATTAATGAGGACTTGTTTTACTATCGACGTAAGGCGGAGGAAATTAAAGATGATGTATGCATCACATATGTTGAATGGGTTGTGCAGCAGGCTTTGGTGCATCGAGTTGATGAAGAAAAAGATGCTGAAATAGCTAACCGAGAAAAATTGCGTATGATGTCAACATATGATATTAAATTTGTTGCAAAGGCTCACTTGGATGCCTTACATTAGCCTTGAATGGAAGAGAATCAGAATTACAAATTTTTTTCGTCAAAGCAAAGACAAGAAGATGACGATGAGGCCAATGAAATATTGTCTACTTATGAAGGCTTAGATGATGACTATAAGAAAATTTCAAACAGAATAAGAGCTGAATCAAAGTGGATGCACCAGTAAAATTTGCCTTTGAAATGGATGTCCAACAAATCACTATTGTCAAACAAAACGGAGATTGAGGAAAACCCACTTCTACAAGCAATGCTCAAGGAAGGCAAGACGAAGAACGGGATCCTTATTGGGAAGACAAAACAAATATTAAGAGACTTGATGTAAGGGTTTATTTTTAACTTTGGACATAGTACCGAATAGTCGTACTCTTTCACCTTTATGGAACTTTTTCATACGGCTTTATTGTTAAAATGTTTTAATGAGACAGAGTTAGGTACATAGGTGTTATGAATTCTGCAAGGCAAGTTGCTTTTCATTTTACAATTTCTTTTCAGTTTGCCTTGATAAAAAAAATTCCTCAAATATTAATGCGTGTTTATATATATTACTCAATGAACAATTACTCGAAAGATCTCTACAATTCACCTCAAAATTTCCAGATAAAATGATTGACAAAAAACAGCTGCAAAGGTTCTTAGGATGCTTAAATTATGTCCTAGACTTCTACCCAAATCTAAACAGAATAGCAAAACCACTTCACGACCGTCTAAAAACAAACCCTATACCTTGGAATACAACACATACAAAAATTGTCCAACAAATTAAGAAACAGGACTCCACATTATTACACCACTACAATTTTTCTATCTTGAATATAAATAGAGGGGGGAAGAGGGCAGTCTCTCAGACTCCTGAGATTACTAGAATACAATTTAAGTCGGCTCCAGTGTCAAATAGTGCGATGGTATGAAGTTCGAAATCATTTAAAAAATTTATTGTAATATTTATGATATACTTTCTTGATGTAATTTCTTTTAAAACAAAAAGGAAATCAGTTGGGGCTGTTGTAATATTTTGTAATTGTTGAGTAATATCTTCATTTTCAGTATGCGTGTCACTATTCTCTTTTATTGTTTCAATAATGGTTTTGATTAATGAAGAATCATTTTTCTGTTTCTCTTTTAGTTCTCTTAACTCATTTTTTATTTCTTTAATTTGTTTTTGGTGATCGTGATTTGTAATTTTGTCTTTTCTATTATTATTACTCCTATTTAGGATTGTTGTTAAATCATATGTACTTCTGGAAGTACTTGTTGCTAACGGTTCATGCTTAAAAGTGTCCAATAATTTTTCGAGATATTGTTGTTGTAGAGTTGGGTCATTAATCTGTTGTAATATATCAATAAAGATTTGTTGTTCTTTGGAGATAACATTTATCATTTTCTCATTGTCTCTTTCGGATTCAGAAGTATTTGTTAATGTATCGTCTATTTTTGCTATTCCATTGTTATCTGTATTTTCTTCATTAGTTGTGTCACTATCAGAATCTATAAGTAAGTTTGATATTTTGTTCATAATGTCGTCTTCTAGACTTAGTTCATTAAGCTTTCTTTTTAATTTACAGTAATTTGCTGTATGTCCTTTTTTGTGGCATCTATAACATTCAATGTCTTTTTTCCAATTTGGTTTTGACGTATTATATTTTTTATTTTTGTAGAAATTATTGTTCGAGGGTTGTTTTATTTGCTTTCTGTATAAATTCCTATTAGACTGATAGGGTTTTTTGTTTTGAAAAGTGGGTTTTTTGCAATCTCCTTTACAAGAGGAAATATTTTTAAAAGGATTGTTGTCAAATTGTTGACAAAAGGTTCCAAGCTCTAAATTAGCCTTTTTCATTTCCCATTTTATGTGTTTCTGAAGTTTTAAATCTTGGCATATTTTCATTCCTTCTTGTTGAATTACACTTACGAGTTGACCATATGTGTATTGATCGTATGCAATAATTTGTGTACCTGAATTCTCACGAATTCTATTTCTAACTTTTTCCCTAATAAGGTTGGTAGTCCTGCTAGGAATTTCTCCTTCCAAAAAGGTTGATTGGAATCATCCCTTTGCATTAATCTTGTGAGGAAATTATTTTTATACCATTGGAAATCACTAAGTTTCTTACAACGTAGGTTTGAAAGTAGTTCAGTATTTCTTTCTTTTAATTTTGCCGGATCTCCAAGAAAATGTATTGAAATAGTATGTATTAGAGTGGATACAAAGATCCCTGTGAGGTTCTTGTTGGTCATCAAGAATCAGATTTTGTTCTTCATCATATTTTAATGAATTAAGTATTTGGTCATGTTGGTCAGATGTTAAATAAAAGTCCCACCATCCTTTTAATTGTCCTGAAAAGCCTGCAATTAATAGTTCCGCGGTAGTCCTATCTTGGACTCCGTGCTGCGTTCTTGTATGCATTTGCAGCCATAGTCATTTGTTGTAGGAATGATAGAATTTGATATTCGTTCATAGTGTCTAAGTTCCAATTGTAAACAGAGGATGCATTAAAACGGTTTTGAGTTTGAGTTTCTACTGGTATTATATCCAGAGGATTGTTCGGAACTTGTTGTAAACTCCATCCTATTTTGTTTAGTTGATTTTTATCTAGTGATATATCAGTATCTGTGTGTGAGTCATAATCATATTCTTTCCCAATCATATTAATATGAAGTATTGTTGTGGGGGTCATTGCGGGGGTATCCGGTGCTATCTGGTTTTCAGAAGATGAGCTGGCTGTCATTTTTTGTAGTTTGTTTTGTAAATCTTTGAATAAATCCGATTTTTTCTTTTGTATATCTTTGATGGATGAAGAAGATACTTGGTATGGTTTGAAGACTGGGGTTGTTGGGCTTTTTATATTGGAATCATTAGTTTGAGGATTCTCTATTCGACTAATCTTCATTTGTTTTTCTATTTTCTCTAATTGTTTTTCGATTGTATGGAGATTAGTATTCGTATAATTATTTTGGGAAATAATATTTTTTATATTTCTCTTGTCGTCTTCTCCAGGTAGTTTAATCGGATAAGCTTCTACAAATTGATCTTGGTGTTGTATTTTTATTCCCTGGAAGGGTGGGTGAGTAGATATTATTTTTTCAGAGTTTAGAGTAGTTTCCCATTCCGGATTCTTATTTCTAATGGTAATAGGACTAATTATGGTTGTGAAAGGATAATCGATATGATTTTCGAGGGAGTAAATTTCAAACCAGTCAAAGAAATATATATGAATTTTATTTTGATTTACAAAGTCATAGTATTTATTTTGAATTTCTTGTCGTTTTAACATAAATTTGTCAAAGAACCAAGTCCTTTTCATTATATTTCTTTCAGAGTAAAAGTCATTTTGAAGAACTTTTTTGTTAATTGTAAACTTTTTTTCAATGATATTTAGTTCATTAAGGTTATCAGTAATGGCTGAAAATGAGGGGCTGTTTGGTTCAGGAGTGTTTGTTGGTTCTGAAGTGTTTGTGTCATTGCTTTGTACGTTTTCTGTATGATAGAAAGATCTTGGAATCTGTGAAACATAATCTACGTTCCTTAGTCTTGTAACAGGGATATCGGAGATCGAATTCCTTGGGTTCGAGGTACCTATAACTGATGGTATTTGAGATACTCTGCCTAGATCAATTGTAGCAGAAGTATCTTCAGATGCAGAGCTAGAATCAGTGTATCTGGCACTCGTACTTCTTCTTCTGTCAAAAAGAAGTTTTACCTTGCCATCATTGAATTGAGTAACATGTCTTAGTTCAGAATTTGGTTCTGGAAACCTATTTTGTGTTGGGACTATATTTTCTAAGACCCATTCATCTGGAAGAGTAATATCTTTCCATTTGATGGTTCTAGAAGTACACTTATTAGACCTTGAAAGATCTGTTTGTAGGAGAAGTGTTTCTCCTTTTGGACTATAACATCTTACTTTTGTAGAGAATTCTGAAATCATGGCCTTATAGTGTAATCTAAAAATAATAGTAATAGGAATTGATCCTTCTAACATTTTGTAATTGTGCGTTTTTATTTGAAGCACCAGTGATTTGAGGATGTTTGGATCATTTAGAGAAATAGAAATATTAGGCCAACAATCAAAAGTAATTGGACCCGTACAAAGATCGGATTCAACGAGAACTTAAAAGTGAATCTTCAAAGTCTAAGTGTCTTGTGTCTCTAAGAACGACTAAAATGGAAGTGTTTAACCCTTCTCTGGTTAGAGGTTTTATTCCTACTTGGATTAAACCGATGTGTATATATTGGTATAATTTTTGTCGATGTTTTTGTAAGGAGTTTTCGTAAAGAAGTTTGTATAGTTTCAAAAGGTTTTGATAATTGAATATCTCTTTCATCTGTTTTAATGGTAAAATCTGATTTAAAACTGATGAATCTTGATGATTCATATATTTGGCTTTTGTTTACCTTTGGAATTTTCCAATTGTCAAGAGATTTATTAAAATCCTCAATTATTATTTCATCTGTATGTATAATCCTTTTTGAACTTTCTGGAACAGAACTTGATCCAGACCTAGAAGATGTAGTTCTACGAAATATAGAATCCATAGTCCCTTTGTTAATAATTCATACGTGCCTACAATCCCAAAATAAGATTAAAATTCCAATAGGCTTGCTCTCTTATTGCTTGGGCAAAAACACTCAGCAAATATGAATGTCTCTCAAAGGGGGTTTGGACAATATCTTAAGTATAACTATCCCTTCGTGTGGCGCCGATACCAACGAGCGTCCAGGGGATCAACGAAAGGATTGTTATATACAAAGTTATACAATATCTTAAGGACTCAAACAAAACATATGTGACAATTGTATGGTGATCAAATAATATAATAATGGACGGCAAATAATATAACAATTCTAAAGATATAATTTGACGGCAACAATGAATGAATAAGAATGCTGAAACAAAGTAATGTACGGTAATGAAATATGCTAAAAGTTTTTCAAAGGAAACATGTAATTTTATACCTTAAGATATTTCTGAATGCATTAGTCGAATAGAACGCAGCAAATTTGTAGTTTGTTTTGTAAATCTTTGAATAAATCCGATTTTTTCTTTTGTATAATTTTTGTAGTGATGTATGTGTTCATATATACGTGTGTGCATAATAGACTATTGTATATTTGTGTATTAGGTGGAGTAGTTTGTGTGCATGTGAGTGTTTGTGAGAAAGTAAAGTGCAGGTAACTCTTTTGTCCTTTTTGATTTTTTGAATTTTTTATTTTATTTTATTTATTTATTTATTTTTGTCCTTTTGAAGTATACTCCGCATTCTTCAGTATCATACCCAAATTATACAATATCTTAAGGACTCAAACAAAACATATGTGACAATTGCATGATGATCAAATAATATAATAATGGACGGCAAATAATATAACAATTCTAAAGATATAAATCCCATCCTTGTCCCTATCCATCTTCTTATTAGTCTCCTCCTCAACTATCTAGTTGGTACCACTTTAAGAAAACCAAAACAACATTCAACCCATTTGTCATTTCAATGTTGAAAACGGAAGTTGAAAAACATCAACAAAAGGAGGCATGCTCGTTTGAGGTAAGCTTGAACTCGAGAAAGAGATTAATGAGCATACCTCAAACTAAAAATTTAGCTTGTTTACTAAACAAACAAGTAAACCTCATTCGAGTACTACACAAACTCGATCATGTGATACTCGATTCCACTACTAGAAAAAGGACGAGTGAAGGAATTTGATGACCAAATTCAATTTCTCCTCATTGTTATTTTAAAATCTCCTCATTAATATTCAAAAAAACAATATCTCCTCATTATTTCATAAAAATATCTTTTTAATAACATTTTATATCATTTTCATTTCAGCTAAAACCCTTTCTTCGTATTCCCTCCTTTCTCTCTCGTTCTTTGAAACGCCTTTCCTAAAAAAAATCCCTAATTGCATTCAATTCCTTGTCTCTGCAAATCATACTCACGATTCTCTGCTTCTCCATCTCTTTCACATGGGTAAATCCATTTTTGGTAAGAACATCTTGCTCATTGGATTCGATATCAAACAGTCGATTCAAAATCGTTTAAGAAAGATTTGATACAAGAAAGGTTCCATCTTTATCGCTTCAATGACGATCTCTTGCGGATTCGATGGAGATTTGTTCATAGCTATGTGTCTATACACGAAGGTTGCATCTTGGGCATTCAAGGCTTCGATTTTGGAAGGAGTTCGCAGTCAATACTATTGACCAGGTGAATCTGTTTCAATTCTGTGCTTTGATGTATCATTTATTTTCTGATACGAACATGAAATCGCCCGATTGTATGCTAATTGCTTTTGTGAAGATTTGGGCTTGAAAGATGTTACCGTTGCCATTAATTTGCCGCGATACGACCATTAAAGTTCGATTTTGTAAACTTGCGCTCAATGTTCGAAAAGGTGCAATCTTCTCGATTTATTGCCGGAATCAAGAAACTCGGTGCCACCGAGGATTCCAAGATCGAACATTACGCGGAGACCGAAATTATGCCTGGTAATTTCGGTGGTTCTTACTTACGAGTTTGTAAGTAGTTTCGCACTTTAATTTTCACTTTTTCTCGTGGCTTAAGTGGTTAGTTAAAGTGTGTGTTGTTTGCTAATCTCGATAATTTTCTGTCTCTGAACTGTAAGTGAGTTTGGTGTATTAGACTGAATCATCTCCGGGAGACTGCCTTGTGAATGTGCAACAAATTCGTGTTGTGTTCAAGTGCAAATTCGTGTTGTTTTATGGTTCAAATATAACCCTTGTCTGTTATCCCCTCTACATCAATCTGCTGGGAAATTCAGAATCCGTTCTTTGGATTTGAGACTCTGAATTTCTGCCTCTCCTCTGTGCAATCTTGTGCTCTTTTTGTTACTCGAATCCGCTTGGTTTGCTAGTCTTGTAGCAACTAAGTCTCGCTCGCTATAATATCTCGTTAAGCTTCTTCGTGGCTCTCGCTCGGACTTGAAAACCTTCGTTTTTAGTGCCGTAGTTGTGACTCAAGTTTGTAATAAGCTCGTTACTCTTTATTTGGTTCGATTCTTGGTGGTAATATTTAGAGCACTCGCTTTTGACCGAATCGTGTTGTAATGTGATGTATCATTCATTTGATCAAACTCGATTTGTTGTTTTAGTAATCCTATTGCATATTATCCCGTGTTTGTGTTGTATCAAGCTGAATACTCTTTTGTAATCTATATTTTAGTACTTGGAATATTTCCTCTTTGATCTTTCTGTGATTAAAACCTTGTAGCAACCTCGTGTATTATTTTCATTGTGTCAAAATTTCGTTGATTCCCTGACTCTCTCTCATTGCTTTTGATGATTCTCTTATACAGTACTTCAAGCATAATCTCTGTTAATTAATTTATTTCCTAATCTAAAGTTTGTTGTATTGATGAATTTGAGATTGCTTGCAACTTAAATTAATCAATCTTGTGTCATCTGCCTGCAAACTCTTGTGATACAACTTGATCTTTAAATTTAATCGCTTTGCTTCTTCATTAATCAACTATTTTGGTTTGCAACCTTTTTTATCAACTTGTATCTATCTGAATCTATATCAATCTGTTGAAGTTAAATCTTTAGTGACACTTTCATAAACACCACTAAGTTGGTCTTGGTCTCTAGTACATCTGCATGTTGTGTTGACAAATTAGTAAATTAGTTTGTATACCATTTTTGATAAGTTTGCTAAGTCTCTATTTGATCTTAGACCAGTCTGCATATGTGCTACACTGTTTGTTTTATCACAATAAATTAAACATTGTTGATCACAACTCTAAGTCATTACACTTTCAAAGAAGATTAGTCAAGGATTAGTCTATTTTTGTTGTCCCGTTTTATTCCATGTTCGGTGCCGAATCGTTGAAGCTTATTTACCGATTCAGTGTTTTTTTGTTGAGTCTCGTGTGCATTGGGTGTTTCTTGTTGTGCTAGTCTTGATCTCTCGTTTCCGGATATATTGCCGCACACTTTCTACACCGCACTTTGCCGAATCACATCACCGCACCCGTGCCGAATGTGTGAAGTGCTCTAATTTGTCGTTTGCTTTGATGCACCTCGCTACACTAATCCGTACTTGTTGAGCTTCATATTTGAGGGTTGATGAACCTTCTTTCTAGTGCACCCGCCGCATATCCGCCCTCGCTACACTTGCAATTTGCTGAACTGAATCTCTGTTGTTGTATCAGATGTGCTGTAGCAAGAACGGCCTGCAAAATTGTATGAATGTCACAGATTTAATAAAAATCCCGATTACTGGAATGAGTAGGATTCTTAAGTTGAAAATAACTCTTGTCCTCAGGTTTGACTCAGTCTTGATAGTCTTAATCCTTGATTTTGACTATCCTTACTGGGAATCAATTGAGGGGTCAGCTTAGTCTTGATCACTTCAGTTTTTGTTTTTTTTAGTCTGCTGTACTATTGAATTTGTTGGACTAAACTGCACTTGTTTTTATAATTTGCTGAATTATATTGTCTGCAAGTATGTGTATCATCTGTCTTGTGTGTATCTGCAATATACATATTGATCCTAACAGCTGCCCCTGCTATTGATAATTGTATCCTTGCTGATGCTATTGTTGCTGATAATGTTGTTCTTGGGTTAAGTTATTTGAGAAAAATTGAGATCCTTCTTCTGAAGTCTTTAAACTACATTTGTGTACTGGAAGGAGAAGTATCTTAGTAAAATATGTAGTTTCTTGAGTGCACCTTTGTATACTGATATGGTTACTGCTACACAATAATATTGAATTCCCTGCTGCTCTTTAATTAGCATTCCTTCTTTTTTTCCTTCACATAAAGTAATCAACCATATCCTTGGCCATATAGGTTGGCAATGTGAAAAAGGTCAGTTGCATTAGGGAAGGAATCTAATGGATTAAGCACTTCTGGTGTCTATGGGATGAGGAGAGAACTTATGATGATGCCGAATTCAAATCAGACAGATGGATCCAACGAGTACTATGCACGAGATAATGACGACTTTATATCCTCGGAATCAGATAGACAACTATTTATGATAAAGTAAGGATATGTAATTCTATTGTTGTTTTTGTTATGCATTATGGTAAACATTCCATCTTGCAACGTTGTAGGATTGATTCCTCAAGTGAGGAGGATATGGTTTTAGTTTGTTCTTACTTGATGTAATTTTACATGCTTTTGGAATAATGGATAAAGTTCTTTTGTCCTCCGGTGATGTGATCATTGTATATATTGAATCATTGATGTATTTCATCGTATAAAACTTATATTGGCTTGCTTTATTTAATGTAGTTTTGGGCTTCAAAATTATTATTAATATTTCATGATTTAATGTGGAGCAAATGGTCTTTTAATGAGGAGATGCATTATTAATGTTTCATAATTTAATGAGGAGCAAATGGTCTTTTAATGAGGAGATGTATTGTTAATGTTTCATGATTTGATGAGGAGAAAATGGTCTTTTAATGAGGAGTTATGTCGTCTTTAAAAATAATTTTAATGAGTAGAATATATCCTCATTAAAATGTATGATATAGTCAATGAGGAGTTCCAATTCTCCTCATTATATATCTTTAGCGGCGGAGGCGGCAATGAGGATCGAGATCTCCTCATTAAATAACTTTAATGAGGAGAAATGGACAATTAATGAGGAGATTTCTCCCCATTAAAGACCGAAATTCTAGTAGTGTTCATCTTACCTTGTATACGCCTTTACAAACAACATATCATAACTGCCAAACAAGAAATCTATTTGCCAAAACTATACAAAAACAAAGCAGGCTGTAACTACTAGCATTGACAACAAACATCGAGCTAGGGCAATTAAGTATTTGTAGTGGTATCCTTAAATCAATATAATGTAACAATGATGTTTTTTAGAGGAAGATGGAATGTGGTTATCATGGATTATTATAAGATAAAAGGGTGAAAGGATATAAAGAATATGATTAAAGAAGGATAATAAGAATATGATATTCAGAGTTCTAAATAAAGAGTTACGAGTGTTTAAATGTTGATGATGATAAAAGGAGAAAACTATGAGGCCCGTGAAAAAGATGAAGAAAGTAAAATGTTTTTTTTTTCGGGATACAAAATCACAATTATAAATGCATACATGTTATAGAATATATAACTCAAACAGCAAAATAAAGAAGATGAATAGTGATCTTTTCTTATTATTGTTTCAAAAATCAATAGATCTATATATACACAAAGTCAAGTTGGCCGGCTTAAAGTCGGCAAAAAGGATAAGTCCTGATTTTTAGATAATTATCTATTGCGACACCGGTTAATAAAGACACGATATATTACACGTGGCTTTATGGTGTAGAAACATCCGTCAACTATATCATATATTTACGTCGATGCTTATCCACTTTGTCGTGCTTGCGTCGAGACTTAGCTATTAAGTAAACTAGTTGCGGGCTACTACTTTACACGGAGGAGATAGATATTGTATATAATGGACATCCACATATTACGAGTATATTTATAACACTCCCCCTTGGATGTCCATCCACAAAGAATCTGCCTCGTTAAAACCTTCATTATGAAAAAACCCTGTGGGAAAAACTCATAATGAAGGAAAAAGAGTACAGCCTTCATTCGTGTTTTACTCCCCCTGATTTGAATATCTCTCCAGGTCTTCAAGTTGGTGCATCCCGATCTTCTGGATCAAACTCTCGAACATAGTGGTAGTTAATACTTTTAGCGAATAAATCTTGTGGATTATTGCTTGATCTGATTCGCTGAACATCAATATGGCCCTTCTCCTGAAGATTTGATGAGATTCTTTTATCTGATTGTCTTTTACGTAGGCACCATTCAGTATAATATTATCTTTGTGATTTGGTAAGCCACTACTATCCCGGATGTAATGTGTCAATGACTACAACCAAATACATTCTCGACTAGCTTCGTGAATAGCTATTATCTTGCCAATATTCGAAGATGTCGTGACCAAAATCTTGCTATGTTCAGCACCATGAAATCGATGTACTACCACTGATGAACGAACAACCAATTTGAGGCCTTGCTTTCAGGGGGGTGTTCGATAAACATCGATCATTTGTGTAACCAACAAGTCCTCGACTTGCTTTCCGTTTGATCTAAGTTATATAACGTATATGGCATGTACCAAAAACCTTGCTTGGAAAAACCCAGTGGGAAAAAAATCCAGTCAAGGGAAAAAGATTCATGACATATGCGCTCTTGTGCACTGATTGCCTCGTTAAAAACCTTTAACTAAGAAAACCCAGTGGGAAAAACTTGTTAAAGGGAAAAAGAGTACAATCATTGGTCTTCAAGGCCAAATGACATCTTGCATGTGCAAGTATTGGATCTTAATAGTATATGTCAAATACTCATACTTTATCATCTTTGTAACTCTGCCGGAGCTTAATTACAGATCCAAACTTTCTCAGATCAAAACTATCTAGTCCCTTATGGGGTACCTTATGAAACACATATTGTGTATTTCATACACTTTGTATGCTTCAGGCATTTAATGCTTCCAGCGTCTTATATGCTTCAGGCATGCTTCTAGCGTATTATGTGCTTCTAGCACGCTTCTAGCGTTTTATATGCTTCAGGCACGCGTCTAGCGTCTTGTGTGCTTCAGGCACTATATTCGCTTCAGGCGATTACGACATTTCGAAACATGCTTGCCTCATTATATTCGCTTCAGGCGGTTTCAACATTTCTAAACATGTATGCCTCTTTTATGAATCTCGTTCATAAACCAAGTGTTTGTATTTTTTATCGTATCTCATTCTTCAAATGATGATAACATTAATTCATTATCTCAACACTATGAGATTTATATATGTTGGAACTAATATGTTTCTCACGCTCCAAGCGTTGAACATAATTAACAATATAACAATATACGATTTCAGATTCTTCGGGAATCATTACATTTTCTTCGGGGGTCGAAAAAAACACGAGGGAATGAATATCAGGTTCGTTTAATCCCACCTCATGTATGTATAACAAATGCATATTATTTGTTCCACACATATTATTTATCAACACTGGTTCACATTTTCTAGCCTTGACCTCTTCAAGGGTTTATGATTTCATCACTCAACCGAATCATGTCATTGCTCTTCTGGAGCTTCATAGACTATATTATTTTCTGCTCGAGCATTTTCTAACTGTCTAACTCTTCTAGAGTTCTCATAAATAATATAGCCACAACCTCTTTTGAGGAATTTTATTTATTTAGCCAATTGGTCTTTAACTCTTATAGCATTATTTTCATTAATTTGATACGTATCATCTCATGTCCTATTGGGACTTTTCCTTCCCTTGTCCTACTGGGACTTTTCCTTTTGGGACAAATATTATCCTTTTAGGACAAACTTTTCTGTGACATTTAATCCAACCAAAGCATTTGCAGCTGCTCACTCTTCAAGAGTAATTAAATGCATTTGGTGATAAATGTGCATTAACATATTTTTCCCACGAGATTTATAAACTTCAAGTTTACTTTCCTCCCCCTAATCTCGGGAAAATATTTCATTATAAGTCATATCTACGTAAGTTTACAATAACCCTTTATGGGATTCAGCATTTCGATGTGATATCCCTATGTGGGATTCTACATGTCAATGTGTATCCATTTATACGAGTATCAACAAACATTACGAGATATCGACTCAATCAGGAAGAAGTATATTATCTCTTCGAGAGATTTACATCTTTTTAATTCCTCAGAGTCTCAATTTAATATCCACATCAGGGGATACCCGCACAACATACTGCGCTTGAGACTTTGAAAAATGATAATCAAACTTTATCATATCTAGATCATCATCAGGATGACCGTAAGATATAGTATTTGTGTCATGACATTGTCTTTATAACGATGTTGAAGCTTCATTATTCTCATCCGGATATTTCGCCGTACGACAAGTACGCGACCAGTGTCCTTCTATGCCACATTGTGAAAATCGATTTCGTTATTCTTCTGGAATTTAATATCGTTTTGTTCCACTTCTAGTGGACAAACCTTCCCCTTCAAGGAGACAAACGTTTGTGATATCCATAAGGGATATATTATTGACCATAGTTTTGTCTATGAATGCAGACACGTTTATGAACTAAATTAAATAACAAAGGTAAAATTACTACTCGCATGCTATTTATATCCTATTATAAATAAAAGGCATAAGTAATTTATACTACTAATACTACTGATCAAAGTACTCTTTGATCCTTTTATATCACGAATCTAGTGACATTCACTTCAGGGAATGGACTAAACCAAATATATCGTGTTTCATGATGATTCTATGATAACCATCTTGTTGAATATAAACCACTTCTTTCAATATTGCTACTACGAGAGCATATTATCGCAACGATAAATACAATCTTTTACGAGGATTAAAGAAGTGTCATGATGTTCTTACTGAATTTTCTCATCTTTAGACTTCAGGTCATTCATTGGAACATCATTCCATTTCATATGGACTTCGAGTCCGTATTTATTTCTGTGAATTTCAGATTCATTTTTACGAGCATACAAGTGCTTCCGATGAGCTTCTGGTCCATCACTATATACCTTTAAATGAATAATCATTTTCAGGTGATCAAATCTTCTAATCAGAGTTGTCTGCAAGACAAAATGATCTTTTATCTTAGATTCGGTCTTCAGGACTCAATCTAAGAGATGCAAAAGTAAATATATAAATAAATAAATGAATAAATAAATATATATGTATGTATATATAATATATAATAAAATATAATACATACATGAGACTCATAATATACCGGGTTGTACTGATGTATCATTTTCACACTATTGTCATCAACTCACTTCTGATGAGACTTAGTATGACGATTTTAAAATCACAGTCTCATATATGTCACGTTCACTACAGGGAACTGACTGATGTGATTTGATACATCTTTAAATATCGGTATACAATATCTAGATTCTGTCATGTTCACTTCTAGGTACAGACTTGTGTTTCATAACACATCTAGAATTTTTAATTGTCCACGTTCACTTCGATGAACGAACACATCATAAATTTCGAGTCTAGTCACATCCACTTATTATAGGGATTGACATGTGTAATCTACTACATCATAAATAATAAATTTACTCAAATTCACTTCTGGGAATTAGACTGTATAATTTGATGTATCTTTAATATATTTTGGTCACATTCACTTTTGGGAACTGACTCGTGTAGCTTGATATATCTTAAATATACGAGGCCATATTCACTTCTGGGAATGAACCTATAAAATTTGGTGTAACTTATATATTTCATTAGGTGGTCCTATTCACTTCTGGAAATGGACTCGGGTAATTCGGTACACCTCGAATATTTCATTTCGTCTCATTCACTTCTAGGAATGGATTTGTGTCAACCGACACATCTTAAATATATAATTTAATCATGTTCACTTCTGGGAACGGACATATATAATTTGACGCATCAAACTAATAGTTTGAACACATTCACTTCAGGAAATGTAACTGCATCATCATTTCATCAATAATTTATATATTACAATATATAATAATATCACCGTATGATATATTGATCATAATACATAAATTGAATAGAATAAACTTTTACCTCCACAGTTTACCTCATGTATAGAATATGATCACCATTATAAATTATTGACTCCGTCGGTCAATAATAGATATTCATATATCGCATAAGATGGATCCATAGAATATCCAGATTTGTGTCAATATAAAAACCCAAATAATCGATCACCGTCAGTAAGAGATAATCATCTATTGATGATTATATAATAGAAGTCCAGAATACCCTATATAATAGATGAATTCCGTAAATCGAAGGCCAGAAACCAAAATACCATATATCACATAAATATTACGAGGACACAAATAATAACGAGAATCGTCCAAAATCTTTTGCTCACCTTCTCTGTATTATTAGCCAATACAGCTGCTTGTCTCATTTGAGTTTATCATAAATATTGCATAACCAAAACAAGAAGAAAGATTTCCAAAAACTTTATGATTCTTGCTTAGAAATTAGTGATGAAGCTTTTAGGAAATCAGTATCAAGCTAATCCATGTTTGCTTTTTTTTTTTTTTTTTTTTTTTTTTTTTTTGTAAATCAAAAGTCCCTTAGAGTCACCTGCTTCTTTGGCTATAGCCTCGGACTGGATTAGAACGGGTTGATGTGGAAGATTTTGACCCGGTCGATTATAGTATTAAAGTTCGAGTAGAGAAATTGAGCTACTTATTGTGGCGGAGGAAGGTTGTTTCCGAGTGTACCGTAGTTTACTCCGATTGAACTCACGGTGGCCGGAAAAGCTATAAGGAAGAGAGTAAAACAGAGGAAGAAGAAAAACAATGGAGATTGATTTTTCCTGCAACGTGGGTTAAAGTTGTGGATTAAAAACTTGATCGGTAGAGACTCGTGCTGATAACGTATTATAGAATATATAACTCAAAACAGCAAAATAAAGAAGATGAATAGTGATCTTTTCTTATTATTGTTTCAAAAATCAATAGATCTATATATACACAAAGTCAAGTTGGCCGGCTTAAAGTCGGCGAAAAGGATAAGTACTGATTTTTGGATAATTATCTATTGCAACACCGGTTAATAAAGACACGATATATTACACGCGCTTTATGGTGTAAAACATCCGTCAACTATATCATATATTTACGTCGATCTTTATCCACTTTGTCATCGCGTCGAAGCATTATTATTAAGAAATACCGCGAACAAGATTTTTACTTTCGGGAGGAGATAGATATTGTATCTAATGGACATCAACATATTACGAGTATATTTATAACAATACAATCCTTTTCTATTGCTTTTTTTTTTTTTTTTTTTTGGGTGCCTCAAAAGAAGCTTGAACACATGATCTTTTGGTCCCGGGGACCCCTAGTTTTTACCACCAGGGTAATGCGTGAGCACTTGTCATTCTTTTAAAATCCACAAAAAAAAGTTTCACTATAAATACATTATGTTTATTCACTCGTACGGTGAAATAAATGCATACAGATCAACTCTGTGTGGGGGAAAAACAATGAGGGATAAGCACCCAACATTTGAGGTCACGTGTTGAAAGCTAACGAAATGGCACGTTGCAAAAAACACTCGAGCGAATGAAACCTTTTTCAGCAAAGCGAGAGGAAACAAACAACAACGGGAATGATACATCCACGTTTATAGAACCACAATTTTTTCCGCAACCATCATATACAGCCGTTGATCAGCGAGAGTCACTTACTGATGTAGCGGTTGTAGACGATGATTGTGGAAAAGTTACAGCTCTATAGTTGTAGAGGTATCGTTTTTGCAACAACAAAGTCTGCCTCTTTTATGGGAAAGGACACAAGCAGAGAGTGCTCAGTACATTTGAAGTTTATTGATCAATAAGTCGGACTTTGCCTCAATCAACGACTTCGTATCAATCACTGGGTTTTCACATCAATCATAACGATGCATACCATAATCAACAATTTAAGATGGTAGGAGCGTCTTTAGGCCGCCTACTAGAGGAAATGAAGTCGTAACAATGCTTGTGTAGAGATAGGAGAGAGCAACAACTGAAAACATGACAGTCTTCAGTATTGCTTGTATATCAATGTTGGATATTCCGGACACCACATGTTGTTTTCAATATAAGTTATGATTTCCTCCTGCAAATACAGATAAAAGAGTCATACAATATCGAAACTACTTTTGTCGAATAAGTCCACAGATTGACAATCTCTTTTTCAAAGACTATTCTAATGATCAAAAACCACAGGATTCATTAAATGATAAATAGACGATACAATTATTACCTGACTAAGTTTTTGAAGGTCTCGGATATCCATTTCACGGTATCCTTCTGCAAGATCCTCCTCAATGGCTTCCTTAATCACAGCTGCAGCCACCTGTTTGGTTATATCACGTATTCTACATGTATGGAAAATACAACAAGACGGTCAAAAGTGTTGGACGAAAATTCCACTAAAGAGAGCTGCTTAATCAGGCGAAGAAAACATCCTAGGCACCTGGATATTGGAGGAAATAAAATTCCATCGAGTATCTCCTCGTCAGTCATGTATGCAGCCAGACTGCCATTTTGGAATGGAGATGGGAAAGGTTAGACGAAATTCCATTTAACACACTAACAAAACAAAACGAAAACTAATTCCACAAAATTGCTAAAACTCCACTTGCCTAGCGCATCAGTGAAGGATGCTGCATGTGACCTGAGATCACATGCTCAAGACACGGATCAGTCTTTTAAGGAAATATAATATAAAACAAGGCTACTGTCAAAGGAGTCAATCTTCTGTTTGGTTTAAGAGGAGTGTTGTCAAAGTTTATTTATTTATTATTTTTGTTAAATGGTCTAGCCGTGTGTTGGGACCAAGTTAATGGAAAAGGGAAACTTGGATACTTAACCGGAGAACAAAAAGAACCAAGTGCTGATGATCCCAACTATAAAAGTTGGATGTCCGAAAATTCCTTGTTGATGACATAGCCCGTCAATTCAATTGAGCCATCCATCTCAAGACCACAAATATTTTTTTACCCACAACCAAGGATATGTAGCAGGCAGTTCATGAGATGTGTTCTGTTGTGGAGGATTCCTCTCGGGTTTATGAATTGAAGACTATGCATTGGAGCTTAAAACGTGATGCCAAAGATGTAGCTACATATTACAATGAAATTGTGAACCTCTGGCATGAGTTGAATCGTTACCATGAGGATTCATGGGAGTGCACAAACGACAGTGTGAAGTTTAAAAGGAGAGAAGAAGATGAATGTGTATTCCTTTTTGGCTGAACTGAACCAAGATCTTGATGAAATCAGGGGGGTGATTCTTGGAAGGAACCCTAAGAGAAGTTTTTTCTGAAATCAAGTAACATGTAAGTGGGTGATGTACAAAAGGGGAATTGGAGAATCAGAAGGTTCGGCTCTGACAGTTGGCAAGTTCAACAGCGCAAAGAAGTTTAATAAGACGAAGCCTAGGTGTGATCAATGTAAGAAAATTGGTCACACACCAAGGAGACTTGTTGGGAGATTCATAGGAAGCCACAAGGGTGGAAACCAAGAGTTGCTAGAGGATCAAAGGAGGTGAACCAAGTTACTTCTGACTGAGATCAATCATCGAGTCCAGTGCCTCTTCCCTTCACCGAGGTGCAAATAAAGCACCTAAGTAAAGTCTTACAATCTCAGTCTATTAAGCCTACGTGTTGTTTTGGTGATTCATGTAATCACCCTTCCACATCTTATCTTGGGGTTAGTCATGAAGTCAATTGGGTATAGTTTATAAAAAAATCCTAATTTTTTTATACTTGATCACCTTAAATCCTTACATTAATGTTACTTATTCTTTGAACCTGACACACCCACACCATAATCCCCATTCACTTGAAAAACCGTATTTAATGTTACATTTAAACCCCAAATAATACGGTAAAATACCACCAAGTAGAATGTTATGGTCAAAATATAATTATATACAAAAAGTTGGCTTCGGTGCTACTGACCACATGATTGGATCCTCACATCATTTTTCTTTTATACATCTCTAGCTGGAGGACTCTAGAAGGAAAAACTACTTGATGGTTCTTCTTCTTCAATTGCTGGTGTAGGAAAATATAAAGTGGAAGAGAAACACTTTATTCAAAATAATCATTACAGACACTCTGCCTCAAATAGTATCAGCTGACACATAGGCTTGGAGAACAAGCTTAACTAGCATATTTAACATGTCCTTAATGTTAAACACATTTAACATGTGCATAATACTAAACACATTTAACACGTGCTTAATAACACAATAGAAAGGGTAAAATAGGAAAAGAACACAGTAATGAGGCCCTAGGCTGACATACTCCAACACCCCCCCTCAAGTTGGAGCATAGATGTTGATCATGCCCAACTTGCTACTAAACACATCATACTCTGCATTGAAGGACGTCCTGTTATACTCTAATGGACCCGAACTTGAAGATGTTAAAAGATGAAGGAGAATTGTTCGAAGACCCGGGAAAGTACAGAAGACTTGTGGGTAAACTCAACTACTTAACTATCAAAAGACCGGATATATCATATGCGGTAAGTACGGTAAGTCAAATTTTGGAGACACTGAGAGTTCCACATTGGGATCCCGTGGTTCGAGTGTTGAAGTTCTTGAAGAAGGCCCCTGGCCATGGGGTGATGTATAGGCCGAACGGTCACCTACGAATTGAAGGTTATACGGATGCCGATTGGGTTGGCTCCCCGTCGGATAGAAAATCTACAACAGGGTATTGTACATTCCTTGGAGGAAATTCGGTAAGTTGGAAGAGTAAGAAGCAAAATGTGGTGGCTAGATCAAGTGTGGAAGCAGAGTATCAAGCAACGGCACATACATGTAGCGAGTTGACATGCATAAGGTATTTCTTTGAAGAAAAATGTAACTTGCCGATGTATTCACTAAAGCTTTGTTTGGGAGTCGTTTAAGTTGTGTTTGTAACAAGTTAGGCATGCATGATATATATGCGCCAACTTGAGGGGAGTGTTAAAGTGACGTAGTATTGTTGTTGTTATTATTATTATTATTATTATAAGGGTAATTATGGTATTCTGTTAGAGTATCCGACTTTGTGTGTCTTGGAGTAAGAATTAAGTAAAGCCTATTAGGGTTAGGAGTAATGTAATTGTTTACTAGGCTATAAAAGTTGGTTGAATAAAGGAGAAGAGATCAAGAGTTCTGATCTCAATTGTTCGTAATTACCGTGTTACTTTCTAACAAATACAAATCACAAATCAGCTCATTTGAGTTCTTTTCGTATATTTTCTTTCATTTTCCTTCCTATTTTTCTATTTCTCTTTAGTTCATAACAAATTTCCGCAAATAAAAACCTATACTGTCGCACTTGAAATAAATAATTAAATTCTCAAAGGCCCCACACTCCCATAGCATCACCAATTGTCTGCTAGATCTCAAATCAAATCTTACCGAAAACCTTATCCAAGAAATGGAAGTTGCCATCTAAGGCCATTTCTAGCCGCATCCCATTTTTCATCACTAATATACTATAAAGTAATACATATCTCTATTTTTTAATCAATTTAATCATATACTCTGTGGAAAACGTTTAAATATCCATATCCCTACACCCTTATCTCTTTTCCTACACAATAAATATTCATTTTTCAACTACAACAACATCACCATCCATATCCCAACAACATATGATCATTTAGATATGTTTAGGGATTTATACAGAGAGTCTCAAAAAATGGGGACTTATCCTGGCAAATCCCTCAAGTTTTACAGAATGGGATGGTTACCGGAGCTGATTTTCTAAGCTATCCTTATTTTATTATCCTTATTTTGGCGATAGGGAACCATATGGAACTCTGCTATACATAAACCAAATGTCATGAGTAAGAGGTTAAGTATGTTGTGAAGAAATGCTATGTAGCATATTAAGATATAATGATGAGACACAATGGACTTGCTAACTTGGATTAACCATTTTAGGTCATACAAGGACGATGGACCTAAGTAGTTAATGGACCCATTATGGCTCAAGTAGCGGACTGAGTTATGGGGCGTTACATTCTACAACTAGAAAGCAGCTCATTTGCATGCTTTTAGTTGACATCCAGTTAAGGTTGGTTTTGACTTTTTGTAGCTATTTGGCTCCAATATATTTTCTTTTATTTTTACAATAACGATAATAACTAATTAACTCAAATTCGACTATCCATCTTTCCTCAGCCTAGTAAAGTGCATATATTGTCAAACATGAGGTTCTTGACTAGCATTGTAAACCCTATGATAAGTGTTACTCATCTTCCATAACGCCCAAGAACTGGCTTCAAACAGGAGATGTCTAAGCTTAAGTCGCAGGTTATAATGCTATTCATGCTCAGTACATCACTTTCTTCTATGTTGACATCCTACTAGTAGTTAAAACAATGTGCTATGTAAAGATACGACAACACTTGAAAATCACACTCATCTTCGATAACCCTAGCTCAAGATAGTGGAAATACCATTCAGCAGCTGCTTGTAACATTCCATCAGAGATTATCCTAGAGCCGGAAAGGAGAGTACCCAGTCCTATCCTGTACCACATATACGAAATTTCGATACAGAAAACAGAAACATAAAAGCTGGGGTAACAATCATTAAATAGCTCAAGTCATCTCACCCAGGAAACAGGTACATGTTATTACCCTGATTGCTGTGGCCTACGCGTCCATTTCCTGTGAAATTTACTTTCAACATTAGAATGCATAGAAGCAAGCAGAAATAAGGTAATGATAAGACCCTACATAAACATAAAGCACATATTTCAATCTCATTCTTGTAACCTTAAATGCTCCAGAATATATATACATTCATACACGCATACATACATACATATACATTCATATATATATATATATATATATATATATATATATATATATATATATATATATATATATATATATATGTGTGTGTGTGTGTGTGTGTGTGTGTGTGTGTGTGGGGTGTACTCATAAATATATGCATGTATGAATGTATTTTTGTCTTAAGCTAGATATTAATTGATGACCAACAGTTTGGCTCCTTCAAGAGTACAAGCAATCAACACATACATACATGAAAGCTACATAATAAGCTTCATCACAAACACTAATACTAATCACTAACTATTTTCACCATCACTAATCCCTAACGACTATAAAAGTGTGACTTGATGTTTCCCACAAAAATGTTTCTAGTATAAAAGCGTGAGTAGACATTTCCCCAAAAAGTGTTTCCTAGATAAAGTGTTTCCCCCGAAATTTGTTTATCCGTTTTAAATTTATAATACTAATATTTATCGCCGATATATGAGTACATGCATAGATTTACGAGTACAGAAATACCCATGTCATATTATTAATAGTTATTTATATCAATCTGGTTGATAAAAAAAATCATAACAAAGACAATTTGCAGCTAAAGTAGAATGAAAGTATAAAATTATATCTACTTAAAACTAGATAAATGACAATTTGATTTCACTTGATATTATTTAGGTCATGAGTACAGAATATCCTAAGACACATACCACAAATTTGTGGCAAACATGTTATTGATACAAGTCAAATATATGATTTCATTATTAAGAATGCTTATCATGTTAACAGATAAAAAATGTAACATGTAAATTCGTTCACTTATAAATCATTAGGCAAAGATAAATCATAGTCAACTCTAAAAATTAAAAATTAGAAAAAACTGTAAGAGCTTCACTCCACGGATAAGAATACATGATTATACTAAGCCTTAATCCAAAGCCAAGTCTCTTGACAATTCTATAAGTTCGTTCCTTTTGGAACAACTACATTAGTTGTGCTCATAATACACCAGTGTGCTAACATTAAAGTTTACAAAGCAGCTAGGCAGCTAGCCACATGAATTCCAATCTACGTATAATTTCTAAGGAAGGAGTCACTAACCCACCTCCTTTTCTTAAAGGGAAAAGGACATAAGATATTAACTATTGACATAAATACCCTACCTACTATTCTTATCCAACTAAAAAGCACAAAGAAAAAATATACATACGACTCTCACCCCTGCGCCCGTAATTTTTTCCTAAACCTAGTAAATCACCCACTCCTCAAACTAAACCCTATACCCCTTCAATCCCCCGTCATAGGTAGAGGGGTATTTAAGAAAAGTAGCACTTTGAAGTTTGACTACTCTTTGACTTGTCCGCATTTCCTTAATACAGGTGGTCACATGAGGGATGCTGTGAATTGTTTATTTGTTTACCAATTTCCCATTTTTATATAATAGGTTACAACACACCCAAGATCCCCAACATAGTCATAATGGTATATGTACTGTCTTTGACATAGGCCACCCCAATCATAAGCTCCTCAGATGACCCCAAGATAACAAAAAGGAAAAAGGGCATATGAAAATTGTCGAAAGTCCCCATGGTGAAAGAAAAATGTGATAAGAATACTTCATCAAATTGAGATTGCACAACAAGTGACAGTAAACTATAGCATTAAAGTGTGTGGTTGTTTTTCATATCCAGTTTGCAGGCGACAAACTGCTTCTAAAATAAACATGAGCGACAGTAAGTGCAAAACACAAGCACATCGCCGCTGAAAAGTATAGGCTAGAAAACATATGAAACAATATGGTGTAGTTGAAGTCATACCCAGATCTACGTGTTTGAAAGGACTGCCACTTGCAAATATAATATTTTCACCAACAATGGAAAATGCTTCCTCAGGAGTGCATTCAGCTGTATAAGTCAAGGAAGAACATGAGAAAACCAGAGCATTGATGTTTCCATCTTATATAGTGGATATATGAAATACCATTTTTAGTAGGGTTTGACATTGGAAATATTGCTGGCCTGGTTGATGTTGACTCCTTCAGGGCTTCTAACACCTGATTGTAAATGACTATTGGCCATAAATAAGTAATAATACAGAAACACCAGGAACAAATACTGATGAATATTAGACTTTATTAGACTTGTTTTTATTATTTAGCACCTGTTTAGTGCTGGTTCTGTGCATTTTTACCCGTTTTTACCTTAGTTTAGTGCTTTTTCTATCTTACAACAGTAATCTGCTTTTACTGTGCTTCTAGCCGTTGGGTTTCCTTTTATAGTCGTTGGAGGCCTCTTCTATATATTGTAATCCTTTCTTATCTACCCGATAAGTGTTCTAAGTAAAAAACAAGAGTTTCCTCCAATATTTCTCCTTCTCTACTCTGATTTCTACATGGTATCAGAGCCTTAAGGTCTCAAAACTCTTGTCTGTTTTTCTTCATCATCTAAATGGCTACTGAGCAATCTTCAGAAGTTAATTCAAGGGAAGAAGCTATCTCTAATGCTGCCCCTTGGAACTCTGAACCCTCTTTAATGCCACTTTCCAGTCACAAACTCAATGGTGACAACTACCTCCAATGGTCCAGAACAGTAAGATTTTTTATTACTGGGAGAGGCAAGGAGGAATATCTAACTAGAGAAAGCAAGGCTCCTGCAGCAGGGGATCCCTCTAGCAAGAAGTGGAGAGTGGAAAACAGCAATGTGGTATCAATTTTACTGGGATCCATGACTCCTAACATTGCAGAAAACTTCATTATGTTTGATACTGCTGAGGAGATCTAGACTGAAGCTGCTGATCTCTATTCAAAAAGAGATAACACTTCTGAACAATATGAGATTGAATCAAGCTGCAAGATATAAGACAGGGGAGATGTCGATTCGACTATTTCAACCTCCCCGTCAAGATCTTGCGAAAGGCTTGATAACTTTGAAAATTTAACTTGGCACTCTGTTGAGGAGCCAAGATGTACAAAGCCCTAAAAGATCAAAAAAGGATCTTTAAATTCTTGATGGGGCTAAACTCTTCTCTTGATGATGCGAGAGGTAGAGTTCTGAGCTCTAAACCTCTTCCATCTATCAAAAGTGTGTTTGCTAACATAAAACATGAAGAAAGCATACGTAAACTCATGTTAAATGGGGTGTCTAACCCTGTTTCATCTACTGAAACTAGTGCTTTGTTCACCAAAAGCACTACTGGTCTAAATCTAAAATCAAAAGGCAATAGACCAGTGTGTGATCATTAAAAGGTTTATGTCTGCTCAAAATGCACAAAATGCACAGACTGCTGCTCCTCAAGGCAATGTTTCCATAGCTAACACAGGTGTGTGCCTAAATGCTTATTCTGGGAGTCAAATCCTTAAAAATACATGGATAGTTGACTCTGGTTCATCAAATCATATGACTGGGAATCCAGAATTATTTGTGAAACTTATGAAATGTACCCATCCTCACAATGTTAAAATAGCTGATGGATCCATTTCTCATGTTTCTGGAACTGGAAACATCTTTTTAAGTGAGAAAATTACATTAAAAGATGTCCTTTATGTCCCTAACTTACAATGCAACTTATTGTCTGTTAGTAGATTCATAAATGACACTAACTGTTCTGTGATTTTTCATACTAATGGATGTAACTTTCAGGATTTGAGTTCAATGGATGAGATTGGCAGTGCTAATGTGAGATCTGGACTCTTCATTTTCAAGACATCCTACTCTGAGCTTTGTATTGATAACATCCCTAAGGGATTGTCTATTAGTTGTAGAAGTACCTCTGTTTACTCTGATGTTATGCTTCTGCACTATAGACTAGGTCATCCAAATTTCCTGTATTTGAAAAAATTGTATCCTAGTATGTTTAAAGGAATAAAAATTGATTCTCTGAAATGTGAAGTTTGTCAATTTTCTAAACATGCTAGATCTAACTTTCCTGCAAATATGTATGCTCCTTCTAGTCCCTTCTCCTTGTTTCACAGTGACATATGGGGCCCCTCAAAACAAAGGACAACTACCGGAAAAAGATGGTTTGTGAGCTTTATTGATGATCATAGTAGAGTAACCTGGCTTTTTCTGTTAAAAGAAAAATCAGAAGTAGGCTCTATCTTCAAAAATTTCTATACCATGATCAAATGTCAGTTTAGTACTGAAATAAAGGTACTCAAAACTGACAATGGGAAGGAATACTTTGAAAAGAGTCTTAAATCCTTCTTCACTGAAAAAGGGATCATACATATTAGTACCTGTGTTGATACACCCCCGGCAAAATAGGGTGGCTGAAAGGAAAAATAGGCACCTACTGGAGGTGGCCAAGGGAATTATGTTCACTATGAAGGTCCCAAAATTCTTGTGGGGTGAGGCCGTGTTACGGGGGATGCCTTCAAGAATTCTCGAAGTTCAAAACCCCTATTCAAGTGCTAAAAGAAGCACACACGACACTCACTTCATAAGTACCATAGACTTTAAAGTGTTTGGATGTGTATGTTTTGTACATATACATTCTCATAAAAGGGGAAAACTTGATCCCAGGTCAAATAAATGTATCTTTGTTGGGTATTCATCCTCCCAACAAGGATACAAGTGTTACTGTCCTAGTACTAGAAAGTACTATAACACCATGGATGTTACTTTTATGGAGGATCAACCCTTCTATGGCAATGAAAGTCAGGGGGAGATGTTCCAGGAATACTATGAATCTTGGAACATTAGTCCTACTGACAATATTGAGGAATCTGTGAGTCCTAATACAGAAAATGCAAAGCAAAATCAGCCTGAAAAAGAACAATCTAATTCTCCTTCTAAGGAGAAACAGCATGAGAATGAGCCTAATATTATTGTCTATACAAGAAAAAGAAAGGCTATATCTCAAAACCCTGATTTTGAAGAATTCACTCATAATGATGAGGTTTGGATCTCAAGATGTGTCATCAGAGGATCAGAGTCTTGATAGTGCTGACTATCAGAACTCTGACACCTCCAGTGATAAGGAAAGTGATTCTCCAATTGAAGAACTACCTATAGCAAAAAGAAAAGGGACAAGGAGTTGTACTGCACATCCCCTGTACAACTTTCTGTCCTATGATCACTTAGCTCCTCAATTTATGGCTTTTGCAAGTAGTCTAGACACTATACAAATACCCAAAAGTGTCCATGATGCTTTGAAAAGTCCAGAATGGAAAGCTGCTCTAGAAGAGGAAATGAGTGCCCTTGTTAAAAATGAAACTTGGAACATCATCCCTCTTCCTAAGGGGAAACATCCTGTGGGATGTAGATGGATCTTCACACTTAAATATAATGCAGATGGGTCTCTTAACAGGTATAAAGCTAAACTTGTGGCAAGGGGTTTCACTCAATCCTATGGGATTGATTATCATGAAACTTTTGCCCCTGTTGCAAAACTTAATACCATAAGGATCCTATTGAGTATTGCTGTAAACCTGGACTGGTCTCTAACACAACTTGACATAAAGAATGCCTTTCTCTATGGAGATTTGGATGAGGAAGTGTACATGCATCTCCCCCCTGGGTTTGAATCCCTAGGCAATAAGGGTGATGTATGCAAACTGAAAAAATCCCTATATGGCCTAAAGCAATCTCCTAGGGCTTGGTTTGGGAGATTCTCTAGGTTCATAAAGGGGCATGGGTTTCATCAATGCCACACTGATCATACCTTATTCATCAGGAAGTTTTCGGGAAAAACTACTGTTGTTGTAGTTTATGTGGATGACATTATCCTCACTAAGGATGACACTGATGAGATTTGCATATTTAAAGGGATTCTTGCCTCTGAATTTGAAATAAAGGATCTTGGGAGTCCCAAATACTTCCTTGGAATGGAGATTGCCAGAAATGCAACTGGTATCTCCATATCCCAAAGGAAGTACACCCTGGATCTTTTAAAAGAAACTGGAATGTTGGGTTGTAAACCAACAAATACTCCTGTTGAACCTGGTTTAAAGTTGGACAAGGTTGATGATAGTCCCCTTGTTGACAAGCGGAGATATCAAAGACTTGTAGGGAAACTTATATACCTCTCTCACACTAGACCTGACATATGCTTTGCTGTAGGTTTGATCAACCAGTTCATGCATCAACCCACAGAAAGACATATGCAAGTGGCAGAGAGGGTATTGAGGTTTTTAAAGAAGGACCCAGGCCAAGGATTATTTTTCAAGAAAAACCAGTCTAGAGATGTCCAAGTATACACTGATGCTGATTATGCAGGAGGAGTTCCAGATATGAGATCAACTTCTGGATACTGCACATATATCTGGGGAAATCTTACAACATGGAGAAGCAAGAAGCAACATGTAGTATCCAGAAGTAGTGCAGAATCTGAGCTCAGGGCTTTAGCTCTGGGGGTCTGTGAAGGTGTGGATCAAGAGGATGTTGGCAGAGTTAGGGCTTGCTGTCACTAAACCTATCCAACTCATGTGTGATAACACTTCAGCACTATGTATTGCAGAGAATCCTACTCATCATGATAAAACTAAACATGTAGAAGTGGACAGGCACTTCTTAAGGGAGAAAGTGGACAATGGTGATATCTCCTTGTTCCACATCAAGACTAAGGATCAAGTCGCTGATCTTCTTACAAAGGCAGTTTCAAATCAAGTCTTCCAACATCTACACTTCAAGCTTGGCTGCATCAACATATACAACCAAACTTGAGGGGGAGTGTTGAATATTAGATATTTATTAGACTTGTTTTTATTATTTAGCACCCGTTTAGTCGGTTACGTGCCTTTTTACCCGTTTTTACCTTAGTTTAGTGCTTTTTCTATCTTACAACGATGTCATCTTTTTTACCGTGCTTCTAGCCGTTGGGTTTCCTTTTATAGCCATTGGAGGCCTCTTCTATATATTGTAATCCTTTCTTATCTACCCGATAAGTGTTCTAAGTAAAAAACAAGAGTTTCCTCCAATATTTCTCCTTCTCTACTCTGATTTCTACAAATACCAGGAGCTAAACCTCAACGGCAAAGTTATTCGGTTGTAAGGGAGTGGGTCGGGTTTGGGGTCAACTAAAGCATGACTCCTTCAAGGAGTTACTTTAGGATTGCTTCCTTTTTATGTAAACTGACCTATGATGATCCAATTATGAGAAATAAACTTTTAGTTTGTCTATATTCACTTTAAGTAACATGGTAAAAGACAATGTCTAAACTACAGCCGCCTAAAAGACAAACGGCTAGTAGACCCTTTGACTTCTAAGGAGGTAATTCTAGGGGTCATAATTAACTAACCTGTTACCTAAAGAAAAATAGAATAAAATACTTAAACATAACATAACATAATGAAGAGTTTAAATAAGATACAAATTGTCTAGTCATTCCAGACAAGGCAATAAATATGGCGGCTTGTAGGCAATATGCCAACTAAGACTTGATTACCCAGCTACTTCTATGTCTAAAGACAGCTATAACAGCTAACCCCACACAAAAACTACTCCTTTGTCTCAATATACAAGGCCTTCAGGCTTTTTGGTTTTGTCCCATAATATAAAGCCTTTTAGAATACCAATGGAGCATTTATTGCATTTTTCTTCTTTCTACCTTTAAATTATTATCAATTCACCAACTTTTTATTACTATACATCGATTGCATTGATGGTAGTCAAAGGTATTTCAGACTTTTAACTTTAAAATTCATGACACTCCTCCACTTTTCAAACTGTTTGAAAACTCTAAAAAACTTATAGTTTGGGACGGAGGTTGTACTTAATTAAACAATAAACCCGATACTTCCACATTAATTAAATGCATACGACAGTCACTGCAATCTGTCTGAGATCTGTTCCATGCTTTATGCTCCCAATAATAGATTAAGTCAACGAGATTCAAATTAAGATAAACTTAAGAAATTAAAGCTTATAAATACACTGCTTTTCATCTTTTCATATTTAATGAATTTTAAAGAAGCACGTCATCAATTGCCTGAAATAGAAAATATCACAATACTGATCCAAAAATATTCTTTCACCCCATTATTGATCAACTACAAACACCTTCAGTCTACAAGGGTCACCACGCACATCATGGTGGAGTCAACTAAGCACTTGATTCTAGAGAACAAAGAACAATAATGTAATGTACTGCTACTAGTGGAAATCCTATTCTTTCATATTTGAGGAGGGGGGGGGGGGGGGGGGGGGGGGGGGGGGGGTCTATAAAACTTTCTGCTGAACTCAAACACAACACGAATAAACATGCAAGAATATTATTCATTAAAGGGAACAACTAAGTGGATGTTTAGATTAGATATTGCAGTAACATAATAACCAAAACGTTTCAGATCTACTTCATGCAAATACCTCTTTAGAGAACAGGCCTCCACAAGCAGACAAGCCAAGCAGTACATCTGGTTGTACTTTCCGGACCTGTTATAAAATAAACGAAGCAATTCAATCAAGCAATAGTCCATTATTCATTCGGCTCTTCTCAGCGTATCCAATCGATGTCAGCATCGTAAAAACGCCAAATGCATACAGCATATTCAAGCAATAAATAAGATTTGAGAAAATGATAGTCAAGCTACAGCTTACGAAACGTAATAAAGTCCCAAACTTCCAAAGGATGCTTCATATGACCAGCATTTATATCATCATGCTCTCAATCGAAATTCAGATATAATAGAACATGCATCTGTGAGATATAATAGCAGTCTCTGTGTGATGAGAGGCCAAGGGTCCTAGCCATGGAAATAACGTTCTTATAATAAACTAAGGCCACGTATAAAGACTAAATGGCCTGGCCCTTACCGAAACTTGCTTCAGTGCCCCAGGCTACCCTTTTATACATGCCTAAATTATCTTTACAAAAGTTCTTGTTCTCTCAGAGACTCAGACATATATATATATATATGAAAAATTCAAGTGTATTCACACACAGTTTTTAAGATGTTATTTTCATTTTTCATGTGGTTCCAATCTAATGACTCCACCAAACTCCATAAAGGAAAACCGACAAACCATAAGAATCATGCACAAAAGGCAAAACTTGAAATTTCATGCGAACACACCTCTTGCAGCCATCTGCTATTATAAAAGAATAATATGATCACTAACCACTTCCGCAAGATTTTCTCCTTCACTTAGGCCCTGACGGTCAGCTTCGTTCACCTTTCTTGCAAACGGACGAGCATCTGGATCAATACTTGCACGTGCCTCAGTAATTAATCCCTAGATAGAATTAAAGAATATATTATTATCACCTTGGCAGAATTATGCTACTTGTCTACTTCAATAGTTAACTACTGCACTGTGGGACAGTGAAATGAAGGGTTCTACAGCCCAAAAATTGATGTTTGAAGTTGTATCACTAAGACATATGCCCTACACGAAAGCCATATTTACTATATGAGAGTTTTTAAAACAAACAAACAGTAGGATTCATGTCAAGTGAACAGTTGCGACCAACACCTACAAAAGCATCCATGCAAAAATTTCCTTGAGGAAGATGAAGATTGACATCACCTTGAAACGTATTAGAACTGACAATGCCAACGATTACTTTAATCAAATCTTGACTCCTTTCAGCCAATCTCAAGGAATTGCACATGAATCATCTTGTGTTAACACTCCACAAGAAAATGGAGTGGTAGAGAGGAAAAATGGACACCTTCTAAAGGCCACTAGAGCTATATTGTTCCAAAAACATGTTCATAAATCCTATTAAGGTGAAGCAGCGTTCACTGCAGTACTGCACCGCACTTAATAAATAGATTACCCTCTAAAACCGATAAGAGTTCTATTGATACCTTAAGAGTTTTCTACTGTGACTTTAGGAGTTCACAAAGCCTTACACCTAGAATCTTTGGATGTATTGCCTTTGTTCATGTCCATTCACAAAACAAAGGCAAATTAGATCGTAGGGCCCAAAAGAGGTATAAGTGCTATCATCCCTCTTCTAAGAGACACTGTCTTTAAGGATGTTACATTTGATGAAAATATGTCCTTTTATCAGGCCACCAATTCTGCTGTTCATGGGGAGAGAATAAATGAAAGTCCATTGCATTTCCCGCTTTTTACTCCTCTTTTAATTCCCAAAGGATAGAAGGGAACTTGTTGGCGGCAGTAGTTAATAGCTCTAAACCTTGTTTAGCTTAGATTATCTCTCCCGTGTAATTTTTAAATTGTTTGGTAATCTCTCCTATTCAATAAGAAAATTATCATATCTCACATTTTCCAAAGCCACCAAATCTGAACACTAGGGGTGTTTTAGACATCATCAGATACTAAACACCTTTCCAGTCATGGACATTTAGATATGAGTACGACACTTTACAGTGTTCCTATTTCAGGCCGAAAATAAATGTCTAAATTTTTTTTCATGTGAAGAATTAAGCTCATCATCACACTAAATGATCTTGTTGAAGATGATCAATGTTCCCCATAATGGTATAGTACATTCTACATCCCAAAGAAGGCCAACAAAAGCCTAGTGGCTTCAAGCGAAAAAAAAGGCTGCATGCTTTGAAAGTAAACACAACTGAAATCATAAACTTTTAATATGGCAATAGAGATATAACAGTCAGTCTGCATAACATGCCCATAAAACTAGGAGAGTAATCTTGTTCACTATTCCGTGCAAATTAGCAAAAGACTAAAAAGCGGCCTTTTATTCTATTTTGTATAATTTAATAAGGAAATATAATTCATTACGTTTGTATGAAAATTGCGTTCTTATTAACAGATAGGCGGTGATGCAGTTGCCAACCTGCGTGGCAAGCAAAATCAGTTTATGTAACCAAAAAGTGGAGAAGGGTATCAACATAATAGGATCACTCACGTTTGCATCAACAACCCAAAACTGCCTTCTAGCACTTTCAAAAGCGATTTCGGTGTTTCCTAACATCCTTGCCATGGTTTTCCTAGCAGCGTTAAGAACACCTATTCCTGCACTGCATCAGCAAAAATTGTGCAAGAATAGTTATGAGGTTTAGAACCCAAAATTTTCTAATGTGTTTATTTTATGTTTAAGTTTTGATATCTTAAGATTAAGAATTTCAAATTTTGAAACATTCATAATAGATGGCGAGTCTTAGCTTCCTTCACCCAGAGAGTGACTATTAATAGATCACAGGAACAAAAATCCATTGCAAGGTACGCTATTACATCAGATTACTTTAAGCCTCTGGACAGCCACATAATACTCAAATGGAAAAAATAGCCTACACTGTTCTTATTGCATAAAAAATACTCTTCCGGCCCCAAAATATGAGTCATTCTAGAGTTTTCACATACTTTAAGAAAGTGGTTGAATGCAATAAATGTATGACTAAAATGCCTTGCACACCCTTTGATTATCATAAATGCAATAGTTGAAAAATAAGTAAAAGTGGTTGGGGGATATAAATTAGGGGTACTAAGGGGCAAAACAAAATGGTAGAATGGCTTATATTTACGGACGGGGGAGTATTTGGCATTTCTCTTCTCCTTGGGCAGAACGTGCAGAATTTAAAAAGGAATTTGCACATGCCACTTGATCTCTTTAATGCATTTGTTGAAATACCAAGGGTAACACTAAATACCATCCACACATTCAACATATCGAACTAGGTAAACTTAATGCACAACTGAAGCTCACACCATCTACTTCTCTAGCTGGCAAACTTCAACTCGCTCCTTAAACGGGAAATAATTTAGACGCATGACACTATTACAATTTACACCATTGATTTTGGTGGAAGTCTCGTGATTGATATGTGTGCACCAAAATCAATGGTGTAAAAGTGTGTAGTGACACATTTTGTGGCTCGATTTAATATGCCCCTGATATATGCACGACGATCAATTAGATAGTATGCACTAGAAACCAAAGTAAATATAATTTGAATACGGGATTCCAAGATTTTAAACAATCTTTAATTATGAAAAATGCTCAAAAGACCCTCCTAATTCAAATTAAGAATCGATAAGAACCTTGGCAAGAATACTAGGCCCAACGTCAAATTAATCCAAGGAGCAAAAGTAATCAGCTTGGAACACCACAACTTGATTTTCCAACATGTTGGTAAGTTCATAAAAAGTTGAAGACTCAAACATGAGAAAACAACTCACAATACTTCATATAAGAAGCATGGCATTCATTAATGATCCCACTCGCAAGGCCTGACAAGGCCGATTTTTTAAGGCTGAAAACCTGACAGATAATTGCTGAATATTTTTCATACATAATGGCTGGATATCTTATAGGAAATTCATGTTAATTATCCATATAAAATCTCAACAAAAATCAGCCTGGAAAAAACCCCACATGCATGCACATGCTATAAGCTGAAACGTACTTGTACAACCACCAATCCTAGGTTAAAAAAAGCAACCAAGCATCAACTGAATAAAACTGATCCATCATATGTTTTAATTAACGGATAATATCAATTAATATCACGAATATATCTACTACCTCTATTCCAAAATATAAGGCCTTTTAAAATACCAATGGTGCATTTATTACATTTTCTTTCTCTTGACCCTAATTTATCATCGATTCAACAATTTTTCAACACTTTATAACTATTGCATTAAAAATAGTCAAAGGGTATTCTAGACTTTTATCCTTAAAATTTATTGTATTCATCCATTTTCTTAAACTGTGTGAAAACTCTAAAATGCCTTATATTATGGGATGGAGGTAGTACTAAATAACCGATAGAGAATCAGCCAAAACTTGCAAGTAGGCGCCATTTTCAAGGCAGAATTGATTGAAGCTTAGGAATTATGTTCCCTAAGTTACTTACCTGACTTTAAGATGTTGCAACTTATTTTCACAACCTAAATTAATGTAAAAGACTTAATTACGGAATTTCATGCATTTCATTTTTTCCTTTATAGGGTTAATGTAATATTACCATCAAATCATAACCATACTTGCATTTTTTTTGAATAATAAATCTAACATGAATCTTCCATGAAACATATTACAACATTATAATCAACAAAGTACTTAAGACTTGTGTAAATAAGTTATCAAGCCAAATCCCATACAAAACCAGACAACAGCAAATACACTTTTGGGGGACAGAATTTCTAAAACAAGCTCCGACGACATGATTATTCAACTATGATGACACACACATAAGCAAAAGAAACATCATCAGAAGATTTAATGTACGGTGGAATATCCAATTTTAATGAAGTCGTAGTCTGATAACAGGTCAGCAAGGTGTAAAAAGGACCAGGCATAATCCTATCTGCCTTCACTACTTATCTTCATCAAAAGCATGTTGAACAAGTAAAGGGGTAGGGGTAAGGGGGACAAGTCTACCTTCCAGCACCTGCAACAACAATTTTCATCTTAGGAAAATCAATCATCGGCCTTCCTTGTGCTCTTACAGCTCCCAAAAGACCCGCAATAGCAACTCCAGCAGTTCCCTGCATGAAGCCATTAAGTATAACATTAATTGCATTCGCTGAGCTCTACATGCAACTTACTTACCATGGAAGTCATCAGAGATGTGATACACTTATTTTTATTCCTCCTTGGATTAAAGAGTTCGTTTGCACACTGTTTTCTCACTTCTATTTAGAAGTGATATAATCGTTCACCAGTAAGCAATAATCATCATTGAATAAAACTATTATTCATCATCTTTTATATTGTTCTATAGGTGATTCCCTGGTGTAATCATAGGATCTCCATAGATGAAATAAGAAATTTGCTTCTTTCTTTCCAAGACCTCTATTCTTTTCTCCAAAAAATTCTGCACCTATGAATACAACTACATAAAGCACAACACATACACATCACTGAGTAATTCTACCACTCCAGCATGCTCAAATGTTGCATTCTATAACATAGACAGTACCACTTTTCCTAATCGTTTCTAAGCAACCCAGAATTTCAATACAAAAGGAAGTACCTGGACATCGTCATTGAACATTCTGTAATTCATTCTGTAACGCTGCAACAGCTTAAAAGCCCACTTGCTCTGAAAATCTTCAAACTGCGACGATATAAACAATTAGTAGGATAGGAACAACTGATAAGAAAAGGATCGTAACATGGAAACAGAATCTTAACAAAAATAATAGCTGACAAATGACCTGTACAATCACATTGGGCCAACGAGTGAAAACAGCCTCCATGAACTCATCAATGACTGAAAGATATTCCTCTCCTTCTAGGCGATTTTGTTGTAGTCCCAAGTCTGTAAAAGTAGTATAAATGAGAAACTTTTGCACAAAAACAGAAAAACAGAAACAAAGGATTTGACTACAGACCAACTGAAATCCCATCCCAACGATCCACAGAGTTTCACATGTGATAATTATTGCAGAATTAGTCAATTGTACTTACTTTTCTTTTCACAGACAAAGGAAACAAAAGAGCTCATAATTACCAAAATTTAAAGGCCAAACTGGAGACTAGAATATACATACACAATGGATCCTTAAGAAGCTTCTCATTATTAATTCCAACATCAATCATAACTGGAAGCACCTGTTGGAAAAGAAATAAAAAAAATGGATAATTGGTTTCTGAACGACCAAATAGACTGAAGGAGAAATGACTGAAGAAATACAAAATGAAGGATACTGCCACTCCTGGAAGTTAGAACGGATTTTATTTCTCTTTTTCTGTTTTTTTTTTCTTTTTCTTTTTTGCCGTTTGTTATTTTTTTCCTTTCTTAAACAAATTTTGGAATGTACAACACTAACAGATAGAAATATTATGATAACTCTCTGTCTACTTTTACTAAGACAAAGAGCCACACTTACAAAAAGAGTAAAACACCCTTGAGAGATAATAAATGAAAACTTGAAAAAAAAAATATATATATATATATATATTTGTTTAATGGAACTTGGCAAGCAATTGAAACAAAACTTAGATTAGGACATCTAGGTTTGCTTGGTAAATTTTGAGAACATATAGTTCAATCAAACAAGTTAGAATAAACCAATATTGAGCCTCTCTTCTGTGAAACGAGACTGCTCAAATGGAACCTAGTTGTTACACAGGCATTAGCCAACTGTTAGCAGCCATACTTGTCAAGTGTCTGATTTGTGATTGAAGCCCAAAGGAAACAGAGGAAGACCTACTACTGTTATAAACTGCATTTTTTTTTAGTTATTCATTTTTATATTGCAGGGGGAATCACAGGCACTCAATGAGAATCCACTATTCAGATGATAACCTACACTATCTCTCCATAATGGCAACAATTATCAGGAAAATTAAGTACATGAAATTATGTGTATATAATTGAACTAAAAGAATTTTAACCTAAAGTAACTTCATATAATCGCATCGGTTTTCTAGAGAAATAAAGCACATGAAATTGTGTGTTTATTCTTCAACTAAAATTTTCAACATGCAAAAGCATAAGCAATACGAAAATACTCTTTGGGGATTAATCCCAGCAGCAGCAACATAGAGATCCAGCTTTCCAACTGCAATTCCAATACCCTGAACTCCAAGATCTCCAAGACCTAATATCCTACTCCCATCAGTGACAACAATCATGTCAACCTGCAGTTGCACAATGTATGAATACAAAAAACTATTTACAGAAAAGACTTCATGCAGTATTACTGACTTCTACAACTATTAAATTAGGTCAGGTATATTATAGCATTTTAATGCACAACATTAGTAGCAAAAGACATCTTGAACAGGTTATATCAAGCTGCAGGAACCAAAAAGCAAAACCAAGTTGAATATGCATTAACTACTCCTTCTCGCCCTCCAAAGAAAGGCCTCTGAATGATATTCCATTGCTCAAATGAATTATCTTCCAGAAACAAGACATGTCGAACTGCAATTTGAGATTACATAAGCCTCTGGGGGATATTACATCCAATAACTTTCAAAGTAGACCTGTGAAGCTTAAACTTCCTTTCAGGATTTTTTTACTGTTATACTTAGTCTTAACATAATAGGGCTCATAGTTTACCAGGGACAAGCAGCATGTTTAAATTATTTCTGGTTTTGGCAGTCAGCAATCATGTCACCTTCCAGCAATACTATGGAAATATGACACAGTATGTACTGCTCATATGACACAGGAATTACTGATCATATGTTATACTGTTCATCTTACTGTTCATATATTATATTCTCCTTAGTTCTTATAACTAGTCCTAGGATACTTTCTTTGTCCTAGTTTAGTGGTCCTTTATTACATGATTAAGGATGTGGATTATTTTAAATAATCCAGCCGTTTTATAGCCGTTGGAGGCTTTGCCTTTATGGCTCCTTTCTTCCTATAAATAGGTGTAATAAATGTTGAAGTTTATATGCAATAAACTCTTCTTACATTGCAATCTTCTATATGGTATCAAAGACTAGCTCTTTTTTCTCTTCTTAAAATCCTCTTCTCGCGTTTTTTTCAAATTTGAAAAGTGTCGGAGGCTACTTCTGTAACTCCAGCAAGTTCTACTACCTCTTCCAATAGAAACAATGGAGCCGGATTAGAGCATCCGAGTCTACAAATCACCTCTGCAAAGCTTAATGGGTCCAACTATAAACAATGGGCTGCAGCGGTGAAGATCTTCGTTACTGGAAGTGGTAAGATGGGATACTTAATTGGAACAAAGAAAATGCCAAGTGAAGAAGATGTTGATGCCTTCTTCACATGGGAAACAGAAAATACCACCATCATGTCATGGCTTATAACTCCATGATAGAGGATATTGGTAACAATCACCTGTTTGCTTCTACAACCAAAGAAATTTGGGATTCTGTGGGAGAATTTTACTCAAACACGGGCAATTTTGCCCAAGCTTTTGGGGTGAAATTTACCAATAGAAACCAAAAACAAGGCTCTTGATGTTACCAAGTACTTCAGTTCCTTGACCAAACTTTGGCAAGAATATGATCAATTGACTGCCATTAAGTGGACATGTTCTACAGATGCTCTTACTTTTCAAAATTTACTCGAAAAAGAAAGAGTGTTTGAATTTCTGGGAGGTCTTGATTCCTCCTTTGAAGCTGCTAGAGAAAGAGTCATGTCCCAAGTTCCTTTACCTAATACTAAAGAGGCTTTTGCCTATATCAAAAATGAAGAAAGTAGGAAAGGCATCATGGGTGGTTCTCCTACCCTTTGGGAGTATTCAGAGCTCTGAAAATGCCATGTTTGGCAATAGAAAACTGACCAAAAGACCTCAATTGCTGAGTGACTACTGTAAAAAGAAAGGGCACAACAAAGAAAATTGTTGGCAGTTACATGGGAAACCTCCCAAAGCTCAACCTACAAAGAAACCTACTCAAGGTGGGGATCAGAAACAAGCTTTCACTGCTGCTTCTCAACCTTTTTCTAAGGAGCAACTGGATATTCTTAATCAACTCTTTGGAGAAAAGAAGAGCTGACTGATCTGTCTACCAGTGGAATAGCTCATGTAGATAATGTCCCTTGGATAGTGGATTCTGGTGCATCCAACCACATGACAGGGGACTACACTCTTTTTTTCTACCTATCACCCCTCCAATGGGCACCATAAAGTTAAAATTGCTGATGGAACAATGTCTACTGTTGCTGGAAAAGGAAAGATTCACATATCTAAAGATATATGTCCTGAATTTGTCCTTCATGTTCCAAACCTTACTTGTAATCTGTTTTCCATCAGCAAATTTACTAGAGATACTAACAGTATTGCTACTCATTGTGAATTTCAAGAGCAGGGTTCAGGGAAGAAGATTGGCAGTGCTGATCTGGAAGATGGACTGTATTTCTACAAAAATCAACCCTCTAAGTTTTGTGTATAAAGCTGTTGATACAGAAAATGACATCCTTTTGTGGCACCAGAGATTAGGGCATCCTAATTTTGCTTATTTAAAGATGCTTTTCCCTACTCTGTTTTGTAATAAGGATCCTAGGTCTTTTAAATGTGAAGTGTGTGAACTTTCCAAACACACACGGTCTGTTTTCAAACCTAGGCCTTATAGGAGTTCTTCTCCTTTTTCTTTAGTTCATAGTGTTGTTTGGGGACCTTCTAAAGTTCCAAATCTTAGCTGTAATAGATGGTTTATATCTTTTATTGATGACCACACAAGGCTATGTTGGGTCTTTTGATGAAACATAAATCTGATGTGTACTCTATTTTTAAAGATTTTGTCTCTATGGTTGAAACTCAATTTCAAATAAGAATAAAGATCCTTAGATCTGACAATGGCACTGAGTACCTTAACTCTCTATTAAGTCCCCTATGTTCCAAGAAGGGTATTGTGCATCAAACTTCATGCACCAATACCCCTCAACAGAAATGGAATGACAGAGAGGAAAAACAGGCACATGTTGGATGTGGCTAGGGCCTTCTTTTTCAAATGAATCTTCCAAAATCCTATTGGGGAGGTGAAGTGCTTCTTTTGTTAAAAGATCCCGGGATGGAAAATTGACAATTCCGGTGGTCTACTTGACTTTTCTAATTAATAGGATGCCTTCTAGGATCCTGCACTTTAAAACTCCTTTAAACATGTTCAAAGGCTTATATCCTAAATCTCAGTTAGTATCTTTTATACCACTTAAAATCTTTGGATGTGTAGCCTTTGTTCATAATCTTTCACCTACTAGAGGTAAGCTGGATCCTAGGGCTATAAAAACCATTTTTATTGGATATTCATCAACTAAAAAAGGTTACAAGTGTTTTGATCCCATAAAAAGAAAGTTTTACATCTCTTTTGATGTGACCTTTTTTGAAGGTGTCCCTTATTACCCTAAGGATCCTCTAGTCACTAGTGATCATAACACTGTCTTAGAAATGGAGAGCACTTTCACTATTGTTCCAGAACCTGTGACTGAATCTATGATCCCTAGAGAAGAGAATCCCGAGTCTGATAAGGATATTTCTAGAGCCCCTGTCCAAAAGGATATCATTATTTATACAAAAAAAGGAAAGGTCCATCCTCCCATATTGAGTGCAGCTCCTAATCAACTTTCTGATCATACTCCTGAGCTAGAAGTAGTAGAGAATGCAAGAAATGAAGTGGAAGAAAGTATTGATGTTGATGAACATTCTGAGGAAAGTATGGAACTTCAAAACAATGAAGGCACCAGTGATCACCATGTGCCTACTCCTTATATGGATTAGAACAGTCACCAAGGGCTTGGTTTGCTAAATTCTCCAAAGTTATCAAACAAGGAAGGAGGTTTCATGCTCACTCTGATCATACCCTATTTTATACAGCACTTGAAGGGGGGGAGTTGTAATCCTCCGGGTTTATGTAGATGATATGATCATCACTGGTAGTGATGACAGTGAAATTGAAAGACTGGAAAATTATATTAAATCTCAGTTTGATATTAAGGACCTTGGTCAACTTAGATACTTCCTTGGTATGGAAATATCTAGGTCTAATCGGGGATTCTTGTTAATCAAAGAAAGTACACCCTAGACTTGCTATGTGATGGCATGCTGGGGTGTAAACCCTCTTATACTCCTGTTGATAATTCTGTTGTTCTTACAAATGCAGAAGACAGTGATCTGGTTGATAAAGAAGGATACCAAAGATTCGTGGGAAGACTGGTCTACCTATCTCGTACAAGGCCTGACATATCCTTTGCAGTCAGTCAAGTGAGTCAATTCATGCACGAGGCCAGGAAAACTCCATCAGAAAGCAACTTTCAAAATTCTACAGTTCCTAAAGGAGAGTCCTGGAAAGGGCATCCTCTTCAAATCTGATTTAAGAATGACCATTGAAGGATATGTGGATGCTGACTGGGCAGGATCTAAAGTGGACATAAGATCTACTTCAGGGTGATGCATCTTCATTGGGGATAATCTTGTGTCTTGGAGAAGTAAAAAACAAGCTGTGGTGTCTAGAAGCAGCGTAGAGTCTGAATTTAGAGCAGTGGCTCTTGTAATCTGTGAGCTCCTATGGATCAGAAGAGTCCTAAGGGAACTAAAGTAGAGCATTAGTCAACTTATGAAGCTCTACAGTGACAGCAAATCAGCTATTGACATTGCAAACAATCCTGTGCAACAAGACAGGACCAAGCATATTGAAATAGATAAGCATTTTATCAGAGAAAAGTTGGATGATGGGAGCATTTGTCTAACCTATGTCCCAACCAAGAAGCAAGTGGCTGATATGTTTGCAAAAGGACTACCTAAAGCCTCTTTCCAATTCTGTATCAGCAAACTTGGTCTCTTTGATATCTTCCAACCAAGCTTGAGGGGGAATATGGAAATATGATACAGTGTACTGTTCATGTGATACAGGAATTACTGTTCATATGTTATACTGTTCATACATTATATTCTCCTTAGTTCTTGTATCTAGTCCTAGGATACTTTCTTTGTCCTAGTTTAGTTGTCCTTTATTAGTTGTTTAAGGCTGTGGATTATTTTAAATAATCCAGCCGTTTTATAGCCGTTGGAGGCTTTGCCTTTATGGCTCCTTTCTTTCTATAAATAGGTGTAATAAATGTTGAAGTTTATATACAATAAACACTTCTTACATTGCAATCTTCTATAAATACTTTCATTGACATGCCTTTTGCAATTTAATTTTAAGTTCCGACAACACGCAATCACATTTTTTTCAGCTGAACAGGAAGAAAATTTGTAAAGTAGACATCTCAGCAATCATTAGAAAACATGAAATACTTTTCCAGCTATGAAATTAGTGTTTTAACTCTCTCATCCAATATAATTTTGAGCTAGAACCAACAAAAACTACAAACCTGTTCTGCTGGCCAGTTATAAACCATTGACATCATTTCTCCACGATCTTCAGAGCAGAAGTACATACCCCTTGGTCGTCTAAACAAGCCGCTGTAATTCTGGCAGACAAGCCCAACTGTGGGAGTATACACTATAGGCGCATATTCCTCAATTTTGTCAATTAGAACCTGCCAAGTTAACAAAATTTAATGTATTGAAATCCCTTAAATGAAGTACAATAATATCTGAAACAAAGTTTATGATCATGCATCCTTTGCCCATGAAATTCCAAATTCTGTGAGCGCCAAGATTTATTCAAGATGCTCAGTAGCAAACAACACCCCCGAATCAATCATATAGGAGAAAGTTCATACAAAAACTAAAAGAAATTACAGAATTAAAATATGCAGAATATACCCAGCATAAAGTACTTGGTTGTTATAAGCAAAGTTGAACGAATACGCGCCTCTATCGTCTGATGTCCCTGTAATGGAGATACAAAGAAACGACATGGATGTGGTACATTTCGTTGTGGGGCTGAAACCAGAATCCGACCCGATTCGTGCTCAGTTGCTTGGAGGGACAGAGTAGCCATCTTTGCCCAAAGTCTTCACTAGACTTCAGCGTGCCACTATAAATATAAACAGCTCCACAAACCACGCCACAGAAGAAACAACAACCCATTTGAGACGCCAACGAGTGCAAGTGAATGGTGAGCATGGTCAGAGTGAAGGAAGAAGAGGTCGTGGACCAAGAGGTGAGGTACAGACAGGAGGTCAATTAGAAAGAAAATGCACACTGTGGTAGGCAAACCATAGTGTAGAGTCGTGCTGATTCTCCACGGAAAGCCTCAAAGAGAGGCCTATCAAGCTCACACTACACCAAACCAAGAACAAAATGATGGGAGGTTTGGTAACAATATTAAAGGAAGAGTACAATCAATTGAAAGGACAGCATGAGGGTGCAGCGAAATCCCACAAGTTCTGTCCGAATGGGAAAGGCATCCAAGCAGGTTAATACAAAGAGAACAACATGGATCATAGATTTTGGTGCTTCACAATATGTCTGGTTTGTCTAATTTTATGACTGATTACACACAATTACCTATTATCCAAACAGTTACACTTGCCAATGGAGTTTCTGCCACTATTTGCTAGCATTGCCAACTTGAATCCCATACCAAAAATTCAGTTCAATTAAGTTTGCACTATCTTGAGTTCCCTTATAATTTGTTGTCTATATCTAAATTAACCAGAGAACTAAATTGATCTATCACATTCTTTCCAAATTCATGTGTCTTACAGGATCTTCTAATGAAGGAGAAGATTGGTATGGAGTATGAAGATCGTGGGCTATACTACTTCAACGAACCTCCCCCAACCGCCTTTCAAACATCCTTCAACAATGGAGTGGTATTGTTGCTTAGGACATCCAGCCCTCAACATTCTCAAATTACAAGTTGAAGGAATTAGTCACTTGCAACAATTACCTTGTGTTGAAGAACAGGGACAGTTTTGTCTTTAATTGTCTTTTGTGTTTATTTTGTTTAATGCCATGCGGTAATTAGGGTTTGGTTACGTTTCTTGGTGGCTAAGTCTTGTGATTCGTGCAATTAGGATTTAAGCAATAAATCTCCTAAAATTTAGGAGTTTAGGTCGCCTAGGGTTAAGGTCTAATAGCCTATTTATTTGTCAGCAGTCAAAAGTTGTAAAATACTTTTCTTCATCATCAATAAAATAAATTACAGTTCATGAAAAGATCCAGTTGGTGCCAAATCATGCTTGGCTGATTGAAGTATTGGGTCACATTCAAATCAGAATGTCTTAAGTTTTTCAACTGTGACTTAAGATCATATATTTCACAGGTGTTATCCCTCTTTGAATGTAAGTCATGAGGTGCTCCCCAAACTTCAGTGTCGAAGAACATAAAGTTCTCACTTAATTCAAGAGTCATCGACCCTACAAGCCATGACATAATCAGATTGTTATCTGCCTTCCACTGCCTATATTTGGAATCAGTGGCAGGAGGTTCAGTAATTTCACCAGTAAGGTGACCCTCCATGCTCTTCCCAGAAATAAAAATAAGCAAGGATCTTGACCACAAGTGGTAGTTGTTCCCATTAAACTTGTGGTTGGTGAGCATATGAGAATTATCTGAGTTTCTGCCTTGAATGATGGTAGCTTCACTTGAAGGTGGAGCAACTTCAGAAGAATCAGCCGAGGATGCCATTTCTGAGATTTGAATTCTCCTCAGAAATGTGAGAGAATGAGAATTATGAATTTAGTGCTATGGCTAGAAAAACAAGGGAAAGGTAGGAGAAAAAAAGAGAATATTATCATGAATCATTATCGGCTTGGAGATGGAGAGGTTACATTAAATAGAACAGCCTCCACGGCTAGAAAAAGTACCCCCAACGGTCCTGAACAGTGCAGGAACAGTGTTTCCTGCTGAAAAAGAGGATTAACACTTAAACAGCCTAACTAGCCAGCGAAACTGACTTAAGGAAGAAACTAAGAGGTTAACATACTAATACAGATAATTAAGCATATTTTTACAGAACCATGCTATAATAGCACTGGTAAAAATTGCAAACTGCCATATTCTGCTATTAGAATAATCAGCTCCTCCTAAAAAAAATTAACGGAAGAAGACTATACCTAGGAACATGCCATAAATTCCAAAGTTACGATTGCAATAAACAGCAGCAAAAAAATACACACAATTTTTTTGAGAGAGAAAAAAACACACACAATTGCAATAAACAGATTCTGAGAAAGCAATTAATATGAAACAAAATACAGCTAAAATAAAACTGACCTGAAATAAGCTAATTTGAAAATTTGTTGCCAGTTGATACAATACCTATTGGAGACGATGGCTACATGTTTAGGGTTGAGGAGTGACGTAGGAAGGTTTGTGCCTTGGGCTTTAATATGTATGTAGTATGTATTATAGTGCATGAGACTAGCTGGGCCTTTAAAGCATGGGCTGTTTAAATATCCTTTTTTATTTCACAAACTAACGAAATACATGATTTTGGGGGGATGGGGGGGGGGGGGGGGGGGTAATTTAACTTAGGGGCCCAAGGCCCTTGCCTTACTTGCCTAGCCACAGGGCCGGCATAGTCCTACCGCTTTAACAGCTATAAAGGAGATACATGTAAATATTAAATTTATGGACCAAGTTGTACACTATAAAACTGTAAGGACCAAACTATAAATATTAAATATCATAATGTAAAACATTTTCTAGCAGGTTTTCTTCATTTCTGGTGGTTTTTCTACAAGTTGGGCAAATTTTCATCAAATTTTCCCACCGCTTTTCTTCAATTTTCAGCACGGCCTTTTAATTTCATGTACACTTTGACAAAAAGATCCAAATTCGCCCCAAGCAAGTATCCAAAGTGTATCTGTGTCGCATACAAATTGGATACGAGACTCGCTACCGAACAAAAATATTGTGCATCGTAGAACTAATAAGAAACGATGTTAGATCAAACTGTCTAAAGTGCAAACACGACAGGGCCATATAATCTCTGATACTTAAATCCAACAATTGGTCATATACAAAACCTTACACAAGTAAAGTATAAAAGAGTACAAGCATAAACCTTGTAATACATTGTTTCGTTTCGGTCATGCAATCGGTTTAATATGCGCCACATGGCCAAAGCATTTGGATCGGTCGGTCCATCTCTAGCATTCACTTCAAGCCTTTTCAAGTCAGCCACTGTTGACCACAAAAACAAAGATATGCGGATTCATGTAATCAGCGGTTAAAATATACAAACAGTAATATTGTGCCTGAAACTGTTCTAAGAATGAAAAGTTATGCTTCAATTTCCTATATGAATTTGAAGTCTCTGGTATGGTTGATGATCAGAGATTTCTAGTGAAACCAAAGAACCCACTTTAGATCATACCAATAGAAAACACCTATGTTTTTTAAGCAGCTAAATCAATGGTATAGTAAAAATTCATTCCAACAAAATTTTCCCGAAATTAGTACAAAAGGATGTCATTTGAGCGGCTACAAGTTGCTAATAGAGGGAATCAGAAAGTAAGATTGCAGGAGAGCATGCACTAATCATCAATCAGTCCACTTCTAGGGTTAGTAGCACATTATCAGATAGCCTCGGATACCAACACATCTATCATAACACCGTTAAAAAAAATTCTCATTCTCTACTTCATAATCATTGCAGGAAAAAGTATATTGCGCATAAGAATGACCCTTAAAGGTCAAAGACAATGGCTGAACACCCAGTCTGTAATTTGTGAAATCTCAAATCACAATGCTAACTTCTTGTTCATATTATAATGTTTTTTTTTATTTCCTTTACTCCCCCATCTATATTTTAGGTCTTCCTATGCCCAAACTGGGCCAGCTATATCGTCTTATCTATGTTCCATGTATATCATTGAATATTGTTATGAGGTTGCAACTGTAGAAATTAAGAGAAGAATATAAGAGAAATAAGAGTTTCTTATTATTCCAACATGTGTTTGACAAATTACAATGTAGAACATCTTATAGGACTGAGTTTGTCCAAGATACACAAGCCAATCGGCTAGTAGGACAGAGCAACGGTCCTGTACAGTGTCCCAACAGACACTGTACAGTAAAAGCAGACTGAAAAACAGAGAAACTGCCTAAAAAAATTAGGAGCTAAACTAAACAAGATTAGGGACTAATTAGAGACTAATACAGAATAATTTGGCTCATAATTTCAACACCCCTCCACAAGGTTGGTTGCATAGAGAAGAACAACCAAGCTTGCTACTTATTTGCAGGAACTTAGCTATAGAAGTGCCCTTTGTGAACATATTGTTAAAATATAGGTTAATAATATAGTTTAATATCTTTTATCTCTTTTCCTAAGTGTCCTAATGATGTAATTTGGACCTTTTCCCTGTTTTTGTCTTCTTTATGTTTTTTGGCCCAGAAAACACTGTTCTTAGCCGTTGGCACTGTTCATAGCCGTTGGAACAGTGTTTTCTGGCTGTTGGAGGTTTTCTCTATATATTGTAACCTTCCCTTATGTTCTCCATAAGGCTTATCTATCAATAATACAAAGTTTCCTCCTATCTTTTCTACATGGTATCAGAGAAAGGTTCTTAAAATCTTCATCTTCTTCCTCAATCCCATTTTTCTGAGTTTTTTCAAAAACAACAAAAATGGCATCTAGTGCTGATTCCTCTGACGTAACTCCAGCTTCAACTGGAGCTTCTCTCAATCAAGGGGGTAGCAATGACAACTCCCATCTTCTTACTAACCACAGGTTCGATGGTAACAATTACCATCTGTGGTCCAGATCTCTGCTCATGTTTATTGCTGGAAAGAGCAGAGAAGGGCATTTAACTGGAGATATCACTGAGCCTCCTGCTAATGATCCTCAATTGAGGCAATGGAAGGCTGAGAACAATGTGATTATGTCATGGCTTGTGGGGTCTATGACCAAGGAGCAAAGTGAGAACTTCATGTTCTACAATTCTGCTGCAGAAATCTGGTCTGCTGTCCATGACCTCCACTCCAAGAAGGACAATACTTCTGCCATCTATGATCTAAAGTCAAAATTGAAGGATCTAAGGCAAGGGGATCAAGATGTCACTCAGTACTACAATCAGCTGAACAAATTATGGCAACAACTCGATCTTTTCAGTGATTACAAATGGAAGTGTACTGCTGATGCAAAAGTCCACAAGGACAATACTGAAAACGACAGGGTCTTTACTTTCCTTATGGGTCTAAGCCCTAATCTTGATGATGTAAGGGGTAGAATTCTTGGCAAATCTCCCCTACCTGGCCTCAAGTCTGCTTTTTCTGAAGTCAAACATGAGGAGAGTAGGAGAAATCTGATGCTGGGAACTCAACCCCACCAACCCTCTGTTCAAACTGATGTTTCTGCCTCTGCTCTTTTCTCAAAAGGTGGTCCACCTTCTGGTCCACCTCCTAGAAACAAGAAGGAGAGGCCCTTTTGTGATAATTGCAAGAAAGTTGGACATCAAAGAGATTCATGCTGGAAGCTATATGGAAAGCCTGCTGATTGGAAACCCATAAATGGGGCTGGAAAGGAGTCTCAGGGTCTGCCATCTGCTCATATGAGTGAGGATGCTCCTAGGGAAACACCTAGAGAGGCACCTGCTTTCTCACATGAACAAATGGAAATTCTGAGGAGACTCATGCAATCTGCTCCTAACTCTGCCACTCCTTCCACAACTTCAACAGCTTCTGTTGCTCATTCTGGTAAAACCTCTCTATCTTATACTATTTCAGACCATGATCAACAACAATGGATTGTTGATTCTGGTGCCTCTGAACATATGACTGGGAATAGGAGGCTGTTTCACTCTCTTATTCCCTGTAAACAGGAAAGGTTTGTGAAAATTGCAGATGGATCCACCTCCAGAGTTCATGGGGTAGGATCCATCAGTTTTTCAAGGAATATCATCCTTGATCAGGTGCTCTATGTACCAAATTTGTCCTGTAATCTCTTATCTGTGAACAAATTGACAAAGAAACAGAACATTTCTGTCATTTTTCATGACAATAAGTGTGTTTTACAGGAGATCAACTATGGGAAGATGATTGGCAATGCTAGTGCAACATCTGGCCTCTACATGCTACCTGTTTTATGTGATTCTGAGAATGATCAAGACTCTGCTTTTGTGTCTGATTCTGTTTTGAACAACTGTAGTGACAAAATTCTGTTATGGCACTACAGATTGGGTCACCCCAATTTTATGTATTTGAAGAGGCTCATGCCTCACTTGTTCATTAATAAAAATGTCTCTCAATTTCAATGTGAAGTTTGTTGTATGGCTAAACAGTGTAGGACTGTGTATCACTCCAAGTCTCATACTCCTTCTAAGCCCTTCCACCTTATACACAGTGATATTTGGGGACCTTCCAAGGCCAAGAATATAACTGGTACAAGATGGTTTATCACCTTCGTTGATGACCACACCAGACTTTGCTGGGTGTTCTTAATGAAGGAGAAGGCTGAAGCTGGTCCTATATTCATGAACTTCTATAACATGATCAAAACACAGTTTGATACTGATATCAAGATAATGAAATCTGATAATGGATCAGAATATCTTGAAAAACAACTTGGAAAATTCTTTGGGGAGAAGGGCATAGTTCACCTAACTTCTTGTGTTGACACTCCCCAACAAAATGAGGTGGCTGAAAGGAAAAACAGGCATCTCCTTGATACTGCAAGGGCCCTCATGTTTGCCATGAAGGTGCCAAAGCATTTCTGGGGAGAGGTTGTCCTGACTACCACTTATCTGATTAACAGGATGCCATCTAGGGTGTTGAATTTTAAAACCCCTGTTGATGTTCTGTCTGAAAGTTTACCATCAAGACACTTGATCCAAAACCTTCCTCCTAAGGTTTTTGGATGTACTGTGTATGTCCACAATCACCACAGGACAAAACTTGAACCTAAGGCATTCAAGTGTGTCTTTATTGGCTATTCTCCAAGACAAAGAGGGTACAAATGCTACTGCCCTCAAACCAGAAAGTTTTTTAACACATTGGATGTTAACTTCTTTGAAGAAAAACCCTTCTTTGATCAAGAAGGAATCAAACGAACTTTATTTCCTCCTCTCAAGGATGGGATATGAGTCCTAGCACTTTGAATTCTTTGGATGAAGGAAGTATAAATCAAGAGGAAGTCATTACCTCTGATTGTATTCAACCTTCATCTAGTCTGAATCCTGAAAAAGGATCCTTGTGCCCAAGACCTCCTATTCAACTGGTGTTTACCAGGAGAAACAGGAATAATCTTGAGGTCCAAAGAGATCAAAATCAATCATACAATATTAATCTTGAAGTTCAAGAAGATCAAAATCATTCTGAGGAAGTTACTACCTCAGAATCTCCAGAAAGATCTGTTAGCACTGTGAACTTTGATGATAGACCCATTGCTGTGAGAAAAGGAACTAGAGCTTGTACTCAGTACCCTCTATACAATCTTTTTGGCAATTGAGAACATCTCTAGTTCCTACCAAGTGTTTGTACAAAACTTGGACAAGCATCACATTCCCACATCTATTCAGGAAGCCATGGGATTTCCTGAGTGGAAAAAGGCTGTTCATGAGGAGCTACAAGCTCTAAATAATAATCACACTTGGACCTTGACTTCTCTCCCCAAGGGAAAGAAAACAGTAGGATGCAAGTGGATTTTCACTTTGAAATACAACTCGATGGCACCATTAACGGGCATAAGGCTAGATTGGTTGCTAGGGGTTACACTCGGACTCACGGCATAGATTACCGGAGACTTTTGCACCGGTGGCAAAATTAAACACCATCGTCGGTGCTCCTATCTATTGCTTGTGAACCTTGATTGGCCCTTACACCAATTAGATGTAAAAAATGCTTTCCTAAATGGTGACCTAAAGGAGGAAGTGTACTTAAGATTGCCTCCCGGAATTGACTATCCAGGAGCGAGAAAATAAGGTGTGCAAATTGCACAAAGCTCTCTATGGATCCGAAACAGGTCCCCCAGGAGCTTGGTTTGGTCGATTTACCAAAGTTGTCAAGAATCTTGGGTTCATACAAGGTCAAGCCGATCATACTATGTTCACCAAGGTGTCTCCTATAAAAGAGTCATCCTCATTTTATATGTGGATGACATTATCATAACTTGGGGATGATGCCCCCGAGATTGAATCTCTAAAGCATTGTCTTGCAAAAGAGTTTGAGGTTAAAAACCTTGGACAAATGAAATATTTCCGGGAATGGAAGTGGCTAGATCTAAGGAGGGGATTTTCATATCCCAAAGGAAGTACATTTCGACCTTCTTACCGAAACAGGGGATGCTTGATTGCAAACCCGCCTCCACTCCTATTGACCCTGGGGTGAAGTCGGAAAAGGAGAGTAAATCTGCCCCTGTGGATGTAGGCAGATACCAAAGACTGGTGGGAAAATTGATTTACTTGGCTCATACTAGACCAGACATATGCTATGCAGTGAGTCTGGTCGGCCAATTTATGCATCATCCTTGTCAAGAGCACCTTGATATTGTCCATGGATGCTCGGTGTATCTAAAGGGGACGGTGGTCAAGGTCTTATTTTCAAGAAATCTAAAGACGAAAGATCCAAGTCTTCACGATGCGATTGGGCGGTGGTCCGTAATTGATAGACGGTCTACTACGGAGCTATTGCTCATTCTTCCGGGGAAATCTCACAACTTGGAAGAGCAAGAAACAACCGGTGGTTTCTAGAAGCGATGCGAGGCGAAATTAAGGGCCTTGGCCCCAGGTATCTCTGTGAAGGACTCGTGGCTCAAAAAGATCCCGGTTGACCTACACATCAAGCAAGAGCATCCTATTCTTCTATCTTGTGATAATGTGTCTGCTATCAACATGTCTGAGAATCCCATTCATCATGATAGATCCAAACATATAGACATTGACAGACACTTTATCAAAGAAAAGGTTGAAGGTCAAGACATCAGTATTGAATTCATACCCTCTCAAGATCAGGTGGCTGATATTTTCACTAAGGGTTCTGCTCTACCTATATTTACCAGAATGAGGAGCAAGCTTGGTTGTTATTCCATCCACAACCAAGCTTGAGGAGGGGTGTTAAAATATAGGTTAATAATATAGTTTAATATCTTTTATCTCTTTTCCTAAGTGTCCTAATGATGTAATTTGGACCTTTTCCCTGTTTTTGTCTTCTTTCTGTTTTTTGGCCCAGAAAACACTGTTCTTAGCCGTTGGCACTTGTTCATAGCCGTTGGAACGTTGTTTTACGTCGTTGGAGGTTTTCTCTATATATTGTAACCTTCCCTTATGTTCTCCATAAGGCTTATCTATCAATAATACAAAGTTTCCTCCTATCTTTTCTACACATATCAGCCAGTTGATCTTGAGAGGGAACAAAGGAGATTTAAATCTCCTTGTTCTCAACCTTTTCTCTGATAAAATGCCTGTCTATATCGATGTGCTTTGACTTGTCATGATAAATTAGATTTTGTGACTTGTTCATGGCAGATTTGTTGTCACGGAATAGGTGAACACTTGTTGTGTAGGGACCTGTATTTCATCTAGGATTTTCCTTAGCCACCACATTCCTTCACAAATGCCAAAAGAGAGTGTTCCTAACTCAGCCTCAGCACTACTTCTGGCTACCACTGGCTGCTTCTTGCTTCTCCAGGTGGTTAGATTTGTTAGAATTCACAGAATATTTAGTCTCCTAAATTTTTTATTCTGTATTATTTATTATCCTTTTCCTAAGTTTTATTCCAGCTATATGCTATTAATCTCAAGCTGTATTCCTAGGATACTAAGAGTTCTCTTCCTAGGATTCGAAGAGTTCTCCTTTTTTCTGTGCTAGCCGTTAGTTCTCCCCTTTAAATACTTGTAATTTTTCCATATTCAATAATAAGAAATTATCTTTCTCTCCAATTGTTTAAATGGTATCAAAGCTTTAGGATTGTTCCATCCTTTCGCTTTTCTCCTCTATCATCATCATGTCCGGCCTATCTGAGACTAGTTCTCTTTCCGAATCAGTCGTGAATGGTAATTCTTCTACCCCAGGAGATTTGGAGCACAATAGCACATTCAATCTTAAAATGGTCCCAGATGTCCGTACTTTCCTTAAAGGAAAAGGGAAGCTGAGTCACTTGATGGGCACTAGCCCTGCTGAAGACAATCCTAAGTTCTCTTCTCTACTTGGGATGAACTAGATTCCATCATGTCACGGCTGGTAGGACAGAGCAACAGTCCTATAAAATGTCCCAACAGACACTGTGCAGTCAAAGCAAACCGAAAAACAGAAAAACTGCCTAAGAAAGATTAGGAGCTAAACTAAACAAGATTAGGATCTAATTAGAGACTAATACAGAATAATTTCAACAGTAACTTATGAAGTGCAGTAGAACTTCGTTCCTACTTTCAAGAATGGTGCAGTCACTTGTTTGAATTAACGAAAATTTCTTACAGCTCAATGGACCACAAGCCTACTCAAAAGCTAGGATATGGGAATAGAAGGGAGGAGCTGAGCCTAAGCACCCGAACAAAAGAAATAATCATTGTCACCTTATGTATTAGGAATCACAAGGTTTTATGAATTAGGTTACATTACCAGCTCACTTAAAACCTCAATAGATATTTTTAATATTTAATATTTAAGCAGTTCAATATTTTTAATATTTAATATTTAAAACCTCAATCGATATAGTTAATATTTTAGTATTTAATTTAATATTTAACCAGTTCAACATGGCCCCTAACAAAAAAAAATCAATAAATAGAGTGGCAATGCTAGCATGAAAATATTTTGCACGCTAAGTCATGTTCTCATACCAGGTCAAACTACAAAATACCATGTTGAATTAGCATCTCACTCCAAAAATCGAAAGCAATTAAGAAATGTAAAATATTTAATAACTTCAACAAATATATACAATAAATAAAAAGACAACAACAACAGCAACTTCTACAAATTATGTAGTCAAGGGATTTATCATAAGGAGAGGGCCTCTAGCATTTACTCATATTCCCCACTGTGAAAGATATCTGAGAACAAAACTGAGTAATGTGTTGAATCACCGATTTCCAAGAAATCAACAAAGCTTTAAGTTGTCCCAGGTCTTACATATGAAATTTATGTTTGTGTCCTACACGTCACAGAACTATGTGATGGTCCCCAGTGGGTTCCAACATGATGATGTGAATCATGATGATCTTTTCATCGCATCACTACAAAATTCAACATTAAGTGCAAGTGTTACTCATGAAGAAAAGTAAACTAAACATTTCCTCAGGGAAAAAAATATTGAAAACTCACAAACTCAACCTCTTGTCAAGACGCATGCAGCAGACATGCAGGTTCGATTCCCGTAATATTTTCCACAAATGGGAGGATCAGGGTTGCACTCTAGCAACTAACTAAAATGGCTTTAGCAGCATTAAACACCAAAGTTGTATAAAGGATATCATTTAAGGAGTGGCAAATGGAACTTTTCTAGGCTTTCATGCAAAACAAATTCCCAAAATATTTACTGAGTTTCCTTTTCTATCTGCTCTTCTTCCAAATAATACCGTTTCCATTGATTGGATCCAAGGAGCACACAGTATACACCAGTCAACACACCTTGGCTTCATCAAAATAGATTAGCAGTGACCACACAATTTCATTGAGAAGTGCATTAGCAATAATCCCAGAAGTCTCTTATTACATGTATCATAAACTTTGGGTAAACTCAACTCACTAAAGGGATGCTAAGCATCAGATTTCACTATTCCCAGGGTAGTTGTTACTAAAATAATAGTTGAGGCATCTCATTAGTTGTTCAGATTTTACAAAAAAAACAGAATCGTGAATAATAGGTATAAACACTTACTGAAACGCTCAATTTGCTGCTCAGATGACATAACATTCGGAGGTAGAAGTCCACGAAGATTAAGACGATCACGTTCCGTCATGGAGAATGCTGTTCCCTGACATGCAGACAAAGGGACTTAACATCCAGTTTTCTTGAATAACTTGAAGAATGATCTTTTCTTTCCTCTATAATTTCTCACCATTTGCCCCCAAGACATTTCATCACAAAATGTAAAAAGAAAAACTACAAAAATTACCTACATTTGGAATTTTTCAAACCATAAATTGGAATGCCTAGGTCAACAGTAACTAAGCAGAAACAAAATCACACTACTTTATTTTTTGAAAACAATTACACTACTTAAAATTCCATACATATCAAAAGCAAAAAAATAAAATAAAATAAAAATGCAGCCGCGTCCTTTCGGTAAAAGAAAACAAAACGGAACTGTAGGAAATGGAGTTTAAGCATTGTCTAATCAATAATAAAGTCACTACCTTGTTGAACCATGGATCATGGAGAATGTCAAGACTACGCTTATGAACAATACTCGGACGGTGACCTTCAGTCGTCGTAAAAGATCTATACTGAATTGCTTCAAATGCAGCCACTCTTTGATGTAGACGTTTCAATAATGTCAACGGAATCCTCATTTTTTGCCTGAAATTCAGCATAACTTTCTCACAAACTTACAAACCTAGTTAGTCTCAGATGATCTCGACCTTAACCTGCACTGTGATCCTTGGAAAGTGGAGCTGACGTCAGCGGAGTGTTCGGGGGAGAGTATGGAGATTGGAGAGAACAATAGAGTTGGGGAGTGGTGGAAAAGTGCTCTGATCGGGTAGTACACTGTCCTTATGATTGTGTACCTTCGCGTATAGGAAATTAATTCGGGAGAATGGCAAGAATAAGCTTATGAACGTTGTGTTTAGCGACAATAAGCTTTAACCCCTACTCATATATTAAAGAAAATAAAACAAAAAAAGGAAAACATTAGGAGCCTTTAGTTATATGGGTTTGTCAACATAAATTGTTGTAAGAATAAACTTATCACATAATTCATATTATGATTAAGCTTGGACTATACAAGTTAGGTGAAAAACCAATAATGCCCTTACCCTTCTTGATTTGGGATGATTTACTTATCCCTAAAAATGTAATTAACCCTTAAATAAAAATCCTGATTAATTATTTCTTAACCTGACCCTCAATCCCACCCCCTAAATTAGGGTGGGTAAAATAACCACCCTAATTTATGTGCCAAACTCCGATCAAGCCCTTTTCTATCGCGCCAAAATCCGATCAAACGGACTATTCCCCTTTTGCAAAGCCAATTACTCTGCTCAGTCACTCTCTTCGCAAACCCAATTACTCTGCTATGTCTCTCTCTCGGTGTCTAGTCATTGTCCTCACCGGAACAGCCCTGTCTTCTTATTCTCTGTCAATCATTGTCCGAGCCGAGCTGGGTGGTAATCGAAAGGGTTTCTTGGCTCTCCATATCGGTATGTGAATGTAAACGATTGAGTTTGTGTTGTATATGATTTTGAGATTAGAAAGGTGTGTATGTGGTGTTGAATGATTTAGGCAAATTGAGTTTGTTAGTTTACTTACCCTTGCGGGATTAGCTTAAACCGTGTGTTTATCTCTGAATTGAATTGAAAATGGGGGCGACCCCGATTGAAAATGGCTATTTGATCTAAATTGAATTGGTTATATGTTGAATTGGTGATTTGTGCAGTTGTTATTACCCGGTATGACTATCTATATCTATCTTGTTATATTTTCTAGCTGCGTTTCCAGATGAATGGTAATCGTATTAAAAGATTGATTATAGTGTGACACAATGTAACGCCCCATTCCCGGACACCGAGCCCTTATCCGGAAAGAGCGCTCGGCACACATATTATCAAATAAATTCAATAATATATGTAAGCCTTACGTCATACATCAGAACCAAGCGACGCGGAAGATAAAACAACTCAACAACTCGGGGAAACCAAAAGATCGAACACACGGTAATCAATGCTGTGAAAAACTAAATCCAATAAAGAGAACTAATCATCCAACATCCAACATCCCAAAATATTTCAAAAGAAGCTAAACCAAAAAGAAGGACAACATTGTTCAAACGTGAAACAACTAAAAGAACTAAGTCTTCAAAAAGCTTCATCTCAAACTTCATCATCAAAGAACTCGTCAACCGTAGCAACCTGTTCATCTTCTTTGGGGAAATGGGAAGACAAACACAACGTAACGGGGTAAGTACAAAAGTACTCGGTAACGCGTAGAAGATCGTATAACTATGATCTCGTAAAGAAATAAAAGCAACGCCGTCTTTTATTAATTCATTTCCGTTATTAACCCTAGCTAACTATCATATTATGTTCATAGCATAACATGAGGTTCCAAAAGGTATCTAACTTAGCTCAAGTTTGTTACATCATGAATAACAAGGGCACTACGCCTGGTAATAGGATGTACTAGGACAACTGGGTGCAACCTACTTAGAGACACGCTCTAGTAGCCCCGGGAATATCTGAGTCCCGATAGTGTGATGACCGGCAGAATGTACCAGACGCTTTATCTAGCCAATCGATTGACCGGCGTGGGTACGCCTACTTTGTCCGGTCGAGAACACATCGCGATATTGTACTATGCCTTACCAAGCATTGCATGATGTTTAAGATTTTAAACTAACACATACATTTGATTAGATGTTTAACTAGCCACCTAAGTGTTTTCAAGTAAGCTCCCTCACATCTCCTACTCTCTTACTTAGACCACTAGACACGGACAAGGCCTAGCAATTACACAGACATCGATAAACTCTAGCTTATCGAAGCACAAGGCAAATCCAAAGCTTTCGACGGTCCCACACTTCATCTTTTTAGGGAATCCATGTGGTGCCGGAACCAAAAGCATCAAAAGCTAGTTCAGAGCTTTGTCACATAAGGTTAAGCAGTAAATATGCTATTATAAAGCTTGAAACACATAAAAAGAAAAACGAAGACGAACGGCCCCTGTCCGGACGAATAAACTTGCTTTGTCCGATACGGAGAAATAGCCGTACGGATACACAACTCATCCGTACGGATGAACCAACACTCGGTCGACCGAATGGATAGGCTCGGTCGACCGAGCCTCCCTCCCCGCACATATACACGTTCTTCGCACCACGAGAGGACGGTTTTACGCACTCTGCGTTTTCTACTCAAATTCAACCCAAACTCGACTTAAACGAATTAAAACCATGAAAAACAATCATACGATTGCTCTACCACTTTACGAAACCTTAATCATACGATAAGAAAACCACGTTACCTTAAATTGCGTGGTACAACGATCCAAAGCTTCAACCCGTCAAAAGTTTAACCTTTAAATCCAAACGTTAATGGATTTAAGGATTGTTGATATCAAAACGATCCTCGTCTCGCGGTGATCCTTTCTCTCTTGATGAGTCTGATGAAAAGAGAAACAGATTAGCCTCAAAAAATCGAAAGCTTCTTCTCCTTTTTTTTTAAAACTTGCGTCCCTCTCTTCCTGCGCCTCTCTCTTTTTTTTTTTGTCAAAAACAACTAGGTTAAAATTAGGATTAGTTTTCCTTTTATAATCCCAATTACCTAATTATTTAGTTATTTTCCTTAAAAAGAAAATCCTTGTTTATCCCTTTTTCTTTTTTTTTTTCGAAAATCCTTTAATTAAAAATAACATAATATTCTGATTTTTGCTAAAAGACCGAATTGCCCTTTTTCAAAAAATCGGGATATTACACACAAGTTTAAACTTGTTAGTGTGACACAAGTTTAAACTTGTTAATGGCTTTGTGAACTTCTATATGCATTTCAAGGTGGATTGATTATAGTGTGACACAAGTTTAAACTTGTTAATGGCTATGTGAACTTCTATCTGCATTTCAAGGTGAATGGTAACGTATTAAAAGCTTGATTATAGTGTGAGACAATTTTAAACTTGTTAATTGCTATTTGAACGGAATTGATATTGATTTGTGATTTAAAATAAATTGAATCCAATGCTACATTCAAGAGTTATGGATTTTGTGTATGTGTATATTGGTTTGTAATTATTGTATTGAATAAAACAGGGTCTCGGTGAAGCGTGATGGAAGATAAAGTTTGTATTTTTATATTTTACCCCGTGGAGGTTGAAAAATACGTCATTGGTCTATGGTCTTGGAAGTATGTAGGATGTGAATCCGAAGAAGTCTCGACTATTTTGAGTGTCAAAAAAACATTACATTTGAAGAATTGTATGACACGGTGAAAAATGAGTTGGAAATCGATACAACATTCTTTGAGTTTGAGATGAAATATATGGTCTCCATTAGTAAAGCTAGACCGATGGTGCTTGATTGCGATAAGCTTGTGAATCGGTTTATATCTAATTTAAAACAAGATGCTTTATTAATAAGTTTGAAGGAAAAGGTAAAGTGTACCGAGATTTATGAAACTCAAGAAACATGTGTTGAAAGAGATGAAGAGACAAATGTTGATGTTTTGGGTAATGGGATGAAAGATATGTTGCATGTAAGAATAGAAAGCATAAAGATGTGTTGAAAATAATGTTAATGAAGAGATAGATGTGGATGTTGTTGGGAATGGCATGAAAGAGATGTCGGATGTAAGAATAGAAAGCATAGAGACATGTGTTGTAAAGAATATTAATGAAGAGATAGATGTGGACGTTGTTGGGAATGGCATGAAAGAGATGTCGGATGTAAGAATAGAAAGCATAGAGATATGTGTTGAAAATAATGTTAATGAAGAGATAGATGTGGATGTTGTTGGGAGTGGGATGAAAAATATGTTGTTGGATGTAAGAACAGAAAGCATAGACACTTGTGTCGAAGATTCTCATTTGAACACGTGGGGTGACTTTAATGAGCAACTTGAAGACTCCTTATTGTCGAATTTGGGTGAAGATGTTTATTTAGAAGAATCATATCAGAGAATTAGCATGAACGGGGCTGATGAAATGTCAAATGAGAATGTTGATGGCTTTGTTGTGAGAAACTAGATTGTTGATCCCTTGAATGCACCCCCAACTGTGGTTAACTTGCTAAGAACTGAACATGAAGACTTTCGTTGTAGCCGTACTGTAGGTGATACTTTAATGTGCATTCCCGAACATGAAGACCAATGATCCGTTTAAATGCAAAAGTTTTTTGGTATTCAAACTTGCGAAATGGGCTACGAAGTACAAGTTTGAATTCAAAACGCAAACTTCCAACAAAAGCGTTTATTCAGTTTTATGTGAAGCTGCCGGATGCAAATGGCGTTTGCGAGCCACCAAACTTCAAGCACCTTCTGAGCGATTTGTAGTGGTAACATATGCAAATAAGCATAGCCGCCCACCTATTGCTCCTCGAAAATACCATAGACATGCTACGCACAAGCTAATTGGCACATACTTTGCCACAAGGTTTAAGATGTCAATCGTATTAACACATCAAAGGACTTGATGCAAGATTTCCAGCAAGATTTTGGATATGATGTAACTTATTGCAAGGCGTACAGGGCTAAGGGTTATGCAGAAGGATTGATAAAGGGTAATCCAAACAAAAGTTGGGGAGAATTACCCAAATATTGTTATAGGCTGAAGGCTAGAAACCCGGACACTATATATCATATTGAAAAAAGTGGTGGGAATTTTTTCAAATACTCTTTCATGGCACTTGGTCAAAGTATTGAGGGTTATTAGTTGGCGATGCGGAAAGTAATTTATGTGGACGGCATGCATTTGAAAATGCGTTATAAAGGGACCTTACTTGTGGCAACATGTCAAGATGCAAATCATCAAATAATTCCACTTGCTTGGGGTGTTGTTGCTTCTGAAAGTATAGAGTGTTGGACATGGTTTTTTGATAAGCTAAAACCCATCATTGGGGACACGAATGATCTTGCGATACTTTCTGATCGCACCGATAGTATTAAAACATCTTTCAATGCGGTGTTTAAGAATGTGCACCATGAGCATTGCATGTATCACATGCAAAAGAATTTGAGGATGAAATATCCGAGACGTGGTGCGGGAAAGCTCTTTCAGAAAGCTGAAGAGGCCTATACTGAAGCAGAATTCAAGTTCCATTTTGACACTTTATGTAGTAAATGTCCGAAAGATAACGAATATTTGAAAGAAGCAGAATTCCCTATGTAGGCTAGAGCTAAATTTGAGGATTTCGTTACAACATATGACCACAAACCATGCCGAGTCTGTGAATGCTAGGCTAAAGCGTGCTTGATAATTTTCAATTGTTGGGTTGATTGAACATATCCGGGAGATGTTACAAGATTGGTTTGCTAAAATAAATGAATCATCTACAAATTGCCTTGATGCTCTTGCTCCTAAAATTGAAATCGAAGTGAACAAAAGCTTCGAGTCAGCCAAACGATTTTTAGTTAATCCACTTTCCTCAGATAAGTATGATGTTCGTGACAAGGATGCTGTTATTTCTTACATCGTTGAGTTGGATTTGTAGACGTGTACATGTAAAAAATTCCAGTTGGATATGTATCCATACGAGCATGCAACTACTATGTTGAAGTACATAGGGAAGCAAACCTCCAAGTATTGCACTTGGTATTATAGCGTCAGTTGTTGGAGGCTAGCTTATTCCAAATGTGTGTATCCACTTCAAAATGAAGATGAATGTGTGTATCCCGATGATGTGCTTAACGATGTGGTTTTGCCACCGAAGGTGCCAAAGAGACAAAGTGGACGGCCATCAAAAAAGAGGAAACGCTCAGCTGAGGACAGAAAGACGAAGTATGTTTGTGGCAAATACTGTGTCAATGGTCATTACGCTCCCACTTGTAAGAGTTTGATTGGTGGAGAAATGCTCACCAACGACACTCCTACTTTTCCATGATAAGGTATTGTATGTATTAATATTTAGAGTTCTTTTTTTATTCAATCATGTTACATTGCATTAAGCTTGTTACCTTTTTTCTTTGACAATGTTACAGGAAGGCGATGGGATACATATTGTGGTTGTTTAAGTATTAATGTTGATGAAGAGGATGAGATGTTTACATTTGTGGCTATTCAATCTTGTTACCTTTTTCTTTGTTTGTTTGTTATTGTATTTTGAATAATGGCAAATTCTATGTGTTGGTTGTTCTCTTTTGGTTGATGTTTAAATCTGGAAGATGTAGATGATGTTGTATTTTGAATGATGGCAAATTGATGTGTTGGTTGTTCTCATTTGTTTAATGTGAAGGGAAGTTGCTCGAGTGTCACGAATGCGGTGTTTTGCGTCCATTAAGGGTGTTATAAAACATTCACTCTAGAAACAGGTTTAAACTTGTGTCATCCCTGGAAATAAGTTTAAGCTTGTGTAGCCCCCGGAAACAGGTTTAAACTTGTAAAACATTGATGTGTTGGTTGTTCTCCTTTTTGTTTAATGTGATTACCATTCAAATCCTTCACATAACCATTAGATAAGAAAACCAAATCCAGAGTACAGAAAAATACAGAATTCCAAGAACTTAAGTTTTTACTTGGTAAGATGAAATACGAAATAAAAGGTTAGACAAGTAATAGTCAATAATACAAGTTTCTTTTGAGAGGAATCGTTCCCTAGCCTGATCTTCTCAAGTAGTGTCTCCAGGCGAGCAATCCTTTCTCTATCATGGAGTAACATTTGAACCATGGAATCTGAATTGCGACCTCTCAGTAACTCGATGACGTTGATCTCAACTTGTTCAATTTTTTTTGCATCATTGTCTCGCATGCACTTTATCATTTCAATATCATTTTGAAGGACACTGATTGTGTATTCAAGTTTATCTGTTTTCTTCATCAAGTTCCCAGAGGTAACATGTTCATGTGGCCCAGTGGATGAAGACATCTTGCCATATGGCCTAGTAGATGCAGCCACCTTATCATGCTATATGAAATAGTCACATGAGCCTTCATCCTGTAAAATAAGAAATTCCAATTATTATACAGACACATTATCCCTTGAAAGAAAAGGAAAGTATAACCGAAATAATTTGTCATACCGGCCAATAAGGACAACCGTAGAAAAGTCTCCCTGGGTTAGCCTGTGATCCTGAGGTCACCAATTTAGCAGGAAGAACACATTTTCATATCAATGTATGCTCATAAAATGGCCCAGATTCATTTACCTTGCTAGAAGAACTGGAAATCGGAGAAGTACTCTTCATATTTTGCTTCAGAGATTGCAGGCACTATGAAAAGGAAAAAAACATTGTGCATAATTGACTGCTTCTTCGTTTCAAAACAACATAATTCATAAGAGCATAGTAAGTTATTAGATGCAGCAGCAAGCCCATACAATAGCAACAACAATAGCAACAAAAAAAGCCCAAGAAAGGCCAAGAATTATGAGAAAAAGAGCAAGTCAAACAGATAAATACAGCAGGCAATTTAAACAAGCAGCAGATCATTCAAAGCTTATTCTCTCAGGCATAAGTCGAACAGCTGGAAAGCAAGAAGAGATTAATCAACAAATTAACAGATAAATCAGCAAATAGCAGTTTAAATTGATTCAAACCCGCATTCAAATACCTGTCATTGGGGGGATAAGGCGTAAATGAGATAATAGGTTGAATTTATCATCAGAAAGAGCTGGAGTATGTGGTGTGATCAAGAGTCCAAAGTGATCCGGTTTTCTTATGTAGTGATTATCTAGTCTAAGTGTTTATTATTCAAAAAAACATTGTATATTTGAAAAAGCACTGTAATTATCTAAGAATAGAGTCTTAGGTGGAGAACCTATTTGAGAAGAGGGCTATATATTGTAATATTCAGAGCACTCGAAAAATCAATAAGAAAATACAAGTTCCTTTTATTAACACTTTCACTCTTCCAGTTTATGTTTTTCTACACAAGTCACCAAAATTAGCTCTGCTAAGTAATTGATGTCTCGGTTAATTCACCTCAATATGTTAGAAATTAGCTTAAATTCACAAAAATGTAACAAAATTCACAAGGGCATACATAAAAACTCGTGTCACATATGACCCCGCAAACAATTGAAGAATACCAATAAGGAAGCCCCTTGAAGAAAAGCTAAAACAAAAAAGCAGAGTAACTCACCAAAATTAGCTATGTTAAGTCACTGGTGCTCTGTTAATTCACACAAATATGTTAGAAATGAGTTCGAATTCACAAAAATGTAACAAAATTCTGGAAAAACTAAAGAGTTGCCTCGGAAAGCCCCTGGAAGAAAAGCTAAAAGAAAAGAGCAGAGTGACTCACCAAAATTAGCTCAGTTAAGTCATTGTTGCTCTGTTAATTCACACAAATATGTTAGAAATTAGCTCGAATAGAAAAAATGTAACAGCATTCTGGAAAAACTAAAGAGTTACCTGGGAAAGCCGGTAGTATCATTTATTTTTATTTATTAATTGTAGAGTGTGAATGTTTGGTTTCTATAATGGAGATTTTGAAGGTTGAATGGTGGGAAGAACAAACTAGGGAAAGACATCAATGAAAAGGGCGGGGGTGTAGTTGGGTTAGGTTAGAGGGGTTAGTTGTGGGTGAAGAATTCAAATCAAATAAGTCAAATAATTTGCAAATTTCAAAATTTTGGGCGATTCTTAGCGGGAAAGCTTTTGGTTGCAACAATTGGGAGGGGAGCAGCTTAAAGGCGGGAATCGATGACGATGGAGGGGGAGATTAGGGTTCCGATTCCGATCACATAATTAAAAAACAAATACAAATAAAAAAAGATTAGTTACATCATCAATATTAATTGATTATTTAAAAAAAAATTAGTTAATACATCTTCTTACTACTACTAAATAATAATTATTAATAATTAAAAAAAATTAAACGGACTACTTATCGTGTGACATACTCACGTAAGACACCATAAACGGACTTCTGGTGTGACATACTCACGTATGACACCATAAACAGACTTATTGTGTGACATACTTACATAAGACACCATAACTCACGTAAAACACCATAAATAGACTTCTGATTCCATTAGGACTACTTATCGTGTGACATACTCACGTAAGACACCATAAATGGACTTACGGTGTGACATACTCACGTAAGACACCATAAACAGACTTATCGTGTGACATACTCACGTAAGACACCATAAACGGACTTCTGGTGTGACATACTCATGTAAGACACCCTAAACGGACTTCGGGTGTGACATACTCATGTAAGACACCCTAAACGGACTTCGGTGTGACATACTCACGTAAGACACCATAAACAGACTTATTGTGTGACATACTCACATAAGACACCATACTCACGTAAAACACCATAAATAGACTTCCGATTCCATTAGGACTACTTATCGTGTGACATACTCACGTAAGACACCATAAACGGACTTATGGTGTGACATACTCACGTAAGACATCATAAACAGACTTATCGTTTGACATACTCACGTAAGACACCATAAACGGACTTCTGGTGTGACATACTCACGTAAGACACCATAAACGGACTTATCGTGTGACATAATCACGTAAGACACCATAAATGGACTTCTGGTGTGACATACTCATGTAAGACACCATAAACAGACTTATTGTGTGACATACTCACATAAGACACCATAACTCACGTAAAACACCATAAATAGACTTCCGATTCCATTAGGACTACTTATCGTGTGACATATGTTAGGTGTAGTGCCCGAAAGACAATTTGTGTAATTGTTTTTAATGGATGACATAATTTATCTCACCTTATTACTTGCTTTGTGCTTGTAAATAATACACTCGCAAACCCTAAGTATATCGGTATGTAACCGCTTAACTCGGTGTATGGCATGCACGTGAGGATTGAGTTAGTGGTGATATACTTAAACTCGTTAGTCCGTGGTGAACTTAATCGAGTTTAGGGTCTCTTGATTAAAACACCAATAATGCGTCCGAACACCTTAGGGTGTGATAATCTTATCCGGACTTTGTCGGTGAGGGTACCTACGTGGGGCATTTATATATGATGGCATTCATATAGGGGTGGACCGATTTAATCGCATTTCTTGGTATAATTCCGTAATCGAGGAATCTTATTAAATCATTAGATGATCATATATGGATCAACCTTAATCCTGAGGTGATCACAGGATGCTGTTTGTCCCGGGGTAGTGTTTGATGTGTTAGTTACGGTTCACTTTAATATGTGTTCCAAGCCACTTCTCAGTGGCACAGACATGGAATCCATTCCTTTCTGCGGGAAGTAGAGAGACAGTCCCCTTATTTGTTAGCCCTAAGAAAGTGATCGATCCCGGGAGTTCACATTTGACTAATTAGCTACTAGTCGGATATGTGTGCTAATTGATCATCGGGGGTTAATGGTAAATAAGGATAAGATATTCGAGTCGGGTTCACGGAGACTTCCCACTCGAATGGACAGTCTATGGAGGGTTAATCCGTATGTAGTGATTATATCAATGGACGCTTATTCACTCTATGGGTTGAGTATAAGTATATATCTGTAATCGGTAGAGTTCAGTTTCGGGTTTATGGTGGCGTAATCCCGGAATTAATAATTAATGTACTTATTCAGTTCGATGAATAATTAATTATTGGAGCTACTGGTTATAGGTCCATGGTCCCCGATGTGGCTTCTGTAAATCGGACTAATAATCTTGTTATTTGGGCCTCAGTGATAATTAATTGGCTGGGCTAATTAATTGATATGCATGGATATTATTTAGTTGGGCTAAATAATATAATACACATAAAAGACATTTTATGTGGGCTTTTTGACCCTATTAGTGGCGCCATTTATGTCATTTGATTAGAGAGAAATTAGTTTTCTTGGATAATTATTTGACATGTGATTTATCTTTTATTTGTTAAATGATAATTCATGGAATATTAGATAATAATATGATTTATCCTAATTTGTTTGGGATAATCATTTTATTTATCTTTTATTTGGAATAAAGGATTAATAGAATAATTATCTCTTAATTATTTAATCCTTGGAGGACAAGGTTTACTCTCCTATAAAAAGAGAGTTCTCCCAAGCCTTTTAGATTGGCAATTTTCGACCACCACATAAAAAGGAGAGGAAAAATTAGTTTTCTCTTGACTAGGGTTTTAGTAGAAGAAAAACTCTAAGTTTTTCTTGGTTTTGCATATCAAGGAGGTTCGTGTAACAAGAAGGGTGTGCACCAACCGCCGATTGGAGAACACATCGGAAGATCTTGGCTTCTCTTCCTAATATTGGTAACATGATCTCAACCCCCTTGTAGTACTTAAGTCCTTTAATTATGAATTGTGTCATATAAATCGTGATCCATCCGCTGCGCATAGATCTAACTCGTTTAGATCTAAGAACCTGCAACATACTCACGTAAGACACTATAAACGGGCTTACGGTGTGACATACTCACGCAAGACACCATAAACAGACTTATCGTGTGACATACTCACTTAAGACACCATAAACGGACTTATCGTGTGACATACTCACGCAAGACACCATAAACGGACTTATCGTGTGACATACTCACGCAAGACACCATAAACGGACTTATCGTGTGACATACTCACGTAAGACACCATAAACGGACTTCCGATTCCATTATTAAGGTGTGACGTACTCACGTAAGACACCATAAATAGACTTCCGATTCCATTAGGACTACTTATCGTGTGACATACTCACGTAAGACACCATAAACGGACTTACGGTGTGACATACTCACGTAAGACACCATAAACAGAATTATCGTGTGACATACTCACGTAAGACACCATAAATGGTCATATTGTGTGACATACTCACTTAAGACACCATAAATGGACTTCTGGTGTGACATACTCACGTAAGACACCATAAACAGACTTATTGTGTGACATACTCACATAAGACACCATAACTCACGTAAAACACCATAAACAGACTTCCGATTCCATTAGGACTACTTATCGTGTGACATACTCACGTAAGACACCATAAACGGACTTACGGTGTGACATACTCGCGTATGACACTATAAACAGACTTATCGTGTGACATACTCACGTAAGACACCATAAACGGACTTATCATATTGGTTCGATCAATTAGATTCAAATACTTACAAAACTCAGACCAAGAGTTGTTTTCGACAATATCATACATTCCTCGAGGATGTAGTTGTTAGGTGTAGTGCCCAAAAGACAATTTGTGTAATTGTTTTTGGTGACAGAATTTATCTCACCTTATTACTTGCTTTGTGCTTGTAAGTAATACACTCGCGCAAACCCTAAGTATATCAGTATGTAACCGCTTAACTCGGTGTATGGCATGCACGTGAGGATTGAGTTAGTGGTGATATACTTAAACTGTTAGTCCGTGGTGAACTTAATCAGAGTTTAGGGTCTCTTGATTAAAACACCAATAATGCGCCCAGAACACCTTCGGGTGTGATAGTCTTATCCGGATTGTCGGTAGAGGGTACCTACGCGGGGCATTTATATATGATGGCATTCATATAGGACTGGACCGATTTAATCTGAATTTCTCGATATAATTCCGTAATCGAGGAATCTTATTAAATCATTAGATGATCATATATGGATCAACCTTAATCCTGAGGTGATCACAGGGTTCTGCTTGTCTCGGGGTAGTGTTTGATGTGTTAGTTACGGTTCACTTAAATATGTGTTCCAAGCCACTTCTCATTGGTATTATCTCCTGATGAGTGAGTAGTTTTGATTTTCACAGACATGGAATCCATTCCTTCATGCGGGAAGTAAAGAGATAGTCCCCTTGTTTGTTAGCCCTAAGAAAGTGATCAATCAGCCGAGTTCATATTAGACTAATTGATCACTAGTCAGATATGTGAACTAATTGATCATTAGGGGGTTAATGGTAAATAAGGATAAGATATTCCGAGTCGGGTTCACGGAGACTTCCCACTCAGAATGGACAGTCTATGGAGGGTTAGTCCGTATGTAGTGATTATATCAGTGGACGCTTATTTACTCATAGGGTTGAGTGTAAGTATATATATATAATTGGTAGATTTCAGTTTCGGGTTTATGGTGGCGTAATCCCGGAATTAATAATTTAAGTATGAATATTATGTTCGATGAATATTTTACTTAGTTATTGGAGCTACTGGTATAGGTCCATGGTCCCCAATGTGGCTCCTGTAATTTGGGTGTTTTTCCTATTATTGGGCCTCAGTGATAATTAATTGGCTGGACTAATTAATTGATATGCGAAATATTATTTAGTTGGGCTGAATAATATAATATACAGAAAAGACATTTTCTGTGGGCCTAAACCCTGGGTGTGTGTGGCGCCTCCTAGTCATTAAAAGGCAAGAATTGATTTTCTTGTGTGATTAATTATTTACTTGTTAAATAATTAATTAATAAAAAATAATTGATTTGTAATTGATTGATTGATTAATCACAATCATTTATAAATGGAATTATCCTTTATTGTGATTTCTTTTTAATTATTTACTTAATTAATTAGAAACTTGGAGGCCAAGGATTTACTCTCCTATATAAAGAGAGTTCTTCCAAGACATATGAAGAGGTGCAATTTCGACCTACATACACACAAATAAAGAGAGAAAAACTTGTTTCTTGTCTTGGGTTTATGGTTGAAGTTTTTCTTCGATGCATATCAAGGAGGTTTCAATTCCAAGGATTGGTGTCCACCAACCACCATTTGGAAAACACATTGGAAGATCTTGGCTTCTCTTCCTAATATTGGTAAGATGATTTTAACCCCCTTGTAGTTGTTAAATCCTTTATTTATGTATTGTGATAAATAAATCGCGATCCATCCGCTGCGCGTAGATCTAAGATCCTACATCCTTTCATGTGGTATCAGAGACAGGTTCCACAATTTATATAATCATAATCATAATTAAACGATTTAAAGGAGTGGAATTGCATGTAGATAAATTTTATTTATTGTTTTATGCATTGATAATGATTAGTTGTTGTGGTTGAAGAGATGGATTGGGGGTTGGCACTGTTTACCCGTTAGATCTATTGTAAACTCATATAAACGATGAAAATTCGTTCATATGAGTATAGGAAATTATGTAATTTATTTGTTATTGCAATTTTAATTTCCAGAAAATAGATCTGTTTAGTAGCTGTTTAGTTTCTCCGTTTTTCCCGTTGATCGAGCCGTTGAAACAATGATCCCTCCGGTCAGAATCAATATTGGAAGATGGAGAACAAGTGCACAAAATTTGGCGTCGATCAGAATCTGTATCCATATCCGTTCGTTGCTGCAAAGAGGTTGATGTAACAGAAAAAACGCGGGATGACTTCGTCGAATTTCGGAAGAGTTTGGACTCTCAAATCCGACCGGTCAGATTAATAAAAATGGAGTCATTGACGTGGAATAAAAATTTCAGGTCGATCGGGTTTCATCTCGATTCCTGATCAGCCTCGGGAAGTCACTGATGCGCTGCTGTAAGAGACAGATTCAGCAGCAAGTTAGGCGGCTCACTGTAGAAAATTTACAAGTCAAAACTCCGATCCAACCGTCCATATTGAATTCTGAGGAGTGAAGAATAGATCTGGAAAGTTTCATCACGATCCGAGTTCGTTTGGTTTATCGATCATCGAAGAATTTCAGCAGCTGAAGATTATGTTATAAAGTAGTAAACCCTAGTTAGGGTTTGGTTAACTTTTTTTTCAAATAGGTTAGATACGTGGGTGCCAACGGTCCATCTCGGTGTTTATTTTCCGCACTAGTATACATGTTTAGATTGTATGTGTAGAACCGGAAAATTGCCATGACATGCATCACATCATGAATTCCACTCCATATGCATACATGTAGAAATTAATTCGAGAAATTAGTTAGGCATGTATAAAACACGCAATTAGTTTTAATTAATTGTTTGATATTAATTAGAAACTAATTAGGGTAAAAACCGAGGATCACGGGTTTTTTCAATCGTCGAGGTTGGGTGATGGATTCTCGGTGAATCACACTCTGCGAAAGCATAGGGAGTAAAATCCCGAAACCTCGTGGTTAAGGTGTTGGATTCTCGGTGAATTCCACCTTACCTAGACGAGATTACGTTTTTTGTTCCGTAGTGTCTACATGAAAGTTTGATGTTTAAGGATTGGATAATCACGGGCAAACATGGTTCGAAAGTGGTTTAACCACGGTTGGGTGGTCAATAGTAGCTACGGCTCAATCGACTTCACCCTCCACGTGTGGCGTTCGCACGGGGGTCCGGCAAGGCTGAGCCATCCGAAGAGCCACTACGGCTCAACGGAGCTCCCCTAGTCTTGACCCGTCCGACGGCCACATCTGTTCCAACGAATAGGTCGGGTGGGCTAGCCCACATAACCGACACCATTCGGGCCTATGATTTATTGTTCCTTAATGTAACATCAAGTCCAAAAACGTGATCAGTAAACCCACCACTTTTTCAAAATATTGTGTGGGAGCGGGAGATGCGACAGCCGACCCCATAGCTTCTACTGTTGACTCAAGCACCGTGAGAGAATGGTGACGCCTTGTGCCGGCTTTGATTTCGGCCCCCTAAGAAAGGCCTTCACCGCTATCAAAATTCAAGGCTTGGTCTCCGAAAGGATAGGATTTTGGGTACTCGTCGGGTCACTGACCGACCCTAAGGCGGCACACTCGGGGTCTACCTAAAAATCTGAGACAGTAGGTCACACTCATAAAAGGTATTTTTGGTAGTACCTTGGCTGAAAAAGGAAAGGTGATTGACGATCACAAATGAGATGTTTGATTCTCAATTTGATCTTTAATATTAATCGAAACCTCTTTGACCTACCCTAAGGCGGCACTGAAGTATTAGATTAAATCCTTGGAACGGTAGGATAGACTATAAGTACTTAGTTTATAGTTCCTAAAATTTATTAGTAGTGTATGATTTGGATTTATTCTGTCAATTTTATTTACAACTGTTATACATATCTCTCTAAGGTGCTAGACTGCTAGTGTAAAATTGACTAGTAATGACTTCGTTAAAAAGTGGTTAGTAACTAGAACGTTGTGCTTATTAATCGTTCATTAATTTTTCGGAAGAGATATTTTGAGTTTTCTGAACTTATGTGACATAAATAAGGATGTCACTGTTGTCAATCGTGTTGAACGAGAGACGACTGTAGACAGTTAGAAAGATGATTGGGACGATAAAATTCTTCTAGTGAATTTTAATTGTGTAGTGTCTACACGAGAAATTTTCTAATAGAAAAATTGGAGAATCATAAATTAAAGTGTCGCTAGTTAGACGGTATTTGGAACCCATAAACTAGTGGGAGCTTTTGTCTTATGTTTTTTCAATTTATTAGAAAATTAGTCCCACTGGGTAACGCTTTCATTAGACATCCCACAGTTCACGAGTAGTGTCTACTCAAACGAACTGCTAGTTCAAGACTATTTCCTTTTAAGGAAAGTTAAGAATGGGAAAGAATGTCTATAAGTGTTAATCATCTTAACTGAAGTTTTGAGGCTAAACCGAAACATTAAATAAAGAAAGTATAGGATAAGGAAAGTGATTTCGGATCATTAACCAATGAATCCTTAGTGACTTTCTTAACCGAGTAACTTGTCTCGGTAGCTTAGTTCTTTGGAAGAACAAGGAAGCTGTGCATTAACGATTAATAGAGTAACAACGGGCAGTAATTTCAGCTAGAATAGTGGGAGTGATATAAGGAAATGAATTTCGGATTCTATCCTTGAATATCCCAGAAAAATTTATTTTTCTGTTTACAGATTTGTTGAAACAAATGGATTCACTTTCATCTCGATACTACAGTTGCCTTAAACAAAGTGAAGATGACATTTGTACGAATCCGAGACTCGGACTTTTGTTTGTAAAGTCAAAACCACTAAGAAATGCTGAAAAGGTATATATAACACGTCTTAAACTATTATAGGCAAACGGTTTCCGTATTAAGATAAACGATTCTTCAAAATATATTAATTAGTGCATATATCCTATAGATAAGACCTAATGACTGGCTATGGGTGATTCCTATCTCCCAGTCTCGGAACACTGTCTTAAAGGAATAATGACTAAGCTTCCTTTCAATTGGGAAAGGGTAATAGATTTGAAGGGGTAACATAGCTTGTTCATCATGACCTTTGAGGTCTAGTGAGAGATACAAGCTAGTGGGAGATTTTGAGTAGTGAAATTTTGTCTGATAACTACTCGAAACACGATTTAGTTTATCGAAAGAATATGAGGAGGAGTCTCTGATTTTAGCAGATAATAGAGTATTCCATGCTCAGAAATAGGCTATCGCATAGTCTTGGGACTGATGCTCGGCCTGCCACCTAGTGGAATGTTTCTCATTGAGGAAGAAACCATAGAATTGCCCTATATAGTTATTGATGTGCTACAATACACTGCTGAACTAGATTAAGATAATTGGTTGCAAAATAACGGTTAACATTATAATGTAAACCGAGAAGTCTACCTAGAAGATGCTAGTGAATTTATGGATAAGGAGTGACTTCGGTTCACACCACTTTCGTAAATGTAGGCATTTAGCATTTAATGCTTGAAGGTAGGACTGGAGATTTTGCGAGTACGTTCAGATTTTGACTGTTCGTGAAATATCTTAATGTGACGAGTGAAGGTTGGTTATAAGATTCTTGAGATCAGAAAGTGATAGTTGAACTGTCACAAGGCTTCTGATAGAATCTATAAGTAACAGCCTTAAACCTTGGAGTACGGTTACCCAAAGGTAGTTACTATCTGATTTAATCAGACCATATCCAACATCAGTTGTTGGTGATTACACTGATAAATACTACTAGATCAGAATGTCAATCCACCCAAAACACAGTGGGAGTATGGTTTAACCGTTGACCCATTGTGGTTTTGTGGACTTTATAGTCTGCTGGGGAGATTGATAACCTATGGATCTTAGTGGGCTTTATAGGATTCTGATCATAGAGGTTGGTTTAACCCTGTGAATGGAGTTTTGATACTCCAGTTCTGTTCAGTCTCTTGTAGAACCACCTGAGTGTCTCAGGCCTAGTGGGAGCAATTGGGTCTACACGGAAAAGAGTCGAATGAATAGGAAAGTTTAAACATTCAGCGCAAAGCTGACTGGTATAGGGGTGATTCCCTGACAAGTAGAGAGTTAACCAGACCCTGAACTCTCTCACCACTCAGTCTTGCTAGATTTTGTTAGAAAGCAGAAAATAGGGGTGATTCCCTGAGACTTTCTTGGCGAAAAACGGAATCTGGATTCATTCGGAATAGAATGGTCATGGTTAGAACAAACGACAGGATGACTGCCGCGGCTTATATCCTTTGTGGATTTAAGAGAACCTCGCGGTCATTTAAAGTCACATGATTTAAAATATGTGGACTTGACCAGAATATTGATAAGTCTTTCGTAGATTGGATATCAATATTGGTAAAGTAGTAGTATTAGTGTTCATGAATGATAACACTGAAACGGTTGGAAACAACATGGGTGTGCTATCTGAAGTCAGAAACTGACACGCCAAGATTCTCTGGATGAGAGAATTGGACTATATTCTAAAAATTTGATTCGGTCAAATTCACAAGAATGAGTCATTGGCTATCCCATCCGTCTTATTAGTTAAGATGATCTTGCATATACGGATGCAGCATTCATCGAGAGTAGTCCTACCCTACCTCTCAGGAATGATTCTCTAAATCTTCGGATAAAGAGAAAATAGGATAGAGTCTCTATAGGATAACGGCAAGTCAGGTTATCACAAGTCAATAGTAGTCGAATCTCGGATTCGAGCTTTGAATAGCGGTTTAGTACGTCCTCAATTATCTTTGAAGAACGAGGAATAATGTGCTTGTATATTCGGGTGCATACTTGAATATGGTTGACTACACCGATTCGACTTATAGTCAGATTAAGGATGATCGTTGGGACGATCTCGGGCTCAGTGTTTACTCATTGTGATAGAGCTATAGTCCGGAGAAATCCGAGACCGCCAATTCGATTTTAGTTAATCGGATACGTAGCAGCTTTCGGAGCAGCTAGAGTGGCGATATGGCTTAGGAATTTCCTTTCTGATCTGGGAGTAATTCCAGGCCTAGTGAGCCGATATCACTTCGTTGTGAAAATAGTGAAGAGATAGCTTAGAAGGATCTTCTCAGTCACTACAGGTCAAAAGCATATTGAGAGAGAGTACCGCCTGATTAGATGGTGTTGGACTTATTTCTGAGTTTTAGTGATGAGTGCCAGACTAACTGTCATAGTGCAAAGGCAAAAAGATTTCTAGATCAAATGTATAAGTTTATTAGAGTTTGATCTTTGAATAGGTTTGATCAAACAAGCACTGTAATGGTCAGCTGATTTATATCAGCAGACTGGTCTATATCAGTAGGGTAGATAGGTCAGTAGACTAGTCTGGAACCTGCTGAAGACTGAAGGCTGAGGGCTCAAACTTAGTTAATGAAGCCTAAGGGATCAAACTTAGCAATTAAAGTCAAGGATATGGAATCAGAATTTAGGCAAGTCTATGATTACCTAAACTGATTACATATACCTTGTGAACAAGGTCTAAGTTCCTTAAGTTGGATGGTGATTGGAACTTAGTTATTTGCAAAAAGGTGTAATATAACTTCACAAGTAAAAGTTAGATAAAAGAAGTCTGCTGGATTGTGTTAAACACAACAAATTATAGTTCAGTAGACTGATAGGTATTTCAGCAGACTGATGAACTTGCTGATATATATACCTCGATTAATTCAAGATTACATTGGAAGATTACATGGATAAGGACAACCAACTACCTCTGATTTATTAAACAAATCAATGGCTGAGATTAAAATGACGTTGGGATGATTCAGGATTTTATCCAATGGTTACAAGTCAAAGGATGGACAGACTGTACACTGCCAAAAAGGATTCTGACACTGTCAGTCCTATGAATAGTGATAGAAAGCAAGTCAAATAGGACAAAACATGGAACGGCTATATTTGAATTTCAAATACAAGTCACAAGGACTCCTACCTATAAATAGAGGACTTCTAACTCAGAAAAAGATGATGATTTACAAGAGAAAAATACACATAATCCTGAGATGCATTTTATTCAGAAAAGCACCCTGCTGAACTTACTGAGCTTAAGGCTACTGATCCAGAGAAAATCTTCAAGTGTATTCTGTATTCAAGCTACATCAAGTTTACACACTTGAAGACTGCAAGCTGCTGATTATTTCATCCTAATCAAGCTGCTGCAACTGAATCATTTACTTGATTCATTCTTTATTTTACAAAGAACCTGCTGAAGACAGTGAAGCACTTTTGTGTGAAAGACTGTTGTTTGTGGTGGAGCTGGTGAAGAGGCAATCCTACCCTTCAAGGACCAGTGGAAGACTTTGGAGCAGCAATCCTACATGTTCCTAGTTTTCAGTTTGTGAAGCCATAGTTATTGGTGAAGGACAAACAACCTTAGGAATCTTTGTAACAGATACATCAAAGATCTCTAGTGAATTACCTCCAACATCACAAGAGAAGAGTGGACTGACAGGATTACACCACCTGGAACCACTATAAAATCTGCCTACTTACTTACTGCACTTACATTCTGCATTTAGTTTATCATACACATAAACCTACTGAATCTAGCAACTGACATCACACACATACACTGCTGAGTATCTAATACTTAGTATCATATTTTACAACAAGTATTAAGGCTTAATTTTTGATATTATTCCGCTGCACAAACTCAGGAAACTTAACTGTCAGTAGACTACTGTGCTGAAGTTGCTGAGTTTGTTAACTCCAAAATTTTTAAGTGTTAAGTTTATTCACCCCCTCTAAACTTAACCAAAGCCTTTTCAAGGGACCAACAATTGGTATCGGAGCCGTGCTTTTGTTCTGAAGTAATCCTACTTGTTGTACTTGTGAAAATACTTTGAAAACTTTTTCAATTCACTGATTTTCAAAGACTTGCATCATGGATAACAACCAGTATGCTAGAACTATGCTGATGTGTTCTCTAGATAGATTTGATGAATATAAACGTCGAATGCAGGCTTACCTTGCTGCAACTCATGATGAAATGATGGATGTGCTGATTGATGGACCACTGGAGATTACCAAAGTAGTAACAGTGGGAGATGAGACACAGTCCATTCCAAAACCAAAAAGAGAATGGAATGCTGAAGACAGAAAGAGAGCAAACCTCAACAATATTGCTATTGATATCATTTATAGAACCTTGGATAGCAATATGTACATGAAGGTTAAAGATTGCAAAATAGCAAAAGAACTTTGGGACAAGATACAGTTGATCTGTGAAGGCACTAATGCAATTAAGAAGAATAAAATCAGTGTGGCCAAAAAGAGATTTCAAAAGTTCAAAATGCTACCAAATGAAACCATTGAGCAGATGGAGTCAAGATTCAATGCTATCCTGGATGAACTTACCTTGCTGAGTGTAAGTTATTCAAAAGAAGAAATCAACTGAAAAATCTTGGAAGCATTACCTGACAAAGAAGTTTGGGAGATGAAAGTCACTGCAATAGAAGAAATGAGAAAGCTACATGAAGAGGATACCTTCAAATTATTCTCATATTTTAAAGCTTATGAATTCAGCAAGAGATTGGTTCCTACCACTGAAAAAGAGGAACCAAAGATAACTACACTGGCTGCCAAACATCAAGAAGAGACATCAGGAGCTCAAGATGATCTGCTGGATGAAATGCAAGAGCAGATTGCCCTACTGAGCAAGAAAATCAGGATGATGAAATCTGGAAAGGTTTCTCCAAGGAATTTCACTAAAAAATTCAGTGAAAAAAAGAAGGATGATTCTAGAAAAGGCAATGATTACTTGTGCTTTCAATGCAAGAAACTAGGACACTTCAAACCTGACTGTCCTGAGTTAAAACAAAGTAAGGAACATGATTATCTTTGCTTCAATTGCAAGAAGCCTGGACATTTTAGACCTGATTGTCCAGACCTACTGAAGACCAAGATCCAACAAAGAAGACATGGAAAGAAGGCTATGGTTGCTGAAGATGAATTAGGGTATGAAGTTGAGTCAGAAAAGGGAAATGAATCTGATGACACATCATTGGTTGCTAAAATGGAAGATTATGCATTAATGGCTAATATAGATGAAACATAGGAGGTATACAATACTGTATCTATCAATACTCCTGCTGGAAGTGATTGTGAATCAACTTGTGGTTCAAATCCTAGAAACTCTTACAATGAAGAAGCTTTGGATGCCATCCTCAATCAACTGACGAAAATACAATCTGGTTATGAGATTGTGAAGGTTGAAAAAGAAGCTCTTCAAGTAGAAGTTGAAAGATTGAATGCTGAATTAAGGGTTCTCAAAGGTAAAGAAAAAGATGTTGGATAGAATCAGTATAAGCCTGCTGAACATCCAATAGCTTCTGAATCTGCTGAACCATCTTGTTCCTCTACTGCATACAAATCTGGAAAGCCTTATGGTGATAGAACAGGGCTTGGATTTGGAACTCAACAATCCAAAAAGAGTGGATCTAGTAAGGTTACTGAACCTAGTACCAGAATTGGTCCTAAGTTTGTACCTGCACAAGATCCAACTCCCAGTAAGGTTACCGAGGCAGTAAAACCTACTGAGAATGCTTCAAGGAAGCAAAATCAGAAGTCAAAGAAGTCAACAGCTCCTAATAAAAGGAATAAATCCAAAAGTAGGACTGCTGTGCCTTCTAAACCTGCTGATAGCAGACCATCTACCAAGTCTGCTGGACCACAAAAAGGAAAGAACCAGAAATATTCCAAGGATAAGAATCCTAAACCCAAAAATGTTAATCATTCTAGGGATACTTATCTCGGGGGAAAGGTAGATTGTTCCCTACTGATGATGATTGGAATATTCCTGCCCCTACTTAGAAACAACAAGTATAACCATGCTTTGCTAGGGTAAAACCTAAGCAATGGAATCGACAAAAAGGGCTCGGCGGAGGACTTATACAAGGCCTCGGCGAGACCTCAACAGACTCCATACTACAGGGCTGTTCCTAACAGACAACAAACCAATGGTCATGCTAATGCTTCTAACAACAAGAATCACTTCAAACAGTATTATAAACCAAAAGGCCAAAAAACATATGTGAATCCTACACAACCAACTGTTAGAACTTATGGATGTGTAGAATACATGTATGAACCAAAGTATGACACTTTTAGGAGAAGACCTTATGGAAACATCCCAGGGTTCATGCTTACCACTGACCATTATGGACCCAAACAAGTTTTGGTGCCTAAAATGTATTAACTTTGTTTTTTAGGGTGACTGGTACCATGACAGTGGATGTTCCAGACACATGACAAAGAATAAGCACTGTTTGTCAAATTTTGTGACAAAGGATGGTCCAAGGGTGAATTTTGGCAACAAAAATACACCTGGTTACACAAGAGGATATGGCACACTTGTGAGGAATGGACTTACAATCAAGAATGTTGCATATGTGGAAGAATTTGGACTACAACTTGCGAGCACTTTGGACAATTCGTAACATGGGATACAAGGTCACTTTTGACAAAAACAACTGTATTGTCATTAGTGAAAGAGGTGATCAAGTTGTATTGGCTGGTAGAAGACAACAAAACATGTATGTTGTGGATTGGTCTACTGCAGTTCCAGAAACATGTTTGATTGTGCATACCAAATCAGAACTCAATTGGTTATGGCATAAGAAGCTGAATCATCTGAATTTTGATGGCATCAATCAGTTGGTGAAGAAGAAACTGGTGATTGGTTTACCTGAGATCATATTCAAGAAAGATACTATATGTGATGCATGTCAGCAAGGTAAACAGACTATGTCAAGCTTCAAATCAAAGACTAAGCAATCAACTAATAGAGTCTTGGAGCTGATGCATATGGATCTATTTGGACCAGTTACACCAACAAGTGTTACAGGAAAGAAATACACCTTAGTGGATGTGGATGATTATTCAAGGTACACTTGGGTGGTATTTATGAACAAGAAAAGTGAAACACTCAAAAAGATGCCTGATATTTTGAAGAGATTACAGAATGAGAAAAGTTTAACAGTAGTAAAAATCAGATCAGACAAGGGTACTGAGTTCCTCAACAAAGTTATAAGAGAATACTGTGAACAAAATGGTGTACTACATCAACTTGCTGCTGCTGGTACACCTCAGCAAAATGGAGTTCTGAAATAAGAAACAGGACATTGAAAGAAGCAGGAAGGACTATGATTTGTGAAGCATTGCTACCTGAAAGATATTGGGCTGAAGCAGTTAATACAGCATGCTATACACAAAACAGAAAACCAGTGAACAAGAAGCTGCTGAAGACACCTTATGAGATTTGGAATGGAAGGAAACCTAATATATCCTATTTCCATCCATTTGGAAGTAAATGTTTTATCTTAAATCATAAGGAGCATTTGAAGACATTCCAACCAAAGTCAGATGAAGTAATTTTCTTGGGATATTCTTCAGTCAGCAAGGCATTCAGAGTACTAAACAAAAGGTCACTGAAACATGAAGAAACAATCCATGTTGTGTTTGATGAACCTAAGTTCACTGGTATGGAAGATGAAGCTTGTGAACCTGCTGAGAATCTACAAGTCACTGATCCAGATTGTGTTGAAGTTTTGGAAAGGTTTAATGACTTAAAAGTTTCTGATTCTGCCCCTGCTGAACACCCTAATGGTGATACTACTGATGCAACAACTGAAGCAGTTCAAGGATCTGCTGAACCCCCTGTTGAAGAAGCAACAGCAGACCCTACTGAAGACGAGGTTCCTGAGAATCAATCTAACCAAAATCCATAATGGTTAAGGAATCACCCTGTTGAACAAGTTATTGGCAATGTACAGCAAGGTGTGAGGACTAGAAGACAATTAAAAGCAATGTTTTCTTGTTTTCTACCACAAATGGAACCTAAAGTTGTTGAAGAAGCAATTTCAGATCCAGATTGGATAATTGCTATGCAAGAAGAGTTAAATGAATTTGAAAGAAATCAAGTTTGGACACTAGTTGAAAGGCCAAGTCATGCAAATATCATTGGTACTAAATGGGTATACGAAACAAACTTGATGAATGCGGTACCATTGTGAGGAATAAGGCCGGACTAGTTGCAAAAGGCTATTCTCAAGCTGAAGGAATAGATTTTGATGAAACTTATGCACCTGTTGCAAGATTGGAAGCTATCAGATTATTCTTGGCACATGCTGCATATAAAAACTTCAAGGTATATCAAATGGATGTCAAGAGTGCATTTTTGAATGGAATTTTAGAGGAGGAAGTGTATGTTCAGCAACCTCTTGGATTTGAAGTTAAAGATCAAGAAGATAAAGTGTATAGACTCAACAAAGCACTTTATGGTTTGAAACAAGCACCAAGAGCATGGTATGAAACTCTATCTCAATTCTTGGAGGACAATGGTTTTACAAAAGGCACCATTGATAAGACTCTTTTCAGAATCAATGAGAAGGACATCACCCTGCTGGTACAGATTTATGTTGATGACATAATCTTTGGTTCTGAAAATGAATTGTTATGTGAGAAGTTTGCAAATCTAATGAAGAGCAAATTCCAAATGAGTATGATGGGAGAAATGAACTACTTTTTGGGATTTCATGTTAAACAGATGAATGATGGAATCTTCATTCATCAAACCAAGTACACCAAGGAGCTGCTGAAGAAGTTTGGTATGGAAAATAGCACCAAGATATCAACTCCTATGAGTACAAATATCAGACTGGATGAAGATAAGGAAGGCAAAGATGTTGATCAGACTTTATACAGAATGATGATAGGCAGTCTGCTGTACCTCACTTTGCCAATGGACTGATATATCCTTTGCTGTAGGTGTTTGAGCAAGATTTCAATCTAAACCTAAAGAAAGTCATTTAGGTGCAGTCAAAAGAGTTCTCAAATATCTTAAAGAGACTTTGGGAGTAGGGATATGGTATTCCAAGGATGGAAGTTTCAAAGTTATATCCTACTCAGATTCTGATTATGCTGGATGCAAAATTGATAGAAAAAGCACCACAGGAACCTGTCAGTTAATGGGAAATAGACTGGTTTTCTGGTTTAGCAAGAAACAGAATTCTATATCAACTTCCATTGCTGAAGCTGAATACATTGCTGCTGGAAGTTGCCGTGCACAAGTACTTTGGTTAAGCCAACAATTAAGGGATTATGGAATTGAAGAAAAAGAAATTCCAATTATGTGTGACAACACAAGTGCAATTGCAATCACTGAAAATCCTGTTTTGCACTCAAGGACCAAGCACATTGATGTGAGACATCATTTTATAAGAGATCATGTTGAAAAGAAGGATGTGGTGGTTCTGTATATCCCTACTGAAGATCAACTTGCTGACATTTTCACTAAACCACTTGATAGTGAAAGATTTGCTAAACTAAGGACTGAACTTGGAATTATTAAAGTTGACTGATAATCAGCAATGTACTGGAATTCACCAAGGGGATTAGTCTTTGCTATGTTGGGTGAGCTCACTTAGCAGATTAGTCATTGGTATCAACAATTCCATGTACTTATGTTTGGACAATTGAGCAAATGAGGTTGCCAAGGGGATTGGTCTTTGTCATGTTGGGTGAGCTCACTTGACAAATCAGTCATTGGTATTAAACTTCATCTTGTATTATCAATTGAACAAAAATAAGGAAGAATCAAGGATCGGCAGAGTTACACTTACACCGTCGAATTTATATACGAGACAATTTTGTCGACGAGCCAACGAGCCAACCTGCCGATGACAAGTCTATTTGAATGAAACGTTACACAGTTAAACTCATTAAAGTCAAAAAGCAGATTGGCGGGATATTTATTCTTTCCTTTATAACCGCAGTTACAAGATCCAACGGTTACAAACGTTATGGAGAAGTAATGGGCCACGTGTCAAGTTAGCATTCACTCAAATTAATCATGGTTAAATGCACAGTACGTGGTCTGACGGTTTCAAGCTTTGCATTTGCCTATATATACACGGACTATTACACGAGAGGCTACTACAAAATCTCGATTGATATTCTCTACTTTTACACTTTGTGTGAACACGGATTTACAAACTATCTTCTTCATCTCTTTCTTTTAACAATGGCGAAAAAGATTCGGCATGTCATGGATCACTTATGATGAGCACTATCTTCTTCTTCATCTCTTTCTTTTAACAATGGCGGAAAAGGTTGATGTTCAAATTGAAACAAGCCAAAGTGTTAGAGGCTTTGTTGTTGATGCTAATCAAACTGAACTAGCCATCAACATTGGTCGAAGAATAAGGAGATATGAAGGCTTGGAGAATATACTGAATATAAGATTGGAAACAATCTCTTATACAAATGTTGTCAATTTCTGGAGAAACATTGTAGTAAGAGAAGGAAGAGAAGCATTTACCACCACTGTAAATGCACAGGAGATTGAAGTTTCCTCAGACCTACTAAGGGAAGTGTTTGGTTTTGCAGAAGTAATAGATGCTCCTGTAAATCCTGAGGAAATGGGATTGTCAAGGATTGATTTTGTTGACAAAATCAAGACCAATAAAGCCGTCAAATCAATTCCAGGCATCAATGTGAAACATATCGGTTATGAATACAATTTGATGAGCAAAATCATTGCTAAGAACATCTTAGGCCTCGTTGGAAGCATGGATACTCTATCAGGACCCAAAATAGAACTTTTGATGATTATTTGCAGAAGTATGAAGTTTGATTGGGCTGGATATTTCATTCATTACATGAAGAAGGTTGCCAAGGAAGAGAAAGAAGGAAAAAGAAATCCAAGGCCTTACCCTTAGGATTAATGGTTCAGGCCCTGCTGAATGACTTGGAAATTCCTGATGTTGCACCGAGAAGATAAACCAGTCCAGATACAAGAAAGAGATTGATTATCCTATCCCTGGTCTGGATGATGATGAAGAAGGTGTTGCTGAGGCTGCTGATAGTGATAATGGTGGAGATGATGGTGATGCTGGTGGTGAGCAGGTCAAGAAAGTTGTTAAGCCTGCTGCACCAAAGAAGACTACTGAGAAAAGAAAGGCTACTGACACAAGGAAGATAACATAAATGTTAAAGCCTAAAATAACAAGAAAGCAAACAGCACAGACTGCTGAGTCTGCTGAGGGTCCAATTGATATTGAAGCAACGACCTGCTGTAGTTGAGAAGAAGACTGTTGCTGAAATTTTGAAGGAGCAACAAAAATAAGCAAGAAGAAAGAGGAAAGTTATTGATATTGAAGATGATCCACTCTCCAAAAGAATGAAGGAGATTGCCAAGAAAAAGAAGAAACATGGCAAAGGAAAGGAATTGAAAATTTTGGAGGCTCAAAGGGAAGAAGAAGAAGAAGAAGCAGTAGAAGAAGAAGCAGAAGTAGGAGAGGCTATTGATGCTGAACCTATAACCATTATAAAGCCTACTAAGGATGTAGAGGTTGTTGTTGAGCAATCTGCTGAAGCTACAGAATCCTCACCTGCTATGGCTGCTGAGCCTTCTGAATCTGCCCAAGTTGTTGTTGAGCAACTTGTTGAAGAACCACAGCAAACCACTGAGGCTACACCTGCAGTGGAAGTGGAAACACTTGTACAAGACCCTGCAAATCCTGCAATTGTTCAGGGGGAAGAACAGTCTGCTGTTAACCCTGCTGATGAGCATATAAGTCGGGGGAACCAAGTGTTTTATAGATGGAGGTAGTAGGGACTAATATCCAACCTGAACAACCTACAGACCTGGAAACATCTGTTGAGGAAACTCTTAACTTGCTGATTGAGACCTTTGGAGGTCAGCAAGGTCTTGAATCTGCCCCCAGAAAGCCAACAATGCCATATGAGAAGGCACCTAAGAAGGGCAAAGTAGATCCTAACTTCAGAAAAGTGCAAAAATATTTCCAATGGAAGTTTGGATTCTACAAGAAACAGAAACCAGCTGCTGATCCAATGAGTGGATTTGAAGAATGGGCATTTGATCAACTGGGTGTGGGCAGCCTATTGGATTTAATAGATACAACCTTGCTGCAATCGAGGCTAATGGATCTGTTGGATGAAGGAAAGAAAAGTGGAGCAATTATGTTCAGAGATCCAAAGTACACACTTGACAGTGATTCATCTGATTCTGATGATGACCCCCCATGTTCCCTGGGAGACCAGTGGAGTGGCTAGAGGAACAACTGATGAAGCCACTGGTCAAGGATCTTTGATGGTGCAGAAGATGAACCTACTGATGCTGGCAAGTCTGCTGAAGATCAGCAAAATGCAGATTTGGATGAAGAAAGAGTTACTGATATCAGTGACCCTAGTGCCAGTTCAGAGGAATCAATTCAATATCAAGACTGGATTGACACTGAAGATGCCTTAATCAAAACTGCTAATTATCTAAGGAGGATCACTGATATGGGGGAATTTCAAAAAGAAAACATGGACATATTCCCTGATCAAGTTGTTGTGGCACAAATTGCACCAGATTCAAGAATTGAAGTGGAGGTTCAGGTTGCTGAGGTTCAAACAGCACCTGAGCAAAGGTTGGAACAGGAGGTACAGGCTGCTGAGTCACAAACAGCACTTGGACAAAGGTTGGAACAATCTTTGGGTTTAGAGGAAACCCTTGCTGTTGTTTTGAAGAGGCTGCTGTAGTGGAGCCTGTTGGAGACAAGGCCACTGTAGGGAAAGATAGTCGACGGTACTTTTGTTGATAAGGAAGAATAGGTTTGGTTTACTATGACTACAGTGATGAATAATTTTAAATAGAAGGATCTACTGATGATGAACCAGTGATGAAGAACTTGCTATTGATCCTATCTTGGAGGAGTACCAAGGACCTCACCCTGCTGGAAGGGATATGAGTTTTGCTGTGGTGATCAGCAATCAGAGGCAACAATATAATGTAGAAGAGCCTACTGATGGAGCCACTGATGGAAGAATGGCTGGTGGAGTGCCAATAGAAGTTTTGAATGAGTTGAGGACTGTCAGGAATGACATGCAAAAGTTAAGAACTCAACTAGATAGACAGGAACAAAGATTTGAAGAACTGATGAAGCTAGTGGATAACAATAGAAGATCTACTGAAACAGTTGCTTCAAATTACACATCTAATCAGTATGCCATTGCTGATCTAACAAAAGATGTAAGAGTAATCAAACAGGGCAATACACTGAAGGAAATTTTTTTGAAAGATCAACTTGAATCCATTCATAAAAAGTTGGATAATCTTGCTGAGGTACATAGACCTGCTGAGCCTGCTGCTGCACCACAACCTGCTGTACTGGATCCTAAAATCAATGAAAGGATAACCCTGCTGGAGCAAACAATGGAAGGAAGGATCACAACAATTGATACTAGGACTGAAATCATTGAAAGTCAACTGAACAACCTAGTAGTCACTCAAGAAAGTGTGCATGGCTCTTGTCCCGGTTTGTTGATGATGTCAATAAGGGGGAAGATGGTCAAACAGCGAGTAGCAAAAGAGGTTTGCAAGAATTTTTGCCAAGAAAAGATGGGAAGGCGATACAAATGCATATAGAGAACACACACTGCGGAGACTTCCACTTACTGATGATCTTCTCCAACAATACAAGAAGGTCTACTACAACAAAAGGAGACCCTATCATGACAAGGGATTTCATGAAGGTCTTAACTCCTTTTTGGGCTTAAAATTTCGGGAGGCCAGAGTTAAATCAATGAGAGCCACACGAAAAGGTGGAAGAGGTGAAATAAGTTTACCTACCACAAATGCAAAGGAATCATTGAATGAATTCAAGGAGGTTTACATGAGGTTAGGCTTCAAGGTACATCATATAAATCTAACTCTACCTGAAGCATGGCATTGGTGGAAACAAGTGAATCCTCATATTGATTTCACTCTGATTGAAAATGACTGGATGAGAGAGATGATCAGAGAAATCAGAACTTATCAAGAACAAGCTGAAAAAGCAAGAGAGGAAAGGGAAAGAAGACAGTAGATCAGCATACTTATATGTTTTATCTTTGCTGATGCTAGACTGTAATAATTTTTGAACAAATGATTATAATGAAAGATGACTATATTTGTTTTGTTTTTGTTTTAAATCTTTTTGCTTTGCTGTTAGGAGAGGGTATTGGCATCATCACCAAAAAAGGGGAAATTGTTGGACTTATTTCGAGTTTAGTGATGAGTGCCAGACTAACTGTCATAGTGCAAAGGCAAAAAGATGTCTAGATCAAATGTATAGGTTTATTAGAGTTTGATCTTTGAATAGGTTTGATCAAACAAGCACTGTAATGGTCAACTGATTTATATCAGCAGACTGGTCTATATCAGTAGGGTAGATAGGTCAGTAGACTAGTCTGGAACCTGCTGAAGACTGAAGGCTGAGGGCTCAAACTCAGTTAATGAAGGCTAAGGGATCAAACTTAGCAATTAAATTCAAGGATATGGAATCAGAATTTAGGCAAGTCTGTGATGACCTAAACTGATTACATATACCTTGTGAACAAGGTCTAAGTTCCTTAAGTTGGATGGTGATTGGAACTTAGTTATTTGCAAAAAGGTGTAATCTAACTTCACAAGTAAAAGTTAGATAAAAGAAGTCTGCTGGATTGTGTTAAACACGGAAATTATAGTTCGATAGGCGATAGGTATTTCGACGGATCGATGAACTGCTGATACGATATATATACCTCGATTAATTCAAGATTACATTGGAAGATTACATGGATAAGGACAGCCAACTACCTCTGATTTATTAAACAAATCAATGGCTGAGATTAAAATGACGTTGGGATGATTCAGGATTTTATCCAATGGTTACAAGTCAAAGGATGGACAGACTATACACCGCCAAAAAGGATTCTGACACTGTCAGTCCTATGAATAGTGACAGAAAGCAAGTCAAATGGGACAGAACATGGAACGGCTATATTTGAATTTCAAATAAAAGTCACAAGGACTCCTACCTATAAATAGAGGACTTCTAACTCAGAAAAAGATGATGATTTACAAGAGAAAAATACACATAATCCTGAGCTGCATTTTATTCAGAAAAGCACCCTGCTGAACTTACTGAGCTTAAGGCTACTGATCCAGAGAAAATCTTCAAGTGTATTCTGTATTCAAGCTACATCAAGTTTACACACTTGAAGACCGCAAGCCGCCGATTATTTCATCCTAATCAAGTTGCCTTTATAACCGAATCATTTACTTGATTCATTCTTTATTTTACAAAGAACTCCGTTGAAGACAAGGTGAAGCACTTTTGTGTGAAAGATCGTTGTTTGTGGTGGAGCCGGTGAAGAGGCAATCCTACCCTTCAAGGACCGGTGGAAGACTTTGGAGCAAAGAATCCTACCCGTTCCTAGTTTTCGGTTGTGAAGCCATAGTTATTGGTGAAGGACAAGCAACCTTAGGAATCATTGTAACGGATACATCAAAGATCTCTAGTGAATTACCTCCAACATCACAGGAGAAGAGTGGACTGACAGGATTACACCACCGGAACCACTATAAAATCTTGCCTACTTACTTACTGCACTTACATTCTGCATTTAGTTTATCATACACATCAACCTACTGAATCTAGCAACTGACATCACACACATACACTGCTGAGTATCTAATACTTAGTATCATATTTTACAACAAGTATTAAGGCTTAATTTTTGATTTTTTCACGCTGCACAAACTCAGGAAACTTAACTGTCAGTAGACTACTGTATATCAGCAATCTACTAGGTGTCAGCAGACTACTGAGATATCAGCAGATTGCTGAAGTTTCTGAGTTTGTTAACTCCAAAAGTTTTAAGTGTTAAGTTTATTCACCCCCCTCTAAACTTAACCAAAGCCTTTTCAAGGGATCAACAGATGGACTGGCAACGTTTCGATCCTAAAGATCGTCTCGAGCGGACAACCAAACTAATTAGTGTAGCGAGTCGAGTACTTGGAGGGTACAACATTGAGGGATATATCTCAGCTACTTTTAGAGCAAGTGGGAGAGTGTTGTGAATAAGATGAGAAAGGGTGTGCTCGAAAAACAATCGTTGCTTGTCATTTCGTGCAAGTGGGAGATTGTTAGGTGTAGTGCCCGAAAGACAATTTGTGTAAATGTTTTTGGTGACAGAATTTATCTCACCTTATTACTTGCTTTGTGCTTGTAAGTAATACACTGCTGCAAACCCTAAGTATATCAGTATGTAACCGCTTAACTCAGTGTATGGCATCCACGTGAGGATTGAGTTAGTGGTGATATACTTAAACTGTTAGTCCGTGGTGAACTTAATCAGAGTTTAGGGTCTCTTGATTAAAACACCAATAATGTGCCCGAACACCTTAGGGTGTGATAGTCTTATCCGGAACTGTCGATAGATGGTACCTACGTGGGGCGCTTATATATGATGGCATTCATATAGACTGACCGATTTAATATGAATTTCTCGATATAATTCCGTAATCGAGGAATCTTATTAAATCATTAGATGATCATATATGGATCAACCTTAATCCCGAGGTGATCACAGTGGTGCCGCTTGTCTCGGGGTAGTGTTTGATGTGTTAGTTACGGTTCACTTAAATATGTGTTCCAAGCCACTTCTCATTGGCACTATCTCCTGATGAGCGAGTAGTTCTGATTTTCACAGACATGGAATCCATTCCTTCCTGCGGGAAGTAGAGAGATAGTCCCCTTGTTTGTTAGCCCTAAGAAAGTGATCAATCGGCCGAGTTCATATTAGACTAATTGATCACTAGTCAGATATGTGAACTAATTGATCATTAGGGGGTTAATGGTAAATAAGGATAAGATATTCCGAGTCGGGTTCACGGAGACTTCCCACTCAGAATGGACAGTCTATGGAGGGTTAGTCCGTATGTAGTGATTATATCAGTGGACGCTTATTTACTCATAGGGTTGAGTGTAAGTATATATCTATAATTGGTAGAGTTCGCCGGGTTTATGGTGGCGTAATCCCGGAATTAATAATTTAAGTATGAATATTCTGTTCGATGAATATTTTACTTAGTTATTGGAGCTACTAGTTATAGGTCCATGGTCCCCAATGTGGCTCCTGTAATTCGGGTGTTTTTCCTGTTATTGGGCCTCAGTGATAATTAATTGGCTGGGCTAATTAATTGATATGCGAAATATTATTTAGTTGGGCTGAATAATATAATACACAGAAAAGACATTTTCTGTGGGCCTAAACCCTGGGTGTGTGTGGCTCCTCCTAGTCATTAAAAGGCAAGAATTGATTTTCTTGTGTGATTAATTATTTACTTGTTAAATAATTAATTAATAAAAGATAATTGATTTGTAATTGATTGATTGATTAATCACAATCATTTATAAATGGAATTATCCTTTATTGTGATTTCTTTTTAATTATTTATTTAATTAATTAGAAACTTGGAGGCCAAGGATTTACTCTCCTATATAAAGAGAGTTCTTCCAAGACATATGAAGAGGTGAAATTTCGACCTACATACACACAAATAAAGAGAGAAAAACTTGTTTCTTGTCTTGGGTTTATGGTTGAAGAAAAACTTGGATGGATGCATATCAAGGAGGTTTCAATTCCAACGATTGGTGTCCACCAACCACCGTTGGAGAACACATTGGAAGATCTTGGCTTCTCTTCCTACTATTGGTAAGATGATCTTAACCTCCTTGTAGTAGTTAAATCCTTTATTTATGTATTGTGATATATAAATCGTGATCCATCCGCTGCGCGTAGATCTAACTCGTTTAGATCTAAGATCGTACATCCTTTCAGTAGTCTTGTCCAAAACTAGGGGCCCATGGCCATATAAAAAAAAGAGCCTTTAGTAGTGCATAGAGTTTATACGGACATATTGATCGCGGGGCATCAAGGCCATTCCAAAGCTGGTGGGGCAGAGACTTGAAATCATCCAAGCAAACGGTATCAGACGGTTAGGCCTCATATCCCTTGCAAAGTTAATGGCTTCGCGACGAATAGTGAGCCCCCAATCGACATTCACATCCGGAGTACATATAGCATGTATAAGAATGCCCTCTTCATCAGTTAACACTTCAGGGTTATCAGCGGGAATAGCCCGGCTGTTGATAAACTGCTTCCATTTTGGATTCCACTGACATAACGCGGAGGCAACGGCGTTATGAACAGGCTTGTCATCTCTCTTCGGGAACAGAGCCGCAAACGCATCAAACCACTGAGAAAAATAACGATCTTCATTGTCAAGATCCCAGGCCGTCTCAAAATGCAAGGCTGGATCGAAAGCAGGGAGTTGTAGAAACTCATTTATGTCCGCCAGGAAGAAGCGCACTTGGATACCCCGGACAGAGACAGACGAAACCTCTTCGACGGACTGAGCCTCCGACAGAACAGCGTAAACTCATGGACCAAGGTTTTGTTACACCTCCCAATAGGACCAAGAAGAAAATGGCGCCTGCCGGAATAAGACACACGAAACAGAGATCCGCTCCCATCAATCTTGTTTAGATTCTGGATCCACTCGGGTAAGTGCACGCGATCGGTAAAATAATCCCTATAGTTCTGGATAGAATTGACGGATGTCATGCTGAAAAATGGAGACAATAGAGTGGGAAAGGTTGAGCCAAAAGAGGATGACATGGTGAAAGCAGAAACAGAAGCACAAGTTTCAAAAAATGTGTTCTATACAGCCACATTTCCCCTCTAGAGGATACTACTACTACTTCTACCCTCGCTTAATAATATGAAATGAAGGGGAATGTACACGGTCAACTATGGCACAATCTTCAACACTTGACCGACAACCCACTGCCCCTTGTCCATCTGATTCTGTCTACTTTTGTCCTCTTTTAACCGTGTCACCCATTGGAATGGAATATATTCCTTCTTTTGTCTTCTTCTTTTCATACAGTCGCCCGATTGATTTGCTTCCCATTATTCGTTTTTTCTTCTTCTTTATTTTCTTTTCTCTATTATTATTATATTATTATAATTATTATAATAAAATATGATTCAAGTCATGAAAATAAATTAAACAAACAAAAATTAAAACCAAAGTTTCTGGAAACAAGCAGAAAAACTAAAATTAAACAAACAGAAAAACTAAAATTAAAAAAACAGAAAAAACAGTAGCAAAGTTGGAATGGATTCCATCTTGTTTTTCATGTAGTATTCATTTTTTCATGCAGTAAATTGATTTCCAACCTTTCCTTAATTCATATGAATCACATAACAATTTTGTTTTGATATTGGGTTACAAATTATAACAAAATTACAAAATTAAAAAACAACATACGATTCAAATTGACACAGGGTTAAACTTGTGTAACATATACAAACCAGAACTAACCCCAACGAAAACGCATAACAAACCAAAACTGGATTGGGAGTTCCTCAAGCAGTGTATGAAGGAGGACATTAAAACCAAAAGTGAACTCATGCAATTTCCAAATAAAATAAATAATTCCGATAAAAATATTATACAATAAACATGAATATAAAAATAAAAGCAGTAGTTTCAGGACATGAAAATAAATTAAACAAACAGAAATTAAAACCAAATTAAAAAGTTTCTGGAAACAAACAGAAAAAACAACAACAAAGTTTTTCAGAAATCATAAATAATTTGGAATATATGCAATCCTTTTCCCCGACGTCTCGTTGCAAACCTGGACAACTTGATTGATTTTCCTCTTGTAGGTCTGCATAGTGTCTTTCAGATTTGCCACCTCACAGTCTCTTGATTCAACCTCCTCAACCACCTTCAAGTTGATGTTCTTGGTTTCATGAAGAAGTTCCCGTCTCTGTGCCATCATGTCTTGCTTTTGCTCCTCCAGTTGGTGCTTAAATTCCTTCCTCAACCGCTTCATCTCTTCCTTATGTTCTTGCTTGAATATGATTCTCATCTGTTGCCTTTCTTCCTCCAGCATTTTCATGAATTCGTTCATTTCCATTGCCATTTCTTTTCTTTGATGTGCTTCCTGATTTAGAGATATACGGTATTTATCTCAGCATCATCCCAGAATATATATATAGCCTAGGTTAACCCTTAGGTTAGTTGTAGCGTTGCAAGAACTTAAATGAATGGATGCGGCATTTCACTTTTCAAAAACTATGGCTATTAAGATGACTTTGTAGTTGAAACAATTCCAACTTTTCGTAAACCTTCGCGACCTTGGTAGTTGAAACGAATCAAAGTCATGTATTCACATTTTCTAAATCAAATTCCACCTTTTATTTTAAAAAAACAAAACAAATTCATTTGAAAACCTTTTATATAATTATTAATCCTTCAATAATATCACAAACCAATCAACTACCTTATTATATCATGAGTATTTTAATTGAAAACCTTAGCACTAATTAAGGAGTTTGATTTTATTTTATTCTATCGTGATTATTCTTTAATTATCTTATTATATCTATCAAAATCAAATTTTCTACCCAACTTTAACTTTGTGTCCAGTTATATGGTTTTGTTTTAAACTTGATTATAGGGTTTAAACTTGATAATCAGTTCCATAATGAATGAAGTACAATTACATGCACCAACCAGAATTCTCAATGTTGAAGATACTAACCTTTGGCTATTATTCCATCATCCTGCCTTTTATTTGAATAACACACCTTAGCATTTATGCCAGAATTCTTTAAGGCAAGGATATCATCAACAAGCAATCTTCCATTTTCATTCCTAGATCCACCGTTAATAGCCATGATAGTAGAGAAAGAGTCAGATTCCACAACAACCTGGTTGACACCATAGTCCATAGCAATCCATAAAGCTTCTTTGATAGCCATCAATTCCCCTTGAAGGATGAAGTTTCTTCCTATAAAGCCCATGAATCCTTTAAACAATCTTCCATTACTGTCTATGAAGACCCCACCAATAGCCACCATGCCTCTACCATTCTCATCATTATCCATGCAGCTGGAATAAGTGATGACCTTAATCCAACCCTCGCTAGGAGGTTCCAAAGAAATCCAATAAGGCTCCTTCACAACAAGAATACATTAATTAGAACTTCCAATAGTCATAACAACATTAAATAAATCAACTAATTTAAGCTCAATACATGTGTTCAAATCAAATTTAAAGAAGGATTTTTTTATAATAAGAATGGACTTTATGGAGATGAGTCACCACATGCTGAAGATACAAGAGTCTTCATTCTGCAGTTGCATGTTTGCTCCACGTAAAGGCAGGTCCAGAGTAGCCCAAATCTGTCAAGCTACAGTTTCTGACATTGAAGTTAAAGTTATCAATCCTACAAAGATTATTCTCAGAGATGACAACATGAATTCTATTTGGGCGGGCTTCAATACAGTTAATATCCAGCAAATCTGAATTCCAAATGATACAAATACCTCCAGATCTTCTATTAGGAGGAGACTTTATGGAACTTGTAAAACCAATCTTAGCAATGAATTTAAAGGCTTTTTTGGCCTGGATGGTTTCAAGAAGGACTGCCACATCAGGTTTCTATTTCAAAAGCAACTCTTTGATGATGTTCCTCGTAAATTCTTTAGAGCCAGCACCTCTGCAATTCCAAATGAAGATCTTAATGTGCCTCATACATCTTAACCCTTAGGTTAGTTGTAGCGTTGCAAGCACTTAAATGAATGGATACGGTATTTCACTTTTCAAAAACTATGGCTATTAAGACGACTTTGTAGTTGAAACAATTCCAACTCTTCGTAAACTTTCGCGACCTTGGTAGTTGAAACGAATCAAAGTCTTGTATTCACATTTTTAAATCAAATTCCACCTTTTATTTTAAAAAAACAAAACAAATTCATTTGAAAACCTTTTCGATAATAATTAATCCTTCAATAGTATCACAAACCAATCAACTACCTTATTATATCGTGAGTATTTTAATTGAAAACCTTATCACTAATTAAGGAGTATGATTTTATTTTATTCTATCGTGATTATTCTTTAATTATCTTATTATATCTATCAAAATCAAATTTTCTACCCAACTTTACCTTTGTGTCCAGTTATATTGTTTTGTTTTAAACTTGATTATAGGGTTTAAACTTGATAATCAGTTCCATAATGAACCTAAGTAAGAAATGAAGTACAATTACATGCACCAACCATAATTCTCAATGTTGAAGATACTAACGTTTGGCTATTATTCCATCATCCTGCCTTTTATTAGAATAACACACCTTAGCATTTATACCAGAATTCTTTAAGGCAAGGATATCATCAACAAGTAGTTTGCCGTCTTCATTCCTAGATCCACCGTTAATAGCCATGATAGTAGAGAAAGATTCAGATTCCACAACAACCTGGGAGACGCCATAGTCCTTAGCAATCCACAAAGTTTCTTTAATAGCCATCGATTCCCCTTGAAGGATGGAGTTTCTTCCCATAAAGCCCATGAATCCTCTAAACAATCTTCCATTACTGTCTATGAAGACCCCACCAATAGCCACCATGCCTCTACCATTCTCATCATTATCCATACAGCTGGAATAAGTGATGACCTTAATCCAACCCTCAGCAGGAGGTTCCAAAGAAATCCAATGAGGCTCCTTCACAACAAGAATACATTAATTAGAACATCCAATAGTCATAAAAACATTAAATAAATCAACTAATTTAAGCTCGATACATGTGTTCAAATCAAATTTAAAGGAGGATTTTTTTATAATAAGAATGGACTTTACGGAGATGAGTCACCACATGCTGAAGATACAAGAGTCTCCATTCTGCAGTTGCATGTTTGCTCCAAGTAAAGGCATGTCCAGAGTAGCCCAAATCTATCAAGCTACAGTTTCTGACATTGAAGTTGAAGTTATCAATCCTACAAAGATTATTCTCAGAAATGACAGCATGAATTCTATTTGGGCGGGCTTCAATACAGTTAATATCTAGCAAATCTGAATTCCAAATGATTCAAAATACCTCCAGATCTTCTATTAGGAGGAGACTGTATGGAACTTGTAAAACCAATCTTAGCAATGACTTTAAAGGCTTTTTTGGCCTGGACGGTTTCAAGAAGGACTGCCACATCAGGTTTCTGTTTCAAAAGCAACTTTTTGATGTGCCTCCTAAATTCTTTGGAGCCAGCACCTCTGCAATTCCTAATGAGGATCTTAATGATATACCAGTGTGTGGAGAGGGGATGTTCAAAAGTAGAAAAATTACTATGAATAATTTTTTCCAGGAATTCAAACTTGGGATCCTTCGGTCCTACTGATGATAGACTCACATTCCACATCTGAATCATCTCCTTCCAGTCTATGGCTAATGTGCACTCCTTCACCCTGTGCACATATTCAACCATCACACAAGACTCCACCTCCCTCAGTAGATGTATATTTGAGTTTAGTTTGGTTCTGTGCCATAAAGTTCTCGCCATTCTCTTCAATAGGGGCTTGGTATTGTTGCTTTCTTTAAGGTTTACAAGTGACTTGTCTCCACTCTTTAGATTGAAAAATGTTATATACGAGTCTTTTTTTTAAAATGATTCACACTGCTATTTTAAGAGGCATTTTTTAAGGGGCTTGGTAGTTCATGGTCAATTTAGGAATTTAAGCCATGACTCGAAAAGCAATGACCTAGAAAAGCAAAAAAGATTCCTGGGGTCATTTTACGACTTTACTTTAAGCAATGTCTGTGAAATTGTATCATTATTGTACATCAATATTCTTTAGAGATTTTTACCAACCATTTTTTTCTTTTACCTCTTATTTATTATATACTCACCCACTTTTTACTACTTTGCATTAAATGCAATGAAAGGTTATTTTATACTTTTCTCATCAAAATTAATAACACAACTCATTTAACCAATCTTTCTTAATCTGTGTGAAAAACTCCGGATTTACATTTTGGGATGGAGGTAGTACTAGTTTTGTTATGAATTGCAAACCCCCATCGTTTATTGTACTTTTATTAATTGCAGAACATGGAGATTCTTTTTCTGTATTCATCCAAATCCCTTCCTTTCTTTTTCTACTTTTTTATTAATTGCAAACCCTAATACCCTCATTTATTTGCATGCAACTCCTGTATAAGAAACTACGTACACGTTGTTGTATAAGAAACTACGTACACGTTTAAAAAAAAAAAAACCACATACATGATATCATTCAAACAAACAATAAAAAACATAAAAAGATAATATTATAAATGATTTCATTAGAAACTTTATTACATAAATTATAGTATTAAACAAAGTAAAAATTCATAAATAAAATAAAGTGGGGTTGGGATTTGATCACAGGCCATGGTGCAGAAACTCGGTAACAAACTCTCTTATTTGGAGAGTTTGTGCACATCGCACTGCAACCATTCTATAAGCATCATTGCACAGTCGTATCAGATCGTTGATTTTCTTTTTCACTGTGTTGATGCTTTCATTGATATAGGCCACTTCAACATGCATTGCTTCAATCTCCTATGTCATCTCAATTTTGACTTGATCAATTTCATATTGATATTCTTGTCTTTGGATGTCCAACTTTCTTCTTAATTCTTCAAGCTTTTCGTCAATCTCATTTCTCAGATATGCAATATCGCATCCATGCTTCTCCATTTTCTTCTTCTAATTTTCTGATTTTTTTCTTTCTGATTTCTGATTTTTTTTTTCCTTTTTACGTTATGAATTCAACTCCATGGTTATACTACTATTTATAGGCCCGTTATTACTCACGTAAGTAGTTGCGTCTCTTCGATTTACCCCTACATTGATGGCTCTTCAGATTTGTATTCAGTTCCTAGCTATTTACTTCGTATTAACTTCCTATTTGTGTCTCTTTGATTTACTTCGTATTTACTTCGATTTACAAATTTATCTACGTCATATAATTACTTTTGTTTCTCAAATTAATCAATTTTCTAACATTTTTATATTGTACACAGGGTTTTATCTCAAACTTGTGTTGACACAGTCTTGAACTTGTGTAACATTAAACACACAGTCTTGAACTTGTGTAACATTAAACATAAGAAATTAATACAATTCATTATGTTCAAATATTCTAATGAATCATGTATAATGTTAAACATAAGAAATTAATACAATTCATTATGGTCAAATATTCTAACGAATCGTGTATAATATCATTCAATTAATGAAACAAACCATATTATGGATTATGTAATTGTATCCGTGTATATAAATTACATTATAATTCTAACTGTGTGGATTTTGTATAATGAATCAAACCCTAATTCACAACATGGGAGATGAGAGAATTACAATTACAACTACAATACATAATAATAAGAATGAAACCCATAATGAAACCATATTTCCTCCTTCAAAACATTCTTCTTGAAAATAACAATTACCAATACAATACATAATATATTAATAATAAAGGAATGGTGCTTTATTTATATATCAATTAAACCCTTTCAAACACCCTTCTTCAAAAGAACAATTACACATTATACTTTTCCTTCAAACCATAGTTCTCCTTTCAAACACCCTTCTTCAAAGAATAATTACACATTATACTTCTCCTTCAAACTGTTCTTCTTAAAAAATGAGTTAAATTGTTTATAATGACATCATAGCTTATGGTTTTCATAACCAAAACCGTCTTAGACGGTTAACATCTATCAATGGCTTAAAGTTCCATGAAAGCAATTCCCCAACCAACTTCTTTCTTAAATCTGGAATATTCTTATTCCCAATCAATGATATATCCACTCTTCCCAGCATGAACTCCAAGTATTTAAGAACGAACATGCCACAATCAGTCCTACCAAATTACAAGAATTACAAGATAATAAGTTAGTCACAAAATAAAAAACCTTAATAATCTCTATATATTATTGCATAAATATAAATTATCAAACATACCCATTCTCTTGAGAGGGACACCGCGCGCTCATCACCGCTAGCTTTCTTTCAGAATATTTCTCATAGCCTTTTACAAGCTTCTGCATTAACAATGGTATGACAACTTGCATATGCATGATACATCTTGCAAGAATCACTTTTCTGATATGCGTCGGAAGGCTGTCATACACGAATATTACCCTCGCACTCAAATCAATTTTCGAAAGAAACCAATGATCTCTTTCTATCATCGGCACAAACAATGTCTTGCAACCTTCTCATGGTTTGCTACATTCCGGAGCTGTCCCGTTCACAATATGGCTAAATAATGAATTAAATTCTGCAACTCTTAAGCTTTTCATGTTTTGTGTGTGGAAGTTTTTGATATATGTTGCAAAATGCGTATCAAGGACACGGGCATCTTGGTCAAACAGATTCGGGTACTTTAAGCATCACCGGAAAATTTCACACAATGAACTATCCAACACCTGAATATAAATAAATACTACTATTTAACAAAATCATACATTTTCAATCTAAATTGCTGTGTTATTTTAAAATCTAAAGCATATACTACTTACGTTGCTTGGCAAGCTCTGCCCGTTCACAATTCCTTTCAAAATCCCTACTTGGATATCAGTGTCAACCAACCTCACACGTACACTGTGTAAATCAAACGGAAGAAAAAACTAATTAATCATCAAAATAGGGTTTACAAATTAGGGTTTAAACTCCACTTACTTTAACCATATGACAGTGATACCTGTCTTCACATGAAGCCGTAAACTTGTCAACATGCTTCATCAGCACGGTATCCAATTTTCGGAACGGATCATAATTATTAAACTTCTCCACTTTCCTTTTTTTTCGGTAGTTTAATAGGAGGGCTGATACAAGATCTTCTTTTCTTCGAACTTACAACTACATAAAACATTCAACGACGTAATTACTTTGGATTACACATATATACCTAGTGACATAAACTCAAATTAATTATTTTTGTAAAACTACCTTTTCCACCTTTTTTTTTTCTGCCCTCATCTTCCAAATCATCCCGATCGTCTTCGTCTTCGATTTCCAAAACATCCCTTTTACTCACCTCGTCTCTCTCTTCTTCTACGGCATTACCTAATCATAATTTCAAGAAACAAAATTTTATGAATGAATTAATTCTCTCACCAAAACAAACACACACACACACACACACACACACACACACACACACACACACATATATATATATATATATATATATATATATATATATATATATATATATATATATATATATATATATATATATATATATATATATATATAGGACAAATTTAACATTATACCTTCGCCATTTGGGCATCCCTCACCTTCCTCCCTTATATCAGCTTTCTCCTCCTCTATGCCACCATTTACATCTACATCACCTTCCATAACCTCGTTTATCTTTTCAGCAGCTTCCTCCTTTATTTCAATGTCCTCATAATGATTTGTTCATTATGTATTTTGATGAGAGAATTAGTTCATAACATTTTATTTCTTGAAATTATGATTAGGAAATGCCGTGGGTGAAGAGATAAATGAGGACATTGAAATTATGAACAAATTACTTTAACACCATGATTATTTTTAATGAATATAACGTCGGTGGCACTAATGTTGTTATTGAAAACCAAAGTCAGTGACACCGACGTTGCTGTGTAAAAAACGACAGTCAGTGACAACGACGTTTACGTTATAAAAGTGTCACAACTTAGAAACATCAGTCACTGACGTTGATATCGAAACATAGTGTGGTGCGGGAAGTAAAAACAAGAATATATTGTAGTGCCGGAAGTAAAAAAATAATGAAAAAAATGGTGCCGATAGTAAAAATGGGGGTGCCGATAGAATTTCCTTTGAAAAAGTCATCGCTAATGTGAGCACTGTCGATCTACCCGGATATGACACTTCAAAAAAAATTCGATTTTGCGGATGAAAAATTTGCTTTTGATTCCTTTAGAATCGAGTTTTGTGTATAAATTAGACTATGGAGAAGTCGATTTTCACCGTAATGTCTCAAAAGTATTTTAACTGTGGTGCCAATAACAGTCCTAAAAAGGAATAGGTGTGTTTTATTCGCACCACAAAATGATCATGACACCACAATTAATCTAGAAGGCTTTTATCGGCACCATGTTTTTTCTATCGGCACTATTTTTTATATGTTTTTTCATTTACTTTCACACACCACCAAATTACTTAAAACACCACATAAATATTATAACAATCAAACAATTACACTTTAGTCCACAATTAATGTAAAAACAAATTTTTGTTTTCTTCTCCAAACCCAAACTCTAATTCATCAGCACCATCCTCCTCCCCTCCTTCCGGCCCCATTCTCCCCTTGAAAACAGCCAACCTTCCTTCTCACTCAATCACTCCCTTCCTCTTCCAGTAGTCACCCCAAATTGGTTCTGTATCAATTGCAACTGATCCCAAGAAATAAGGGAATGATAAAAAAGTACAAAATATTTTGATTCCACCTAATAAGCCTACTCTCTTGGTTATATAATGAGCTAAATTGGCACGTGAACTATCACCACCGACAAAAAACTGATCAAAATTACTGAAGTTTTGATCCAATTCTCTTCTTTTGAACCAACCCATTGAATTGCAGTCTAGGCGTTGTGGTAAGCTGTAGGGAGGGGATTTTCAGGAGTGAGTCTGTACTCGATTGAAACAATTAGGGATTTGGAGATGGAAGCCATGGCGGTGATGTAGAGGTGTGTGAGAAAAGAGAAGACGGACTCGATACAGAAACCACCGCCATGGAAATGGCTAAAATGCGTAATTTTTTGTCGGGTTTAAAGGGTTTTGGAAGGTAGATTCTGGCGGAGACGTGTGGGGAGATTTGAATATCTTTTGAAGAAATTTTAACGTCGTCTTATGCAATAACCGATGGTGAAAATCGCAGCTCCACCCCCTTCACCGCTGAAAATCATGGCTCTACCTCCCTCATATATTCTTTTAAGGGAAAGACCTCCTATATGCGAAAATTGATGTTTTGGGTGGTGGGTGTTGGTGGTGGGTGTTAATGGTTGTTAGTGATACAGTATAAGGGCTGAAAGGAATGTTGAGTGCAGTCTGGTGATGAACTCAACAGACAACATGAAGACACATGAAGACGTGGCAACCGCTGAATAGTTTAGTACATAAAGCGGTTATTCAGTTATAGTTTGTTGTAACCATTTGTATCTTACTTCTAACTGATTCTTGAGGTGTGTGAAGCTATAAATACCCCATGATCAGCTACATTGTAATTTAACTTGTAACTTTCAGTTTATTAATAACATTTCCGCAATTTCTTTTCTGTTTGTAATTTCACAAACTTCAACATGGTATCAAAGCAGAAATTTTAGAATTTCTGAATGTTTTCCTGTGTTTTCTCTAGTTATTGAAGAATCTTGAGTGAATGCTTCATCTTCTGAGTTTACAATTTCTTGAAAGTAAACTGTGATCATTTTCTGATCATTTCTTCAGTTTTTCTGAGTTTCTTGATCATTTATATCGTTATATGTTACATCATTGATTTTTTTCCATAAAATTATGGAGTTCTTGACAGCCATGGCAGCAAAGAAACAAGAATTAAGGCCCTCAAGTCCACTCTATGTTCATCCTAATGAGAATTCGTCTCTGGTTCTTGTTCAGCCATTGATGTGTGGCAACAACTACAATCCATGGAAGATGTCTATGGAGATGGTGTTGATCACCAAGAGCAAAAATGACATCGTAGACGGTAAAATCAAAAGGCCAGAAGCAGATTCAATAGACTTTCATGCATGAAGACAATGTGATACAATAGTGACATCATGGAGCTTGAATTCTGTGGAGAATACCATTGCATAAACTTTGATGTATTTTCAAGAGTGCACATGCAATTTGGAAGAATCTTGCTGCAAGGTTTTCTAATGTTGCTGGATTGAGGCTTTCAGATCTTCTTGAAGAGATGGATCTACTAAAGCAAGCTGCTGATTTCGTTAATCAATATTTTACAAAATTAATGGTTCTGCGGAAAGAAATCAAGACCATCAGGCCTATGCCAGTCTGTTCTTATGATCCTCAATGTCACTACAATGCAATTAGCATAATGATGGATCATATGGAGGCTGAACATGTCATGAAGTCCTTAAAGGTTTAAGGGATGAATTTGAGCCAACGGTTTCACAAGCAATGCTAATGGTGCCTTTCCCAGAAATCCATGACGCCTTCGCAATGGCCATTAAATTTGAAAGATAGAAGTCATATGTGGCTAAAAAGGAAAAGAGTCAAGATTCAATGGCTGTCTTGTCTCAAAAGATTGGACAAGGGAAAAATCAATCAGTCGGCAGACCAGGTTCTCTGCCTATTGTAAATGCCAGACCTAAAAATCCCAAGAAGGTATAGTGCAGTTTTTGTGGATTCAATGGTCATGCTGAAGAGATTTGTTACAAGAAACATGCCTATCCTCATGGTTTCAAGTCAAAAAGGGCTAATATGGTAGAAGAGGAATATTCAGCAGAAGAAGATCAGGGCCAAAATAGGTCTGCTGGACCAGGGTTTCTAAATCTTACTACACAAAAACTTGATAAGTTGATGGCTCTTCTGAGTTCTGATCCTCTTAGACATGTAGGATTTGCTATTGGCCAGCTTGCTGAGATTGTCACACACTACTCCTCTGCTACAGGGACATGTGATCTAAATCAAGTAAGATCTATAAAATCTTGGACTCTGGTGCCACAAATCACATTGTAGGCTCATTAAATCTATTAAGTAATCCCAAACCATCATCTGGTATAAAAATGGGATTACCAAATGGAAAGAATGTTTATGTTATTCATATAGGACAAGTAAGGGTAAACCCTCAGCAGGTCCTACATGATGTATTTTTTATTCCTGGTTTTAAATACAACCTTTTATCTTTACCATCTTTTATTTACCATACAAAAGGTGCAACTGTATTCTCTGCTAACAAGTGTGTCTTGCAGGACAAGAACAAGAAAGTGATTGGTTCAGCTGAGTTACATAAATGACTATATGTCATGGACCAGCCAATCAGACTCTATTGTTAATGCTGTAGAAAATCACACATTGTCTAATAGATAAGATGATGCCCTTCTATGGCACTACAGACTAGGACACTGTCCAGATAAGAGACTGCAAGTCATTAGTTCACAGTCTGCTGATGTCAAATTTTGTAACCATGATCTTTGTTATGTTTGTCCTATAGCAAACTTAAGAAAAACCCCTTTCCATTAAGTACAGCTGATGTAAATGTTGTTTTTGATCTTGTTCATATGGATATTTGGGGTCCTTTGAAACAAAAAACCGTGAATGGACAACAATACTTTCTTACTATTGAGATGATTTTTTCTAGATTTACTTGGGTATTTCTTATGAGGCACAAATCTGAAACTTCTGAACTTGTAAAATATTTTTGTTAAATTTGTTTCTACTCAGTTTCATAAAATTATCAAAGTAATTAGATATGATAATGGAGCTTATTTTAAGCTCATTGGTTTCCGTGCAGCAGGGAATCAGACATCATGTGTTAGCACACCAGAAAAAATGGTATTGTTGAAAGGAAACATCAACATTTACTGAATGTTGCCAGGAGTTTGAGGTTCAAGAGTAAGTAACCCATTGAGTATTGAGTTTTTGCCCATTACATGCTATAAAATTGATTAATGCCACACCTACACCACTGCTGAAGGAAAGCACTCCACATGAGGTGCTTTATGGCACCAAACCAGGCTATTCTAGGTTTAAAGTTTTTGGATGCTTGGTTTTTTCTTGCACACTTCAGCAATATAGAACAAAATTTGATTCCAGATGTAAAACTTGTGTCTATCTTGGAAATTCAAACACCTTTAAGGGTGCTATTCTTTTGGACATAACCTACAAAGATATCTTTGCTTCCAGAAATACTCAATTTCAAAAGACTTATTTTCCTTTATTCCAAAAGGTATTAGGCAGGTCTTGATATCTTGCTGATGTGCCAGTACCATTACCAGTGATGGACAATTTTGATGATCCGCTGAATGAGTCAGCAGACCAGCCCGACACAGGGTCAGCTGCAGCTGAGGCATCTAATGAAGAGCATGATCCTGTCAGCCAGGCCTCTACACTAGCACAATTGAGAAGATCCACAAAGATAATGAAATCACCAACCTTTTATCAATGTGGTTCTTATACATTTCAGCAGACACCACACCTACTGAGTGAGGTAATGAATCTAGAAAACCTTTCAACAGAGTATGCCAGATTCAATAATGCTATTGATGCTATTAAAGAACCTAAGACTTACAATCAAGTCATATTGAAGCCCTACAAAAGACTCATACCTGGGAAATAGTTGATTTGCCCACAGGCAAGAAACCCATTAGGTGCAAATGGATATACAGAATCAAGTATAATCCTGATGGTTCAGTGGATAGATACAAGGCTAGACTAGTAGCAAAGGTCTACACTCAAACATATGGTATTGATTATCAAGAAACCTTTTCCCATGTTTTCAATATTACTACTGTCAGGGCTTTACTTGCAGAACAGCAAACCAATAATTGGCAAATTCATCAAATGGATGTTAATATAGATTTTTTACATGGAGAATTATATGAAGAAGTATACTTGCAGCTGCCCCCACGATGTGCAGCAACCAAACCAAATCAAGTATGCAGATTAACCAAATCCTTGTATGGCCTAAAACAAGCCAGCAGACAATAGAACTGCAAGTTAACTGAATCCTTGGAAGCTCAAGGATTTATTCAATCTATAATGACCATAATTTATTCACAAAAGGGTCATTGCAATATTTCATTGCTTTGCTGGCATATGTAGATGACATCATAGCAACAAGCCCTGATGAACTGTTGATTCAGCATGTCAAGGATGCCCTACATTTGCAGTTCACTCCAGTAGGCATATCTATTTCTCAAAGAAAATACACTATAAACCTCCTAGATGAATATGAATTTAGCAAAACCTACTAAGACACCTATGGAGTCTAAGCAAACTTTACAACATAGTGATTCACCATTTTTGGAAGATAATACTGCATACACATCATTGTAGGTAAACTAATCTACCTGACTTTTACAAGACCAGATATTGCCTATACCGTTCAACAGCTGAGTCAATTTCTAGACACTCCTACTAAAAACCACATGAAGACAACACATAGATTGCTGAGGTATTTGAAGGCTGATCCTAGTAGAGGAATCTTGTTTTTAGCAGAAAATAACCTTGTTCTATGATAACACCCTAAATACTACCATTAAATGAACCTTTATTTACCCCAAATTATGCTCAAGAGAAGATATATAGGCTTATTGTGAGGAATATGTGTTTAAACACTAAGTGCATGGTCCTAGGTTTACGATTCTGCCTTTATGTTATTATCCCGTGGATTTGGTACTGTTTTGTCTTGTTTTATATGTTTTTCAGGATATACCAAAATCTGGAGCAGATAGGAATGGATCTGGACCGAAGAGAAAGCGTTGGGCCAATGGGAGAAAGTCAAAGAAGAGATCTGCTAGAAAAAATAGAGAAAAACTGGCCCGATTAATCGAGGTCTTACAAGACAAGGAACCGAAGTTTGCCACCTCTACTAGGTTGGTTAGGGTTTTATTGAGTCTTAAGTCGGCCATTGAGACTATTTAAATTGTCAAAATTTGATGTAAAATATATACATATACAAAATCACATATACTTTGATAGATTTTATATACATTGATAAAATTTGATGAAATAAAGTTTCTTTAGCTCTTTGGTGATTTATTTTCTAGTTTCCTTCTCTCAACGCCATCTCTAGCTTGAATCTTTGAACGTTCCTTTATGTCTTTATTATTGTAGATCTACTTGTATTTACGTGTTATAGTTAATCTGCAGGTTTAACAACCCCATAATTTACTTGAATTGATCAAAATAAAGCAATGTAAATTCCAGAATAGGAACCAATGCCCCCGATTAATCGGCGGTCTTTACCGATTAATCGCGGCAATATTTTGGAACCATAATCTAGAGATTCAATGTCAGCTACATTGATCGACAGGATTAATTAAAACGATTACTTAGGTCTGGCCAATCTAATATTTGTATATCGTAAATTAACATGAAGGACTGTTAGTGAAGTGTTAATTAGGACATAGTCTTGATGGATCCCTAGGAACGTGCACGTCATGGTCGATAGCTACTTAGGGAGGTTTTCAGTCTTGAGCCGGCATCTCTAAAACTTATTGCGTATGAACTAATACAACCAACGAAGGAGGTTAGTTGCATATAGATTGTCTGCTTTCCTTACAGTGGAAGTAGATAGGGTTAGGAGATTGAACCTGTGGCTAAACTGAATTAAAACGTTCGATTAATTTAGGGAAATTATGTAGGGAAGTATACATAACGATTAACTACACCAAGTTAGTGGATAAGTGAGGATAGAGAGGAATACCATGCTTGTTTTTATGTTATTGTTTGTCAATGATCGTATTTGTTTCTCAATTAAGGTAGATTAGTTTATACTTGTGTTGGATTGTCTCTGTGGGATTGACCTTGATTCACAGTTGCTATGCTATAATTTGACCTAGTACTCTTGCTAGTATAAGTGACGTAATGCACGACATCATCTAAATTTTTTTGCAGACAATGATTGGGCTGGTTGTCCTGAAACAAGAAAATTAGTATTAGGTATTAGGCTACATAATGTTTCTAGGTGAAGCCCCTATCCCTTGGAAGGCAAATAAATGAACTACCATAGAAAGAAGTTCTTCAGAGGTTGAATACAGAGCTATGTCACATGCAGACTTTGAGATTCAGTGGCTGATTTACATTCTACAAGATTTAAGGGTTCTAGTCCAGCTACCTGCTATGTTATTTTGTGACAATGCCAGAGCCATGCATATTGCTCATAATCCTTTTTTTCATGAAAGAATAAAACATATAGAGATTGGCTGTAATGTTGTGAGAGACAAAGTCAAATCTAGGCTTGTCAAACTTCTCCTAGTCAACACAAAAGAACATATAGCTGACATTCTCACCCAAGCCTTGGATGCACCAATTTTTTCCCATCTGCTAGACAAATTAGCAATCTCAAAGATACATCAAATAAAGGGAATGCTGAGTGCAAGCTGTTTATTAACCACTCTTAGATTGAGGGGGGTGTTACATCATAAGGGCTGAAGAGAATGTTGAGTGCAGTCTGCTGATGAACTCAGCGGACAACATGAAGACACATGAAGACTCAACAGACTATTGAGTAGTTTAGTATAGAAATCGGTTATTCAGTTATAGTTTGTTGTAACCGTTTGTAACTTACTTCTAACTGATTCACGAGGTGTATGACGCTATAAATACCCTATGATCAGCTAAATTGAAATTTAACTTGTATCTTTCAGTTCATAATAATATTTCCGCACAATTTCTTTTCTGTTTGTAATTCTACAAACTTCAACAGTTAGTGGTTGTTCTGATTTGGTGGTTGATGGAGGAGGAAGTATGGCTGATAGTTGCGGGTGTTAAATGGTGGCTATTGGTAGCGGGTGTTAATTATGGTTTTTTGGCGGTTGGAGGTGGGTGAAGATGGTGGAGATGATGAAGATAGGTGTTACTGGAGAAATGGATAAAATGTAGGGTTTATTTTGATATTTTTTTTGTAAACTTATTGAAATGCCAAGCCCATTAAGAGGCCCGTAAATTCTTACTAGCCACCAAGTAGGCCCATCAACGAATAAGGTATATGGCCCAGCTGGTTCGAACCAAGAAAGACGAGCTGGGCCGGGATCGTTTCGTCCTGCTAGGTACCAATTTGATAATCAATGGTCAAGAAACGGAGACCGGAAGCAACCTTCATGCGCCACCTCCAAGGAGAGATGAAGCACCGGGGGCCAAAACAACCGCCCCTCACTACGAAGCCCGCTAACCTCGGCGGCAAAGTCAAGCTTACAAGTGTAGATTCCGTAATAGTCGAGATGATCGTCAACCCGCATCACATGAGCTCGACCCACGCTATTGTATTGTTTATGTATTTACATACTGTGAATATCCCTTGTAATCACCACGTAAGCACTGACTATGAAAGCCTTATAAATAGCGACATCTTATACCCTAAAAGAAAGAGTCATAATAGAAAATACAAGCCAATCCCTATCATTTTTTCTCCAGCTATTGTGTTCTTGAGTTTATTCATATCTTTATATATTTCTTGAGAAAAGGCACAGAAAAAGCACCACACTTCATCCAGATATCCACAATTCACTCCTGTTATTACTATTTGTGATATTTTTGACAATAATAGTTGGCTCTATTACCAGGAAACTTATGTTTCTAGCATTTTTCTCCGGTTCAATATGAGTTTCATATCCACCAACCCTAGGTCCGACTCCCGAAAGTCTTACTTTTCCATTTTTATAGGCATTCAAAAGATGTACTTCTTGATATCTCCGGTTGAATATTCATCGGAATCTTCATCCATTCCATCCGGAATCCTCATATTTGTGAGGTAATCATCCAAAATATCAAGAGTCTAGTACAAAACTCTTATGTCTTTCTCCAAACACCAGAAAAGTTTTGAGTCTTCTCTGAGCCTTCAAATCCTCGATCTGTTCAACATTTCTTCCTCAAAGAGCTCCTTCGGCGCCGATGGATACTCGCTTACTACGTAAGCATGTCAAAAAAATGGTCAGCTGGTGGTGCACTGCACGAGGGCCTACCTCCAACCATCAAAAGGACAAGCAAGAATGTCGTACAAACTACCGACGGGGCGACAGTGGGATAGAGCGTTGTACCAACTGTCCCTGAGGTACATCTGACACCATGTCCCCCATAACAGGACCCTCCTTAGTACGATGCACGTGCTTTTCTCAATAGCATAGCAAGATCAAAAGAAGATCTTGGCCATCTCGCTCTAGTTAACGAGCAGAACAAAGGGAAATATACGGGGGAAACATCTAGACCATCACGCTCTCACCAGCTGTCTCCCTGCAAGGAGATTAAGGCATGCGAAAAACTCTATGCGAAAGCATTGTTTGCGTATGGCTCTTATGTAGAAAGGATTCGTTAGACTAACCAAGAGCTCATCTGGCGAAATCAACCAGCTCTCCCCATCAGTGATTTTGTCCCTCCGCCGAGATCTTCAGCAGTAGATAGGTACATTGACGTCTGATGTAAGTCAACCGGATGATACATTTACTGACCATTTATCCCCATTTCTCATGCATTTATTGGTATTTTGACACCAACTTGAGTAACTATTGTGGTAATTTGGATCATTTTGTGTGCATAGTAAATACCGTAGAAAAATTATATTTTGCTTATGATATTGGCTCATTAGCCATTTTTGTTATCAATTTTTACGAGTGGTATCCTCGTGTTTGTTTTGTAGCACATGTATCATGGCCGAAATCTTGGATTTTTGATGTGTTGATGCTTGTAGATTGATTGAGGGATGATTCCAGGTATTATGGCGCACGCCAGGAAGGACTGACCCACGTCAGATTGATTAAGTATGATCAGAGGACATCTCATGTGCATTTGGCGTACACCATGTGACTTTGACTCACGCCAGGTTGTAAGCCCCAATGACTGATTCGCATGTAATGCATGATATTGATGTAAGTCAACCCGAGGATACAATTTTACTTGACTTACCCCTTTTTCTCATGAAATTAGTGATATTTTGACATCAACTTGAGCAAATATTATGAGGATTCGACTCATTTTGTGTATATAGGAATTTCAAGGAAAACCCTGTTTTTACTTTTATTTTATTAGATATTAGCCGATTTTGTTATCAGAATTTACGCGTGGTATATTTGTGTCTATTTTTCAGCACATATATCACGATTGGGAGCGTGGATTTTGACCTTAGGGTGTCATTTGATTTTTGACGATGATTTGGAGCTGAGGCGAGGATTTCAACCTAAGAGAATGATCGATGCATGATAGAGGGTTCGGTCCAAGCCATTTGGAAGAATAAACATTGATCATGGTGATTTCAGATACAAATGGCGTGCGCCATGTCACTTTGACCCGCGTCAATTGAGCCTCACAAGTCTGCTGAGCATTTAATGTGGATTAATTCAGCCAAGTACTACATATTTGACTTGACGCGCGCCATACATCAGTGACCTGTGCCAATACCACAAGTAATCTTGACGTGCGCTATTAGTAGGCTGGCCCATGCCAGTAGTGCAGTATCAGCAAAGAATTGACCTATTTTATTCTTCCACTCACAAAATTATCATGGATATACTTCATCCTCCCCAAAAACTCTACCCCTTGAAGGCACCCCCACCCAAAGGCTCTTATAGCCGAATTTTAGTAGAAATTAGCTCTTGAACTTGATTGTAAAAATTAAGGATTCTAGTTTAGCTTTGATTACCTGATTGAAGTTTAACACACTTGTGTTAGTTTCATTGAAGCTTTTGAAGTTGGATGATGACCACCAACTCGAATTTCACCATTTGAATTGGTAATCTTTAATCTTTATTTCCATTCAATTGTTCTTATGGTTATGAATGTTAACTTTGAGATGTTGATATTTGTAGTCATGAGTGGCTAGACTTATCTAGCCAAGATTATGTTGTAGTATTAGTTTGTCCTCTTGTGATTGATTGGGAATGATTGTTTGTATTGTTAGTTTTGATTGTTGTGAAGCTTTTCTTACTTGAATTGCATTGATTTCTTGCATTAGAGTAATTGCCTAGTGTTAGCACTTACACGTTTGATGGTGGCCGAAAGGAGATGTTAGACGTGGGAAGAGGGTAGGAGAACCGGAAGGTAAAATCGACCTTTCTGAGGCATTCGATTTCTTATCCGGGGATAGTTGGAATTTCCATTGCATTCACGTGCATAGCATACCGAATCATTAGGTTTAAGGTACCTAGACCAATGAGGAGGTAGAGAGCAATTCCATTCACTCGTATGAGGGGGAATTTCTTGCTTAGGAATGCACCGTTTCACACTCTTGAACACGAATGGTAGGAAGTCATTACCATGACATTACGAGAGGATAGCTAGGCTACACATTATCTTGGTTAGTTTCTTTATCGTTTTATCATCTTTGTTATCACAAGCACTTTATTTATGCACCTAATTACCTTTTCACCAATTCGTGACCTAGATCGAATTAATATGAGCTTTTTAGTGTATAACCTCACTAGATAAGTTCCCCGTGGATTCGACCTTGACTCACCATACTAGACTACGATTGACCCGGTACACTGCCGGTTAGATTGGACACCTAGGTTTTGGCCATCAAGCTTTATGGCGCCGTTTCCGGGGAGTCTTTTTCTTGAGTAACGGTTATTACTTGTATCAGTTTTAAAATTTTCGAGAATAGGTAGAAATTTTCTGATCTCATTTCTCTTTTACTTCTTTGGTGCTTACCGTTTGGTGAGTCACCAAGTGTATTTTATTGTTCTAATGTTGTTTCTGCCTTGTAGTGGATGACCAAGATGCGATGTGGTAAGGAACCACTTACTCCTCTCATCCCGGATATCTACACGTTTATTAGGGAACGAGTAGCCGAGAACAAAGTTGGTCAAGCTCGTCGTGGGTTGGAACTTAGTGGAGATTCTTCCCAAGGATCGTCTACCCAAGGAGTAGAGATGGACGAGGGCACGTTGAATGCACAAGTTGAACATGGGCAAGAGGATGCCCCAAACCAAGAACCAAACCCAAATTTACACATTCTTAACCTCCCAAATGCCAATGATCCACAACCACCACCAAACAATAATCAACAAAACCACCATCAAAACCGCAACAACCGGAACAACAACAACAACAACAACAACAACAACAATAACCCCCAAACGTAAGGCAACTTTGTGATCAAGCCGTGCAAAGAAATGAGACCAAAAATCCGATCCGTTTACCGAATGCCGGAGCAAACAACTTTGAGGTTAAAGCTCATCTCTTTGGATTGGTTGGTACAAGGGCACAATTTCATGGACGCGAGGACGAAGATCCGCACCATCATCTTTACAACTTTGAGGAATTATGTAACACGGCCAAGAGTCAAGGTGCGCATTGAGGGTTGACAATGATGTCTATGTTTCCTTTTTCCTTGGATGGGAAGGCTAAGGATTGGTTCATGTCACTTCCTCACTATTCCTTAACAAGTTGGGAGGAAATTCAAAATGAATTCATGAAACAGTACTTCACTCCCGGTCGAAATTTAGAGTTGAAAGTTGAAATTGCCAGTTTAAGCAAGGTGAACATAAACGTTTGGGGCCGTATGGGAGAGATTCAAACGGTTGTTGAGAGCGTGTCTAGACACGGTTACCCGTTGGACATGCAAATTTAGTTTTTCTGCCGAAAGCTAAGGAAAGAATCGTGAGCCGAGGTTGATCAAGCATGCAACGGTTCGTTGATGATGAGCACGGCACAAGATGTATACGATGCGGTTGAGAAAATTGCAAAAAACATCCGAATGTGGGAGACAGGTTCAAGCACAAAAGAGTTTCTTTTGTAGGAGAAGCCACCGCTCAAACCAAAGTGTTAGCCCAATTAGATTCTCTAAGCAAGAAAGTTGATGAGATAAAAGTGAGGAAGAATTTGGAAGGAAGTGTGTCCAATAATGTGAGTAGTGGAGAATGAAGAATGAAGATTATGCACAGTTAGAGATGAATGAATCCGGTGATTATTCAATCGAAGAAGTGAGCTACATGCAACAACACCGAGCACTACATAATGCCTACTCCAATGCATACAATAATTTTCAAAGAGATTTTCCCAATAAACGTTGGTCTTCCAACCCAAACAAGCAATCATCATCTTTCGTCCCTCAACGAAAAACTTCCTTCAACACCAACCCTCCTCAAAACCAAAATTTCCAAGGCCATGCCTCATACCAACCTCCACAACCACCTACACATTCTTACCAAACACAAAACATACCAATCACTCTGTTGGTCCCTTGAAAAGGCTTTGGTTAAGTTTAGAGGGGGGGGGGGGGGGGGTGAATAAACTTAACACTTAAAACTTTTTGGAGTTAACAAACTCATCAACATCAGCAGTCTGCTGATACTTTAGTAGTCTGCTGATACCTCAGTAGCCTGCTGATACACAGTAGTCTACTGATGGTTGAGTTTACTGAATTTGTGCAATGGATATATATCAAAAATAAAGCCTTAAAACTTGTTGTTAAATATGATACTAAGTATTAGATACTCAGTAGTGTATATGTGTGAGTTCAGTTGTTAGATTCAGTAGGTTGATGTGTATAATAAACTAAATGCAGAATATAAGTGCAAGAAAGTAAGTAGGCGATTTTATCGTGGTTCCAGGTGGTGTAATCATGTCATTCCACTCTTCTCCTGTGATGTTGGAGGTAATTCATTAGAGATCTTTGATGTATCTGTTTCAAAGATTCTTAAGATTGTTTGTCCTCCACCAATGACAATGACTTCACAAACTGAAAACTAGGAACAAGTAGGATTGCTGCTCCAAAGTCTTCCACTGGTCCTTGAAGGCTAGGATTGCCTCTTCACCAGCTCCACCACAAACAACAGTCTTTCACACCCAACAGATGCTTCACTGTCTTCAGCAGGTTCTTTATAAAGATAAAGATTGAATCAAGTAAATGATTCAGTTGCAGCAGCTTGACTAGGATGAGATAATCAGCAGCTTGCAGTCTTCAAGTGTGTAAACTTGATGTAGCTTGAATACATAATGTTAGGAACATTTTATTATGTTTTGATGATGGCCATACTAGCTGTTATAGCATGCCTGAAATAAGTTAGAACTCTCTGTATAAGTATTTACTTAGAGTCTGACATGTTGTATAAGTTGAGTCAGACAAGTATTATACTAGTTGGTAGGACGGCAAAGCAAAAACAGATATTCGGTAAATTGAAGCCAACAAAGCACCAGCAGAGAAGTAATGAAGACATTATGGTCTGACTTATAACCAAGGAAGTCTGTGATGACCTTGGATAAGTCTAAGTTATGTTTTTAAGTGATGAAACTCAATGTTCAAATATGGTGTACACTGGTCTCACCCAAATCAAGGATCAGTGAAGTACAAAGACTCTCCTAATACTAGAACAAAGAAGGAAACGATGAATCGGCCGAGTAGGCCGACCTTCGGCAAAGTGAAAACAAAACAGCGAAGAAAAAACTAACGGCTAAGTCAGAAGGCTCACTCGATCGTTCTAAAAACGGCGAAGTAACACTTACCGATCGATTTGATATATATTGAAGATACAGAAGATCATGCATTAAATGCACAATCAATAGAGGATCAATCAAGGACGGGTTTTCTGCTATACGTTTGAAGAAAGAATCCGATCACTGAAATCAAGGAGAATACAATTAAGGGGGAATCAAGAATAAAATCAAGGATTATTCTCTCATTAATATAGCCAACGGACGGAATTTCAAAACCAAAGTACTCAAGGCTATAAATAGAAGGCATTGACAGAAAAACAAAAACAACGATTGAAAAAGAAAAAAAACGAGTAGAAACTCTGTCAATTTGAAAAGCCCTCTCTCTGAACTTACAAGGATACATCTAGTGATCAACTCAAATATCAGAACTACAAAGTCATACTCAGAACTGAGATTGATCAAGCAAGTGTGTGAATCACAGTCACATCAAACTGAAGCAACCGAATCGAGGCAATCGAGAAGGAGTTGAACTGTGATAGGCATGTTGAAGGATCTAGATCTTAAGGAGCGACAAAGGGAAGACGAATCACCGAAGGCATTGCGGTGAAGGAGTGATAGTCTTGTAGATTGTGAAGCTTGGGAAGCCAAGGACAATCATACTATTGTATCAGTGAAAACAATAGTGAATTCCTCCAATCATCACAGGAGAAGAGTGGATTAAGGGATTACACCACCCTGAACCACTATAAGCCTTGTGTCAATTTAATTTCTGCAATTTACTTTACAACATTCATTTAACTTGCATACATCAAAATTTACATCTGTGACTGTCTAAACAGATTTGAAAACAATATAGTAAGAAGGGACTTATCCGCTGGCCAAAAGCTTTTAAACAAAAGAAAAGTTTTTGAAACTCCACTATAGTCATTCACCCCCCCTCTGACTATAGTTTCACACTTCTCTGGGACCAACATTTGGTATCGGAGCAGTGTTCCTAGTATCAGTACCTGTTCAGATCTAATTTCTGGTAATAAGGAGATCACATATTTTCAAAGTAGTTTTCAAATCTGAGTTTTTACATATACTTACATTTATATCTTCAATTGCACTGATGGATTCCTCAACCTTCTTGTCAAAAGTACTTGTGTTTAATGTTAACAATTTTGATGAATATAAAATAAGAATGCTATCTCATCTTGCAGCAACTCATGAAGAGATGCTGGATGCAATCAATGATGGACCAATCAAAATCACTACGGTGGTAAGCACGGGAGCGAGATCAAGGAAAGGAAATTGACAAACCTAAAAAGGATTGGACCAAAGATGACGGAGAAGAGCAAATCGGACTTTGTTGCAAAAGACATGATCTTGAAGACCACTAGACGACAACATGTTCATGAGAATCAAAGAGCGCAAAACAGCAAAGGAGATGTGGGACAAGCTATCATTGATAAATGAAGGATCTGAAGCAGTTAAAGAAAACAAATTATCTGTTGCAAAACAGAAATTTGAGAACTTTAAAATGAAGGCTGGTGAATCCATTGATCAAATGGACAACAGATTCTCAAGCATCATCAGTGAATTACAACAGCTTGGACACATATATCCCCAGAAAGAAGTATGCTTGAAGATCTTGAGAGGACTACCTGAAAGATGGAAGATCATAACATCAGTAATCGAGAAAAGAACAAATCTTGCAAGCAACGACACTCGACACCGATGTCCCAATTAAAAGCTCATGAATTCGAATTGAATGGCGAAGATGGTGCTCCGGCGAGAGACACACAAAATCAACGCATTAGTGCATCCCGAAGAAAGTAACTTTGCCGAATGCATCGACAAAGAGACACATGAACTAAAAGAACGAGGTAACTTTATTAGTTAAACGCTTTGACGGGTTTAAAAAGAAACCATTCAAAGGAAATTCTTCGTCAAACAAAAAGTCAAGCTCAAACAGAGACATGAAGAAGAAAGATGAAGAATACGGATGCTTCAACCGCAACAAGAAAGGTCACTTCAAGGTGATTGTCTGAAGAGAATGACAAAGATGATGAAAAGAAGAAATATAGAGCATCGAAAAGAAAAAGAGCAAGAAGGCACTTAAAGCGAGATCCAAAGCGGTGAAAAGCATGAAGAATCATCGATAATGACTCAGACGATAGTGATGAAGGAGACAGCTCAGAAAATGAAAAGGCATGCCTATGCCTCCTGACCAAAGAATTGGATGAAGATAAAAGTGATAGCTCAGACACTGAGGGAACAAGCCTATGTTTAATGGCTAAAGAATCAGATGAAACTGAGGTAACATCTAGTTCCTGTTCTTCATCTAATGCATCCACATCTAACACTACACAATCCTCTAGTCTCCCATTAGATACAGCAGACCTAGTCCAAAATCTCATGACTAAATTTGATGAAATTGAAAAGAATCATGAAATTCGGAAAAGGAATGCAAGGATCTAAGAAAAGAGAATAAGAGGTTAAAGAAAAAACTGGATAAAGCAAAAGCGAATTAACTAGTAAGGAGACCTACTTAAATGATCAACAAAAAGCGATGATCATACATACATTACTAACGGATCGATTAAGAAAATCTCCTCACCGGTGAAGGTATCCACTTGCACCACTAAAAGCACCGACTTACAAACCCTCAAAAAGGTTTGGATCCGGATACGGTCTTGGCTACAACGATCGGGATGAAAGTAGGAATAATGGTCAACACCATTCTAAATTTAGAACCACCGGTGGACCAAAATTTAGAAAGGGACGGACCATGATTCCAACGGATCATCTGTTCCGGTGAAGTCAAAACCCGGTGTAGTGAAACGACAAATCAAATCCTCATTCCGATCAATCAAGAACAATAGCCATCGAAAGGTAAAGGCGGACTTTACCCCTCGGAGGATGATTGGAATGTTGCACCTCCAAAATACAAGAGGAAACCATTTCACAAAATGCATCATATGTTTAAGAAAAACCAATCGTTCTAGACACATGAAGCAAGAAAGGTTTCCTACTTGCATATTGGAAAGTGAAGAAGGATGTAAATGCACCAAAAGGTGGAGAAAAGTATCGAAATACCTTCGGTAAAAATACTAGGAGCTATTACGCCATGCCTTACACATATGAAGTTGATGACTTCAATTATCCAAAAAGAAGACCTTTTGGATACACCCTTGGTATGGGAGGCATGATTGCTAACGGTATGGACCCAAACGGTGTTGGGTACCTAAACTTAATTAATGCTTTTTTGTAGGATGTCTGGTACATAGACAGTGGATGTTCCAGACACATGACAGGAAACAAGAAATGGCTCACTGATTTCAAAGCTTTTGATGGACCCAAAGTCACATTTGGAGGTAAAGAAAACCCTGGCAAGATTAAAGGGGAAGGCACAATACTCAAGAACAATCTAAAGATTCAAAATGTGGCATATGTCAAGGGACTTAACTTCAATCTGATGAGCATCAGTCAATTCTGTGACAAAGGCTACAATGTGCACTTCAACAAAGAAGGATGCAAAGTGATTCACAGTCAAACCAACACAGTAGTTCTTGCGGGTAGAAGACAAGACAACATGTATGTGGTGGATCGAAAACGACCAAGGCGAAAACATGTCTACTTGTCAAAAATAAACAATCAACAAGTTTGGATTTGGCACGAGAAGATTAAATCACCTAAATTTCAAGACCATCATCAAACTATCAAGGAGCAAGTTAGTTGAAGGCACACTGAAGATCACATTCAAGAAAGAAAGTTTATGTGATGCTTGTCGAAAGGAAAACAAATAAAAAGTTCATTCAAGTCAAAGCCTCATCAATCTACAACAAGAGTTCTACATCTATTACACATGGACTGTTTGGACCGATCACACCGGTAAGTGTGAGTGGTAAGAAATATACTCTTGTAGTGGTGGATGACTTCTCAAAGTTCACCTGGACCATTTTCATGAACAAGAAGAAAGAAACACTCAAGAAGCGCAGTTTGCTTTGAGAAGACTCCGAGAATGAAAAAGAGCTAAAGATTATCAAGATCGGATCGGATAGAGCCTTTGAATTTCTAAATGAAATTATCGAACCTATTGTGAAGAAAATGGAGTGTTACATCAACTATCTGCGGCGGGAACTCCACAACAAAATGGTGTAGCGAAAAAGAAGAAACGAGAACCATCAAGGAAGCGATCGGGACAATGATAGCGAGAAGCATGCTTACCAAAGAGATTAAATTGAAGCGGCTAACACGGCATGCCATACACAAAACGAGATCAATCATCAACAAACATCATGGAAAGACTCCATATGAAATATGGAATGGTAGAAAACCTAATATCTCGTATTTTCATATGTTTGGATCAAAATGTTTTGTCTTAAACGAGAATCGGTACATACCTTTGATGAGAAGGCCGATGAAGCAATCTTCATGGGATACTCGGACACCGACAAAGCATTTAGAGTACTCAATAAAAGAACCTTGGTGATTGAAGAATCAATACATGTAGTTTTTGATGAACCAAATACAAATGGTGAAGATCTTCAAGATCAAGAAGAGAAAGCGACACAAAGGGAAATCTATACAAATGCAACCATACCGGCTACCATCCTAAATCATCATTTTGAAAATCAAGAAGAACCACTTACCAATACAACAGATGAAGCACCTGAAGTTGAAGTTCATGCTCAGCATGAAGGTATGGAAGCACCAAGTGAAGAACAACTTCAACTAGATATAAATTGGCTAAGAGACCATCCTGAAGAACAAGTCATTGGAGATATTCACACAGGAGTCAGAACCAGAAGACAACTGAAGCACATGCTAACTTGCTTTCTATCACAAGTGGAACCCAAGACCATAGATGATGCAATCCAAGATGCAGATTGGATCACGACCATGCAAGAAGAACTAAATGAATTTGAAAGAAATGAAGTCGGGAACTTGAAGACGGAGACTGAAAAATGGCCAACATCATTGGTGCAAAATGGGTATTCGGGAACAAGATGGATGAGCAAGGAACTGTTGTCAGAAACAAAGCAAGGCTAGTTGCAAAAGGCTATTCCCAAGCTGAAGGAATAGATTATGACGAAACATTTGCACCAGTAACAAGATTGGAAGCAATCAGACTCTTTCTAGCATTTGCTGCACACAAAGACTTCAAAGTCTATCAAATGGATGTAAAGAGTGCATTCCTATATGGACTTTTGGAAGAAGAAGTTTATGTAGAACAACCTCCTGGATTTCAAATTAAAGGAAAAGAAGACAAAGTATACAAACTCAAGAAGGCCCTCTATGGCCTCAAACGAGCACCTAGAGCACGGTATGAAACACTATCACAATTTCGATCAAGAATGGATTCAACAAAGGAACTATTGACAAGACTCTATTCAAACTAGAGGAAGGAGCAAGCACTTTGCTAGTACAAATCTATGTTGATGATATAATCTTTGGATCCGAAGATGAAAAGCTGTGTGAGAAATTTGCAAACCTGATGAAGAGCAAATTTCAAATAAGCATGATGGGAGAATTAAACTACTTCCTTGGCCTTCAAGTAAAGCAAATGAAGGATGACATCTTCATTAGTCAAGCCAAGTATACAAGAGACTTGATACACAAATATGGGATGGATACAAGTGGCACAGCGGACACACCAATGTGTGCCGAGTCATACTTGGAAAAGATGAAGGAGGGAAAAGATGTTGATCAGAAAATGTATAGAGGAATTATTGGATCATTATTGTACTTAACGCGCCACGGACGACATAGCATTTGCGGTAGGAGTGTGTGCAAGATTTCAAGCTCAACCAAAAGAATCACATCTTCTAGCGCTAAAAGGATAATCAAATACTTGAAAAACACTATAAATGTTGGTATTTGGTATCCAAAAGAGGAGGATTTAAATTAATATCATATTCAGACTCTGACTATGTTGGATGCAAAATAGATAGAAAAAGCACCTCTGGAACATGCCAAATGCTAGGAACCAGACTAGTTTCTTGGTTCAGTAAAAAGCAAAACTCCATATCTACATCAACGGTAATTTGACGAGAATATATAGCGACGGTAGTTGTTGTGCACAAATACTTTGGATAAGACAACAGCTAAGGGATTATGGAGTGGAAGAGAAAACAATTCCAATCATGTGTGATAACACAAGTGCAATATCTATTACAGAAAATCCAGTATTGCATTCAAGAACAAAGCATATTGATGTGAGGCATCATTTTATCAGAGACCATGTTGAAAAGGGAGATGTCATCCTAAAACACATACCCACTGAAGATCAATTGGCTGACATCTTCACTAAACCACTCAGTTATGAAAGATTCAGTAAGCTAAGAACTGAGTTAGGAATGATTGAAATTGAATAAGTATCAAATAGCGGCTAACTGGAGTAATCGGCTAAGTGACTCCATCAACTGGTACAACCTTTGCCATTACAGGAGATGTAGCAGGTAAGGCACTGGTATCCAGCGAAGATAACTTAACTGATTGTTAGGAACAGTTAAATGAAGCAGCTCAGTGAAGAACTTATTGGATCGGCTAAGTGACCAGCCAAGGCACTTCACCGAAATAAAGACTTAGATAATTTAAAAGTGTGAACAAAATCAATTCTGATTACACGTGGAGAATAAGGAAATTATGGATGATTATTCTGTACACACGTGGCGATCAACTTATGATCATGGAGGTAATTATATTATTTTTCGAATAATAAACTCCTCGATTCCCGGGCTCTATCATTACTTACCTCAAACCACTCCCCCATTCCACTCGAATATCGCGATTTGCATGCACAAAATCACGCCATTATGTCACAAAATCCTTCCATATTCAAACCACGTTCACACTACCCAAATCACACTATATAAACAGACTTAGAGATTTTCAGAATTCTTTGCGCTTTCTTGGCAATTACAAACCCTACTCTTGTTACTTTCTATTACAAACTCAAGTTCATTTTCAAACCTTAATAAAAATGGCATCATCCTCTTCAAACACCCAAGCTAGATATGAAAAATCGATTGCCACGGGATCTTTCTTTCAAGAAGAACACTACTTGAAACTGTGCGGAAATGACGAAGATGCCAAACGATTGGCAGTAGGTTGCAAAATCCTAAAACTATCAACCTTTCTCAATCCGCCCATAACCGAGGTTTGCTATGAAAGTCTGATTTCCTTCTGGAAATCTGCAGAATACGTGCCTGGGCTCCCTGCTGAAGAATTTGACGAGTGGGAAGAAGACAAGATTGTAGCATCTGTCAACGGAAAAGAAGTGGCGATTACAGAAAAACAAAATTGGGAGCAAATAATGCAATGACAGAAATCAGAATGAGGCTGATAGGAATCATCTACAACAATCTTCAATTCAACTGGGCAAAATACTTCTTTCTAAGACTCAAAGAGCAAATCCAAGGTGAAGAAAAAGCGGCAAACAAGGGGACAGAAGAAGGAAAGACAAAGAAAGGACAATTCTGGGTGAAAAAGTCATATGGGATTTAGTTACACTATCTGTTGCAATGTCTCAAAGTCCCCACAGTACAACTCCACAAACTGCATGAATCCAAAGTCATGTTCACTTATGTTAAACAACAACAGAACGCAGGAGAAGGAAAGAGGAAGAAATCCACACGCAGCACCACCAGTCAAAGAAAGAGACAAAAGATTCAGCGAAGTCTGGAAAAGACAGACGTTGGAAAACTGATTGATGAAGAAGAAGAGGAAGAAGGTTCGACACTGAGGCAGAACAGCAAATCAGTGCCGATGAACAGCACCCTAATAAATAAAACACTGGAGAGGATGAGGAATCATCTCCAGAAGAAAGTGTACAACTGTCTGCAAACGATATAGATGATCGAATTGCAGATTATCTTGAGTGGAAGGAAGGCGATTCCAAACAACAACTTCAAGACTCGGATCGCATGCTTCTTTGAAGAAGCATGGCTATTTGACTTTCCGGGAATCACAACTCTGGTAGGTGTACTTGATGAATCACCTCTATGGGACTTGGTTGATGCAGCCAAGGCAAAACTGCCCCAGACCTCTGGGAGACAAAGTGACGACTCAGAAGATGGTGTAGATGATCATCAGGATGATGGTGATGATCATGATGACAATGATGATAATGATCATCATGATAATGATCTTGGTCAAGACAAAGAAGAGGACTCTCCTGCACCAGATGCAATTGATGATACTACTCTTCTTCGTACATTTTTGAAACCACAAGCCTCCGGCAAGTCTACAACTCCGGCAAAGACGGACCACTCAACCGCGTCCGTCAACGTTCCACTAACAAGACACAAACATTGTGGACAACGGTTCACTGTCGCCACTCCGATCAAGACAACCCCCGGCATAGAGATAGGGGGAACAGCAGCTCAAGCCACACCAGCATATACATCTACTCAAATTCTTGAAGATCTAGATGTCACTCAACATCAAGACAAGGGACAGCAAACGGATCCAGAAACAGCTGAAACAAGGCACAGACTCTCTTAGTGAACACTGGCATTACAAATGAAACTTTTGAGAAAGCGGCAGATTTTGGCTGAAGAATTGGAACAGCAAGCCATGTATCTCAGATCCACGACTTCAGCTTTTAATGACAAAAGCTCCTCCATTGAAAACAAGTTTCAGGCCATTGCAGAATACATTGATGCACAAAATATTGTTGTTTAACAACAAGGAGATCTGATGAAGCAACTCAACATCAATATCACTAACAGTCTTGCAGGCCTCGGGCAACACATTTCCCAAGAAAACGAATCACCGGCGTAGCTTTTGGCACTAGACTTAGGAGTGTCAATGAGAAATTGAATGATCATAACAAAAGATTCACATCTATTGAATCAAAACTTGACTCTCGATTGGAACGGCGGAGGCCACCAATAGCATCCTACTCCAAAGAAAGGGATGATGCTTGCCAAAAGGGGGAAAACCTGGATAAGCCTGAAGGATCAACAATCAGACCTCCAAATTTCACTGAGGAACAACTGAGAGCAAGAGACAGAGAAATAAGAATCAGAAATGAAGCAAAAGAACAGCAAAGAAGGGTCAGAGAAGAAAGGGAAAAGGCCCTAAAGGAACCCTGCATTAGATTTCCTCACCCTATGCAAAGAAGAGATGATGATAGAGACAGGTCCGGCAGACAGCAAAGGCCTGGATCTAGTCGAAAGAGGATCCGTCGGTCAACACGGACTCGGCACCGAGAGAAACACCGGCGAGAGGTAGCGAACAGGCTCCAAATATACGGGTGAGCACGGAACTTACACTTTGGTCACCAAAGCAAAGCGAGAATATGATGCGGATGTCTTGGACCATGTAAGAGAATTTTTCGAGTACGGGAAGGACTTTATCCTCACTCCTCACAAGATGAAGCTTGGGCGATTGGCTAAGCTATCGGGATGAAAGGATGAGAACCGATATGGCCAAACTCTACAATGAAGTCAAAAGAGAATTTGCACTTCTCAAACAAACCAACAACAAACCAAGCTCGGCCATACCACTATACGCAAAAGGACCGGAAGACTTGCCAATTTGAACAACAAGAAGATTTCAAATATATGGCAAAATTCTTCAATCCTATGGGGAGAATGGAGAAACAGGAACAGTGGAGTCTCTACAAATGTCTCAAGTTTGCAGATTCACATATTGCTGAGGCTAGGGAAAGACTTGAAAAATATTTTGAAGAACCTAAGGCAAATGAGACCTTGCCTGATTTCAATAGACTTTTTTGCCAAAAGAGTTTTCCAAGGTGTATCTGAATACACAGCTTTGGCTTACTGGAAGTGGAAGTTTCCAGAAATTGATTGGAAAGACATGGAAGAGGTTCAGACTACAAAATTCAAAAGGTACAAGGCTGAATTGAGCAAAATATAGTTTGTAACACTTGAATAATGTCTTAGAACTTATTACCCTATGATGGATGAATAAAATAGCTAAAGTTTTTATTCAGTTGTTTATTATGAAAAAATTTGGATTACTTATGTTCAGGCTTATGAGGGTTTTGGCATCATCAAAAAGGGGGAAATTGATAAGAACATTTTATTATGTTTTGATGATGGCCATACTAGTTTGTTATAGCAAGCTCGAAATAAGTTAGAACTCTCGTATAAGTCTTTACTTAGAGTCGACATGTTGTATAAGTTGAGTCAGACAAGTATTGTACTAGTTGGTAGGACGGCAAAGCAAAAACAGATATTCGGTAAAGTGAAGCCAGCAAAGCACCAGCTGAGAAGTAATGAAGACATTATGGTCTGACTTATAACCAAGGAAGTCTGTGATGACCTTGGATAAGTCTAAGTTATGTTTTTAAGTGATGAAACTCAATGTTCAAATATGGTGTACACTGGTCTCACCCAAATCAAGGATCAGTGAAATACAAAGACTCTCCTAATACTAGAACAAAGAAGTAAACAAGATGAATCGGCCGAGTAGACCGACCTTCGGCAAAGTGAAAACAAAACAGCGAAGAAAGAACTAACGGCTAAGTCAGAAGGCTCACTCGACCGTTCTAAAAACGGCGAAGTAACACTTACCAGATCAGATTTGATATATATATTGAAGATACAGAAGATCATGCATTAAATGCACAATCAATAGAGGATCAATCAAGGACGGGTTTTCTGCTATACGTTTGAAGAAAGAATCCGATCACTGAAATCAAGGAGAATACAATTAAGGGGGAATCAAGAATAAAATCAAGGATTATTCCCTCATTAATATAGCCAACGGACGGAATTTCAAAACCAAAGTACTCAAGGCTATAAATAGAAGGCATTGACAGAAAAACAAAAACAACGATTGAAAAAGAAAAAAATCAAGTAGAAACTCACAATTTGAAAAGCCCTCTCTCTGAACTTACAAGGATACATCTAGTGATCAACTCAAATATCAGAACTACAAAGTCATACTCAGAACTGAGATTGATCAAGCAAGTGTGTGAATCACAGTCACATCAAACTGAAGCAACTGAATCAGAGGCAATCTGAGAAGGAGTTGAACTGTGATAGGCGTTGAAGGATCTTGATCTTAAGGAGCGAAAGGGAATACCGAATCACCGAAGCATTGCGGTCAAGGAGTGATAGTCTTGTAGATTGTGAAGCTTGGGAAGCCAAGGACAATCATACTATTGTATCGGTGAAAAAAATAGTGAATTCCTCCAATCATCACAGGAGAAGAGTGGATTAAGGGATTACACCACCCCGAACCACTATAAGCCTTGTGTCAATTTAATTTCGCAATTTACTTTACGGTATTCATTTAACTTGCATACATCAAAATTTACATCTCGTGATTGTCTAAACAAACATTTGAAAACAATATAGTAAGAAGGGACTTATCCTCTCGCCCAAAAGCTTTTAAACAAAAGAAAAGTTTTTGAAACTCCACTATAGTCATTCACCCCCCCTCTGACTATAGTTTCACCCTTCTCTGGGACCAACACATAATACACTTGAAGATTTTCTTTGGATCAGTAAGGTTAAGCTCAGTAGGTTTAGAAGCGTGCTTTTTCAGCTCAGAAATATCTCTTATATTTTTTCTTAAGGTTCATCAATCATCATCTTTTTCTGAGTTGAAAGTCCTCTATTTATAGGTAGGAATGCATGTGACTTGTATTTGACAAATATAACCGTTCCTGGTTTTTGTCCTATTTGACTTGCTTTCTGTCACTATTCATAGGACTGACACTGTCAGAATTTCTTTTTGACAGTGCACTCTGTCCACCCTTTGACTTATAACCATTGGATAAAGTTCTGAATCATCCCAACGTTCTTTTAATCTCAGCCCTTGATTAGTTTGATAAATCAGAGGTAGTTGGCTGTCCTTATCCATGTAATCTTCCAATGTAATCTTGAATTAACCGAGGTATTATATCAGTAGGTTCATCAGTCTGCTGTAATATCAATCAGTCTGCTGAACAGCAATTTTCTGTGTGTCAAATACAATGCAGCTGATTTCTTTTATCTAACTTTTATTTGTAAAGTTAGATTACACCTTTTTAATTATAACCAAGTTCCAATTAACATCCAACTTATGGAACTTAGACTTTCTACACAAGATATATGTAATCAGTTTAGGTCATCACAGACTTGCCTAAATTCTGATTACATATCCTTGACTTTAATCACTAAGTTTGATCCCTTAGCCTTCATTAACTGAGTTTGAGCCCTCAGCCTTCAGTCTTCAGCAGGTTCTAGAAAAGTCTACTGACCTAACTACCCTACTGACCTAGACTAGTCTGCTGAAACAAGTCAGCTGACCTTTACAGTGCTTGTTTGATCAAACCTATTCAAAAATCAAACTCTAATAAACCTATACATTTGATCTAGACATCTTTTTGCCTTTGCACTATAACAGTTAGTCTGGCACTCATCATCAAAACATAGAAATAAGTCCAACAATTTCCCCCTTTTTGGTGATGATGCCACTACCCTCACCTAACAGAGAAAGCAAAAAGATAAGAACAAAATCGAACGAATTTTCAGTCAATTCTCATTATAAACATTTGTTCACAGTTATTACAGTCTAGATGCAGCAAAGATAGAATATAATAAGTATGCTGATCTACTGTCTTCTTTCTCTTTCTTGTCTAGCCTTCTCCACTTGTTCTTGGTAGGCTCTGATCTCTTCTATCATATCCCTCATCAATTCATTTTCAATCAGGGTAAAATCAATGTAGGGATTTACTTCTTTCCACCACTTCCATGCTTCAGGCAGGAGGAGATTGATTTGATTCACTCTGAATCCAAACTTCATGTACAGTTCATTGAATTCATCAAGTGAGTCCTTTGCTTTTGTGATAGGCAAACTCCTATCACCTCTGCCACTTCTTCCACCTCTTCCACCTCTGCCACCTCTGTAAGATGCCCTTAAGGTTTTAACCCTTGCTTCCCAAAACTTCAATCCCAAGAAAGAGTCTAAACCTTCATGAAATCCCTTGTCATGATAAGGTTTCCTTCTGTTATAGTATTCCTTCTTGTATTGTCTAAGGAGATCATCAGTAAGTTGAACTCTGCCAGGTGCAGGTTGCCTGTAAGAATTAGTCTCATTCTCCCATCTTTTCTGTGTAAAGAGTTTGGCAGCCTCTTTTGCTACTGCTGTTTGGCCTTCTTCCCCCTTAGTGACATCATCAACAAAATGGGACAAAAGACCATGAACACTCTCCTGTGTGATAATAAGATTACTCAGTTGTCCTTTCATAATCTCAGTTCTTGTATCAACTGCAGTAATCCTTGATTGCAATGTCTGCTTCAGTAGATTGATCCTCTCAGTGAGCTTAGGATCCAATCCAGCAGGTTGAGATGTTCCAGCAGCCTCAGCAGGCTTAGGTGCCTCAGCAAGTTTGTCAAGTTTCTGGTGGATGGTTTCAAGTTGATTTTTCAGAAAATTTTCTTTTGCTGTGTTTCCTACCTTGATTCCCCTCACATCTAGCATCATATCATTAACAGCATTTTGAGTAGATGTGAAATTTGAAGCAACTTTGTTTCGAGATTGTATGTTGTCATTCACCGGCTTCATCGGTTCTTCAAATCTTTGTTCCCGTCTATCCAAACTTGAGTTCTTAAGCTGTTGCATGTCATTCCTGACAGTTCTCAACTCATTCAACACTTCTACTGGCACTCCACCAGTCATTTCTCCAGCAACTCCATCAGCAGGCTCCTCAACATTATATTGTGGCCTCTGATTGCTCTCCACCATTGCCCAACTCCTATCTAGTCCAGCAGGGTTAGGTCCTTGATATTCTTATAAGATAGGATCAAGAGCTGGTTCTTCAAAAATAGGTACAAATGCCTGTGGGGGATCAATATCAACATCTTCTTCTTCAGGCATTTGGAACTCCTCATCACTAAAGTCATAGTCTAGCAGCTGCTCATTCTCATTAACAGCAGTCTGCTGACCATCTTTCCCTATAGTGGTCTTGACTCCAGTAGGCTCCACTACAACAGCCTCTTCAACAACATGGGTTTCCTCCAAACCCAAAGTTTGTTCCAACCTTTGTCCATGCGCTGTTTGAGACTCAGCAACTTGTACCTCCTGTTCCAACCTTTGTGCAGGTGCTGTTTGTAGCCCAGCAACCTGTACCATCTCTTCAACTGTTGGATCTGGTGCAATGAATGCCACAACAAGTTGATCAGGGAATATGTCCATGTTTTCCTGTTGAAATTCTCCCATATCCCCAATCCTTCTTAGTAGATTTGCAGTGTTGGTGAGGGTGCCATCAGTGTCAACCCAGTTTTGATATTGAATGGTGTCCTCAGAACTGACACTTGGCTCATCATGATCAGTGACTCTTTCATCACTCAAATCTTCAGCTTGCTGATCCTCAGGTTGATCAGTAGGTTCAACCACAAATAAATCATCAATCTCACCAACCATTCTGTTTGCACCACCATCTATTCCCTCATTGATTTGTGCCTCAATATCATCTATGGTGAGATTTTCCTCATCCTCATTCATCTGTCCAGTTTGCTCTCTCCCAGTGGATCGTCCAAAGCCACCGATGGATCGCTCTACTCTTGGTTCGGTAAACATGGCACTTCCACCGACTTCTCCTGGACCGGAGGGTGATTATCATCGAATCGGATGATGAAGAATCACCATCATCACCTCTTGGATTCCCGAACTTGATACCCTCCTCTTTCGTTGATCATCAAACGGATCCATCGGCCTTGATTGTAACAAAGAGGTATCAATCGGATCCGAATGCGGACTCTCCACTCCCGAGTTTCTCAAAAACCCATTCTTCAAAGTCTGTCATAGGTTCGGCGACGGAGGTTTTTGCCTCTTATAGAATCCAAACTTCCACTGGAAGTAATCAGCCACCAGCAGGAGCTTTGGATCAACATACCCCTCTTTCCTCTTCTTCTCATGTTTTTCATAGGGCAGGAATGATCCTTTGGGAGCTGTTGCAGCACCTTGCTGACCTCCAAAGGTCTCAACAAGTAGATTCAATGTTTCTTCCACAGATGCTTCAAGGCTAGTATGTTGCTCAGGTTGAATATTACTTCCTACTACCTCCATCTGTACCACACTTGGTTCCCCCGACTTATATGCTCATCAGCAGGGTTAGCAGCAGACTGCTCTTCCCCCTGAACTATTGTAGGATTTGCAGGGTTTTGAACAAGTGTTTCCATCTCCACAGCAGGTGTAGTCTCAGTGGTTTGCTGTGGTTCTTCTACAGATTCCTCGAAGTCTGCGGGGGCGGCGATGTCGTGTTCCTTCAACAGATTGCTCAGCAACAACCTGTTCACTTTCAGTAGGCTCAGCAACCTTAGTAGGTGAGGATCCAGTAACATCAACAGCAGGTTCAATTTCAGTAGTCTGCTGTGACTCTTCAGCAGGTTGCTCAACAACAACCTCTGCTTCCTCATTAGGCTTAATAATAGTCAAGGGCTCAGCCTCAATAGCCTATTCTTCTTCTACTTCACCTTCCTCTTCTTGTGCCCTTTGAGCCTCTAAGATTTTCAATTGGTTCCCTTTTCCATGTTTCTTTTTGTGGATAATCTCCTTCATCCTCTTGGAAAGTGGCTCATCTTCAATTTCAATTACAGTAGACTTCCTCTTTCTACTGTCTTCTTTCTGTTGTTCCCTCAAAATTTCAACAACAGTTTTCTAGCGACTACGACGGGGTCGGTAGTCTCATCTTCAATGGACCTCACGGACTTAGCGATCTGTCTTTTTTGCTTCTTTGTTCTTTTAGGCTTTAAGATTTTTGTTGTTTTTCTAGTGTCAGCAGCCTTTCTTTTCTCAGTGGTCTTCTTTCGTGCAGCAGACTTAACAGATTTCTTAATTTGCTCACCACCAGCATCACCATCATCTCCATCAGTAGCCTCTGCAACACCTTCTTCATCATCATCCAGACCAGGGATAGCATAATCAATCTCTTTCTTGTATCTGGACTGATTGATCTTCTCAGGTGCAACATCTGGGATCTCCAAATGATTCAGCAGGATCTGAACCATTAATCCTAAGGGTAAGGCCTTGGATTTCCTTTTCCCTTCTCTTTCCTCCTTGGCTACTGTTAAGGGTCAATTTGTAGTGTTTTATAAGGATATATTTTACATCAATTTCCCCCGTATATGGATGTTTTTCATAGAAATCGAGCTTATAATCGATTAATTGAGTAAATGGTGTTTTTAATAGGTTAGTTGCAAAATGTAACGATTTATGTGCTTAAATTGTGATTTTATGTTATTTTGAGATTGTGTTACGCTTTGGTATATTTTCCTATGTTATAGATACATATTTTGGCATGCAAGAGGATTAAATGATGAGGTTTTGCATGGAAGAGAAGTGAAATGGAAGGAAGATGGAGATAAAGCTTGGAATGAAGTTTTCAAGCAGCCGAACTTCCGATGCAGTTCTTGATATGATATACACTGATTTTACTCTGGACCTCAAGAGAAGAGTTGTAGGGCTTGAAGAGAGGATTCTACAGGATTTTGAATCACTCCATTCCGACTTACGAGGCCCAAGATATGAGCGTTACAAGTTTGGATGCTGTTGCTGAAACTACTGGAAAATCCCGAAAACGACTCGTAATACGACGGGCTAGTCAAAAAGGCGTTTTCTGAAGAAGATTCCTTAATGAAAGTTGTATAGTTTTCCGAGAGCTTTTTTATGACATTCGGATCATAATTTTTGGAGGTCTACAACTCAAGATATGAATTTTAGAAGTTTCACTCCTAAAAAAGAATTATTCAACCGACTTAAACACTGTAGCAGCCGCCTCTGTTTTCTATTTAAAGAGCAGCAGCCCCAAACCCTAAAGGATACACAATTTGATACAGCCGCATTATTGACGGCAGCAGCGGCAGTCAACTTGGCTTTCAAGGCCGGTCACCCGAGCCTTGTGCTCGGGTGATCCGGGGTTAGATTAGGATGTCGTTTTTCTTCCGTTTTTGATTCATGGATTCAATCATGTACCAAACTACGAGAGTTAACCTGAATCTACACCTTCGTTTTGTATGGAAATTGGTCTCAACATTCGGAAGAGGAGAGATCGATAATTGAATTCACTAAGGAATTAGGAGTTCATAGCTTGAGAATACAGATTCACTAAGAGATTAGGGGTTTGTATCTCGTGTAAAGGTGAAACCACAATTTGAATTAAAATCATGAGATGAACTAGGATTGAAATCACTTGGTTTGTGCACTGTTTGATCCCATGTATCTTTAGTTTAGTTTAGGTTGTGTTATTTTATTTCGTAGGTTAGATTTACTTTAATTGCTCTTTCGTTTATTTTATTTGTTCTTTCGTTTATTCGTTTTTCCTAAGTAACAATTGAAAGGAATTAGTGAAATTAGATTCAACATCCCGATTCCCTGTGGATCGACCCTGTACTTACCCTACTATGCTATCAACTACCCGATATTTGGTCGGTTAGGAGTTTGTTTGCATGTTAAGTATAGGTTTTATAAATTTTCTTTTGTTTTTATGATGCAAAATCCTCCCAACAAAAGTGCAAACATTCCTAAGATTTTTATTAATTTTTATAGAAAATTATCTCATATGTGTTTAAATATTATTTTATTATTTTTAGATGAGAAAAATTAAATATGCGCTTAATTGTATAATTTTTTTATAATTATTGTCAGTTTTACGCTGGGTATGTTTTATGTGATTTTTTCAGATACATAAGGAGGACGGTCGATTGTGACAAAGTGTGGTACAATATTTATTTGGATGTGGGATTAAAGAAAAAAAAAGAAAAAATAATAAAATGAAAGATGGTCTTCTTTTTTTTCTCACGTGGATGGCAATAAAAGGAGAGATTTGGGGGATTGCCTTCAATTGTTTTTCTTGAGGTGAGGAGAAAATAAAGGAAAGGAAAAAAATGAAAAATAAAAAAAAGGGGATTGACTTCAATTCTTTTACGGAAGGAATGACAATATAAAGGGGAGACAACATTACACAGCAGACCTACACAGAGCAGCAGCCGCACCATACAATAAAAAAATGAGTTTCTCTCTTTCAATCTTGCTTGGGAGTTTGAATATGATTATTGGCTAAGCAATTCGCGGTGGGACAACGGAGGAAGCCAATCAACAACCACACCAACTAGAGGATTTTTAGCTACGTCTTTAGTGAGTTAAATTTATGGTTTTTCATCAATTGAATGTTGTGATTTATCGTTTATGTTTTATTGAATCGAGAGATCGATGAAACTATCTTTCTGATTGAATTTATATGAGACTATTGTTCAAGCTTTGATCTTTTCAATTGATGCAATTAATTGTGATTCAAGAGATTGTTCATAATTAATTGAGTAGAGTTTTGGAGACAATCTCATGATCTTGTTTTGCATGTCGTTCAGTTTTACTTGAAAAAGAAAACGAAACCCTAGAATTTATTTAAAGAGATTTAATCAAATTCGTGATAGATCATTACTAAAAATCGTATCTTTAACTTGCCATCTAGTTGGGGTTGGGTTGGTTGATTGGTGGATTCCCGTTGCCTTACCGTTCCTTTTAATCCTTGATAAACAAAAATCACTCGTATCAATCGTTGATTGTTAAGTTTAGTTGTTTTAAAGTTCTAGTTGTTTTTGCATATTTTAAGTTTCCCGATTCTTGTTCATCGTCTTATTTACTTGTTCATCGTAGTTCTTGTTCATTAATTCATAATTAGTATAAATCTTAGTTTTAGTTAATAGTCGTGACATAATCGATAGAATAATTGTTCCTTGATCCGATAAACATTCCACTCCCTTAGGACGACCCGTTAACATCCTATACTACGATCCTTATACTTGGGGTGTTTCGGTTATAAATTGTAAAACTCGTTTTTACCGAACAAGTTTTTGGCGCCGTTGCCGGGGAGTCGGTAACGGTTGTCGGATTCTTCTAGGTGCAATTTTTATTTCGATACTATTTTTTTTAGGTAATAATCTAATTGTTATGTTTTATTTTATTTTATTTCACTTTATCATAGTTTAGATTTTCGATTTTATAAATTTGATTTTAATTATCTTAGTTTTTATTTATTTTATGTTATTGTTCACATTAGATTTTTATTAGTTTAGAAGCCTTAGATTTTTCTTTAGATCTTAGATTTTAGCAGCCTTAGATTTAGCTTAGATTTGCCTTAGATTTTAGATCGTATAAATTTATTGCCTTAATTATTACTATTTTAGGTTTTTATTTTCTTTCCTCGCTATTCTTATCGTATCTGTTTCGTTTTTCGGTTTTTAAACGGGCGTCCATCCTTCCGGACGCCCGTACGTTCTAAAAATTTCTTATCTGCATCGTTTTAAGCTGATCAGACGAGCGTCTGGATTTCCAAACGCTCGTCCAGCCTCTAAACGCCGTTTACCCCCAATCTGTCTTCTGAACGCCAGTTCAGTGATCTGAACGAGCGTTCGCTTCCAGAATCCCCTTTGAACGAGCGTTCACTTACACGAACGCCGGTTCGGTCCACAGAAACTTTACCTTTCTCTTTTCTTCTCTCTTTCTAAACTTCTAAACCCTCCAATCATTTCTGAACTTGTCCTCATCAACCCAAAGGTTGATTTTTTTTCTTTTCTGCCCTCCTGGTTTATGCAAACCAGGAGTAAGAAGGGACCTCTTATCTTTAACCCTGAACCAGAACGATCCATTCTCAAAAGAAAGCTCTTTCCCGATCGGACATCATGGTGACCAAGTTCAAAATCCGAATCCGAGTTCCTCCTAATCCGGCTCTCCCAAATCCAAATCCGGATCCTCAAGCCCAAATGAATATGCTCCTTCAACGGATCCAAGCTTTACAACAACAACGAAATCAACAAGCCGGGCTACATAATCAATTGCAACAATTCCATCAAAACCGACTAAACCAGTTAAACCAAGACCCCTATGCTCCCTATCTTAACCGGGATTTCTGGAAGGGCATAGACCTATTCGCCCTCCGAGGAAATGGGGCAAGTAAACTTTGATCTCAAAAATGGAGTGGTAGGACTAGTCCAGAATAGTTCTTTTCATGGCACTGCTCAAGAAGATCCACATGACTTCTTGTCCACCTTTGTTCAAATCTGCGAAGCAGGCCACTATCCTGGTGTTGATTCTGAGATTGTAAAGTTGAAACTCTTCCCATTTGCTCTAAAAGGAGAAGCAAACCGTTGGTTTAAATCTTTAGCCCATCGTTCTCTCCATTCCTGGAATGATGTTAAAAGAGCCTTTGCTCTTAAGTGGGTCTCCCCTGGTACAATCATGGACATGAAAAGGGAGATAGCCACATTTGAACAACTGAATGGTGAGAGTGTTGGGAAAGCATGGGAGAGATTGAATCTGTTGATGAGGAAGTGCCCCAATCATGGATACGATAGACATGAGCTACTCGAGTTATTCTACGAGAGGTGTCTCTCAACCAAATAGGGACTACCTTGATTCGATTTGCTCATGGATCCTTTCTAGGGGAGGTGATGACGCTGCCTACGGGGTAGGCGAAACCATAGCGAAGAATAACATGTGGTCATCTCCAAGGAAGGCCAATGTTAGTGGGAATCGAAGGGGGGTCCGCTACGAGCAACTGCGAGACTAAGAAGCTAGTTGCTCAAATGGAAATGATGAGCAAGCAACTAGCCAATTTGCGGATGCGGCGGCAAAGAGCACCATCGGATGTGAATTATATGGGACTTCGGGCGGGAGATGAAATCAACGAGGAAGTGAATTTCAACCAAACCCATGGAAACTTCAATCGAATCGAATTATTCCGGATTTCAACGTCCCAATCTGAATCAAGCCAATGCACCACCCGGCCCATCCAATTCAAAACCTTCTTTCAACTCAAGTTATCAAAGACCACCACCTGGGATGGTTAATCAATCTCATAATCCTAACTCTCGAGACCTCGAGGTGGTTGGAATCAAAACCAACCTCGTAACCAAACCACCTCTTGTGTCCCTCAACATAAGTTCGATGAGATAGTAGACATGGTGAAGACCCCGGCTACTAGTGTCAAGACAATAGAGAGACGGGTTGGTCGGATGGCGGACCAACAAGCAAACGGACCCCACGGTAAACTTCCAAGTTATACCGAAAGAAATCTAAAGCGAGATATCAATGTTTGCACTTGCCATCACACCTCAATGGGATTATGGAAATGAAGAGCTGAATGAGGTTACTTTAAGAAGTGGTAAGCGAGGTAGGACCCGGAAAGATGTCGGGAAACGAGTAGCCCCTCCCGACGCCATAAGTTCGGGGAGGGGGCAATCGAAATCATATACCGAAGAAATCAACGGTGAGGAGGAGCTTAATGATGACGGTTCTTCGGGGGATGAGGATGGTTCGATTCGAGGAAAAGTCGGGTGGTTGTTCCCACGACAAAAAGGAGGGAGGAAAAGTTTGTGAGATGGAAGGATAAGGAAGACGAAGCCATTAAAAAGTCGGTGGCTGTTCCCCGATAATGATAAAGCCCTTCCTTATCCACCAAAGAGGAAAGAGAATACCCTCGGTCTTGACGGACAATATGACGGAGTGAGGAGGATGCTTAGAGACACCAAAGTGATTATACCCCTAGGCGAGGTATTGACCGAAATGCCCAAGTGCTCTAAGTATCTTAAAGAAGTTTGTGGAAGCGGGAAGAAGCTTCAAGGGATGGCGAAGAAGTTTTAAGAGAAGAATGTTCCATGGTCTCACAAAAAGTTGCTATTAAGCGAGGTGACCCCGGAAGACCTTCAATCTCTGGTGAGATTGAAGGCCACAAGTTCCAAAACGTCTTATGCGACTCAGGGGCCTCCATAAATGTGATGCCATTAAACGTACGCAAAAGCTCGGCTTAGATAAAAGAATGCGGGAACGCCCTATTTCTCTGCAGATGGTGGACCGATCTAGTCGCTCAGCAGCCGGTTGTGTTACTAATGTTCTTCTTCATGTTGAACATTTGGTTTTCCCTACCGATTGGGTTATCTTAGACTACCCACCTGACAAGGAGATGCCTCTAATTCTAGGCCGGACCTTTTTAGACACCTCTGCCGCCCTCATTGATTTCTGTAAGGGTCAGATTACACTTAGAGTTGATGATACATCTGTCACCTTCACACGAGGGCAAAGTCCTGAGACACCCTTGATTGAAGAAATCTTGTTCGTTGAAGCAATTTATGAGGACGAAAAAGATGCCAACTCTGAAGAAGCAGAAGAGCTAACAGAGATAGGTGTTTTCGAAGTTATAAACATTGAAGATCAAGCTGACTATGGACCATCTTCTAGTTCATTACAGGCCGTAGTCTCTGACGAGTCGTCTTCACGACTTGCTCACAAAGAGCCTGTCAATGAACAAGAAACATGGAGATTCCCAACAATGAACGATGATTTCAAAGAGCTGCATCAGGAAGACTTTAACCCTGTAGAAGAGGAAGCCCTGATGGGTAGTTGGGACGAAGTGGATTTCTGGAGAGAGACTACTCATTGGGAGGTTGATGATTGGGAACAGCTAGCGGAGGAGCTAGAAGAAGAAGAGTTGAGAAAGATGATCAAGCATCGAAGGAGGAAGCGAGTGCGACGACGAAGGATCCCATGGATGATGTTATCCGGTATCTTTACGGGGTTATGCCTAGGGAAGATGAGGTGTTCTACTTGTCAACCACTTCAAGCCCATAAGGAAAAAGGTGGCCCCTTAAAATCCAGTATTGAGCAACCACCTACTGACTTGGAGCTTAAACCGCTTCCGCAACACCTTAAGTACATTTTTCTTAAGGATGGTGATAAGTTACCCTTGATCATCTCTTCAAAACTCGAGCCCGAGCAAGAAGCACTGCTGATAAAAGTGCTTGAAAAGAATATCCTCGCGTTCGGATGGCAAGTGGGTGATATCAGAGGAACTAGCCCCGATGTGTGCATGCATAAAATCCGAACGGAGGAAGGAGCTAAGAAAGTAAGACAACCTCAGCGAAGGCTGAATCCGCATATGCAGGAGGTTGTCAAGAAGGAAGTTATAAAGTGGTTAGACATGGGAATCATCTATGCAATTGCCGATAGTGAGTGGGTTAGCCCCACCCAAGTTGTGCCAAAGAAGGGAGGTATCACCGTTGAAAAGAATGAAAAGGGGGAAGAGATAGCTTTACGCCTTGTGATCGCTATAGAGTCGCATTGACTATCGCGAGATTGAATGAAGTCACCGCCAAAGACCATTTCCCCTTACCCTTCATTGACCAGGTTATTGAAAGACCGAGTGGTCACAAGTATTATTGTTTCCTCGATGGATATTCTCGTTACTTCCAGATAGCCATCGACCCTAATGACCAGGAGAAGACTACGTTTACGTGTCCATCAGGCACTTTTGCGTTCCGCAGAATGCCCTTTGGCTTATGCAATGCACCTGTGACTTTTCAAAGGTGTATGCTTGCCATTTTTGATGGACTTGTGGAGAAATGTATGGAAGTCTTCATGGATGACTTCTCAGTCTATGGCGATAGCTTCGATGAGATCTTGGCGAATCTAGATATGGTACTTCAACGCCGTGTTGAAAAGAATTTAGTGCTTAACCGGGAGAAATGCCATTTTCTAGTTGATGAGGGGATCGTTCGGGACACAAGGTGTCCGGCACCGGTATTCAAGTTGATAAGGCCGAAGTAGAAGCCATTGAGAAAATGTCGTACCCGAAAACTGTCAAAGAGGTACGCGGCTTTCTTGGTCATGTTGGCTTCTGCAGACGATTTATTAAGGACTTTTCCACCATCGCCAAGCCCCTGTCCAACCTTCTGAAAGATGATGTTGTGTTCTTGTTTGATGAGAAATGCAAGAAAGCTTTCAATTGCTTGAAGGAAAAGCTCATAAGTGCCCCTATCTTAATCGCACTTGACTGGACTAAGCCTTTTGAATTATTATGTGATGCCTCTAATTACGCAGTAGGCGCAGTTTTAGGTCAAAGAATTGATAAAAAGTTCGGGCCCATTTACTATGCGAGCCGCACCTTGAACCCGGCTCAATGCAATTACACTACGGCCGAGAAGGAATTCTTAGCCGTCGTTTTTGCTATTGACAAGTTTAGAAGTTACCTTCTAGGGTCTCAAGTTGTCGTTTGGACCGACCATGCAGCCTACGCTACCTTATGGACAAAGCGAGATGCAAAACCAAGGTTACTCGGATGGATTCTAATTTTGCAAGAGTTTGACCTTGAGATCAAAGATAAGAAGGGCGGCGATAATATTGTGGTGATCACTGTCTCGCCTAGTAAATGAGGGTGGCGAAGATCACAAGGAAATAGGCATCGATTTCCCTACGAGCAATTGATGAAGCTTGATACTTGTTAGGCCGTGGTACGCCGATTACGCCAACTATTTAGCAAGTGGTCATTTAGAGGACATGACGTATCGACGAGAGGAAGAAGTTCTTTTCGATTTAAAGTATCTCGTGTGGGAGGATCCTTATTTGTTCAAGGTCCGTAAAGACGGGTTGCTTAGAAGGTGTGTTCCGGAACATGAGCAATGGGATATTCGGAGCAATGTCATAGTAGTCCCACGGGAGGACACTACGGAGCACCCAAGACAGTTGCAAAAATCCTCCAAGCCGGATTCTACGGCCGACTCTTTTTAAGGACGCGAAGCCTTTTGTAAAGGTTGCGATAGGTGCCGGAGAATTGGGAGGCGAGTAATAGGATGGAAATGCCATTTAGGCCCATTACGGAATGCGAAGTCTTCGACGTGTGGGGAATTGATTTCATAGGACCCTTTCCATCGTCGTGTGGAAATAAATACATTCTCGTCTGTGTAGACTACGTCTCCAAGTGGGTGGAGGCAATAGCCACCCAAACTAATGATCACAAAGTTGTGAAGAAATTCTTGCAAAAGAATATCTTCACCAGGTTTGGCTGTCCTAGAGCCCTCATTAGTGACGAAGGTACTCATTTTTGCAACGCGCCGCTTGATAAAGTTCTTGAAAAATATGGTGTGAGACATAAAATCGGTACACCGTATCATCCTCAAACAAGTGGCCAAGTCGAGATAAGCAACCGAGCCTTAAAAGGATTTTAGAAAAGACCGTGAACTCAAATAGATCCAACCGGAGTCTAAAGTTGGATGACGCGCTTTGGGCCTATCGCACCGCGTTTAAGACCCCGATGGGCACGTCACCCTTCCAAATGGTCTATGGCAAAGCTTGCCATCTTCCGGTCGAGCTTGAGCACGAGCTTGCGGGCTATTAAATTCTTGAATTTCGATAGCCGGCTACGTGGGGAGAAGAGATTATTGCAATTAAACGAGCTCGATGAATTTCGACTCAGAGCATATGAGAATGCGAAAATCAGTAAGGAAAGAACTAAGATACTCCACGATGCTAAGATCAAGGATCGAGAATTCAAAGTGGGTGATATGGCTTTGCTTTATAATACCCGGCTCCATTTGTTTGCCGGTAAGCTCAAATCTAGATGGTCTGGCCCATTTGAGATTCTCGATGTCCATCCGAGTGGAGCGATCACGTTAAACGGGTATGGTGATCAACCTTTTAAGGTCAATGGTCAAAGACTCAAGAAGTATTTTGGGCAACCCAGAGAAAAGCCTGAGACCTTGTACTTTCAAAAGAGAGTTGAGGTGCCTGATATTCTGATTTGCGATGAGATCCCATCCAACTTCTTTAGTTCGGATGATGACATTTCTATATCTACCCGTGAGGACCTTTCTTCCGAGCCTTCTGAACATGTCGGTGTACCGAAGCTTACTCTGCGCAAGAACAAGAAGAAGAAAAGAGTCAGTGCTATCTGGAGAGTTAAGTTCAAACACTTAGTAGAGCACTTGACTTGCTGTTGTTGTGGTCACACCCCTGTCCTTCATTCTGTTTCCGATGAGGAAGTGGCCGACGGTAAGCCAAAGTGGCCCGATCCGGGTTAACTTTGAAATCGTGTCAAGCTAATGACATAAAAGAAGCGCTACTAGGAGGCGGCCTAGTCTCTTAAGTTAATTCCTTTTAGTTAAGTTTTTATTTTATTAGGAATTAAACCTTGGTGTTTGTGTGTTGGTTATCCTTGTCCTATTTGTGAATGCGTTATTTGCGTGCATGTTTACTCATATACCCCGTGTACCCCGAGATTATGTGTTATGTCGAGTGTTGCATATATTTTCGAGCAGGTTTGCAAGCTTCTACTTTCGGTATTGTCTGTCCCTGATACGAGTGCAGCGGTTTATTCATGCTACGGCCTGACCACTGTCAACCTACAGCCCGACAACCACTTTGAAACCAGCTAAGTATTATTTTCTTTTATTTGCACATTCTGAGGACATCATGTGATTTAAGTGTGGGGGGTGTCTAAATTGGGTATGTTATCATGCTATAAATGAGTAAATGTGATTTTCTCGACAATTTTGTAATTTTTCTAAGCAAACTTGGATAATTGTAAATCTTGAGCATGTAATTGAAACAAAAAGGCTCGCTGGTTGTAGTTTCCTGACGATGATTGTCTGTAACTTCTGTGAGATAGTTATAGCATGTTTTTACTGATATGAAATAGTATTCATTTCCTATTCACGTAAGCCTTTGAAATTGAAGCGACATTTTTAAACTGTATCCTTTCACTATCCTAGTGATTTATCCTAGAGAGACTTGTGCTTAATAGTAACGGTAAACATTACACCTAATTTCTAACCGTGTACTGTGAATATCTGAAGGTTTGAATGTGATAGGAGGGATATATCTTAAGGTTTGTATACCAATCTAAGATGAATAATATGAATAAAATATATGTATGTCGGATGTAGCTGCCAATGATTTGAGTGCGGTAGGGCATTATCACGAAATGTCCTATACCACTATGAGGTTCAATAGCTCCCGACTGCCTGATGATAGTAGTCCAGCTAGGGTGTTATCACGAAACATCCTATTGCTGGGAATAAGGGCATATGCTATACATGTGGAATTAAGTGAAATTTAAAGAAAAATTAGCAAATGGCAATGTGTAAAGTTGGTTGAAAACTTAGTTATCTTCTGACTATCCCCAGTATAAACTGAATGATATGCATTAGGGATTATCCTAATAAGTACAGGGGAAGACTTTGTGTGGAAGGGTTACTGCCTATACCTAGGAAAGTCATTAGGATTGTTTGAAAGGATTTTTGTGCAAAACAATAGTGGAGATTGAAAAGGGCTTTTCACACATACACTGAATCTATCTCTATGTTGGTATTAATTGCTATATTTGTCGTATCTTTTGTCACATGAGTCAGGAACCTATGTGGATTGCATGTACAGTGAGCCGGTTTTGATTATTTTGTTCGGGACGAACAAAAAGCTAAGTGTGGGGGTGTTGATTGCACTATATTTTATGCAATATTTTATTATAAAAGTGCAAACATTCCTAAGATTTTTATTAATTTTTATAGAAAATTATCTCATATGTGTTTAAATATTATTTTATTATTTTTAGATGAGAAAAATTAAATATGCGCTTAATTGTATAATTTTTTTATAATTATTGTCAGTTTTACGCTGGGTATGTTTTATGTGATTTTTTCAGATACATTAAGGAGGACGGTCGATTGTGACAAAGTGTGGTACAATATTTATTTGGATGTGGGATTAAAGAAAAAAAAAATAATAAAATGAAAGATGGTCTTCTTTTTTTCTCACGTGGATGGCAATAAAAGGAGAGATTTGGGGGATTGCCTTCAATTGTTTTTCTTGACGTGAGGAGAAAATAAAGGAAAGGAAAAAAATGAAAAATAAAAAAAGGGGATTGACTTCAATTCTTTTACGGAAGAAATGGCAATATAAAGGGGAGACAACATTACACAGCGGACCACACAGAGCGCAGGCCGCACCATACAATAAAAAAATGAGTTTCTCTCTTTCAATCTTGCTTGGGAGTTTGAATATGATTATTGGCTAAGCAATTCGCGGTGGGACAACGGAGGAAACCAATCAACAACCACACAAACTAGAGGATTTTTAGCTACGTACTTTTAGTGAGTTAAATTTATGGTTTTTCATCAATTGAATGTTGTGATTTATCGTTTATGTTTTATTGAATCGAGAGATCGATGAAACTATCTTTGATTGAATTTATATGAGACTATTGTTCAAGCTTTGATCTTTTCAATTGATGCAATTAATTGTGATTCAAGAGATTGTTCATAATTAATTGAGTAGAGTTTTGGAGACAATCTCATGATCTTGTTTTGCATGTCGTTCAGTTTTACTTGAAAAAGAAAACGAAACCCTAGAATTTATTTAAAGAGATTTAATCAAATTCGTGATAGATCATTACTAAAAATCGTATCTTTAACTTGCCATCTAGTTGGGGTTGGGTTGGTTGATTGGTGGATTCCCGTTGCCTTACCGTTCCTTTTAATCCTTGATAAACAAAAATCACTCGTATCAATCGTTGATTGTTAAGTTTAGTTGTTTTAAAGTTCTAGTTGTTTTTGCATATTTTAAGTTTCCCAGTTACTGTTCATCGTCTTATTTACTGTTCATCGTAGTTACTGTTCATTAATTCATAATTAGTATAAATCTTAGTTTTAGTTAATAGTCGTGACATAATCGATAGAATAATTGTTCCTTGATCCGATAAACATTCCACTCCCTTAGGACGACCCGTTAACATCCTATACTACGATCCTTATACTTGGGGTGTTTCGGTTATAAATTGTAAAACTCGTTTTTACCGAACAGCTACTTTCTTCATGTAGTGGATAAAGTAACCAGCCCAATCAAATTTCATACTCTTGCAGATAATCATCATCAGCTCTATCTTGGGTCCTGATAGAGTATCCATACTCCCAACTAGCCCTAAAATATTCTTTGCAATGAGTTTGCTCAACAGGTTGTACTCATTCCCAATATATCTACAATTGATGCCTGGAATGGATTTGGTGTCTTTACTCGTCTTGATTTTATCAACAAACTCCATCTTGGACAATCCCATTGCCTCAGGATTTGTTGGACCATCTACTGTTTCTTCAAAACCAAAAACTTCTCTCAGCAGACTTGAGGAAACTTCTATTTCTTGTGCATTCACAACTGTTTTGAATGCTTCAGTACCTTCCTTTATCTGAATATTCTTCCAAAAACTGACAACGTTTGTATATGAGATTGTTTCCAATCTTATGTTCAATACATTCTCCAATCCTGCATATCTTCTTATTCTTCGACCAATGTTGATAGCTAATTCTGTCTTATTAGCATCAACAACAAAACCTCTCACACTTTGGCTTGATTCGATTTGAACATCTATCTTTTCCGCCATTGTTATAAGAAGAAGATGAAGAAGAAAGCTTTGTAAATCTGTGTTCACACAGTGTAAAAACAGAGTGTATAAGTCTGAGATTTTGTAAGTAGAGTGAATCTGCTGTGATAGGCCTGTATAAATAGACAGTGAGTGGTTGTAACTGTCAGTGCACGTACATCCACATTGACCATGATTAATCTGAGTGAATGTCAGCTTGACACGTGGCCCATTACTTTCCAAAACGTATTGTAACCGTTAGATCGTGTAACCGTAGTCATAAAGGATAAAATAAATATCCCGCCAATTGCTCTTTGACTTTAATAAAGTTTGACTGTGAAACGTTCCATTCAGCAGGGTTGTCCTCAGCAGGGTTGGATCAGCAGTCTGCTGATAAATATGCTTCAGCAGCCTGCTGACAAAGTGACTCTGCTGATCCTTGAATTCTTCTTGTTTTGTTCAATTGATAATACAATATGAAGTTTAATACCAATGACTGATCTGTCAAGTGAGCTCACCCAACATGACAAAGACCAATCCCCTTGGCAACCTCATTTGCTCAATTGTCCAAACATTAGTACATGGAATTGTTGATACCAATGACTAATCTGCTAAGTGAGCTCACCCAACATAGCAAAGACTAATCCCCTTGGTGAATTCTAGTACACTGCTGATTATCAATCAACTCTAATAATTCCAAGTTCACTCCTTAATTTGGCAAATCTTTCACTATCAAGTGGTTTAGTGAAAATGTCAGCAAGTTGATCTTCAGTAGGGATGTATAAAACCACCACATCTTTCTTTTCAACATGATCTCTTATAAAGTGATGTCTTACATCAATGTGCTTGGTTCTTGAATGCAAAACAGGATTTTCAGTTATTGCAATTGCACTTGTGTTGTCACACATGATTGGAATTTCCTTTTCTTCAATTCCATAATCCCTTAACTGTTGTCTTAACCACAATACTTGTGCACAGCAACTTCCAGCAGCAATATACTCTGCTTCAGCAGTGGAAGTTGATATAGAGTTCTATTTCTTGCTGAACCAGGAAACCAGTCTATTTCCCATTAACTGACAAGTTCCTGAGGTGCTTTTTCTATCAATCTTGCATCCAGCATAATCAGAATCTGAGTAGGATATAACTTTGAAGCTTCCATCCTTGGAGTACCATATCCCTACTCCCAAAGTCTCTTTTAGGTACTTGAGAACTCTCTTAACTGCACCTAAGTGACTTTCTTTAGGTTTAGATTGAAATCTTGCAGAAACACCTACAACAAAGTATATATCGAGTCTGGCGTGGCAGAAGGCAGCGCTATCGCTTAGCATCCTTCTGTATAAGGTCTGATCAACATCTTTGCCTTCTTTATCTTCATCCAATCTGATGTTTGTACTCATAGGAGTTGATATCTTGGTGCTGTTTTCCATACCAAACTTCTTCAGCAGCTCCTTAGTGTACTTGGTTTGATGAATGAAGATTCCATCTTTCAATTATTTGACTTGCAGTCCCAAGAAGTAGTTCATTTCTCCCATCATACTCATTTGGAACTTGCTCTTCATTAGATTTGCAAACTTTTCACATAGCAATTCATTTTCGAACCAAAGATTATGTCATCAACATAAATGCACGTGCACACGGTGTCAGTCTTTGTCCCCTTCACGATTCGAAAAGAGTCTTATCAATGTTGCCTTTTGTAAAACCATTGTCCACCAAGAATTGAGATAGAGTCTCATACCATGCTCTTGGTGCTTGTTTCGATCCATAAAGTGCTTTTTTGAGTCTATAAACTTTATCTTCTTGATCTTTAACTTCAAATCCAGGAGGTTGCTGAACATACACTTCCTCCTCTAGAATGCCATTCAAAAATGCACTTTTGACATCCATTTGATATACCTTGAAGTTCTTATATGCAGCATGTGCTAGGAATAATCTGATAGCTTCCAATCATGCAACAGGTGCATAAGTTTCATCAAAATCTATTCCTTCGACTTGAGAATAGCCTTTTGCAACTAGTCTGGCCTTATTCCTCACAATGGTACCAGATTCATCAAGTTTATTTCTGTATACCCATTTAGTACCAATGATATTTGCATGACTAGGCCTTTCAACTAGTGTCCAAACATGATTCCTTTCAAATTCATTTAATTCTTCTTGCATAGCAATTATCCAATCTGGATCTGAAATTGCTTCTTCAACAACTTTAGGTTCAACTTGAGATAGAAAACAAGTGAACATAGCTTCTAATTGTCTTCTAGTCCTTACACCTTGCTGAATGTTGCCAATGACTTGTTCAGCAGGGTGATCCCTTAACCATTGTGGATTTTGGTTAGATTGATTCTCAGGGACATCATCTTCAGTAGGGTCTACTGTAATATCCCGAATTTTCGACATCTTAATTTATTGATAAAGGATTCAAATTTTTTTTTTTGGAGGACTATCTTTGGCTTTAATTAAATGGAAGGATTTTTTTTATGATCCTTTACTTTTTTTTCTTTTCCTTAATTAAAAGAAGGGAAAAATACAAAAAAGGCTATTGGTGATTAAAAAGGATTTTAACCCCTGTCAACTTCCAATTAATCAAATTAGATTTTCTTTCCTCCTTACTTCCAAAGAAAAAAAAAAAACACGTGAAACCCTCCTTTCTCCCCCTAGCCGCCGTCCTCCTTGTGAAGAGAAGGAGAGAAATCTCTCCTTCGTGTTAAGGATTGTTGCCGTCGTCGTTGTCGTCGGTAAGGGTCATCTTCTTGTTTCCTACAATTCGAGCATGACGATCGGCCGGCCAAAGGCCATGGCCGATCCATACATGCGTGTGGGGGGGGGGGATGATGTCGTTTCGGTTTGCCTTTTTATTCATTGGAATTGTGTTGTAATTTTAGTATCTTTCCTTCCATCTATAGATATAGATTCGAGCTTCGTTGAGGAACATTTCTAACTTAGCAAGGGCTTTCAAAAACGCAGCAATTCCGGTAAGGATATTTCTAAGTTGCATGTTCGTTTGGTTCGAAAGATGGAACTTTTAGTAATGTATGGAGTGGTGTAAGTTGTTTGGGTTGTGTAGCATTGTTGATCAGGATTTTTAAGTACAAGTTGGGGCTGTTTGCTGTGTTTTTAGAATGTATAGGACTTTGTGTTTGTGCTTGGAAGCAGAAAACAAATTGCTGTATAACTTTTGTCAAAAGCGTTTACGTGGTTGGTCATGCTTTGGAGTATTATATGTCCGTAAAATGTGTTAGGGTTTGGGTTACAAGTTATAAATGTTATGGTGCTGTTATATGAGGCTTTCTGTGATGAATTGCTGCTATTTGCTGATTTTTTTGATGAAGAGTCGAAGGGAAAACCATGTCGAAATCGCTAGGGTTCTTGTTGAAACCCAGGGTGGACGGGCGTCTGATTTGGGGCACATCTCAGACGGATGTCTGGGGTACCTGGACGAACGTCTGAGGTGCTAAAATCGATTCAGGATGTAACAGGTTCTGTTGGACACGTGTCGAGTTTTGGACGGGCGTCCACACCTCCAAACGGGCGTCCAACCTTTCAGACGGGCGTCCAGTTTAAGTGTCCTTCTTTCTTTGTTAGCTATTGATAAATCTTATGAACATGTGTTGTAAGTTGGGTTTTGATGAGTCAAGAATTTTGATATCATTGTGGGACTTGGTGTTGGGCATTGAAGTTCGTAGACCCTTAGTGGTTGGGCCGGATAGGGTAGCTCCCAAAGCCGTAAACCCGGGAAGGTTTCCTTACGACTTCAATGACCTTACGTATTTGGGGAGTTGCAGACAGTGGTGTGGTTGGGCCGGATAGGGTAGTACCCGAAGCCGGGAACCCGGGAAGGTTTCCTTGCACCCCAGTACGTGATGGTCCATTTTAACGATGGTACCATTGGCAGACCTTTAGGATCCTCCTCTTTAGGGTTTACCCTTTTGAGGGATGTGCACATTCGGGACCTTTAGGTATAGATGGAGTGTGGTGTTCTGTATCTTCTATGTATGGGTTGAATCATTTATAGTTTGGTTGTATCCTTTTTGGATTGGTGGCATTTTTCATGATGTTGGTCTTGATGTATGGTTTGAAAGTCTTAATTCAACTTGTTAGTTAACTTTCGTTTTTCATATACTAGATTTATCCTTACTCGACTTTTAGTTGACGTTTGTACTTCTGGTTGATCCTGCTATGATCCATTTATGGGGAGCAGATTCTTAGCAGGTATTCCGGTTTGGGGGATAGCTTGTTGCTGGGAGGTTGCGGGGATTTGAGAGCCACAGTCACACGCTTGCATTTTATTTGGATTTTTTTTAACCTTGAAATTTTGGATCTTCCTCACGTTTTCATATTTCTTTTAAGAGATTGTAATTACTTTAACCTCTTTAATAATGAATGGTGGATGTTTATGTTCCTTCTGTTGTGGGATGTTGGATATTACTGCCGCGACTGTGTGTCGTGAAGTGACATTACGGTGACCAATACCGGCGGCCGACGGGATTGGAAACCGGGGTGTTACAAAGTGGTATCAGAGCGGAAGGTTCGACTCCAGGACCACCACCTAAAATGAACCTTAAGAATAAATTCACTAAAATAAGCACAGTGAGGATGTGTGGGGTAGGTATTGAGTTCTATGTAGGGAAGGTACGGTATGTTCTGATGTATGTGGAAATGTGGCTGTGTGTTGCAATTAATTTTGGGCAGTAAGTGTTAGTATATGTGAAATATTCTGTGGCATGATATAGGTGATAATTGAATACATGATTGTTTACTTTTTGTAGTTTTAGCTATGCCTCCTAAGAATGGAAATGAGAGGGACCAGCTGATTGACCAGTTGGTTAAGATGAATCCAGACCTGATTCAGGCGGTCAACAAGCTGACAGAGGATCGTTCTCAAGGGTCAACTACCGGCATGACTAGGGCCGTGAGTCAGCAGAGGCCTAGTCAGTACGATGGTAAGGGAGATCCTAAGGGACTCGAGCGGTGGATTAGAGAGATTGAGAAGATCTTCGCCACTCTAGGCCGTCCGGAAGGCGAAGGTCGACCAAGGCGCTTTCTACTTGGTTGACGGGGCGATTTGTGGTGGGGTGCTAACAAAGATCGGTTGGCTCAGACTGAAAATGAGCAAGGGGAATCAGTAGTGGTACCACTAAACTGGACCGAGTTTAAGCAGGAGCTGAGGCGTGAATTCTTTCCCAAATCTAAGAGGAAAGTCTTGCGGGTTGAGTTCGATAATATCCGACGGGGGGGATATGATTTGTTCAAGAATATTACGAGAAGTTTGTCGACTTGGCGGTTTATGCATCGAGCTAGTGCCGGCCGAAGAGGCCAAGATGGTGAAGTTTGAGCAACACTTAGATTTAGCGATCCGGGATCGTATGGGGGCAAGCAGGGGCTTCACGAGCCTAAAAGAGATGTGTGAAGTGGCATGCAAGATCGAGAGGATTCGGAAAGAGGTGAAAGTGGCATATGCTACTAACAAGAGGAAGAGTGTCTCTGAGGACAATCGGGGGCGGCAAGAACGCGAGAATTCGGGAACCCTCCGGTACGACCCTCTTTTCGGAAAATTCCCACGTTACCGGAGCGGCGGTGGTCGGCCAGCGAGAGGTAACTCTCAGGGGTTTAGTCGGCCACGAAGTTATCACTGCAAGCGGTGTCAGGGAAACCATCCGGGTACAGATTGTTCAGGTGCACAAATCCAGTGTCACAATTGCGGGAAGCTTGGACATAGACGATTTGAGTGTTTTGCGGCTCCAACTCCTGCCGGGTCGGCATCGGTTAAGGGAAGCAACATGGGTGGGGCTCCAAGGGGTAACACGGGAAACATGAGTAGGGGTAACCGGCGACGAGTAGTACCCCCGCACGAGCAGCCGACATGGGGGTACACCTACGGCCACCGGTGGAAACGGGAACCGACCATCGGGGTCGGCCGGCACGATCCGGGAGCCGGAGTAAATCGGGCGGGAAATTATTCGCACTGGGCAGAGAGGAGGCCGATCAGAGCAACCACGTAGTGACGGGTAATTTTCTGGTTAACTCATTTTTATCCTACATACTTTTTGATTCGGGTGCATCATGTTCCTTTATAGCGGGTTCGCATGTTTTGAGGTTGGGTCTAGCTACATTCGAGGTGATTGACAGTGAGTTTATGCAACCTTCGGGAGAGTTAGTGCCATGCTCTAAGTTGTATAGAGACGTACCATTAGTGATTATGGGAGTCAACTTGTCGGCTGACTTGATCGAGTTCCCCCTCGAGAACTTCGACGTTATTTTGGGTATGGATTGGTTGAACCGGCATAAAGCCAAAATTGACTGTGAGCAGAAGAAGGTGACTTCTAGAGGCCCTAAAGGGGTGCGAGTATCTTACAAGGGATTTGTGGATAAACCTAATGTGAAGATCATTTCGGTGGTGACTTTGAGATCTCTCGTCAAGAAACGGTACCCGTTGTTTATGTGTCACGTACATGATGTAAGCACATGGGATCCTAAACTAACGGACATTGATGTAGTCCGTGATTTTGAGGATGTATTCCCGGATGAGATACCAGGTATGCCACCCCAGAGGGAGGTAGAGTTTGCAGTGGAGTTGATGCCCGGGACCGGACCGATATCGAAAGCACCTTATCGTATGGCACCTAAAGAATTAGCGGGCGAAGGTACAATTGGAAGAACTGCTCGATAAGGGGTACATCCGACCGAGTGTGTCACCGTGGGGAGCACCGGTGTTGTTTGTGAAGAAGAAGGATGGTAGTATGCGGCTGTGTATTGATTACCGGGAGCTGAACAACGTCACAGTGAAGAACAAGTACCCGTTACCGAGGATCGATGACTTGTTCGATCAACTACGGGGGGCAGGTATTTTCTCGAAGATTGATTGCGATCAGGGTATCACCAGCTCAGGGTAGCAGATGTGGATATCCCAAAGACCGCATTTCGTACTAGGTACGAACATTATGAATTCACGGTCATGCAGTTTTCATGGATTTGATGAACCGGGTATTCAGACCCTACTTGGACCAGTTTGTAGTAGTCTTTATTGACGACATCCTGGTCTACTCTAAGACTAAGGAAGAACATGCCGAACACCGAGGCTCGTCTTGCGATTTTACGGGAAAAACAAGCGTATTCGAAACTGTCTAAATGTGAATTCTGGTTGGAACGAGTGGCATTCTTGGGGCATGTTGTCTCGAAAGACGGTGTATCCATTGACCTGAGCAAGATAGAGGCAGTGGCGAGATTTCCAACACCTAAGAATGTTGCAGAAATTCGAAGCTTCTTGGGTTTGGCTGGATATTACCGAAGATTTGTAAAAGACTTTTCTAAGATTGCGAGGCCGATGACTGCATTAATGAAGAAAGAGAACCGGTTTAAGTGGGATGAAAAATGTGAGGAGCCGTTCCAAGCGCAAGGAACGGTTGACTACAACTCTATTTTAGCATTACCAGAGGGTAATGAGGGCATTGAGGTTTATACCGACGCGTCGAAGAATGGCCTGGGTTGTGTACTGATGCAACGGAGGCGAGTGATCGCGTATGCATCGAGGCAGCTGAAACCATATGAGAGTAACTACCCGACTCACGACTTAGAGTTGGCAGCTGTGCTCTTCGCATTGAAGATATGGCGACACTACTTGTTTGGAATAACTTTCAAGGTGTTTTCAGATCACAAGAGCCTGAAGTACATATTTACACAGAAGGAGCTCAATATGCGTTAGAGGCGTTGGTTGGAGTTAATTAAAGATTATGATATGGAAATTCAGTATCACGAAGGGAAGGCCAACGTAGTGGCGGACGCTTTGAGCCGCAAGTCGATTCATTCCGTGTGCGAGAAAGTAGCACGGATCGGATTGCGAGAAGAGTTAGACCGTATGGACATCTGTGTCATCCAGAAAGGCGGAGATAAAAGCGACTTCGTCTTGCAACCCGAATTATACGCTGAGATCCGGGTGAGACAAGTGGGTGACAAGGTAATCGAGGCAAAGAAGGCCAAGATTGGTACAGATGGTGCAGCTGATTTTACGTTACATGAAGATGGTAGTATCCGGTTTAAGGGTCGGTGGTGTGTACCAGCCGACGAAGAACTCAAGAGGCGGATCTTGAGTGAAGCTCATAGCACGCGTTATTCTGTTCATCCGGGAGGAGACAAACTGTATAAAGATCTCAAGAAAACCTTTTGGTGGCCCAATATGAAACGCGAAGTAGCGAAATTTGTGTCAAAGTGCTTGACTTGTCGAAGGTCAAGATTGAACATCGACGGCCACGGGGTATCTTTGCGGCCGTTGGATGTGCCGGTTTGGAAGTGGGATTCCATCTCCATGGATTTTGTATGCGGATTACCGAGGAGTCCTAAAGGGAATAATATGATTTGGGTCGTTGTGGATAGGCTGACTAAAGCGGCGCATTTCATTCCGATGAAAGACACTTGGAGTAAGACGGAGTTGGCTATGGCATACCGGAGAAATATTGTGAGACTACATGGTATACCCAGCAGCATTGTGTCAGATAGAGATGCGAGATTCATATCTCGGTTTTGGCCGGAGCTACAGACAGCCTTGGGGACGGAGCTGTGAATAAGTACAGCTTTTCACCTTGCTACCGATGGTCAGACGGAGAGGACCATACAAACTTTGGAAGACATGCTGAGGGCATGTGTATTAGAATTCAAAGGCTCTTGGGAGGAAATGCTCGATCTTATTGAGTTTTCATACAACAACAGCTACCATGCCAGTATTAAGATGGCACCTTTTGAGGCACTTTATGGTAGGAAGTGCAAGAGTCCGGTTTGTTGGGACGATTCGTCCGAGCGACGATTTTGGGACCGCGAGATGATCGAAGATACGATTAAGCAGGTGCAGATAATCCGAGAATAGATGAAGGCTGCCCAGGATAGGCAGAAGAGTTATGCAGACTTACATCGCCGAGATATTGAGTTCGCCGTGGGCGATAAGGTAATGCTACGAGTATCACCAACCAGAGGAGTGATGCGTTTTGGCAAGAAAGGGAAGTTGAGTCCCAAGTACGTGGGGCCATATGAGATCTTGGACCGCATAGGTGAAGTGGCATATCGACTAGCTTTGCCACCGGCGTTGGAGAAGGTGCATAATGTGTTTCATGTATCTCGGTTGCGCAAGTACGTGAGTGATCCTTCTCACGTGATCGAACCGGAGGTTGTTGAACTAGATCAATCCTTGACTTACGAGGAGGTACCGGTACATATATTAGATACCAAGGTACGGAAAACAAGGGGACGTGAGGTTAGCATCGTCAAGGTTTTATGGTCTAACCATGCCACCGAGGAGGCGACATGGGAAGCTGAGGATACTATGCGACAGAAGTACCCGCATTTGTTCTCTTAAGGTATGCAATTTTCAAGCCTGGTACGTAAAATCCTTCTGCTTATCTTCGGGGATGAAGGGTGTTTTAAGGGGGGTGGAACAATGCCCGGTACGAAGCCGAACTTCGAGGACGAAGTTTTGTCTTAAGGGGGGAAGGATGTAATATCCCGAATTTTCGACTTCTTAATTTATTGATAAAGGATTCAAATTTTTTTTTTGGAGGACTATCTTTGGCTTTAATTAAATGGAAGGATTTTTTTTTATGATCCTTTCCTTTTTTTTTTTCTTTTCCTTAATTAAAAGAAGGGAAAATACAAAAAAGGCTATTGGTGATTAAAAAGGATTTTAACCCCTGTCAACTTCCAATTAATCAAATTATATTTTCTTTCCTCCTTACTTCCAAAGAAAAAAAAACACGTGAAACCCTCCTTTCTCCCCCTAGCCGCCGTCCTCCTTGTGAAGAGAAGGAGAGAAATCTCTCCTTCGTGTTAAGGATTGTTGCCGTCGTCGTTGTCGCCGGTAAGGGTCGTCTTCTTATTTCCTACAATTCGAGCATGACGATCGGCCGGCCAAAGGCCATGGCCGATCCATACATGCGTGTGGGGAGGGGGGATGATGTCATTTCGGTTTGCCTTTTTATTCATTGGAATTGTGTTGTAATTTTAGTATCTTTCCTTCCATCTATAGATATAGATTCGAGCTTCGTTGAGGAACGTTTCTAACTTAGCAAGGGCTTTCAAAAATGCAGCAATTCCGGTAAGGATATTTCTAAGTTGCATGTTCGTTTGGTTCGAAAGATGGAACTTTTAGTAATGTATGGAGTGGTGTAAGTTGTTTGGGTTGTGTAGCATTGTTGATCAGGATTTTTAAGTACAAGTTGGGGCTGTTTGCTGTGTTTTTAGAATGTATAGGCCTTTGTGTTTGTGCTTGGAAGCAGAAAACAAATTGCTGTAAAACTTTTGTCAAAAGCGTTTACGTGGTTGGTCATGCTTTGGAGTATTATATGTCCGTAAAATGTGTTAGGGTTTGGGTTACAAGTTATAAATGTTATGGTGCTGTTATATGAGGCTTTCTGTTATGAATTGCTGCTATTTGCTGATTTTTTTGATGAAGAGTCGAAGGGAAAACCATGTCGAAATCGCTAGGGTTCTTGTTGAAACCCAGGGTGGACGAGCGTCCTAACTTTGTGGACGGGCGTCTGCTTTGGAGCACATCTCAGACGGGCATCTGGGGTACCTGGACGAACGTCTGAGGTGCTAAAATCGATTCAGGATGTTACAGGTTCTGTTGGACACGCGTCGAGTTTTGGACGGGCGTCCACACCTCCAAACGGGCGTCCAACCTTTCAGACGGGCGTCCAGTTTAAGTTTCCTTCTTTCTTTGTTAGCTATTGATAAATCTTATGAACATGTGTTGTAAGTTGGGTTTTGATGAGTCAAGGATTTTGATATCATTGTGGGACTTGGTGTTGGGCATTGAAGTTCGTAGACCCTTAGTGGTTGGGCCGGATAGGGTAGCTCCCAAAGCCGTAAACCCGGGAAGGTTTCTTTACGACTTCAATGACCTTACGTATTTGGGGAGTTGCAGACAGTGGTGTGGTCGGGCCGGATAGGGTAGTACCCGAAGCCGGGAACCCGGGAAGGTTTCCTTGCACCCCAGTACGTGATAGTCCATTTTAACGATGGTACCATTGGCAGACCTTTAGGATCCTCCTCTTTAGGTTTACCATTTTGAGGGATGTGCACATTCGGGACCTTTAGGTATAGATGGAGTGTGGTGTTCTGTATCTTCTATGTATGGGTTGAATCATTTATAGTTTGGTTGTATCCTTTTTGGATTGGTGGCATTTTTCATGATGTTGGTCTTGACGTATGGTTTGAAAGTCTTAATTCAACTTGTAAGTTAACTTTCGTTTTTCATATACTAGATTTATCCTTACTCGACTTTTAGTTGACGTTTCTACTTCCGGTTGATCTGCTATGATCCATTTATGGGAGCGCATTCTTAGCGAGGTATTCGGTTTGGGGGATAGCTTGTTGCTTGGAGGTTGCGGGGATTTGAGAGCCACGTAGCCACAGTCACACGCTTGCATTTTATTTGGATTTTTTTAACCTTGAAATTTTGGATCTTCCTCACGTTTTCATATTTCTTTTAAGAGATTATAATTACTTTAACCTCTTTAATAATGAATGGTGGATATTTATGTTCCTTCTGTTGTGGGATGTTGGATATTACTGCCGCGACTGTGTGTCGTGAAGTGACATTACGGTGACCAATATCGGCGGCCGACGGGATTGGAAACCGGGGTGTTACATCTACTGTATCTTCAATAGGGGGCTCAGCAGATCCTTGAACTGCTTCAGTTGTTGCATCAGTAGTATCATCAGCAGGGTGTTCAGCATGGGCAATATCAGAAACTTTTAAGTCATTAACCCTTTCCAAGACTTCAACACAATCTGGATCAGTGACTTGTAGATTCTCAGTAGGTTCACAAACTTCATCATTCATTCCAGTGAACTTAGGTTCATCAAACACAACATGGATGGTTTCTTCATGTTTCAGTGACCTCTTGTTCAGTACCCTAAATGCCTTGCTGACTGAAGAATATCCCAAGAAAATTCCTTCATCTGATTTAGGTTGGAATGTCTTTAAATGCTCCTTATGATTCAAGATAAAACATTTACTTCCAAATGGATGGAAATAGGATATATTTGGTTTCCTTCCATTCCAAATCTCATAAGGTGTCTTCAGCAGCTTCTTGTTCACTGAGGTTCTGTTTTGTGTATAGCAAGCTGTATTAACTGCTTCAGCCCAATACCTCTCAGGTAGTAAAGCTTCACAAATCATTGTCCTTCCTGCTTCCTTTAAAGTTCTGTTTCTTCTTTCAGCAACCCCATTCTGATGAGGTGTGCCAGCAGCAGCAAGTTTATGCAGTACACCATTCTATTCACATTATTCTCTTATAACTTTATTGAGAAACTCAGTACCCTTATCTGATCTTATTTTTACTACTGTCAAACTTTTCTCATTTTGTAGACTCTTCAAAAGATCAGGCATCATCTTGAGTGTTTCACTTTTCTTGTTCATAAAAACCACCCAAGTGTACCTTGAATAATCATCCACAACCACTAAAGTGTACTTCTTTCCTGTTATACTAGTTGGAGTGACAGGTCCAAATAAATCCATGTGCATGAGTTCCAGCACTCTCTTAGTTGAAAGTTTAGTTTTTGACTTGAAGCTTGATTTTATTTGTTTACCTTGCTGACAGGCATCACAAATAGCATCCTTCTTGAATGTGATCTCAGGCAAGCCAATTACCATTTTCTTCTTTACTAGCTGATTGATATCATCAAAATTTAGATGATTCAACTTCTTGTGCCATAACCAATTGAGTTCTGATTTAGTATGCACAATCAGGCAGGTTTCTAGAACTGCAGTAGACCAATCCACAACATACATGTTTTGTTGTCTTCTACGATCCAATACAACTTGATCACCTTTTTCACTAATGACAATACAGTTGTTTTTGTCAAAAGTGACATTGTATCCCATGTCACAGAGTTGTCCAGTGCTCAGCAAGTTGTAGTCCAGTCCTTCCACACAAGCAACATTCTTGATGGTTAGTCCATTCCTCACAAGTGTGCCATATCCTCTTGTATAACCATGTGTGTTTTTGTTGCCAAAATTCACCCTTGGACCATCCTTTGCTATGTAGTTTGTTAAACAGTGCTTATTCTTTTAGGTACCCAAATCTGTTTGGGTCCATAATGGTCAGTGGTAAGCATGACCCCTAGTAAACAAAATCAATGCATTTTAGGTACCCAAATCAAAATCAATGCATTTTAGGTACCCAAATCTGTTTGGGTCCATAATGGTCAGTGGTAAGCATGACCCCTAGTAAATTTCCATAAGGTCTTCTTTTAAAAGTGTCATACTTAGGTTCATACATGTATTCCACACATCCATAGATCTAACAGTTGGTTGTGTAGGATTCACATATGTTTTCTGGCTTTTTTGTATATATTGCTGTTTGAAGTGATTTTTCTTGTTAGAAGCAGCAGCATAACCATAGGTTTGCTTCTGTTAGGGACAGCCCTGTAATATGGAGTCTGCTGAGGTTTTGTGTAAGTCCTCTGCGATCCCATTGCTTAGGTTTTACCCCTAGCAGCATGGTTATTCTTACTGTTTCTAGCATTAGATACAGGAATATTCCAATCATCATCAGTAGGGAACAGTCTACCTTTCCCCCTAAGATAAGTATCCCTTGAATGATTAACATTTTTGGGTTTAGGATTCTTATCCTTGGAATATTTCTATTTCTTACCCTTCTGTGGTCCAGCAGACTTGGTAGCAGGTCTGCTATCAGTAGGCTTAGAAGGCACAGTAGTCCTATTTTTGGATTTGTTCATTTTATTAGGAGCTGTTGACTTCCTTGACTTCTGATTTTGCTTCTTTGAAGCATTCTCAGCAGGTTTTACTGCCTCAGCAACCTTACTGGGAGTTGGATCTTGTGCAGGTACAAACTTAGGACCAATTCTGGCACTAGGTTCAGTAGCTTTACGGGATCCACTCTTTTTGGATTGTTGAGTTCCAAATCCAAGCCCTGTTCTATCACCATAAGGCTTTCCAGATTTGTATGCAGCAGAGGAACAAGATGGATCAGCAGATTCAGAGGCTACTGAATGTTCAGCAGGCTTATACTGATTCTATCCAACATCTTTTTCCTTACCTTTGAGAACCCTTAATTCATCATTCAATCTTTCAACTTCTACTTGAAGAGCTTCTTTTTCAGCCTTCATAATCTCATAACCAGATTGTATTTTCCTCAGTTGATTGAGGATGGCATCCAAAGTTTCTTCATTGTAAGAGTTTTTAGGATTTGAACCACAAGTTGATTCACAATCACTTTCAACATGAGTGTTAACAGATACAGTATTGTATACCTCCTCTGTTTCATCCAAATTAGCCATTAATGCATAGTCTTCCATATCAGCAACCAATGATGTGTCATCTGATTCATTTCCCTTTTCAGGTTCCACTTCATAACCAGATTCATCTTCAGCAACCATAGCCTTCTTGCCATGTCTTCTTTGTTGACTCTTGTTCTTTTGGAGATCTGGACAATCTGGTCTGAAATGTCCAGGCTTTTTGCACTTAAAGCAAAGATAATCTGGTTCATTTTTCTGTTTTAATTCAGGACAGTCAGGTCTGAAGTGTCCTGGTTTCTTGCAATTGAAGCACAAGAAATCATTGTCTTTCTTTGTTTCTTCCTTTTTCTTTTCAGTGAATTTCTTTGTGAAATTCCTAGGTGAGCTTTTCCCACCATTCATCATCCTGATCTTCTTGCTCAGCAGTGCTATTTGCTCTTGCATTTCATCCAGTAATTCATCTTGAGCTTCTGATCCTTCTTCTTGATGTGAAGCAACCAGTGCTGTGGTTTTTGGCTTTTCCTTTTCAATGGTAGGTGACAACTTCTTTTTGAATTCATATTCCTTGAGATCTGAGAACAACTTGAATGTATCTTCTTCATGCACTCTTCTCATTTCTTCTATGGCTGTCACCTTCATCTTCCATTCATCGATGAGGTAAAGCTTCCAAGATTTTTGTGTTGATTTCTTCTTTTGAGTAATTAATACACAGCAGGGTGAGTTCATCCAGAATTGCATTGAACCTAGATTCCATTTGTTCAATGGTTTCATTTGGTTTCATTTCAAACTATTGGAACTTCTTCTTTGCCACACTAATTTTATTCTTCTTTATTTCATCAGTGCCTTCACAGATCAACTGTAGTTTGTCCCAAAGTTCTTTTGCTATTTTACAGTCTTTCACTTTCATGTACATATTGCTATCCAGAGTTCTGTAGATAATGTCAATAGCAATGTTGTTTAGATTTTCTCTCTTTCTATCTTCACCAGTCCATTCCTTTTTAGGCTTTGGAATGTACTGTGTCTCTTCACCCACTGTTACTGACTTTGTAATCTCCAGTGGTCCATCTGTGAGCACATCCATCATTTCATCATGAGTTGCAGCAAGATAAGCCTGCATACAACGTTTATATTCATCAAAACGATCTGCATAACACATCAACATTGTTCTAGCATACTGGTTGTTATCCATGATGCAAGTCTTTGAAAATCAGTGATTTGAAAAAGGTTTTTCAAAGTATTTTCACAAGCACAACAAGTAGGATTACTTCAGAACAAAAGCACTGCTCCGATACCAATTGTTGGTCCCTTGAAAAGGCTTTGTTAAGTTTAGAGGGGGGGTGAATAAACTTAACACTTAAAACTTTTTGGAGTTAACAAACTCAGCAACTTCGAGCGATCTGCGATACTTCGAGTAGTCGTCGATACCTCGCAGCTCGCGATACACGTAGTCTACTGATGGTTGAGTTTACTGAATTTGTGCAGCGAATATATATAAAAAATAAAGCCTTAAAACTTGTTGTTAAATATGATACTAAGTATTAGATACTCAGTAGTGTATATGTGTGAGTTCAGTTGTTAGATTCAGTAGGTTGATGTGTATAATAAACTAAATGCAGAATATAAGTGCGAAAGTAAGTAGGCGAGATTTTATAGTGGTTCCGGTGGTGTAATCTGTCGGTCCACTCTTCTCCCGTGATGTTGGAGGTAATTCACTAGAGATCTTTGATGTATCTCGTTACAAAGATTCCTAAGATTGTTTGTCCTTCACCAATGACAATGACTTCACAAACTGAAAACTAGGAACAAGTAGGATTGCTGCTCCAAAGTCTTCCACTGGTCCTTGAAGGGTAGGATTGCCTCTTCACCAGCTCCACCACAAACAACAGTCTTTCACACCCAACAAATGCTTCACTGTCTTCAGCAGGTTCTTTATAAAGATAAAGATTGAATCAAGTAAATGATTCAGTTGCAGCAACTTGACTAGGATGAGATAATCAGCAGCTTGCAGTCTTCAAGTGTGTAAACTTGATGTAGCTTGAATACATAATACACTTGAAGATTTTCTCTGGATCAGTAAGGTTAAGCTCAGTAGGTTCAGCAGGGTGCTTTTTCAGCTCAGAAATATCTCTTATATTTTTCTCTTAAGGTTCATCAATCATCATCTTTTTCTGAGTTGAAAGTCCTCTATTTATAGGTAGGAATGCATGTGACTTGTATTTGAAATTCAAATATAACCGTTCCTGGTTTTTGTCCCATTTGACTTGCTTTCTGTCACTATTCATAGGACTGACACTGTCAGAATTCCTTTTTGACAGTGCAGTCTGTCCACCCTTTGACTTATAACGATTGGATAAAGTTTTGAATCATCCCAACGTTCTTTTAATCTCAGCCCTTGATTTGTTTGATAAATCAGAGGTAGTTGGTTGTCCTTATCCATGTAATCTTCCAATGTAATCTTGAATTAACCGAGGTATTATATCGAGCGGGTTCATCGATCTATTTGTAATATCAACAAACAACGACAATTTTCTGTGTGTCAAATACAATGCAGCTGATTTCTTTTATCTAACTTTTATTTGTGAAGTTAGATTACACCTTTTTAATTATAACCAAGTTCCAATTAACATCCAACTTATGGAACTTAGACCTTCTACACAAGGTATATGTAATCAGTTTAGGTCATCACAGACTTGCCTAAATTCTGATTACATATCCTTGACTTTAATCACTAAGTTTGATCCCTTAGCCTTCATTAACTGAGTTTGAGCCCTCAGCCTTCAGTCTTCAGCAGGTTCCAGAAAAGTCTACTGACCTAACTACCCTACTGACCTAGACTAGTCTGCTGAAACAAGTCAGCTGACCTTTACAGTGCTTGTTTGATCAAACCTATTCAAAAATCAAACTCTAATAAACCTATACATTTGATCTAGACATCTTTTTGACTTTGCACTATAACAGTTAGTCTGGCACTCATCATCAAAACCTAGAAATAAGTCTAACACACTCAAACTTCAAGTTCATCTACGGAGAAGGAAGTGAGAATATAGAAGATGATGGAGAATCTTATGGGAGTTGTGTCGACTCAAGCTGTGAATATGCAAACTATAATGTCTTCTATAGGTACAATGACTAGAGATGTTGGTACTTTGAGAACATCCATGAGTGGTCATGATATGAGAATGAAAAATATATAAGCATCTGTGCGTAATATGAAGGAGCATTTGAGTAGAGAATGTTAGAGGAACACCAGTAGACCACCGGGTGGACTGTCAAGTAACACTGAAAGAAACCCAAGGGGGTGAATGCCATCATAACCCGAAGTGGAAGAGTTTGTGGGAGTAGATAATTTCATGAGAATCAAGTTGGAAACGAGGTTGAAAATGATTTGCACGATACCGATGAGGAGAAGGAGTTGAGTGAAGAGGAGGAGGAAATTGTTGATGAATTCTTGCAGAATGACGGTTACATCAATATTGAAAAAGAGGACAAGGATTGGGTGAAAGTCCCGAGGATTTTGAAGAATCCAAGAGCAAGTGATTTGAGAACCCTTTTTAGGGAACATGTCTCAGTGGTGCCCGCCAGTCCAGATTTGGCGCACGCCAATAATCACTGCAGACATTCAGAGAGTTTTGAGGAAAAATTGACGTGCGCCAAGGAGAATTTGACGCAAGGCAATGAAAAAAGGAGGAATTGACGCACGCCAACGATGTTTCGGTTCACGCCAATATTCAGCAGTCAGTTTCTAAGAAAGGCAAGGAGAAGGTGTTGCACACCGATAATGAATGGAGACCACCGGCAGCTCAAACTTTGAGGAAGGCTTCCAATGATGCATCAAGCGGCAAAGGTAAGGAAGGTATGAACTCTACACCTAAAATTATTGATCTTAAGTCATTGCCTTACCCTCATAGGATAGAAATTAAGAAGAAAAAACTAGATAAGAAGTATGCTCGCTTCCTTGACACATTTAGACACTTGAATGTTAATCTTCCAGTCATAGAAGCACTTACTAACATGCCCGTTTATGGTAAGTTTTTTAAAGATATTCTCACTAACAAGAAGAGGCTAGAGGAATATGAGAACATATGTCTCAATGAGGAATGCTCAGGCATGTTGCAACATAAGCTTCCACCTAAGCTTAAATACCCCGGAAGTTTTATAATCCCGTGTGAAATTGGGCGCTTTTTGTTTAAGAGGGTGCTTTGCGACATTGGTGCTAGTATTAACCTCATGTCATATGAGGACTTTATCAAACTTGGCATAGGAAAGTTGAAAAACACTGAAAGGACTCTACAATTAGCTGATAGGTCCATAAAACGTCCTAAGGGAGTCATAGAAGATGTGTTAGTGAAAGTTGATGTTGGTCCCAGAGAAGGGTAAAACTATAGTCAGAGGGGGGGGGGGGGTGAATGACTATAGTGGAGTTTCAAATTTTTTTCTTGTATTTAAAAGCTTTTGGGGAGCGGATAAGTCCCTTCTTACTATGTTGTTTCAAAGTAGTTTAGGCAATCACATATATAAGATATAATATAAGTAATTAAATGAATACGGTAAGGTAAATTGCTGAAAGTAAATTGACACAAGGCTTATAGTGGTTCAGGGTGGTGTAATCGCTTAATCCACTCTTCTCCTGTGATGATTGGAGGAATTCACTATTGTTTTCACAGATACAATAGCCTGATTGTCCTTGACTACACGAGTTTCACAATCTACAAGACTATCACTCCTTGACTGCAACAGCTTCAGTGACTCAGTCTCTTTCACTGCTCCCTGGGATCAAATCCTTCAGCAGCTATCACAAACACAACTCCTTCTCAGATGGCTCTGATTCAGTTGCTTGATTGATGTGAATTGGATTCACAAACTTGTTGATCAATCTCAATGCTTGATGTTGAAATGTGGCTCTCAGTTTTGAGTTGATCACTAGATATTTCTTTTTCGTACAGATAGAAGGCTTTTCACTTTGGCAGAGTTTTTTGCTCAGATTTATGATCGTTCTTCCTTATATTTCTTTTTCTGTCAATGCCTTCTATTTATAGCCTTGATTATCCTTGATTTGAATTTCCGTCCGTTGGCTATATTAATGAAGGGAATAATCCTTGATTTTATTCTTGATTCCCCCTTAATTATATTCTCCTTGATTTCAGTGATCGGATTTTTCTTCAAACGTTTATCAGAAAATCCGTTCTTGATTGATCCTCTATTGATTGTGCATTTAATGCTTGATCCTCTCTATCTTCGTTTTATTTCAAAATCTGATTAAGTAAAGTTTACTTAGCCGTTCTTTGAACGGTCAAGTGATCCTTCTGACTTTGCCGCTTAGATCTTCCTTCACTGCTTTGTCTTCACTCAGCCGAAAGACTGTTTACTTTGCCGATTCACTATTTCCTTCATTCTTTCAGTTCAAGGAGAATCCTTGTACTTCACTGATCCTTGATTTGTGTGAGATCAGTGTACACCATATTTAAACACTAAGTATCATTACTTGAAACATAACTTAGACTTATCCAAGGTCATCACAGACTTTCTTGGTTATAAGTCAGACCATAATGTCTTCATTGCTTCTCTACTGGTACTTGGCTGGCTTCTCTCTACCGGAAATCTTTTTTTACTTTGCCGTCCTACCAACTAGTACAATACTTGTCTGACTCAACTTATACAACATGTCAGACTCTAAGTAAAGACTTATACATAGATTTCTAACTTATTTCAGGCTTGCTATAACAGCTAGTATGGCCATCATCAAAACATAACAAAATGTTCCTTACAATTTCCCCTTTTTGTTGATGCCAAAACCCTCATAAGCCTGAACATAAGTATGCCAAAATTTTCATAATAGGACAACAAAATAAAACTCAAAAAATTTTATTCATCCATTTAAGGGCAATAAGACATTGCATCTTTTTATTCGAAAATCAAAGGCATTTGAGTGAGTAAATTAATATAATAAGGGCTACTGCTTCTTTTCTTCAAACCTGATGCCCTTGCCTTTGATGCCCTTGACCTTATCCATTGGGCTTGCCTTCATTCCGCCGGAGCTCTCAGGCTTGCTTTCTTCCCCCCTTTTTGGCAGCACCAAAACGTTCTTCAAGGATTCTGGTTGCTTCTTCTGATTCGGGGAGAGGACCATACCTTTTCTCCAGGATTTGATTGTTGGCCGTAGTGACATTTATCAGAGTGTCGAGTTGCTGGCCAGAATATTCCATAACCTCATTGACTTGGTGGATTTGATGTGTATGAGCATTCAATGTGTCCACCAAGGGTTTGAGATTGTTATCAGCCTTTTTAGCATGAAACTCAACCCCTTACTTGGTGCCGTAATCGACAGATCTATTTCCTTTTGAATCTGCTCTTTCAATCTATTGAAGACAAAGGTTGCCCAGTCAAAGTGAAGGCCTTGATAGATTATTGCCATTAGCTTAACTCGTACCTCTGTCAAGTTTTCCATCGACCCTTTCTTGACTTCAATGTTCTTGGTAATGACAGGTGCGAACTCAGCAAATAGAAGTTTGAGTGCTGATCTTGGGAGATTGTAGGTTTTGCTCTTCTTTTTGGGGCTGTTGGCTATCTCCTCCCAGAAGGTCTTGATGTTAACCTACGCAAACTTCACGTTTGCCGGGCCAATCATGGGTAGATGTAAGAATCAGTTAAATAGGCCAAGTGTGATGACTACTTCTTTGCCAAAGATTGAACTTTTTATACAGTCGATATCAGTCTTCATTGTGCTTGGCACAAACTTTGCATTTTTCCAAAATGCAATCAGGTTCTCATAGCATATTCTAGTTATTGGGGGGTTCAGGAAGGTCATTAACCCCAGATTTGTACATCCATCAACTAGCCATCGGGCTTATACCTCATTATTACAGAAGGATAGATAGGGTTTAGGCTTAAAGAACGATCCAGTGATGATCGATTTTTCATAAAATCGTTCTGTGGCAGAGATTGTGGATGATGAGGCCATTTCTTGGAATTTGAGAGAAGGCTTTGATTTTGCGGTAAAAAAATAGGGTTTATGATTTTGCAAGGATGCGTAAAGAATCCTGAAAAACCTCTAAGTGTTGTTTATATAGGATGATTTGGGTAGTGTGAACGTGGTTGAATATGGAAGGATTTTATGACATAATGGCGTGATTTTATGTACATAAATCACGATATTCGAGTGTAGTGGGGGGTGGATTGAGGTAAGTAATGATAGATCCCGGGAATCGAGGCGTTTGTAATTTGAAAAATAATATGGTTACCTCCACGATTGTAAATTGACCTCCACGTGTGTAATCTTCCACAGTATAATCCTCCATAACTTCCTTATTCTCCACGTGTATAACAATTGATTTAGTTAACACTTTAATTTGCTGGTGACTTCAATCTTCATTTTAGTGAAGGTCCTTGGTCGGTCACTTCGCCGGTGGAGTGCCTTTTTCACTGAGCCGCTGTACTTAACGGTTCCTAACAATCAGTGAAGTTAACTTCGCTGAGTACCAATGCCTCGCCTGCTACGTCTCCAGTGAAGGCAAAGGTTTAATCAGCTAGTGAAGTCACTTAGCTGATTACTCCAGTTAGCCGCTCTTTGGTACTTAGTCAATTTCAATCATTCCCAACTCAGTTCTCAACATGCTAAATCTTTCATGACTGAGTGGTTTAGTGAAAATGTCAGCCAATTGATCTTCAGTGGGTATGTATCTTAGAATAACATCTCCTTTTTCAACATGATGTCTGATGAAATGATGTCTTACATCAATATGCTTTGTTCTTGAGTGCAACACTGGATTTTCAGTAATGGATATTGCACTTGTGTTGTCACACATGATTGGAATTGTCTTCTCCTCCATTCCACAATCTCTTAGCTGTTGTCTAATCCACAGTACTTGTGCACAACAACTGCCTGCTGATATATATTCTGCTTCAGCTGTTGATGTAGTGATGGAGTTTTGCTTTTTGCTAAACCATGAAACTAGTCTGGTGCCTAGCATCTGGCATGTTCCAGAGGTGCTTTTTCTATCTATCTTGCATCCAGCATAGTCAGAGTCTGAATATGATATCAACTTGAATCCTCCATCTTTTGGATACCAAATGCCAACATTGATGGTGTACTTCAGGTATTTGATTATTCTTTTAGCTGCTAGAAGATGTGATTCTTTTGGTTGAGCTTGAAATCTTGCACATACTCCTACTGCAAATGCTATATCAGGTCTTCTTGTAGTTAGATATAGTAGGGATCCAATGATTCCTCTGTACATTTTCTGATCAACATCTTTTCATGCTTCATATTTTCCAAGAATGACTCTTGCACACATTGGTGTATCTGTTGTGCCACTTGTGTCCATACCATACTTGTGTATCAAGTCTTTTGTGTACTTGGCTTGACTAATGAAAATACCATCCTTCATTTGCTTCACTTGAAGGCCAAGAAAATAATTTAATTCTCCCATCATGCTTATCTGAAATTTGCTCTTCATTAGGTTTGCAAATTTCTCACACAACTTTTCATCATCTGATCCAAAGATGATGTCATCAACATAGATTTGTACAAGCAATGTACTTGTTCCTTCCTCTAATTTGAACAGAGTCTTATCTATAGTTCCTTTGTTGAATCCATTCTTGATCAGAAATTGTGATAGTGTTTCATACCAAGCTCTAGGTGCCTGTTTGAGTCCATAAAGAGCCTTCTTGAGCTTGTATACTTTATCTTCTTTTCCTTTGAGTTGAAAACCAAGGGGTTGTTCCACATATATTTCTTCTTCCAAAAGTCTATTCAAAAATGAACTCTTGACATCCATTTGATAGATTTTGAAGTCTTTGTGTGCAGAAAAGGCTAGAAAGAGTCTGATTTCTTCCAATCTTGCTACTGGTACAAATGTCTCATCATAATCTATTCCTTCTGCTTGAGAGTAACCTTTTGCAACTAGCCTTGCTTTATTTATGACAACTGTTCCTTGCTCATCCATCTTGTTTCTGAATACCCATTTTGTTCTAATGATATTGGTTGTGTCTGGTCTGTCAACAAGTTCCCAGACTTCATTTCTTTCAAATTCATTTAGTTCATCTTGCATGGATGTAATCCAGTCTGCATCTTGAATTGCATCATCTATTGTCTTAGGTTCCACTTGTGATAGAAAACATGTTAGCATATGCTCCAGTTGTCTTCTGGTTCTAACTCCTGTTAATGTCTCCAATGACTTGATCTTCAGGATGATCTCTTAGCCAATTGAGGCCAGGTTGAAGTTGTTCTTCACTTGGTCCTTCTACACCTTCAGGTTGTACATGAGCTTCAAGTTCTGGTGCTTCTTCTATTGTATTGACTTGTGGCTCATATTTATTTCCAAAATTGTGATTCAGAATGGTAGCTGGTACGGTTGTATTCATATACACTTCCCTTTGTGCTGCTTCTTCTTTTTGATCTTGAAGACTTTCACCATTTGTGTTTGGTTCATCAAAGACTACATGTATTGATTCTTCAATCACCAATGTTCTTTTGTCGAGTACTCTGAATGCTTTGCTGGTGTCTGAGTATCCCATAAAGATTCCTTCATCAGCTTTTTCATCAAATGTGTGTAACTGATTCCTGTTCAAAACAAAACATTTAGATCCAAACATATGTAAATGTGAAATGTTAGGTTTTCTTCCATTCCATATTTCATATGGAGTTGTTCCATGATGTTTGTTGATGATTGATCTTTTCTGTGTATAGCATGTTGTGTTTGCTGCTTCAGCCCAAAACCTCTTTGGTAGGCATGCTTCCGCAATCATTGTTCTGACTGCTTCTTTGAGAGTTCTGTTTCTTCTTTCTGCTACACCATTTTGTTGTGGAGTTCTTGCTGCGGATAAGTGATGTAGTACTCCATTTTCTTCACAATAGGTTCTGATGACTTCATTTAGAAATTTCGTGCCTCTATCTGATCTGATCTTGATGATCTTTGGTTCTTTCTCATTTTGAATCCTTCTTAGCAAATCTGGCAGCTTCTTGAGTGTCTCTTTTTTCTTGTTAATGAATATGGTCCAAGTGTACTTGGAGAAATCATCTACCACTACTAGAGTGTATTTCTTACCACTTACACTTATTGGTGTGACTGGTCCAAATAGGTCCATATGTAGAAGATGCAGAATTCTTGTTGTTGATTGATAGGGCTTTGACTTGAAGGAGCTTTTGATTTGCTTTCCTTTCTGGCATGCATCACAGAGGCTTTCTTTCTTGAATGTGATCTCTGGTAGGCCTTCAACTAACTTGTTCTTTGATAATGTGTTGATGGTCTTAAAATTTAGGTGATTTAATCTTCTGTGCCAAATCCAGCTAGTTGATTGTTTATTTTTGACAAACAAACATGTTTTTGCCTTAGCTGTTCTCCAATCCACCACATACATGTTATCTTCTCTTTTTCCTGCAGGAACCACTGTGTTGGTTTGACTTTGAATCACCTTGCATCCTTCCTTGTTGAAGTGTACATTGTAGCTTTTGTCATAGAATTGACTGATGCTTAGCAGATTGAAATTCAGTCCCTTAACATATGCCACATTTGGAATCTTCAAATTGTTCTTGAGCATTGTGCCTTCCCCCTTAATATTGCCAGGGTTTTCTTTGCCTCCAAAGGTGACTTTGGGTCCATCAAAAGCTTTAAAGTCACTGAGCCATCTCTTGTTCCCTGTCATGTGTCTGGAACATCCACTGTCTATGTACCAGACATCCTACAAAACAAAATAATTTTGTTTAGGTACCCAACACTGTTTGGGTCCATACCTGTTAGCAGTCATGCCTCCTACTCCTAATGTGTATCCAATGGATCTTCTTTTTGGATAGTTGAATCATCAACTTTATATGTATAAGGCATGGCAGAATACCTTCCAATGTTTCTACTAGAGGTATTCTGATACTTTTCTCTACTTTTTGGTGCATTTGCATCCCTTTTTACTTTCCAATATACAGTGGGAAACCGTGTTCATGTTGCTTCATATGTCTTGGAATATGCTTAGGTTGGCTTTTCTTAAACACATGATGCATGGCATGAAATAGTTTCTTCTTGTATTTTGGAGGTGCCACATTCCAATCTTCATTTGAAGGATAAAGTCTTCCTTTACCTTTCAGAAAGTCTTTGCTTTTGGTTGACTGGATTGATGGTTTAGTCTGCTGTTTCACTGCATTGGGTTTTGACTTCACCGGCACTGGTTGAGTGGTTGAAGCTATGGACTGTCCTTTTCTGAACTTTGGTCCATTGTTGGTCCTAGATTCAGGATTGTGTTGTCCATTGTTTCTATTCTCATCCTGACTATTGTAGCCAAGACCAGATCTGGATCCAAACCTTTTTGAGGGTTTGTAAGCTGGTGCAGTGGTGGTCTTGACTGGTAGGGGGATTTTCTCAACCAGTCTGTCAACACCAAATGTATGATCATCTGATGCTTGTTGATCATTTGAGTGAGTCTCCTTACTAGTTAGTTCAACTTTTGCTTTATTCAGTTCTTTCTTTAGTCTTTTATTTTCCTTTCTTAGATTCTCACACTCCTGCACCAGAATTTCATGATTCAACTCAATTTGTTCAAATTTACTCATGAGATTTTGGATTAGGTTTGCAGAGTCTAAGGGGAGAATAGAAGATTGTGCAGTGTTAGATGTGGATGCACTAGATGATGAGGATGAACTAGATATTACCTCAGTTTCATTTGACTCTTTAGCCATAAGACATAGATAGGCTTTTTCATTGTCTGTGCTGTCATCCTCATCACAAAATCATTTTCAGATGATTCTTCATTCTTTTCACTGCTAGATTCAGCTTTGAGTGCCTTCTTTGCTTTTTCTCTTTTCAGTTGTCTTGTACTTCTTCTTATCCTCAAGTTTGTCTTTTTCTTCAGGGCAATCATCCTTGAAGTGCCCTTTCTTATTACAATTGAAGCATCTGTATTCATCATCTTTTCTCTTGGTGTCTTTGCTTGTGCTTGACTTTATGTTTGATGATGATCCTCTTTTGAATATCTTCTTTTTGCTAAACCTGTCAAAACGTTTTACTAAAAAAGCTACATGTTCCTTCAGCACCTATGTCCCTTCTTTGTTTGCATCAGCTGTTTGACTTTGCTAGGGTGCAACCAGTGCACTGGCCTTATGTGCCTCTGCTGGTACAATGTCTTCGCCGTTCAACTCAAATTCATGAGCCTTTAGTTGGGACATCAGAGTCAGGGTGTCTATGTTTGCAAGATTTGTTGTCCCTCTGATTCCTGATGTGATGATCTTCCATCTTTCAGGTAAGCCTCTTATGATCTTCAAGCACACTTCTTTATGAGGATATATGTGGCCAAGCTATTGCAGTTCACTAATGATGATTGAGAATCTGTTGTCCATTTGATCAATGGATTCACCAGCCTTCATTTTGAAGTTCTCAAATTTCTATTTTGCAACAGATAATTTGTTTTCTTTAACTGCTTCAGATCCTTCATTTATCAGTGCCAACTTGTCCCACATCTCCTTTGCTGTTTTGCAATCTTTGATTCTCATGAACATGTTGCTATCCAGGGTCTTCAAAATCATATCTTTTGCAACAAAGTCTAGATTTGCTCTTCTCCTATCATCTTTGGTCCAATCTTTCTTGGGTTTGTCCACTTCTTTTCCTTGATCTGCTCCTGTGGCTACCACAGTCATGATCATGATTGGGCCATCATTAAATACATCCAGCATCTCATCATGTGTTGCTGCAAGATGAGATAACATTCTTATTTTATATTAATCAAAATTATTAACATTGAAAATAGGTACTTTTGACAAAAAGTTTGTGGAATCCATAAGTACAAATAAGAGATATATATGTATATGTGTAGAAAGCACAAATTTGAAAACTACTTTGAAAATATGTGATCTCCTTGTTACCAGAAATTAGATCTGAACATGTTCTGATACTAGGAACACTGCTCTGCTACCAATTGTTGGTCCCAGAGAAGGGTAAAACTATAGTCAGAGGGGGGGGGGGGTGAATGACTATAGTGGTGTTTCAAAAACTTTTCTTGTATTTAAAAGCTTTTGGACAGCGGATAAGTCCTTTCTTACTATGTTGTTTCAAAGTAGTTTAGGCAATCACAGATATAAGATATAATATAAGTAATTAAATGAATGCAGTAAGGTAAATTACTGAAAGTAAATTGACACAAGGCTTATAGTGGTTCAGGGTGGTGTAATCCCTTAATCCACTCTTCTCCTGTGATGATTGGAGGAATTCACTATTGTTTTCACAGATACAATAGCCTGATTGTCCTTGACTACACAAGTTTCACAATCTACAAGACTATCACTCCTTGACTGCAACAGCTTCAGTGACTCAGTCTCTTTCACTGCTCCTTGGGATCAAATCCTTCGGTAGCTATCACAAACACAACTCCTTCTCAGATGGCTTTGATTCAGTTGCTTGATTGATGTGAATTGGATTCACAAACTTGTTGATCAATCTCAATGCTTGATGTTGAAATGTGGCTCTCAGTTTTGAGTTGATCACTAGAATTTTTTTTTTCGCACAGATAGAAGGCTTTTCACTTTGATAGAGTTTTTTGCTCAGATTTATGATCGTTCTTCCTTATATTTCTTTTTCTATCAATGCCTTCTATTTATAGCCTTGATTATCCTTGATTTGAATTTCCGTCCGTTGGCTATATTAATAAAGGGAATAATCCTTGATTTTATTCTTGATTCCCCCTTAATTATATTCTCCTTGATTTCAGTGATCGGATTTTTCTTCAAACGTTTATCAGAATATCCGTTCTTGATTGATCCTCTATTGATTGTATATTTAATGCTTGATCCTCTGTATTTTCATTATATTTCGAAATCTAATTAAGTAAAGTTTACTTAGCAGTTCTTTGAACGGTCAAGTGATCCTTCTGACTTTGCCGCTTAGATCTTCCTTCACTGCTTTGTCTTCACTCAGCCGAAAGTCTGTTTACTTTGCCGATTCACTATTTCCTTCATTCTTTCAGTTCAAGGAGAATCCTTGTACTTCACTGATCCTTGATTTGTGTGAGATTAGTGTACACCATATTTAAACACTAAGTATCATTACTTGAAACATAACTTAGACTTATCCAAGGTCATCACAGACTTCCTTGGTTATAAGTGAGACCATAATGTCTTCATTGCTTCTCTGCTGGTACTTGGCTGGCTTCACTCTGCCGGAAATCTATTTTTTACTTTGCCGTCCTACCAACTAGTACAATACTTGTCTGACTCAACTTATACAACATGTCAGACTCTAAGTAAAGACTTATACAGAGAATTAACTTATTTCAGGCTTGCTATAACAGCTAGTATGGACATCACAAAACATAACAAAATATTCCTAACAGTTGATAACTTCTACTTCCCAGTTGATTTTATGGTCATGGATATGGAAGAAGGGTATTCAACGCCCCTTATTCTCGGTCATCCATTCCTAGCCACGGGAAGGACTATGATTGATGTTCAACATGGAGAATTGATTTTGAGAATTAAATGAGGACGAGGTTACCTTCAATATTTTCAAGGCCATAAAACACCCGTATAATTCACGAGGGTCATGTTCTTTTATTGTTGTACTATCTTGTGTTTGTATGGAGAATACTAACATGCAGGTCTATGAAGATAAACTTGAAGAATGCTTGGCCTTATCCGTCTTTGACTGTGAGAATGATGAAGAGGAAATGCAAGCAATCATTTCTTATTTGGATGTCGGTCGTACATTTAACAAACAACCGTGGCATTGATATCTAGAGTTGGAGAATGATGGTCCTTTATTGAAACCTTCAGTGGAAGAGCCACCAAAGAACCTTGAATTGAAAGTCTTACCTCCTAACTTGAAATATGCTTTTACTGAAAATGATAATCTACTTCTTGTTATTATTTCTTCGTCACTAACCGATGTGCAGGAAGATTTGCTATTGAGGATGCTAAGAAAACACAAGAGAGCATTTGGTTGGACTATAGCTGATATTCGGGGAATTAGTCCTGAAATATGTGTTCACAAGATTATTCTCAACGATGACGCTAAGCCATGTGTTCAACCACAACGTCGTTTGAATCCCAATATGCAAGAGGTTGTCAAGAAAGAGGTTATCAAGTTACTGGAGATGGGTATTATTTTCCACATATCTGACAGTGAATGGGTGAGTCCTACTCAAGTTGTGCCTAAGAAGGGTGGATTCACCGTGAAAGAAAATGATAAACATGAGTGGATACCAACAAGGGAAGTCACAGGCTACCGCATGTGTATTGATTTTCGACGACTCAATGAGCATACCAAGAAGGATCATTATCCACTTCCGTATATTGTCCAGATGTTCGAGCGGTTGTGTGGGCATAAATTCTACCGTTTTCTTGATGGTTATTTGGGCTATTTACAAATATTCATCGCGGCTGAAGATAGAGAGAAAATGACTTTCACATGTCCATATGGAATGTTTGCATACAAGAGAATGCCATTTGGGTTATGCAACGCTCCAGCTATATTTCAGAGATGTATGACAACTATTTTTTCTGATATGGTTGAAAGATTTTTAGAAATCTTCATGGATGACTTCAGTGTTTTTGGAGATTTGTTTGAGGAATGTGTCTCTCATTTAGAGCGTGTGCTACAAAGATGTGAAGACACGAACTTAGTGCTCAATTGGAAGAAGTGTCACCTTATGGTATCAGAAGGCATTGTGCTAGGCCATAGAATTTTTGAAGAACGGTATTGAGGTTGACAAAGCTAAAATTGAAGTATTCGAGAAGTTGCCCCCACCGGTTAATCTGAAGACGTTGAGAGGATTCCTTGGGCATGCTGGTTTCTATAGGCGATTTATTGCCAATTTTTCACGTATTGCCAAGCCTCTCAGCCATCTCTTTGAGAAATAAGTACCCTTTATTTTTTATGAAAAGTGCATGGAGGCTTTTGAGATTTTGAAGCAAAAACTGATTAGCACACCCATTTTGGTAGCGCTAGATTGGAGTATACCTTTCAAGTTAATGTGTGACGCAAGTGACTTAGAAGTTGGGGCCGTGCTTGGCCAACGTCATGGCAAGGTACTCAAAGCCATTTATTATGCTTCTCACACGTTGAACTCTGTTCAAGTCAACTATGCAACAACCGAGAAAGAGTTACTCGCCATAGTATTCGCCCTCGTCAAGTTTGGATCTTATCTTGTTGGTTCCAAGGTTATCGTCTATACGGACCATGCGGCCTTGAAGTATTTATTGAACAAGAAAGATGCTAAAAAGATTTCTCCGATGGATTCTCCTACTTCAAGAATTCGATATTGAGATTAAAGACAAGAAGGGTAGTGAGAACGTTGTGGCGGATCACTTAAGTCGGTTGGATTTCATTGAAAAAGAAGGGAAACGAAGAGAGATTGATGATTATTTTCCAGATTAACAACTCATGATGGTGGATGCTCCTCCGACAATGCAACTTATTCATGCCGGTTCAAAATCGAAGGAGAGCTCACCCTGGTTTGCTAACATTGTGAATTATTTTTCATGTGAGTACGTTCCACCTAATTGGACATGGCAAAAGAAGAAGAAATTATTTCATGATTTGAAATTCTACTATTGGGAGAAACCGAACCTTTTTCGGAGGTGTTCGGATGGCATCATAAGGAAATGCATTCCCGATGGTGAAATTTCAAGTATCCTCTCCTTTTTCCATGGTCAAGACACCGGAGGCCACCATGGAGGGTGGAAGACGGCATACAAGGTCTTGCAATGTGGATTTTATTGGCCCACACTTTACAAAGATGCACATCGTTTTGCACAATCATGCATTGCATGCCAAAAGTGGGGAAATGTGTCCAGGAGACATGTGATGCCCCTCCAACCTATCTTGGAGTGTGAAATATTTGATGTTTTGGGCATTGACTTCATGGGCCCATTCCCTCATTCATTTGGTAATAAATTCATTTTAGTGATAGTTGATTATGTTTCCAAGTGGGTTAAAGCACACGCCTACCCCACTAATGATTCTAAAGTAGTGCTAAGATTCTTAAATAAAAACATCTTCACTAGATTTGGCACACCCCGAGCTATCATTAGTGACCGTGGCTCACACTTTTGTAACCGGAAATTCATGAAACTTCTTGAGAGCTATGGTGTAAAACACTAAGTCGGCACACCGTATCACCCACAAACGAGTGGGCAGGTTGAAGTGTCAAACCGTGAGGTAAAACGGATTATTGAAAAAACGGTGGACACTAACTGTAAGAATTGGTCGGTGAAGCTTGACGATGCACTTTGGGCCTACCGCACCGCTTTTAAAACACCAATAGGATGTTCACCAAATATACTGGTTTTTGGCAAGTCTTGTCACTTGCCCGTTGAATTGGAGCACCGAGCTTATTGGGCTATAAAGTATCTAAAATTTGACCCCCAGCTTGTGGGAGATCATAGGTTGCTCCAACTCACCGAGCTTGACGAGTTTCGCCTTGATGCATACGAGAACGCCTAAATTTACAAGGAACGAACCAAGTCATTCCATGAATGGAAGATTTTCAATCGAGAGTTCCATGTAAATGATAAAGTGCTCTTGTATAACTCACGTTTGAGATTGTTTCGTAGTAATCTTATGTCGAGGTGGACAGGTCCATTCATTGTCACAAAGGTGTATGCATCCGGTGCAGTTGAGCTAAATGATGGCAAGACGACATTTGTTGCAAATGGCCATCGCGTTAAGCATTTTATCGAAGGAGAGGGCATACCTCAGGAGGAGGTGTTGTTCCTCGAGGACCCCCCATTGGACTAAAAAATTGTATAGTCTAGCTATAGACTATAAATTTAGCACACCACGGGTACTATCTTTCGATTTACTTACTAAGCATTATCTTTTCGGGTGGCGTGTGTGCTTAATTGTTACGTGCCTATGTAAGTGATTGTCAGTAGTGTCCCAACTTGATAAACTATATAATTCCATTGTCTCTACCGTATAATCTCCTAGAATGAACGACGTAAATCAAGAGCTCTACCGGGAGGCAGCCCGCTATTTGATAATTTGCAGTCATTTGTTTTCTAAGTTATAAGTTTGGTGAACGTTAGTATTTTGTTCGACCAAGGAAAACTATGGGAATTGTTTGGCTCACGCAAGTGTACTTTGGCGCGCACCAATTTTACTGTAGACATTCAGAGAGTTTAGGCGTTTTTCTTGGCGCGCGCCATTTTCTCTTTGGCGTGACTCATTGGGTAGTTCTAGGAGTTTGGCGTGCGTCAATGAAGAACGGCGTGCGTGAAAGTGGCAGTGTTTGAATTAAAAACGGTTCTTCTTCTCTTTCTTTCCCCATAACTCCCCATTGCCATCGAAATTCTACCTCTTCTTTCACCATTTTCATCAGATTTTCTCCCACCACATCACCATTTCTTCGACTCATCCACCCCTAGAAAATTCTACAGCATTTTTCTTTCTTTCTTTCATGCTAGTTCTTGAAAGGTGAGGACCCCGTTTTAATTTCAAGGCATTTTTTTCTGCATTTCCGGCAAGCTCCATACTTTCCGGCGACCTTTCATTTCGTTCTGCGGTGCTCCTCAATCCAACAAGGTATATTGGCTTGTTCTTCCTCCTTCAAATTATTTATTTTGGTTGTTTTATTTTTATGATTAATTGAAACCCGAGGAAGGGCTTATTTTATTATTGTTGTATTGTTGGATTGTCTTGAATGCATAGCCATGTTTGAATCATCTACTCGAAGTGTTAGTCGTGTGAGTGACCAGAGTAAGAAAAGAAAAACTATAGGAACTAGTGACCCCAATGTTCCCGAGAGAGGCCGATCACCTCCCGTACTCGATTCTGTTGTTTCTTTTCCTAACACAACCGAGGGTAAGAAAGCCAAGAGACTTTTTGTCACATATTTCAGTTAGTGCACATTGCATTTTGAACATGGAATAGAATTCAAGTCGTTTAGCCCTAGGAATAAGAAGATCATTGAGGATCATAAGTGGGAGAATCTAGCAGCCAATCGTACTTCTGTGGTCAATGGCACTATTATGGCTGAATTCTATGCCAATCTTGCTGTTGACCCTCCTGAAGCGGCTAAGGGCTCGGTCCCTGTGAGAGGTAAGGTTGTTCCCTTTTCAGTCAAAGTTATTAATGATTTCTTCGGTATTCTGGACGTCCCGGCCGACACCACTTTTGCTAGTGTGTGGAAGCTGAGTGAAGATGGTAATCTTTGGGCTAAGGCTCAAGAAGCTAAAACTTATCTTTGCCGGAGTGCTACTTGGGTAGGCAAGCGTTTTAAGTATGGAAATGCTATTAAGGATGTGAGGGTGATGAAGCACTTTATCAGTCACAATCTTGTACCCTCCCATAAAATCAACACTTTCAATTTTCAGGAATCTTGCCTAGCTATTGCTATCTACACCGGTGTACCTGTGGATGCCGGGTATCATATTTACCAAGGAGCGGTGGACTTTGCTATGAATCGCCGTACAAATGGAAATTTGCCCCTACCGTGGCTGATTCATGTGCTTTGTGACCGAGCTCAAGTTCCAAGTAAGACTGGTGACACGACGTTCCCTCCTGCCAACATCATGATCGGTCCTAGCATTTTAGAAAATGTTCCGCCACCCAATTCTCCTCCTGCTGATCCTATTTTGGCCGGTGAGCCATCTTCTTCTGACGTCCCTACTTCCATTCAGCCTGTTGCCCCGCTTCCTCCTATTCGCGACTTGGCTGTGAGAGCTATATTTGAGCTCTTTGAGTCCCAGATGACTGCTATGCGTGCAGCATTGGTGGTGGCTGACACCAATTCTCGGTTAGGATTCCAGAGTGTGTTGGAGGGTTTGAATGATTTGAGAGTCGTTTCCTATGGTCACCGTTCTTTTTTGGAAACCTGTAATCCAAAGTTTGCGGATCAGTTTGAAGATTTTGACGAATGTTCTGAGGATCCTTATGTTAGATGTAATATCGTCGGATCAATCATAGATTGACCCAATTACGCAGCGGAATGCATCAGATCTAGATCTAAACGAAACAAAGAACATAAATTAAAGATCTAACTACAAGGGGGTTTAGAGGCCAACCATTTTATGGTGCTTAACTCCAAGAACGATAGATCTCCAAGAACACGTGTATTGAGAAGCCACAGCCTTCCAACGTGTGTCTCTCAGCAACACCAGGTGGATGGTGTTTCCCGCCGCCAGACCTCCTTGATATGCTACCGGAATAATCCCGAAGATTATTCCAACTCGAAACCCTAAGAACTATAGCCGAAAATTCCAAGCTATATTCTTATGAATAATGGCGTGTTTATTGTATGTCAAAAGGCTTGGGAGAACTCTCTTTAAATAGGAGAGTAATCCTTGTCCTCCAAGGATTAAATAATTAAGAGATAATTATTACATTAATCCTTATTCCAAATAAAAGATAAATAAAATGATTATCCCAAACAAATTAGGATAAATCACATTATTATCTAATATTCCAAGAATTATCTATTAACAAATAAAAGATAAATCACATGTTAAATAATTATCCAAGAAAACTAATTCCTTTATAATTATGTAACACAAATGGCGCCACCTTTAATTAAATAAAGGGTCCACACGCATTTTATTGACACATTGGGCCGAGTCCACGAAAAATTTCTTTTTCATGTATTTAATTATCTAGTCCAACTAAACAATTAATCCACATACCAAATTAAATAGTCCAATCCAACTATTTAATTATAATTGAGGTGCAACGACGAGAAACCTATATGCTATATTAGGAGCCACGTCGGGTACCATGAACCCATATTCTGTAGCTCCAATAAATCGAATAAAAGTATTCATCAGACAGAATAATTATTTCCAACCTATTAATTCCGGGATTACACCACCGTAAACCCAAAACTGAACTCTATCGAATATAGATAACTTACACTCAATTTGTGAGTCGAAAGCGTCCACTGATATAATCATTACATACGGATAAATCCTCCATAGACTGTTCACTTCGACTCGGGATATTTCCGTAAACCCTTCTCGAAACATATTATCCTTATTTACCATTAACCCCCTAGTGATCAATTAGTTCATATCCAATATAATATGAACTCGGCCGATCGATCAGTTTCTAGGGTCAACAAATAAGGAAACTGTCTGTCTACTTCCCGAGGGAAGGAATGGATTCCATATCTGTGACAGTACATACCACTCACTCATCCCAGAATAGAGCCAACGAGAAGTTTTGGACCACATACTTTGAAGTGATCCTTACTAAGACATCAAACTCTACCCTAGTTTAAGCAGTCGTCTGTGATCACCTCAAGATTAAGATTAATCCATATATGATCATCTTCTGATTCGATAAGACTTCTCGATTATGGAATTATATCGAGAACTCAAATCAAATTGGTCCAGCCCTATATGATTATCATCATATATAAACACCCCACTAGGTACCCTATTACCGACAGTCCGGATAAGACTGTCACACCTAAAGTGTTCTGGGTGCATTATTAGCAAATTAATCATGAGACCCGTACTCAGATTAAAAAACGCTACGGACTAAGTTAATTTTAAGTACATCTCAGTAACTCAATCCTTTTGTGTATAGCCATGCACTGAGTTATGTGATTACAAAAACGATGTACTTAGGGTTTTCAGTAGTGTCTTAATACACATGCATATAATAAGATGAATTATTAATTATGTCCTAAAACAATTACATAATTGTCTTTCGGGCACTACACCTAACAATCTCCCACTTGCACGAAAGGCAAGTGGATTAATTGTTTTAGAGCACACCCTTTATTTCTATATCTACAACATTCTCCCACTTGCTCAAAACAAGTGAGACATGTCCCTAAGATTCATACCCTCCAAGCGCATCCAAGTAATTCACGTTTCCAAGTACGACCGGAGTATGCCGCCGTAGGGTAGGTCAGTGACCCGACGCGTACTTAAAACTGAACACCATGTGACTTGGTACACTGATCAGGTAGGTTGGCGGCTTGAGTCGATCTTTTGGATCAAAATGTTGCCTTTCCATCTAATCAGGTGGTACGATTTCAATATGCCTTTGATTCAACACTAAGGACGAGGTCGACTTTAACGATCATCCTTAATCTGACCTAAAGTCAGAATCAGTGTCATCACTTATATTATAGTTTGCACCTGAATATACTAGCATATTATTCCTCATTCTCCCGAAGATACTTGAGGATTCACTAAACATCCCATATGGTATTCATCGTCAGGTTTAGATAACTATTCCTGAGAGGTAGGGTAGACTACATCGTTGAATGTTGCATAAATGCAAGAATATCTTAACCAGGTGAATGGATGAGATTGTCAATGATCGATTCTCGCGAATCAAATCCTTTAGAATGAATCCCGATGGCATTTCAGACTCTGATTTCAGATAACACACCCATGTCGTTTCCATCTGTTTCAGTGTTACCATTCATAAACACTAATCTACATACTACTTCACTAATATTGATGCCCAGTCTACGAAAGACTTATCAACATTCTGGTCAAGTCCACATATTAAAATATATGACTTTGAAATGAACTAGAGGTTTGCTTTAATCCCCAAAGGATATAAGCTATGGCAGGCATCTGCCAAAGGTTCTTTCCGAATAAATTAAGATACCGTTAGTCTCGCAAAAAGGTCTTAGGGAATCACCCCTATTTTCTGCTTTGTAACGAATCCGTCATTTGTTCTTAGCTAAAACCCTTCTGTTCTGAATGAATTCAGATTCCGTTGTTCGGCAAGGAAGTCTTAGGGAATCACCCCTATTTCCCGCTTTCTGATGAAATCAAGCAAGACTAAGTGGTAAGAGATCATGGTCTGGTTAACTCTCTACCTATTAGGGAATCACCCCTAAATTACTCAGCTTTGCGTTGAAATTTAAACTTTCCTATTCATTCGACTCTTCTCCGTGTAGTTCCAATTACTCCCACTAGGGCCTGAGATACTCAGGTGGTTCTACAAGAGTTTCAACAGAATTGGAGTATCAAACTCCATTCACAGGGTTATGGCTTTTAAACCAACCTCTATGATCAGGATCCTATACAGTCCACGAAGGACTATAGGTCATCAATCTACCCTATAGACCGTAAGGTCCTGCAATGGGTAATGGACAAACCATACTCCCACTGTGTTCGGGGTGGATTGATATACTGATCTAGTTTAGTAGTTCTTATTAGTGTTATCACCAACTGCCGGTGTTGGATGTGGATTGAACAAATCAGTTAGTAACATCTTGAGTACAAATACTTCAAGATCTAAGGTTGTTATTTATAGACTCTATCAGACCGAGTTTGACAGTATCACCGTCATTCTCTGATTTTACGAGTTTTATAACCAACCTTTACTCAACGCATTAAGATATTTCACGACCAACGTGTACGCAAAATTTCCAGTCCTACCTTCAAGCACTAAATGCTAAATGTCTATATTTACGGAAGTGGGGTGAACCGAATTCACTCCTTATCCACAAATGCATAGGCATCTTTTAGGTAGACTTCTCGGTTTTTCATTACAACCGTTATTTTGCAACCAATATCTTAAATGAGTTTAGCAGCGTATTGTAGCACCTCAATAACTATATAAGGCAAATTTATGATGTATCCCTTAGTGAAAACATTTCACTGGGAGGCAGGCCGAGCATCAGTCCCGAAGACTACGCAGTAGCCTATTTCTGAGTATGGAATACTCTGTCTCTGGTGAAATAAGAGATTTCCTCCAACTATTTTGGATAAACTTATTGGATTTTTGAGTAGTTGTCAGACCAGATGTCACTACTTGAAAAAATCTCCGACTAGCTTGTACCTTTCATATGACCCCGAAGGTCAATATAAACAAGCTATGTAACTTCTTTGAAACTATTGCCCATTCCCGATTGAAAGGAAGCTTAGTCATGGTTCCTTTGAGACAGTGTTCCTTTGTCTGGGAGATAGGAATCACCCTAAGCCAGTCTTCAGATCTTGTCTTTATGGAACATATACTAATTAATAGAATAGAAAGAAGCGTTTATCTAAATACGGAAACCATTTGCGTTTATATTGTTTAAGATGTGTTACATATACTTATTCAGCATTTCTTAGTGGTTCCGAATTTATCAAACAAAAGTCCGAGTCTTGGGTTCGTGCTACGAATGTTATATTTATCGTCAATAAGACAAACAAATTATCCTATTGAAATGAATACGTTCGTTCCAACAAATCCGAAAACAGAAAATGAATGTCTGTGATACTCAAGAATTGAATCCGAGATTCATTTCCTTGTATCACTCCCACTAGTCTATCTGAAATAACTGTCCGTTGTCTATTTTATTTATCATTTAATGCAAAGCTACCTAGTTCTTCCAAAGAACTTTATCTTTTTGAGAAAATTGCTAAGGATGCATTGGTCCGTGATCCGAAATCACTTTCTTTATCCTCTAATTTCCAATTAATTTTCCGGTTTAGCCTTAAAACTACTTAGTTTAGATGACTAACACGTATAAACATTCTTTCCCATTCTCGACTTTCCTTAGATGGAAACAGTGTTGAACTACCAGTTCGTTTGAGTAGACACTACTCTTGAACTGTGGGATGTTCAGTGTTACTTGCTTGGACTATCGATTTTTTCTAATAATCAAATCAGAAGACCAAAGCTCCCACTAGTTTATCGGTTCCAAATACCGTCTAACTAGCAATACTTTGTATTTATGATTTTTCAAAGATTAGAACATCACCTAGAACTAAGCTCCCACTAGTTTATCAGTTCCAAATACTGTCTAACTAGCAATGCTGTGTTCATGATGTTTCAAAGATTATAAATCTCCAGAACTAAGCTCCCACTAGTTTATCAGTTCCAAATACTGTCTAACTAGTAACGCTTTATTCTCGTTTTTCCAATGAATGGAGAAACTCTTGTGCATTCCATTACACATTTCTAATGATTCAGAAAAAACAACAAATCATAAGACTAAGGCTCCCACTAGTTTATCGGTTCCAAATACCGTCTAACTAGCAACGCCTTATGTATATGATTTTCCAATTTTTCAATTAGAAATTTGATGTGTAATTACACTTTTAAAATTCACTAAATGAATTTTATCTGATAGTCCTATGTCATCTTTTGTAAACTAAGTATGGTCGTCTCTCATTCAACACGAGTGACACCCGTGATATACCTGTACTATGTCACTTAAGTTTTTAAAGGCTCAAGAGAAAAATCTCTTCCGAAAAGTTAACTGCATTTATTGATAATTACAACGTACTTTTTACTCTCCACATTTTTAATGAAGTCCTATTACAAATAGTTTAGTAGCCTAGAGATTAAAGTTGTAAATAAACATGACAGAAAGTTAAATTTAAAATTAAAATTTCACTACTAGATTTTTATTTTAGGAATTACAAACTAAAAAAAAATTTATCCTACCATTCCAAGGATTTAACCTCGCATCGTACCGCCGCCTTTAGGGTCGGTATCAGCACAATAACGGTTAAACTGAGACAATCTCTCTCAATGATTAAGCTTCGAGAATCAAACATCTCACGGGAATCAGACATCCCGGCTCTTAATCATTGATTACCTTCCTTTTTCTAGCCTAGATATTTTGAAAATATCCATAATGAGTGTGACCTACTATATCAGACCTCAAAGTACGCCCCGAGTATGCCGCCTTTAGGGTCGGAAAGTGACCCAACGAGTACCCGAAATCCTATCCTTTCGGAGACCAAGCCTTGAATTTTGATAGGGGTGAACACCATCCTTAGGGGGCCGGAATCAAAGCGGCACGAGGAGTCACCCTTCTCTCACGTGCTTGCATCTATAGTAGAGGCCGTGGGGTTGGCTGTCGCCTTCCCCGCTCCCACTCAATATTTTGAAAAAGTGGTGGGTTTACTAATTACGGTTTCGGTATTGACGATAAGAAACAATAAATCAAAGTACTCCATATAGGGTCGGTTATGTAGGCAAGCCTACGCCGTCTTAATCGTTGGAACATATGTGACAATTCAGGCCAATCCGGCGAGAGAAGCCCCGTTTAGCCCGAAGGCTTATCGGCTATGCTAAGTCCTGTCGAACTGTTGTAACGTACATCACACGTGGAGGGGAGTCGATTGAGCCGAAGCTCGGTTGAACTCGTCCAACCATGGTTAGACCATTTCCGAACCCATGTACTATGATTCTCCGATTTCAAAATCGTCAGCCAAAGCGTAATCTCGTTTTTGTTTAAGGTGGGTTCACTGAGAAGCCATCGCCGAAAAGCTCAACGATTTATCCAAGTGGGATTCACCGAGAATCCTTCACTAAAATCGTAAACGATTGACAAAAACCCGGGTCCTCGGTTTTATAATTAGCTACTTATTATTTAACTACCACATATTAAATTAATAAGCATTCATACTAATTATTCGAGTTATACATGTCTAATTTATTCGAAATAAACTAGCTACATGTATGCATTGGAGTGGAATCATGAAGATGCAAGTCATGGCAATTTTTCGGTTTTAAGCACGTAATCTTGATCAAACACAAAATTATACCGAAAAGTAAACACCGAGATGGACCGTTGGTACCCCGACTAACTATTTTCTAAGGAAAAGTAAAACATAATCTATGTCTTCGAGTCTTGATTTTCGAATCTTGAACTCGAACCGCCGGATCACGAACCACGAACACCCGAGAGGAGAAAGGTCTTTTTAATTAAATAAAACCAATTTATTATAATTAATCAATTTATTTTTTTATTATTATTACATGCGGCTGTGAATAAAAAATAAAATTTTTTTTTTTTTTGTTTCTATCGGCTGTTTCAAAATTATTTCCCAAAAATAATTTTTTTTTTATTTTTTATTATATCTCTGCCAAACGGGCAGTCTTTTATATTAAAAAAATAGGTTTAAAAAAAAAGTTATATGCAGCCGCAAACATTAAAACCTAGCCGCATGCAATTTTATAAACAGGACTTATAGCGACGCTTTTCAGCGTCGCAGAAAGTCCTGTAAGCAGTTTTTAAAAAAAAATTTAAACCGTTTCTCCTTGTTCATACCTTGGGTTTCGCATTGATCTTCAATTTTTCAGCAAGATCTTCATCATTTCGAGCCCGGAACAACAAAATTACAATAAAAGATGCTACTTTTACATGGAATTTTCGAAAATTGACATAAAAAAAATACAATTCCTATGCTCAATTGTTACTAAACAAAGGAGCTACAAAATAGATCTACGGGTAAATAATACCAACCCAATCCATCTCTTCAACCACAACATTCACAAGCATACAACATGAATAGATTTCGAATTTTACCAAAAGAAAAAACGAAATAAAAACACCTAAAACATGCTTTTCTACTCCAAGATCTAAAATTCATATACTTTGATCGTTAGATCAAAGGCTTTGATACTACTTGTTAGATGTAATATCATCGGATCAATCATAGATTGACCCGATTACGCAGCGGAATGCATCAGATCTAGATCTAAACGAAACAAAGAACATAAATTAAAGATCAAACTACAAGGGGGTTTAGGAGCCAACCTTTTTATGGTGCTTAACTCCAAGAACGATAGATCTCCAAGAACACGTGTATTGAGAAGCCACAGCCTTCCAACGTGTGTCTCCCAGCAACACCAGGTGGATGGTGTTTCCCGTTGCCGGACCTCCTTGATATGCTACCGGAATAATCCCGAAGATTATTCCAACTCGAAACCCTAAGAACTATAGCCGAAAATTCCAAGCTATATTCTTATGAATAATGGCGTGTTTATTGTATGTCAAAAGGCTTGGGAGAACTCTCTTTATATAGGAGAGTAATCCTTGTCCTCCAAAGATTAAATAATTAAAAGATAATTATTAGATTAATCCTTATTCCAAATAAAAGATAAATAAAATGATTATCCCAAACAAATTAGGATAAATCACATTATTATCTAATATTCCAAGAATTATCTATTAACAAATAAAAGATAAATCACATGTTAAATAATTATCCAAGAAAACTAATTCCTTGATAATTATGTAACACAAATGGCGCCACCTTTAATTAAATAAAGGGTCCACACGCATTTTATTGACACATTGGGCCGATTCCACGAAAAATTTCTTTTCCATGTATTCAATTATCTAGTCCAACTAAACAATTAATCCACATACCAAATTAAATAGTCCAATCCAACTATTTAATTATAATTGAGGTGCAACGACGAGAAACCTATATGCTATATTAGGAGCCACGTCGGGAACCATGGACCCATATTCAGTAGCTACAATAAATCGAATAAAATTAATTCATCGGACATAAAAATTATATCCAACCTATTAATTCCGGGATTACACCACCATAAACCCGAAACTGAACTCTATCGAATATAGATAACTTACAATCAATTTATGAGTCGAAAGCGTCCACTGATATAATCATTACATACGGATAAATCCTCTATAGATTGTTCACTTCGACTCGGGATATTTCCGTAAACCCTTCTCGAAACATATTATCCTTATTTACCATTAACCCCATAGTGATCAATTAGTTCATATCCAATATAATATGAACTCGGCCGATCGATCAGTTTCTAGGGTCAACAAATAAGGAAACTGTCTGTCTACTCCCCGAGGGAAGGAATGGATTCCATATCTGTGATAACACAGACCACTCACTCATCCCAGAATAGAGCCAACGAGAAGTGTTGGACCACATACTTCGAAGTGATCCTTACTAACACATCAAACTCTACCCTAGTCGAAGCAGTCGTCTGTGATCACCTCAGGATTAAGATTAATCCATATATGATCATCTTGTGATTCGATAAGACTTCTCGATTACGGAATTATGTCGAGAACTCAAATCAAATCGGTCCAAATATATGATTATCATCATATATAAATGCCCCACTAGGTACCCTATTACCAACAGTCCGGATAAGACTATCACACCTAAAATGTTCGGGCGCATTATTAGCAAATTAATCATGAGACCCGTACTCAGATTAATAAACACTACGGACTAATTTAATTTTAAGTACCTCTCACTAACTCAATCCTCTTGTGTATAGCCATACACTGAGTTATGTGATTACATAAACGAGGTACTTAGGGTTTTCAGTAGTGTCTTAATTATAAGCACACATGCATATAATAAGATGAATTATTAATTCTGTCCTAAAACAATTACATAATTGTCTTTCGGGCACTACACCTAACACCTTACCCGTTGCCCACTTGGATTCCGTCTTTCCCTATGCCTGTTGGGACCCCACCGCACTCCATGACTCCGGGTAGTGTTCCTACTTTTTCATCTACAGGTACAAGTTCAGTTAGCACTGGTTTTGCTGCGTTTGCGGGTCATAGTTTGACGAGGTTCAATGATCACATCCACTGGTGCCGGGGTAAGTAGTTCGGCTTTTCAGCCAGTATTTTCTTCTGCTTCCAGATTCAGATGCTGTCCAATATTTATGCTTTGTTGAGTACCAAGGCACTAGCTTGTTCCATCCTACTACTTTCCCTTCTTCCAGTTCACTCACTCCATTGGACGCCGATATGCTGTGATTGACGAGGACGACGACGATGTTGAGGAGCTTCCTCCTGCTTCTACCTTTTGTTCCTACATCCACTACCGATGTTGTTTAGTACTTTTGTTCACCAAACTTTGTTTCACTTTTTTTTAGCCCCATGTGGCTCTGTCACTTTAGTAGTCTTTTATTATTATGTTGCTCTATTTTGTTATTTTTGTCATGTTGAATGTTGCAAGTGTTACTTCGTCTTTGGAAATGTTGCTTTGTATGAATCTGTGATGTCAGTTTGACTGGATTTCCTTGCTTTGAAACTTGATAGCTTTTGTTTCCTTGCATTTTTATTCATTTGCTATATGTGCTTAGCTCCTTCTTTAGTGATAGAAATGATTGGGTGATTTAAATGTGTCCAGGGCACTGTTCCAGTTGCAGGTTTATTGACTTGCGTCATTTCTCTTTGGCGTGAGTCAAGCAGTTTCACTCTATTGATGTACGCCAAGCTATTTGGATGCACACCAATTTACTTTAGCACAACTTGCACACATACGACAAGAATGGCGTGCGTCAAAATCATTGACGCAGGTCAATTGACTTGACAACCATCTATCACACCTCTGCCACCCCAGAACCCTAGCCTTTAGCCTTTGTCCTCTTGATGCGAGTCAATTTCATTTTGGCACGCGTCATTTGTGATTTTCCTGCAAACTTCAGACCCATCAAACCCCAATTTCTTTTTCTTTAAAAAACCCTATCTTTCTCATATTCTTTCACTTTCTTCCTTTTCTTTTCTTTCTTCTTCTCTTCTCTGCACATCTCCTACCTCTTGCATTCTCATCATGTCTTACCCTCCGGCAGATCGTCCCGTTCTTTTCTACGACATGGCTAGGGCTGACACAGTCCACAAGTACTTGGAACTTTTCAGCCATCGTCCTATTTTGCTAGAGCGGGGTCTCAATTCAAGGAAGCTTGAGGACTGTTCTGAGTATCGCATTGAGTGGGGAGGATGGAATCGTTTGGTTGCACCACCTCGTGGGCGCATGAACGAAACCATTGTTCGCGAATTCTTCGCAATGTTGTCTACTGAGTCAGAAGAGCGGTCTGTCAATTCTGTATTGGTTATTGGGGTTGATGTGTCATTCCATTGGACGGACATCAACAATATTTTTCATCTTTTGTCCACTGCTGTTGCACCCCATCACCACTATGAGGACAAGTGGAATCTCTCTGACGTTAGTAGTTACCTTGCTCAACGCTCTCTCGCTAATGCTGCACTTTTTCCAGGCAGGCAAGTCCTCCGTTTGGACTATTCGGTTTCTGTTCTTTCCCCCAATATGCAGGTGTGGAAACGTTTTCTTAATAACCGTATTGTTCCTACTGCAAATTTCGAGGAGCTGACAGACAATGAGATGCTTTTGTTGTTTGCCATAAACCGTGGGGTGTACATAAATTGGGGCTGGATGATCCATCGTGCTGCATGATCTTGTGCTCAACCTTCGAGCCCTATACCCTCCATTCCCTTCGCGTGGCTCATTTATCGTCTCTACACTCATTTCGCTCGGGTCCCCGCCTATTCTCAGGATGAGTATTTCCCTAGTTCGAATGCACGTCGTGGCCTTATTTCCCACCCTACCTGGTGCTCCTCCTTATTCCGATGAATCTGATGTTGAGTCTACTTAGTTCGTTGCTTGGTTGGTTGTGGTGTTGTTGTGGTTGGTTGTTGGCTAGTTTCTTTGATATTTATCTTGTTTTCTGTCAAGCTGGTTGCTTTTGTTGCACGTTTCCTTGGACTCTTTGAATAATGATTGTCTATTTCCCTTTTATTTGAATAATGTAACATAACTATTGTGGTTGATTTGGTTGTTTTGGGGTTAATTTTGATTATTATGCACTCGTACATAGTTATTTCCCACCCTACCTGATAACCCACCCTTCATTTTGAGTTTTCTGAACACTGACCCACGCCAATATAGTTTGGCGCGCACCATTCTTCTTGTTTTGAAGACTGGCGTGCGTCATCCCAATTTTGGCGTGCGTCAGTATTCTCAGGAAACTCTCTGTATAGCAATAGTAATTTCTGGCTTGAGTCATTTTGCTTTTGGCGTACGCCATCTGGTTAGCCCAGATTTTGCCCTAGCTTTGTACATGCTCTTCTCATCATGTTTACTCATACTGATTCCCCGTTGTTCCCCTAACTATATTCTCATTACTCACTACGCATTGAGGGCAATGCAAATTCGTAAGTGGGAGTGGGAGTATAGTTAGTCTAACAACGGGTAATGCCATTGATTGCTTAAGAAAAACCTTAGTATTGATCATCTTCGAGGACATTAGAGTCGTTTAAACTGTCTTTTGGCATGATTTATGATCCTGTGATTGATAGAGCGAGTATTCTAATAATATGAATAAATGTGATGAAACACGAGTACATGTTATTCACTAATCTTTGGTGGTAGTGTGCATGTATATTCCAATATTTTGTTACCAAACAACTCTCTATGAAATTGTGCATGCACACTCTAAATTGCAATGTGAACTTAGAAACGTTAATCTTTCGAGACGAATCATAGGCACTTGGAATCGGAATAGGGATGACGATTTTTGGCATTACTTTGACTAGCCATAGCCAAATGGCCTTCCCGAAACAATGCTTTCCTTTCTGCCACCATCTTAGCCTTGTAGAGTGGTGAGACCCCACTCGAACTAGCCGTTCGTACTTAGCCTCATCATAATCCAACCCTTAGCTAAATTTTCGGTCTACATTCCTTTGGCCTCCCACAAGTGTAGCAAGAGTCTATTAAGAGTGTGGGCGGTGGATGGGAACTAAGAGTTGAATGAGTACGCTAGTACAAGTTGAGATGGCATCCTGTGAGGTTGGTTCGGAAACCATTGGTGTGGTAATCATTCAACAAAAAAAAAAAAAAAAAAAAAACCCTTCCATTTTTAGTACATACTCCAAGAGTGAATAAAGGCTTCTGCAGTAGAAACTCAAGTTAAATGAAGAAGCATAAGGAATGTATATACTCAGTATTGAATAATGAGTTATTGAAGACAATTTTGAAGGAAATTGAAAGATCCTTAGTAACGTAAAGATGGGAAGTGACTAATTTGGGAGTCGATGTCAATAAGACGAATGCGTGGATTCTTGCTATCTTGTATTATTCTTTTGATTATCCTTTTATTCCTTTTCGGTTAGCCACTACCCTAGCCTGAACGTTACAAGCCAATTTGTCAACTACATGACCTAGTCCTTGATTCCGAGTACCTCGTTAGTGGAGATTGATCTCATTCCGTTTCGTATTGACACTTTGTTTTGACAAGGCTTCTAAGAGAATTTCGAATGAATCGGTAACATTTGGTCTTCCTTGATATGCAATGCGAATAATATAGCCATTGTTTACAAGCTTGATAAGATTAATAGGAGGTTCTTTTGGGATGACAAAACTCGTGTTGCAAGATACAATACAAGCAAAATACAGGAGGGTACTGTAGAGATGTGGAGGGCCATCATTATTGTTGTTTGAGGAAGTAAGGTTGTAAACGATAAAATATTCATATGAACAACTTCCTTGCCATCAGCTTAATAAAAAAATTACACAATAGCTGCAACGCCCCGTTTTCAGACACCGAGTCCATATCCGGATAATGAACGTCCGGCACGTATTTATTACGATATGGAAAGATTAATATGGAGAATATTTAAGTTATGGAAAATATTGATATTAGTGGATTGATTTAGTAAGTGTAGTTTGGGTGTTTTATATGGTCGTAGGGGCCTGGCTAGTGGCTATAACTATTGTACTTTTTGATTGATTGAGGGAGATTAACATACTTATTGCTTAAGCTCGAACCTCGCTCCGATACCACTGTTAGGAAATCTATGCGGGAACGCAGCGGAATTCAAAATTTTATTTCCTATCGACCCAAGATCGACTTCGTTTAAACAATAAACAAATAAGCAAGTAGACGGTGTTACCTTGCTTGATCTAAAAGATCGACGCTTTGAACGTCTAAGGAGAGTAGTTCTGCATAGAGCCGCCCAAGTGTTCGGCCTCTACCGCTAGTCCACACGAACAGCCCGCCGGAATCCCATCATGGATTGCTATCGGAAAACTCCGGTTGCTAGACCGGCATTTTTTTCCTCTCTCCAACTCTCTATAGGATGCTCTCTATTTTACACAAGAACTATTAGTTCTTGGAATTGTGATGTACAAAAAAGAGCTTGACACCCACCTCTTATTTATAGTGAGAGGGGCGCGCCATCTAGGTGTGGAGGAGAAGAAAACCTTTTTCCCAATAAAATAAGGAAAATCTCATAGATTGATTTATCTCATTTAATTTAATATCCTATATTAAATATTTCCAAGATATTGTCAATATCTTATATTGACTATATTTATCTTATTACCATAAATCAATTCACACATGTGTATATATCACATATATATAATACACATATAAATCCATAAATATATATAACTAATGACATTGTGCACATGTACATCCAATGTACAGCACACGCACTTTCATTTATATTATGTATGTATATATATATATATAGTTTTTTGTCCAGAAGGACAAAATTATCATAAAAAGGGGATAGAAGGACATTGTAATTTAATAAGGACAAAAGTAACATTTATGAAGTAACATATATGAAGTAACATATGTGAGATAAAGTAATATGAAGTAACAATTGTGAAATATAAAGTAACATTAACACATGAAGTAACATTTTTAAAGTAACATTTGTGATTTTTGTCCTTTATAATCATGAAAATGTTACTTTTGTCCTTGCAGACCCATTTATCAAATTTTTTGTCCTTATGGCCCCTTCCCCTATATATATATATATATATATATATATATATATATATATATATATATATTAATATCTTATATTAATATTTGGTAATACTATTAATTAAATTGCACAATCCAAGTGTATCTTATACACTTCAATATTGCCCCACCTTTAGCCAATAAATTGGCATCTGGAATATTATTTTAATTAATATAATACTATTAATACCTTGTATTTAATTTATTAATAATAAATAAATAACACCATATTAATTTACCACTATAACCTTTATAGTCTCGAGATAAACTTTCCTTATTTGGTCATCAACTATAACCACATTTTAATCCGGCTAGATGTTCATATGTGTGTGACCCGATAGGCTTCCGAATATGTTGGCCGTAGACACAAAGTGCAAATTATCAAAATGCCCTTCATACCTAACGATCACGGGATAGCGCCTAGCAACACACCGTGACCCCCAATCATCGGAAGAGTCAAATGCAATGACTACTACCTTTCATGTGAAATAGTTACCGTGTAACTTACAATCCTATCGCTTTAATAATATCCATACGATCGTATCTCGAGTGTCAATACATTAACGATCATATCTTATAATCTGGATATCATGATCTCTCGAAGTAACTCATTTACTCCCACTTTGCAAAGATTCATGAGAGTAAGACATTCCTTATAAGAAGGCCCTTTTGGATATTCACCCTACTGATAGGGTATGCGATTCTCAGACGACCAAACATGTATACTTCACATGCTTCAGTATCACATCCAATCACTACCTCATGATCGCTCCGTGGCTAGGGTAAACCTCAATAGTGTCAAAGCATGACAATCCACATCATGATGCCAAGAAGACTCCAGTCCGAAGGATAATTACACAACCGTCACATAGTGTGACAATTATCCGTTTAAGTGGGTCAGTCTAATGTACGCATTCTCTAATACACGTCCACGTACAGTCCAAGTGTCTTTACACTTCGATAGACGAGATCTATCTCTGCTCTTAAAGACAGAAGACATCTAATACGTGCTAGCCTGCTCATACTATCAATGCCCTGTTTAATAGTACATTAGCCTAGAGACATTTAAGTATCAAACTTATTAAAGTGATTAGAGATCTCATCAACCATAATCTCCTATCATGGTTTCTCTACCATAGTTTAATACTAGGGATGTTATCATATAACAATTCATAATTGGTTCTTTAAAAGAACATATATATGACAACAGAAAAGCCATTTAATATATGTATAAACATAAAGAAATAGTAGAAATGATCCGACCCGGTCAGATCCGGTCCAACCCGATTGGGTTTAGGATACTATTCCAACAATTCTACCATCATGTTGTGCTTGTCTGATGATGTTATCACAGAAGTTGAGGAAGATACCGATGCCAAGTAATGGTTGAAGCTTGAATGCCTGTATATGACTAAGTCATTGACCAACAAGTTGCTGCTGAAGTAGAGGCAATTCAGTCTGAGGATGCATGAAGTGACTCAGTTGAGAGATCATCTTGATCAGTTGAAGACAATATTAATTGATCTGAGGAATATTGATGTTAAGATTGAGGATGAAGATGCTGCTTTGATTTTGCTGGTTTTCATTACCATCTTCCTATGAGAACCTTGTGCAGTACTTCATAGTTGGGAAGGATATAGTTGCTTTAGAGGATGTAAGGTCAGCTTTACATGCCAGGGAGATGAGACATAAGGCACTGGGGCAGACAATTAGGCTGCTGGATTGATAGTCAGTAGTAGCAGTGAAAAAGAGCATGGTCAGTCCAGGATGAAAAATTCCAAAAAGACAAGGTCCAAAGGCCCTAAATCCACAGATGTGTGAAATTACTATAAGGAGCAGGGACATTGGAAGTCCAATTGTCCAGAGAGAAACAAACAGTAGAAGAACAATTCTGGCACAGCTGCTGTGGCAGTTGAGCATGATTCAGATGAGGACATGGTTTTAGTGGTAGGAGAGTCAGCATATCAAACTGATGTGTGGATTCGGGACTCTGGAGCATATATATCCTTTCATATTTGCCCTCACAGAGAGTGGTTCTCAAGTTATCAACAGATAGATAGTGGTCATATTTCTATGGCAAATAGCAAGGTATTCAAGGTAGTTGGGATTGGCTCAGTTCAGTTGAGGACAGAGGATGGAAGATTCTGTAAACTGAGTGAAGTTAGACATGTTCAACAAATGACCAAAATCTTGGTATCTCTCAGTTCTTTCGACAGCATGGAATTCAGTTTTAAGGGGGAAAGTGGTGTGTTGAGTGTCTATAAAAACTCAGTTAAGGTTCTCAAGGGAGTCAAGAAAGGGACTCTGTATATATTACAAGGGTTAGTTGTTGTTGGTTCTGCTGCTGTGGCATCTGCTGAGATTCATCAGTCATAACTTACAAAACTGTGGCATATGAGACTGTTGTGGATAGATAGAATAAGGGTGTGGTGCTTTAAAAACAATCATTACTTGTCTTTACGGGCAAGTGGGAGATTGTTAGATATAGTGTGTCCGAAAGACAATTGTTGCTTGTCTTTACGGGCAAGTGGGAGATTGTTGGAAGGAGCGCCCGAAAGACAATTTATGTAATTGTTTTTAGAATTAATAAATGACATATTTATTCTCATCTTATTACTTGCTTCATGCTTGTAAGTAATACACTACTGAAAACCCTAAGTCGTATCATATCTAGCTATGTAACTTAGTGTGTGTCGCACGCGAGGATTAAGTTTATGGTGATACACTTGAAATGTTAGTCCGTGGTGAATTTAATCAAAGTATGGGGTCTGTTGATTAAACGACCATTAATGCGTCCAGAACACTTTATGGTGTGACCGTCTTATCCGGACCGTCGACATTGGTTGTCTAAGTGGGGCATTTATATATGATGAGAGTCATATAGGACTGGACCGATTTAATCTGCGTTTCTCATATAATTCCATGATTGAGAAATCTTATTAAATCATAAGATGATCATATACGGATTAACCTTAATCCTGAAGTGATTACAGACTCCAACTTATTTCAGGAAAGGGTTTGATGTGTTCGTTAAAGATCGCTAAGAGGCTCGGTCCGAATCACTTTCACGTTGGCACTATTCTGGAATGAGTGAGAAGTGTGTGTTTTACAGATATGGAATCCATTCCTTCCTGCGGGAAGTAGAAAGACAATCCCCTTTTTTGTTAATCCTAGAAACTGATCGATCCGCGGAGTTCGTATTGGTTATGAACTAATTGATCACTAGTGGGTTAATGGTAAATAAGGATAAGATGTATTGAAGAAGGTTTACGAAAATAATCCCGCTTCATTACGGATAGTCTATGGAGGGTTAGTTTATATGTAATGATTATATCAATGGACACTTATCGACTCGACTCGAAGTTTTGAGAATAAGTTGAATCTATAATCGATAGAGTTCAGTTTCGGAATTATGGTGGCGTAATTTCGGAATTAATGAATTAAGTAGAAATATTTTGTTCGATAAATATTTTATTTAATTTATTGTAGCTACTGGTTATAGGTCCATGGTCACCGGGTTGGCTCCTAACACGTGAGTATTTTCTCGTTTTATGGAACCTCGAGAATAAATTAAATAGTTGGTCTATTTAATGAATATGCAATATTATTTATTTGGTAAATAATATGTAAAATAGAAAAGACATTTTCTATTAAAAATAATAACTATGTGGCGCCTCACTTTCTGATAAGTTAGAAAAATAAATTTTTCTAGATTATGTCACATGTGTAATTAATTAATTATCTATTTGATGGATATTTAATGGAAAAATAAGAGATTGATTTTATGAGAATTATCTCTTATCTTTTAGCAAATATCTTTTCCTTATGGGAATAGGTAATTGTGGTGTGAAAATGATAACTCTCTTGATTAGTTATTTTCCTATATAAAGAGAGTTCATCCCAAAACAATTTTACACACAATTGGCGTCACATTCACCAAAATAGAAGAGAAAAATTAGTTTCTTGTTCTAGTCATTAAAAGAAGAAAAACGTTGGGTTTTTCTTGTGCATATTCGAGGAGGTTCTACGGCGAGGATCGACATCCACCAGTCGTCGCTTGGAGATACAATCCGGAAGATCACGGCTTCTCCCTTTGGTCGTTTGCTTATTCCTCTCCGGTTGGGGTAAATCTACTAACCTTTTTGTAGATTAATTTATTATGTGAATCACGGCGTGGTAAAATCACATGCAAATTTATTCGTAGCTTCCGCTGTGCATGATCGAGCGTCTCGATCGGTGCTGAGAATCAGATCTGATGATCCAATTATGGATCGAATCCGGATTCGGGTTTCTGTATATCCAGCATGTGGTATCAAAGCCAGGTTGAAGCGATTTTGCGATCATGATTGCATAATTAGTTAATAAGGAGTGGAATAGAATAAAAAATTGTATCTTTTAATTTATTTATGCGATTGAATGATTTGGTTGACGAGATGGATTGGGGTTGGTACATGTTTACCGTTAGATCTATTGTAAACCCGATTTTTTTTTTTTTTTTTTTTGGGTAATGGATATCATGTAATTTAATTTTGCAATTTTAATTTTATGTTTTTAATTAATTCAGCCGAAGGCCCTTTTAAATAAATTCGGTCAATGACTATGAAGAGAAAAAGATGCATCACAATGGTCAAGACACAAGTTCGAACCCCTTTATTTGGATTAATTTTGGACTTTTTTTTTGTTTTTCCTTTTTTTTCTGTTCAAATACGAAAAAAAAATTTGAAAAAAAAAAAAATTACGAAAACAAAAAAAAAAGTAGGGAAGGTGAATTGAACTCGGGTGGTGATGAAAGAAGAAGCATCTTCAACCAATTCAACTAGAAGGTCTTTGTTCAAGATATGGAGCAGAAAATTCTTATACCCGACGGCGGCTACAAATATTTTAGGGTTTATTGATTTATTTGTTTTATAGATTATATACGGGGGTACCAACGCTTCATCTCAGTGGTTTATTTTTCCGCATTTATTTTCTTGTATGATTATTTATGTGATATAACCATGACATGCAACATATTCATGTATTCCACTCCTAGCATATGCATACATGTAGAAAATTAATATTGAAATTAATTAGACATGTATCAACACGATAATTAATTTAGATTAAAAATAAATTAAATTAATTAAAGGAAACGGAATTTCATCGGGATATATATAAAATTCACATGATAAACTTAATTTGGGATTAAGAATCCTTCGGGGTTTAGATTATGTAGTGTCTACATAAATTAGAATTTTGATAATCAAAAATTGGAAAATCATGAAAAATTGGTCACCAACTAGACGGTATTTGGAACAGATAAGTTGGTGATTGTTTTCTTGATTTAATGTATTTCGATTTATTGCAAAATTCCAAAATCCTAAAACTTTTGTCATGACATATTAGGATAATAATTTTTTTTTGAATTTTATTTGTGTAGTGTCTACAAAAAAAGAATTTTAATCCATAAAATTGGAGGATCATGGATATAGTGACACTAGTTAGACGGTATTTGGAACCGATAAACTAGTGCGAGGATTAAATTAAATATTCATGATCTATTGTTTTTGGATTGTTTGAAAATTCTAAAATCCTAATGAGACTACCTAATTTTTAAAATAACAAGTGGGAGCGGGGAAGGTGACAACCGACCCCTCGGCCTCTACTGTTGACACAAGCACGTGAGAGATGGGTGACGCCTCGAGCCGCTTTGATTACGGCCCCCTGCGGATGGCCTTCACCCCTATCAAAATTCAAGGCTCGGTCTCCGGAAGGATAGGATTTTGGGTACTCGTCGAGTCACTGACCGACCCTGCGGCGGCATACTCGGGGCGTACTTTGAGATCTAAAACAGTAGGTCACACTCGCAAGGATATTTTTGGAAATATCTTGGCTGAAAAAGGAAGGTAATCAACAATTAAATAGAAGATGTTTTGATTCTTAATTGTTTAATTGTTGAGAGAGATTGTCTCAATTTAATCGTCATTGTGCTGATACCGACCATGTGGCGGCAGTATGATGTGAGGTTAAATCCTAGAAATGGTAGGATAAACTGCATGCATGACATCACGTTTATAATTCCTAAAATGATTTGGTATCAATCTCACTAGACCTCCCACAGTTTACGAGTAGTGTCTACTCAAATGAACTGCTTGTTCACGCCATTTCCTTTAAAGAATGACAAGAATGGGAAGTTAAATGTCTACAAGCGCAAGTCATCTAAACTAAATAAGTTAAAGGCTAAACCGAAATATTAATAAAAGAAAGTGAATGATAAGGAAAGTGATTTTGGATCACCAACCTATGAATCCTTATAGACTTTCTTAACTGAGTAATTTGACTCAGATGCTAAAGTTATTTTTTAAGAACAAGGTAGCTGGGCATTCATGATGAAGAGTAGACAATAGGCAGTAATTTCAGCTATGATAATGGGAGTGATATATGGAAAGAAATTTCGGATTTTAATCCTTGAATATCGCAGAAATTTAATTTCTGTTTTCAGATTCGATAGAACAAATGGATTCACTTTCACATCGATAATATAGTTGCCTTAAAGAAAGTGAATATGACATTTGTATACGATTCTGAGACTTGGACTTCTGTCTGATAAGGTCAGAACCACTAATGCTAAAAAGGTATACGTAACACATCATAAACTATTAAGACAAATGGTTTCCATATTTAGATAAACGATTCTTCAACATCTATTAATTAGTGCATCTATCCTAAAGATAAGATCTGAAGACTGGCTAAGGGTGATTCATATCTCCTAGTCTAAGAACACTATCTCAAAGGAAAAATGACTAAGTAACCTTTCAAATAGGAAAGGGTAATAGAGCTAAAGAAGTATCATAGCTTGTTCATATTAACCTTCGGGGTCTTATAAAGAATACAAGCTAGTGGGAGTTTTTGAGTAATTGACATTTTGTCTAAAGACTACTCGAAACGCCGAATATTTCATCTAAATATTTAGAGGAATCTCTGATATTACCAGAGAAAAGAGTATTCAATGCTCAGATATCCAGAGAATTGATCAAGAAGTATGGAATGGAAGAATCAGCTGGCATATCAACACCTATTGGAACTAACATCAGATTTGATGAAGACAACGAAGGCAAAGATGTGGATCAAACTCTCTACCGAAGAATGATTGGAAGCTTACTTTATCTTATAGCAAGTAGGCCAGATATATCCTTTGTTGTTGGTGTTTGTGCCAGATTTCAAACAAGACCTAAGGAAAGTCATCTCACTATTGTCAAAAGAACCTTGAAATATCTGAAAGACACAGAAGGAGTTGGAATATAGTATTCAAGAGAAGGAGAATTCAAGCTGATATCATATTCAGACTCAGACAATGCAGGATACAAAGTGGATAGAAAAAGCACCTCAGGCACATGTCAGTTGCTAGGAAATCGACTTATGTCTTGGTTCAGAAAGAAACAAAATTCTATTTCCACTTCAACAGCTGAAGCTGAGTACATAGCAGCTGGAAGTTGTTGTGCTCAAGTTTTATGGATTAGACAACAACTAAGAGATTATGGAATATAAGAGGGAATGATTCATATAATGTGTGATAATACAAGTGCAATTGCAATAACTGACAACCCAGTTTTGCACTCAAGGACGAAACACATTGATGTGAGACATCACTTCATAAGGGATCATGTGGAAAAGAAAGATATTACAGTTCTATATGTCCCGACTGAAGATCAGTTGGCTGACATTTTTACCAAGCCTCTGGACAAAGAGTGATTTTCCAAACTGAGAACTGAGTTGGGTATAATCAAAGTCAGCTAAGTCAGTTTAAGCCAAGAGATTCGTCAAGGGGATTGATCTTTTTTATGCTGGGTGTGCTCACTTAACAGATCAGTCATTGCATCAACAATCTCAAACCGACTCACTGAAACTGAAGAATTGACGGAACTGAATATTTCATTAACTGACCTCAAGCATCAGTTTACCCAGTCAAAGAAAGTCAAACGGTTGAAAGGATAAAACCAACAACGGTTATATTACATTTAATTAGCGCCGTTTATGTCAGAACCTGTTAACTGTACACCCCCACTATTGTCAGAACAATACATGCATCCGTTACACAAACCATCATGGAATTTGAAAAGGTGGTACAAAATCTTTACAAAATCATGCAGATATACAAACCGTCAGCACACCCCCTTATATATATCCAATTCTTTTTCATACCTTACCTTACTCTCAAAGAAAAATTCAAACTTATCTATCTCAAAAGCCCAAAAATTTTATCTTTCTCAAAATCACATCTTTTTCAGAAAATTAGTAATGGCAGCCTCAAAGAAATCACAAGAAGAAAGGCTTATTACTGAGTTGGATACTTTATCTTTCGAAGAATATGAAGAACTTTGCAGCAATACCCTGTTAGCAAGTCTTATGTGCGAGAAGATCAAGCGTCAGCCAGGATTAAGAGACATCCTGGAAGTAAAGTTCAAGGAAGATCGTGATGTAGAAGGAATTTTACAATTCTGGGAAAACATGAGATTTGTAAGACAATCTCTCATTACAAAAGTTCGAGTAGAAAGAATTATTCTCAATGAAGCAGTCATCAGGATGCTATTTGATTTCAAAGAATCACTTGTGAAATCAATAGATTTGAGTTGTTTACCACTCAAAAGAGATGTTTTTCTCAAGCAAATTTCCTTAAGAAGGAACCAGCAACTGCCGGCACTCATTTCAACGATCTGAAACCTGAGTTTGGACTCCTCAGCAAATGGCTCAGCATGCATGTTATCGGAAGATTCAACGGAATTGCTCGGTTTATCTGAAGACAACATTTATCTTATGAACATAATCTGGACGAACTTGAGTTCAATTGGGCAGGTTATATATTTAATCAGATAAAAGAGCAACACTTAGTTGAATTGGAAAGTGTTCGAAAAGCTCAAGCTGAAGGAAGACCACCTGTTGACAGATTTCAATTGAAGAAAACACTCAGTGGCTTTATTCAACATTACTTGGCAAGAATCAAGGAAGGAAATTTAGCAGAACGAACTGGTGGATCTATAAGAAGAATGGATACATCCACAGGAGATGTTACTCTAGTTCATTCTAGGAAAGAAACCTCCAAGAAATCTCAACCAGAAGTCAAAGAGAAAACTATGTCTCAACAAACAGCTGAACACAAAAGAGTCAAGCGAAAGCTGACTCAGAGATAGTTAAGTCAGTTGGCAAATGTTTGTTCTCAAGCAATGCAAGTCAGTCAGCACCAACTGAGGGGGAACAACAACTGACAACTGGAGTCACTAGACAAGATGTTATCGCAACTGAAATTGTTTCTCGTTTACAACAGACGATTTCAGAGAAACAAGTTTCCGTTATGCATGCTGAAAAGGAGCAACAACAATTTCAGCAGCAACCAGCTGAAAGAATCATCAGGCTGATGAAGATGAAACTCAATACTAAAGATTGTAGAGAAGCTACTCTAGCAAGTGAAGAAAATTCATTGTTAGAAAAACTTGAAATCAAGGAATTATACACTCTATTTCCAATGGATGAGTTTCTCACAAATTGTTTCAGAAGATTCATTGAGATAGCTAAACGAGGAAAATCAGCCACGTTATCAGTTTTAGATAATCAAAAGAAGAAGGATGATGACAAAGATGATGAATTGAAGAAAGAAGCTGATAAGGTTACAAATTTGCAAACTTAAATTCTACCTCAAGTTCATTCTACGCAAACTGCTAATCAGCAAGAAGATTTGCCAGTTGTAAACCAACAAACTGACAACCAGAAAACATATGGAAATGATGAGAATCAGCAACTTATGATAATTGAAGATGATACTCAGCCTAAGATTCAACAAGAAGAAGCAACGGATTAATCTGAATTTTTGACAAAAGATGAAATGAGCAAAGTACAAGAAAATCTGAAGACTATGCTCAACCAAAATGATGCTTACAATGGCCTTTTGTCAAACATTTCTGGATACTTGGATTATCGAAAGAAGACGGACATCTCAGTCCACACCAAGTTGGATATTATTCAAAAATCATCTTCAAGCTCAACATCAGAAATTCTCAGTCTCAAGGAGAAACTTGAAGATACAACTATGGAAGACAGATAAACGCATGCACAATCACATTGGTATTTAAATCAGTGCATTAATGTCTTAGAAACTCAGCTGAAAGAAGTGCTTGATTCTCAAAAGAGTATCTCAGCCGACCAAAAAGCAACCCATCAGTTGGTAAATCAGTTGTTTGATGCCAAAAAGGGGGAAGTTGAAGAAGAAAAGCTGAGACTACTAAAGGAAAAATAGAAGCTTGAAGAAGAACTGAAGAAATGCAAGTCAGCAGCAGATCTTTATGTTCGAAATATAAAAGAACTGACTGAAGAGCAGCTAATTGAAAAATACAGTCAACCTGGTGAAAGGAGAGCTACACTTACAAAGGATTTGTGGATGAAGTTTGTCAATGATCACAGCAATATCAAACTCAAGTACAAAGACAAGACTTATGAAGAATCTCTTGTTTACTTCTTATCTGATCAGTATCACAATCAGAGGATGGAACACAATAAGAAGATCAAGAAGATTGAAGAGAATTTGCAAGTCAGAGACAAGACTAAACGAATGAAAGCTGATGTTGCAGAATTTGAAAGCTATTACAAGGATGAAGCAGCTTTACCAAAGCTAGTCTTATAGAGAAAATGAAAGCGTTCCAGTCAAGTAGATTATCTCAAGACATTCTCCAAGGAAGACACTAAGCTAGAAAAAGCTTATCAACTTCATGATAAGGAAAGGAAATACACTTTAGTTACACAAAGAGCATAGAGAACAGTTTAGCTGTTATTTCAGTTTATTATCAACTGTGTAACTATTCCAGTTTTTGCTTATTCTTAATGAAAACCAGTTTCCAGTTTTACATTGTTTTAATTGTTATTTATCTTTAAGATTTTCTTTTAAGGAGGGTTTTGGCATCATCAAAATGGGGAAAATTGTTGGAAATAAAATTTATGTTTTGATGATTATTCATCGTATTCACTCGAGTAATTATTTTGAAGCTAGCTATTATAGTGAAAAGTTAAAAGATGTCTAGAACTGAATGTATAGGTTTTACTATAGTCTGATATTTGTATAGGTTACGTTAGACAAGCACTGAAATAGATAAAACTATCATAAAACTGAAAACTGGAAATCATCTAAGAAACTGGAAACACAAGTCATCTAAACTAAAACTGACTCAGACTACACCAAGACAGAATTGAAGAAGGTAAGTTCGTTGAGGGAACATACTCAGTTGTCTTATCTAGAAGACAAAAGAACGAGGACACAGACTCAGTTACAGAAGATTGAAGAACTGAGGGCTCAGACTCAATTATGAAAGTCGAGACTGTAAAGTTAGAATTTTGGCAAGTTTATGGTGACCTGAACTGGCTTTATAGATCTCGTATGAAGACCTAAAAGTCATAAGGACAATGAACTCTTAGAAGATATTTGCTTATGGTGTACTCTGATTTAGTCAATTATAATCAGATGAAAATCTGGAGTACTGATATTTGAAGAAGAATAAAATCTCAGTTAATGCTCCAAGTCAGTCAAACAAGCTCAGTATAAAACTGATAAGGAAACTCAATTTTATAAGTCAGTCATCCAACAAACTGATAGTACAGTCGAACGTTGTAAATGAAGCAATTCTATTGGATGAAATACTGACAAGTCAAAACGGTCACAAAATATACCCGTTATAAGATAGACGTTGATACAATTCGAATTCAAGCAAGATGAACGTTGGACCTTGCACTATAAATAGAGGAATTTGCACCAAGGATCAAACACAGAAAAAATACGAAAGAATTAACAAGATTACATGCATTTTTGTGCAAAAGTCTCTTTCATTCGAATTGCTATCATCTCTGTGCTAACAAGATCAGTCAAGAATTTCTTCAAGTGTTCAAGCTTCACAGAACTTATCTAGATTCAGACACTTTGAAGAACCACAAACAAGAATCAAATTATTGATTCTCAGCCCAACTTTGATTCTTAATCAAAGGTCAAGACTATGAAGCAATGCGGTGAAGGATTTGCCAAGGACAATTGTATCAGCAGTCGGGTAGACTATGTTTGTGGTGGTAGCTGGTGAAGAGGCATACGTAACCCTTCAAGGACCAGTGGCTCATTCATTTGAAGAGCAGCAATCCAACCTATTCTTTGATTGTTTAGATATTGAGGCTAGGATTAGCCAAGGAATACTGTTTAGGACTTTTTGTAACAGCTCACCTCAAGAAGTTCTAGTGGAATTTTCCTGCTATACCACAGGGGAAGAGATGATTGACAGGATTACACCACCTGGAACCTCTATAACTCCTGTTTCATTTACTTTATGCATTTACATTCTGTTATTTATTATTACATCATTTATTATTGTTTACACAGCATACTGAGAACTGATTGCTACTCAACTCACAGCTCACAAACTAACATTCACCAGAATTCAGTTTTACACACTCAGCTTTCACATAGAATAACAAGATCAAGAAAATGGCTAGAATTATATCCACAACCGGTTGACTCAGTTTTGCATAAGTCAGTTTGACTTAGACTCATCTTAGTCGGTTTTTTTTTTTTTTTTTGAAAGTAGCTTAGTCAGCTTAACTCCATACATTTTTAACTGAATCTTAAAAGTCTAAAATCCAGTTTTTTGGGACAAGTTTATTCACCCCCACCTCTAAACTTGTCTTAACCTTTCCAAGGGACCAACGTACCGATACTTTGACTCTGATGTCTCAATTAAAGGCTCATGAATTTGAGTTAAATAGTGAAGACAATGCACCAGCAGAGGCACACAGGGCCAGTGCACTTGTTGCACCCCAGCAAAGCAAAACAACTGATACAAGCAGCACAGAGACACATGAGCTAAAAGAACAGATTGCCTTACTGATTAAAAGTTTTGACAGGTTTTGCAAGAAGAAACAATTCAAAGGAAGTTCATAATCAAACAAGAAGTCAAACTCAAGCAAAGACATAAAGAAAAAAGATGATAAATACAGATGTTTCAATTGCAAGAAGAAAGGTCACTTCAAGGAAGATTGCCCTGAAGAAAAAGACAAAGATGAGGTAAAGAAGAAGTATAAAACAACAGAAGAGAGAAAGATCAAGAAGACACTTAAAGCTGAAACCAGTAGTGAAAAGAATGTAGAATCATCTGACAATGATTCAGATGATGATGAATCTAACAGCTCAGATAATGACAAAGCATATCGATGCCTTATGGCTAAAGAAGCTGATGAAATAGAGGTAATATCTAGTTCATACTCATCATCTGCATCCACATCTGACACTGCACAATCTTCTAATCTCCCCTTAGATTCTTCAAACCTAATTCAAAATCTCATGAGTAGATTTGAAAATTAAATTAAATCATGAAATTCTGGAACAAGAATGTGAGAATCTGAGGAAGGAAAATAAAAGAATAAAGGAAGAACTGGATGGAATGAAAGTTGAATCAACTAGTAAGGAAGTACACTCAACTGATCAACAAGCAGCAGTTGATCACTCATCTGATGTTGACAGACCAACTGAGAAAATATCTCTACCAGTTAAGAGCACCACTGCACCACTCGATGCACCAACTTATAAACCCCCAAAATGGTTTGGATCCAGATATGGTCTTGGCTACAACAGCCATAATGATAAAGGAAACAATGGACAACACAATTCTGAATCAAGGACAAAAAATGGACCTAAATTAGAAAAGTACAGGCCATAGTTTCAACCACTCATCCTGCACCGGTGAAGTAAAAACCCAGTGTAGTGAAACAACAGAGTAAATCATCAAACCAACCAATTAAAGGCAAAGGATTACTGAAAGATTAAGGGAAGAATTTACCCTACAGAGGATGATTGGAATGTTGCACTCCCAAAATACAAGACGAAACCATTTCATGCTATGCAACATGTGTTTAGGAAAAGCCAACCAAGGAATGTTCCTAGACACAAGAAGAAATATGAAAATAAGTTTCCACCTACATATTGGAGAGTGAAAAAGGATGCAAATGCACCAAAAGTAGAGAATTGTATCAGAATGATTTCAAAAAATCTACAAGAAATTATTCTGCCATGCCTTACATGTATGAAGTTGATGATTTCAACTATCCAAGAAGAAGATCCTTTGGATACACACATGGGATTAGAGGCATGACTGCTAACAGATATGGACCCAAACAATATTGGGTACCTAAACATACTTAATTTGTTTTGTAGGATGTCTGGTACATAGACAATGGATGTTCCAGACACATGACATGGAACAAAGAATGGTTGACTAACTTTAAAGCTTTTGATTGACCCAAAGTTACATTCGGAGGCAAAAGAATACCCCGGAAAAATTAAGGGGGAAGGCACAATGCTCAAAAACAATTTGAAGATTCAAAATGTGGCTTATGTTAAAGGATTGAGTTTCAATCTTCCAAGCATCAATTCTGTGACAAAGGCAACAATGTTCATTTCAACAAAAAGGATGCAACGTGATTCATAATCAAACAAGCACAGTTGTACTTGCAGGAAAAAGAGAAGACAACATGCATGTGGTGGATTGGAAGACCGCAAAAGCAGAAACTTGTCTGCTTGTTAAGAATAAGCAATCAACCAGCTGGATTTGGCATAGAAGACTGAACCATCTCAACTTAAAGACCATCAACAAATTGTCAAAGAACAAGCTAGTTGAAGGCCTTCCAGATGTCACATTCAATAAGGAAAGTCTTTGTGATGCATGTTAAAAAAGGAAGCAGATCAAAAGCTCCTTCAAGTCTAAGCCTTATCAATCCACAACAAGAATCTTACTTCTTTTGCATATGGACCTTTTTGGACCAGTCACACTAGTGAGTGTAAGTGGAACGAAGTACACTCTATTATTAGTGGATGGCTTCTCCAAATTTACTTGGTCTATCTTCATGAACAAGAAGAAAGAAACTCTCAAGAAGCTTCCAGATCTATTAAGAAGAATTCAGAATGAAAATGAATTGAAGATCATCAAAATAATATCAGATAGAGGCACAAAGTTCATGTTCGAAATAAATTTTTTGTTTTGATGATGATTCATCACTTATTCATTTATTGTTTTTAGACCCATTGATGAAGTGTCATAACTAGCTGTTATAGTGCAAAGCAAAAAGATGTCTAGAAATCAATCTATAAGATTTAATAGAGTCTGATATTTGTATAAGTTAATCAGACACGCACTGTAATAGTTCTAGGTTTAGAATTGAGAAATTGAGTAAATAACATATGAGGAAAATGGGATCCTAAAAGAGATACTATAAAACCGACATAAGAGCACACCAATAGAAACGGTAAGTTCACTGAGGGACACATAATCAGTTGATTTATCTAGAAGATAGAAGAACTGAGAGACTCAGACTCAGTTATTGAAGACTGAAGAACTGAGGGTTCAAACTCAGTTTATGAAGACTAAGTCGAGACTGTAAAGTTAGACTTCAGGCAAGATTGTGATGACCTAAACTGACTTTATGGATATTGTATAAAGGCCTAAGAATCATAAGGACAATGATATCTTAGATGATCGATTGAAAATGGTGCACTCTGATTTAGTCAATTATAATCAGATGAAGAATAAAGTACAAAGATTTTGAAGAAGACTAAAAAAACTCAGTTAATGCTCTTAAAAACTGGAAACTGACTAAGTCATGTTTAAATCAGTTTTTAACAGAAGATAAGAAAAACTGAAGACAAATCAGACCGTTATAAGATAAGCAATCTTATTGGACACGCAGAAATGTCAGAAAGAACACTGACATAAAAAAAAAAAAGCAGGACCACTAACGGCTATAAGGATTCAAATTCAAATGATCTAACCGTTAGAGAAACCCTTATAAATAGACTACTTCTACCACAAGAAGAAGTGCAGAATTCTAAGAATTAATCTAGTCAAGAAAGTTCATACTAAGGGGGAAAGTAAATCAAAAGAATTCCTACTAAGCACTTAATTGCAAGATCGAGAAATATCTTCAAGTGTTCATAAGCATTCAAAGAAAGATGAAGATCAATCATTTGAAGGAAAACAGAGCTGTGCAAAACTTGTATATCTAGAAGAGAAAGCTCAAATCGCAAATTGAATCATAGTTATTGATTCAAGTCTCAAATTTGATTTTATCAAAGGTTTTAGACTGTGAAACACCAAGAAGGTATGAAGGTCAGTTGAGCTACAGTCAGGAAGACTGTGTTTGTGATGAGATGGTGAAGAGGTAAGACAACCCTCCAAGGACCAGTGTTTCAAACAATTGGAGAGCAGCCATCCTACCTATTCTACAAGTGTTTAGATAGTGAAGCTAGGGATTAGGTAAGGACTATCAGTTTAGGACTTTTTGTAACTGAGCCACCTCAAACAGTTCTAGTGGAATATTTCCTCCGCATCACAAGGGAAGAGAAGAATGACAGGATTACAACACCTGGAACCTCTATAATTCTTGTTTACTTACATTATGCATTTATTGATTGCATTATAGTTATACTCATACAGTTCACATACTCAGCAAACATCAGAAACTGAGTCAGCATATTAACTGATAATTCATATTTTACAAAGGCTTAATTTAATGCGCTTCCGGTTAACTCAGCTAATGATAAGTCAGTTTTGACTTATACTCGGCTAACTTAGCTTAACTCCGCACAAGTTTAAGTTGAACTAAATCTGGTTTAAGATTCAGTTTTTGGAAGACATTTTGGTGACAAGTTTATTCACCCACCTCTAAACTTGTGTTAGCCTTTCCAAGGGACCAACAATTGGTATCGGAGCAGTGCTTCTGTTATGAAGAGATCCATAGCTGAATCTCTACATCAGTTTGTTTACTCAAAGTAACTGGGTATCAGTTATTTTTGATACCAACAATTGGTATCGGAGCAGTTCATCCTTTATGTAGGTGATCGAAATCGATTCCTGCTTCGGGCATCAGTTATTTTCGTAAACAACTTTAGCTGATTCTTAAAATCAAATTGTTTGCTTAAGTTTTTTTTTAAAGTTTTTCAAAACTGCATCATGGATACACAACAACACTTTAGAAATATGATAAACTGTTCATTTTTGAGATTTGATGAATACAAAAGTAAATTGCAGGCTCTGGTGGCTGATACTCAAGAAAAGATGATTGAAACATTCATTGAAGATCCATCCATCGCAAAGTATGAAGAAAATGATGAGACTCTACCCATAAGCTTTGGAGGAAATGACCATGGTGAGAATGATGAAGAAATTATACTGTTTGGAACCAATCTGGTGAACAACTCTGTCAAATCAAGCAAATGGAAGCATATATTAGAATATGAAGTAGATGAAACGAGAACTTATCAATCAAACACCATAAGGTAAGTACTTTCACTTTCAACACTTACACTGCCATGAACAATCATAGAAATGAATATTTCAATGAAACGTTGGACATACTCATAAAGGAATTAGAGGTAATTCAAAAGAATTATGAGAATGTCAAAAAGGAAAAAGATCTATTGAAAGCTGAAGTTCTAAGATTGAATGCTGAGATCAATCTTATCAAGACTAATAATGGAACTAAGGAGACTTGCTCAACCGATGAACTAACATAGGTAATAAACATCACAGAATCATCAGTTGATCCAATTCCTAATGTTCAGTTCAAACCAGGTAAACCATTTGGAGACAGAACCGGTTTAGGGTTTGACAGTCAGCAATATTCTAAGTTCAGACCTAGTACAATTGCATCTATGTTTGTAGCTGCACAAAAGTCAAGAACTCTTAGAAAACTTACAAAATTTTTAGAACTAACAATTACTTATCACAGCCTCGAGCTAAAACTGACAAAACTATAAAATCAGTATGTGGAAAATAGTAAACTGAAATATTTTATAGAAAGTATCAGAAAGCTGAAAAAGGCAGAACTAATCAGAGATCATTTAAAAGAACATTCAAGTCATATTCTCAAAAGAATGAAAATCATTCATGGAATAATAGATTCAGGGGGAAAGGAAGACTCTTCCCTATTGATGAAGACTGGAATACACTGGTAGTTTCAAGATCTCATCAGTTTCACAAGTTTAATGAACCAAAGATTGTTAGACCAAAAAATCATAAATTTGTGAAAGCTGACTCTATTCAATCAAAATATCAAGAGAGGTATGTAAAGACTAAGACTAATATCAACAAGCCTTTACCAAAAACTAATCAAAAAGGACCCATGTATGTATGGGTAACAAAGATCTCTCATTCTATTTTGCATGAGAAGATCAAAAGCTGAGAACTGAGAAGTTGCAATTCTTAAAACTGAGTTGTACTCACAACTGAGTTTTTGAATTGACAAAGAAGGACATTTACTACAAGTTCTGGATAAGGATAAAACTGGATGTTTACAGCTGGAGATACACTGCACCTACTACATTTACTGATACAAGCTACAGATGACAGAACATTTGTGACCTACATTAATCTCAACCGTCCATCTTTTCCACTCATCACCTTTTTTGCAATCTCAACGATTTTTTACAAGATGTTTTTAATCCCACTCAGATCTTTCAACCACTTTATCTACAACTTATAAATACCATCATATTTTCCCATTAATTCCTTACACTCAGTTTTCATATAATCATCCTTTGAAGTTCTTTCTAAAATCTCAAACATCTCAAATCCAACTCAATCTTCAGAAATAATGGCCTTCACCCGAGTTGAACCAGGAATGATCATCTCACTTGATCAATTTATTGCTAAATACACTGATCAGACCCTCGCCAAGGAAATTGTAACAAAGATTCAGGAAATCAAGGGTTTGGAACAAGTGTTCAATATTAATCTACAAAGCGTTTGTCTGGACAATATTGGAGACTTCTATGAATTTGGAAAGACGACCATAGAAGGAGAAGATGTTCACACCCTCACAACCACTGTTAGTGGAAAAGAAATTCAAGTCAATGAGGACCAAATAGCAGATATCTTTGGCTTCGACAATTCTGGATGTTCGGCATCTGTCAAATTAAGCAAAGAGCATAAAGAGAAATTATGGAAAGTTATTGCAGTAAATTTAGAATCACCAGTCTTGCAGACTAGAAGCACAAGTCTTCTCAAATCTGAATTCAATTTTCTTACCAAGATGTTGGCAAATTGCGTGATTGGAAACACAGGAAACTTAAGCAATCTATCTGGCACCAAACTAGATCCACTGTACGTCATATGGTTCAAAGAATATTTCAACTGGCAAAGGTACATTCTGGATCAATTAATGGCACAATATTTTGATGTACCCAAGAAGAAAACTGATGTGAAGAAAGGTAGATTTTATCATAAAAGAATCTTGATATATTAGTCCAAAGAATTCTTGATCATTTTGGAATAGCAAAGAAAAAGGAAACTGCAATTGTAGACAGGAAAATTGCAACAAAAGAAGAAAAACCTGGAAAGATGAAAGCGGAGGTTTCTGAAATCGAACCTAAGAAGAAGAGCATAAGATCAATGAAACCTCGAACCGGCGCTGAGGGTCTTGAACAAGTTGATGAACTGAGAGAAAAGAAGAGGAAGCTGGAAGCTTCAATTCAAGCAAAACTTGCTGAAACTGCAAAGAAAGTTTAGGAGCCTTCTCCAACAAAATCCACTACTTCAGTTGCTGAAAGCTCAGCAAAGAAACTGAGAACTGAAGAAACCCCCACCAAACCAATCCCAACTGAAAAAGTCACTGCTGATAAAGATACTACAGTTGAAGAAGATGTTGTTCCTTCACTGCCAGAAACTGACACTCAGAAGGAAGCTGACACTCAGGGGGAACACACCCTGAGAGATAAATTTGATGATGAAGAAACTAACACTGAGGAAAGGTTGATTGATTTAGAGACAATGACCATGATCAACCTACTCTCCAAGTCTAGATCCACACCACAAAAATCAACATCTTGAATTGAGTATGAGGAGTCATTCATGAATGTTGAAACTTCTCAACCTGAGGAAAAAGAATTTGCTGAAATTGAATCAAGACTAGTACAAGTCATCACTCTGGATGAGCTTGTCAGTGAAGAAGAAATCGTTCCGGAAAATAAGAAAGGAGAGGAATCAGTTGCCGAAGAAGATTTTGAACCAGCAAAAGATTAGGCTGTTGAACCAACACCTGAAGAGGAACCAGTTGCTTTGAATTAGAACTTGAGTCAGCAAAAGAACAAGCTACTGAACATGTAGGAGAACTTGTTGCTGTTGAAGAGAATTTGGAAACTGAGCTTATCATCTCAGTTCCTTTGATTGAAACTGAAACTATCTTAATCCCAGTTGTTGCTGAAGGGGAACCAGCAAAACTGATATGGAGAAAAGTGAAGAAATTGAAATTATTGAGACTCATGTATAATCTAATGTAGAGATTCCAAGAGAGAGTGAAGTAATCACAACTCCTCCTGGATCATCTGATAACATTGGAGAATTGATAGTAGCTGACTGCAAGATACTAAACGCTTATCAAAATTGGAAACTCGGCTCCATATCAAATCAAAGAAGTCAGTTAGTACAAATGGAAATCATAGAGAAATGGGTGTTTGATCTTTACAACACACTCATTTGTCCGAACTGATCAACACTGATGAAATTTGAGCAATGGATATGTGTTTATCAGAGACAGTCATTGGAAGAGAGCTGCGGCAGGAGGAAGTTCTAAGAAAGATGACAATGACGATGATGATGATTCACAGGAAGATCCTAATTTGCAAAAAGAAATTCTCGCCTCAATTCAAGAAAAGAAAACTGGAAATGATAAGAACATTGCTGATGATGAAGAGAACTCTGAAGAAAGTAGTAGAGATTCAGACTCTGAAACTCAGTCTAAATATGAAAATGAAGAAAAGAAGGTTATCAGTCCCGAACTGACCAAACCGTGCATGAGGTAGCAAAGGCTGAAGCTGTTAAAGCTTGTGAAGAATCTGATGATGATTTCAATGTAGAAATATCACCAGTTAGAGATTTTGATTAGTCAAGTCTGGATGAAATAAGAAGACAATATGAGGAGAGAAGAAAGTCTAAGGAGATTGTTTGTTTCTACTCCTCTTAAAGAAACTAAAGTTGATGAAGCTGGAGCAGATAAAGTTGAAGAGAAAAAAGCTGAAACTGAAAAAGATATTCCTACACAGGTTGATATTATCAAGTTTTATCACAATGAGCTGATACGTATTCAGAAAGATGATATAAGCTTATATGGAAAAGTATTAAAGTCCTTGGAAGAAAGCAAGACTGAGAGGACTAACATGGAGAAGAGATTGGATAATGTCAGAAGCGACTGTCAGACCACCTTGATTGAGATTCGTAAAACAACCATTGAGAATGATTCAAGGAAAGCTGAAACTACAGAGAAATGGGAAGGCATTCTTAATAACTTGGTTGACAGAATGACTTTAATGGAGAATGGAATGAAGGATTCAGTCGTTGCACAGACCATATTGGCATCAAATCAGCAACATCTAAACTCCTATATCAAGAGCTTGATCGATAAAAATGATGTCAATAAGGGGGTAAGTTTGGATATGTTAAAAGTCAATGCGATAGATATGCCTAAAGTTCAGGAAAGCATTGATGATAAACTGGTCGAACTGAAGAAAGCTAGAGGAGATATGACCGATGATGAAATGGACCTAATTGCAAAGTTTACTGAACCAACTGAGAAAAGACTTGGTTTAGATTCTCGTCTTTACAACATTTTCAAAGACATACCCTTGAGAGAAGGAGAATCAAGAGAACAATCCTTATCAGCCAAAAGTTCTGGAAAGCATTGATGATATAAACTGGTCGAACTGAAGAAAGCTAGAGGAGATATGACCGATGAGGAAATGGAGCTAATTGCAAAGTTTTCTGAACCAACTGAAAAAAGACTTGGTCTAGATTCTCGTCTTTACAACATTTTCAAAGACATACCCTTGAGAGAAGGAGAATCAAGAGAACAATCCTTATCAACTTTTCTAAGTATGCAAAAGGTTATTATGCATTTCTGGCACAAATTGGGCAAATGGGATAGGAATGGCACTCTAAAGAAAGTATCAGAAAATGTTGAGAAAGTTGAACCTGAGTTTGTGATGGACCTATTGAAAACTAGCACAAGCGAATGAGACAAATTGTGTTTGTGTTTGCTATACTTTTCAAAAGCAAAATTTTCATTAAACACAATATGTCCAACTCATGGAATATTTATGCAAATATTCATGGAATTGAAAGAACCGCAACAAATGAAGCCATGAAGGAGTATTGATAAGCGGATTTTCTTAGGTCCGGTCGATCAAGTAAAAACTCGAAACCTTAGCAAAATCTACTTTCTAACCGGCAGTGGACCGGGTTGATTGTAGAATAGTGCTTGAGGAGTCCGAGGTCGAACCCACAGAGATTGGTTTTTGAGTACCACAGTTGACTTAGCACTCAGTTCAGGTCAAACAGATAGGTGTGAAGTTATACTATTGCGTAAAAGAAAGATTACACTACTCGGAATTCTAAACAATTAAAAGAGGTATGGCCGAACTACGTTTCAGCGGATTACTTTACCCTCAGAAAGATTGCCCCGGGAGTGTGCCTTACTCTACCTTGCCGTCTAACGATAACTCATAGGACAAACCCCGTATTGGAACTGGACTCGATGACTAGGGCGTCAATCTAGTACACGGGTACGTGTCAGACTACCTTTCAAGCCCAAAACTTCTACGGTTTCGAAACCCCGTTCCCACACGTCGCCGCAACATACATTTATAAGCTACGTGTGTGCAACAATGAACAAGGTTTTCAATCTCATTCAAAGTTATTCAAACAATCAAAACAAGTTTCGTGATGTGGATTATCGATTAAAATGTTAAATTACGCGCTACACTACCTCCCGGTTCATCTCTCTAATGGTCACCCACATTCACGTGGTTCGACCATACGACAAATCTAGCTACTCATAATCGAATCTAAACAATACAAACGGAAGAAAAACATCACAACAATGGTAAAACAACAAGAAAACATACCCATTTCGATTACTTGATGAACTACCAAATTCGAGCTCCAAAAGAACAAATCTTGTCACTTGAAATGTTACAGATCGAAGCTAAAAGTTAGAGGTTCAAAGAGAAGATCGAACGAGGATTCTAATGATATATAACACTAATTATAACTCTAAGAAACGAAGAAAATCGCCCCAAATCGCCTAACCTATCTAATATTATCTCCCCTTATTTTCTGCTTTCGGCTGTTAGAAATGAGGCAGCTTTATATAGAAAGTCTTCTGTCCGTACAGATATCTGCCATGTCCGGCCGGACTGTTCTTGATTTTCCAGGTGTCCGGACGGATGCATAGATGTCCGTCCGGATGAAATGCTCTTGTCCGTCCGGATGCTGGATCTGTCTGTCCGGACGAATTCTTCATCAAAGTTTTCCCAATTTCCAGAGAGTTAGCCGTCCGGACACAACACCTTGTCTGTCCGGACAAACTTTTGCATCCAAGAATCCATTTTCCGTGAGAGTTAGCCGTCCGGATGAGAGGTTTTTGTCCGTCCGGACAGCCACGAACGCACGTCCAAGCCGTCCCGGACGGGCGTCCGGACCCATGTGACCCAAAATCTGCACTTTTTCACCTTCAACCTCCGTGTTTCGCCTCGGGCACGTCTAAACTTCATACTTCTCGCCTTTCGGGCTCTCGAGACACCCTAGTCCTGCATCCATATGAAAACAACAAGCAAACGCATAACCCCGCAAACTACGGGTGCTCGGGAAAAACGAGTATAAAATGCTAAAAGAAGGTCGAGTTTACGGAAAACCGACAGTCACTCGCCGTGCAATAAAACCTCATTTAATACTCAAAATAGGGTCAAAACTTACCCGAAACATTCCAGAAATGTGATAATCGTGGGCTGAACTGTACAGAAATGTACTGAAAAGTTGGTTCCTATCACCACCCCACACTTAGCCTTTACTCGTCCTCGAGTAAATTAGGCGTTCAAACAATACCAAGGAATCAACTTTACGGTACATGCATGCATTTCAGAATATCGATGTGAAAAGAACTTAGTTAAGTGAATGCATTACTTTGACTCTACTTGGATCATGACACGGAGTGAGTGCGTGTTGAATGACGACGACTTATGCTTAATACGATTTCGGGCTTGGAATACCGGACAAATGACTTTACACAATCCTTACCCTTCCTAGAATCTCCACTAATCGGGACTAACCAAGGTTAAACACGGTCCAAACAGGACTTGAATGGTTATAACGTTAGGCTAGGGTAAATTCGGTTAATCGAAAAGGGTAATTTGGGAAACCGGAGAAAAGAAGTACGAGTGAACATAATCCAAACACGTACCACGTCTTCTTTACCAAACAAACCCACCAAACTCCTTTTTGATCATTTTCAACACTTTGGGAACTATAGGACACTAAAATACCCGAACTCATTGCCAAACTCGACTATGTTTCAAGTGTCGTGAGGTGAGCTCGAATACTTAGTACCTATCTGACTATCCCAACCCTAACATCATCATTGCTTTAAGCTCGTTCCCTTTTTCAACCCTTTATTTCTATATACAACACAATTATTTGATTTGAAATTTTTTTTTTATTAAATGAAACCCGAGCATCCAGCCCCATTGAGCTCCTCCTCTCCTTATAGCTCTAAAACTGAGGAAACAACAACCCGACTCAAAAAATAACATCTCCCCCCACCCCACACTTGCCTTGGCAAGTGTGGTTTAACAAGAGACTAAGTCCACTCGTAGGGTCAAATGAAGGGAATGTGACCAAAATAAGGCTCAAGGGAAGGTTTCTGACTAAGTAACGAAACGGCTATAAAGCGAATGGTGGTCGGACCATTCTATCAAGGCTGAGAGGGGCTACGAAGGTCAAACATTCGGCTCAGGCTTATTTGGCTAAAGTAGGGTAAAAAAGAACGCCAAAACTGTCATCCCGTGTTCCTACCAAGGCCAATCCTTCTATTTCGCCTCGAAACTAGGGGTACAGGTGTGTAAAGTAATTGTGATAAGCATAACCGTCGTCAAACGTGTACTAAAAAGTGTTCCGTATCATGACAATATAGACTCACTGTGAGACATTCACAAAACTAAAGACCTTTCACCACTCAATTGTGAACAACATGCATATAACGTGGTGTTAAAATCTTGGAAAATTTTGAAAAACGGCCTAAAAATCGACTCGGAAACGAGTAAAAACCAAGTTTATCACATCACGGCATAATACTTTTAAGAACAAGCGAATAAGCTAAGTCGTCCCCCCCCACTTAAGTGAAGCACCGTCCTCGGTGTGTGAACGAGAAGGAAAAAGAAAGACTTAGCTTATGAGCCCGGCAAAACGGCGCGATCAAGTCTCGTAACGGTCGTGAAAGTAGTCCATCCCGAATCCCTTGTCATTGAAAAACATCCAAGAAATACATGCACGGGACATGGTCCGCGTGCCAAAGCATATAATATAGGGAGAATCCGGGGGTGATAAAAATAAATGACCTCGTCACGTCAGAAGACTTGAACATATGGCATAGAGATAGTCAAATTACGAATCAACCATACAATAAACAACCAACACGTTTAAACGTGCTCAAAATAAAATCTTAACCCAAGTCAAATCCAAGGCATAGTCACAGAAGGCATGAAAAGGTGAAAAAGTACGCGCCTTACGGCTTACAACCACAGATCAAGAGCAAAGTAGCAACAAAGTCATCTCAAAACAAACCAGAAAGATAAGGGACATTTCCAACAAAAACAGAGGAATGCCAAGATCATTGTAAAAACCAGAGATCCATCCGGACGGATGGGTGTGTGTGTCCGTCCGGACAAGGATAAAAACAGAGGAAAAGTGAATTTTAAGCATGAAGGCCCCTCGGGATCATCCGGATTCAATCCTCAACACCAAAACACAAAGCAAAAAGAATTCAAAACCAAAAAAACACAGAAATGATGGGTTGCCTCCCACCGAGCGCCTTTGTTTTAGGTCGTTGGCTCGACATAGTGACTTATACTATATCGGGTTTTTCAAGATTATACTACAGATACGAGTGAGGAGGACGAGGTGTAGAAAGAAAACGAACGGTGAGTTATAAGGTTAAGATGTCATGCATTGGAGTCCATGACGGGACTAAACAATTGGCTTCCTCTATCTTAGGATCCTCCAAAATCACCACTTCGAGAGCTTCATCAAACGGCAACTTTTCATATTTCTTCAAACGAAGGCCATTTGTGATTGAATTCCCATGCTTGGGGTGCTTTATCTCTACAGCCCCCGAGTCAAAAATCCTCTCAACTGTGTAAGGTCCCGACCATCGAGACTTCAACTTTCCCGGAAAAAGATGCAAACGAGTATCATACACAGAACCTCATCTCCTACCTCAAACATCTTTGGCTTTATCAATTGATCGTGGAGGAGCTTGGTTTTCTCTTTGTATCTTGCCGAACAATCATAGGCTCGTAGTCGAAACTCCTCCAGTTCAACTAATTGAGCCATCCTTCTCTCTCCACTAAAAGTCTCGTCCATATTTAACTCTTTAATAGCCCAATGCGCTCTATGCTCAACCTCCACTGGTAAGTGACACGTTTTTCCAAAGACAATCATGTACGGAGACATACCAATTGGAGTCTTAAATGCGGTTCTATGAGCCCAAAGAGCGTCATCCAACTTTTTGGACCAACTCTTAGAATTTTTATCAACAGTTCGTTCAAGAATCCTTTTAATACCTCGGTTTGAAACCTCCACTTGGCCACTCGTTTGAGGGTGATAAGCCGTTCCCAACTTATGAGTCACCCCATACTTAAGGAGTAGCTTATCTAAATCTCTATTCCCAAAATGAGTGCCATTGTCAGAAATGATAGTTCTAGGTACTCCAAACCGTGTGAAAATGAACTTTTCTAGAAACTTAATCACCACGTGTCTGTCATTAGTGGGGGATGCAATCGCTTCCACCCACTTCGAGACGTAATCACAAGCTACCAAAATGAACTTGTTGCCAAAAGAAGAAGGGTAGGGTCCCACAAAGTCAATTTCCCAAACGTCGAAGACCTCACAAACAATGATAGGTCGTTGAGGCATCTCATATTTCCTAGAAATTCTCCCCGAACGTTGACACGCGTCACAGGTTTTTACATAAGCGTAGGCATCCTTAAAAATTGTCGGCCAATATAGCCCGCTTTGCAAAACCTTCAATGCGGTCCTTTGTCCCGAGAAATGGCCCCCGGCCTCTCTATCATGGCAAAAGGATAACACGCTCAATCTCTCGCCCTCATTTATACATCTTCTCACAACGCCATCAGCACACAATCGAAACAAGTAGGGATCCTCCCAAACGAAGTATCTAGCCTCACTCACTAACTTCCTCCTCTGATTCTCATCTAACTCTGACTCGATTAATCCACTTTCCAGGTAATTCACTATCGGTGCAAACCATGGAGCTCCCTCCTTTCCTTTCTTCAGAAAATTCCCTCGTTTTTCCGGTAACATAGTGTCTACAACAAAAAGTCGCTCATCCGGAAACGAGTCATCTATTTCAACCCTTTCTGATTCGTCACCCTCAACTGGCTCAATCCGACTAAGGTGATCGGCTACCACATTCTCACAACCTTTACGGTTTTTAATTTCCACATCAAACTCTTGAAGGAGCAAAATCCATCTCAACAAACGCGGTTTCGCATCCTTCTTAGCGAACAAATATTGCAATGCGGAATGGTCCGTATGGACAATCACTTTAGACCCCACCAGATAGGATCTAAACTTGTCGAAAGCAAAAACTACCACCAACAATTCTTTCTCAGTCGTAGTGTAGTTCTGTTGGGCCGGATTCAAGGTGTGACTGGCATAATAAATCGGTCGAAACAACTTATCCACCTTTTGTCCTAACACTGCTCCTACTGCCAAATCGCTAGCATCGCACATAACCTCAAACTCTTGCTCCCAATTTGGAGATATCAAAATAGGAGCCTCAGTCAAAAGCCTCTTAATCTCCTCGAAAGCTTCCACACACTCATCATCAAAAGTCACATTTACTCCCTTCTTCAATCTAGAGGTAAGAGGTGTAGCCTTTTGGGCAAACTTAGGGATAAATCTACGATAAAACCCCGCATGTCCCAAGAAGGATCTTAACGTTTTCAAACTAGTAGGCATAGGCAACCTAGAAATAGCATCTACCTTAGCCCTATCAACCTCTATCCTCTCAGCTGAGACCTTATGACCTAGGACAATTCCCTCAGTCACCATAAAATGACACTTCCCCCAGTTCAAAATCAAATCGGTCTCCTCGCACCTAGCGAGCACCCTATCTATATTAGTCAAGCATGCATCAAAACTGTCCCCAAAAACTGTAAAATCATCCATAAACACCGCCATACACTTATCCATCAAATCAGCAAAAATGGCAAGCATACATCTCGGAAATGTCGCGGGTGCGTTACACAAACCGAAAGGCATTCTTCGAAATGCAAAGGTGCCATAGGGACAAGTAAACGTGGTCTTTTCTTGGTCATTGACATCAATGTGAATCTGATAATAACCACTAAATCCGTCAAGAAAACAATAAAATGCATGACCAGTAAGCTTATCTAACTCTTGATCAACAAACGGGAGTGGGAAATGATCCTTCCTAGTCTTTTCATTCAACATGCGAAAATCAATGCAGACTCGATGACCAGTAACAGGGCATACAGAAAAAGACTCACCTTGCTCATTTGTTAGCACCGTAATGCCGCCCTTCTTAGGTACCACCTGTGTGGGACTCACCCACTCACAATCCGAGATGGGGTAGATGATGCCCAACGTCAACATCTTCACCACTTCCTTTCTTACCACTTCCAGTAAATGCGGGTTCAGTCTCCTTTGCGGTTGACGCCTCGGTCTCGCCCCATCCTCGAGGATGATTTTGTGCTTACATATGTCGGCACTAATCCCCTTGATATCCACCATTTTCCATCCAAAAGCTCGTTTCCTCTTCTTCAAGACTTGAACTAGCTTTACTTCCTGCAAGGATGTTAGTGAAGCAGATATAATAATAGCTGGAAGTAAATCACTACCTTCAAGAAAAACATATTTGAGGTGTTGAGGAAGCGGTTTCAACTCCAAATCCGTCGGTGGTTCCTCAATGGATGGCTTTGGCATATCCTCTGGCGAACCGAGATCCAGTTTCTTAGTCCAGCTAGCTTCCATGAACTCACCCGCCTCGAGATGCATGGCATAAACTCGCATCACCCGGCTGTCGTCAGTCACCTTGCATGATTTCATCAAACATTTCTCCAATGGTTCCTTGTGCCCCTGTAAATTCACATTCTCCAAAACACACGGGTGGATGACATCTATCGAAAAAAAATCGTTCATCTCATCCTCGGGGTGTTTCATGGTTTTGTACACATTAATCTTGACACTATCTTGACCAACTCTTAAAATTATATCCCCCATCTTAACATCTATCAAGGTCTCCCCAGTATTTAGGAAAGGCCGACCTAACAAAAGAGGTGTCTTAGAATCATTGTCCATATCAAGAACCACGAAATCAACCGGAAACACAAATTTATCAACTTGAACCAACACATCCTCGGCTACCCCTAGCGGTGTCCTAACTGACCTGTCCGCCATTTGCAAAGTCATGCCCGTTGGTTCTAATCTCCCTAGGCCCAACTTATCATAAACCGACTTTGGCATCAAACTAACCGATGCCCCCAAATCGCAAAGCACATTTTTGAAAACGAGTCTCTCCTATGGTTATCGGGATAGTAAAACGCCCCTATCTTGAATTTTGGGAGGGACTTTATTCTCAAAAATGGCGGAACATTCATTACTCAACCGGACCATCGATTGCATTTTCTCTTTACTTGAAAGCATATTCTTTAAAAACTTGAAATACGATGGGATGTTAGCAATGATATCCAACATTGGCATGGTCACTTCAAATTTCCTCAACATTTCTAAAAATTTGGCTTGACTTTGGGTCAAGACCTCCTTTTTAGTTGTTTTGGGAGGAAATGGTAAAGTGGTCACATCAAAACCCGGGGGAGGAGGGGGAATTTTACCTTTACTACCTTTAGGCATGAGTGGTGGCGATGGCTCTTCTTCCTTCACATCAATGATTATCGTATCCGACTTTGGCCTCGCCGCTTCTTCCCACTTTCGCTTGTATTCTTCCACTTCCCTTTCCAACCTCAAGATTCTCTCTTTTTCAGCCCTTTTCTCAACATCCTCATCAAAACCTTCTTGCTCACCCAACGGCCCTTTGTAATCACAAAATTTCTCTTTCTCGGAGTTTGGCATCATCTTCTCAAGTTCTCGACCTTGTTGACCCGTCTCTTTACCACTCCGGGTGACTACCGTACAAACATCTTTAGATTCCTTGGGGTTCCTCTCCGTGTTACTAGGTAGCCCCGTACTCAAAGGCGGTTGAGATCTATTCTCGGTCAACTGGCCCACCTGAATCTCCAAATTCCGTATGGCCGCTCTCTGTTCAATCACAAGCTTATTCAACTGATCAAGACCTTCATCCGAAGACTTCCTTTGACTTCCCGGACTACCCCCTTGTTGATTATAGGAGCTGTTTTGCTTATGGGCATTCGGATGTTGATAAGTCTCAGAATTTTGATTTCCGGCTTGTTGAGTATTCTGTTGGTTGCTGACTTGTTGCCCTTGCTCTCGACTCCCATGATCTCTATTTTGATTATTGCCCCATTGGCCTTGTCGATTCTGACCCCAACTCTGGTTACTTGAATTTTGATTTTGGCTTTCATAACATTGGTTGTTGAAGTTTTGATGTTGTCGACCCCAACTACCTTGATTATTCTCTCTCCTACCACCTTGGAAATTCTGAGGGTTCCCTTGCTCTCTATTCTGATTCCAACCTCGGTTGCCTTGGCCTTGATTATTTTGGTTCCACCCTCGGTTGCCTCGGTCCCAATTCCCTTGGCCACCTTGATTTCCTTGGTTCCAATTTTGGCCTTGCTGGTTGTTATTCCATGAATTCCCAAAATTCTGGTTCCTCCCATTATTCCCAGAATTGTTGTGATTCCAGCTTCCTTGGTTGTTGTTGCCTTGATTCCAATTCCCTCCAAAATTATTTCCAATGTAACTTACATCATTCGGTTGCATCTCTTCTTCCATGCCAAGTCCCATTGATGATTCAAAATCTTGATAGTATGATGGAACTTGCAAGCTTGGATTATTACCCCACTGATTGTTTGGATTCACTGGCCCACCAAAACTCTGCTGTTGCCCAAACTGAAGGTTCTTCCCGGGACTTTGTTGATTACTACCACTCGAGCTTCCCACTCCCAATCTGTTGAGTGCGGCTACCAACTCTTCCACCACCGCAACCGGTTGTGGCCGAGACACACTTGCTATAGGTTGTTGAGGAATCGGTTTGTGGGACCGGTGTGGTGTGTCTGTCGAGGTAACTGTTGAGGATAAGCCGACCTACTCGGATTCGAACAAAACCGAGCCGAATGATTACCTCCACATAACCGACAAACCCGTAATGCATCTTCCATTTTCTTCACCTTGGTTTGCGGTGCCAACAACTCATTGTGTGCAAATTGTCTCTTTGTCCAACTTGTTCTTCAAGTGCCTTGACGGTGTGTTGAGACTCATTCGGGTTGTCTGTCCCTGAACTTGAAACCCATTCATCATCCCTTTCAATTGCATCATTAATATGTTGCATAGCCAACTCGGGATCAATCCTTGTCAAGCCCTTTCCACTTTCCGCATCCAAAAGATTTCTATCCAATTTATCCAAGGCTCGATAGATTTTTATGACTTGTTCAACTGTACTCAAATTGTGGGGAGGGCACTTTTTCATCAAAGCTCTGAACCTCTCAACTGTCTCTTTCATAGTCTCTCCTTTTCTCCCACTAAAGTTATGAATTTCACGCTTCAAATCTTCAATCTTCGCCGGAGGAAAATACTTTTTCAGAAAAACATCGGCTACTTCCGCCCAAGTAGATAGGGAGCCATTTGGTAGGGTATTAAACCATGTTTTTGCAGCCCCTCTCAAAGCAAACTGAAACATTATCAACTTGAGTGCCTCCTCGGTCACTCCATTATACTTCAATGTCGAGATTATTTGTAGGTAATTGTCCAAAAACTCATTAGGATCCTCATTCCTTTGCCCATAGAAAACCGCATTCTCACTGATAAGATTTATAACATTTTTCTTTGGTTCCATGTTGTTAGCATGGATAGCAGGAATTCTGATTGGATTGTGGCCAGTCCCTTGGTATGGAGTAACCACATAATCTCTCGCTGAAACAAACCCTTGATTGGCGGGTGGGTCATTCGTTGCTTTGATTCGGGTTATTCGATTAGCTTGAAGAAGCGATTACGTGCCGCTAATTGTTGAACCAACTGAAGTAACTGCTGATTGTCCTGACCCAGCGCTTGTTGTTGAAGTTGTACATCCCCTTCCAAAGCGGGATCGAACAAATTCCTCCCATCTGTCCTTGCAACCAAAGGAGGGTCCACAGGATTTCTTTCACATGGAGGAGGGGTGTTTAGATGGCCCAATCCTCCAACTTGAGATGTACCATCACCATTCAACCTATCTCTTCCACTGGTCGTCATACCTTCTCCCTCTGAAGAAGAATCCAAAGCTTCTTGTCCGTCCACGATGTCTGAAACCGAGGCAGACGATCTTCTCCTCAATTGGCTTGCGTGCCTATCAATCTCCGGGTAAAAAGGCTCTAGAGGAGTCCCAGAACTCCGGGTCATACACTGCAAGTCAAATCAAACAACAAGAAAACAATAAAACAAAACGACCTAAGCCCAAGCTTTCGGTCAACTTTTGTGATATCAAAGCGTTGCCAGTCCCCGGCAACGGTGCCAACTTGATAAGCGGATTTTCTTAGGTCCGGTCGATCAAGTAAAAACTCGAAACCTTAGCAAAATCTACTTTCTAACCGGCAGTGGACCGGGTCGATTGTAGAATAGTGCTTGAGGAGTCCGAGGTCGAACCCACAGAGATTGGTTTTTGAGTACCACAGTTGACTTAGCACTCTGTTCAGGTCAAACAGATAGGTGTGAAGTTATACTATTGCGTAAAAGAAAGATTACACTACTCGGAATTCTAAACAATTAAAAGAGGTATGGACGAACTACGTTTCAGCGGATTACTTTACCCTCAGAAAGATTGCCCCGGGAGTGTGCCTTACTCTACCTTGCCGTCTAACGATAACTCATAGGAGAAACCCCGTATTGGAACTGGACTCGATGACTAGGGCGTCAATCTAGTACACGGGTAGGTGTCAGACTACCTTTCAAGCCCAAAACTTCTACGGTCCCGAAACCCCGTTCCCACACGTCGCCGCAACATACATTTATAAGCTACGTGTGTGCAACAATGAACAAGGTTGTCAATCTCATTCAAAGCTATTAAAACAATCAAAACAAGTTTAGTGATGTGGATTATCGATTAAAACGTTAAATTACGCGCTACACTACCTCCCGGTTCATCTCTCTAATGGTGTTTCACCCGCATTCACGTGGTTCGACCATACGACAAATCTAGCTACTCATAATCGAATCTAAACACTACAAACGGAAGAAAAACATCACAACAATGGTAAAACAACAAGAAAACATACCCATTTCGATTAGTTGAAGAACTACCAAATTCGAGCTCCAAAAGAACAAATCTTGTCACTTGAAATGTTACAGATCGAAGCTAAAAGTTAGAGGTTCAAAGAGAAGATCGAAAGAGGATTCTAATGATATATAACACTAATTCTAACTCTAAGAAACGAAGAAAATCGCCCCAAATCGCCTAACCTTTCTAATATTATCTCCCCTTATTTTCTGCTTTCGGATGTGAGAAATGAGGCAGCTTTATATAGAAAGTCTTCTGTCCGTACGGATATCCGCCATGTCCGGCCGGACTGTTCTTGATTTTCCAGGTGTCCGGACGGATGCATAGATGTCCGTCCGGATGAAATGCTCTTGTCCGTCCGGATGCTGGATCTGTCCGTCCGGACGAATTCTTCATCAAAGTTTTCCCAATTTCCAGAGAGTTAGCCGTCCGGACACAACACCTTGTCCGTCCGGACAAACTTTTGCAGCTAAGAATCCATTTTCCGAGAGAGTTAGCCGTCCGGATGAGAGGTTTTTGTCCGTCCGGACAGCCACCGAACGCACGTCCAAGGTGTCCAGACGGGCGTCCGGACCCATGTGACCCAAAATCTGCACTTTTTCACCTTCAACTTCCGTGTTTCGCCTCGGGCACGTCTAAACTTCATACTTCTCACCTTTCGGGCTCTCGAGACACCCTAGTCCCGCATCCATATGAAAACAACAAGCAAACGCATAACCCCGCAAACTACGGGTGCTCGGGAAAAACGAGTATAAAATGCTAAAATAAGGTCGAGTTTACGGAAAACCGACGATCACTCGCCGTGCAATAAAACCTCATTTAATACTCAAAATAGGGTCTAAACTTACCCGAAACATACCGAAATGTGATAATCGTGGGCTGAACCGTAGTATATTGAAAGATATGACAATAAATTCAGTGAAGCTGACAAGTGAAAGGAAAAGAAGCTGACACTTAGTTTCTTTTCATGTACTGTATTTTAATACTCTGTATTGTAACTCTGTCTCTTCAATAAAATCTCAGTTTCTCAGTTCAGTTTGTTTTTGTTTATTTTGTCTTTATCTTTTTGCATTGCTTTTAAGGAGGGTATTGACATCATAAAAAAGAGGGAAATTATTGGAAATAAAATTTATGTTTTGATGATGATTCATCACTTATTCAGTTATTGTTTTTGGACCGCATTGATGAAGTGTCATAACTAGCTGTTATAGTGCAAAGCAAAAAGATGTCTAGAAATCAATGTATATGATTTAATAGAGTCTGATATTTGTATAAGTTAATCAGACAAGCACTGTAATAGTTCTAGGTTTAGAACTGAGAAATTGAGTAAATAACTTACGAGGAAACTGATATCCTAAAAGAGATACTGTAAAACTGACATAAGAGCACACAAACAGAAATTGAAGAAGGTAAGTTCACTGTGGGACACAGACTCAGTTGACTTATCTAGAAGATAGAAGAACTGAGGGACTCATACTCAGTTATTGAAGACTGAAGAACTGAGTGTTCAAACTCACTTTATAAAGACTAAGTCGAGACTGTAAAGTTAGACTTCAGGCAAGATTGTCATGACCTGAACTGACTTTATGGATCTTGTATAAAGGCTTAAGAATCATAAGGACAATGATATCTTAGATGATCGATTGAAAATGGTGTACTCTGATTTAGTCAATTATAATCAGATGAAGAATAGAGTCCTGAGATTTTGAAGAAGAGTAAAAACACTCAGTTAATGCTCTTAAAAACTGGAAACTGACTAAGTCATGTTTAAATCCATTTTTAACTGAAGATAAGAAAAAATGAAGACAAATCATTCCGTTATAAGATAAGCAATCTTATTGGACATGCAGAAATGTCAGAAAGGACACTGACATAAAAAAAGAAAAGCAGGACCACTAACGGCTATAAGGATTCAAATTCAAATGATCTAACCGTTAGAGAAACCCCTATAAATAGACTACTTCTACGACTAGAAGAAGTGCGGAATTATAAGAATTAATCTAGTCAAGAAAGTTCATACTAAGGGGGAAAGTAAATCAAAAGAATTCCTGCTAAGCACTTAACTGCAAGATCGAGAAATATCTTCAAGTGTTCATAAGCATTCAAAGAAAGATCAAGATCAATCATTTGAAGGAAAACAGAGTTGTGCATAACTTGTATATCTAGAAGAGAAAGCTCAAATCGCAAAATTGAATCATAGTTATTGATTCAAGACTCAACTTTGATTTTATCAAAGGTTTTAGACTGTGAAACACCAAGAAGGTGTGAAGGACGGTTGAGCTGCAGTCAGGAAGACTGTGTTTGTGATGAGATGGTGAAGAGGCAAGACAACCCTCCAAGGACCAGTGTTTCAAACAATTGGAGAGCAGCCATCCCACCTGTTCTACAAGTGTTTAGATAGTGAAGCTAGTGATTAATTAAGGACTATCAGCTTAGGACTTTTTGTAACTGAGCCACCTCAAAAAGTTCTAGTGGAATTTTTCCTCTGCATCACTGGGGAAGAAAGGACTGACAGGATTACACCACCTGAAACCTCTATAATTATTGTTTACTTACATTACGCATTTATTTATTGCATTATAGTTATATTCATCCAGTTCACATACTCAACAAACATAAAAAACTGAGTCAGCATATTAACTGATAATTCATATTTTACAAAGGCTTAATTTAATCCGCTGCCAATTAACTCAGCTAATGATAAGTCAGTTTTGACTTATACTCAGCTAACTTAGCTTAACTCCGTACAAGTTTAATTTTAACTAAATCTGGTTTAAGATTCAGTTTTTGGAAGACATTTTGGTGACAAGTTTATTCACCCCCCTTCTAAACTAGTGTTAGCCTTTCCAAAAAATCAATTAATATCCAATATTAATATTATGCTAATCTTATTAATTAAATTACACAATCCAAATGTATCCTATACACTTTGAATATGGTGCCCCATCCACACTAATTTGGGAATTGAGATTTTCTTTAATTAATATAATACTATGATTAATTAATTTACAAAATACATGTGTATCATATACATATATATTTCGACATACCCATATACATCATATGTATATTTTTAATTAATCAACATAATTAATATCTTGTATTATATTTATTCATAATAAATAAATACCACCATATTAATTTTATTCACTATAACACTTTATAGTCGAGATAAACTTTCCTTATTTGGTTATCGCTCTAACCGCATTTTAATCCGGCTATATGTTCTTATGTGTGTGACCCGATAGGCTTCCAAATATGTTGGCCGTAGACACAAAGTGCAAATTACAAAAATTCCCTTCATGCCTAATGATCACGGGATAGCTTCTAGCAACACACCGTGACCCCCAATCATCAGAAGAGTCAAATGCAATGACTACTACCTTTCATGTGAAACAGCTACCGTGTAAATAGAATCATGTCGCTGTAATAATATCCAAACGGTCGTACGTCCAGTGACAAACATCATCGACGTATCTTATAATCTGGATATCATGATCTCTCGAAGTAACTCATTTACTTCCACTTTGCAAAGATTCACGAGTGTAAGACATTCCTTATGGCCCTTTCGGATATTGACTCCTACTGATAGGGTAGGCGATTCCTGGACGACCAAACATGTATACTCCGCATGATTCAGTATCACACCCAATCACTACCGCATGATCGCCCCATGGCTAGGGGAAACCACAATAGTGTCAAAGCACGACAATCCACACCGTGATGCAATGAAGACTCCGGTCTCAGGATAATTACACAACCGCCACATAGTGTGACACTTAACAGTGTAAGTAGGTCAAACTAACGTACGCATTCTCTAATACACGTCTACGTACAGTCCAAGTGTCTCTACACTTCGATAGATGAGATCTATCCCTACCCTTACAGACAGAAGACATCCAGTATGTTCTAGCCGGTTTGTACTATCAATGCCCTGTTTAATAGTACATCAGCCTAGAGACATTTAAGTATCAAACTTATTAAAGTGATTAGAGATCCCATCAACCATAATCGTCTATCATGGTTTGTCTATCACAGTTTAATACTAAGAACGTTATCATATACCAATTCATAATTGGTTCTTTAAAAGAACAAATATATTATAATAGAAAAGCCATTTATATAATATTTAGTTCCTGTACAAAGGACCGCCGTCGCTTTTTCTGGTCTTGCGGCGTTCAATGACTTGAACCAAGACTGTCCATTTCCTGTCTAAATTTTTGACTTTGTTTGCATCATACATTTATCTGTCCATTTTTTGTTGTATTGATTTTTTCCTAAGTGGTTAGAATGCTGAAACATTGTTCCTCATATCTTTTTGGTGTAACACAATACAAAGGTTGTGATTGTTTCTGAGCAAAATCAATGGAAACACAAAAGCAAAAGAACATATTTTGATTCTAATGTATCATCACGGAATTAGATGCATATGAAGTGTATGTATAGCATTCATTGTGGATGATATCAAGGTAATTATATTGTAAGACGTGTCTATGTATCAACACAAGCACATAATACCTAACGAATAACTGGCACAATGTTCAGGCTCTTCAAGTAGTAAAAAGTAGTGTATTAATATAAAAAGAATAGACAATGCAGAATGACTAACAATTATATGTGCCTATAGACCCAAGACTTCTTTATATACAACATTTCGTGTGTTAATGTTCGTATTTTGATCAGCGGTTGTGTTGTTTATGAAAACCTTCATATAAGACGATGTTCTTGCACGTGACAACGCTACATACAGTTGGAAATGTGAAAATACATGTTCTTTTAGGTAACCACCAACCAAATCTAAAGTCTGACCTTGAGATTTTTTAATTGCATCGCAAAACAAAGTCGCACCGGGAACTGAATCCTCTTATAATGGATTGGACAAAATTCACCCTTCGTTGGACGCAAAGGGATCCTTGGTATAAAAACTTGCTTACCAGCAAAATCTCCAATCACAATTTCAGCATGGATCACATTTTTTTGAGAAAGCTCTGCATATCAAGTGTGTACCGTTGCATAATCCTTCATCCGGATCAATATTGTGTAACAAAATAATCTGTGTATTAAGTTTCAAAATAAGTGTATGTGGTGGCAATAAATTTGGTGACAAGCTATTCAGCTTATCCTGGTATATGCCCTGGTAAGACGGGTTCACAGTTTCATTAAATCCCAAGCATTCAATATCTTTACCTGGGAATTGTTGTGTGATAGCTTCGTTGATATCATCAACAAACAAGTTTTTTTGTTGTATGGATAGCTCTGTTTACAAACGGGACATTTCCATTAGACAATCCTTGTAGGTCTAGGTAAACAGATGATATAAACTCCTCTAAACCATTGGTTATAAATTGTTGTGCATGACAAATCTGTAGAGGCAAGGAAACTACATCAATATCTTTTGGCTGGTTCACACCATTTCCTATTTGCAACAAGAAAGAGGTGAACTCGGGATCTAATCGTGCACGCATGTATGAAGAGAGCCGCAACTGTATGAGATTTGGCCATAAAGAGGACTTAATCAAGGAAGCATTGATTGTTTCTCTTTTAGTCCCTTTTGCAACCACCGGCAACGTCTGACGGAAATCTCCTCCTAAGACAACTACTTTTCCACCGAACATCGCTGTAGATTCCATCAAATCTTTGAGCAAGCTGTCCAAGGCGTCAATAGCTATTCTTTTGGCCATTGGTGATTCATCCCAAAGTATGAGCTTGGATTCTTTGATAAGCAGAGCCAAAGAGGATTGTTTTCTGATTCTACATGTCGAGATATCCTCTACATCAATAGGGATCTTGAACCTAGAATGTGCCATCCACCCCTAGCAATAAGGAAGCAGCTATACCTGATGTAGCTATGGCCAATGCTATATTGCCCTTTAAACGAACATAAGAAAGAAGCGCACGATAAAAGAATGTTTTACCGGTGCCGCCTGGACCATCTATGAAGAAAGCTCTTGGTTTATTTTCAAAAACTGCCTCAACTACCCATGCAAAAGCTACCTTCTGTTCTGTAATAAGGAGGGTTTGTGATGATAAATATGAAGTAGAAATAGGAATAATTTGTTCCATCCTAAGTTCCCTGTTTGGGTCTCACAACGCATCATAACTATCTAAGAAAGATTCTGGACAAATATTGAAGTGTCTAATTCTTTTTCCCATACCAACCAAGTAGGAGTTTATTTGATGCATGACTTTTTTTTGGATCAAATGTATTGTTAAATTTGATCCATAAGCAAAGTCAATTGACATGCTTTCTTCAAACTTGGACCATAAATCCGAAGGATTGTTTGGGCATGAATGTATGAGAAGATCAACAAAAAGCTTTCTAAGGGCACCAGGCATATTGTACAATGCAGCCTCTGACATGCACCGTTCTTGGCTATTATTCTGTTCCAACAAGCCACGTTCCAAGGTTGCTTCATGGTATGTGGAAAACACACATCCATTCACAGTATTTAGGTATGTATATGATGTTGGACAATGGACTTCACTTAAAAGCAATCACAGAAAATACCGCTCACCTTCACTTGGTTGCACAATTACAACCCTACCAACCGAATTGCCTCAAACGTACTTTCCATATTTTCTTGTCTGGTAACCAAACAAAGAAATCTGGAAATTCTGAATAAGTACAATTTTTTTCTTTTTCAATAGAATTAGTTTCATTCATCATGAAAAATTCCGTCAGTATGGTTTTCTTATTCATAGGATTCTGAAGTACGTTGGAAAGAAGCTACTTATGCTTAAAGGTGACTGGTTGGTAATTTTCTAAATGCATGTGCATTTGTATACTGGAGGTTTCATTTCAGTAAGAGGAAACCTGAAGATGCGCCACAAAGATTCTGGTGCTGAAATCCATCTGCCGCTTCTATATTGGTCTATCTCAATTACCTCATCGTTGGCTTTTAACGGCATGTCAGGCTAATTCTGATTCGACACATTGAATAATATTCGATCACCCCATTTACATATGTACTTATAAATATACTTAACAGCTTTTATTGTAGAACAAACCTCAACATTCATATGACAATCAAACTTCGCAAGAAGGTAAGGGTTGTATGGCACAACCCATCGGTTGTCCAACCAAATACCCCTTACCTTTACTTGTACACTATTATTTCTCCTACAGTAATTTAGATAGGCATCATCCGTCACATTAGTTTCATCATAAAAAGACTTTGGAAAGAAGTTCTTGCATGTGCCATTTTTTTCATACACACATTAGCCGGATTTTTATCACCACACAGACCGCACAACATATGTTTCATAACCAAAGCATGCAAGTGGAGATAGGCAATTTTATCGGGGATTTCAGCACTGACAAAACTATCAAACTCTTCTAGATAGTATAACTTGAATTGTGGCTTGAGTATCAACAAAAAATGGGCATGGGGTAAACCCCTCTTTTGGAACTCAATCACATATGTGTATGCTGCAACTAAACCGAATATATTCTTTTTAAACAACTCTTTTTTTTTAACTCTTCTAATTTAGCTCTAAAAATCCTACACATGAGATCTGGCCTATCTTGAGACAACTCTCCATATTCTAAATGTTCTTTTATTTCAGGCCAATTAGGATTGCATGTCATTGTTAAGAAGATGTCAGGTTTCCCAAATTTCCGCACTAAGGTCATAGCATCTAAGTACTTTGTTCTCATGTGTCTAGGACCGCCTATGAAAGTGGTGGCAACACAACATGCAGACCTATCTGGCCACAAACCTTTTCACCTGTTGCAAAAGCATCAGCAACTCCTTAGAAAAAATCATGCATAATGTTTTCTTGCTGGGATCTAAAGATGTCTAATCTCAGTGTTTCTAGTTTGACAAACATATCACAACATTCTTTTGAAACAAACGGCCAAAATGCATGAGATATGACTGATCAAAAGGTCTAATATGAAACCTGTAGCAATAGTACTCTCGTATTCAGACATTGTTTGGATTATCTATGTTCACATTCATTGTATGTTCTTTATGTTCCAACAATTCCTCAGTATTATATACATTCAAAGGGTTCAATGACATGTTCAAAAGATCTATCTATTTTGTTTTCTACTCTCTTTTTTCACACCTTGTTTAAGCATTCCTTGGTGCCAGCCTAATTGACAATAAGGAAACAACAAAGGATACTGAAGAGGATCATAACATGTTTAATAATACTGAATGCTATGAGAATGACCACCATGTGTGAATATTTTGATGCATCTATGGTGATTTTCAGTCCCATCTACTAAAATACCAGCAACCTGATGAAACTGAAGGTTTGTTATATGCACGCTGGTCTAAGTGTGGATTCCAATACAACAAAATATCATGTTCCTAATGTCCTGGTTGGTTTTAAAGACTTATAAAGAATTTGGCATATGGATTTTCTTCATGTACTAACCGGATTTTCTCAAGTAACATCTCATACAATCTTGGACAACAGAGGAGTCTATTACTCATTTCTTGCCCTGTGTCATGGAGATAAAACTGCAACTTCTTTGAAGATTCATTTGTGCCTAACAAGTCTGGCATGCAATGATAGGCCTGACCCTAAACCCTAAAAGTGTATATACCTTTATTTCGCCGAGATAAATCTTTATCATATGTTCCACCGAGGGAAGTAAATGCCAAATGATTGTTATAAGTCCTAATGTATGACCTAAAGTTCTTAGACTCTTTAGGGCTAGAAGTCACTAAATCTACCAACACACTCGGCAAGGGAGTACTAACCAAAACAATGTCACCAAAATCGCAACAAGAATTGGGAGATTCAAGATCAAACTTAACAGCTCCTTATGAACCACAGCTGTAAACGTATGGCAAGATGTCAGAAGAAGATGGAATGGTTGCAAGGGAATTATGAGCATAAGGTATACTCTCTAGGGCCTTTTTTATATGTTTTTCTCATTGGAAGAATTAGCTATATGAGGTACCACATGTGCAGAAGAAACAATATCAAGGCAGGTAGGGTCATGGATGGAAAAGGTAGAGGGCAGCTATGAAAAATGATGTACAGTTGGAGCCGCAGATAAGGGCATTGAAGGTATACAATTTGACTCATTGTTAGGAATAACCATATCATCATGAGTAAGATTCAGTGGCTTTTTTTATTACAAAGAACCTAAGACAATAGTACATGATTCAGGAATTGTATGAGTAACCGAACCATGAAGGGGATCTACAGACTTCTTACTACCCGTTTTCACTTTAACTTTTTTATTCACCTGTACATGAATGCTTTTCTTACACTCTTTGCTGACCGTAAGGGCAGTGCAAAGAATACCATGCTGAAAGTCAGTTGTAACAGGAGGAACACGATTCTTGGCCAAAGCATTTTTATTTCTGAGTTTTTTCAAACGCCACCTTTTTATAGCTAAATGCCTGTATTGACGACAACTGACAACCGTACTAACAACAAGCTGGGGTACTATAGTTGTTGATGTATCTACTTGAGAAGCAGAAATTTTAGGACAAACGATCCATGGCCTAGGGGAAACCATCATGCTTTGCGAACATACAATAGTATATTTACTTTAGACCTACATTAAGAGAAACTCCAACGTGGACAGGTCATGTAAGTTTTCAACAGGAAGCTAAGAATATGTAAGGTACAATTTAAACAGACAATCATTTTGACAAGCTAGCTGAGGTTATTTGATTATAGTACATAGAACACAACCCAAAATCAGGTATATACATTAAATCCTGCCCAAGCGGTACTAAATACGAGGTACGATGTACACTTTAAAACATCAGATGATGAATTGATTATAACAAATCCTATATATAAGAATTTATAGGGTACAACCCCAAAATCATGCATTTTAAGCATCAAACCAAAGCCAGCAAACTATAAGATACAAAAGACAAGAAATCACAAAATATATAGCCAATATGAAACCAAAACTGCCTGGAAATTTCTTTTTGAAACAATAGACCATTACAGACAATCAAAACCACGCATGCATCAACGAGGTAAATAAGTGATTAATGAAAACAAGAAACATGAAAGCCCTCAGCTTAAAAAATAATGAATACCATAAAGACACAAATGTTGCAGTTTTTTTTGGCATGATAAACAGAATGCAAAGACACCAGCAGATGACCCTAAACAACACATATGAAAATCACAAAGAAGATGAATCGGATTTCACCTTGAAATCCCACAATTATAACGAATATAAATATAAAAAGAAAGAAATATTTACCTTGCAGATAAATAGCATGAATGCCAGTAGTACTCATAATCTTGCTATTATACTGAACGGAGAGAAGGCGGATACATGGAACGAAGCCTTAGTTAAGGAAGCAATGATTTTCTTTGTCCCCAAATAGTACATAATCGAAGTGTGTATTAAAAAAATCATTTTAAAAACAAAGGTGACTGAAGGTTGACAAATCGGACTTTTTATCGCCGGCGACAAGACAGAAGGAGGAGGAGCGGTAGACAACAGACGGTGGGATACGGTGGAGAAGAGAAAGAGGTAGGTTTAGTGGGTGAGTACATTAAATGTGATGTATTGATACTTTGAATTATTTACATAAAGCACATTGGGAAAATAATTAGTAGCCAAATTTTATATCATAGGCATTGACAAAATGGTAAATATCCGACCTCCTAAGTCCTACCCACACCCCTTCTAATCAACCCCAGTTGTCCAACAAATATCCTAGTTATTTTAGCAAAAAAAAAAAGAAAACATGAATGAAGATGGTATATTAGTTAAATTGTATAGCTTAATTATAAAGTAGAAAAATGAATGATTACATAGTTAAAAAATATCATTTTAAACCTGGTGAACGGATGAATCATCGTTAAAAGAATAATATGAAAAGAAGGGGAGACAAGCGAATATAACGAAAAAAATCTAAAAAAAACAATGACTAAAGAAAAAAGCCGACACACACACACAATATATAGAAGTAAAAAAACTAAGATGAAAAAGAATAATAAATACGTAACACACAAAAAACCCGATGAATCCCAAAAAAACCAACATACACACATAATATAAAATATAAAAGAAAGAAGGAAAAAAACACACACACACACACAAACAAGCTCTACTACATTGAAGTGTCACGTAGCCGTATCATACAAGATATAGGAAAGAAGATAACTAAAAAAATATGATTCATTAACATAAAAAGCGAAGACGAAAAAGAATAATAAATATGTAGTAAAATTTGTTAAACCCGGTGTGCGGATAAAAAAAACAATAAGACGAAAAAGAATAATAAATATGTAGTAAAATTTGTTAAACCCGGTGAACGGATAAAAGAAACAATTATAAGATCAATACAAAACAATAATCCCGCACGACCCCAACAAGAACGAAATAAAAAAAGAATTGAAAAAAAAAAGAGATGACCAAAGGAAAAAGCCGAGACAAACACACAATATATAAAAGTAAAAAAATGAAGACGAAAAAGAATAAAATGATTAATTAACTAAAAAAAACGAAGACGAGAATGAGACTTAAAGAAGGAAAAAAAAAAAAAAAAAAAAACCATTGACCAAAGAAAAAAGCCGACACACACACAATATATAGAAGTAAAAAAACAAAAAAACCCGGCATAGACACGCAATATAAAATATATATACGTAAAAAAAGGAAAAGAACACACACATACAAACAAACTCTAGTACATTGAAATATCACGTGGCCGTATTGTAGAGGAGATATAGGAAAGAAGAAAGAAAAAACAAAAGCAAAACTAAAACCCAAAAAAAAAAAAAAAAACAATACACGTGGCCTCTCCCTCTTCTTCCCCCCTTGTCTTTGTATTAGATAGTAGGATATACAAGGAAGGTCGGCCAACTTTATCCTAAGTGTGACTAAAAAAGACGGCTAGACAAGAGGGCCTGCACGTGATATTACAATGCCCCCCAAAGGATATCATGTGATGAGATAATCCGGGATGATTATCTATTGTGGTACCGTTTAATAAATACACGACATATTAAACGTGGCTTTATGATGTAGAAACATCTGTCGATTACTTCGGGTATTTATGCTGATGCTTATCCACTTTGTCATGCTTGCGTCGAGACTTAGTTATTAAGTAAACTAGCTGCGGGCTAGTATTTTACATGGAGGAGATAGATATTATATCTAATTGATATCCACATATCACGGGTATATTTATAAAACTCCCCCTTGGATATCCATTACACAAAGAATCTGCCTCGTTAAAACCTTCATTATGAAAAAAACCCGTGGGAAAAAATCAGAATGAAGGAAAAAGAGTACAACCTTCATTTGTGTTTTACTCCCCTTGATTTGAACACCTCTTCAAATCTTTAAGTCGGCGCATTACGGTCTTCTTCAATAATCTCTCGGATATGGTGGTAGGCATCGCTTTAATGAACAAATCTGCTGGATTGTCTCAGGATCTGATTTGTTGAACATCAATATCACCTTTCTTCTGCAGATTTGGTGAAATATGTTTTATCTAATTGCCATTTACATGGTCACCTTTTAACTGAGCTATACATGCTGCATTATCTTCACATAATCAAGTTGGCTTCTCTTTCTCGATAAATATACCACAAGTTTCTCTGATTTAATGTGCCAATGATCTGAACAAAACATATTCTCGACTTGTTTCATGAATAGCTATCATTTCGTCATGATTTGAGGATGTGGCGGCCAAAGCTTGCTAAGTCCAGTGCCATAAAATCGATGTACCACCACTAGTGAATGAACAACCAATTCGAGGCCTTGCTTTTAGGGGAGCCGGATAAATATCCATCATCCGTGTAACCAACAAGTCCTCTACTTGCTTCTTGTTTGATATGATTTTCATAACGTATATAGCATGTACCAAAAACCTTGCTTGGAAAAACCCAGTGGGAAAAAATCCAATCAAGGGAAAAAGATTCATGACATATGCGTTCTTGTGCACTGGCTGCCTCGTTAAAAACCTTTAACTATGAAAACCCAGCAGGAAAACCTATTAAAGGGGAAAAGAGTATAATCATTCGTCTTCAGGGCCAAATGAAATATTTCATGTGCATTTAAAGGAACTTAATAGTATGAGCCAAATATTCATAGTTTATCATCTTTTTGTAACTCTACTAGAGTTTAATTACAGATCCAGATTTTCTCAGATCAAAACCATTTATTCCGTTTATGGGGTACTTCATATGAAATATTTATGGTGTATTTCATAAACTTTGTATGCATCAGGCATTTGATGCTTCCAGTGTCTTATATGCTTCAGGCATGCTTCTAGCATCTTATACGCTTCAAGCGTCTTATATGCTTCAGGCATGCTTCAAGCGTCTTATATGCTTCAGGAACGCTTCAAGCGTCTTACGTGCTTCAGACACTATATTCGCTTAAGGCGATTTCGATATTTCGAAACATGCTAGCCTCTTTTTACGAACCCCGTTCATAAAACCAAGTGTTGTATTCATTATTGTATCTCAATATTCAAATGATAATAACATTAAATCTTTATCTCAAAACTATGAGATTTATATTCGTCGGAACTAATATGTTTCTCACGCTTTAAGCGTTGAACATAACTAACAATATACCACTATGCAATTTCAGATTCTTCAGGAATCATTACATTTTCTTCGGGGGTCATAAAAAGATAACACGAGGGAATGAACCTTAGGTTCGTTTTATCCCACCTCATGTATGTATGTCAACCGCATATTATTTGTTCCACACATATTATACATCAACACTTGTTGACAGTTTCTAGCCTCCACCTCGTCAAGGGTTTATGATTTCAGTACTCATCAGGAGTATGTTATTGCTCTGCTGGAGCTTCATAGACTATATTATTTTTCCGCTCGAGCATTTGCTAACTCTTCTGGAGTTCTCATAAATCATATAGTTATAAAATCTTCTGAGGAATTTTAATTATTGAGCCAATTGGTCTTTAACGCTATTGGTCCCTTAGAAAGGCTAACACAAGTTTAAAGGGGAGGTGAATAAACTTGTCACCAAAAACTAGATTAATTAACAATTAAGGTTCAGTTTTAACTTGTTTGGAGTTGAGCTAACAAAGTTGAGTCTAAGTCAAACTGACTTATACAAAACTGAGTCAACCGGCAGCGGATTTAAGTCATAGCCTTCAACTGGATCTTGTTGATACTATAAGAAAAAGCTAAGTATGCAAAACTGAATTTTGGTGAATGTCAGTTTGTGAACTATGTATGCTTGTAACAATCAGTTTCAGTATGCTGAATAAACAATAATAAATGTTTGAGTCTACCCACTTGAGTCATTGGTCCTTGGATGGTTGTATTGCCTCTTCACCAGCTACCACCACAAACACAGTCTACTCGACTGCAAACAACTGTCCTTAGCAACTCCTTGACCGGATTGCTTCATAGTCTAAACCTTTGATTAAGAATCAAAGTTGGGCTGAGAATCAATAAATTGATTCTTGGTTGTGGTTCTTCAAAGTGTCGAAATCTGGATATAATCAATGTAGCTTGAACACTTGAAGAAATCTAGATATGATCTTGTTGAGCGCAGATAATGATAGCAATTCGAATGAACTATACTTGTGCACAAAAATGCTTGTAATCTTGTTAATTCGGTGTTTGATCCTTGGTGCAAAGTCCTCTATTTATAGTGTGAGGTTCAACGTTCATATTGCTTGAATTTGAATTGCTTCAACGTCTTTATTTTCTGATGTCAGGTGACAGTGACCGTTCTGACATGTCAGGTGTCAGTGACCGTTCTGACATGTCAGTTCTTCATCCAATAAAAATCCTTGATTAACAACGTTCGAATTTACTTTCGGTTGCTTGGATGGCTGACTATAAAACTGAGTATACGATCAGTTTTATACTGAGTATGTCAGTTTTCAGTTTGTTAACTGACTTAGAGCATTAACTGAATTTTTACTCATTTTCAAAAGTTCAGTACTCTATTTATCTGATTTTATGTGACTGAATCAGATTACACCAATCCTTAACCAAATCTGTTGGACTTATTTCTGAGTTTTAGTGATGAGTGCCAGACTAACTGTTATAATGCAAAGGCAAAAAGATGTCTAGATCAAATGTATAGGTTTATTAGAGTTTGATCTTTGAATAGGTTTGATCAAACAAGGACTGTAATGGTCAGCTAATTTATATCAGCAGACTGGTCTATATCAGTAGGGTAGATAGGTCAGTAGACTAGTCAGGAACCTACTGAAGACTGAAGGCCGGAGGGCTCAAACTCGGTTAATGAAGGCTAAGGGATCAAACTTAGTAATTAAAGTCAAGGATATGGAATCAGAATTTAGGCAAGTTTGTGATGACCTAAACTGATTACATATACCTTGTGTACAAGGTCTAAGTTCCTTATGTTGGATGGTGATTGGAACTTAGTTATTTACAAAAAGGTGTAATCTAACTTCACAAATAAAAGTTAGATAAAAGAAGTCAGCTGTATTGTGTTTTAAACACAACAAATTATAGTTTAGCAGACTGATAGGTATTTCAGTAGACTGATGAACCTGCTGATACATATACCTCGATCAATTCAAGATTACATTGGAAGATTACATGGATAAGGACATCTAACAACCTCTGATTTATCAAACAAATCAATGGTTAAGATTAAAAGAACGTTGGGATGATTCAGGATTTTATCCAATGGTTACAAGTCAAAGGATGGACAGACAGTACACTGCCAAAAAGGATTCTGACACTGTCAGTCCTATGAATAGTGACAGAAAGCAAGTCAAATAGGACAAAACATGGAACGGTTATATTTGAATTTCAAATACAAGTCATAAGGACTCCTACCTATAAATAGAAGACTTCCAACTCAGAAAAAGTAGATGAAAATTAAGAGAAAAATATAGATAATCCTGAGCTGCATTTTAAGCACCCTGCTGAACTTACTGAGCTTAAGGCTACTGATCCAGAGAAAATCTTCAAGTGTATTTTGTATTCAAGCTACATCAAGTTTACACACTTGAAGACTGCAAGCTGCTGATTATATCATCCTAATCAAGCTACTGCAACTGAATCATTTACTTGATTCATTCTTTATTTTACAAGAATCTACTGAGGACAGTGAAGCACATCTGTGTGAAAGACTGTTGTTTGTGGTGAAGCTGGTGAAGAGGCAATTCTACCCTTCAAGGACCAGTGGAAGACTTTGGAGCAGCAATCCTACATGTTCCTAGTTTTCCGTTTGTGAAGCCACAGTTATTGGTGAAGGACAAGCAACCTTAGGAATCTTTGTAACAGCTACATCAAAGATCTCTAGTGAATTACCTCCAACATCACAGGAGAAGAGTGGACTGACAGGATTACACCACCTGGAACCACTATAAAATCTGCCTACTTACTTACTGCATTTACTTTCTGCATTTAGTTTATCATACACATCAACCTACTGAATCTAGAAACTGAACTCACACATATACACTACTGAGTATATAATACTTAGTATCATATTTAACAAGTAATAAGGCTTTATTTTTTATATAATTCCGCTGCACAAATTCAGTAAACTCAACTGTCAGTAGACTACTGTGTATCGTCGAGGGCTGCGAGGTGTCGGCCAGAAGAGGTATCGCGGCCGTTGAAGTTGCTGAGTTTGTTAACTCCGAAAGTTTTAAGTGTTAAGTTTATTCACCCCCCTCTAAACTTAACCAAAGCCTTTTCAAGGGACCAACAATTGGTATCGGAGCAGTGCTTCTGTTCTGAAGAAATCCTACTTGTTGTGCTTGTGAAAAAAACTTTGAAACTTTTTCAAGTTACTGATTTTCTAAGACTTGCATCATGGATAACAACCAGTATGCTAGAACTATGCTGATGTGTTCTCTAGATAGATTTGATGAATATAAACGTCGAATGCAGGCTTACCTTACTGCAACTCAGGATGAAATGATGGATGTGCTGATAGATGGACCACTAGAAATTACCAAGTCAGTAACAGTGGGTGATGTGACAGAGTACATTCCAAAACCAAAAAGAGAATGGAATGCTGAATATAGAAAGAGAGCAAACCTCAACAATATTGCTATTGATATCATTTATAGAACCTTGGATAGCAATATGTACATGAAGGTTAAAGATTGCAAAACTGCAAAGGAACTTTGGGACAAGATACAGTTGATCTGTGAAGGCATTGATGCAATCAAGAAGAATAAAATCAGTGTGGCCAAAAAGAGGTTTCAAAAGTTCAAAATGCTACCAAATGAAACCATTGAGCAAATGGAGTCAAGATTTAATGCTATCCTAGATGAACTTACCCTACTGAGTGTAAGTTATTCAAAAGAAGAAATAAACTCAAAAATCTTGGAAGCATTACCTGACAAAGAAGTTTGGGAGATGAAAGTCACTGCAATAGAAGAAATGAGAAAGCTACATGAAGAGGATACCTTCAAATTATTCTCAGATCTTAAAGCTTATGAATTCAGCAAGAGATTGGTTCCTACCACTGAAAAAGAGGAACCAAAGACAACTGCATTAGCTGCTAAACATTAAGAAGAGACACCAGGAGCTGAAGATGATCTGCTGGATGAAATGCAAGAGCAGATTGCCCTACTGAGCAAGAAAATCAGGATGATGAAAGGTGGAAAGAGTTCTCCAAGGAATTTCAATAAGAAATTCAGTGAAAAGAAGAAAGAAGAACCAAAGAAAGACAATGATTATCTATGCTTTCATTGCAAGAAACCAGGACACTTCAAACTCCGATCGTCCCGAGTTAAAACAAAGTAAGGAATCTGATTATCTCTGCTTCAATTGCAAAAAGCCTGGACATTTCAGACCTGATTGTCCAGACCTACTGAAGACCAAAATCCAACAAAGAAGATATGGCAAGAAGGCTATGGTTGCTGAAGATGAATCGGGTTATGAAGTGGAATCTGAAAAAGGAAATGAATCTGATGACACAGCACTGGTTGCTGATATGGAAGACTATGCATTAATGTCTAATATGGATGAAACAGAGGAGGTATACAATACTGTCTCAATTAACACTCCTGCTGGAAGTGACTGTGAATCAACTTGTGGTTCAAATCCTAGAAACTCTTACAATGAAGAAGCTTTGGATGCCATCCTCAATCAACTGATGAAAATACAATCTGGTTATGAGATTGTGAAGGCTAAAAAAGAAGCTCTTCAAGTAGAAGTTGAAAGATTGAATGCTGAATTAAGGGTTCTCAAAGGTAAGGAAAAAGATGTTGGACAGAATCGGTATAAGCCTGCGAAAAATCCATTAGCTTCTGAATCTGCTGAACCATCTTGTTCCTCTACTGCATACAAATCTGGAAAGCCTTATGGTGATAGAACATGGCTTGGATTTGGAACTCAACAATCCAAAAAGAGTGGATCCAGTAAGGTTACTGAACCTAGTACCAGAATTGGTCCTAAGTTTGTACCTGCACAAGATCCAACTCCCAGTAAGGTTGCTGAGGCAATAAAACCTACTAAAAATGCTTCAAGAAAGCAAAATCAGAAGTCAAAGAAGTCAACAGCTCCTAGTAAAAAGAATAAATCCAAAAGTAGGACTGTTGTGCCTTCTAAACCTGCTGATAGCAGACCATCTACCAAGTCCGCTGGACCACAAAAAGGAAAGAACCAGAAATATTCCAAGGATAAGAATCCTAAACCCAAAAATGTTAATCATTCTAGGGATACTTATCTCAGGGGGAAAGGTAGATTGTTCCCTACTGATGATGATTGGAATATTCCTGCATCTAATGCTAAAAACAGCATGTATAACCATGTTGTTAGGGTAAAACCTAAGCAATGGAATTAGCAAAGGACTCAGCAGAGGGCTTATACAAGACCTCAGCAGGGACCTCAGCAGACTCCATACTATAGGGTTGTTCCTAACAGACAGCAAACTAACGGTCATGCTAATGCTTCTAACAACAAAAATCACTTCAAACATCATTATAAACCAAAAGGACAGAAAACATATGTGATTCCTACACAACCACTTGTTAGACCATATAGATGTGTAGAATACATGTATGAACCAAAGTATGACACTTTTAGAAGAAGACCTTATGGAAACATACCACGGGCATGCTTACCACTGACCATTATGGACCCAAACAGGTTTGGGTACCTAAAATGTATTGACTTTGTTTTGTAGGGTGTCTGGTACTTTGACAGTGGATGTTCCAGACATATGACAAAGAATAAGCATTGTTTGTCAAACTTTGTGGCAAAGGATGGTCCAAGGGTGAATTTTGGCAACAAGAATACTCCTGGTTACACAAGAGGATATGGCACACTTGTGAGGAATGGACTTACAATCAAGAATGTTGCATATGTGGAAGGACTGGACTACAACTTGCTGAGCACTGGACAATTCTGTGACATGGGATACAAGGTCACTTTTGACAAAAACAACTGTGCTGTCATTAGTGAAAGAGGTGATCAATTTGTACTGGCTGGTAGAAGACAACAAAACATATATGTTGTGGATTGGTCTACTGCAGTTCCAGAAACATGTCTGATTGTGCATACCAAATCAGAACTCAATTGGTTATGGCATAAGAAGCTGAATCATCTGAATTTTGATGACATCAATCAGTTGGTGAAGAAGAAACCGGTGATTGGTTTACCTGAGATCACATTCAAGAAAGATACTATATGTGATGCATGTCAGCAAGGTAAACAGACAAAGTCAAGCTTCAAATCAAAGACCAAGCAATCAACTAATAGAGTCTTGGAGCTGATTCATATGGATCTATTTGGACCTGTCACACCAACAAGTGTTACAGGAAAGAAATACACCTTAGTGGTTGTGGATGATTATTCAAGGTATACTTGGGTGATATTTATGAACAAGAAAAGTGAAACACTCAAAAAGATGCCTGAACTTTTGAAGAGATTACAGAATGAGAAAATTTTGACAGTAGTAAAGATAAGATCAGACAAGGGTACTGAGTTTCTCAATAAAGTCATAAGAGAATATTGTGAACAGAATGGTGTAGTATATCAACTTGCTGCTGCTGGTACACCTCAGCAAAATGGGGTTGCTGAAAGAAGAAACAGGACATTGAAAGAAGCAGGAAAGACTATGATTTGTGAAGCATTGCTACCTGAAAGATATTGGGCTAAAGTAGTTAATACGGCATGCTATACACAAAACAGAACCTCAGTGAACAAGAAGCTGCTGAAGACACCTTATGAGATTTGGAATGGAAGGAAACCTAATACATCCTATTTCCATCCATTTGGAAGTAAATGTTTTATCTTAAATCATAAGGAGCATTTGAAGACTTTCCAACCAAAGTCAGATGAAGGAATTTTCTTGGGATATTCTTCAGTCAGCAAGGCATTCCGGGTACTGAACAAAAGGTCACTGAAACATGAAGAAACTATACATGTTGTGTTTGATGAACCTAAGTTCACTGGAATGGAAGAAGGAGATCCAGAACCTGCTGAGAATCTACAAGTCACTGATCCACATTGTGTTGAAGTTTTGGAAAGGTTCAATGACTTAAAAGTTTCTAATTCGCCCCTGCTGAAAGCCCTGCTGATGTTACTACTGATGCAACAACTGAAGCAGTTCAAGGATCTGTTGAACCCCCTGTTGAAGAAACAGCAGACCCTACTGAAGATGATGTTCCAGAAGATCAATCTAACAGAATCCACAATGGTTAAGGAATCACCCTGCTGAACAAGTGATTGGCAATATACAACAAGGTGTAAGGACTAGAAGACAACTAGAAGCTATGTTTACTTGTTTTCTATCTCAAATGGAACCTAAAGTTGTTGAAGAAGCTATTTCAGATCCAGATTGGATAATAGCTATGCAAGAAGAATTGAATGAATTTGAAAGAAATCAAGTTTGGACACTAGTTGAAAGGCCAAGTCATGCAAATATCATTGGTACTAAGTGGGTATACATAAATAAACTTGATGAATCTGGTACCATTGTAAGGAATAAGGCCAGACTAGTTGCAAAAGGCTATTCTCAAGCAGAAGGAATAAATTTTGATGAAACTTATGCACCGGTTGCAAGATTGGAAGCTATCAGATTATTCTTGGCACATGCTGCATATAAGAACTTCAAAGTATAACAAATGGATGTCAAAAGTGCATTTCTGAATGGCATTCTAGAGGAGGAAGTGTATGTACAGCAACCTCCTGGATTTGAAGTTAAAGATCAAGAAGATAAAGTGTTTAGACTCAACAAAGCACTTTATGCATGGAAACAAGCACCAAGAGCATGGTATGAGACTCTATCTCAATTCCTGGTGGACAATGGTTTTACAAAAGGCACCATTGACAAGACTCTTTCGAGAATCAATGAGAAGGAAACAAAGACTGCCGGTACAAATTTATGTGGATGACATAATATTTGGTTCTGAAAATGATTCACTTTGTGAAAAGTTTGCAAATCTAATGAAAAGTAAATTCCAAATGAGTATGATGGGAGAGATGAACTACTTTTTGGGATTGCAAGTTAAACGATGAAAGATGGAATCTTCATTCATCAAACCAAGTATACCAAGGAGTTGCGAAAAGTTTGGTATGGAAAACAACACTAAGATATCAACTCCAATGAGTACAAACATCGATTGGATGAAGATAAAGAAGGCAAAGATGTTGATCGACTTTATACGAAGGATGATAGGCGATCTGCTTATACCTTACGCCAACGACTGATATATCCTTTGTTGTAGGTGTTTGTGCAAGATTTCAATCTAAACCTAAAGAAAGTCATTTAGGTGCGGTCAAGAGAGTTCTCAAGTACTAAAAGAGACTTTGGGAGTAGGGATATGGTATTCCAAGGATGGAAGCTTCAAAGTTATTTCCTACTCAGATTCTGATTATGCTGGATGCAAAATTGATAGAAAAAGCACTACATGAACTTGTCAGTTAATGGGAAGTAGACTGGTCTCCTGGTTCAGCAAGAAACAGAATTCAATATCAACTTCCACTGCTGAAGCTGAATATATAGCTGCTGGAAGTTGTTGTGCACAAGTACTATGGCTAAGACAACAATTAAGGGATTATGGAATTGAAGAAAAGGAAATTCCAATCATGCGTGACAACACAAGTGCAATTGCAATCACAGAAAATCCTGTTTTCCACTCAAGAACCAAGCACATTGATGTGAGACATCATTTTATAAGAGATCATGTTGAAAGAAAGATGTGGTGGTTCTATATATCCCTACCGAAATCAACTTCCGATATTTTCACTAAACCACTTGATAGTGAAAGATTTGCTAAATTAAGGACTGAACTTGGAATCATAAAAGTTGACTGATAATCAGCAATGTACTGGAATTCACCAAGGGGATTAGTCTTTGCTATGTTAGGTGAGCTCACTTAGCAGATTAGTCATTGGTATCAACAATTCCACGTACTTATGTTTGGACAATTGAGCAAATGAGGTTGCCAAGGGGTTGGTCTTTGTCATGTTGGGTGAGCTCACTTGACAGATCAGTCATTGGTATTAAATATCATCTTGTTTTATCAATTGAACAAAACAAGAAGAGAATCAAGGATCACCAGAGTTACACTTTGTCGGCAAGCTCTTGAGACACCTTTATCGCGGTAGACCGCCGAGCCAACCCCGCCGAGGACAACCAAGTCTGTCGAATGAAAACGTTACACAATCAAACCTTACTTAAAGTCAAAAAGCGATTGGCGGGATATTTATCCTATCCTTTATTACCATAGCGATTACCACGATCCTACAAGAAAATCGGTTTTTATAAAAATCGTTATTAAAAGTACCTTTTAATAAGGGTTAAAACAATCTTATGAAAATGATTCGGCTAGCATCTTCGCCTCTCAACAAATTTTCTGGATGACTAAAGGTTTGACTAATTTGCAAATTCACCTTTCAAGGAGGGAAAACCCAATGGTTATCAGCATCCGAAGGTTTGACTAAAGGTTTGATTCTATTTTGCTACCTGTTTGAGACCAATTATATAATCGCCTTCTATTACTTTTTCCCAATCAAATCCCACTAATTAAGAATGCTGCTCCAAACGCAACAACAAATAGCATTATCCCATACGATCTCCCTCTGCTGCTGCTGATTATCCCATATTTCCTTGATGATGATGATGACCTTGAAGTGTTTGAAACTTATGAATTTAACATTGGCCTCATTGTGTCTTTTGTATGACTTTGTGCACTACATGTTTACCAAACTCTTTGTATGACTCAGTCCCACTTGCCTTGTGTGAACATTAAACTCATTTTTCGTTTTACAGGTATACCTAATGGTTGGACCTACGGCTACTTGTGCAGGCTCGGCAGGTGGAGCACAACCATCACATGACAATCCACGTAGGATACCGTCAAATTGTCAATCAGGTATGTTAAGTTTGTTAGTTAGCTTATTGGATGAAATAGGATTCATCTTCTTATGAAGAACATAACATCAGTTTAGGTTGGAGTTTGTTATGTGGGTGGGATCCAGGCTAGCAAATTATGATATGAGCATTGTGAAAATATGATGTGTAGTAGAAGTACAATTGGAGATTGACGTATACTTTGAAAATAATGGTGTACTTGACTAGTGTATATATGTGAGATTCCAAGCAGATTTCACTCATTGACCAAAGCGCCTTCATGTAGTGTACACATCTTATTCTATCTTTCCTACATGATTTCATACCTGATAGGACTTGGAATTCATTGACACCTTTGTTGTACTATTGTTGTTGTAGATAATGCTGGAGTGATTGTTAATCCCAAGGGTGAAATGAAAGGTAATATGTGCTTACCTTTTAGTGCTTATTGTTTTTTTAATAGCTTTTCAGGCATACATAACAGTACCTTAGAGATGCATACCCTTTTTCAGATTAATATTTGCTCTCGTATGGCTCTCATATAGTATTATTATTTATCAGGATCTGCTATGACTGGACCAATTGGGAAAGATCTGGCCAAGAATTCCTAGCAAATAGGATTCTCTATGTTGATGGCGTACCCGGACGCACGACTGCCAAATTTTCCAATACCATCCCAGTCAGGTTCACATACTCTCCTTCATCATCAAGTGGTCCTGCGTTTAATAGGGATGATGTCCCTAAAGTGGTGCCTTACCTTATACCCCTTTCACACTCCAGGAGTTTTAGTGCACCGTGTTACCCTTTTTCAATAGCTTTTAGATGGAAAGTAGTATTTTGATTCTACATAGACTTAAGTTGGCATTTCCAGCCCCATAAACTTGTTTCAGATTTTATTTTATTTTATTTTCCTCTGGTTTTGATGTCTTGATATTAATGCAGATCATGGCTTCCCATAAGGATTGAAAAGATTATGCGTGAACATAGGTATTGAAAAAATACCCTCAACCATCTACTGTGTTTATTCCTCGTAAACCTGAAGCTTCATAATATTGGTGAAAGTGTATCTATTTTTCCTATTTTCGGATATTACATTATAGTCTTTCTTCACTAATTATTGATGGAAGTTTGACTTTATGTAAAATATGTAAAGGTGGATGTTTGTATAGTACTTGTGAGTGTACATGTTCTTGAATGCGATTGCTATTGGCAATTTGTTATTGAATCCTGATTTTGCATTATGTTGTTATTGAATCCTGATTAATGAGAAGAAAATAATCTATAATGAGGGGATGTTTTTTTTCATCAAATCGTAATTTAATAAGGGGTAAATGAATCTACAATAAGGGGTTATTTCTGTCATTAAATCACGATTTGTGAGGGGTAACTTACCTTATAATAAGGGTTTAGATTGTTATTAAAAATGATTTTTAATAACAGGAAAATACCATTATTAATGTCCGATATTATTAATAACGGGATTGAGTTTCCCGTTATTGAATACCTTTACCGGCGGAGGCAGTAATAAGGGGCCATAATAGGAAATTTCCCGTTATAAAAGGTTTTTATGAGGGGAAATGGACAATTAATGACGGGAAGTACCCTTATTAATAGCCGATTTTCTTGTAGTGGGGCCACGTGTCAAGTTAGCATTCACTCAAATTAATCATGGTTAAATGTAATAGTACATGTTCTGACAGTTTCAACTGCATTTGCCTATATATACACAGACTATTATACAAAGGCTACTATAAAATCTCAGATTGATATTCTCTACTTTTACACTGTGTGAACACGGATTTACAAACTATCTTCTTCATCTCTTTCTTTTAACAATGGCGGAAAAGGATGATGTTCAAATTGAAACAAGCCAAAGTGTTAGAGGCTTTGTTGTTGATGCTAATCAAACTGAACTAGCCATCAACATTGGTCGAAGAATAAGGAGATATGAAGGCTTGGAGAATATACTGAATATAAGATTGGAAACAACTCTTATACAAATGTTGTCAATTTCTGGAGAAACATTGTAGTAAGAGAAGGAAGAGAAGCATTTACCACCACTGTAAATGCACAGCAGATTGAAGTAATAGATGCTCCTGTAAATCCTGAGGAAATGGGATTGTCAAGGATTGATTTTGTTGACAATTTCAAAACCAATAAAGCCGTCAAATCAATTCCAGGCATCAATGTGAAACATATCGGTTATGAATACAATTTGCTGAGCAAAATCATTGCTAAGAATATCTTAGGCCTCGTTGGAAGCATGGATACTCTATCAGGACCCAAAATAGAACTTCTGATGATTATTTGCAGAAGTATGAAGTTTGATTGGGCTGGATATTTCATTCATTACATGAAGAAGGTTGCCAAGGAAGAGAAAGAAGGAAAAAGGAAATCTAAGGCCTTACCCTTAGGATTAATGGTTCAGGCCCTGCTGAATCATTTGGAAATTCCTGACGTTGCACCTGAGAAGATAAACCAATCCAGATACAAGAAAGAAATTGACTATCCTATCCCCGTCCGGATGATGATGAAGAAGGTGTTCTTTGAGGCATGTTGATAGTGATAATGGTGGAGATGATGGTGATGCTGGTGGTGAGCAGGTCAAGCAAACTACTAAGAAAACTGTCAAACCTGCTGCACCAAAGAAGGGTACTAAGAAAAGAAAGGCTACTGACACAAGGAAAATAACAGAAATGTTAAAGCCTAAAAGAACAAGAGAAGCAAACAGCACAGATAGTTGAGTCTGCTGAGGGTCCAATTGATGTTGAAGCTACTAACCCTGCTGTAGTTGAGAAGAAGACTGTTGCTGAAATTTTGAAGGAGCAACAGAAAGAAGCCAGTAGAAAGAGGAAGTCTACTGTGATTGAAATTGAAGATGAGTCACTTTCCAAGAGAATGAAAGAAATTTTCCATAAAAAGAAACATGGAAAGGGGAGACAATTGAAAATTTTGGAGGCTCAAAGGGAAGAAGAAGCAGTAGAAGAAGGAGAAGCTATTGATGCTGAACCCATAACTATTATAAAGCCTACTGAGGATGTAGAGGTTATTTCTAAGCAACCTACTGGAGAGTCACAGCAGTCTACTGTACCTGAGCCTGCTATTGAAGTTGGAGAATCCTCACCTACTAAAACTACTGAGCCTACTGAATGTGAACAAGTTGTTGTTGAGCAACTTGATGAAGAGCGACAGCAGACTAATGAATATGCACCTGCTGTGGTAACTGAAACACTTGTACAAGACCCTGCAAATCCTGCAATACTTCAGGGGGAAGGATAGTCTGCTGTTAACCCGGCTGATGAGCATATAAGTCAGGGGGAACCAAGTGTGGTACAAATGGAGGTAGTAGGAACAAATATACAATCTGAGCAACCTACTGACCTACATGCATCTTTGAAGAAACTCTGACTCTGCTGGTTGGGACCTTTGGAGGACAGCAGAGTGAACAAATAGCTCCTAGGAGGTCTTTCATGCCTTTTGAAAGACATGTGAAGAAGAAGAAGGATGAAGAGTTTATGGATCCAAAACTTCAGCAAGTGGCTGACTATTTTCAATGGAAGTTTGGATTCTACAAACGACAAAAGCCTGCTACAGAACCTATGACAGACTTTGAAGAATGGGCTTTTAACAAGTTGGGAGTGGAGAACTTGCTGGATTTAGTTGATACCACTCTGCTGCAATCAAGATTGATGGATATCTTTGAAGATCAACAGAAAGAAGAGGGTATCAAGTTCAGGGATCCAAGAGATGATAATGATGATTCATTATCTTCATTTGATTCTGGAGGTGATTGTCCATCAGGTCCAAGAGGAACCAGTGGTACTGCAATGTTGATTGATCCTAATGTAGGGCGATCTCGGTACAGGGACGATCGATAGACAACAGACTGGACAAATGGATGAGGATTTGGAAAATCTCACCATTGATGATATTGAGGCACAAATCAATGAGGGAATATAGATTGGTGCAAACAAGATGGTTGGTGAGATTGATGTTATGTTTGTTGTTGAACCTACTGAACAACCTGAAGATCAGCAAAATGTAGATTTGGATGATGAGAGGGCTACGACCACGGTGAACCTAGTGCCGGTTCGGAGGAATCAATTCAATATCAAGACTTTGGATTGACACCGAGGATGCCTTAACCAAAGCTCGCAAATTATCTAAGGAGGATCACGGATATGGGGGAATTTCAAAAAGAAAACATGGATATATTCCCTGATCAAGTTGTTGTGGCACAAATTGTACCAGAACAAAGAACTGAAGAGGAGGTACATGTTGCTGGGCTACAAACAGCACCTGGACACATGTTGGAAGAGGAGGTACAGGCTGCTGAGTTACAAACAGCACCTAGACAAAGGTTGGAACCAGATTTGGGTTTGGAGGAAACACCAGTTGTTTTAGAACAGTGTAGTGGAGCCTACTGGAGACAAGGCCACTGTAAGAAAAGATAGTCAGCAGGCTGCTGTTGTTGATGAGGAAGAACAGCTGCTGGACTATGATTACAGTGATGAAGAATTTCAAATTGAAGGATCTACTGATGATGAACCAGTGAATGAAGAACCTGCTATTGATCCTATCTTGGAGGAGTACCAAGGACCTCACCCTGCTGGAAGGGATATGAGTTTTGCTATGGTGAATAGCAATCAGAGGCAACAATATAATGTAGAAGAGCCTACTGATGGAGCTACTGGTGGAAGAATGGCTGGTGGAGTGCCAGTAGAAGTTTTGAATGAGTTGAGGACTGTCAGGAATGACATGAAACAGTTAAGAACTCAACTAGATAGACAGGAACAAAGATTTGAAGAGCTAATGAAGCTAGTGGATAACAATAGAAGATCTACTGAGACAGTTGCTTCAAATTACACATCTAATCAGTATGCCATTGCTGATCTAACAAAAGATGTGAGAGGAATCAAACAGGGCAATACACTGAAGGAGAAATTTTTGAAAGATCAACTTGAATCCATTCAAAAAAAGTTGGATAATCTTGCTGAGGTACATAGACCTGCTTGAGCTCTTCTTTGCACCACAAAGCTAGCCGTACTTGATCCTAAACTTACTGAAAGGATAAACCTGCTGGAGCAAACAATGGATGGAAGGATCACAGCTATTGATACTAGGACTGAAATCATTGAAAGTCAACTGAACAACCTAGTAGTTGAATGATGCAGGTTCTTAGATCTAAACGAGTTAGATCTACGCGCAGCGGATGGATCACGACTTATACATCACAATACATAATTAAAGGACTTAAACTACTACAAGGGGGGTTAAGATCATGTTACCAATAGTAGGAAGAGAAGCCAAGATCTTCCGATGTGTTCTCCAAACGGCGGTTGGCAGACACCCTTCTTGATACACGAACCTCCTCGATATGCAACACCAAGAAAAACTTAGAGTTTTTCTACTTCTAAAACCCAAGACAAGAAAACTAATTTTTCTCTCCTTTTTTATGTGTGTGGTCGAAATTTGCCAATTAATTAAGGCTTGGGAGAACTCTCTTTATATAGGAGAGTAATCCTTGTCCTCCAAGGATTTAATAATTAAGAGATAATTATTACATAAATCCTTTATTCCAAATAAAAGATAAATAAAATGATTATCCCAAACAAATTAGGATAAATCATATTATTATCTAATATTCCATGAATTATCAATTAACAAGTAAAAGATAAATCACATGTCAAATAATTATCCAAGAAAACTAATTTCTCTCTAATTAAATGACTCACATTGGCGCCACATTAAGGGTTTACTAAGCCCACGTAAAATGTCTTTCATGTGTATTATATTATTTAGCCCAACTAAATAATATCCATGCATATCAATTAATTAGCCCAGCCAATTAATTATCACTGAGGCCCAAATAACAAGATTATTAGTCCGAATTACAGAAGCCACATCGGGGACCATGGACTGTAACCGGTAGCTCCAATAATTAATTATTCATCGAACCGAATAAGTACATTAATTATTAATTCCGGGATTACGCCACCATAATCCCGAAACTGAACTCTACCGATTATAGATGTATACTTATACTCAACCCATAGAGTGAATAAGCGTCCATTGATATAATCACTACATACGGATTAACCCTCCATAGACTGTCCATTCTGAGTGGGATATCTCCGTAAACCCGACACGAAATATCTTATCTTTATTTACCATTAACCCCCTGATGATCAATTAGTTCACATATCTAACTAGTGATCAATTAGTCTAATATGAACTCCCGGGATCGATCACTTTCTTAAGGCTAACAAATAAGGGGATTGTCTCTCTACTTCCCGTAGGAAGGAATGGATTCCATGTCTGTGAAAATCAGAACTACTCACTCATCTGGAGATAGTGAGAAGTGGCTTGGAACACATATTTAAGTGAACCGTAACTAACACATCAAACACTACCCCGGGACAAGCAGCACCCTGTGATCACCTCAGGATTAAGGTTGATCCATATATGATCATCTAATGATTTAATAAGATTCCTCGATTATGGAATTATATCGAGAAATTCAGATTAAATCGGTCCATTCCTATATGAACGCCATCATATATAAATGCCCCACGTAGGTACCCTCTTCCGACAGTCCGGATAAGACTATCACACCCTAAGGTGTTCTGGGTGCATTATTGGTGTTTTAATCAAGAGACCCTAAACTCTGATTAAGTTCACCACGGACTAACAGTTTAAGCATATCTCCACTAACTCAATCCTCACGTGTAATCCATACACCGAGTTAAGTGGTTACATACGGATATACTTAGGGTTTGCGACGAGTGTATTACTTACAAGCACAAAGCAAGTAATAAGGTGAGATAAATTCTGTCATCCATTATTAAAAACAATTACACAAATTGTCTTTCTGCACTACACCTAACAATCTCCCACTTGCACGAAATGACAAGCAACGATTGTTTTTAGAGCACACCCTTTCTCATCTTATTCACAACACTCTCCCACTTGCTCTAAAAGCATATGAGACATATCCATCAATGTTGTACCCTCCAAGCACTCGACTTGGTACACTGATTAGTTAGGTTGTCGACTCGAGACGATCTTTAGGATTGAAACGTTGTCGGTCCTTCCAATCAGGCGGTACTCTCTCTCAACATGCTTTTGACTTCTTGTGACTGAGAAGATCCTTCTAAGCTATCTCCTCACTGTTTTCACGATGAAGTGATATCGGCTTATCAGACCTGGAATTACTCCCAGACCAAAAAGGAAATTCTAAGCACTATGAGTAAACACTGAGCCCGAGATCAACTTAATGATCATCCTTAATCTGACTACAAGTCAGAATCGGTGTAGTCAACCATATTCAAGTTTGCACCTGAATATACAAGCATATGATTCATCGTTCTCTAAAGATACTTGAGGACGTACTAAACCTCTACTAATTGCTCAAATCCAAGATTCGATTGCAATTGACTTGTGTTAAGCTGACTTGCCCTTATCCCAGAGAGACTCTATCCCATTTTCTCTTTATCCGATGATTTGGAGAATCATTCCTGAGAGGTAGGGTAGGACTACTCTTGATGAATGCTGCAACCGTATATGCATAATCATCTTATTCAGTAAGATAGGTGGGATAGCCAATGACTCATTCTCGTGAATTTGACCGAATCAAATTCTTAGAATATAGTCCAATTCTCTCATCCAGAGAATCTAGGCGTGTCAGTTTCCGACTTCAGATAGCACACACATGTTGTTTCCAACTGTTTCAGTGTTATCATTCATGAACACTAATACTACTACTTTACCAATACTGATACCCAGTCTACAAAAGACTTATCAATATCCTGGTCAAGTCCACAAATTTTAAAACACGTGACTTTTAATGACCGAGAGGTTCTCTTACATCCACAAAGGACATAAGTCCCGGCAGTCAACTGTTCGGTAAAAACGAGTTTTACAATTTATAACCGAAACACCCCAAGTATAAGGATCGTAGTATAGGATGTTAACGGGTCGTCCTAAGGGAGTGGAATGTTTATCGAATTCAAGTACAAATCTATATCGATTATGTCACAATTATCTATCTAAACTAAGGCTGAAACTAACTAAAACCTAAACCTAAGAATTGAGACTAAAACAAGAATAAAAACAAGCAGAAAATACGAAAACAGAAAGACGGACGAGCGTTCACTAAAGTGAACGAGCGTCTGAAAACTAAATCTAATGGACGGGTGTCTGCTATTGCGGACGAACGTCCGAATACGAATTGAAGCAGAGAAGTGCAGAAAACTTGCAGGAAATTAGGGTTTATAAAACTAGAACTTAAACTAAACTTAATCTAAACGATTACGAACGAATTGATTAATAAATAAGTAAAGGAAAACAGCGAGGCAATGAATCCACCCATCAACCAACAACCCCCAACTAGATGGTGACCTAAAGATGTAGTTTTTAGTAGTGATCTATTCACGAATTCAATTAAATTTCTTCAACCAAATTCTAGGGTTTCGTTTATCTTTTCCAAGTAAACTAAACAGCAATCAAAACGTAATCACGAGATTGTTTCCAAACTTTTTACTCAACTAAACATGCTAAATCTCTTACAACATGATTAGATGCATTACTTTGAACGAATCAAACTTAAACAACATATTTTCATATATTAATCCAAGCATCAAATATAAATAGATCGTTTCATCAAATTCATAATCCAATAAAACATAACAATGCAAACCAGCGTTAAAGTAATGAAAAACTAAATCTTTTACTCACTAAAAATACAACAAAAATCTCTCTAGTTGGTGTTGATGTTGATCGGTTTCATCCGTTGTCCCACCGCGAGTTGCTTAGCCAACAATCATGTTGGTGATCATGATTGTTGGGTTGGAAGAGTTCATCTTCTTGTTTTCCTTGAGTGTGCGGCTGCTAGGGTTTCTTTTTAGTGAATAATGCGTATGAGATGTCCCTTAGGGTTTAACACACGCTCGCTATTTATAGAATTTTAAGGCGGCTAGGGTTAAGTCGGCCACGAACGCCCGTCTGGTCTTGTGGACGCCCGTCTGGTGGATCTTGACTTTGCTCAGACGTCCGTCCATGCTGCGTCCAAACTCTCTGTATGTGATTTCCTCTCCTGGACGCTCGTCCATGAAATCAGACGCCCGTCCAGTGGACGGGATGCAGACGCTCGGCTGGACTGCTTTGAGGTCGGATTTCATCATCTTTATCCATTTTCTTCAAGCCAATTCCAACTCTATCATGAATAATTCGACTTGAGCTTCATTTATCCTCTTTAGCACTCGAAATTAAGCCTCCTAAAGGATAAATAAACATTGCAAAAATGTAATAAAGTCCAAATCATAATAAATCAATCAATTCAATACTTAAAATAACCAATTTTGCAAATAACCATACTAAAATCATCCTTACTAAATAATTGCACTTAAACCCTTAATTCTTATATAAATTATGCAAATGTGGGGAAAATAATAATGAAATACACCCTTAATAATCATATAAATATGGCCTTAACAACACCCCCACACTTAGCTTTTTGTACGTCCTCGGACAAAACAATCAAAACTATAGCTCAACTTTCATGCAATCCACATAGATCTCTAACTCACGTAACAAAAGATACAACAACTATAGCAAACAATACCATCACAGAGATAGATTCAGTGTATGTGTGACAAGCCCTTTTCAAATCTAACAAGCCTTCCAAAGAAATATCCTCTCAAAAATCCAATGATTATCCTAGACATAGGCAATAATAGCTCCACTCAAAGCCTTCCCACGCACTCGGTAGGATAATCCCTACAAGACATATCATGCGGTTCTACTTTGGGTATAAGATCCATGATAACAAAGACTTCACTTTATTTTTACTCATCATTTCCAAAATTTCCAAATTTGACGCATATCGAAATGAGCTTTTACCCATCATAGTAGAATAGGACATTTCGAGATAATCCCCTACCTACTCAAATCATAAGGTAGCTTCTTCTAACGTCGTGAGCTTCGGTCATCATAGTGGTATAGGACATTTCGAGATAATGCCCTACCTCACTCCAATCATCGACCGACTTCCGACAAACGTATTTATTATGATTGCTTATTCATTCTTTTTTTCAAGACATAAGTTACATCTCACTTATCACATTCAAACTTTATGATATTCACAAGACACGGTCTAACTAAGGTGTTACTATACTTGACCTTCCTAAGATAAATCACTAAAACAATGAAAGGATATAGTTCAAAAATCTTGCTTCGACATCAAAGGCTTCCGTGAGTGAAAAATGAATACTATCTCCATGACAGTAAAGACATGCTATAATTATCTCACTAAGTCACATACTATCATCGTTAGAAAACTACAACTAGCAAGCATTTAGTTTCAATCATATGCTCGAGATTCACAAAAAAATTTAAATTTAGTGGAAATTTAACATTCACTCATATTTCAAAAGATATAGCATGAAAACATACCCAATTTACCCCCCCACACTTAAATCACATTATGTCCTCAGAATGTGCAGAATAAAAGAAAAAGAAAACTAAGCTGGTTTCAACAGTGGTTGTCGGATGAAAGTTGGCGAGAGGTCGGGCCGGAGCATGAACGTACCGCTACAACTCGAATAGACAACACCGGACATAAAAGCTTGCGAACCTCGCTCAAAAGTATCTGCCACACTCGACATACCATATAATCTCGGGGTACACAGGCTATATGAGCAAACAACAAAACCCTTACAACAAGAGTAAAAGGAATAACCATCAACACGCCACTAGAGTACTATTTCTAAAAACAAGAAAACAAAACAACCTAAGAAAAGAAAACAAACAAAGAAAACTAGGCTGCCTCCTAGGAGCGCTCTTTTAATGTCAATAGCTTGACACAGATTTCAAAAGATCAACCCGGATCGGGCCACTTTGGTTTAACAGCCGCCACCTCAGTATCGGAATCAGAAGTACTGGGGCTGAAATGATTTTCACCACAACAACAAGTCAAGTGCGCAATAAGGTCATTAAACTTTTCTCTCCAAACTACACTGACTCTTTTCTTCTTGTTCTTGCGGATGATAGGCATAGGTGTGCTAACATGCTCAGGAGTCTTAGAAGAAGGTTCCTCACAGGTAGAGGTAGGAATGTCATCATCTGACTCAAAGAAATAAGATGGAATCTCTTCACATATCGGAAATCTTGTACTCTCATCTCTTCTTTGGAAATAAAGAGTCTCAGGCTTCTCCTTTGGTTGCCCAAAATATTTCTTAAGTCGATGGCCATTCACTTTAAAAGCTTGATTACCGTACCCGTTCAAAGTAATTACTCCACTTGGATTAACCTCGAGAATCTCAAAGGGACCAGACCATCTAGACTTGAGTTTACCCGGAAACAGGTGAAGTCTAGTATTATAGAGTAAAGTCATTTCACCAACTTTGAATTCTCGGTCCTTGATCTTAGCGTCATGGAGTATCTTTGTTCTTTCCTTGCTAAGCTTAGCATTCTCGTATGCTCTGAGTCTGAATTCGTCGAGCTCGTTCAACTGTAATAATCTCTTCTCCCCACGGAGCTGGCTATCGAAATTCAAGAATTTAATTGCCCGGAAAGCTCTGTGTTCAAGTTCGACAGGTAAATGACAAGCTTTGCCATAGACCATTTGGAAGGGTGACGTGCCCATCGGGGTTTTAAATGCAGTACAATAAGCCCACAACGCGTCATCCAACTTAAGACTCCAATTAGATCGATTATTGCTCACGGTCTTCTCTAAAATTCTTTTCAAGCTCTGGTTGCTTACCTCGACTTGGCCACTGGTTTGGGGATGATATGGTGTACCAACTTTGTGTTTGACACCATATTTTTCAAGGATTTTATCAAGCGGCGCATTGCAAAAGTGGGTACCCTCATCACTAATGAGTGCTCTCGGACGACCGAATCGGTGAAGATATTCTTTTGCAAGAATTTCTTCACGACTTTATGATCATTAGTTTGGGTAGCTATGGCTTCAACCCACTTGGAAACATAGTCGACGCGGACGAGGATATATTTATTACCGCACGAAGATGGAAAGGGTCCCATAAAATCTATGCCCCAAACGTCGAAAACTTCGCATTCAAGAATGGGCTTAAGTGGCATTTCCATCCTACTACTCGCCGTCCGCCTCTCGGCACCTATCACAACCTTTACAAAAGGCTTCGCATATTTAAACGAGTCGGCCGGTAGAATCCAGGCTTGAAGGATCTTTGCAACCGTCTTCGGTGTTCCATAGTGACTTCCAGTGGGACCGCTGTGGCATTGTTCTAGGATATCCCACTGATCATGCTCAGGAACACACCGTCGAAGCAACCCGTCTTTACAGACTCTGAACAAATAAGGATTTTCCCATACGAGATATTTAAGACCAGAAAAGAACTTTTTCTTCTCCTGATACGTCAGGTCCTCTAAATGACCACTCGCTAAATAGTTGACGTAGTCAGCATACCACGGTCTAACCGTTTCAAGCTTCATCAATTGCTCAGTCGGAAAATCAATGCCTATATCATTGTGATTCTCTGCACCCTCATTTACTAAGCGAGATAAATGATCAGCCACAATATTCTCACTACCTTTCTTATCTTTAATCACAAGGTCAAACTCTTGTAATATCAAAATCCATCGAAGTAACCTTGGTTTTGCATCTGCTTTGTCCATAAGGTAGCGTAGGGCTGCATGATCGGTCCATACAACAACTTGAGACCCTAGAAGATAAGTTCTAAACTTGTCAATGGCAAAAACAACGGCTAAGAATTCCTTCTCAGTTGTGGTATAATTGCATTGAGCCGGGTTCAAGGTGCGGCTCGCATAATAAATGGGCCCGAACCTTTTATCAACTCTTTGACCTAAAAGCTGCGCCTACGGCGTAATTAGAGGCATCGCACATCGGCTCGAAAGGCTTGGTCCGGTCGGGTGCAACTAAAATAGGGGCAGCGATAAGCTTGTCTTTCGGACAATTGAAAGCTTCTTTGCACTTCGCATCGAACAAGAAATCTACATCATCTTTCAAAAGATTTGATAAAGGCTTGGCGATGGTAGAAAAATCTTTAATGAAACGCCCGTAGAAGCCAACATGACCTAGAAAACCTCGTACCTCTTTCACTTTGTCTTAGGGTACGTCATCCTTTCAATGGCTTCGACCTTAGCCTTATCAACTTGAATACCGGCATTGGACACCTTATGTCCCAAAACGATTCCTTCGTCTACTAGAAAATGGCATTTTTCCCAGTTAAGCACCAGATTTTTTCTCAACACACCGTTGGAGTACCATATCTAGATTCTTTAAGATTTCATCAAAGCTATCGCCGTAGACTGAGAAGTCATCCATGAAGACCTCCATGCATTGCTCCACAAGTCCATCAAAAATGGCTAACATGCACCGTTGAAAAGTCGCGGGTGCGTTGCATAAGCCAAATGGCATTCTGCGAAAAGCAAAAGTACCAGATGGACACGTAAAAGTTGTCTTCTCTTGGTCATTAGGATCAATGGCTATCTGGAAGTAGCCAGAATAGCCATCAAGGAAACAATAATACTTATGACCACTCGGTCGTTCAATAAGTGGTCAATGAAGGGTAGGGGAAAGTGGTCCTTGGCGGTAACCTCGTTAAGTCTACGATAGTCAATGCGGACTCTATAGCTTCGTCACGAGTCGTAAGGCAACTTCCTCCCCTTTTTCATTCTTTTCGACCGTGATTCCGCCCTTCTTTGGCACAACTTGAGTAGGGCGACCCACTCGCTATCGGCGATTGCATAGATGATGCCCATGTCAAGCCACTTTATCACTTCTTTCTTGACAACCTCCCGCATATGCGGATTCAGCCTTCTCTCGAGGTTGTCTAACCTTTTTAGCTCCCTCCTCCGTTCGGATTTTATGCATGCATACATCCGGGCTAATTCCTCGGATATCACCCACTTGCCATCCGAACGCGAGGATATTCTTTTTAAGTACTTCTATCAAATGTGTGCTTCTTGCTCGAGGTCGAGTTTCGAAGAAATGATCAAAGGCAATTTATCTCCATCCTTAAGAAAGATATACTTAAGGTGTTTCGGAAGCGGTTTGAGCTCTAAATCAGTAGGTGGTTGCTCAATACTAGACTTTAACGGGCCACCTTTCTCTTTATGAGCTTGGAGTGGTTGACTAAAGAATAACTCATCTTCCCGAGGCTCCACCCCAGAAAGGTACTGGATCAAATCGTCCATCGGAATCCTCCGAGCAACACTTGCTTCCTTTTTCTTGTGATCGATCATTTTTCTTAACTCTTCCTCTTTAAGCTCTTCTGCCAGCTCTTCCCAATCATCTACTTCCCAATGAGTAGCTTCTCTCCAAAATTCTACCTCGTCCCAACTACCCATCGAGCTTCTTCACCAGGGATGAAGTCTTCCCGACTCAGTTCTTTGAGATCATCGTTTGTTGCTTGGCATCTCCATGCTTCTAACCCACTAACAGGCTCAGTGTGAGTGAGTGAAGATGACTCGTCAATGCCTACGGCTTGAAATGAATTAGAAAATGGTCCGCAGTCAGCTTGATCTTCAATGTCCATGACTTCAAAAACACCTATCTCTGTCAACTCCTCTGCTTCTTCGAGTAGGCATCTTTTTCGTCCTCATAGATAGCTTCGACAAACGATATTTCATCAATTACGGCTCTTTCAGGATGTGTCCCTCGTGTGAAGGTGATGGATGTGTCATCGACTCTAAGAGTAATCTGTCCTTTGCAGAAGTCGATGAGAGCGTTAGAAGTGTCTAGAAAGGTTCGGCCTAGAATTAGAGGCATCTCCTTATCGGTGGATAGTCTAGAATAACCCGGTCGGTAGGGAAGACTAAATGTTCAACTTGAAGGAGAACATTAGCTACACAACCGGTCCGGCTAGATTTATCAACCATCGAAGAGAAATAGGGCGTTCCCGCATCCTTTTATCTAACCCGAGCTTTTTGCATACGTTTAATGGAATCACATTAATAGAGGCCCCTGAGTCGCATAAGACATTTTCGAATAAATGGCCTTCGATCTCACAGGAGATTGAAGGTCTGCCAGGGTCACCTCGCTTAACAGCGACTTTCTGTGAAACCATCGCGCAATCTTCGCGTAGCACTTCTTTAGCCATCCCCTGAAGCTTTCTCTTACTCCCACAAAATTCTTTTAGATACTTAGAGCATTTAGGCATTTCAGTTAATACCTCGGCTAAAGGCATACTAACTTGAGTGTCTCTAAGCATCCTCCTCACTCCATCATACTGCTTGTCATTAGTGAGGGTTTTCTCTTTCCTTTTTGGGGGGTAAGGAAGGGCTTTATCATTCCCTGTGGCCTGATTCTTTATCGCCTCATCCTCCTTATCCTTCCATCTCACGAACTTTTCTTCCTTTTTCTTAGTCAGGGGTACCACCCCTTGACTTTCCTTTCTTTCCTCATCATCAGAATTATTTTCGTCCTCCGAAGAATTGTCACTAGGCTCCTCATCGTTGCTTTCTTCGGCATGTGGTTTCCGATTTCCCCCTCCTGAACTCATGGCGTCAGGAGGGGCTACTCGTTTCCCGACATCTTGCCGGATTGAGCCTTCTTACCACTTCTCAACGTTACTTCATTCAACTCCTCTTCTTGTCCATACTCCCATTGTGGTGTAATGGCGGTGCAAACATTCACATCAGCTTTTGGGTTTCTCTCGGTATTACTCGGAAGTTTACCGTGAGGTCTGCTTGCTTGCTTTGTCGGTCCGCCATCCGACCAACTTGTCTCTCAATAGCTTTAACGCTAGTAGACGAGTCTTCACCATGTCTACCAGGCTCATCAAATTTGTGTTGAGGGACACACACGAGGTGGTATGATTTTGAGTTTGGTCCCATCCACCTTGAGGCCTTTGGGAGTTAGGAGCTGTCCTTTGATAGTTTGAGTTGAAAGAATTCGAATTTGAAGGGCCAGGTGGTAACTTGGCTTGATTGAAGTTTTGTCATTGAAATCCTGAGTAGTTCTGGCTTTGATTGAAGTTTCGGAAGGGTTGATTTTGATTATCCATTAGATTTATTTCTTCCGTCATCTCCGTTCCTACCTGCATTCCCAGATCAGAAGGCTGCGTCTGAAGATTGGCCAGCTGCTTGCTTATCAATTCCATCTGAGCAACCAACAGCTTTGTATCAGGACTGCTTGCAGTACCTTCTTTCTTAACAACATTGGTCTTCTTGGGAGTCGACCACATATTGTTCTTGGCGATGGTCTCAACTACTCTGTAGGCAGTCTCATCACCTCCCCTAAGAAGGATCCATGAGGTACGTGGAGTCAAGATAGTCTCTATTAGGTTGAGAGACACCTCTCGTAGAACAGATTCCAAAGCAACTCATGTCCGTCATATCCGTGATTGGGGCATTTCCTCATCAAGAGATTCAATCTCTCCCAAGCTTTGCCAACAGTCTCATCCTCCAATCGCTCAAACATAGCTATTTCCCGTTTCATCTCCATAATCTTGCCTGGTGAAACCCACTTAAGAGCGAAGGCTCTTTTGACATCATTCCATGTATGGAGAGAATGATGTGCCAACGATTTAAACCACCGACTTGCTTCACCTTTCAAAGCAAAAGGAAATAGCTTAACTTAACTATCTCGGAATCAACACCAGGATAATGGCACCTTCACGATTTGTACGAATGTGGACAAGAAGTCGTGTGGATCTTCCCCGAGCAAGCACCATGGAAAGAGCTATTCGAACTAGAGCAACTACTCCGTTCTTTAGGTCGAAGTTCATTCCTCCCATGTCGAGGACGAATAGGTCTATGCCCCTCGAGAAAATCTTGATTTAGATATGGGGTGTAGGGGTCCTGGTTCAGCTGATTAAGCTGGTTCTGGCGGAATTGTTGAAGTTGTTGATTTATGCCAGCTTGTTGATTCTGCTGTTGTTGCAGAGCTTGCATCTGCTGAAGGATTAAATTTAACTGAGCTTGGGGATCGGGATTTGGAATTGGTGGATCTTGATCCGCCATTATGTCCAAATCAGGGAAAAGCCTCCTTCTAAAAATAGATCGTTCAGGCTCGGGATCGAAGATTAGAAGTCCCTTCTTACTTCTCGTTTGCATAAACCAGAGAAGCAGAACAGGAAGAAATCAACCTTAGGGTTGATGAGAACGAGTTTAGAGAAGATTGGAGGATTTAGAAGTGTAGAAAGATAGAAGAGCAGAGAATTCCAGGGACTGAACTGGCGTTCAGTGTACGTGGACGCTAGTTCAGAGAGGATTCAGGAAGTGAACGCTCGTTTAGAAGACAGATGGGGGCAGACGGGCGTTCAGTATGGGTGAACGCTCGTTAGTATTTTTTTTTTTTAGTATTTTTTTTTATTTATTTTAATTTTCTTATTTTAGAAAAAATATATAGAAACCGAAACTGGAAAAGAAACCTACCTACGAAAAGTTTAAAAACAAGAAAAACACTAAGACGGAAAAAAAAACGTGTTGAAATCTTCTAGGGCCAAAATGGAGGGGAAAACAGTGGATTTTGACCTCGAAAATGCACTGAACGGCCTCGGCCGTTCACCACGTCGTCGGCGTCGGAACGAGCTTTCCGAATTGGGGTCCTGCGTTCCAAACGGACACTCGAGCCGAAAGTTATGGTCAAAATACTACCGCGTGCCCTAACGACCCCTTTTGACACAGAAAATTGTCCTAAATAGAATCCGACAACCGTTACCGACTCCCCGGCAACGGCGCCAAAAACTTTTTCGGTAAAAACGAGTTTTACAATTTATAACCGAAACACCCCAACTATAAGGATCGTAGTATAGGATGTTAACGGGTCGTCCGAAGGGAGTGGAATGTTTATCGAATTCAAGTACAAATCTATATCGATTATGTCACAATTATCTATCTAAACTAAGGCTGAAACTAACTAAAACCTAAACCTAAGAATTGAGACTAAAACAAGAATAAAAACAAGCAGAAAATACGAAAACGAAAAGACGGACGAGCGTTCACTAAAGTGAACGAGCGTCCGAAAACTAAATCTAATGGACGGGCGTTCGCTATTGCGGACGAACGTCCGAATACGAATTGAAGCGAGAGAAGTGCGAGAAAACTTGCAGGGAAATTAGGGTTTATAAAACTAGAACTTAAACTAAACTTAATCTAAACGATTACGAACGAATTGATTAATAAATAAGTAAAGGAAAACAAAATGAGGCAACGAATCCACCCATCAACCAACAACCCCCAACTAGATGGTGACCTAAAGATGTAGTTTTTAGTAGTGATCTATTCACGAATTCAATTAAATTTCTTCAACCAAATTCTAGGGTTTCGTTTATCTTTTCCAAGTAAACTAAACAGCAATCAAAACGTAATCACGAGATTGTTTCCAAACTTTTTACTCAACTAAACATGCTAAATCTCTTACAACATGATTAGATGCATTACTTTGAACGAATCAAACTTAAACAACATATTTTCATATATTAATCCAAGCATCAAATATAAATAGATCGTTTCATCAAATTCATAATCCAATAAAACATAACAATGCAAACCAAATTAAAGTAATGAAAAACTAAATCTTTTACTCACTAAAAATACAACAAAAATCTCTCTAGTTGGTGTTGATGTTGATCGGTTTCATCCGTTGTCCCACCGCGAGTTGCTTAGCCAACAATCATGTTGGTGATCATGATTGTTGGGTTGGAAGAGTTCATCTTCTTGTTTTCCTTGAGTGTGCGGCTGCTAGGGTTTCTTTTTAGTGAATAATGCGTATGAGATGTCCCTTAGGGTTTAACACACGCTACTATTTATAGAATTTTAAGGCGGCTAGGGTTAAGTCGGCCCTGAACGCCCGTCTGGTCTTGTGGACGCCCGTCTGGTGGATCTTGACTTTGCTCTAGACGTCCGTCCATGCTGCGTCCAAACTCTCTGTATGTGATTTCCTCTCCTGGACGCTCGTCCATGAAATCGACGCCCGTCCGGTGGACGGGATGCGACGCTCGGCCGGACCGCTAATTCTTATCATTTGTTCTAACGAAGACCCTTAATAATCATATTCCGAATGAATCCGGACTCCGTTTTACGGCAAGAAACTCTCGGGGAATCACCCCTATTTTCCACTTTCTAACGAAATCTAGCAAGACTGAGTGGTGAGAGAGTTCAAGGTCTGGTTAACTCTCTACTTTTTAGGGAATCACCCCTATACCACTCGGCTTTGCACTTGAAAGTTTAAACTTTCCTATTCATTCGACTCTTTTCCGTGTAGATCCAATTTCCTCTCACTTGGGCCCGAGACACTCGGGTGGTTCTACAAGAGGCCGAACGAAGCGGGAGTATCAAAACTCCATTTACGAGGGTTAAGGTTTTCAAACAAACTTCTACGATCGAATCCTATACAGACCCACCAAGAGCCATAGGTTATCAATCACCCCAATAGACTGTAAAGTCCACAAAACCACAATGGGTCAACGGTTAAACCATACTCCCACTGCGTCCTGGGGTGGATTGACATTCTGATCTAGTAGTATTTATCAGTGTAATCACCAACAACCGATGTTGGACGTGGTCTGATTAAATCAGATAGTAACTACCTTTGGGTAACCGTACTCCAAGGTTTAAGGCTGTTATTTATAGATTCTATCAGAAGGCATGTGACAGTTCAACCGTCACTTTCTGATCTCAAGAATCTTATAACCAACCTTCACTCGACACATTAAGATATTTCACGAACAGTCACAATCTGAACGTATGCGCAAAATCTCCAGTCCTACCTTCAAGCATTAAGTGCTACATTTACGGAAGTGGTGTGAACCAAATTCACTCCTTATCCATAAATTCACAAGCATCTTCTAGGTAGACTTCTCGGTTTACATAATAATGTTAACCGTTATTTTGCAACCAATTATCTTAATCGAGTTTAGCAATGTATTGTAGCACATCAATAACTATATAGGGCAAGCCTATGGTTTCTTCCTGAGTGAGAAACATTCCACTAGGAGGCAGGCCGAGCATCAGTCCCAAGACTATGCGATAGCCTATTTACGAGCATGGAATACTCTATCCTCTCGGTAAAATCGAGAGACTCTCCTCGTATTCTTTTGATAAACTAAACCGTGTTTCGAGTAGTTATCAGACAAAATGTAACCACTCAAAATCTCCCACTAGCTTGTATCTCTCACTAGACCCTGAAGGTTATGATGAACAAGCTATGTTGCCCCTTCAAATCTATTACCCTTTCCCAATTGAAAGGAAGCTTAGTCATCGTTCCTTTAAGACAGTGTTCCGAGACTGGGAGATAGGAATCACCCTTAGCCGTCATTAGGTCTAATCTCTAGGATATATGCACTAATTAATAGATATTGAAGGGTCGTTTATCTTAATACGGAAACCATTCGCCTATAATAGTTTAATACGTGTTACATATACCTTTTCAGCATTTCTTAGTGGTTCTGACTTTATCAAACAAAAGTCCGAGTCTCGGATTCGTACTACAAATGTCATTTTCACTTTCTATGAGGCAACAATATATCGAGTTGAAAGTGAATCCATTTGTTTCAACGAATCTGTAAACAGAAAATTTTTCTGTGATATTCAAGGATAGAATCCGAAATTCATTTCCTTATATCACTCCCACTATTCTAGCTGAAATTACTGCCCATTGTTACTGTATTAATCATTAATGCAAAGCTCTCTTGTTCTTCCAAAGAACTTAGCTCCCGAGTCGAGTTACTCGGTTAAGAAAGTTGCTAAGGATTCATTGGTTAGTGATCCGAAATCACTTTCCTTATCCTATACTTTCTTTACCTAATGTTTCGGTTTAGCCTCAAAACTTAGTTAAGATGATTAACACTTATAGACATTCTTTCCCATTCTTAACTTTCCTTAAAAAGAAATAGTCTTGAACTAGCGGTTCGTTTGAGTAGACACTACTCGTGAGCGTGGGATGTCTAATGAAAGCGTTACCCGAGTGGGACTAATTTTCTAATAAATTGGAAAAACATAAGATAAAAGCTCCCACTAGTTTATCGGTTCCAAATACCGTCTAACTAGCGATACTTTAATTGATGATTCTCCAATTTTTCTATTAGAAAATTTCTCGTGTAGACACTACACAATCAAAATTCACTAGAAGAATTTTATCGTCCCAATCATCTTTCAAACTAACTATGGTTGTCTCTCGTTCAACACGAGTGACAAAGAAGGTGACATACTTATTTACGTCACTTAAGTCTTGAAGGCTTAAGAGAAATATCTCTTCCGAAAAATTAATCGCATGTAAGATCAATAAGTACAATGTTCTAGTTACTTACCACTTTTCAACGAAGTCATTACTAGTCAATTTTACACTAGTAGTCTAGCACCCTAGAGAGATATATAAATAGTTGTAAATAAAATTGACAGAAAATAAATCCAAATCATACACTACTAATAAATTTTAGGAACATAAACTAAGTACTTGTAGTCTATCCTACCGTACCAAGGATTTAATCTAACGCCTCAGTTCCGCCTTAGGGTAGGTCAAAGAGGTTTCGATTAATATTGAAGATCAGATTGAGAATCGAACATCTCATTTGTGATCGTCAATCACCTTTCCTTTTTTAGCCAAGGTACTACCAAAAATACCCTTTATAAGTGTGACCTACTGTCTCAGATTTTTAGGTAGACCCCGAGTGTGCCGCCTTAGGGTCGGTCAGTGACCCGACGAGTACCCAAAATCCTATCCTTTCGGAGACCAAGCCTTGAATTTTGATAGCGGTGAAGGCCTTCCTTAGGGGGCCGAAATCAAAGCCGGCACGAGGCGTCACCATTCTCTCACGTTGCTTGCGTCAACAGTAGAGGCCGTGGGGTCGGCTGTCGCCTCTCCCGCTCCCACTCAATATTTTGAAAAAAGTGGTGGGTTTACTGATCACGTTTTTGGACTTGATGTTACATTAAGGAACAATAAATCATAGGCCCGAATGTTGTCGGTTACGTGGGCTAGCCCACCCGACCTATTCGTTGGAACATATGTGGCCGTCGGACGGGTCAAGACCAGGGGAGCTACGTTGAGCCGTAGTGGCTCTTCGGATGGCTCGGCCTTGCCGGACCCCCGTGCAAACGCCACACGTGGAGGGTGAAGTCGATCGAGCGAGCTACCGTTGACCACCCAACCGTGGTTAAACCACTTTCGAACCATGTTTGCCCGTGATTATCCAATCCTTAAAACATCAAACTTTCACGTAGACACTACGGAACAAAAACGTAATCTCGTCTAGGTAAGGTGGAATTCACCGAGAATCCAACACCTTAACCACGAGGTTTCGGGATTTTACTCCTTATGCTTTCGCAGAGTGGGATTCACCGAGAATCCATCACCAAACCTTGACGATTGAAAAAACCCATGTTCCTCGGTTTTTACCCTAATTAGTTTCTAATTAATATCAAACAATTAATTAAAACTAATTGCGTGTTTTATACATGTCTAACTAATTCCTCGAATTAATTTCTACAGTATGCATATGGAGTGGAATTAATGATATGATGCATGTCATGGCAATTTTCCGGTTCTACACATACAATCTAAACATGTATACTAGTGCGGAAAATAAACACCGAGATGGACCGTTGGCACCCCCGTATCTAATCTATTAGAAAATAAATAACCAAAACCCTAACTAGGGTTTACTTCTTTCTAACATAATTTGCAGCCGATCAAAATCTTTGACGATCGGCAAACCAAACAAACTCGGATCACGACGAAACTTTCCAGATCTGTTCCTCACTCCTTGGGCTTCAATATGGACGGTTGGATCGGAGCTTTGACTTGTCAATTTTCTCCAGTGAGCCGCCCAACTTGCTGCTGGATCTGACTTTTACAACAGCCCCTCAAAGACTTCCCGAGGCCGATCGGGAATCGAGATTAATCCCGATCAACCTGACATTTTTATAACACGTCAAAAACTCCGTATTTATCGATCTGACCGGTTGTGATTTGTGTTTCAACGGTCTAAACTCTCCCAGAAATTCGAGGAAGTCACAGGTAGGGTTTCTGTGAATCCTGCGTTTTTCTGTTACATCAGCTTCTTTGCAGCAACGAACGGATATCTAAACGGACTCCGATCGACGCCAAATTTTGGGAAATTGTTCATCATCTTCCAATATTGATTCTGGCCGGAGAGATCGTCGTTTCAACGGATCAATCAACGGGAAAAACGAAATAACTAAACAGCTACTAAACAGATCTATTTTCTGGAAATTAAAATTGCAATAAAAATAAATTACATAATTTCCTATACTCATATGAACGAATTTTCATCGTTTATATGAGTTTACAATAGATCTAACGGGTAAACAGTGCCAACCCCCAATCCATCTCTTCAACCATAGCAATTAATCATTATCAATGCATAAAACGATAAATAAAAATTTACCTACATGCAATTTCACTCCTTTAAATCGTTTAATTATGATTATGACTATATAAATCGTGGAACCTGGCTCCGATACCACATGAAGGATGCAGGTTCTTAGATCTAAACGAGTTAGATCTACGCGCAGCGGATGGAACACGACTTATACATCACAATACATAATTAAAGGACTTAAACTACTACAAGGGGGGTTAAGATCATGTTACCAATAGTAGGAAGAGAAGCCAAGATCTTCCGATGTGTTCTCCAAACGGCGGTTGTGGACACCCTTCTTGATACACGAACCTCCTCGATATGCAACACCAAGAAAAACTTAGAGTTTTTCTACTTCTAAAACCCAAGACAAGAAAACTAATTTTTCTCTCCTTTTTTATGTGTGTGGTCGAAATTTGCCAATTAATTAAGGCTTGGGAGAACTCTCTTTATATAGGAGAGAAATCCTTGTCCTCCAAGGATTTAATTATTAAGAGATAATTATTAAGAGATAATTATTAATAATTAAGAGATAATTATTAGTCACTCAGGAGAGTGTCCATGGCCTGCTGACCCGTTTTGTTGATGATGTCAATAAGGGGGAAGTGCAAACAGCAGAAGCAAAAGAGGCGGCAAGGATTTTTGCAAAGAAGAGATGGGAAGATGATACAAATGCATATAGACAACCTGCACTGCAGACTTCCACTCACTGATGATCTTCTCCAACAATACAAGAAGGTCTACTACAACGAAAGGAGACCCTATCATGACAAGGGATTTCATGAAGGTCTTAACTCCTTTTTGGGCTTAAAATTCTGGGAGGCCAGAGTTAAATCAATGAGAGCCACAAGAAAAGGTGGAAGAGGTGGTAGAGGTGAAAGGAGTTTACCTACCACAAATGCAAAGGAATCATTGAATGAATTCAAGGAGGTTTACATGAGGTTAGGCTTCAGGGTACATCAGATAAATCTAACTCTACCTGAAGCATGGCATTGGTGGAAACAAGTGAATCCTCATATTGATTTCACACTGATTGAAAATGACTGGATGAGAGAGATGATCAAAGAAATCAGAATGTATCAAGAACAAGCAGAAAAAGCAAGAGAGGAAAGGGAAAGAAGACAGTAGATCGGCATACTTATCTGTTTTATCTTTGCTGATGCTAGACTATAATAATTTTTGAACAAATGATTATAATGAAAGATGACTAAATTTGTTCTGTTTTTGTTTTCAATCTTTTTGCTTTGCTGTTAGGAGAGGGTATTGACATCATCACCAAAAAGGGGGAAATTGTTGGACTTATTTCTGAGTTTTAGTGATGAGTGCCAGACTAACTGTTATAGTGCAAAGGCAAAAAGATGTCTTGATCAAATGTATAGGTTTATTAGAGTTTGATCTTTGAATAGGTTTGATCAAACAAGCACTGTAATGGTCAGCTAATTTATATCAGCAGACTGGTCTATATCAGTAGGGTAGATAGGTCAGTAGGGTAGATAGGTAGGTAGACTAGTCAGGAAACTGTTGAAGACTGAAGGCTGGGGGCTCAAACTCAGTTAATGAAGGCTAAGGGATCAAACTTAGTAATTAAAGTCAATGATATGAAATCAGAATTTAGGCAAGTCTGTGATGACCTAAACTGATTACATATACCTTGTGTACAAGGTCTAAGTTCCTTAAGTTGGATGGTGATTGGAACTTAGTTATATACAAAAAGGTGTAATCTAACTTCACAAATAAAAGTTAGATAAAAGAATTCAGCTGCATTGTGTTTTAAACACAACAAATTATAGTTCAGCAGACTGATAGGTATTTCAGACGACTGATGAACCTGCTGATACATATACCTCGATCAATTCAAGATTATATGGATAAGGACAGCTAACAACCTCTGATTTATCAAACAAACCAATGGTTAAGATTAAAAGAACGCTGGGATGATTCAGGATTTTATCCAATGGTTACAAGTCATAGGATGGACAGACTGTACACTGCCAAAAAGGATTCTGACACTGTCAGTCCTATGAATAGTGATAGAAAGCAAGTCAAATGGGACAAAACATGGAACGGTTATATTTGAATTTCAAATAAAAGTCACAAGGACTCCTACCTATAAATAGAATACTTCCAACTCAGAAAAAGTAGATGAAAATTAAGAGAAAAATATAGATAATCCTGAGCTGCATTTTAAGCACCCTACTGAACTTACTGAGCTTAAGGATACTGATCCAGAAAAAATCTTCAAGTGTATTCTGTATTCAAGCTACATCAAGTTTACACACTTGAACACTGCAAGCTGCTGATTATATCATCCTAATCAAGCTGCTGCAACTGAATCATTTACTTGATTCATTCTTTATTTTACAAGAATCTACTAAGGACAGTGAAGCACATCTATGTGAAAGACTGTTGTTTGTGGTGGAGCTGGTGAAGAGGCAATTCTACCCTTCAAGGACCAGTGGAAGACTTTGGAGCAGCAATCCTACATGTTCCTAGTTTTCTGTTTGTGAAGCCATAGTTATTGGTGAAGGACAAGCAACCTTAGGAATCTTTGTAACAGCTACATCAAAGATATCTAGTGAATTACCTCCAACATCACAGGAGAAGAGTGGACTAACAGGATTACACCACCTGGAACCACTATAAAATCTGCCTACTTACTGCATTTACTTTCTGCATTTAGTTTATCATACACATCAACCTACTGAATCTTGCAACTGAACTCACACACATACACTACTGAGTATCTAATACTTAGTATCATATTTAACAACAAGTAATAAGGCTTTATTTTTTATATAATTCCGCTGCACAAATTCAGTAAACTCAACTGTCAGTAGACTACGTGTATCGCGGGCTGCGAGGTGTCGACGACTGCGAGGTATCGCAAGTTTCGTCGAAGTTGCTGAGTTTGTTAACTCCAAAAGTTTTAAGTGTTAAGTTTATCACCCCCCCCTTCTAAACTTAACCAAAGCCTTTTCAAGGGACCAACAAAATCATCTAAGATATCATTGTCCTTATGATACTTAGGTCTTCTTCAAGATCCATAAAGCCAGTTCAGGCCATCACAGACCTACCTGAATTCTAACTTTACAGTCTCGGCTAATACTCTTCAAAACTGAGTTTGAACCCTCAGTTCTTCAATCTTCTACAACTGAGGCTGTGTCCTTCAGTTCTTCAAATACTGAGTTTGTTCCCTCAGCCTTCTGTTCTAGATAAGCCAACTGAGTCTGTGACCCTTAGCGAACTTACATTCTTCAGTTCTGAGTGAGCTTCAGTTTAAGGTATACATCTTCAGTCTTATGTCAAGTTCCAGTTATCTAGATGATTTCCAGTTTTTAGTTTTACGACACTTCTATCTATTACAGTGCTTGTCTGATATAACCTATACAATTATCAAACTCTAGTAAAACCTATACATTCAGTTCTAGACATCTTTTAGCCTTTCAGTATAACAACTAGTTCTAGCACTTCATCAATGGAGTGTAAACAAACATTTTCTTGAATAAGATGAATCGTCGTCAAAACTAAATTTTATTCCCAACAATTTCCCCCTTTTTGATGATGCCAAAACCCTCCTTAAAAGAAAAATCTTAAAGATAATAATCAATGTAAAACAAAGTAAAATTGGAAACTGGATTTCATTAAGAATTTTGCAAAATCTGGAATAGTTACACAATTTATAACAACTGAAATAAGATCTAAGCATTTCTTTGTGTAACTTTGATAAACTTCTATTCCTTATCGTGAAGATGATATCCATATTCAATCTTTGTATCTTCCTTGCTGAAAGTTCTGAGATAATCTACTTGACTTGTAAGTTTCCACTTCCTCCAAAGAAATAACTTAGGGAAGTGTCTTTCACCCTTGTAGTAATCTTCAAATTTTGAAATATCAGCTTTCAGTTGTTCTCTCTTATCTTTGATTTGAAGTTTTTCTTCAATTCTCTTTATCTTCATTTGTTGTGCCATCTTCTGATTGTGTAGAGCATCAGATAGGAAATAGGCAAGAGATTCTTCATAATTCTTGTGCTTGTACTTCGTTTTGACATGGCTGTAATCTTGCACAAATTTCATCCATAGACCCATTGTCAGAGTAGCTCTTCTTTCATCCGGCTGACTGTACTTGGCAATGAGTTGTTCATCAGTGAGTTCTACTATATCCCGACATAAGGATCTACTACTGATTTGCATTTCTTCAATTCTGTCAATTCAGCTACAAGCTTCAGTTTTTTTTCACATAACTTCAGCTTTTCTTTCTCTACTTCCCCCTTTTTGGCATCATACAACTGATTGATTAGTTGATGTGTTGCCTTCTGATCTGTTAACATATCTTTCTGGTAGGTGATAACTTGTGTGAGCAGAGTTTCCAGACCATAAATGCGTTGATTGAGATGCCATACGTCTTGAGCATTAGTTTATCGATCTTTCAAAGTTGTAACTTCGAGTTTTTCCTTGAGACTGAGAATCTCTGAGACTGAATTTGAAGTTGATTTCTTGATAACATCCAACTTCGCATGAATTGAAAAATCATTTTTCTTCCTGTAATCCAAGTAACTTGAGATATGTGACAGAAGACCACTGTACTCATCCTTTTGGTTGAGCATAATATTCAATCCTTTTTGTACTTTGCTCGATTCTTCTGTTGTAAGCTTCTCGGATGGGTCTTTGTCTTCTATTTCTTGGATTTAAGACTGACTGGCATCTTCAATTATCATCAGTTGCTGATCATCAACAAATCTGGCTTCTTCTTTGTTGTCAGTTGTCTGATTTCCAACTGGCAATTCTTCTTCTTTAGTATCAGTTTGCTTTGGTTGTTGTTCAAGCTGAGTGGTTGACTGCAAAACTGTACTTTTTTTAGCTTCCTTCCTTGAATCATCATCCTTATCATCATCATTCTTCTTTAAAACTTCCTTCGGTATAGATGATGTGGTTGATTCAGTTCTCTTAGCTAACTCTTTGAATCTATTAAAGCAGTTGGTGAGAAACTCTTCCATTGGAAATAAGGCATAGATATTATGTATTTCCAGTTTCTCCAACAATAGTTTTTCTTCATTAAGTAGAGTAGCTTCACGAGAATCTTCAGTTTTGAGCTTCATCTTCATCAGTTTGATGATCTTTCAGCATCGAGAAGGTACTCATTTGGTTTGTTAGTTATCTGTTCCTCTTGCTTAATATGCATAGCAGAAACTTGTCTCTCTAATATTTTCTGCTTAACCTCAGAAACAATTCTGGGAACCAAAGCCTTCAACTTACTGTCTTTAGTTGTCAGTTGTTGTTCCCCTCAGTTGGTGCTGACTGACTTGAAGTACCTGGCAACAAACAACGTCCAACTGATTTTTCCCCATGTATCTTAGCTTTTCTTTTAATTCCTTTCTGCTGAGCATCTGCTGAGACACAGTCTGCTTATTGGCTCCAGGTTGGGAAGTCTTCTTGTTGAACTTGCAACTACTGTAACTTGTTTAATAGATGTAGATGCAGCAGTAGTTTGCTTTGCTTTCTTCCCACCACTGATATTGAATCACTAACCTAAGTGACTTCTTCAGTCGAAATCTTCCCTCAGTTTGTCTTCCTGCAGCTTGGGCTCTGCTGACACTTGCTAGTTCAACCAAGTGTGCTGCTTGATCTGATTGAAAATATATCCTGCCCAATTGAACTCAAATCCATCCCAAATGACGTTCATTAGGTGAATACCATCTTTAGTTAATTTATTTAGCCCTTTCTGTTGTCCAACGGAATGTCTGCTAATCCATCTGCTCAGAAGACCAAATTCAGGTTTGAGGTCCTAAATATATGTATCGACTACTGATGGTTGCTTTGAAGTTGAAATCTGCCTAAGAAAGGCATCACGTACGAATGGCAAACAACCTAGCTCAATTGATTTCGCTAAAGGATCTTTGAATCCAAAAATCTGTCTGATGATGTCTTCATTGACGAAAATCTTATGTCCACAAACTCTTGTTAACAGAGAGTTCTTCAGCATCTTCATATTTTCCCAAAATTGCAGTAGACCCTTCCAAGTCCATATTTTGCTGCAATTATGCTTCCAGCAGGTTCTTTAAACCCTGTAATCTTCCTATCTTTTCGCTTATATGGCTGGAGAGAAGAGTATTACCACACATCTCTTCAAATTCTCTGAGTGTGAACGTATCAGATGTGGTGATTAATCTTTCTTCTTGAGTTTCATTTGAAGCGGCCATTTTTGAAATTGTTTAAGAGAAAAATTTATGGCTAAGGCGAGAAAGGAAAAGGTTTGATTTTTCTTTTGTAAGGAGAGAGTATGAAAAATGGTTGTATATATAGGAGTTGGACGGTTGGTGATTTGATCCACGATCTTTAGAAAGATTTGTACAATCTTTTCAAATTCCATCATGGTTTGTATAACCGATGCTTGTACTATCTGACATACTGGGGGTATGCACGCTACGAATTCTGACAAAACGACGGTAATTAATTGTGATGTAACTATTTTCGGTTTTATTCGTTCCTTTATTGACTTTGTTTGACTAGGTAAAACTGAAACTGATATCAGTTTTACAAAAGTGTTGAGTTCCGTCAAATCTTAAGTTCAGTTAGTCAGTTTGAGATTGTTGTTGTCAATGACTGATCTGTCAAGTGAGTGCACCCAGCATGAAAAAGATCAATCCCCTTGACGAATCTCTAAGCTTGAGCTGACCTAACTGACTTTAATAATCCCCAATTCAGTTCTCAGTTTAGCAAACCTTTCTTTGTCCAGAGGTTTGGTGAAAATGTTAGCTAACTGATCTTCAGTTGGAACATAGAGAGCTGTAACGTCCTTTTTCTCTACATTATACCTTATAAAATGATGTCTCACATCAATGTGCATGGTCCTTGAGTGCAAAACAGGATTGTCAGTTATAGAAATTGCATTTGTATTATCACATATTATAGGAATCACTCCATCTTCTATTCTATAATCTCTTAGTTGTTGTCTAATCCATAAAACTTGAGCACAACAGCTTCAAGCTGCTATGTACTCAGCTTCAACTGTTGATGTCGAAATAAAATTTTGCTTTTTGTTGAACCATGACACAAGTATATTTCCCAATAACTGACATGTGCTTGAAGTACTTTTTCTGTCCACTTTGCATCCGGCATAGTCTGAGTCTGAGTAGGATATCTGTTTGAATTCTCCTTCCTTTGAGTACCATATCCCAACTCCTCATGTATCTTTCAAATACTTTAAGGTTCTTTTAAAAACAATGAGATGACTTTCTTTAGGTCTTGTTTGAAATCTAGCACAGACACCAACTGCAAAGGATATGTCTGGTCTACTAGCTGTTAGGTAAAGTAGACTTCCATTCATTCTTCTGTAGAGAGTTTGATCCACATCCTTGCCATCTTTATCTTCATCCAATCTGATGTTGTTTCCAATTGGTGTTGCAATGCCAGCTGATTTTTCCATTCCAAACTTCTTGATTAACTCTCTTGTGCACTTGGTTTGGTGAATGAAAATCCCATTATCCAACTGTTTAACTTGTAAACCGATAAAGTAATTCAGTTCTCCCATCATGCTCATTTAAAATTTGCACTTCATCAAACTTGCAAATTTCTCACAGAGTTGCTCATTTTCTGATCCAAAAATGATGTCATCCACATAGATTTGAACTAGGAGAGTACTTTCTTCAACTTTCATCCTGAATAGGGTTTTATCAATAGTTCCTTTTGTAAAACCATTATCCACCAAAAACTAAGACAGAGTTTCATACCAAGCTCTTGGTGCTTGTTTGAGTCCATAAAGAGTTTTTCTCAGTTTAAAGACTTTGTCGGCTTGGTCTTTAATTTCAAATCCTGGTGGTTGCTGAACATAGACTTCCACTTCAAGTATCCCATTCAAAAATGCACTTTTAACATCCATTTGGTACACTTTGAATTTCTTGTGAGTTGCAAAGGCAATAAATTGTCTGATTGCCTCTAACCTTGCAACTGGGGAATAAGTTTCATCAAAGTCTATACCTTCAGCTTGAGAATAACCTTTTGCTACAAGTCTGGCTTTATTTCTGATAATATTTCCATCTTCATCAATCTTGTTTCTGAAAACCCATTTAGTTCCGATTAGGTTGACATGATCTGGCTTGTCTACTAAATCCCAAACTTGATTTCTCTCAAATTCGTTGAGTTCTTCTTGCATAGCCAAAATCCAATCTGGATCGTTTAAGGCTTCTTCAATTTCTTTAGGTTCAGACTGAGATAGAAACATGCTATCATAGCATCTAGCTGATGTCTTGTCCGAACTCCTGCTTGGAAATCACCTATCACTTGTTCTTCAGGGTGATTTCTCTCATCTATTGATGTACTGAGGGTTGCATCAAAGGGTTTCATTTTGTTGAACTGGTTCTTTTTGAGCTTCATCATTTCCAGTTGGATCAGTTTCTCCTTGTTGTTGTTCAGTTCAGGTTCAGTTACTAGCAACTGAGGCTGATCCTGTTCTGAAGAATCTGAAATCCTTAAATTTCCAATATCAATGAAAACTGGTTCTGGAGTCTTGTCTGACTGAGGATGACAAACTGGTTCTTCTTTGTCTTCAAGTGTATCTCAAGTAAACTTTGGTTCATCAAAAACCACATGTATTGATTCTTCATGCTTGAGTGTTCGCTTGTTTAATACTCTGAAAGCCTTACTGACGCTTGAGTAACCCGGAAATATTCCTTCATCAGCTTTGGGCGGAAAGCTGATCCTTTCCATTCTTATGGACAAAGCACATTCTTCCAAAGGCATGAAAATATGAAACATTTGGTTTTCTGTCGTTCCAAATCTCATAAGGTGTCTTTTCATGTCTCTTGCTCATAAGAGCTCGATTCTGAGTATAGCAAGCTGTATTTACAGCTTCTGCCCAATATCTTTCTGGCAATTTAGATTCACAAATCATCATCCTTCCAGCTTCTTTGAGTGTTCTATTCCTCCTTTCAGCTACTCCATTCTGTTAAGGTGTTGCTGTAGCTGGAAGCTGGATGTAGAACTCTATTCTCTTCACAATATTCAATGATTATGTTGTTGAGAAATTATGTTCCTTTGTCTGATCTGATCTTGACTACTGTAACACTTTTCTGGTTTTGGAGCCTTTTGAGAAGTTCTGTCAGTTGTTGCTTGGTTTAACTTTTCTTGGTCATGAAGATAACGCAAGTATATCTTGAAAAGTCATCAACCACCACCAAAGTGTATTTCTTTCCACTAACATTGATTGGTGTGATTGGTCCAAATAAGTCCATATGCATCAGTTCTAAAACTCTGTTTGTTGAATGTTGAGACTTAGTCTTGAAACTTGCTTTAGTTTGCTTTTCTTGCTGACATGCATCACACAAGATGTCTTTCTTGTATGTTATCTCTGGTAGTCCAATCACCAAGTTCTTTTTGACTAATATGTGGATATCATCAAAGTTTAGGTGACTCAGTTTCTTGTGCCATAGCCAACTGAGTTCTGACTTGGTATGCACAATTAAACAAGTCTCTGAAACTGCTGTAGACCAATCTACTGTTAGTAATATCATCCACAGCGGAAGCGATTTAAGGATCTAGATCTATATGATACACGTAATAAAACAACTAGATCTATTCTACAAGGGGGATGTAGATCATACCTCTTGAATCTCAAAATTCAAGTTGAATAACCGCAACAGGATGAATGTGAAGATGTGAAGAGCACCACAGTCTTCCGATCGTGTGATCCAAGCAATTCCCGGTGGAAGGAATTCTCGACTCGAACCCTTCCGATATGCTACCGGAAAAATCTCCAAGATTTCTCCCACTCTCTCCTTGGCCGAAAAATTTTCTTCTCTCTACTATAGGGAGAAGTCGAAAAATGCAAAGTGTGTTAAGGCTTGGGAGAACTCTCTTTATATAGGAGAGTAAAACTTAGCCTCCAAGGATTAAATAATTAAGAGATAATTATTACATTAATCCTTTTTCCAAATAAAAGATAAATAAAATAATTATCCCAAACAAATTAGGATAAATCATATTATTATCTAATATTTCATGAATTATCATTTAACAAATAAAAGATAAATCACACATTAAATAATTATCCAAGAAAACTAATTTCTTAACAAATATTTAATCAAACTTGCGCCACCTTTGATCAAATAAAAGGTCACACGCAATTTCCATATTTGACCAATTGGGTCAAAATTGTCAACACACTAATTTGGGCCGAGTCCACGAAAAATGTCTTTTTCGTGTATTTAATTATTTAGCCCAACTAATTTAATAGTCCACTAAACAATTAATTCACATATCGTTTTAATAAAGTCCAACAAGAACTAAATTAATATTATCGGGATTCGACGTCCGAGAATAGCTATGCATATTAGGAGGCACGTCGGGGACCATGGACTAATAATCGCCGGCTCCGATAAATCAAATAAATAATTACGAATAATTATATTCGATAAATCAATCACGGGAATATGCCACCATAATCCCGTGATCGCACTCCTCCGATTATAAGATTATATTTATCTCCTCACGAGAATAATAATAAGCGTCCATTGATATAATCATTACATATGGATTAATCCTCCATAGACCGTTCATTCTAAATCGGGAAGTTACCGTTAACCCTTTTAAGAACCTCTTATCCTTATTTACCATTAACCCCCTAGTGATCAATTAATTCATACAACTCACTGGTAGCTAATCAGTGTAATATGAACTCGCACGATCGATCGCTCTAGGATTAACAAATAAGGGGAACTGTCTATCTACTTCCATAAATGGAAGGAATGGATTCCGTATCCGTGATAACACGGACTACTCACTCAATTCAAGTACAATGCCAAGATGGGGTAATTCGGATCACGGACTCGGTGTAATCCTTAACCGTCAAGTCAAACCTCATACCGATTCAAGCAGCGGTTGACCGTGATCACCTCGGGATTAAGATATATCCATAAATATGATCATCCATTGATTCGATATGACTTCTCGATTACGGAATTATATCGTGAACTCTAATCAAATCGGTCCACCCCTATATGATATATCTATCATATATAAATGCCCCATTAGGTTCTCTTAACCGAAAGTCCGGATAAGACAATCACACCTATTGTGTTCGGGCGCATTAATAGCACGTTAAAGGAGAGACCCGATACTCTCGATTAACTTCACTACGGGCTAATTGTATTTTAAGTACATCTTCACTAACTCAATCCTCCCGTGTATATACCATACACCGAGTTAAGTGATTACATAAACGATATACTTTAGGGTTTTCGTAGTGTAATTACTATTGTCACATCGGTGAATATGAGAATAATAAATATGAATAATAATATCATTTCATTTATTAAATAAAACAATTACAAAATTGTCTTTCGGGCATCACACCTAACAATCTCCCACTTGCACGAAAGCATGTGATTAATTGTTTTAGAGCACACCCTATTATTTAAAATACAACAAACTACATCTCCCACTTGCTCTAAAGCAATGGAGACCCATCCCGTATTCTAGTACCCATTAAGCATGTCATAACCATTTCGTATTCCAAAGTACACTCCGAGTATGCCGTCGTAGGATAGGTCAGTGACTCGGGGAGTACCTACATCTAAATGTCATGGGTCTTAATGATTAGTCAGGTTGTCGGCTCGAGACGATCCGTAGAATCGAAACGTTACCGGTCCATCTAATCATGTGGTACTGAGTAAACACTGAGCCCGAGATCGACTTAACGATCATCCTCAATCTGACTTAAAGTCAAAATCAGTGTTCACACATGAATATGTCCGCATATTGTTCCTCGTTCTCTCAAGATACTAAAGGACATACTAAACTTGCTTTGTTAACCGCCGAATCTAAGATTCGATCAAAGTTGACGTTCAATAACCTGACCATCTCTTACTAGAAAGAGAATCTATCCTATTTCTCTTGATCCAAAGATTTAGAGAGTCATTCCTGAGGCATAGGGTAGAACTTCCTCGTTGAATGTTGCATACACAGATGCATCATCTTAACCAATAAGATGGATGGGAAACCAGTGGATCGATTCTAATGAATTCGACCGAGTCAAACTCTTAAGAATGTTGTCCAAATCTCGTTGTAGAGAATTGTGGTATTGTCGTATTCGACTTCGTATAACACACCCATGTTGATTCCAACTCGGTGCGGTGTTATCCTTCACAAACACTAATGTATGTATATATTCACTACCGTACTAAAATTGATATCCATCTACAAAAGACTTATCAATATTCTGGTCAAATCCACATATTGTAGAAATATATGACTTCCAATGACCGAGAGGTTTGCTTTTTATCCACAAAGGACATAAGCCTTGATAGTCATCCTGTCATAAGTTCATAAGTCAATACCCTTCTGTTTCGAATGAATCCAGACTCCGTTTGTTTGGCAAGAAAGTCTCAGGGAAGCACCCCTATTTTCTGTTTTTGAACGAAATCATGCAATACTCAGTGGTAAGAGAGTTCAAGGTCTGATTAACTCTCTACTTCTTAGGGAATTACCCCTAGACCACTCAATCTTTGCTCTGAAAGATAAACTTTCCTATTCATTCTACTCTTTTCCGTGTAGATCCAATTACTCCCACCGGGCTCCGAGACGCTCGGTGGTTCTACAAGAGCATAAACGGGGCCGGAGTACCGAACTCCATTCACGGGGTTATGGCTATTAAACCAACCTCTATTATCAGAATCCTATACCGCTCACAAAAGAGCCATAGGTCATCACTCGATCCTCAGACTACAAAGTCCGCAGAAACCCGTAATGGGTAATGGATAACCCATACTCCCAATACTTACTGGATCGAAATTCTGATCTAGTTTAGTAGTATTTAGTGTTATCACCAACAATCGATGTTGGATGTGGTCTGATTTTAATCAGTTAGTAACTACCTTGAGTAAACGTACTTCAAGGTTCAAGGTTTTTCTGATCATGGATTCTATCAGAAAGGATGCAACAGTATAACTGTCCCTTCCCAATTTCAAGAATCTTATAACAAACCTTTTTCTCAATGCTGCAAGATATATAACGATTGGTCACTGACCGAACGTGTTCGTGAAATTCCCAGTCTTACCTTCAAGCACCGTGTGCTAAATGCTTATATTTATGGAAGTGGGGTGAACCGAATCCACACCTTATCCGTAAATTCCAAAGCATATTCTAGGTAGACTTCTCGGTCTTACATTTCAATGTAAACCGTTATTTCGCTTCCAATATCTTTATTGAGTTAAGCAGTATATTGTGCACATCTAAAACATATATAAGGCAATTTAACGGTTTCTCACTTAGTGAAAGCATTTCACTATGAGGCAGGCCGAGCATCGGTCCCGAGGACTATGTGATGGCCTATTTCGAGTATAGAATACTCTATCTCCGTTGAAAACGAGAAAACCTCAAAATATTTTGGATAAACTTTCCGGAGTGTTTGAATAGTTATCGGACAAGAAGTCACTACTCGGAAGCTCCTACTAGCTTGTATCTTTCATCAGACCCCGAAGGTCGTCATGAACAAGCTATGTTACTTCTTTATATCCATTATCATTTCTTGATTGAAAGGAAACTTAGTCATTGAACCTTTGTGACAATATAACCAGACTGGGAGAAAGGAATCACCCTGAGCCAGTCTTCAGGTTTTGTCTTCAGGGACTATGCACTAACTATGGAATATGAAGAAGCGTTTATCTAAATATAGAAACCAATTGCTTTTAATAGTTCTTAAGATGTGTTTTATATACATATTTCAGCGAGTTCTAAGTGGTTTTGACTTTATCAAACAAAAGTCCGAGTCTTGGATTCGTATCCAAGGATTGAATCCGAGATTCATGTCCTTATATCAAAACGGAAAATCCCGTGATATCCAAAGATTGAATCCGAGATTCATTCTAGCTAAAGTCAGCTAAAATTAACGCCGTTGTTTACTCTTTTAATCGTTGAATGCACTTTGCTACCTTGTTCTTCAAAGAACTTAGCTCGAGAAAATCGCCAAGGATTCGTAGGTTGGTGATCCAAAATCACCGTCCTTATCCTATGATTTTCGCTTAATTAATTTTCGGTTCACCTTAAAGTTTTCTCAGTTTAGATGACTAACACTTTTAGACATATTCTCCCATTCTTGACTTTCCGTGAATGGAAATAGTCTTGAACTAGTGGTTCGTTTGAGTAGACACTACTCTTGAACCGTGGGATATCTATTTCGAGTGTGACTCGTCGGGACTTCTTGGATTGTCTAATATACCAGAAAAAACAATAAATCATAATATTAAAGCTCCCACTAGTTTATCGGTTCCAAATACCGTCTAACGAGCAATGCTTTATTTTTATGATTTTCCGATTTTTTCGATTAGAAAATCTTTCGTACATTGTTCCAATGTTTCCAGAAAAACAACAAATCATAGAACTCCCACTAGTTCATCGATTCCAAATATCGTCCAACTAGCAACATTTCATGACTTTCCGGTTTTTCAATTAGAACGTTTACGTGTGTAGTCAGTTACACTTTTCTAATGTGCTAGAAAAACAACAAATCATAAAGCTCCCACTAGTTCATCGATTCCAAATATCGTCCAACTAGTAATACTTCATGATTTTCCGATTTTTCAATTAGAAAATTACTTGTGTAACACTACATTCTCAAAATTCACTAGAAGAATTTCAAAGTCCGAAATCACCTTTGATCAAACTAAGTTTGTCTTCCGTTTGACACGAATGACACTAGTGACATACCTATATGTCACTCTGGTTTTTGAAAGGCTTAAGAGAAAATATCTCTTTCGAAAAATAATTGCATTATCGATTAACTAGTTCAACGTCCTAGTTACTTTCCACTTTTTTAACGAAGTCAATACTAGTCAATTAATTTTTTTTTTTAAAGCAATTTAGTAAGGGATATAATGCTGTAAATAAAATGACATATATTAATTCAAACTTAACACTACTATATTATTTTATTTTAGGAATTGTAAACTAAAAATAAGTCTACTCTACCATTCCAAGGTTTTAACCTCGCATCTCAGTGCCGCCGTAGGGTAGGTCAAAGAGATGACGGTTAAATCGAGACAATCTCATCAATGAATAACTTGTGAGAATCGAACATCCCACGGGAATCGAACATCCCTTTATTCATTGACTACCTTCCTTTTTTAGCCTAGATATTATCAAAAATATCCTTTATGAGTGTAACCTACTACATCGGATCTCTTAGGTACGCCCCGAGTGTGCCGTCGTAGGATAGGTCAGTGACCCGACGAGTACCCAGAAATCCTATCCTTTCGGAGACCAAGCCATGAATATTGATAGGGGTGAACACCATCCGTAGGGGGACGAAATCAAAGCGCCGCGAGGCGTCACCCTTCTCTCACTTACTTGTATCTATAGTAGAGGCCGTGGGGTTGGGCGCGCCTCCCGCCCCCACTCAATAATTTGGAAGTGGTTTTGGGTTAACTAACCACGTCTTTTTGATGTTATCATAAAAGCTCATCAAATCAAGGATTCCGAATGGTGTCGGTAACGTAGGCAAGCCTACCCGTCCTATTCGTTGGAACATATGTGACGGTCGGACGAAATCGGGTCAAGACAACCTCATTGAGATAAGAAGGAATCACCCTCCGTTCTCCGGTGTAGCTTAGTCTTGCCGGACTCCCGTGCATACATCACACTAGGAGGGTTAAGTCGGTCGAGCCTAGCTCAGTTGACCACCCAACCTATAAGCGAACCGTTTTTATCCAAGATTTATTGTTCTTTTACCATCATTCAATCTCGTAGACACTACGAATTGAAAACGTGATCTTGTTTGGGCTTTAAGGCGGTTCACCGAGAACACACACCGAAAGGCCTAACGATTTCATAACCCGTCCTCGGATCATTAATTAGTTACTAAATTTATTAATTACCACGTATTAATTAAATTTCAACTAATTACACGAGTTTGTATACATGCCTATTTTAATTACCAAAATTAAAATTCTACATGTATGCATGGAGTGGATTTATGATATGATGCATGTCATGGCAATTCCGATTTTATATCTATTTTATGATCAAACACATAAAAAATAAATTGCGGAAAATTTAAACACCGAGATGGATTGTTGGTACCCCCGTATCTAACCTATTAGAAAATAAATAACCAAACCCTAACTAGGGTTTACTACTTTCTAACATAATCTGCAGCTGTTCAAATTCTTCGATGATCGGGAAACTAAACGAACTCGGATCGAGACGAAACTTTCCATATCTGTTCTTCATTCCTCGGGCTTCAATATGGACGGTTGGATCTGAGTTTTGACTTGTCAATTTTCTTCAGTGAGCCGCCGATCTTGATGCTGCATCTGTCTCTGACTGCAGCGTATCAGTTACTTTCCGGAGCCGATCGGGAGTCGAGATGAAACCCGATCGACCTGAAATTTTTATTCCACATCAAAAACTCTATATTTATCGATCTGACCGGTTGGATTTGCGTTTCAACGGTTCAAACTCTCCCAGAAATTCGAGGAAGTCACAGGTAGGGTTTCTGTGAATCCTGCGTTTTTCTGTTACAGCAGCTTCATTGCAGCAATGAACGGATATCAAAACGGACTCCGATCGACGCCAAATTTTGTGGAATTGTTCATCATCTTCCAATATTGATTCTGACCGGAGGGATCGTCGTTTCAACGGCTCAATCAACGGGAAACACGAAATAACTAAACAGCTACTAAACAGATCTAATTACTGGAAATTAAAATTACAATAAAAAATAAATTACATAATTTCCTATACTCATATGAACGAATTTTCATCGTTTATATGAGTTTACATTAGATCTAACGGGTAAACAGTACCAAACCCAATCCATCTCTTCAACCACAACAATCGCAACATAAAAAATAAACATATATGCATCGGCCCCTAAAAAAATTGGGACACGAAAACTACATGTTTTCCACTCCTAGATCTAATATTTTATACGTATAAATATAGATCAACCTGGCTCTGCTACCACTGTTAGTAATATCATCCACAGCGGAAGCGATTTAAGGATCTAGATCTATATGATACACGTAATAAAACAACTAGATCTATTCTACAAGGGGGATGTAGATCATACCTCTTGAATCTCAAAATTCAAGTTGAAGAACCGCAAAAGGATGAATGTGAAGATGTTAAGAGCACCACAGTCTTCCGATCGTGTGATCCAAGCAATTCCCGGTGGAAGAATTCTCGACTCGAACCCTTCCGATATGCTACCGGAAAAATCTCCAAGATTTCTCCCACTCTCTCCTTGGCCGAAATATTTTCTTCTCTCTACTATAGGGAGTAAGTCGAAAAATGCAAAGTGTGTTAAGGCTTGGGAGAACTCTCTTTATATAGTAGAGAGTAAAACTTAGCCTCCAAGGATTAAATAATTAAGAGATAATTATTACATTAATCCTTTTTCCAAATAAAAGATAAATAAAATAATTATCCCAAACAAATTAGGATAAATCATATTATTATCTAATATTTCATGAATTATCATTTAACAAATAAAAGATAAATCACACATTAAATAATTATCCAAGAAAACTAATTTCTTAACAAATATTTAATCAAACTTGCGCCACCTTTGATCAAATAAAAGGTCACACGCAATTTCCATATTTGACCAATTGGGTCAAAATTGTCAACACATTAATTTGGGCCGAGTCCACGAAAAATGTCTTTTCCGTGTATTTAATTATTTAGCCCAACTAATTTAATAGTCCACTAAACAATTAATTCACATATCGTTTTAATAAAGTCCAACAAGAACTAAATTAATATTATCAGGATTCGACGTCCGAGAATAGCTATGCTATATTAGGAGGCACGTCGGGGACCATGGACTAATAATCAGCGGCTCCGATAAATCAAATAAATAATTATAGAATAATTATATTCGATAAATCAATCACAGAATATGCCACCATAATCCCGTGACTGCACTCCTCCGATTATAAGATTATATTTATCTCCTCACGAGAATAATAATAAGCGTCCATTGATATAATCATTACATATGGATTAATCCTCCATAGATCGTTCATTCTAAATCGGGAAGTTACCGTTAACCCTTTTAAGAACCTCTTATCCTTATTTACCATTAACCCCCTAGTGATCAATTAATTCATACAACTCACCGGTAGCTAATCGCTGTAATATGAACTCGCGCGATTGATCGGTTTCTAGGATTAACAAATAAGGGAATCGTCTATCTACTTCCATAAATGGAAGGAATGGATTCCGTATCCGTGATAACACGGACTACTCACTCAATCCAAGGTACAATGCCAAGATGGGGTAATTCGGATCACGGACTCGGTGTAATCCTTAACCGTCAAGTCAAACCTCATACGATTCAAGCGAGTTGACGCGTGATCACCTCGGGATTAAGATATATCCATAAATATGATCATCCATTGATTCGATAAGACTTCTCGATTACGGAATTATATCGTGAACTCTAATCAAATCGGTCCACCCCTATATGATATATCTATCATATATAAATGCCCCATTAGGTTCTCTTAACCGAAAGTCCGGATAAGACAATCACACCTATTGTGTTCGGGGCATTAATAGCACGTTAAAGGAGAGACCCGATACTCTCGATAAACTTCACTTCGGGCTAATTGTATTTTAAGTACATCTTCACTAACTCAATCCTCCCGTGTATATACCATACACCGAGTTAAGTGATTACATAAACGATATACTTTAGGGTTTTCTGTAGTGTAATTACTATTGTCACATCGGTGAATATGAGAATAATAAATATGAATAATAATATCATTTCATTTATTAAATAAAACAATTACAAAATTGTCTTTCGGGCATCACACCTAACATCTACAACATACATGTTCTCTTCCCTTCTTCCGGCTAGAACTACCTGGAAAGCTGTTTCGCTGACGACAATGCAATATTCCTTATAAAAGGTAACTTTGTATCCCATATCGCAAAATTAACTTGTGCTGAATAGATTGTAGTGATGTCCTTCCACGTAAGATACATTCTTGATAGTGAGTCCATTCTTGATTAAATATCCAAAACCTTTTGTGTAACCATGCTTATCTTTACTTCCAAAATTGACTTTTGGTCCATCTTTAGCTACAAAATCAGTGAGACAGTCCTTGCTCTTTGTCATGTGCCTAGAGCATCCACTGTCAAAGTACCAAATATCCTGCAAAATAAATTAAAAAGCTTTAGGTACCCAACTCTATTTGGTTCTATAGTGGTCATTTGTCTGTACAACTCTGGGCATATTTCTGTTAGGTTTTATGCCCGAAAGACAATTTGTAATTGTTTTATTTAAATAAATGACATAATTTTTTCATCTTATTTATTCGCATTTATTGCCAATATTAATACACTACAGAAAACCCTAAGTATATTGATTATGTAATCAGATAACTCAGTGTATGGCTATACACACGAGGATGGAGTTTGTGAAATATACATAAAATTAACTTAGTCCGTAGTGTTTATTAATCTGAGTACGGGTCTCTAGATTAATTTGCTAATGATGCGCCCAGAACACTTTAGGTGTGATAGTCTTATCCGGACTGTCGGTAATAGGGTACCTAGTGGGGCATTTATATATGATGATAATCATATAGGGCTGGACCGATTTGCTTTGATTTCTTGATATAATTCCGTATTCGAGAAGTCTTATCGAATCACAAGATGATCATATATGGATTAATCTCAATCCTGAGGTGATCACAGACAACTACCTAGATTAGGGTAGAGTTTGATGTGTTAGTAAGGATCACTTCGCAGTATGTGGTCCAACACTTCTCGTTGGCTCTATTCTGGAATGAGTGAATAGTCTGTGTTATCACAGATATGGAATCCATTCCTTCCCTCGGGAAGTAGATGAAGGATGTAGGATCTTAGATCTAAACGGGTTAGATCTACGCGCAGCGGATGGATCACGACTTATACATCACAATACATAGTTAAAGGACTTAAACTACTACAAGGGGGTTAAGATCATGTTACCAATATCTGGAAGAGACGCCTTGATCTTCCGATGTGTTCTCCAAACGGCGGTTGGTGGACACCCTTCTTGATACTCGAACCTCCGTGATATGCAACACCAAGAAAAACTTAGAGTTTTTCTTCCTCTAAAAACCCTAGACAAGAAAAACAATTTTTTCTCTCTTTTACAAGTGTGGTGGTCGAATTATGCCAATTCCTAAGGCTTGGGAGAACTCTCTTTATATAGGAGAGTAATCCTTATCCTCCAAGGATTTAATAATTAAGAGATAATTATTACATTAATCCTTTATTCCAAATAAAAGATAAATAAAATGATTATCCCAAACAAATTAGGATAAATCATATTATTATCTAATCTTCCATGAATTATCATTTAACAAATAAAAGATAAATCACATGTCAAATAATTATCCAAGAAACTAATTTCTCTCTAATTAAATAACATCACATTGGCGCCACATAAAATGTCTTTTATGTGTATTATATTATTTAGCCCAACTAAATAATATCCATGCATATCAAGTATATAGCCCAGCCAATTAATTATCACAGAGGCCCAAATAACAAGATTATTAGTCCGAAATTATAGAAGCCACATCGGGGACCATGGACCTATAACCAGTAGCTCCAATAATTAATTATTCATCGAACCGAATAAGTACATTAATTATTAATTCCGGGATTACGCCACCATAAACCCGAAACTGAACTCTATCGATTATAGATGTATATTTATACTCAACCCATAGAATGAATAAGCGTCCATTGATATAATCACTACATACGGATTAACCCTCCATAGACTGTCCTCTGAGTGGGAAGTCTCCGTGAATCCGACTAAGAATATCTTATCCTTATTTACCATTAACCCCCTGATGATCAATTAGTATGCATATCTGACTAGTAGCTAATTAGTCAAATGCGAACTCCCGGGATCGATCACTTTCTTAGGGCTAACAAATAAGGAGATTGTCTCTCTACTTCCCGCAGGAAGGAATGGATTCCATTTCTGTGAAAATCAGAACTACTCACTCATCAGGAAATAGTGCCAATGAGAAGTGGCTTGGAACACATATTTAAGTGAACCGTAACTAACACATCAAACACTACCCCGAGACAAGAAGCACCCTGTGATCACCTCAGGATTAAGGTTGATCCATGTATGATCATCTAATGATTTAATGAGATTCCTCGATTACGGAATTATATCAAGAAATACAGATTAAATCGGTCCAGTCCTATATGAATGCCATCATATATAAATGCCCCACGTAGGTACCCTCTATCGATAGTCCGGATAAGACTATCACACCCTAAGGTGTTCTGGGCGCATTATTGGTGTTTTAATCAAGAGATCCTAAACTCTGATTAAGTTCACCACGGACTAACAGTTTAAGTATATCTCCACTAACTCAATCCTCACGTGTAATCCATAAACTGAGTTAAGTGGTTACATACAGATATACTTAGGGTTTGCAGCAGTGTATATTATATAAGCACAAAGCAAATAAGATGAATAATAAAATCTGTCATTTATTAAAGCAATTACAAAATTGCCTTTCGGGCACTACATCTAACAATCTCCCACTTGCACGAATGACAAGCAATAATTGTTTTAGAGCACACCCACTAACTATTACAAGAAGAACTACATCTCCCACTTTCTCTAAAGCAAATGACTCATGTCCCGAATACCCATGTTTTCCAAGTGCCTTGTAAAGACCTCAATGGAGAGCGTCTTTGTAAATGGATCAGCAAGGTTGTCGGCTGAGGGGATTTTCGTGACGGAAATGTCTCCTCTTTGAGCAATCTCTCTGATCAAATGGTTTTTTTTTTCTATATTCTTTGATTTCTGGTGATTTCGGGGGTCTCTGGAATTCGACACGGCCCCGTTGTTGTCACAATAGAGACGTATCAGATCTTCTGATTTGGGATTACTCCTAAATCTCCCAGGAACTTCTTGAGCCATACCGCTTCTTTAGCTGCCTCAGAGGCCGCTATGTATTCGGCTTCCATAGTTGAGTCGGCCGTACTAGATTGCTTGATGCTTCTCCAGACTATTGCTCCGCCTCCCAGAGTAAACACTGAGCCTGATGTCGATTTGTGATCATCCTTATCTGACTGAAAGTCAGAATCAGTGTACCTTGCTATATCCATGTTCGTACCCGAATATACAAGCATATAATTCCTCGTTCTCTTAAGATACTTGAGGAGATTCTTCACTGCCGTCCAATGGTCCATGCCCGGATTGGACTTAAATCGGCTGACCAAGCCCACGCCATAACAGATGTCTGGTCTAGTACACAACATAGCATACATCAGACTACCAACAGCCAAAGCATATGGTATTCGTCCCATACTCTCAATTTCCTCAGGAGTCTGTGGAGACTGCTTCTTAGAGAGTTGAATGCCATGTCGGGTTGGTAGGAAACCCTTCTTTGCAATCATCATGCTGTAACGCAACAACATCTTATCTATGTAAGATGCTTGGGACAGAGTCAACATCCTATTCTTGCAATCCTGTATAACTTGGATCCCTAGAATATAACTCGCCTCTCCCAAATATTTAATTTGGAATTGCGTGGATAACCAATTATTCACATCTGACAACATCCCCCTATTGGGTCCAATAAGCAGAATGTCGTCAACATACAACACTAAGAACGCCACCTGATCTTTGATGACCTTCTTGTATACACAAGGCTCATCAAAGTTTTGTTCGAAACCATACGACTTGACTGTTTCATCAAATCTATTATTCCAAGACCGAGATGCTTGCTTTAACCCATAAATGGATCTGAGCAACTTGCACACTTTGTGCTATTGGCCTTTCTCGACAAATACTTATGGTTGCTGCATATCTGCATATATATATTTCCTCGTCAAGATAGCCGTTTAGGAAGGCTATTTTAACATCCATCTGCGAGATCTCATAATCTAGACATGCATCGATTGAAAGGAGGATCCGAATGGATTTCAGCATTGCCACAGGGGAGAAGGTTTCTTCGTAGTCGATTCCCTCTCTCTGTGTGTAGCCTTTTGCCACTAGCCGAGCTTTAAAGGTTTCAACCTTTCCATCCACTCCTCGCTTTCTCTTGTAGATCCATTTACTGCCTATGGGTTGTACACCCTCAAGGCAATCCACAAGTTTCCAGACTGAGTTAGAGTACATAGACTCCATCTCTTGATTCATCGCCTCAACCCACATGTCCTTATCAGAATCATCCATAGCCCTATGATAGGACACTGGATCATCCTCCACTCCATCAGAGACGGCGATATTCGCCTCTGGTTGCATACCGTACCGCACTGGTGGCCGAACCACTCTGGTGGTACGTCTGAGTGGTTTAGGACTGTCAGGGTCGACATGTGTATCAGTGGTGGTGTTGTTTGTGACACTAGGTGTCACCAGTGGTCTGAATTCATCAGAAAGTAACTCCTCGAGTACAACTTTACTTCGAGGTTTGAAGTCTTTTATATATTGATCCTCCAGAAAAGTGGCGTTAGTTGAAACTATCACCTTTTGATCTTATGGATCATAGAACAGACATCCTCTTGTCCCTTGTGCATACCCCACAAACAGACATACTTTCGTACGTGCTTTCAATTTGCTAGTCTTGTCAACCAGCACATGTGCCGGACACCCCCATATACGGTAGTGACACAAACTAGATTTACTCACACTCCATAACTCAAGAGGCGTTTTCTCGACAGACTTTGACGGCACCACATTTAGAATGCGGACCGCTGTTTGAAGGGCATGTCCCCAAAAGGACATCGGCAGTGACGCGTAGCTCATCATGGATCTGACCATGTCTATTAATGTCCTGTTTCTCCGCTCAGCAACTCCATTTTACTGAGGCGTTCTGGGTGCAGAACGTTGGGAACAAATCCCATGTTCCAAAAGGTAGTCAGTGAAATCAGTATCCATGTACTCACCTCCGCGATCAGAGCGAAGGCATTTCAGAGACAGACCCAACTGCCGTTCGGCTTCTACCTGGAATTCCTTAAACTTTCCAAAAGCTTCGGATTTCCTATGCAGTAGATAAACTTATCCGAATCTCGAGTAGTCGTCGATAAAAGTCACAAAGTACTCGAATCCGCCTCTAGCCTGCACATTCATCAGACCACACAGATCTGAATGTACTAATTCTAAAGGTTCTTTAGCCCTATTACCCGTTGACGAGAAGGGTCGCTTGGTCATCTTTCCCTCCAGGCAAGACTCGCAGGCTGGCAGTGAGTCAACAGATAAATCACTTAAGGGACCATCTTTGGCCGGTATTTTGATTCTTTCCAAGGAAATATGACCTAGCCTAAGGTGCCAAAGGTATGTTTTATCATTTTGAGAAACCTTCGCCTTTTAGCGTAACTTTGATGTGCTACTCTAAACATTTCGGTGTTAAGCGAGTGAAGTATCGGTTGGTTTAATAATATACAGTCCGTTTTCTAAACATGCAGAACACAAGTCACGTCCATTTCTGGAAATAACAATCTTATTACACTTAATAGATAATGAATATAATTGTTCTTGCAAAACAGACATAGAAATTAAATTTCTTCGAAAATGAGGAACATAATAGACATTGTCCAATTTAAGGACTTTATTCCCAAAGACTAAACTTACTACTCCCACTGCTTTAGCTGAAATGACTGCACCGTTGCCAACTCTCATCTGGTGCGCCCCATCCTCCAGCTCCTCATATGAACTAAGGATCTGCAAAGAAGTACAAACATGGTTAGTAGCTCCAGAATCCAGTACCCAAGAGGATACATCTTTAGCTATACAGTAGGATTCCAAGACAAGTAAATTACCTGTCTTATCCTGCCCCTTGTTTGCCGGCCCCTTTCCTTCTTTCACCTCTTTGAGGAATTTCGGGCACAGATTTTCTTTGCGCCAATGCCCTACCTCTCCACAGTGAAAGCACTTACCCTTAGGTTTGGAAGGAACAGGCTTTTGCGCTTTCTTCTTCATGGGCTTTGATTTCTGTTCTTTCACGGGCTTGGCTTTTGGCTTTCCCTTTGTTCCTTTTTTTGACGACTTAGCTTCCGCCGGATTGGCTTCAGCTTTCTTTTCCCCTTCTCGGGTCCGGCTGTTAGACTGGAAACCCTCGAATATCTGCAGCTCATTTATCAACCGCGTCAAGTCAAACGTAGTTGGTCTTGAACTGGAGGAAATCAGGTGAGAGTGATTCGAGAATCATGCTCACCTGAGTCACTTCGTCGAACTTGGAACCGTGAGTCTCAGCATCAGTGAAGTAATTGATCATGTTCATCACATGACCCATTACTGACTGACCCTTCCTCATCTTCGCGTTCACAGCCATCCTGACAGCCTCATGTCAGGCCTGATCAGAGGGTGCTCCAAACATGGAAATGAGGTGCTGCATCATTTCTTTTGCAGTGCCAAAGTTCTCACATTTGGTCCTTATGATCTCCGACATTGAGGCTAACATGATGCCCCGCGCTTTGTTGTCTGCCTCAGTCCACTTCTGCCGACTTTCTTTCTCGGCTTTGGAAGACTGAGCGGTAAGTGCTGGAATAGCCGAAGTCAAGGTGTGTTGAACATTTTCAAAGACGAGAACAACGTTGAGGTTACTTTTCCACTTTGAAAAATTGTTTCCGGTCAACTTATCATTTAACAGTAAAGAAATCTGAGACGACATGATGCTGTAAAGTAAAATGACAGAAATTAAATTCAAGTTCATAAACTGCTAATAATTTTAGGAACTATAAACTAAGTACTTATAGTCTATCCTACCGTTCCAAGGACTTAATCTCTCACCTCAGTGCCGCCTTAGGGTAGGTCAAAGAGGTTTCGATTAATATTGAAGATCAAATTGAGAATCGAACATCTCATTTGTGATCGTCAATCACCTTTCCTTTTTCAGCCAAGGTATTACCAAAATACCCTTTATGAGTGTGACGTACTGTTTCAGATTTTTAGGTAGACCCCGAGTGTGCCGCCTTAGGGTCGGTCAGTGACTCGGCGAGTACCCAAAATCCTATCCTTTCGGAGACCAAGCCTTGAATTTTGATAGCGGTGAAGGCCTTCCTTAGGGGCCGAAATCAAAGCCGGCACGAGGCGTCACCATTCTCTCACGGTGCTTGAGTCAACGGTAGAGGCCGTGGGGTCGGCCGTCGCCTCTCCGCTCCCACTCAATATTTTGAAAAAGTGGTGGGTTTACGATCACGTTTTTGGACTTGATGTTACATTAAGGAACAATAAATCATAGGCCCGAATGTTTTCGGTTACGTGGGCTAGCCCACCCGACCTATTCGTTGGAACATAAGTGACCGTCGGACGGGTCAAGACTAGGGGAGCTCCGTTGAGCCGTAGTGGCTCTTCGGATGGCTCAGCCTTTCCAGACCCCCGTGCAAACGCCACACGTGGAGGGTGAAGTCGATCGAGCCGTAGCTACTGTTGACCACCCAACCGTGGTTAAACAACTTTCGAACCATGTTTGCCTGTGATTATCCAATCCTTAAACATCAAACTTTCACGTAGACACTACGGAACAAAAACGTAATCTCGTCTAGGTAAGGTGGAATTCACCGAGAATCCAACACCTTAACCACGAGGTTTCGGGATTTTACTCCTTATGCTTTCGCGAGTGGGATTCACCGAGAATCCATCACCCAACCTTGACGATTGAAAAAACCCGTGTTCCTCGGTTTTTACCCTAATTAGTTTCTAATTAATATCAAACAATTAATTAAAACTAATTGCGTGTTTTATACATGCCTAACTAATTCCTCGAATTAATTTCTACATTTATGCATATGGAGTGGAATTCATGATATGATGCATGTCATGGCAATTTTCCGGTTCTACACATACAATCTAAACATGTATATTAGTGCGGAAAATAAACATCGAGATGACCGTTGGCACCCCCGTATCTAATCTATAAAATAACAATAGAAACCCTAATCTGTAGCTGTTTAAAATCTTCGACGATCGGCAAAACAAACGAACTCGGATCGCGTCGAAACTTTCAAGATCTGTTCTTCATTCCCTTTTACAGCGGATGATGTTGGATATCACTACGGATCCAAATAACCTATTTAGCACGACTCAACAAGAACAAGAACGTTTTATGTGTGATTAAAACGGCGACGCCAAATTTTGAGAGTTAGTTTCTCTCAAGTTGCCTACGTATCCAATAGTTAAATTGGAATCAAGTCATTCGTAGTTCATTCTTAGGGTTGTTTATATAGGGAGGCGTCTCACCCCTTTTCTTGTTAAACAAGTCGTGTAATCCTTAAACCCTAAGGATCATCACGTGTTTATCTCTCACAAAAGATAATTATGATTATGTTCGGATTATGGGATTTCCTTACGGTAATCCGGGGATTCTCCTCTAATATAGGCACATGTGTTATTTATCACTTAAGGAAAGAGCCGGTCGGCCTTTGACGGGTTCCTCGAGCCCGGCCCGACTGAGGCGCGTATCCTACCTCCGGACTAGACCGAGGCGCACCTTTGCGGTGCGGTAGTCGGGAAGGTCATGCACGGACTTCCCTCTGGGGTAAGGTTTTACTAGTGTGGGCTCCTGGCCATAAATGCTTCCTTCTTATCTTTCTCTCTCCATCTTGGGATGTTATAAGAGTGACACGTAGTCAGGTCTATTTCCACCATCGTCATAAGCCCCCGGTGTACGGCCGGGCGCCTAGGAGGCTGGGTAGACACGAGATCGGCTCGGACGTCTCAAAGTAATATGCTTACCATGACACGTGTCCTTGCTACCGTTTAGGCGCCGTATTAAGTGCGTGAAACGAAGCGTCGTGACACAATAATGGGGCGGTTATTCCAAGACTTCTTTTTTGGGGTTTTATAACTCCTAGTCTCATCAATCCTTTCAGACGTTACTCTTTAAATCAAGTGTGAAGTCGGGACGGTTGCCATTCTATTCTTCCATTCCTTCGATTTCTCAAGTAAGTTTTCTTTCTTCTCTTATTTCTCTAAGTCTTTTCCGTTGTTAATGAACGAACCTATAATTCTTGCTTGATAGTTCCATTGAGGCGTTGTTTGAATCGGAGCCGGAATTAGAGGAAGAAATCACCACTACCGGGGTCGATACCGAGAGACACCTCTTTCTTTTTTTTTAATCCTCCCCGCTTCTTCCTCATCTTCTAGGTTTGTCCTCTCCTTAAAGCCTTTATGGCTGCGAAATCACAGGCGGCCTGCCATGGCATCGATACCAAAATAACTCCTACAGACTTGACCCGCATCTGTAAACAATACAACTTAACAAATCCACTTTTCAAACCCATTATCCCGGCTCCCGGCGTTTATGCCTATCAAGCTCCGGCAGGGTACTGCGCCGTGTACAGGGAGCAGCTTTTATGCGGTTTACGATTCCCTATCTGCCCAGCCATTTTATCTGTCCTGGAGCACTATGACCTAGGGTTGGCTCAGATCGTGCCCAACGGAATAAGGGCAATAGTGGGTTTTGCCATTTGGTGCAGATGTGCTTGCATCCCCTTCAAAGTCCAAACATTTCGCTGTTTTTCGGCGCAAACAAGTGCACAGGGCAAGGCGGGTACTCTTGCTTTCCTCGTCGGGGTGACTTCATGCACGACGTGCAATTTACGAGAAGCGAGGGAGATACTTCGTACAAAGGCTGGAAGACCAGATTCTTCTTCCTGTGTCCAGAGGTAACTCGGAACCTGGGTAGGTGGAACTCCTCGGACCTAGACGGCGATCCGCGACCAGGCGACGTGGATCGAAAGCGCTAGACGATATTCGTAGAAGTGGGGTGTACATCGGGGAGAAAAAATATTCTTCGAGTTGATTACGGCGCCCGGTTGCCTACGGCGGGCCCTAACCCCTACAAGGAGTTAACCAAGGAAGAGTACAAGATGTGTAGGACTTTAATGTCTTTCCTTATCGTATTTTGCTATTTGTAAAACATCCTCTAACATTTCTTGTTATTTACATTGGCGGTGTCTTCCTTCTGCGATCTCTTGGAGGACGTGAATGATGAAGCGGTTCCTTCACGTTAACAACGACGAGCCTATCCGGGGGCGGCGGCGGGGAGCACATACGGCCGGAGCCTCTCCGAGCTGCGCTGGGACCGTCCGACCCCCACCTCGGTCCAACTCTTATCCGAGCAACCGGATGACTCGTACGGGAAGCGGAGAGGATAGATGTGGATGAAGATCGGGAGACCGAGAGAGGATGCGATCGAGCCTAGCCGGAAGAAGAAGATAGCCTCTTCTTCGGCTCGGAAGAGTCGATCTAAGAAAAGGAAAGCGGGTCGACAGACCATAGAGAACGTTGAGGACTCTCGAGGAGCGAACTTCTCACAGGCACAACCGGTTATACGAGGCTGTCCGACCGGGACCTCGCCGCCGTGGTAAGCTCGGTGTACATATGTCGGTTATTCGTATGCATATTGTTTCCTTCTCACCTTTCCTACGTCTTTTCCGGGGTGCCCGGGTCGGTCGGGAATTCTGGACCGCCTTGCCGAATCGCCGCGAGTAAGGAGGCTGCGAGGGGGACGATCGAGGAGCTCCGGGCTGCACGTGATAGGCACGAGAGAAGCCTCCAAGACTAAAGATCGGGAGATTGCGGCCTTGAAGAAGGAGCGGTCGAGACTAGGGCCGGGTGCCTTCTGCCGAACTCCGGGCCAAACACGACGAGTATGTGGCGGAGAACTGCGAGCTCGGGCGGCGGCGGCCAAGGTCCGGGCTGAACTCACTACTGCGGAAGCTTCTCTTCTGCTCGGGATGCCCGAGTTGTGCATGAGTATAAGTCTTCCGATCATCTAGGCGGAGCTACGAAGGTCTTGCTTGAACCTGTCATGCGGCATGGGTACACGGCGGGTGTGGACGAGGCAAAAGAACGGCGCCACGGGCGGTTCTTTCGGATCTTAGACATTATCGCTCCATGTACAAAGAAGGGCGGGTCGGATCTATGACGATCGTTTGAGAGAGTTCGGGGCGGTGAAGACATCGGGGTAAAGTATGCCGGACGTCGTCCTGCTTCTCAAAATGCTTTGGTCCAACCCCATCTTCGACGGAAGCGAGGCTCCAAGGACCCGGACGATTTTATCCGGACACGATTGTTTATCCTTATTCTTGTTTTTACGAAAACTTTGAAACTTTTTTGTTATCCAAGTTTTTGTACTTTATTTATACTTTGTGGTGCCACCTTGCCCACTATATTTTGTACTTTGAATTCACTTGGTTTATTTTATGCTTAGATGTTCGCATTACGCCTTATTACATCTTATAGATGCCCTTTTCCCCCCGGCATGGCATGCATTACGATGGTTAGGATGACATGCTAGGTTTTGATAAAATCTGTCTTGGATTAGGTTAAATTACGGCGACTTGCGGACGAGGAGGTTTGACTTTTGCAAACCTTCGAGTATAACGACTCGGTTAAAACCACATGTCTGGCTTGAGGACTCGGGAAGCTTGTGGTATTCAAGCTTTACGGGTCGACTGCGGGACTCGGTTAAATTCGGCGACTGCGGACTTAGGAGGTTTGACTTTTGCAAACCTTCTGAGTATAACCTGACTCAGTTAAAATCCCGTCCTGGCTTGAGGACTCGGGAAGCTTGTGGTATTCAAGCTTTACGGGTCGACTGCGGGACTCGGTTAAATTACGGCGACTGCGGACTTAGGAGGTTTGACTTTTGCAAACCTTCGAGTATAACGACTCGGTTAAAATCATGTCTGGCTTGAGGACTCGGGAAGCTTGTGGTATTCAAGCTTTACGAGTCGACTTGCGGGACTCGGTTAAATTCTAGCAGCGACTGCGGAGGCGGGGAGGTTTGACTTTTGCAAACCTTCGAGTATGACGACTCGATTAACAAAAATTCAATCACAGTACATAATATAACAATATATAACATGAAAGAATCATATATTTATTAGAACTCAAAGGTGTTTGATAACACTTTTATTGAAAAAGACAACATAAAATGGAAAGATAGAATCAAGCCTGGATTCGTTTTAGGCATAAAACTTTCTAAGGTTGCTGGCATTCCAGCTTCTTGGTACGATCGGCCATTCGCGTTAGCTAGCGGTAAGCACCTTTTCCATGAACTTTAACCACTCTGTATGGACCTTCCCGGTTCGGGTTAAGCTTCCCACAGGGAATGCGCTGGCGACCTCGTTTTCCTCGGCACCAAGTCTCCTTCCTTGAAGTATAAATGCTTCACCTTAGAGTTGTAATCTTGGGATATCCTCTGCTTGTATTTTGCCATCCGGATATAGGCCACTTCCCTTGCCTCTTCCAAGTTATCCTTGGCATGTACGAGCTCGACATCTGGTCGGTATTTGCATGGAGCTCGGTCCTCGGGGAAGGGAGCCCTATTTCGGTGGGATGAGCGCTTCACAACCATAAGCCAAGGCGAAGGGAGTCTCTCCGGTAGCCGAGTTTGGAGTTGTTACGTATGCCCAAAGAACGTTAGGCAAGTGTTCGACCCATGCTTGTCCTTTTCTAATCTTTTTTTCGGCCCAACCTTGAGCACATCGTTTTGTTTGCTCCACGGCCATTGGCACGAGGGTAACCGACGAGAGGTGAAATGTTGGACTATGCCCGACTCGGCGCACCGCGACTGTTGCCCTATCTTCAAATTGCGTTCCATTGTCGACACCGGGATCTTGGGTATTCCAAAACGACGGACGATATTTTTCCACAAAAATTTACGTATAGCCTTCCCTGTGATGGTGGTCAAGGCCTCGGCCTCCACCCACTTAGTAAAGTAGTCGATGGCCACGACAAGGTGCGTAGGTTGCACGGAGCTCGGGGTAGGGGTCCAACCGGATCGCCCCCCATTGATAAAAGGGCCAAGGAGAGACCAAGGGAATCATGTTCGGGTTGGGCTTGGTGGGACAAGTTATCATGCACCTGGCATGACTTACACCTCATTACTAGATCGTCTGCATCTGCTTGCATGGTTGGCCAATAATACCCGAACAAACGGCATTTACGTGCTAGAGTCCGGGCTCCTGCGTGGTTTCCACAAATGCCGAGGTGGATTTCCACGAGCGGGTAATTTCCTTCCTCCTGGGTAGCACACCTAAGCCAAGGTGATATAAATGACCGTACGTATAAGATGTCATCAAAAAGTGCGTACACCTTGCTTGCGGCTTTATCTTCCTGGATTGAGCCTTGTCGGTTGGCGAGAATACCATGCTTTAAATAGGACGTTATGGGGTCCATCCGGGTGGCTTTGTTGGTAAATCGGTTGAACTTCATTCAAGGCATAACTTCGTTCGGCCGGTTTGCTCAACGAACTTTTTTGTCCGAGAAGAAATTAGATGCCGGTTTGATAGGGCATCGGCCTTTTTGTTCCTGGATCGAGAGACACCTCTATATTGAATGACTTGAAGTTTTTAGTAAAGCTGCTTATTTCTAGTAAGTATTTCTTCATCGATTCCTCTTTTGCCTCGTAATCACCCTTGATGTGGTTAACCACCAAGCGGGAGTCATTTGAATACGTGCGGGTTATACGCCCCGAGCTTGTTGGCTAATCGGAGTCCGGTAATTAAAGCCTCGTACTACGCCTCATTATTTGTAGCCGCAAAGTTGAAACGCGGTGCATACGGAAATTCTTCCCCGCTTTGGGGTGAGGAGCAAAAGGCACCGCCCTGCTCCTTCTTTTCTGATGCTCCATCCACGAAAAGGGTCCGGGTATCGACACCTTACCTGTCGATTGTTCTTTATCTGTCTCGACACAAGTCCTTCGACCAAGAAGTCGGCTAAAGCACTGGGCTTTGACCGCCGTCTGGGGCAGGTAGTCCGGGTCGTACTCTGCTAGCTCGATAACCCGTCGGCTAATCTTCCCGAGGTGTCCGGTCTCGCCAATATCGACGCGGTGGTTGATGCTGTAACCACAATGATTGAATGCGCTTGAAAGTACGGTCGTAACTTTCTAGAGGCATGGACTAGAGCGAGCTAGCTTCTCCGCATTGGTGTACACGAGTTCGGTCCATGTAAAGCCCGGCTTACGTAAAATACGGTGTACGTATGTTTCTTTCTTCTCGATCGGGGCGCGCATCGCCTCGTCAACTACTTGCTAAGTATAAAAGCGAGTTTCTCCCTCACGGGGAGATGTCGGGGTTGGTAGCTCGGCCAAGTACTCCTTCAAATCGTCAAATGCCTTCGTTGTCCTCGTTCCCTTTGGAAGGGACTTGCTTTCCTCAAGATCTTAAAGAATGGTAAAGCACGTTGCGCCGACTTGGATAGGAACCTACTCGGAGCGGCCATGCGGCCGGTTAACCTTTGCACCTCCTTGATGCTTACGGGTGGTGGCATTGTTCTTAAGGCTTCAACCTTATCCGGGTTAGCCTTAATCCCTTCTTTCGAAATCATGTAACCCGAGGAATTTACGACGACGACCCCAAACGTACACTTTTTAGGGTTAAGTTTCATTTGGGTCTGCTGAGTACCCCAAACACTTCCCGGACGTCGGTCATGTGCGATCTAGAGACTCACTCTTGATCAAGAGATCATCCACATAGACTTCCATGCACTTCCCAATTTGTTTCTCGAAGATTTTATTCAACTTGCTTTGATAAGTGGCGCCCGCGTTTTTTAGTCCAAACGGCATAGTGACATAACGAGAAAGTTCCTTCTTCGTGATGAATGCCGTCTTCTGCATCGTCCGGGTCCATGGCAATCGGTGGTAGCCTTTGTATGCATCTAGAAAGGCGAAGATTTCAAACCCAACTGTCGAGTCAACTAACTTTGTCGATCTTAGGCGGGGGGTAACAATCTTTGGGACATGCTGCGTTCGGGTCGGTAAAATCTACGCACATTCGCCGGCTCCCGTCGGCTTTTTTACTAGGGCCCGGGTTGGCGAGCCGGGTCGGGTAAAACACTTCACGTATGATCCCGGCCTGCGGTAACTTCTCAACTTCCCTTTGAATGGCCTCCATTCGATCTTTTGCGAATTGTCTTTTCTTTTGCTTAACCGGTTTCCGGGCCGGGTCCACGTGCAACTTTGTGCGAGCCGGCTCGGGGGACAAGCTGGCATGTCATCCGTCTTCCGGCAAACACGTCTCGAACTCCTTTAAAATCTCAACGAGCTCTGTTTTAAACCGACACAGGGATCCATGATCCTATGTTGGTGACAAGCTTTCTTGTTCCTTTCCCAAATTTACTACCTCGATCGTATCATCTGATGACCAACTTTCTTCCTCCTCTGGGAGCAGCTCTTCCACAGATACCTGTTGTACCATCATTTTTCCATTTACAGTGGCCGTGTAACAGCTCCTGGCTGTTTCGACGTCACCTTTGACTTCTGCTGTCCCTTCCCAGGTCGGGAATTTCAAACTGATGTGAGCCGGAGAGATCACCGCTCGTAGATCTATTAGGGCAGGTCGCCCCATGATAACATTGTAGGGCGATGGGGCCACGACCACCACATAACTCACCATAAGGATCTGTCCCGAGGTGCTTTCCCAAAAGTGGTTGGTAAGGTGATCATACCGTGGGGTGGACGGTGGCCCGGCGAACCCGAATAGCGGAGATGATACGGTGCTAGCTACGCATCCTTTAATTTCATGGGTGAAATACATTGTAGTACGACACATTGATTTGCACTTCCGGTGTCTACACAAATACGCTTCACCGTATGTTTGTTGATTACCGCCTCGATAACCAAGCCTTCATTATTGCTGACGAGGGGAAGAGGATCGCGAGGACCATAAACGACCTCCCCGGACAATCTTTGTCTTTTTCTGACGAGTCGGCGGTCGGTGCCCGATTACCACTCTGCTCTTCGGGTCGGGACGATGTACTCGGACCGCACGAGATGGTATTAATGGTATTGATGGGGCGATTATCTGGCTGCCCCTCCGGTCTGGGGACGGATCCCTCCTTCGTACGTAATCATCCTTTCGGTCATGACCGAAATCTCTCTCTTGTACTCCCGTCTACCCCGGGGCTGCGGGTGGCGGGACCTATCTATGACTTCATCGAGTTTCCCTTCCATAACGACGGCGTCAATCTCTCTCTGTAAGTCCACACTTTGCTGCGAGTCGTGACCAATGTCCTCGTGAAACTTACGGTATTTGGTTTGATCCCTTTTTTCCCGGGGACCTTTCATAGGAGGTGGAGTACGGGCAATGCCTTTTCTGCATTATGGCGAGGACACCGCTCGCGTGATCGGTTTAAGGGGATAAAGTCCCTCTCTTGAAGGGCCCTTTCTTCCCGAGTCGGTCGATTATGGGTGCGGCTACCCGGTCCCATACCGGTTTACGCTTTCTATCGGATACGTCTTCGACCTCTCTTTCTTAGGGGCTTCCGACTCCCTTTTTAACCGGTTGGCCTCCTCACCACGACGGTGTTTGTATGCCGGATCCATACACTCATCCATTGTTTTCGGAAGTCGACCATTAAGCTTTGCATACAATCTACCTTCTCGCGGGCTGCTACGAAAGAGGTAATCGGGAGGTGTTCATCGGCATTCCCGACACTGCCTAGATTCCTCGTTGAATCTTTTCGGTATTGCGGCCTTTGTTTCTTTTTTTTTCGACGAATTGTGAGGAGGTACGTAACATTCCTCTGGAAGGGTTTAGGCGTGACAAAAGCTTGTAGAAATTTTACGGCCGGGGTTTCAAAATTCTCAATTGATCGAGGTGGTAATTTCCGGAACCACTCACGGGCCACCGCCCGTAAGTAAGGCCGGGAAGGCTTTGCACTTCATCTCCTCGGGTGCACGGTCTAGATTCATGTGCGTCAAATGCGAAAGAGGTGGTCCTGGGGATCTTTCGTTCCGTCGTATGCCTCTAGCTTTGGTATCTTAAATCTCTCTGGACGTGGATAGTTCAAAATCTGCTGCGAGAACGGTGATTCGATAGAGAGGTCGTCCGTTTTCTTTCCCGGGATCCCCTCTAATTCCGCCACAGCGACCTCACGGGCACGAGCCTTAACTTTGTCTTTCTTTGCGTATGAGAGGTGGAGGAGAGAGTTTCTCCTCTGTCTTCTTTATTCGCCAGGTTATCCTTTGGGTCCACGTTTGGTGGAGCTTCCTCTTCTCGCCCTTTTAGGGCCAAACCTAGTACACTTTTGAACGCCGGAATATCCAGATTACGTAGCCCCTCCGGCAAGGCTGTTGTCTTGGATACGCAATGTTTCCTCCGGGTTAGCTTGGGGTTGGCTGCGGTAGCGATTGGATCTATCTCTCCGGCATCCCTAGCTGCTGCTGTTTGAGTCCTTTTTCCGGTATTTTTTGGTGGTACCATCGCTGTTTCTTGATTGAATCGTGAGAAAGGGCCCTCCTTCTAGCGCCAATTGATGATGTTGGATATCACCTACGGATCCAAATAACCTCAGCACGACTCAACAAGAACAAGAACGTTTTATGTGTGATTAAGGCGAGCACGAGAGTTAGTTTCTCTCAAGTTGCCTACGTATCCAATAGTTAAATTGGAATCAAGTCATTCGTAGTTCCTTAGGGTTGTTTATATAGGGAGGCGTCTCACCCCTTTTCTTGTTAAACAAGTCGTGTAATCCTTAAACCCTAAGGATCATCACGTGTTTATCTCTCACAAAAGATAATTATGATTATGTTCGGATTATGGGATTTCCTTACGGTAATCCAGGGATTCTCCTCTAATATAGGCACATGTGTTATTTATCACTTAAGGAAAGAGCCAGTCGGCCTTTGACGGGTTCCTCGGGCCGGCCCGACTGAGGCGCGTATCCTACCTCCGGACTAGACCGAGCTGCCTTTGCGCGGTAGTCGCGGTAGTCGGGAAGGTCATGCACGGACTTCCCTCTTTCTCTCTCCATCTTGGGGTAAGGTTTTACTAGTGTGGGCTCCAATGGCCATAAATGCTTCCTTTTCTTATCTTTCTCTCTCCATCTTGGGATGTTATAAGAGTGACAATAGTAGTCGAGTGTCCATCTCTTCAACCATTTAATCATTATCAAAGCATAAAACAATAAATAAAATTTACCTACATGTGATGGATCACGACTTATACATCACAATACATAGTTAAAGGACTTAAACTACTACAAGGGGGTTAAGATCATGTTACCAATATCGGGAAGAGACGCCTTGATCTTCCGATGTGTTCTCCAAACGGCGGTTGGTGGACACCCTTCTTGATACACGAACCTCCTTGATATGCAACACCAAGAAAAACTTAGACTTTTTCTTCCTCTAAAAACCCTAGACAAGAAAAACATTTTTTTCTCTTTTTTACAAGTGTGGTGGTCGAATTATGCCAATTCCTAAGGCTTGGGAGAGCTCTCTTATATAGGAGAATAATCCTTGTGCTCCAAGGATTTAATAATTAAGAGATAATTATTACATTAATCCTTTATTCCAAATAAAAGATAAATAAAATGATTAGCCCAAACAAATTAGGATAAATCATATTAGTATCTAATATTCCATGAATTATCATTTAACAAATAAAAGATAAATCACATGTCAAATAATTATCAAAGAAAACTAATTTTTCTCTAATTAAATAACATCACATTGGCGCCACATAAAATGTCTTTTATGTGTATTATATTATTTAGCCCAGCTAAATAATATCCATGCATATCAATTAATTTGTCCAGCCAATTAATTATCACTGAGGCCCAAATAACAAGATTATTAGTCCGAATTACAGAAGCCACATCGGGGACCATGGACCTATAACCAGTAGTTCCAATAATTAATTATTCATCGAACCGAATAAGTACATTAATTATTTATTCCGGGATTACGCCACCATAAACCCGAAACTGAACTCTACCGATTATAGATGTATACTTATACTCAACCCATAGAGTAAATAAGCGTCCATTGATATAATCACTACATACGGATTAACCCTCCATAGACTGTCCTCTGAGTGGGAAGTCTCCGTGAACCCGACTCAGAATATCTTATCTTTATTTACCATTAACCCCCTGATGATCAATTACTATGCATATCTGACTAGTAGCTAATTAGTCAAATGCGAACTCCCAGGATCGATCACTTTCTTAGGGCTAACAAGTAAGGGGACTGTCTCTCTACTTCCCGCGAGGAAGGAATGGATTCCATGTACCGTGAAAATCGAACTACTCACTCATCAGGAAATAGTGCCAATGAGAAGTGGCTTGGAACACATATTTAAGTGAACCGTAACTAACACATCAAACACTACCCCGAGACAAGCAGCACCCTGTGATCACCTCAGGATTAAGGTTGATCCATATATGATCATCTAATGATTTAATGAGATTCCTTGATTACTGAATTATATCGAGAAATACAGATTAAATCGGTCCAGTCCTATATGAATGCCATCATATATAAATGCCCCACGTAGGTACCCTCTACCGATAGTCCGGATAAGACTATCACACCCTAAGGTGTTCTGGGCGCATTATTGGTGTTTTAATCAAGAGACCCTAAACTCTGATTAAATTCACCACGGACTAATAGTTTAAGTATATCTCCACTAACTCAATTCTCACATGTAATCTATACACTGAGTTAAGTGGTAACATACAGATATACTTAGGGTTTGCAGCAGTGTATACTATATAAGCACAAAGCAAATAAGATGAATAATAAAATCTGTCATTTATTAAAACAATTACAAAATTGTCTTTCGGGCACTACATCTAACAGTAGACAGACAGTTCCCTTATTTGTTAACCCTAGAAACTGATCGATGGGCCCAGTTCATACTATATTAGAGGTGAACAAATTGATCACTAGGGGGTTAATGGTAAATAAAGATAATACGTTTCGAGAAGGGTTTACGGAAATATCCTGAATCGAAGTGAACAGTCTATGGAGGATTTATCCGTATGTAATGATTATATCAGTGGACGTTTTTGACTCATAAATTGAGTGTAAGTTATATATATTCGATAGAGTTCAGTTTCGGGTTTATGGTGGTGTAATCCCGGAATTAATAGGTTGAATATAATTATTCTGTCTGACGAATAATTTTATTAAACTTATTGTAGCTACTGAATATGGGTCCATGGTCCCCGACGTGGCTCCTAATATAGCATATAGGTTTTCTCGTCGCTTCACATCAATTATAATTAAATAGTTGGATTGGACTATTTAATTGATATGTGGATTAATTGTTTAGTTGGACTAGATGATTAAATACATGAAAATAGATTTTTCGTGGACTCGGCCCAAATAAATGGAAAATGCGCATGACCCAAATAATTAGGGTTTGGGGCGCATGTAATATTGTTTTGTTGGGAAATTTGTTTTCTCAATAAATAATAAGACATATGATTAAATTATTTATGTGTTAAATAATTTAAGGAAAAGAATATCTTTTATATATCCTTATTTATTTTGGAATATCTTAGATATATCTTTTTAGAAAAAGGATTATTTCAATTGATTTTGTATTAATTAAATAAATCTTTGGAGGACAAGGATTACTCTCATATATAAAGAGAGTCCTCCCAAGATTTTGATCACATAACATTACATGCCATTATTGAAGAAATATAGCTTGGAATTTTCGGCTATAGTCTTCGGGTTTCGAGTTGGAATAATCTTCAAGATTATTCCAGTAGCATATCAAGGAGGTCCGGCGGCGGGAAACACCATCCACTTGGTGTTGCTGGGAGACACACGTTGGAAGGCTGTGGCTGCTCAAACACGTGTTCAAGGAGCCCTTTGTTCTTGGAGTTATGCACCATAAAAATGTAGGCTCCTAAACCCCCTTGTAGTTAGATCTTTAATTTATGTTCTTTGTTTTCGTTCAGATCTAGATCTGATGCTTTCCGCTGCGTAATCGGGTCAATCTATGATTGATCCGACGATATTACATCTAACAAGTGGTATCAGAGCCTTTGATCTAACAATCAAAATATATGAATTTTAGATCTTGGAGTGGAAAAGCATGTTTTATGTGTTTTTATTTCGTTGTTTTTTGGTAAATTCGAAATAAATCATGTTGTATGCTTGTGAATGTTGTGGTTGAAGAGATGGATTGGGGTTGGTATTGTTTACCCGTAGATCTATTTTGTAGCTCCTTTGTTTAGTAACAATTGAGCATAGGATTTGTATCTTTAATTATGCAATTTTCGAAAATTATGTAAAAGTAGCATCTTTTATTGTAATTTTGTTATTCCTGGCTCGAAATGATGAAGATCTTGAAGAAAAGTTGAAGATCGAGGCGAATCCCAAGGTATGAACGAGGAGAAACAGCTAAAAACCTGATTTTAATTAAAAAATCTGCGCTACAGGACTTTCTACGACGCTGAAAAGCGTCGCTATAAGTCTGTTTGTTAGAAACTTGTATGCGCTAGGGTTTCTTAGAGGCGGCTGTCAATATTTTTTATTGTTAAGTTTTTTGGTATAATATCTGCCGTATGGCAGAAAATCACAAAAATTTTTTTTTTTTTTGGAAACAATTTAAAAACAGCCGACATATCAAAAAAAAAATCTATTTTTTTTATTCAGCCGCATCACAAACAAAAAAAAAATAAAATTAAAAATGTTTTATTTAATTATGATAAATTGGTTTATTTAATTAAAAGCCTTTCTCTCTCGGGTGTTCGTGGTTCGTGATCCGGCGGTTCGAGTTCAAGATTCGAAGATCAAGACTCGAAGACATAGATTAAGTTTTTACTTTTCCTTAGAAAATTGTTAGTCGGGGTACCAACGGTCCATCTCGGTGTTTACTTTTCGGTATAATTTTGTGTTTGATCAAGATTACGTGCTTAAAACCGGAAAATTGCCATGACTTGCATCTTCATGATTCCACTCCAAAGCATACACGTAGTTTTTTAATTTCGAATTAAAATAGACGTGTATAACTCGTAATTAGTATGAATGCTTATTAATTTAATATGTGGTAGTTAAATAATAAGTAGCTAATTATAAAAACCGAGGACCCGGGTTTTGTCAATCGTTACGATTTTAGTGATGGATTCTCGGTGAATCCCACTTAGATAAATCGTTGAGTTTTTCGGTGATGGCTTCTCAGTGAACCCACCTTAAACAGAAACGAGATTACGCTTTGGGTGACAACAAAAGATAGAAAGACAAGAACTGAGGGGGAAAAGACTAAAGGGAAGGAACTTAGTCTTATTTCTGAAGAAGAAGAGAAGTTGATGAATGAGGAGATCAAGGAGATCTTGGTAAAATTTAAAAACCAGGACAATGAAGAGGCAAATCAGTTAATCAATGAATACTTGGAGATCAATCCTAGAGATGGTGAATCAAAAGAAGAAGGAAAGGCAAGAAGACTCCTGGAGACAAAAAGGAGCATCTTTATTGGTGAAAAACTGATGAATTTGGAAAAAGGAAATTTGTAATCATTTTTAGTAATTCAGTTTGTTGTGGCGTAATCTAGTAATGAACTCAGCTATTTAGTTTGTTATCTTAATTTCTTTTGTTCTGTTTTCTTGCATTATTCTTTTATTATTGCTTTTAGGGGGGTTATGATACATCATCAAAAAAGGGGAAATTTTTGGAAATAATATTTGTGTTTTGATGATGATTCGTCACGTAATTAATAAGATCACTTATAACCCATGATGATGAAGTCATAACTAGCTGGTTATAGTGCATAATGGAAGAAGAAGCAAGAAACAGTCTAGAGAAAAATGTATAAGTTCTATCTAGAGTCTGAACCTTGTATAGGTTATTTCAGACAAGCATTGTAATAGTTAGGAACTACGCAAACAGCTGAGTCGCAACAAGAAAGCTGAGTTTATATATGAAGAACTGAGGGAGCAAACTCAGTTATGCAAGAACTGGAAAAGATAAGCTCGCTGAGGGACACAGACTCAGTTGGCCTATGTAAGAAGACTGAAGGACTAAGGGACACAAACTTAGTTGTTGAAGACTGAAGAACTGAGGTGGCAAACTCAGTTAGAAGCTGATTAAGCCGTGACTATAAATCAGGATTCAGGCAAATATGTGGTAACCTGAAACTGAACTATAGATCATGTAATGCTGAATAATCTTAAGGACAAAGATTATTAGTTATCAGGAGAAGAAGGAAGCTGAATGGTGTACTCCGACTTAGTCAATAAAAGTCGGATGTCAAGAATACAAGGTACTCAGTTTTGAAGAAGAGTAGAAAACTGAGTTAAGGCCTTGTTGAATTTGAACTGACAAAACGACAAAAGGTCGTACATATGAACGTTGGCTAAACGACAAATGTAACGGCTACAAGAGCTAGTTGACCATTACATCACCCCTATAAATACACAGAGAAAAAGGATTAAAAAGGGGGATCGGAGAAGTTTTGAAAATCACATATCTAAAGATCCAGATCCAAAAATCAGATTTCATATCTAGAAAAGGGAAAGCCAACAAAATTGCCTCTTGGAGATTTAAAAGAAAGATCCAGCAACCCATTAAGGGGGAAGAAGGCATCTTGGAGCTACAACACTATATCCAGAAGAATCAGACAGCTCACTGAATTAATCTTTTGATTAATTCTAAACCTAACCTTTGTGAAAAAGGGTTGGTTGTGCATAGTTTGAGGAGAGCAACTCCACATTTCCTCATACGGTTGCAACTTGGTTGCCACAGCAGTTGGTGCAGTCTGCGGACTGTGTGTATGTCAGTGGTGAGCTGGTGAATGAGTCATTCCACCTCCGAAGGATCAGTGTGCAGAATGAAGGGAGCAATCCTACCTTTCTTCATTATGTGTAGACAATGAAACTAGGGTGTCATAAGGACTATCATTAGGCTAGGATTTTGTAACGGTTATCTCAAGATTCTAGTGATACCTCCTACACCACAGGAGAAGGGGAGACGTACGGGATTACACCACCCGGAACTTCCATAAACAAATCTTGTGTTGATTTATTTTATGCTTTTACATTTGTGCTGTGATTGTTTTAGTTATTGCATAATCACTTCATCACTTCACTCAGCAAACATTACACTGAGTCAGCACCAAACTGATACATAGGAGGTTCTGATCTTTATTGACACATCTATTGCACCAAGGCTAGTTCTATCCGCTGCCAATTAACTAGACTAAGAATAAGTCAGTATTGACTTATACTCAGTTGAGTTAGCTGAACTCCGCACAAGTTAAGGGACATGAAAAAATCTGAACTGAGCGTCAGTTTAAGTTTCGAAGAAACTGAGTTCCTGGGTACTTTCAGTTTTGGGAACCTTTTTGGTGACAAGTTTATTCACCCCCCTCTTCTAAACTTGTGTTAGCCTTTCCAAGGGACCAACAGTTTTTGCTTCAACCCATCCATAAGCTTAACCCCTGCTGTCTTTTCTCCACAAGCTTGGCTTGTTTTCAGATGGAGGTGGTTAGATCTGCGGCTGTCTTGTTTGGATCTGGAGAGGATCGTCGGCTTCAGCTCGATGTCATCGGCGGTTGGGTTTCCTCGTCCGTTTTGTCCACGTCTCCTTCCGTTAGTTGCCTTTCCGGTTGGGAAGGAAAGTCAGGCTTGCGGGTTCTTTCTGATTGGGTAGTGGCTTGCAGCGGTGCGTGGGTGGCGCGGCGCTTCTTCCGGTGGCGATGTTATGGAAGAAAGTCCTTGTTTTATTAGTTTGTTTAAGTTGTTTTTTATTTAGTTCTGTGTTTGTTGTTGGTCGAATAATAGATTACCTTGAGGATCCATGTGTCTGAACGTCTTTCGGTAGAATTTCCTTCGGTTAAGCACCCTCGACCCAATCTATTATTTGACCTTGTTTGTTTTATTGTTGTTTGTAGTGCGGCTAGGCCGTGTTGTAGTGCGGCTTGTGGCCGTGTTGTAGTGCGGGCTGACCGTGTTGTAAATATGCTTTTGTTAATAAATGCTTTCGTTTCTGGGGTAAAAAAAATATTCCTTTTCCATAAAAGATACTAGAATAATCTAGAATATTTACGGATCAATCTAATATATTTTCCTTAATTATTTAATAAATAAACAATTAATCACATGTCTTATAATTATCATGAAAACTAATTCGTAATAATTACCAAGACAATACACACGCCCCCAATGCTAGAAAATTAGGGTTCACACAAAATTTCACATAATGGGCCGAGTCCACGAAAAATTTCTTTTCCATGTATTTTATTATTAGTCCAATAAATAATAAATCGCACATCAATTAAATAGTCCAACTACTTAATTATTATTTGAGGCCCAACGTCAAGAAACATATGCATGTTAGGAGCCACATCGGGGACCATGGACCTATAACCAGTAGCTACAATAAATTAAATAAAATTATTCATCGAACAGAATAATTCTTATTCAGTCTATTAATTCCAGGATTACGCCACCATAAACCCGAAACTGAACTCTATCGATTATAGATATATACTTACACTCTAATCACTGAGTCGATAAGCGTCCATTGATATAATAATTACATATAGACTAATCCTCCATAGACTGTTCGTTTTGATTCAGGATATTTCCATCTCAAAACATCTTATCATTATTTACCATTAACCCACTAGTGATCAATTAGTTCATAACTAATATAGTATGAACTGGGCCCATCGATCAGTTTCTAGGATTAACAAATAAGGGAAATGTTTGTCTACTTCCCGCAGGACGAAATGAATTCCATATCTATGAAGTCACAGACTACTCACTCATTCCAAAATAGAGCCAACAAGAAGTGTTCAAATCACATGTATCCAAGTGATCCTTAACTAACACATCAAACCTACTTTGAACCAAGCAGTAGACTGTGATCACATCAGGATTGAGATTAATCCATATATGATCATCTTGTGATTCGATAAGATTTATCGATCACGGAATTATATCGAGAATTCCAATCAAATCGGTCACGTCATATATGATAGAAATCATATATAAATGCCCCACTAGGTACCCTATACCGACGGTCCGGATAAGACCTATAACCGTTAAATGTTCTGGGCGAATTATTGGTATATTAATCATGAGACCCATACTCTGATTAAATTCACCACGGACTAAATATTTTAAGCATATCATCACCAACTCAATCCTCGTGTGTATGACATACACTGAGTTATGTGATTACATACCGATATACTTAGGGTTTTCATCAGTGTATTAATATAAGCATAAATGGAAATATTAAGATGAATTATAAATCCTGTCAAAAACAATTACAGAAATTGTCTTTCAGGCACTACACCTAACAGTTGCATAGACAAGTTTGTGGTTATATTAGGCAATGGGTTGATGATAATGTTTTAAATCACATTAGTGAGGAGAAACATGCTAGGTCTTTGTGGAAAAAGCTTGAAGACTTGTATGCCCGGAAAACTGGAAACAATAAGATGCTTTTGATGAATAAATTGATGAATTTGAGATATCATGATAGAACTCTTATGGCTGATCATTTGAATACTTTCTTGGGTATTATGAACCAACTTAATGCTATAGGTACTAAGTTTGATGATGAAGGGCAGGGATGGATGCTTCTTGGCTCTTTACCGGAATCATAGGAAAAGTTTCAAAGTTCTCTATCTAATTCTACCCAGATAGTGCTATGACCATTGATCTTGCAAAGACTAGTGTTTTGGAAGAAGAGACAATGAGGAAGGCACATGACGTTTCCTCACAGTTGGAGTCTTGGTTACTGAGTCACGTGGGAGAAGCCAAAGTAGAGCTTCTAAAGATAGAGGTCGGAGTATAAGTAAATCCAAGGGCAAGTACAAAAATTTTGAATGCAATCACTGTGGCAATAAGGGACACATCAAGAAATTTTGCTTTAAATTGAAACGGGAGAAAAAGAAAAACAATGACAAGAAAGATGATGAGAAGAAGGAAGATACAGTTAATGCAACTTCTTCTGATGATTTCCTTGTGTTTCAAGAGGTTGATAATGTTATTCTTGCTGATCATATGACTAGTTGGGTTGTTGATAGTGGTGCTTCGGTCCATGCTACTTCAAGAAGAGAGTTTTTCACATCATACACTCCAGGTGACTTTGGTGATGTGAGAATGGCTCAGGATTCTATCTTAAAATGTGTAGGTGTTGGAGATATTAGTTTGGAGACGTCTAATGGTACCACACTGATTCTTAAACGGGTTAAGCATTGACATGATCCGTGACCAAATCAGATCCGAAAATGCCAAAGGACCGACTGAAGGTATCAATAAAACGAGCACCGCGACCCTTAGCTAACTCGTAACTAAGAACCTTGGTATGACCTCAACCCTTTGATAACTCGTATCTAAGAACCTTGGTATACGAACGCCACAAGGTATGCTCAAAACCTTGATAAGTTCCGTTTGGAATCCACCAAACAACGGCGTTGGAATCCACCAAACACCAACGTGAGAAAACTCACCAAAGCTTAAAGCTTCAAATAAAATATATCAAAATTTGTCAAATGATTACAATGACTCTTAATGCCTTTATATAGGCTATAGACTCCAAGACTAATTGCTAATTTAGCAATGTGGGAGAAAATAACCATAATTAAAAATAATAACAAAAATAAAATACTATCTAACCAATGTGGGATAATAAAAGATAACTAAAAATAAATAAATTTGACAAGTTTCTTCTCGATGGGAATCACATCATTCCCTCCCGGCTCCAAAAGGATTCGACTTAGAATCAAAAGGATGTCGTAAAACGCAGCAACAAGGACAAAATAGGCCGAACCAACAACGAACACCAATGATATGCCCAGATCAAATACAAGGCGGACAGACCACTTCAAATCAATGACACTTTGTGATGTTGAACTAAGCGTGACAAATGCAACATCAAAGAAGTCTTCCAACATGCTAAAAACTGGGATAAATCTCGGCAAAGTAGCAATATAACGAAAACAATTCACAGCCGTATGGACAACAACATTTTTAGAAAATGGATCAATAAAATGGTTCTCCGGTTTTCCACCAAATAAATGTTCTCCACGAACCTACAAATAAGAGGAAATAGGACTCGCACAAGTGGTCGGTGTAATAGGACTAACTGCCTCATCTACCTCAATTTTCTCCATCACTTTTTCAGTCTCCTCAGTGATTGCCTCTTCCACAATCGACTCTTGACTACATCCACTAATTTTTCTTCAACAACCTCGTCCAAATTCTCCACCTTCACTCCCTCATCCACATATTTAGGAGTAGCTGCATCATCCATCTCCACCACACTCTCATTTTTCTCGACCAATCGCTCATCATCACCATTTTTCAACTTATCCTCTCGAGTGTTAGCAATCTCTACGCTGGTCTCTACAATCTTCTTTGGGATATGAACATTCACCTGGTCTTCCTTAGGTGATTTATCACGTAAACTACGCATTTTCTGCCAAAAATTAGGGCAATTATAATAGTAATGATCGCTCCCGTGACAATGATCGCAATAAACAAAAAACGGCCCTATAGAAGTTTTCTTAACCACCACTGTACCACCACGGTTACCTTTACTACCACGATTACCTCTACCACAACGTTTATCTTTACCAACAACTTTTTCTGTTAACATGTCTTAAAACTAAGCCCTCATCTCTGCAAATTTTCTATTTATCACGGCAACTTGTGCCTCCGAAAATACCTGAATACGAGCATCAATAGCATGCTCCACTCCCTCGGCAAGCTCTTCTGACATGATGTACGTTCAACAAAAATATGTATATCCTCACAATCGCTCGTGTTTACACTCCCCTCGTGTAGAGTTCAATACCAAAGAGCTTATATAAGGACCTAGGGCTTTGGGTGGGACAATTGGAAGATGATAGAACATAAAAGAAGAAAGGATTTTTTTCTCTTTTTTTGAGACTACAGAATTTTCACAGGTGTGAAAAATTCCACACTAGGGTGTGAATCCCTCGTATTTTCTGACCAAACTATAACGAATCTGGGAAAAGTCAAAAGACAAAAGTTGTAGAACAGAGAGTTTTCTAAAGGATTACAAAATTTCAGATTTTTTTGATATATAAACTCACTCAACAATAGTTTTACAGAAACTGATGCACTCTGTCAAAAATTTCCAGATTGATAGCCGTGACTTAAGGTGCCGATTCCAATACAACTACAGAGAATTTGCCAAAATTCAAAACACAAAAGTTGTATATATGAAAATTTCCTATAATTTCACCAATTTTCAGGTAATTTAGATTCGTTTAACCCACTGAAAACGAATTCAAACGATGATTTACTGCTGCAGTTTTTCTGGACAGATTGTTTGGGTTAATCGGCTGTTTTAAGCAAGATATACGGGGAATCTGGGTTGGATGTAAAGACAACAATTGTAGATTTGGATGTGTAGAAGATGTCGTAAGAATTTAGGAATTTTTCGAGGTTTTTTGGTTAGGGAACGGTCTGATACAAAAACGGGTCTGGCTGGAGAGGGGACGAAATTAAAGGAAAACAAATTTTTTTTTTTTTTTTTTTTTTTGGTTTGGAATAAGAACGAAAATTAAACAAGAAAATCAAAAATAGGGATATTTGATTACCTTTAGTCAACCGAATCTCTGATACCAACTGATGTGATCCGTGACCGAATCAGATCCGAAAATGCCGAAGGACCGACTGAAGGTATCAATAAAACGAGCACCGCGACCCTTAGCTAACTCGTAACTAAGAACCCTGGTATGACCTCAACACTTAGATAACCCGTATCTAAGAACCTTGGTATACGAACACCACAAGGTATGCTCAGAACCTTGATAATTAACTTCCGTTTGGAATCCACCAAACAATGGCGTTGGAATCCACCAAACACCAACGTAAGAAAACTCACCAAAGCTTAAAGCTTCAAATAAAATATATCAAAATTTGTCTGATGATTACAATGACTTTAATGCCTTTATATAGGCTACATACTCCAAGTCTAATTGCTAATTTATCAATGTGAGACAAAATAACCATAATTAAAATTAATAACAAAAATAAAATACTATCTAACCAATGTAGGATAATAAAAGATAACTAAAAATAAATAAAAGACTCCAAATAAATTTGACAAGTTTCTTCTCGATGGGAATCACATCAAGCATGTTCCAGGGATCCGGTTCAATTTGATTTTTGTTGGCAGACTGTGTGATGATGGTTATAATAGCTCATTTTCTTGTGATAAGTGGAAGCTCACAAAAGGGTTTTCAGTTGTGGCTAGAGGTACAAAGACACCTACACTTTTCTTGACTCAAGCCAAAGTTATTGTTGACGAGGTCATGCAGTGGAGTCACGTGATGTTATGGCATAAGAGGTTATGTCATATGTGAGCTTGAAAGGAATGACTGTCTTATCTAAGAAAAATTTATTGTCTTGTTCTAACAGTTTGCATTTGGAAAAGTGTGCTCATTGTCTTGTAGGGAAGCAATCTAGAGTTTCTTTTAAATCAAATCCACCTTCAAGAAAGTCAGAAGTACTTGAGCTTGTTCATTCTGATGTTTGTGGTCCTATGAAGACAATAACGCTTGGTGGTTCTCGTTATTTTGTGACTTTTATTGACGATCACTCAAGAAAACTTTGGGTCTACACTTTGAAGACAAAAGATCAAGTGTTAGACGTGTTCAAGCAGTTTCAAGTTTCAGTTGAAAGGGAAACTGGAAAGAAGTTGAAGTGTATTCGGACTGACAAATGGAGGTGAATACAAAGGTCTGTTTCATTATTACTGTAAGCAGTAGGGTATCAGACATGAGAGCACTCCGCCAATGGCTTGGTGGAGAGGATGAACAGAACATTAGTGGAGAGAGTCAGATGTTTGCATTCACAAGCCGGATTGCCTAAATCCTTTTGGGGTGAAGCTTTGAGTATAGTGGTTCCTGTACTAAATATGTCTCCATGTGTTCCTTTGCAGAATGATGTTCCTCAGAAGGTATGGTCAGGTAATGATGTATCTTACCATTATTTAAGAGTTTTTGGTTGTAAAGCTTATGTTCACATTCCAAAAGATGAGAGGTCTAAGCTTGATGCTAAGACCAAACAATGTATTTTTCTGGGTTATGGTCAAGATGAGTTTGGGTACAAATTTTATGATCCTGTTGACAAGAAAGTGATTAGAAGCCGAGATGTTGTGTTTGCAGAGAATGAGACTTTGTAGGATGTTGATAAAAATCAAAGTTCAACACCTCAGGCTAGTGATGGTTCAGCTGACTTGGAGATAATTTCTCCTACACCTATAGAGGAGCATGGTGTAGTTGATGACCAGGGTAATCAGCAGGATGATGCAGATGATGCAGTTGATTTTGATCAGAACATTGACGATGATATGATTGTGGAACCAGTACCTGATGAGGCTCCACCAGTTTCCCAGGAGATCTACTAGAGAGAGACATCCTTCTACTAGATATCCAGTGACTGAGTATGTTTTGCTCTCAGAAAGTGGAGAGCCTGAATGTTTTGAGGAGGCCATGGATGATGAACATAAAGATAAATGGCTTGACGCTATTTAGGACGAGATGGAGTCTTTGCATGACAATCACACATATGAGTTGGTGAAATTGCCTAAAGGGAAGAAAGCTTTGAAGAATAAGTGGGTCTTCAGAATTAAGAATGAAGACGGTAATCCTACACCTCGGTATAAAGCAAGATTAGTAGTCAAAGGTTTTGGTCAGAGAAAAGGCATTGATTTTGGTGAGATTTTCTCTCCTATTGTGAAAATGTCTTCTATACGGACTGTTCTTGCCTTGGCAGCTAGTCTTGATTTGGAGGTTGAGCAGATGGATGTTAAAACAACTTTTCTTCATGGTGATTTGGAAGAAGACATCTACATGGAGCAGCCAGAAGGTTTCCAGGTGAAAGGAAAAGAGGATCTTGTGTGCAAGTGGAAGAAGAGTCTTTATGGGTTGAAGCAAGCACCTAGATAGTGGTATAAGAAATTTGAGTCTGTCATGAAGGAGCAGGGTTACCGGAAGACTACTTCAGATCATTGCGTGTTTATTAACAGATTCTCATAGGATGATTTTATCATTCTTTTACTCTATGTTGATGATATTTTGATTGTTGGCAAGAATGCTGCAAGGATTGACGGGTTGAAGCAGCAGTTAAGCAAGTCTTTTGCCATGAAAGACTTGGGCCATGCAAAGCATATTTTAGGGATGTAGATTACTCGTGACAGAGAGGCCGAGAAAATTTATTTTTCACAAGAGAAGTACATAAAGAAGGTGCTTCAGAGATTTAGCATGAGTGATGCTAAAGCAGTGTCCTACTTGCATCTCATTTCAAGTTGAGTATCAAACAGTGTCCTTCTAGCGATGTTGAAAAGGAAAGTATGCGAAGGTCCCGTATGCTTCAACGATGATGTATGTATGCCATGGTATGTACTAGACCAGACATAGCTTATGCAGTTGGTAAGGTTTGTCGTTTTCTTTCTAATCCTGGTAGAGATAATTGGAATGCTGTGAAATGGATTATGAGATATCTCAAGGGTACTACGGATTTATGACTTACTTTTGGTGGTGACAACCAGTGTTGGTTGGTTTCACTGATTCTGATATGGCTGGAGATGTTGATTCTTACAAGACTACTTCAGGATATTTGGTTAAATTTGCAGGGGGAGCTGTGTCATGGCAATCGAGGTTGCAAAAATGTGTTGCGCTTTCAACTACTGAAGCTGAGTATATTGCAAAGAATCGAAGCATGTAAAGAGTTGTTGTGGATGAAGAAGTTTCTCCGGGAGCTTGGTTTGAAGCAAGATCAGTATGTGTTGCTTTGTGATAGCCAGAGTGCTATTCATCTTGGTAAGAATGCAGCCTTTCATTCTAGGACCAAGCACATTGATGTTCGTTATCAATTGATTCAGGATGTGTTGGAGTTGAAGTTGCTAGCACTTGAAAAAGTACACACGGATGACAATGGTGCGGATATGTTGACAAAAAGCGTTGACAAGGGAGAAGTTTGAGATATGTCGTTCTATTGTGGGAATGACGAATTCCTCCACAATGTCGTGAGGGGGAGATTTGTTGGGTGGATCATTCCTTTGTGGAGCCCAAGCCCACTAAATAATTGGAAAAATAATAATATGTCAAGTAGTATTTATGGGAACAAATTAGGTTAATTTTTTCCCTAATCTTCACAATCTTTTACAACAAAAAAGAGAAGAAATTCGCAGCAATTTTCTGTGTTGCAGCAGCAACTTTACGGCGACGATCGGGCATCGAAACGGACTTCGATCGGCACGAAAGTTTGAGGGCTTGTTCGTCTCTCATTCTTATTCAATCTGAATGGTGGAATCTACGTTTCAACGGCTCAATTTCCGGCAATCTTCCGACGACCTGACTGCTGCGTTTCTGCTGCGTTTTCGGTGATATTTTTCAAAAACTCTTGTATTTTGCATTCTTAGTTGATGCTTTGGTGTATTTGAGTTGGTTGATGTGTTTGAAACACTTTTGTCTCATCTTTTTCTGATTAGTGGAGTTTTGTGGGTCTCGGCTTCATGGTTTTTAATTTCTCACTTCGAGAGGGGTTTTCCACGTTAAAATTGTGGTGTTGATTTTCTTTGTGTTTTGTTTCGTTTTATTTGTGATTTGACTTCGTTGGGGCTGCCTCGTTTAATTCCGTTCCATGTAATTGGGAAGACTTTGTGGGTATTTATGATACGTATGGTGGTGCGGTTGTTTGTTTTCCCAACATATATAATATGATTATATGGACCCCGATTGATCATAGATTCGACCAAAAGGATAGATGTGAATGATTTTATTTTTCTGTTGGATTTTAAAAATTGTCCTAGGCTGTTATGAAGAGCGTGACCTAGTTTATTTTCTGCATTATCCCATTCCCGTTAGCTCCCCCTGTGTGCGGCGGGTGTATTTATTTTATTAGATAAAATTTATGTAACAAGAATTGTGCGGAAGATGAAGACCAAAGAAAGACGAAAATAAAGATCCCATTAGAGAATAACGCATTAGAGATCCTATTGGTGGTTGGAGCTACCTTAATTGTGACCCGCGGTTTCGTCAGTTTGTATTCGAAACCGCACCTAGGAAAAATCCATGATCATACCGGTTACTTTATGCATTTATTTATTTTGTGCTTGTATTTATTTTATATGATACGATAGATGTATAACTAGGCATTTCTAGATGAATGTGTAGGATGTATGTCTATAGAGATAGATATACATGATGAGACCATAATTATATTAATTAAGATAATTAATTTGAATTTATTAAGTGAATTAATTTAAAATTACTCCCACAACAAAATCGAGTTATATTTGTCTCCCAATATTATAATGACGGTGAAGAGCCCTTGTTCGGATCCAACTGATCGGCCTTCGTCGGGAGTTGATCTACCTCAGGTATATCATCGTTATCGAGATATGATCGTTATGAGATCTCATGAATATTTGGGTTGCGACTCGACTAAGAATTTTGCGGTGATTGGCCCTCGTCAAGACCGTCTGATTTTAGAGACAAATGGTTGACTGTCACATAAGATGTGAATTGCCAAAGAGTTGACTAGTCAACCACCAAGAGTCACATAGAGATGTGATTGGTAAAGTGTTACCTACCTTTCGAATTATTCTGGTTGATCGGCCCTCGTCGGGAATCGGGGTAACTAGATGGGATCTTGGCCACTAAAGAATTTTTGGAAGATTCTTGAAAGTCAATTGGGAGTAGTTGACTAGTGGGAGCAAAATCATAAATCAAAATACCATTTTTGATTTTGCGTGTATAAACAACAACACTCTTTTATCTTTATTTTATGTTGTAGTTTTTAGCAAAATTTTATATGTATGTTTTTAATTCTCGATTAGTAAAACCAAATTGTGACTGTTACCTTTTGAGAAACGTTCTCAAGTATGGTTAAGTAATTTTAATCCTTTTAAAATAAGCAATGACGCAAGCAACCCCGTTATAGTAGTTAGAGACAATGAGACTATATATTTGATGCAGTGCTCCAAGACTTTAATTATAATGAAAAATGGAAGCTAATGATATGATTAAATCACTTGAAATAAGTTTCAACGAATTAATCATATATTGGATACGATCCAATATGATCATTCAGTCATACGATGACAATTAATTCAAACATTGCATAAGAATGACCACATTGAATTTTGGAAATGTTGTTTTCAAAATTGTAAGATTTAAGTATCGACTTATTTCTTTAATCATTGCTTGAAGGTTTAATTAAATAGTTCATGTTTTGAATGTGATTCAAAAGACTAAATAAACTATCTAATAAGCTTTAGATCGATTTTCTTTATGAAAGGAAATTAAAGACATAGCTCGGTGATCTTTCTTAAGTCTTATGAAGACTACACTAAGAAATATTTACAAGTGCTTAAAAGATTAAAAAGGAAGTTAGAGCATGTGCTTAAAATAAGAGATCTTATCGAAGTCTTTATTCTAGGCAAGTGTGTTGAGATAAATCCATCTAAGTTCAAGTCAACTCTTAGATATATGATATCTTACGAGTATGATTAAAGTAGAAGGATTAAATACGGAATACACAATGGTACGGAAAAGTGAAGCAAACGTTGCAACATTTTCGGTTTTGTATTCTGAGTCAAGTAAACTGATAAAGGAACTAAATAAATGTTATCATGTTCCGGTTCTTATGAAGAACATATTTTCAGTTAGATGTTAGGATTTAATGGACAAATTCAATTGTAAGGAATAAATGTTATCCCGATAAAGTTGAACAGTCAATGAATCTGACATACTAGATTGGTGTCACTATATAGTTGATATCGGTGATGAAATCTCAACTAAGTATTTGTATGGCTGTTATCCTTAATATTTGGTGGTCGTTCTAGAAATAATCTCTATGGAAGAGGAACGTGTAATCAAATACCATTATGATGATGTCTAAACTATGTGATTATGAATCATGTGGGTAATACATACCTTATCTGAAGATGACTGAAATACCCTTTTATGAAAAGGTTACAAAATCTAGAAAGTTGTCTAAAGTCTAAACATACCAATGTTTGCTGGCTCGTGACAATTAATACCACAAATAATGTTTATTACTCTCTGTGACTATTTTTTGAAATAGTTGAACGTTCTTAGTAAAGAACAACAATTCACAAAACCCGAAAGGTTCGAGCTAGTACGAATATGAGATTGATGAGCAACTTGGGAATTAATCTTCAATTTAATTGAAGCAAATAATACCTGAAGAGTGTTTCAAAAGTTGTCTGAAAAGGAATAAGATTCTCCCTTGAAGGTTACCATCTTTGGGATACGCAATCAGATTGTGTTCCTAAAATGGAAACAACACTTTATATGATTAAGGTGTGACATAAGCCTTGCAAAGTATCCCTTACCCGTTTCGGGATAGTGCCTTTATACAATACATATACTTAACCGAGTTCCAAAGAATAAAGGTTGAACAAATTCCATATTAGATATGGAAAGGGATAATGTCGAATCATCTTAACCGATGACTTGAAGTTGTCATAGGCAAAGTCAGAAAGGCTTGGAGCCTAGTACGACATATGCAACTTTGTGGAATATCTTAGTAAGTACGCTAGATGTTATTTACTCATTTGCGGAGCAAAAGTTGTTTGTCTCCAAACATGATGTCTTCTAGAGGAAGTGTTTCTTCTAAAAGAAACAGTGGGAGTAAATTAAGATCTTAAAGGTAGTTTGAGAACCATAAGGAGATATTCAACCATGAGAACATGAGCATATACCATATAGTGATGAGGTGTAGAACACTACTCAGTGCACACAAAAGTTCTGTAAGTCTGTGGATAACCTCAAGCCTGAAAAGGCTGCTGTTATGTTCATCTTGAAGAATGAATATCTCACGACTTATTAAGGAATGTTTGAAAGGCAAGATTGAGAGATGTGGCCAGGAGCCATAATATCTGAATTAGATTCCATCAGTGACAACCAGGTTGTGAACCTAGTCTGTCTTACCTAGAGGGAATGTCCCTGAAAGGCTGACGTGGATATTAATATGATTACCATAAGGCTATAGTGACGGCTAAAGGGTACGAGGTGTAAACCTTGTAATTATCTTTATCTGCTAGGCGAGAGCCCAATTCTATTATCACTATGCTTGTTATAACTTCGTATCATAGCTATATGATAGTGTTCAAGACGTTGGGAAAACAGCTTGATGTTCATAAATGATAACATGATATATGAGCCCACGAGATCCGTTTATAGACTCAAACAAGTTTCTCTAGACAATTTCTTTGTTTGATAATCAATGGAGTTTGATTTAGTCAAAAGAAGGGATATGCCCAATGTGCAAGAGGGATAGTGGGAATGTTTTATGATTTTTGAATAAGTTATTGGATATCTCTCTCGGGAATCATAATCCTATGTCACAGTTAATTAATGTTTGGTAGTTCAAGGTCTTTATGAAAGCACTTGGATTTGCAATTCTTATTTTTTGAAATAAGAATCTATAGTGATAGATATAACTATGTTGGTCTATAGTTTACCTATATAGATGTGATGCTAAGGAGTTTAGCATAGATCGCGACAGGAGATACTGCTAGCCGGTGTTCTCAAGATCTATATGTGTTAGGACGTTAGTCCTAAAGATATGTTGAAAGATGATACTTATGGAAGGTTTCCTTTGCTACTGCAGTAGGTTACATCATAAAAGTAACTCTAGATTTTCATAGTCCATGAAGAGTCAATGAGAAAGTATGAAAGTAATTCTGGTAAATATCGAAAATATCATTAAACAAGTTAAGGATGGTTTCCTAGTTTATTGAAACTTGGAATCAGATAAACATAGTTATTCAGACGTATATCATGAGTCTTATGAAGGCGAGTGGGAGCTACAGTCTAGGTTTGCAGTCACTTTGATTAAGCGATGTCACTGTAAATTCTACAACTTAGCCAAAGCACAGTAGTGCCCTTGGAGGCGCAGCGGGAGCAGTACATGAGTCTATAAGGTTCATTCCTGAACCTTATACGGTTCTTCCACCATTTCTATATAGCTGATATAGTTAGTGGATTCATTGCTTGAAGCAAGGACCAGGGTCTCGTCAGATATTCATGTGTGTGTTGAGGCGGTTCCTTTGACTTGGTCATTTGGAGCATGGTATGAAGATAGTCTGATTCCCCATGGATAGCGATCCGTTCACGGCTAGGGCTGTCTGTGAGTATTGCATGAGATTCTTGTGTTTCAACTAGGTCTTGTGTGTGCGAGTGATTGGTTTTAGGCCAAGTGGGAGATTGTTGAAATAGTGTCCTAAACCCAATCGGGTTGGACCGGATCCGACCGGGTCGGATCATTATTACAATTTCTTTATGTTTATACATATGATAAATGGCTTTTCAGTTGTCATATATTTGTTCATTTAAAGAACCAATTATGAATTGTTATATGATAACGTCCTTAGTATTAAACTGTGATAGAGAAACCATGATACGCGATTGTGGTTGATGAGATCTCTAATCACTTTAATAAGTTCGATATTTAAATGTCTCTAGGCTGATGTACTATTAAACAGAGCATTGATAGTACAAACAAGATAGCATGAACGTGTATTAGAGAATGCATACGTTAGACTGACCCACTTACACTGTTAAGTGCCACACTATGTGACGTTTGTGTAATTATCCTTAGGACCGGAGTCTATATGGCATCACGGTGTGGATTGTCATACTTTGACGCTATTGAGGTTTCCTCTAGCCACAGGGGGATCATACGGCAGTGATTGGGTGTGATACTGAAGCATGCGGAGTATACATGTTTGTACGTCCGGAAATCGCGTACCCTATCAGTAGGGGTGAATATCCGAAAGAGCCTTCTTATAAGGAATGTCTTACTCTCGTGAATCTTAGCAAAGTGGAAGTAAATAAGTTACTTCGAGAGAGTATGATATCCAGATTATAAGATACGGTCGTTGATGTTTGACACTCGACGAACGACCGTATGGATATTATTACAGCGATATGATTCTATTTACACGGTAACCATTTCACATGAAAGGTAGTAGTCATTGCATTTGACTCTTTCGATAATTAGTGGGTCACGGTGTGTTGCTAGACGCTATCCTGTGATCGTTAGGTATGAAGGGCATTTTCGTAATTTGCACTTTGTGTCTATGGCCAACATATTCGGAAGCCTATCGGGTCACACACATAAGAACATCTAGCCGGATTAAAATGCGGTTATAGAGATAACCAAATAAAAAAGTTTTATCTCGTACTATAAAGGTTATAGTGGTAAATTAATATGGTGATATTTATTTATTATGAATAAATATAATACAAGATATTAATTATGTTGATTAATTAAATATACACATAATGTATGTATATGACTATTATGTCGAATACACATACATTATGTGTATATTTAAATATATGTTGATTAATTATGTTGATTAATTAAATATACACATAATGTATGTGTATCGAATATATATATATATATATATATATATATTATGGCGCCACTTTCTAACTATATAAGATATAGTTGATTTGCGTACATCAATTAATAATATATAAATTGTATTACCTTATATTAATATTAGATATTAATGAATATAGATTTGTACATATGTGTAAATTGATTTATGATAATTAGATAAAGATAGTCAATATTAGATATTGACAATATCTTGAAAATATTTAATATAGAATATTAAATTAAATGAGATAAATCAATCAAATATATTTTACTTATTTTATTGGGAAAACGTTTTCCTTCTCCTCTATCTACAAAGAAGCTAATCCCAACCAGATTGGGATAGCAAAGGGGCGCCCCATACTTTATATAAAGGTGGGATTGGCTAGCTCTTTTGTATAATACAATTCTAAGAGCTAATAGTTTTTGTGAAAAATAGAGAGCTTCTTAGAGAGAGTTTTGAGAGAGAGAAAAAGTCGGTCTAGCAACCGAGTTTTTCAGGTAGCAATCCATGATGGGATTCCGGCGGGCTGTTCGTGTGGATCACCGGTAGAGGCCGAACGCTTGGGCGGCTCCATGCACCACTTCTCTCCTTAGACAGTCAAAGCGCCGATCTTTTAGATCGAACAAGGTAACCACCGTCTACTAGCTTATTTGTTTATTAATTAAACGAGGTCGATCCTGGTTAAAAGGAAATAAAATTTTGAATTCCGCTGCGTTCCCGTGTAGATTTCTAACATAAACAACTAATGTAATCTTTTGTCACAAAAGGTGATAGATCCATAAAATCACAAGAGTTTATTCATACAGACCTTTAAGGCTGTGTGAAGATATGGACTTGTGAATGATTGGGTGGCCAACAATATTGATTGCAAACTACTCAAACAAACAATATGTCAATCTTGATATATGAAATCCGAGACCTTTTGAAGGTCAAGGGGACTTCTAATAAACGCTTAAAAGTTTTAGCATATGTCTTTGAAACTTCTTTGACTTGATCAAGGAAGAGAGTATATAGATGCTCAATTCAAAAAAGCATGGTATTTGATTCCATAGCTTGTCATCCAAGATTCTTAGCGAAATTGTTTCACTAAAAGTGAAAACTGTAAATGCTTAAAATGGTTGACTTGATGATGAACTATTTTCAGTGCTTTACTCGATCTTAGGATATGTGTTGCAAGTGATGTTGTACATTTCGAATGTAAGCACCTTCTACAGTCTATTAAGAAAGACACTACCAATGTTGTGGATAAGGTGTAAAGCTTGTTTACCCCACTCCCACATGCAGGGTGTCCAACACTTGTGAAAAAAAACTAGACAATAAAGTGACATATTATATGTAGAAATGTATGTATGACCTATTGGAATAGAGAAGTTTAGTTATATGATTCTCAAAATAAGAAACTGATATTATCAAATATCATTGTACCTTTTGAGAATGATTACATACCAACTTCAAACCTCAAAGTAAATTAGTTACTGAAAGAGTTACTATCAGATTAGATCAGACCACGCCGGACAAATAGTTGTTGGGTAACACTTGTTGAACCACCATACTATATTAGAATGTCATTTAACCTAAATGTAGTAGGAGTTTGGTCAAATCCGCTATCGTAAAGATAACAAAGAGGCAAATGTTGCATACTATAAAAGGGTCATCAATGACTTATAATCTTTGAGAAAGACAATTAAGCTTCTGATAAAGAGAGGTGACTTGATGCTTAAACCTGAATATAGAGTTAATGTAACTCTAGTCATGTCTATGTTCTTATAAAACCACCTAAATACTTGATCGCGTGTAAGTCACTAATGTCAATATTACTAGCAAGAATACTGGGTACATCATAATATAGAAAATGCGAGTCAAGGTCGATCCCACATAAATAATGCAACTTTAATTATAAATGATTCTAACCTAATTAAGAAGTGACATAGAGGTGGTCATTGACCAACAATAAACATGAAAGAAACTTGGTATTTCTCCCCCGCTTCCCACCGATCTACTAACTTGGATTAGTTAATCTTTATATTTACTTCCCCACATAATTTCCTTAAATTAATTGAGCGAGATTTTAATTTAGTTTTAAGCTACGGGTGCAACTCCTAACCCTATCTACTCCGACCATGGTAGTAGACAATTTATACGCAAGCTACCCTCCTTAATTGGTCCGTAATAACCCATACGCATAATGAACTAGAATTGCCGATATCGAGCGCTAACTCATACCGCTAACCCGCCTAGATAGCTGTCGACACTGATCAGCACGTTCCTAGGGTCCATCAAGACTATGTCCAAATTAATACTTCGCTATTCGTATTTCATGTTAATTTTACGATTACAATAAGCAGATTGGCTAGATCTAACCTACCGTTAATTAAACCTATCGATCAACGTAGATGACGTGAATCCTCCGGATTAATTTTCCTAAATATTTTCTCGGTAAACCGGTATAGACCGCCGGTTTACCGGGGTCAGCTTTTCTTAATTCTAGATCTACATTGCTCAATTACGATTAATCTAAGTAAATCATAGGGTCGTTAAACATACAGATTAACTAAAACACATAAATACGAACATATCTACCATATTGAAGACAAAAAGGAACGTTCAAAGCTTCATACATTCAACAATGGAGATCTAACTCGATCTACTTAAGCTAGAGATGGTAGAGAAGGAGAGAAAACCATAAATAACTCCTCAAGAGCTTGGAATAACTTTATTTCATCAAATTGTATAATGTATGTAATATATATTATGCAAAACTTGGAACTCCTCTACAATAATATGTTAATGCGGCCTTATATGGATACAATGACCGACTTATGACTCTCAAAAACCCTAACCGACCTAGACAATGTGGCAGAATCAATTTCGTGTTCCATAAGGCCCTCGGTTTACCAGACCTGCCCTCGGTAAACCGGGCTGACTTTCCTTCTTTTTCTTCAACAGACTTGTTCTTGGACTTTAATTACTAGAAACAACATGCTTCTTTTGGTCCAGATCTGTTCTCCAATGCTCCAGATTCGGTACATCCTATAAAACACATAAAACGAGACAAAACAATAGCAAATCTTTGGGAAAATAACATAGATGCAGAATTACAATCCTGGGAACACGCACATAGCATTTAACACATATTCCATATAATAACGAGCTTATCTATCATCTCTTGAGCATAATTTGGGGCGAATAAAAGTATAATTATTTGTGCCATTTAGGGCGTTATCAATACGTCATGCCCATTTGGAGTAATTGGAACAATATCAAAATAGACAAATGAATGGAGAAAGTATGGACTTTTAAAGCAAAGCTAGATTCATGCGTGGAATTTGAACATGATAATTATTACCACGTTTTCGTTTCAGTTTTCTTTGCGCCCTCTTCATCAGTTTAGTCTGCGTTTCGGTGGCTCCCCCTGGTAGGGTTTCCGGCTACGGTCTCAATTTGTTTTATGTCCTGTGCACATCGGCTCTATTCAGCCCTAACCTGCTAGACGTTCTCACAGTTTCTCTCCGGTTTGCTGTTAGGCTCTCTTCTGCGCTCTGGTTCAGGTACTCGTTTTTCCCGGCATTTTTGCTCATCAACAACAGGCTTTCGTTGGCGTCTTTTGTTCTTGTGCAACAAGTTTGCTGTCGGCTTCTATGGCTGACCCTCCCGGGGCTCAGCCGACGGCCACTCCTCAGCCGGACAGCGTTGCAGCTCCGATCAAATCTTACGCAGCATCCACTTCTGGTTCAAAGGTAGATAATCCTGATTTTGGTGTCTATGGTACTTGCAAAGGTGACCCTGCTTTTTTTGTGTCGAGGGCTAAGTTAGAAGTTCTCGCTCGGCCTTTTGAGAATGCATTAGTAGCTCGCTTTCTTGATTATAGACCTTGAATTGATGATATAAGGAAATTTTTCTTGCGAATTGACTTAAAAGCTACATGCAAAGTAGGTGTACTTGACTCGAAACACGTACTTGTGCACCCTAGTTGTCAGGAGGATTACAATCGTTTATTTACACGATGGGAATGGTACATGGGGTCACATAGATTTGTGCTATCTAAATGGACTGTCGACTTTCACGGTAATGCTGACTGTTCGATGGTTCCTATCTGGTTTGAATTTCCGGGCCTCCCACTGCCGTACTTTAACCCTAAATATGTGAACAAGATTGCTGGACTTATTGGTAGACCTTTACAGACGGATGCAGCTACTACTGATATGAGACGGCCGTCTGTAGCTAGGGCTCTGGTTGAGGATGACATTCAGAAACCGCGTTGCACTAGAATATGGCTAGGGGAAGATGTCCATAGGGGACAATGGCAAGAGGTTCATGTTGAATACTGGCCTGAATATTGTACATTTTGTCACAGGATTGGTCATTCTAAGGAGCGATGTAGACGGAAGAACCCGCCTCCGACATTCCTCGTAAAACGAAAAACCCTGGTGGTGGGCTTTCGGAGCCTCAAGGGCAAAAACATGACGGGCCTAAGATTCAACAAGTGTATCAGGTAAAGCAGACTGGTCCTGTGGTGCCCTCAGGGCCCTCTCTTGTTCCTGATGCAGTATTGACAAAATCTACTGATGACGTGTTGGCTAAATCCACTGAGAGGGATGCGATTCATATTACTTCAACTTCGGCTTCGTGCTATAGACCTTTGAAATCACAAAGTAAATCGAATTCTTTCCATGTTTAGTAATCGCTTAATGACGACGATATTCTTGAAACCGTCCATCACTCTCTTTTGAAAGACGATAGAATCAGACAGGTCGAGAACAGGCCGCGTTCAGCGGGGAAGGTCTCCGATCATATTGTTGCGAAAACTAATTTACCGGATTTCCATTCTAAGCTTGACCAGCGCATGGTCAATTATAGGATTGAGATAGAAGTGACAAAAGAGGCGGCGCGTCCAAAGCAGTTGGTTATCACTCATGTGCAGGATCCTCTTAATCCTGATGGCGGAGTGGGTAACATTCCTTCGGCTATGTCAGGACTAATCAAAGATGTGGCCGTGCATGATGATCAAAGTACTGATAAGGGAAAGGACCCCCGTCATGAAGATATTGTGCGTGATGACACGTCTGTTGAAGCTCATACTACCTCGGCTAAGGGATTACAGGATACTCATGTGTCTAATCCGGCAGAAATCCCTGAGGCAACCATAGACAAGATGGATGCTTCAACTTCTTTCCCTGGCACCTCTAAGAAAGGGAAGAAAAAGGGGAAAACCAAATCCACATAACAAGACATGGTACTTTCTCAAACTTATCACTTACGCTCTTCTGATGATTAGTCCGATCAATCTTTTGTTTTGGAATGTGCGTGGAGCAGGTCATGATTCCACTCAAACTTGTTTAAAGAACATTTGTAGACAGCATAATGTTAAGATCCTTGTTCTTATCGAACCCCTCTTTCCGGATAAGTTCATTTCTCTTATCCGTCATAAGCTGGGATTTGACTTCTCACACTCTTTTTTGTGAGGTAAAATCTGGTTTTTATGGTCTGGAGTGGATTGTACTTTTGTTGTGGATGGTGACCAGATGTGTACGGCTGATGTCACGGGCCAGAATGGGGACCATTTTTTGATATCAGGAATTTATGCCAAACAAAGTCGAATCCCTAAACAAGCTCTCTAGCAAACGATTCTCGATAGGGCTGCTAATGTTGACAAGCCCTGGATTCTTGGAGGGGACTTTAACACTATTCGTCAGGCTGATGAAAGAAAGGGGGGAGGTCCTCCTAGGCTGAATGACATGCAAGATTTCAATGACTGTATTCAGGGGGCAAATCTCACTGAAGCTTCCTTTGAGGGTTCCCCTTACACTTGGTTTAATCGCAAAATATGGCAACGCTTGGACAAAGTTTTCTTTAATGCCAAGTGGCTGGATCATTTTGACACCACGAAAGTCTCTCATCTGACCAGAGTGCATTCGGATCATTGTCCGCTTTTGACGATGTGTGGCTCAAAGAAAACGGGTAAGTCCTCCGTTCGATTTATTAATGTTTGGACGGAAGATAGTTCGTTTCTGGATTTGGTGAAGGCGTCTTGGGAAGAGTCTGAGGACGGCCAGGGTATGTATCTCTTGGGTAAGAAACTTAAGAAGCTGGCTTACAAATTAACTGAGTGGAACCATGTGGTTTTTGGCAATATCTTCGAGAATACTAAGAGGGCGTTGTCAGAGGTTAATGACTGCATGGTCAACCATGATCATGAGGGGACGGAAGCCTCTAAACATAATTTGGAACATGCCACATTGGATTACGAGAAGTGTATTAGTAGAGAGACTCGGTTCCTCAATCAGAAAGCTGCGGTTAAGTGGATTGAAGCTGAGGATGCAAATAGTAAATATTTTCAAGCTCTATGTAAGAGACGGAACCGGAACTACATTCATCGGATAAAGGCGGACGATGGCAATTAGATTGATAATCAGGATGACATCCGTCTTTCTCTGTACAGTTTTACGAACAGCTTTTCTCGGCAGATAGGGAAGGTATAGGCACTCCCCTTATTCATTTTACCCTTCCTCAAATCTCTCTGGATCTGAATTAGACCCTCTGATAGTGCTGCTGGTCCGGATGGGTATACGTCACATTTTTTTTAAATCATGCTGGCAGATCATTAAGCATGATATTGTCTCGGCTGTTGGTGAATTTTTCATGGGAGGGCACCTTCCTCGTTATTTCTCTACCTCCACGATCATCATTCTTCCGAAAAAGCAAAGGGCTAATAGATGGAAGGACTTTCGGCCGATCAGTCTCTTCACCGTCTTTTCCAAACTTATCACCAAAATTATCACGCAGCGTATGAATGCTTATCTTCCCATGCTGGTAGTGGATCAACAGACAAGCTTCGTCCCTGGAAGATGCATCACTAATAATATCTTGTTGGCTCAAGAGCTTTGTAAAAATCTTAATAAAAAGATCCGGAGCCCCAATATTATGCTCAAATTAGATATGGAGAAGGCGTATGACCGCATGGATTGGGGTTTTATAATGAAGATGCGGAGGATGTTTGGCTTTCATGAGCCTTTTGTTGACCTCATTTTCAGAACCCTTACGGATAACTGGTTTTACATCCTGCTCAATGGTACTCCTTCCACGCACTTTCATGCTGCTCGTGGTTTGAAGCAGGGCGACCCTCTGTCGCCTGCTCTTTTTGTCCTAGCCGTTGAGTATTTAGGAAGGCTCATTAATTATTTTATGGATCAGAATCCTGGCATGCGTTTTAGACGAAGGTCAAGGGTATTCACTATCTGGCTTTTGCCGATGATACGATCCTTTTCACTCGCTGCAATCGGAAAGGACTGAGAGGCATCAAGGAGCTGTTCCACCATTATGAGCTTGTCTCGGGGCAACATATTAATTCCACCAAAAGCACTCTCATCGGGCACAAGCTGTCGGCAACAAAGGCAGGATTGGGTGCACAATATCTTAGGCTTTAAGCACGAGGATATGCCCTTTCGTTATCTGGGTGCACCTCTTTTTTGGTGTCGGAATGACATTTTGTTCTACCAGGATATTATTGATAAGGTGTAGAGGAAGCTTCACCACTGGGGTACCAGACTCCTGTCCTTTCGGGGTAAGCTTATTCTTCTCAGGCATGTTCTAACGTCCCTACCGATTTCCTTCCTTCAAGTCCTTGTTCCCCTGAAAGAGGTTATTCATCGTATTCATCGCATCTTTAATAAGTTTCTATGGGAGAGTGGACCTGATGGGGGCTGAATTCATTGGAAATCTTGGGATAAATTGTGTATGCCGACTTCGGAAGGTGGTTTGGGGGTTCTCAGCCTTTTTGATGTGAGTGACACTTTTGCGATCAAGTCATGGGGTCCGTTTAAGGCAGAAGAACGGTATTTGGGCTAAAGCTATCTATAATGCTTATATTATTGATCAATCCCCTTTGGATGCTCCTGAGCCAACGCTGTCAACACCTATGTTAAAGAGAGTTTGGATGATGCGGAATTTTGCAGAGCATGCTATCACTTGGAGAGTAAATGAGGGTAATATCGATTTCTGGAGGGACAAATGGACTACGCATGATTTGGGCAACCCTCCTGAAGAGCGTTTCTGGAAGATTAATGAATTTTGGGTTAATGGAAAATGGGATACTCACCTTCTACAATCTCTTCTTCCCTCACACATTGTTGAGGAGATTTTTCTTGTTCCAATCGACCCTGGGATAGCTGACGAGCTCATATGGTCCCTTACCCCTGATGGCAGGTTCACCACTCGCTCAACGTGGGACATGACGCACACTCACCACCCTGAGAACGTTATCTACAAGATGATTTGGAACAACCTTTTACGTCTCAAAATCTCTTTCTTTGCTTGGAGGCTCCTTCATAACATTTTACCTACGGGCCCTAACATTCATCGCCGTGGTATCCCTCTGGTAACTAAGTGTTTTGCTTGCTCTTATGGGGAGGACATCCGTCATCTCTTTATTGAGTGCCCTTTCGCCACTGCAGTTTGGTCCTACTTCATGAATCATTTTGGCCTCAGATTTACACCTACTTCTAGGATTGTGCCGCTTTTTACCTTTTGGAGGAACTCGGCTACTAGTATCTATAGCCTTCGCCTTATTGTGCATGTGATTGTCTGTTGGGGAATTTGGCGACGAGAAACCAGTGTCGGCACGATGATATACAACCTTCTACTCAGCGGACTATCATTCTTATTGAGCGGGCCGTCAGGCAACTTGCTTTCCGTCGGGTTTTGATGCATCTATCTTGGGAACTGATAAAAGGATGCCTTTCTTCAGGCCGTTCAAATTCAAATCCGGTCCTAGACGCCAATTGATTTCTCTGCGGTGGAAACCGCCCCTTCCTAGGAATGTTAAGTTGAACGTGGATGGGATTGTTCGGAATGGCATTGCTTATGGAGGAGGTATTCTACATGATTCTACTGGAAGGTTCATTATGGCCTTTCATGCTTGCTTTGGCCAGGGTACCATTGTGGACGCAGAGATTAAAGCTTTATTATTCGGTCTTCGGTTGTGTAATAAGGATCAGCCCGTGGATATTGAATCTGATCCGCTTTATGTTTACTGAATTATATCTGGTGCGAATGGCGGAGGATGGCCCTTATGTCTCTTCATTACTCAGATACATCACATCCTGCGCTCGATGTCGTATACCATTTCCCACGTTTTCAGAGAGTGTAACGGGGTTGCAGACGGCCTTGCTGCTTTGGAAGGGGAGGATCGGATTTTCCATCAACAGAGGTATGTCCCTCCACATATTTTGCATCTTATTCACGATGATCTACATGGACCACCTCATATCCGACATATCGCTCATACACCGGGAAGCACTCTTCACTTGTGAAGAGTGCAAACCAGGTCGTGTTGTTCCCTTCATTTACTCTCCCATTTTTGTTACGATTCTACTTTGTACTACGTTACACATTGTTTATAGATTGGCAGGCTACAGACAAGGAAGGCGCCTTAGGAGTCAAAACGCATACATACAACTCACTCTGCTTACATGGATGCACCCCTCCAGTCTTGGTTGGGGTGCAAACCAGGTGTTTTTGTTCTTTATCTACTTTACTCTTTGGAGTTTGCTTGGTATTTTCCACTTATTCTGCATGCTGGTGATGTGGACAGAGTTTTTTGATACACCTCCTTTCAACGGGACTAGATTTCTGGAGTGCATTGAGCTTTGGACGCACCCCTACCACTCTGATAGGGGTGCAATTCAGGTGTTTTTGTTCCTTTCGTGCTTTACAATGGTGCTCCCTCTTTTATTGCTATGTGATGTTTTGCCCTACGTGAAGGCTGTAGCCAATGCTCAGGATCGGAACTGGACTTTACATACTCTCAAGCTATAACGATCTATGAACGACGACGACTTTCGGATGTGTCATCAGCGATCGAGTCACTTTTCATTCCTACAAGATTCGAGACACACTGACGCCATTCTTCCACTTATGATTTCCACTGTTGTACATATTTTTGGAGTTTGGGATTTTTTGGGAATGCATAGAGCGAGTACTCTTCCCTATGTGATGGATTTTCCTACACTGGGTTTGCCACACATAGGGTTTAAGGAGGCCATGCTATGCATTCTATCACGCAAACTTGGGGCGGGCCGGGATATGGCAAAATTTTTGTAGCACTTTATTTCTTCTTTTAATAAAATAAAGTTGCTTTAAAAATAAAAAAATAAAAAGCAAAGCTAGTGGAATATGGATTCCCAATAGCAATGCTTAAAACCATTCAACCAAAAAAATTTATAGCAAAAGGTCATACACAGAATGTCTGCATATTGTTTAGATCTAATCAAGGATTAAAAGCAAACCTCTGGGTCAAGCAACCACGTGCTTGATATGATTAAGCACTATGATATTGACCGACACATTGACGAGTCTTATGTTGGCAAGAGGATCAATAATGGTAAAGTGATATTGTAGTTTTATTTGTAGATATCATTGTATGCATCATTAATGATGTACGAATGTTATCTGAAGTTCAAGGTCGACTAGACAAGCTGTACGAAATACTAAATCTGGGAAGGCTAACAATATTCTTTGAATTTGAATAGTTCAAGTTTACAAGAATAGGTTGTTGGTGTTATCCCAAGTATCTTATACTGATAATATATTCCAAGATTCCAAGAAGGGTTTCCTACCAACCATACGAGGAATAGTTATCTACACACGTCAGTGTCGACGACACAGGATATGAACAATAAGGGATACATGCTCTATATGATAAATGATTGGATCATTGAATAAACAGTAAATAATTTTCTTAAGTATCTTTGGAGAGAAAGAATTTAGATGCATGTCTAATAAGGTTTTGACATGAAGGGAAATAGATGCACTAATTCTGGTTACTAATCAGATAAGGATGATCGAAAGTCGATTTCTAGATTAGTGTATATTCTTGACGGGGAATTCATTCTTTCAAGTCTGAATTCAGAACAACTTATGAAGTAGTTCCCATCAAGATAACCCTTTCAAAATGTTTGATAGACATTAGCATTAAATGTGATGGTGGACTTGACCCATTTGTTTTATAGCAAGTGGGAGATTGTTGTGAAATATGGAGTGCTCTAAAATCAATCCATATTGCCTTTGCGGGAAAGGGGGAGATTGTTAGATATGTAGCCCGAAAAGCAACATTTTACTGTTTTTTAATTAAATAAGATGACATTTGTTATTAATCCTTTTATCTATCTATTTGTATATATTTAAATGTACATCACAGAAAATCCCAAAATTTACATAATGTGACCATAATACTCAGTGCATAAGAGTTATGTACAAGAGGATTGAGTTTATGGTGATACTCTTTAATATTAAGTCCGTGGTGATTAAATGAAGTTTGGGATCTTTCAATTAACACACCATTAGTCCCCCAGAACACTTCATGTGTGACCGCCTAATCCGGGCCGTCGATGCTAGACATCATAGTGGCAGCACTTGTATATGGTTTGAACATGTAGGACTTGGACCGATTTGATTTGATGATCTCATGATAATTTCGTAATGGGAAAATCTAATTAAATAACAAGATGACCATTTATGGATTAATCTTAATCCTAATGTGATTATAGACTCATGCCTATTTCAGAGTGGTGTTTGATGTGGCGTTAAAGTTAGCTTAGTGAAGCTTTCCCAAACATGTCCATGTTGGCATCAGTCAGGGATATGTAGCCAGGAATGTAAGTCACAAAGATGGAGTCCATTCATTTCTGTAGTAAGTAGAAAGACGGTTCCCTCGTTTGTTAATTCTGGAACCGATCGATCGGCCGAATTTATGGTCTTGGATCATAAATATCAATCACTAGTGAATTAATGGTAGTTGAGGATAAGATGTTATGAAGAGGTTCAACGGAAAATGCCTGGCTTCATAAACGAATCGTCTATGGAGGGTTATCCATAAGTAATAGTTATATCAGTAGACACTCAGTATCTATTTATTTATATATATATATAGTAGAGTAAGAAATTCTATGATCGAAAGAGTGCAATCCTGAATTTATGGTGGCATAATATCGAGATTAATAAAGAGGATGATATGATTGAAGAATTTGATCAGTTATTCGATTTATTTGAGATTTTGATTACAGGTCCATGGTTCCCAGATTGGCTCCCGTTATACTAGTTGAAATCGTTTCTATTTTCATTGTCTGATTCGAAAGAAAAGTTTTCTATTTAATATAATATACTGGTTATTTATTTGATAAATAAAATATTAGAATAGAAAACAGTTTTCTATTTTGGTGTGAGTGTGTGCGCATGTTTGTATATATATCATGTGTCTGTGTTTTATTGTTTATTTGATAAATAATAAAATAGATAATTAGTAATTAGCTTTTATTAGTTATTTGATAAATAACAAAAAGAGATAATTAGTAATTAGTTTTCTTTTTCTTTATGGCAAAGAAAATTGATTTGAGATAATTAGGTTTGACCTAATTTTGATAATATAAATTAGAAGAGTTAGGCATCTCAAAACACACACACAAAAATACACGTTGCTTTTCCAATATACTTGGAAGGTGTTGTGCGTACATCAACTGAATTAGGATGAAAAATTAGTTTTTCATGAACTCCAAAATTTAGGGAAAAATATATTTTTTTTCCTAGATGCATATTCAAGCAATCCAAGAACGATGGTTTACACGTCCACCCATTTTCGTGGAAGATACAATCGGGAAGATCTTGGTATCTACATAGTTCTTCAAGATTGGTAACGATTTCTATTTCATCTTTTGCATAGTAATTAATTAAATTTAATTCATTACAAACATTTTTCGTATTTAACGGATTTTGAATCCGATTCCGCTGCATGAGTCAATAAGATTGAATCTTTGATGATCCGATCTGGATCTAGATTTCCAACAGAAATGGCAGGCTTTAAATGCTGTACTTCAGGCTAGATGCTGAGTGATGGATCATAATAGCCTGAAATTTGGAAGAGGTAAAAGTGTTTTTGGACTTGGCATGTTTGTATGAGTGATTGTGTCATCTGTCCCCCCTCACCCTGTCCTATTTTTTATTTTTTTATTTTTTTTTTTTACGTTTGCTATTGTAATATTCTGATTTTTTATTTTTTTATTTTTATTTACATTTGCTATTGTAATATTATGATTTACGGGAAAGGGCAGACGTATCATTTTACGAAAATAAAATATTATGTTCATTATTATTTTGGATTAAAGGATTATATATATATATATATATATATATATATATATATATATATATATATATATATATATATATATATATATATGTGTGTGTGTGTGTGTGTGTGTGTGTGTGTGTGTGTGTGGGGGGGGGGGGGGATTTTTGGACTCAATTAATTAATGGACAATTAAGGGAAATAATAAGTGATTATTTTTGGGAATGGTTATTTAAGGAAAATAAATCCTCATTAATCTTATAACCTAATAGAAAATCAGAATTTGTTTTTTACGTTCTTTGAGAGTGCAGACAAAGAGGGTTCTTCCAATTACTCATGGAGTTCTTGGTTGTTCTCAGATTCGCAGGATTGTTGTTTTATAAGCATGTGATCGAATTTAATCTAATTTTGGGATTGATCACATCGGTTTTACTGTGGAAAGGTTCGAGTTCACAGCAGATTTTCTTGGTTTTGGATTTGGATTTTTCTTGCAATCAAGTAAGATGTTATTCCTACGATTTAATTATGCTTTATAAGGTTAAGGTTTATGTTTTAATATGTTTTAGATGATAGAAATCATGCATACTTGTTGTTAGAGGAGTAGGGATGAATTGGTTTGCAAAGGTTGAGTTTTTCTGTTGTTTTCTGAGTATTTTCGATGTTGACCATGTTTGGAATTGGGTAGAAAACGTAAAAGTGCAGAAAATCATGTTTAGGGTTGTTTTAGAGCTCAATGCGCACGCACAAGATAGAATGCGCACGCATTAAGGATCAGAAAGTGGGAAAATCGATACAACGTTATTTGTGCACGCGCACAGGAGAGCAATGCACACACATTGGCTGACAGAAGCAGCCTGAATGTTTCTGGTCGGTCTATACGCGCGCATTCACAGGGATGCGCACGCATTGACCCTTGTTTTTGGAAAATGAGAGGTTTAGGCTCCGAGATCAGTTTTAAATGTTGTTTCTTGATTTAATAACATTAAATGAAAAAGAACAAGCCTTGATTGAGTTTCCGATGCGTTTAGTTCTGGGACCAAATGGATTCTTTATAAGAGTTGAAGTTCGGGACCATCGGAAAGGCATGATAGGCTTGTGTTGTGATTAGGTAGTACTCATCAATGTTTGTGAATGTGATAGGATGTTGTGTCTAACTGTCTAAGCGAGGGAGTAGAGTTGCTAAGATTGTTTTGCCTTGAAAACACTTAGGTGGCTAGTTAACGGTTAATAAAATATATAACAGTGTAGTAAAACACTAAACATCATGTCACTCTTGGATAGACACAAGTTCATATAACGATGTGTGGGTGGTCAGTAAAAGTGAATAATTATGCTGGCCTATAAACGGCTGAATGGCTGGGGGTACTTCGCCGAACATGTACACAATAGGGACTAGCCCGTGGCTATTGGTATGATCCACTGATAGGTCGTAAATGATATCTCATGGAGGATATACACCATGCGTAGTGCCATTGAGTGCGGATGTAACATGGATAAGTTAAGTTAAAAACGTATAGTCATGACATGTTGATGTATATGAAGTGAACCCTAGATTGAGTCGGTTATATAAAGACAATTTAATAATTATGAATCTTACTTTATAACCTTTAATTAATTAATAACTTCAACCTTTTATTAAGTACTTTTGTACTTAACTCAAATGCATGTTTGTTGTGTGTTTGGGGATGAGAAGATGAACAGGTGGAACCAGAAAACGATGATGGTTTTGATGACGACGTTTGATGACACCTTCGATGAAGCTTTTAATTTTCTTCTTTTTCATACGAGATTCTAGACTATGTTACTGTTGGTTTTGGGAACTTGATAAGTTTTTCTTTTAAGACTTTGTGATTTCTTTTGTTGAACCTTTGGAGGTTTTTCGTACGTTGTAAGTTTTGTAGATTTCGTTGTAATAAGTTTACCTTTCTATCATTAGTTTGATGTTTCTATTCTTGTTGTTGGAAAAAAATATATACCCGAGTTTTTTAGCTTCCGTTAATGCTAAACTCGATACGATGTAATAGAGGCATATGTATAATATGGAATTTATTTTATATTATACGTGACAAATTAATCAATGTATTTTCATCTCCCTCAATCAATCAAAGAGTACAATATTTATAGCCACTAGCCGGGCCCCTACGACCGTATAAAACACCCAAACTACCCTTACTAAATCAATCCACTAATATCAATATTTTCCATAACTTTCAATATTTTCCATAACTTAAATTTCTCTATATTAATCTTTCCATAGCGTAGAACCCCCCTCAAGTGGGAGCGTGGAGGTCTCTAACGCCCAACTTGCGGAACAAAAACTCAAACTGTGGCCGACCTAACGCCTTCGTAAAAATATCCGCCAACTGATGCTTCGTTGGGACGTATGACGGAAGAATCAAACCATCCGTGATGGCATCACGGACAAAGTGACAGTCTGCCTCGATGTGCTTCGTGTGCTCATGAAAGACCGGATTATGTGCAATATATATGGCCAATTGGCTATCACAAAAGAGTCGTATCCCGGGGGGTGGGGTACCCAAAGCTCAGCTAGTAACTATTTCAACCACATCAATTCACACGTAATCGTTGCCATAGATTTATATTCCGCTTCGGCCGAGGACCGAGAAACCGTGGTTTGTTTCTTGGATTTCCAGGATATAGGCGAAAGACCAAGAAAAATGAACCAACCACTCAATGAACGGCGGGTAAGAGGGCAACTCGCCCAATCAGAATCGCACCAACCCTCGAGAATATGAGAACTGTCAGACCGCAACAAGATACCTTGTCCGGGATGTTTCTTCAAATAACGAACCAAGCGTAAGTGATGTGATCCGTGACTAAATCAGATTCGAAAATGCCGAAGGACCGACTAAAGGTATCAATAAAACGAGCACCGCGACCCTTAGCTAACTCGTAACTAAGAACCTTGGTATGACCTCAACCCTTAGATAACCCGTATCAAAGAACCTTGGTATACGAACGCCACAAGGTATGCTCAGAACTTTGATAAGTTCCGTTTGGAATCCACCAAACAAAGGGGTTGGAATCCACCAAACACCAACGTGAGAAAACTCACCAAAGCTTAAAGCTTCAAATAAAATATATCAAAATTTGTCTGATGATTACAATGACTCTTAATGCCTTTATATAGGCTACAGACTCCAAGACTAATTGTTAATTTAGCAATGTGGGACAAAATACCCATAATTAAAAATAATAACAAAAATAAAATACTATCTACCAATGTGGGATAATAAAAGATAACTAAAAATAAATAAAAGACTCCAAATAAATTTGACAAGTTTCTTCTCGTTGGGAATCACATCATTCCCTCCCGGTGCCGAAAGGATTCGACCTCGAATCAAAAGGATGTCGTAAAACGCAGCAACAAGGACAAAATAGGCCAAACCAACAACGAACACCAATGATAAATCTCGGCAAAGTAGCAATATAACGAAAACAATTCACAGCCGGATGGACAGCAACATTTTGAGAAAATGGATCAATGAAATGGTTCTCCGGTTTGCCACCAAGTAAATGCTCTCCACGAACCTGCAAATAAGAGGAAATAGGACTCGCACAAGTGGTCGGTGTAATACGACTTACTGCCTCATCTACCTCGATTTTCTCCATCACTTTTTCAGTCTCCTCAGTGATTGCCTCTTCCACAATCGACTCTTAGACTACATCCACTAATTTTGCTTCAACAACCTCTTCCAAATTCTCCACCTTCACTCCTTCATCCACAGCTTTAGGAGTAGCTGCATCATCCATCTACACCACACTCTCATTTTCTCGACCAATCGCTCATCATCACCAATTTTCAACTTATCCTCTCGAGTGTTAGCAATCTCTACGCTGGTCTCTACAATATTCTTTGTGATATGAACATTAACCTGGTCTTCCTTAGGTGATTTTTTACGTAAACTACGCATTTTCTGCCAAAAATTAGGGAAATCATAATAGTAATGATCACTCCCGTGACAATGATCGTAATAAACAGAAAACGGCCTTATAGAAGTTTTCTTAACCACCTCTGTACCACCACAGTTACCTTTACTAACAAGATTACCTCTACCACAACGTTTATCTTTACCAACAACTTTTTCTGTTAACATGTTTTCAAACTGAGCCCTCATCTCTGCAAATTTTCTATTTATCACGGAAACTTGTGCCTCCGCCAATACCTGAATACGAGCATCAATAGCATGCTCCACTCCCTCGGTGAGCTCTTCTGACATGATGTACGTTCAACAAAAATATGTTATCCTCACAATCTCTCGTGTTTACACTCCCCTCGTGTAGAGTTCAAATCGTAGAACAAATCAAAATAATGAGCACCCGAAGCAATCAATACCAAAGAGCTTATATAAGGACCTTGGGTTTTGGGTGGGAAAATTGGAATATGATAGAACATAAAAGAAGAAAGGATTTTTTTTTGAGACTATATAATTTTCACAGGTGTGAAAAATTCCACACTAGGGTGTGAAGCCCTCGTATTTTCTGACCAAACTATAACGAATTTGTGGCATCCCGACTTTTCATAAAAGGGTAAAATAGTCATTGAGTGTATTTACTACGACCTAATCATTATTTGTCTTTTATTTAATTAAAAAGAATTTAATTAAGGGATTTAGTTATTATTTAAAATGGATTTAATTAATAACTATAAAAAGGAAATAATTCCCCAAAATAATTTATTAGTCACACGCTGTTTATGAAAAAAAGAAGAAGAGAGGAACGACAATCAGAGAACCAACGGAGAAGAAGAAAGCGAAATAAAAGGGAGAACGTAATCTTAAACAATGTGACCAATCCGTTCATCGTTTCAAGATGCCGCAGGAGAGAAAAGCGATCAGCGCGAGGAGACGCAACTTTGGAAAATAACATCTCTCAATTTCGTAAGTTTTCAATTTAGCCCTAGTTTTTGGTAACCGTTGAGTTCGATTCTTCAGAAATTCGTATCTTTCAATCCGTAGCTCTGTTTTTCAGCCATGAGTAGTCGAAACGATCGTCTTGGAGCGTAGATCAATCTAAAAATATTTTTGAAGTAGTTAATCCAGGTAATCTGCAGTTTTGATAACTTTTCAGTTTCGGTTTTCTGTAAAGAAATAGGATTTTAGGGTTTCTCGTTGATCAAATAGGTTTTGGGGTTGAGGATCAACAGTTGTTGCAGTTGCTTGACGTTTTGCTTTCGTTTTTGCTGGAAATTAAGGTAAGAGGCTCTTCCTAATGAGTAATTATAGTTTTATAATGATAGGTTGAGTTTTGGTGAGTTTTGGTGTTGTTTGGTGATAGAATTCATGCTAAGTTGTAATTAATAAGATGTGATATGTTTTGGTATATTTGTGTTGAGTTTTAAATTTCTATTTTTTATTCAATAACATTAATTAAATATGAACAAGCTTCGATTGAACTTCTGATTCGTTCAGTTAAAACACCGAATGTACTCTAAAAGGGAGTTGAAGTTCGGATCCGTCGGAAGGGCATGAAAGGGCTTGTTCTTTGATGAACTAGAGTTCATCAATGTCTGTGTAATTGATAGGATGTGATGTCTAGTTGTCTAAGTGACGGAGTAGATTTGTTAAGGTGAGATTTCATCTTGAAAACGCTTAGGTGGCTAGTTAATTCACCATAATAATTACATAAGTGTAGTAAAAGCTAAAACGTCATCTATTCTCGGTTAGGCACTGATTCATATCGGCGATGTGATACGTTCAGTAAAAGCAAACAACACTGCTGGCCTATAAATGGCTAAATGGCTGTGGAGGAAATTCGCCGAACGTATATGCATACCGGGGAGATCCCGGGACTATCGGTGCTACTCACCGTAGTTGGCAAGTACATCTCGTAGTTGAATTTTCACCATGCATTGTGTCTTTGAGTGATGATGTAACCAAGATAAGCTAATCTAGAAATGTTTAGTCATGACATTTCGATGGGCATGTATTGAACCATAGATTGTGTCGGTCTCAAAAAGATAATTTAATAATCATAATAATAATATTTCGTTGTATAACTTAGTTATTCATTAGCTTCTCACTTTTACTAAGTACTTTGTACTTACCTCATTTGCATTTTCTTTTGTATGCATTGTGGGGTGAGAAGACGAACAAAGTTGATCAAGTGTAGATGACGACCTTTGAAGACTTTGAAGTCTTGAAAAGCTCTTAGTTTATTTCTTTGTAAAGGTTGTACTAGACTAGTTGTATTTCTTTTCTTAGACTTGTTGTACATTCTACTTTTAAGACATCGTATTGTATAAGTCTTTGGGTTTTTCATCGTTGTAATTTAACTATCCATCTTTAGCATGGTTACTTTCTATTCATAGTAGCTTTTATGTTTTTACCCGAGTCTTTTTAGCTTCTATTTGCTTTTATTTGATACGACGACGTAGAGGTTTGCGTATAATGTTAGATTTATTTAATGCTATACGCGCCGAACGTTTCTCTTCCGGATAAGGGCTCGGTATCCGGGAGCGGGGCGTTACAGTTGGTATCAGAGAGAAGCGTCCTTTATTTCCTAGGCTTCTTCCCTCAAAGATAAGACTTCTTTAGATATTTTTGAACCCTTCTGATCTCTCTTGATCTTCGTGGTAAATTCTCATAGGATTATGAATCCTTAGAACGTGGTTAAGTTGCACTAGGACCAAGTGAAAAGTCTCCTTAGGCGTAGGTTGAGTTTTAAGCTCACGTCTCTTATATGATCCTCTCAAGTTTTTTTTTCTTTCTTTTTGAGGTTTTAATGCTTTCGTAATGCTAAATTGGTTCAAATCACTTCCTTGTAACTTGGTGTTATGCAAAACGAGTAAACGATTTTGTTCACGTTTCTACATGTCATGTTATATCATTTTTTTTTGTTCCAAGAATTCTGTAAATTTTCAGCCACTTAGAAAGTTGTCTTATCCACAATTTCTCTCTTTACATCAATTTAGTTTTCTATATGGATTGTTCACAAATTGTTTAACAAGGAGGGGTACTCTGTTCAGAAAATTCTGCAGCGGTACTCTTACTTATCATTCTGTTTTGAATAAGATAAATACCTCCAAATGACTTGGATTTTTGATATGTTGTAGAAAACATCCTGAACTATAATTTTTTTTTGGAACAAGTGCAAATTCGTTTTGGTCTGAGCACAATCTGCAACACACGACAGTTGATGAAGTCCTGAAATTTTTTGACAGCTTATGGCAGTAGATGAAAAGAATTATTTTGACCGACCTATGGCTTCCCAAAAATTTTGATTTTTGAGCATCATATGTAAAACTTATATACTCACAGATTTTCTATTTGCCTCATGTTCAAAATCACCTCAGTTTGTTTTGTACAAATCAATTATATCATGGCTTATGTATGCACCCGAATTTCTCAAAACCATTTAAGTCCTCTGGCCAAGAAAGGGTAGATGTCTTTCTTTCACCCTGTAATTTATAGTGAGTAGGTTATGGGAGATGAGAATACTTTGATTTATCTGAATCATAAGCTAGCTGTTACCCTGGATAAGAAGTTTGGGAGGTAGAGACTAGGTGTTGTCGTTATAGTGCTCCTCGATGGCAAGAAACGATTGCGTGGTGATTTTCCAATCTTATGTCTTCATCAATAAGGTTCTCTTCTATAATCATCTAGTTTCCTATTTGGTTAATCCGATTTCAAAATGTTTCCCCATCCATACTAATTGTAACCCCTGTTCTAGTTAAATCCTCCATTTGAAACTTCTGAAACTCGGTAAAAGTCCCTTATTACGAAGTTTTGTTTTCCAAGTGTGTACATTCTTTGATGTGCCTTATTTTTTTTTAGATGTTTTCATCGTGTCAAATGCTTGACTTAAGAAAAATAAGTTTCTCATCCTTCGAACTATTTGAACTGACAATTCAATATCCTTCCAACTATATCATGTTTAGCTATTTCAGGGCAACACACTTTTGCATCCTAGTGATTACCCTTAATGAATCCCCTACAAGATGTTTTAGTACATACAAACTTTTGTTTAAAGACTCGACTCTACAAATCCTTCATTTTCTCTTTTCGCTATCGCTTGGTTTATGTTTACAAAAATTCTTTGGCCTTGCTTTGCTCGAGATGGGTTCCACACGAACTCCATATGCAAATTTTATCCTTTCCAAGTACTCCTCAGTCGTTTCAACTATTAATGTTAATGGTCTCCTACTTTGGCACATAGATTTCATTATCCTCGTTTAGATTTCATAGATTTCCATCTATGTGCCAGAATCTATGTGCCAGAATCTATGTGTCATAGATTTCCATCTATCCTCATTTAGATTTCATTATCATGTTACATAGATTTCATTATCCTTTCCATCTATGTGCCAGAATCTGAAATCTACTTCCACAGTCGGGGATTCAGTTTAGACATCCATGTCCCCATGCTCACCAACAAAATAGGAGAGCAGAAAGGAAACACAGGCATATAGTTGAGCTAGGCCTCACACAAATGGCTCAAGCCTCTCTTCCACTCAGATTCTGGTGGGATAGTTTTCTTGAAGTTGTCACAATCATTAATGCTCTTCCTACACCAGTTTTGCAGCATAAATCTCATTTTGAAGTTCTATACAACAAAAAGCCTGACTATAATTTTTTCAAGGTTTTTGGTTGTGCTTGCTTCCCAAATCTTAAACCTTTCCTAGCTACTAAGTTTAGGTATCACACCAACAAATGTACCTATCTAGGCATCAGTCCCTGTCACAAAGGGTACAAATGTTTAGATGCCTCTGGAAGAGTCTATATTACTAGAAATGTCACTTTCAATGAAAGTGAATTTCCCTTTAAAATTAGATTTGTCCAAGGACACTACAGAGAAGTACATACTGATCCTGCTATTATGGTTTCTCTTCCCTTACCGGTTATTGATCCCAAATCTGCTGTGCTTCACAGATTCTGTTGATAAATCTTAGTGCTTGATATGGAATTTTAGCTCTGATTCCTGAGTTGATCTCTAGATATATCCTTTAAGTTTAGATAAAAGGCTTGTTCTTAGATAATTCAATCGTTGTTTTTCATGTCTGTCAACGCCTTCTATTTATAGCCTTCATAAATCTTGATTTGAATTTCCCTCCGTTGGCTATTTAATGTGGAGAATAATCATTGATTTAATTATTAATTCCCCCTTGATTATATTCTCCTTGATTTCAGTGATCCGGATTTTATTCAAATGTCTATCACAAAATCCGTCCTTGATTGATTCTTGATTGATTATGCATTTAATGCTTGTTCCTCTGAATCTTTCTTAATTCTTCACGTTCTGAATAAGTTTGAATTGCTTTGCTTATCCTTTACTTGATTGTTGTTTGAACGGTTGAGTGTTTCTGCTGACTTAGCTGGTTAGTTCTTCCTTCACTTCTTTTTCTTTACTCAGCCGACAGACAGTTCACTTGGCCGGTTCACTGCTTGTTTTCTTCCTTTGATTCTACAAGAGTCTTTGTACTTCACTGATCCTTCATTTGAGTGAGATCAGTGTACACCATATTTAAACAATGAATTTTCATCACTTGAAATATAATTTAGACTTATCCAAGGTCATCACAGACTCCCTTGGTTATAAGTCAGTCCATGTGTCTTCATGCTTCTCTGCTGGTACTTGGATGCTTCTACTCTGCCAAAATTCTATTTTACTTGGCCATCCTACCAAATAGTACAAAACTTGTCTGACTCAACTTATACAACATGTCAGACTCTAAGTAAAGACTTATTTCAGGTTTGCTATAACAGCTAGTATGGCCATCATCAAAACATAATAAAATGTTCCTAACAATTTCCATATTTTTGAGGATGCCAAAACCCTCATAAGCCTGAACATAAGTATGCAAATTTTCATTATTATAACAAAATAAAACTCATAAATTTTATTCATCCATTCAGGGCAATAAAAGTAAGTTCAAGACTGAATCAGAAAGCTATAACTACATTTTGCTTAGATTCTCTTTGTACCTCTTCCATGTCTTTCCAGTAAATTTCTGGGAACTTCCATTTCCAGTATGCCATAGCAGTGGGTTTAGAGATACCAAGAAATACTCTCTTTTTGATGAGTCTGTGGAAGTCAAGCATAGTCTCATTTGCCTTGGGCTCTCCAAAGTATTTTTCAAGTCTGTCCTTAGCTTCAGGAATGTGTGAGTTAGCAAACTTGAGACTCTTAAATTGACCCCATTGTTCCGGACGGTCCATTCTCCCCATAGGACTGAAGAATTTCACCAAGTTGTTGAAATCCTCATGTTGTTCACTTGATAGATCTTCTGGTCCTTTTGCAGCAAGGGGTATGGTTTGACTTGGTCTGCTGGTTGAGCCAGATCTGGTTTTTGTCTTAAGAGATGCATACCCTCTACTGACATCATTGTAAACTTTGGCCATATCAGCTCTCATCTTCTCATCATAGTAGCTTAGCCAATCTGCCCATGCTTCATCTTGCTGTTTGTTTGGATAAAGACTATCTTGAACTTTGAAAAACTCTCTCACATTTTCAAGTATCTCAACATCATATTCTTGCATGTTTCTGTGAGTAGTGAAAATTATTTTCTCACTAGTGTATCTTGTACTACTGCCGCCTTTGCTAGTGCTGGATCAGTATTGACTTGCAGAGCCTCTTTGCTGACTAGGTCCAGGCCTTTACTAACTTCCTGATCCATCTCTGTCATCATCTATTCTTTGGATAGGATGAGGGAATCCAATGCATGGTTCATTTGTGGCCCTTTACCTTTCCTCCTGAGCTTTTCTTAGTTGTTCTTCAACTTCATTTCTGATTTTCATCTCTCCGTCCCTTGCTCTTTGTTGTTCCTCAGCAAAATTTGAGGGCCTAACTGTTGATCCTTCAGGCTTAACATCTCTTTCCTTTTTTTTGGCAGCATCATCCCTTTGTTGCAATAGGATGCTATTTGTAGCTTCAGTTGTACCAATTAGAGTGTATAACATAAATTCAATGGATGTGAATCTTTTGTCATGAGCAGACAACTTCTTGGTCACACTGCTAAACCTTGTGCCAAAAGCCTTTGCCATTGACTCATTTTCCTGTGAGACATGTTTTCTAATGCCTGCAAGATTGTTGGTGAAGTTTATGTTCATCTGGCGCATCAAGTCACACTGCCTTGCACAACAATGTTTTGTGCATCAATGTACTCAACAACAGCCTAAAATCTTCTCTCTATTGATTGCTTTCATCTTTGAAGGCTGTAGTCATGGATCAGAGATACATTGCGTGATGTCCTAGTTCTACAACCAACAGATCTACTACTTTTTGAAAAGCCTCATTTGATATGCCAGTAGACAGTTGAGCAAATTGCTGAAGGAGATCAACTGGCTCTGGCTCTCTTTGTTGTTTGCTGTCTTGCTGTGGCAGAGTGGGAGGAACCAACAATGGTTCCCGAGATTGTATTGCTGGTTGAGTGACATCAACACAGGCTTCTACTTCTTCAAGTACTTAAGTTTTGGAGATTTTGGGTTCAGCATTTTCTCATGTTCCCCTTGCTCTTTGTATCCCATCTCATTGTTGGGAATAGACTTAGCTGGAGTAGCAGCGGCTGATCCAGTGTCTAAAATTGCTGTGGGGTCGGATGTTACATCAACAAAGAGTTGTTGTTTACTATTGGTTGGCTCAGGGTTGCACTCAGCTGCCGTAGTCCGCTGTTGGTGCACATCAGCTGAGTATGTTTGTTGTTCCTGAGGTGTTTGTTTTTCTGCCACTTTTGTTTGCGGAAATGCATTGAGAGTGATATCATCATCAATTGCATCTGCTGTTGGCTCATTTTATTTATGTTGAGCCGCAACATCATCATCATTTAGAGCATCACCATCATCATCATCATCATCATTATCATTCTGATCATCATCATCAGAATTGTCACTTTGTGCATCAGGGGATTGATGCATTTTTGCCTTAGCCGCATCTATCATGTCCCAAAGTGGTGATTCATCAAGTACACCTACTGTTGTGATGCCTAGGAAGCTAAAGAACCAATCTTCTTCTGCAAACATGTGCTTAGAATTGTGAAGTAGAAGTCTTGAATCTCCCTGCTTCCATTCTAGATATGTAGCAATTATGTCATCGATATCTCTTTCAAATATGTTTGCTGGTTCTTCTGGAGTCTCATAATCATCTCCATTTTCTTCTTCAACCTCTTCATTTTTCAGTTGGTCATCATCACAACTACCTTTTTCTCCTTTTTGTTCTGGTTATTCTTCTATCTCCTCTTCCTCTTCTTCATCTACTAATTTTCCAAAATCTTCTTTGTCCAAATTTCTTTGAACCTTTTGTTTCTTTCTTTGGCCAGAGGTGTTGCTGCTTGGTTGCTTTCTCTTCCCACATCCTGCTGTCTTTTGCTATTTGACATAGGTAAACATGATTTTGGAGTCATGCAATTTGTGGAGTTTTATAACGGGTACTTTCAGGCATTGCAAGAGACAATGGAGTTGAATTCCATAGGACTTCTTTACCCAGAAGATCTCCATTTTTGTCTTGAATGCTGCTATTCCCTTTACAGCAGCAGTAGTCTCTCCATAGATTTGCTCTTTGATCCTTCGGAAAAAGTAGGTGGCCCAGTTGAACTCCGGATTGTTGTAGATGATACACATGAGTCTCATTCTTGCCTCTATCATGGCATTTATTGCCCTGAGCGTTCCTTCAATATTCTTTCCAATTAGGGCGCTAAACTCACTAAAGGGATTCCTTAGAGCAGATCTAAGATAATTGAACTTTTTAGGGCCGTGGTTGGTCGTCTTAGCAATCTTCAACCAAAATTCATCCAGGTTTTGTGGAACAAGGACCATTTTAGCATGTCCTTTATTTGAAAGTTTGAGGTGTTTGTGGATAACCCGTGCTGTAATTACCACTTCTATACCGTTGACAGATGCAATGATCTTGTCTTCACCCATTTCTACACCTTCTTTAGCAAAGAGCCTAGAAACAAACTTGGCGGTTTATCCAAAAAGATATAAGGTTTTCATAACAAATGACTTTGATAGGAGGATTGAGAAAAGTCAGTAATCCTAGATGTTTCCACACAGCTTTTTTCTTCTTCGTCATTTCCACACAGCTTTAAATAGTGTTCTTCTTGAAAGAAAGAGCCGGTAGGAATTGATTTCTCATAATGTTTTCCAGTTTGAGTGGTTGAAGAAGATGAAGCTATTGTTTGAGAGTTTGAAATTCGAGAAAAGTTTCGATTTTTCAGAGAAATAGGGTTTGTAGATTGCAATATCGTAGAACTTTTCTGAAAATCTCTAAGTATTGTTTATATAGGAGAATTTTGGGTAGTGTGAATGCGGTTGAATATGGAAGGATTTGGTGAAGTAATGGCGTGATTTTGTGTATATAAATCATGGTATTTGAGTGTAGTGGGGGGAGTGGATTGAGGTATGTAATGATAAAACCTAGGAAACGAGGTGTTGTCGTCATTCCTTTCATTCAAAAGTAACCTCCACGATTATAAAATCCACGTGTCTACTCTTCCATAGAATAATTCTCCATAAATTCTCCGATTTTCCACATGTGTAAAACTGATTTTGTTTACACATTACTTCTCTGTTTTCTCCAAGGTATATTATAATGCCCTAAATAGTACCATTAATTATACCTTTATTCACCCCGAATTCTGTTCAAAGAGAGGACAGATAGGCTCCTTATTATATGAAATATGTGTTAAATGCTATGTGTATGTTTCTAGGTTCGTAATTTTGCATTTGTGTTATTTTCCCGAAGGTTTGGTACTGTTTTGCCTCGTTTTATGTGTTTTATTTGATGTACTAAATCTGGAGCATTGGAGAATGGATTTGGATCAAAGGAAGCATGTTGGGCCAAGTAAATATCAATTTTGCCGCATCTACTAGGTCGGTTAGGTTTCTATGAGTCATAAGACGGCTATTGTATCTATATAAAGCCGCATTAGCTGAAGTTTACATAAGTTTTTCATTTTATATTATATACATTATACAATTTGATGAAATAAAGTAATACTATGCTTTTGAGGAGTTATTTCTGGTTTTCTCCCCTTCTCTACCATCTCTAGCTTGAGTAGATCGAGCTAGATCTCCATTGTTGAAGATTGAAGCTTTGAACATTCCTGTTTGTCTTCAATATGGTAGATATGTTCGTATTTATGTGTTTTTGTTAATCTGCATGTTTAACGACCCCATGATTTACTTAGATTAATCATAATTGAGAAATATAGATCCAGAATTAAGAAAAGCCGCCCCTGGTAAACCGGCGGGCTATACCGGTTTACCGAGGCAAAATTTAGGAAACTTAATGTGGAGGATTCACGTAAGCTATGTTGATCGACATGTTTAATTAACAGTAGGTTAGATCTGGCCAATCTGCTAATTGTATTCATAAATTAACATGAAGAACTTGCAAGGTGAAGTGTTAGTTTGGACATAGTCTTGATGGACTCTAGGAACGTGTTGATCGGTGTCGACAGCTGTCTAGGTGGGTTAGCGGTATGAGTTAGCACTCGATATCGGCAATTTTAGTTCTATATGCGTATGGGCTATTACGGACCAATTAAGGAGGGTAGCTTGCGTATAGATTGTCTACTACCATGGTCGGAGTAGATAGGGTTAGGAGTTGCACCCCTAGCTTAAAACTAAATCAAAAGCTCGCTCAATTAATTTAAGGAAATTATGTGGGGAAGTTAATATAAAAATTAACTAATCCAAGTTGGTAGATCGGTGGGAAAAGGGGGAGGAATACTTAGTTTCTTTCATGTTTATTGTTGGTCAAAGACCATATATGTCGCTTCTTAGTTAGGTTAGGATCGTTTATACTTAAAGTTACATTGTCTCTGTGGATCGACCTTGATTCACCCTTACAATACTATGATGTACCTAGTATTCTTGCTAGTAATATTGACGTTAGTGTGTTAGGAACATTTTATTATGTTTTGATGATGGCCATACTAGCTGTTATGGCAAGCCTGAAATAAGTTAGAATACTATGTATAAGTCTTTACCTTGAGTCTGACATGTTGTATAAGTTGAGTCAGACAAGTATTGTTGATATGAATCTGAGTCTAAATCCTACAACAGATCCACTAGTATTTCAAGTTGGGCCTTGTTGGTCCCTTGAAAAGGCTTTGGTTAAGTTTAGAGGGGGGTGAATAAACTTAACACTTAAACCTTTTGGAGTTAACTAACTCAAGAACTTCGACGGCAGCTGCTTGATCGCTCGATGCAGTCCGCTAACACTCGCAGTCCGTCGATTGATTGTTGATTTCATTGAATTTGTACAGTGGAATATATTCAAATTAAGCCTTATTACTTGTTGTTAAAGTATGATACCAAGTATTAGATACTTAGTAGTGTATGTGTGTGATACAGTTGCAAGTTTCAGTAAGTTGATGTGATAGGTAAACTTAATGCAGAATATAAGTGCAGAAAGTAAGTAGGCAATTTTTATAGTGGTTCCAGGTGGTGTAATCCTGTCAGTCCACTCTTCTCCTGTGATGTTGGAGGTAATTCACTAGAGATTCTTGAGATTGCTGTTACAAAATCCCTATGATGTTTGTCCTTCACCAATAACTATGGCTTCACAAACTGAACACTTGGAACAGGTAGGATTGCTGCTCCAAAGTCTTCCACTGGTCCTTGAAGGGTAGGATTGCCTCTTTACCAGCTCCACCACAAACAACAGTCCTTGACACCCAAAGATGCTTCACTGTCCTCAGTATATTCTTGTAAAAGAAAGTTTGAATCAAGTAAGTAATTCAGCTTTCAGCAGCTTGATCAGGATGATATGATCAGCAGCTTGATGTCTTCAAGTGTGTAAACTTGATGTAGCTTGATAACAGATTACACTTGAAGAAGTTTTATGGATCAGTAGCTTAAATCTCAGTAGGGTCCGGCAGGGTGATTTCTTGATTAGAATTCGAAGCTCAAGATTATCTGTTGTTTTTCATCAATGTTCATCATCTTGTATCTGAATTAGGAGTCTTCTATTTATTGGTAGGAATCCTTGTGACTTATGTTTAAAATTCAAACATAGCCGTTTCAGATTTGTCTTATTTTGACTTGCTTTCGTCCATGCACATAGACGACACGTCGTCGTTTTTTTGACGATCTACAGTCTATTCACCCTTTGACTTGTTCCATTGGATAATCTTCTGTATCTTTCCAACGTCCCTTTGATCTTGGCCATTGATTTGTTTGATAAAAACAGAGGTTGTTACCAGTCATTATCCTCGTATTCTTCCAATGTAACATAGATTAGATCGAAATATATATTCAACAGGTTCCTGTGAACATAAGTCTGCTGATGTGCTTATTAGTCAGCTGATCCATATTTTACTGTGTTTAAAAACACTTCAGCTAATTGTCTTTTATCTAACTTTTATTTATGAAGTTAGATTACACCATTTTGATCATAACTAAGTTCCAATCACCATTTAACTTATGGAACTTAGACCTTGTACACAAGGTATATATAATCAGTTTAGGTCATCACAGACTTCCCTAAATTCCGATTCCATATCCTTAACTTTAATTACTAAGTTTGATCCATTAGCCTTCAATAACTGAGTTTGAGCCCTCAGCCTTCAGTATTCAACAGGTTCCTAAACTAGTCTACTGACTCAGCTACCCTACTGATATAGACAAGTCTGCTGATATAAGTCAGCTGACTATTTACAATGCTTGTTTGATCAAACCTATACAAAGATCAAACTCTAATAAGCCTATACATTTGATCTAAACATCTTTTTGCCTTTGCTCTATAACAGCTAGTCTGGCACTCATCACTAAAACATAAAATAAGTCCAACAATTCCCCCTTTTTCGTGATGATGCCAATACCCTCCTTACAGCAAAGCAAAAGGATTAAAAACAAAAACAGAACAAACTTAGTCAATTCTCATTATAATCAGTTGTTCAAAAGTATTACAAGCTAGATTCAGCAAAAAGTAAAGCAGATGTAAGTATGCTGATCTAGTGTCTTCTTTTTCTTTCTTCCCTTGCCTTCTCTACTTGCTCTTGATAAGCCCTTATTTCTCTAATCATTTCTCTCATCCATTCATTTTCAGTAAGAGAGAAATCAATGTGAGGATTCACTTCTTTCCACCATTTCCATGCTTCAGGTAGAGTAAGGTTGATCTGATGTACTCTGAAGCCTAAACGCATGTAAACTTCCTTGAATTCATTCAGTGATTCCTTTGCTGATGTGGTAGGTAAACTTCATCCACCTCTATGTGTGGCTCTCAAGGCTTTGACCCTTGCTTCCTAAAACTTAAGTCCCAGAAAGGAATTTAGTCCCTCACGGAAACCCTTGTCATGGTAAGGTCTTCTCTTGTTGTTGTAGTTCTTATATTCTCTGGGAAGATCATCAGTGAGTGGAAGTCTGCCTGGTGCAAGTTCTCTAAATGCATTGGTGTCATCTTCCCAACTTTTATTTGCAAAAATTCTAGCAGCCTCTTTTTCTACAGCTATCTGGCTCTCTTCCCCCTTATTGACATCATCAACAAAACGGGACAGCAGGCCATGAACACTTTCCTGTGTGATTACTAGATTATTCAGCTGACCCTCCATAATCTTAGTTCTAGTGTCAACTGCAATAATCCTTTCTTGCATTGTTTGCTCCGGTAGATTGATCCTCTCAGTGAACTTAGGATCCAATCCAAGAAAGGTTGCGGTGTTCCAAAGAGATTAAGCCACAAGCGCTTAGGTGTCTCAACAAGCTTGTCAAGTTTCTGATGAATAGATGCAAATTGGTCTTTCAGAAACTTGGTCTTTCACATCTTGAGCAAGGTCAGCAATAGCATATTGAGTGGAAGTGATATTGGAAGCAACAGTTTCAGTAGTTCTTCCTCTATTCTCCACTAAATTCATCAAGTCTTCAAACCTCTGCTCTTGCCTGTCAAGTTGAGTTCTTAACCTTGTTATGCCATTTCTGACAGTCCTCAACTCATCCAAAACCTTTGCTGGTACTCCACCAGCCATATTTCCAAAGCGACTTCATCGTTGTGCTCTTCCACATTGTACTGTGCCCTCTGTCTGCTGATAACCATAGCCCAGCTCATATCTCTCCCAACAGGATTAGGTCCTTGAAATTCCGCCAAGATAGGATCTAGGGCAGGTTCTTCAAAGAGTGGTACAAATGCCTGTTGTGGGTCATTAGCAATATGTTCTTCTTCAGGCACTTGAAACTCTTCATCACTGTAGTCATAGTCCAAGAAATCGCTCATCCTCGCAATAACAAGTTAGTCATCGACCATCTTTCCCTACAGTGGTCTTGTCTCCAGTAGGCTCCACTACAGCAGCATGTTCAACAATAACAGTAGGGTTTCCTCCAAACACATAGATAGTTCCAACCTATGTCCAGGTGTTGTTTGAACCTCGGCAACCTGTGCCTCCTGTTCCAACCTTTGTTCAGGTGTTGTTTGATCCTCAGCAGCCTGAACCTCCTCAAACAACAATGGTGATCCTTCAAATCCCATCACCATGTCCAATCTCTATGCAATCACTGTCTGCTCCTCAGTGATTAACACTCTCTGTACAAGGATTGCAGGGAATTCAGCCATATTTTCTTCTTGAAACCCTCTAGCATTAGCAATCCTTCATAGAGTATTAGCAGTTTTGGATAAGGTGCCCTCAATGTCAATCCAATCTTGATATTGAATTGAATCCTCTGAACTGACATCAGGTTCACTAAGAACAGTAGCCCTTTCCTCATCCAAATCTACATTCTGCTGATCTTCAGGATGTTCAACAGGTTCAACAACAAATAAAGCATCAGTCATGCCCACCATCCTGTTTGCACCAATGTGTATACCCTCATTGATTAGTGCCTCTAGATCATCCATGGTAAGATCCTCCAGATCTTCCTCCGTTTGACCAGTCTGCTGGCCCTCAGTAGACCTACCGGTATCGGTGGACTGTTGTACACTTTGTTCATTGAACATAGCAGTCCTATTGACACCTCCAGACCCAGAGAGATGATCACCACAAGAATCAGATGATGAAGAGTCATCACTGTCATCTCTAGGATCTCGAATTTGATACCCTCTTCTTTCTTTTGCTCATCAATAAGATCCATCAATCTTGCTTCCAACAAAGAGGTATCAACTAGATCAAGCAGGTTTTCCACTCCTAACTTTCCAAAAGCCCATTCCTCAAAATATGTCATTGGTTCAGCAGCTAATTTTTGTCTTTTGTAAAACCCAAACTTCCACTGAAAGTAATCAGCCACTTGCTGGAGCTTGGATCAACATACCCCTCTTTCTTTTTCTTTTCCTTCCTTTCAAAGGGCATGGTTGGCTTTCTAGTAGCTGTGTGTCCACTTTGCTGACCTCCAAAGGTCTCAACAAGTAGAGTCAAAGTTTCTTCGATAGATGCCTCTAGGTCAATAGGTTCCTCAGATTGTATATTTATTCCTACTACCTCCATCTGTTCCACACTTTGTTCCCCCTGACTTACATGCTCATCAGCAGGTTAGCAGTAGATTGCTCTTCCCCCTGAATTATTGCAGAACCAGTAGGGTCTTGTACAGTCGTTTCAATCACCACAAAGAAAGGCGGCATTCGCAGTCCGTCGTGGCTCTTCAACAAGTTGCTCAATAACAACTTGTGCAAATTCGCATGCTCGGCAGCCTTTACAAGGAGGATTCAACAACCTCTACAAAGCGCTCGTGTTCGGTGCAGTCCGCCGTGATTCTCCGCAGGTTGCTCAGCAAAAACCTCTACTATCTCAGTAGGCTTAATAGTTGTTAGGGGCTCAGCTTCATTAGCCTCTTCTTCTTCTTCTCTTTGAGCCTCTAGAATCCTTAACTGTTTCCCTTTGCCATGTTTCTTTTTCTTGGCAATTTCTTTCATTCTTTTGGAAAGTTGCTCTCAATCTACTTCAGCAGCTTTCCTCTTCCTACTGGCTGCCTTCTGTTGTTCTTTCAAGATATCAGCAGCAGACTTCTTCTTTGCTACTACAGCAGGGTCAGTAATCTCAATTTCAGCTGGACCTTCGACGGACTCACTCAGCTTAGCTCTCGTTGTTTGCTTCCTTGTCTTCCTAGGCTTTAACATCTCTGTGATCTTTCTTGTATCAATAGCCTTTCTCTTCTCAGTAACCTTCTTAGGTGCAGCAGGCTTAACAACTTGCTTAACCTTCTCACCACCAGCATCATCATCTCCACCATCACCATCACTTTCTGTAGCCTCATCATCTACATCTTCATCATCATCTAATCCAGGGATAGGAGTAGCAACTTCTGGCTTATACCAGGATTTGTTAATCTTTTCAGATGAAATATCAGGTATCTGAAAATGATTCAACAAGGTCTGAATCAGTAGACCAAAGGGCTTGGTCTTGGACTTCCTTACACCATCTCTATCTTCAGTAAACATCTTCTTCATGTAGTTGTACAAAGAATCCAGCCCAATCAAACTTCATACTTCTGTAGATGATGATCAGCAGGTCTATTTTAGGTCCAGACAGTGTATCTAGACTCCCAATGAATCCAAAAATGGTTTTGGCAATTAATTTGCTCAACAGGTTATACTCATATCCAATGTGCTTCACATTAATGCCCAGATTTGATGCTATTTTCTCATCTGTTTTTATAGCATCCACAAACCTCATTCTTGGGAGATTCATTGCCTCTGGATTGGTGGGAGCATTGTTTCCAGGTCCAAAATGAAATACCTCTCTCAGTATATCAGAAGATATCTCAATCTCTATTCCATTAACCGTTGTAGTGAAGGCTTCTCTACCTTCATGTATAACAATATTACTCCAGAATTCCAATACATTGACATATGAAATTCTCTCCAGTCTTCTATTGATAATGTTCTCCAACCCAGCAATCCGTCTAACTCTTCGTCCTATGTTAATGGCTAGTTCAGTAGAGTGACAGTCAGTCACATAACCTCTTACACTTTGACTGGTGCCAATATGAACATCATCCTTGTTTGCCATTGTTTGAGAAAAAGATGAAGAAGATAGCTTACAAATCTGTGTTCACACAGTGTATACGCATAGAAAATCAATCTGAGTGTTTGAAAGTAACTTCTGTGTATAGGTCTGTATATATAACAGAGAGTAGTGGTTGGAAACTGTCAGAGCACATACTAGCATTAACCACGATTAAATTTGAATGAACGCTATCTTGCCACGTGTCCCCTGATTAACTCATAACAGATTATAACCGTTCGATCGTGTAACTGCAGTTATAAAGATAGAATAAATATCCCGCTATTTTGCTTTTTGACTTTGGTAAAGTTTGACTGAGTAACGTTTCCTTCAGTAGCCTTGTCATCAGTAGACTTGGCTCAGCAGCCTGCTGACATAGATGCCTCAGCAGCCTGCTGACAGAATTACTCTGCTGATATTTAATTCCTCTTGTTTTGTCCAACTGATAATACAAGATGAAGTTTTATACCAATGACTGATCTGTCAAGTGAGCTCACCCAACATGACAAAGACCAATCCCCTTGGAAACATCATTTGCTCAATTGGCCAAACATAAATAAGTACATGAAATTGTTGATGCCAATGACTAATCTGCTAAGTGAGCTCACCCATCATAGCAAAGACTAATCCCCTTGGTGAATTCCAGTATATTGCTGATTAAATCTGTATCAGTCAACTTTTATAATTCCAAGTTCAGTCCTCAGTTTAGCAAATCTTTCACTATCCAGTGGTTTTGTAAAAATATCAGCAAGTTGATCTTCAGTAGGGATGTAAAGAACCACCACATCTTTCTTTTCAACATGATCTCTTATAAAGTGATGTCTCACATCAATATGCTTGGTTCTTGAGTGCAAAACAGGATTTTCTGTGATTGTAATTGCACTTGTGTTGTCACACATAATTGGAATTTCTCTTTCTTCAATTCCATAATCCCTTAACTGTTGTCTTAACCAAAGTACTTGTGCACAACAACTTCCAAAGCAAGCCTATATATTCAGCTTCAGCAGTGGAAGTTGATATTGAATTCTGTTTCTTCCTGAACCATGAAACCAGTCTATTTGCCATCAACTGACAGGTTCATGTGGTGCTTTTTCTATCAATCTTGCATCCAGCATAATCATAATCTGAGTAGGATATAACCTTGAAACTTCCTTCTTTTGAATACCATATTCCTACATCCAAGGTCTCTTTCAGATGTTTGAGAATTCTTTTTACTGCAGCTAGATGACTTTCTTTTGTTTTGATTGAAACCTTGCACAAACACCTACAAAGAAAGGATATATCGTCTCGTGGCGCTAGGTACAACAGATCGCCTATCATCCTTCTGTATAAGGTCTGATCAACATCTTTGCCTTCTTTGTCTTCATCCAATCTGATGTTTGTACTCATAGGAGTTGATACCTTGGTGCTGTTTTCCATACAAAATTTCTTCAGTAGCTCCTTGGTATACTTGGTTTGATGAATGAAGATCCCATATTTCATTTGTTTGACATGCAATCCCAAGAAATAGTTCATCTCTCCCATCATATTTATTTGGAATTTACTTTTCATCAGATTAGCAAATTTTTCACATAGAAGTTCATTTTCAGAGCCAAAAATTATGTCATCAACATATATTTGAACCAGCTAGGGTACTGTCTCCTTCATTGATTCTAAAAAGAGTCTTGTCAATGGTACCTTTGGTAAAACCATTGTCCACCAAGAATTGAGATAGAGTCTCATACCATGCTCTTGGTGCTTGTTTCAAACCATAAAGTGCTTTGTTGAGTCTGTACACTTTATCTTCTTGATATTTAGCTTCAAATCCAGGAGGTTGCTGAACATACACCTCCTCTTCCAGAATGCCATTCAAGAATGCACTTTTGACATCCATCTGATATACCTTGAAGTTTTTATAAGCAGCATATGCCAAGAATAATCTGATAGCTTCCAATCTTGCAACAGGGGCATATGTTTCATCAAAATCTATTCCTTCTGCTTGAGATTAGCCTTTTGCTACTAGTCTGGCCTTATTCCTCACAATGGTACCAAATTCATCCAATTTGTTTCTATATACCCATTTTGTACCAATTATGTTTTCATGATTAGGCCTTTCCACTAGTGTCCAAACTTGATTTCTTTCAAATTTATTCAATTCTTCTTGCATAGAAATTATCCAATCTGGATCCGATATTGCTTCTTCAACAAATTTAGGTTCCATTTGAGATAGAAAACAAGTAAACATTGCTTCTAATTGTCTTCTAGTCCTCACACCTTGCTGTATGTTGCCAATAACTTGCTCAGCAGGGTGATCCCATAACCATTGTGGATTCTGATTAGATTGTTTCTCAGGAACATCATCTTCAGTAGGGTCTGCTGTAGCTTCCGGGGGTTTAGTAGATCCTTGAACTACCTCAGTTGTTGCATCAGTAGTATTACCAGCAGGGTGTTCAGCAGAGGCAGAGTCAGAAATCTTTAACTCACTTATCCTTTCCAAAACATCAACACATTCTGGATCAATGACTTGTTGATTTTCAGCAGGTTCTGAAGCGTCATCTTCCATTCCAGTAAACTTTGGTTCATCAAATACAACATGTATAGATTCTTCATGTTTCAGTGTCCTTTTGTTTAATACCCTGAATGCCTTGCTGACTGAAGAATATCCTAAGAAGATTCCTTCATCTGATTTTGGTTGGAATGTTTTCAATTTCTCCTTATGATTCAAGATAAAACATTTGCTTCCAAATGGATGGAAATAGGATATATTAGGTTTTCTTCCATTTCATATCTCATAAGGTGTCTTCAGCAGCTTCTTGTTCACTGAGGTTCTGTTTTGTGTATAGCATACTGTATTAACTGCTTCAGCCCAATATCTTTCAGGTAATAATGCTTCACAAATCATTGTCCTTCCTACTTCTTTCAAAGTCCTGTTTCTTCTCTCAACAACCCCATTTTGTTGAGGTGTACCAGCAGCAGCTAGTTGATGTAGTACACCATTCTGCTCACAATATTCTCTTATAACTTTATTGAGAAATTCAGTCCCCTTATATGATCTGATTTTTACTACTGTCAAAATTTTCTCATTTTGCAGTCTCTTCAAAAGTTCAGGCATCTTTTGAAGTGTTTCACTTTTCTTGTTCATGAATATCACCCAAGTGTACCATGAATAATCATCCACAACCACTAAGGTGTATTTCGTTCCTGTTACACTTGTTGGTGTTACTGGTCCAAATAGATCCATGTGCATCAGCTCCAAAACTCTTTTAGTTGATTGCTTAGTTTTTGACTTGAAGCTTGATTTTGTTTGTTTACCTTGCGGACAGGCATCACATATAGCATTCTTCTTGAATGTGATTTCAGGTAAACCAATCACCAGTTTCTTCTTCACCAACTGATTGATATCATCAAAATTTAGATGATTTAACTTCTTATGCCATAACCAATTAAATTCTGACTTGGTAGGTACAATCAGGCATGTCTCTGGAACAGCAGTAGACCAGTTCACAACATACATGTTTTGTTGTCTTCTTCCAGCCAACACAACTTTATCACCTCTTTCACTAATGACAATACATGTGCCTTTGTCAAAAGTGACCTTGTAGCCCATCTCACAAACCGTCCAAAGGCTCGGCGGTTGTAGTCCAAATTCTTCCACATATGCAACATTCTTGATTGTTAATCCATTTCTCACAAGTGTGCCATATCCTCTTCTGTATCCTGGTGTGTTCTTGTTGCCAAAATTCACTCTTGGACCATCCTTTGCCATAAAATTTGACAAACAGTGCTTATTCTTTGTCATATGTCTGGAACATCCACTGTCAAAGTACCAGACACCCTACAAAAAAAAAGTTAATGCATTTTAGGTACCCAAAACTGTTTGGGTCCAAAATGGTTAGTGGTAAGCATGACCCTTGGCAAATTTCCATAAGGTCTTCTCCTAAAAGTGTCATACTTTTGTTCATACATGTATTCTACACACCCATAAGGTCTAACAATTGGTTGTGTAGGATTCACATATGCTTTCTGGCCTTTTGGTGTGTAATACTGTTTGAAGTGATTCCTGTTGTTAGAAGCATTAGCATAACCATTGGATTGCTATTTGTTAGGAACAGCCCTGTAGTATGGAGTCTGATGAGGTCTTGTATAAGTCCTCTGCTCATTCCTCTATTGATTCCATTGCTTAGGTTTTACTCTAGCAGCATGGTTATACTTCCTGTTTCTAGCAGTGGGGGCAGGAATATTCCAGTCATCATCAGTAGGGAACAGTCTACCTTTCACCCTGAGATAAGTATCCCTCAATTGATTGACATTTTTAGGTTTAGGATAATTCTTATCCTTGGAATATTTCTGATTTTTGCCTTTTTGTGGTCCAGCAGACTTGGTAGCAGGTCTGCTATCAGCAGGTCTAGAAGGTACAACAGTCCTACCTTTGGATTTACTCCTTTTGTTAGGTACTGATGCCCTTTTTGACTTCTGATTTTGCTTCTTTGAAGCATTCTCAGTAGGCTTCATTGCCTCAGCAACCTTACTAGGAGTTGGATCTTGTGCAGGCACAAACTTAGGACCAATTCTGGTACTAGATTCAGTGACCTTACTGGATCCACTATTATTGGATTGTTGAGTTCCAAATCCAAGGCATGTTCTATCACCATAAAGTTTTCCAGGTTTGAATGCGGTGAAGGAACAAGATTGTTCAGCAGATTCAGCAGCTCCTGAATGTACAGCAGGCTTATGCTGATTCTGTTCAACTTCTTTTTCTTTTCCTTTGAGAATTCTTAATTCAGATTTTAACCTTTCAACTTCTACTTGAAGAGCCTCTTTTTCAGCCTTCACAATCTCATAACCAGATTGTATTTTCCTCGCACCATCATTCTGTAGGGAAATCACTAGTTTAACGCAGCGGAATTTAAAATTTGATTTCCTTTTCTAGATCGTTCTTCGTTTAATGCAATAAACACGTTAAGTAGTTTGACGGTTATACCTCAGATGATCTATAAGATCATCACTTTGACCGCCAACGGAGAGTAGTTCAATGCGCAAGCCGTCCACGCGTCCGGCCTCTATCGCTAATCCACACGAACCCCTTGCCGGAATCCTCCTTGGATTGCTATCGGAAAAACTCCGGCTGCTAGACCGGACCTTTTCTTCCCTCACAAACTCACTATGGATTGCTCTCTATTTTACACAAGAACTATGAGCTCTTGTAATTTTGATGTCCAAAAGAGCTTGACACCCACCTCCTATATATAGTGGTTGGGGCGCCCCATATGGTGTGGAGGAGAAGAAAACCTTTTTCCAATAAAATAAGAAAAATCAACTAGATTGATTTATCTCTTTTATTATAATTTATTTTGCCAATATCTTATATTGATTATAATTATCTTATTACCATAAATCTATTTTTCCAAAATCAATTAATATCTTATATTAATATTATGGCAAACTTATTAATTAAAGTGCACAATCCAAGTGTATCTCATACACTCAATTGTGGCGCCCCATATGCCAATTAATTGGCTTCCGGAATATTCTTTAATTAACATAATTTATATATAATTAATATCTTGTATTTTATTTATTCATAATAAATAAATACCACCATATTAATTTACCACTATAACCTTTATAGTTTTAGAGATAAACTTTCCTTATTTGGTTATCAACTATAACCGCATTTTAATCCGACTCGAGGTTCATATGTGTGTCACCCGATAGGCTTCCGAATATGTTGGCCGTAGACACAAAGTGCAATTTACCAAAATGCCCTTCATACCTAACGATCACGGGATAGCGTCTAGCAACACACCGTGACCCCCAATCATCGGAAGAGTCAAAAGCAATGACTACTACTTTTCATGTGAAGCAGTTACCGTCTAACTTACAATCCTATCGCTGTAATAATATCCATACGATCGTATCTCGAGTGTCAATACATTAACGATCGTATCTTATAATCTGGATATCATGCTCTCTCGGAATAACACACTTACTCCCACTTTGCAAAGATTCTCGAGATCTAGACATTCCTTATAAGAAGGCCATTTTGGATATTCGATCCCAAACATAGGATACGCGATTCCCGGATGACCAATCATGTATACTCCGCATGCTTCAACATCATACCCAATCACTACCGCATGATCGCCCCGTGGTTAGGAGAAATCTCAATAGCGTCAAAGCATGACAATCCACACCGTGATGCCATGAAGACTCCGGTCAAAAGGATAATTACACAACCGCCACATAGTGTGACACTTAATGTAAGTGCGTCAGTCTAACGTACGCATTCTCTAATACACGTCCACGTACAGTCCAAGTGTCCCTACACTTCGATAGACGAGATCTATCCCTATCTTCTAAAAGATAGAAGACATCCAATACGTGCTAGTCTGATTATACTATCAATGTCCCATTTGATAATATGTAAGACTAGAGACATTTAAGTACCAACCTTGTTATAGTGATTAGAGATCTCATCAACCATAATCACTATCATGGTTTCTTTATCACAGATTGATACTAGGGACGTTACTATATATATATACAACAAATAACATGAAGATAAACAATATATAATAACATAAGTGCTTTTATTAATCATAATAAAGTTATTACATGAACTAAACAGACTGTAAATGACCCGATTGGGTTTAGGACGCCTTTCCAACACATTCTTATTGAGCAGAATATTCGTCAGCTCGCCTTCCGCAAGGATCTTGCTTCCAAATTTCTAGGAGCTGATAGAGGGATCCCTTTCTTCCAACCTTTCAAGATCAAATCTATACCGAGGAGGAAGTTAACTTATCTGCGGTGGGTGCCGCCGCGTTCTGGCAACTTAAAGCTGAATGTGGATAGGAGTGTCAGGAATGGGATAGCTTACGGTGGGGGTATTCTCAGGGATTCTGAGGGCAGGTTTATCATGGTGTTCCACTTTGCTTTGGTCAGGGGACGGTGCTGGATGTGGAGATAAAAGTTCTTTTGTTTGGTCTTTGCATGCGTACTTATGATCAACCTTTGGAGATTGAATCCGACTCCCTTTATATGCATCGAATGGTTTCTGGAGAGAGGGATGGAGGATGGCCCATGTGTATCTACGTCACTCAGATTGGTGCTCTTCTGCAAGCGTTACACTATCTTGTCTCTCATATCTATAGGGAGTGCAACGCGGTCACTGATGCCCTAGCTACGCTGGAGGGGGATGATCACATATTTATGCGCACCAGGGAGGTCCCTCCGCACATCCTGAAGCTACTTCATGATGATTTACATGGCCCAGTTCATTTTCGTTACATGGCTGACAACCCGGGAAGCACTCTTCACTTGTGAAGGGTGAAAACCAGGTCGTGTTGTTCATCTCTTACACTTTTTCATCAATACTAGATTTTCTATATATACTGTGTATCACACGCTGTGCAGATCAATAGAGTATACCAAAGGTGGGGCTGGCCGAAATCCTAGAGCTCCAAGCGGGAACATCAAACGGTGTTTTCTCAGCCGGACGCACCCCTCCATCTTTGGTTGGGGTGCAATTCAGGTGTTTTTGTTCCATTTCTCTATCAGGGCCTGGAGGTTGCTTGTTGGTTTTTGTACTCCCCCTGTGTTTTTCTTGCAGATAGATTATCAACGCGTAGCTTGCATGCGGTTCATCTCTGCATTCGGCTTTGAGGACCACGTTAGCCTTTGGACGCACCCCTACAGTTTTGCTAGGGGTGCAATCCAGGTGTTTTTGTTGCTTTTAAGATCTCTCTTTGAGCTCATGTTACTTCTGTTGTTTGATACACTCCTTTATATGATTTGTACAGCTTCTACCTCGGCTGTTGCTGACCACTTTACGTACCGGTCATGTCAAAATTTCACTTCCAAGAGGATGCGAAGATCGAAGAAAGCTCACACGAGGAACGACGGGGAGAACGGCAATCTTCTTTCACTTTCAATTTGAAAGACAGAAGACAGAGAACCACCATTTATTTCATGTGGATTTCCATTGATGTATTTATTTTTGGAGTAGGGGTTTTTTCGGGAATGCATAGAGCGAGTACTCTTCCCTATGTGGTGGATTTTCCTACACCGGGTTTGCCAAACCTAGGGTTTAAGGAGGCCATGTTATGCATTCTATCACGTAAACTTGGGGCGGGCCGGAATATGGCGAATGCTTTGTAGCTCTTTATTTCATCCTTTAATAAAATAAAATAAAGTTGCTTCAAAAAAAAAAGATTGCATTTTCCTCAGTTGATTAAGGATGGCATCCAAAGTTTCTTCATAGTCAGAATTTTTAGGATTTGAACCACGAGTTGATTCACAATCACTTCCAGCAGGAGTGTTTATAGATACAGAATTGTATACCTCGTTTGTTTCATCCATATTTGCCATTAAAGCATAATCATCCATATCAGTAACAAGTGCAGTATCATCAGAATCATTTCCCTTTTCTGATTCTACTTCATATCATGATTCATCTTCAACAACCATAGCCTTCTTGCCAGATCTTCTTTGTTGACTTTTACTCTTCAGTAGTTCTGGACAATCAGGTCTGAAATGTCCAGGCTTCTTGCAATTGAAGCAGAGATAATCAGGTTCCTTATTCTGTTTTAACTCAGGACAGTCAGGCTTGAAGTGTCCTGGTTTCTTGCATTAAAAGCACAAGTAATCATTGTCTTTCTTGGAATCATCCTTCTTCTTTTCACTAGGTCTCCTTGTGAAATTCCTTGAAGAGCCCTTTCCAATTTACATCATTCTGATTTTCTTGCTCAGTAGGGCAATCTGCTCTTGCATCTCATCCAGTAGATCATCTTGAGCTCCTGATGTCTCTTCTTGATGTGTAGCAGCCAATATAGTGGTCTTTGGTTCTTCCTTTTCAGTGGTAGGAACCAACTTCTTGCTGAATTCATAGGCCTTAAGATCTGAAAATAATTTGAAGGTATCCTCTTCATGTGCACTTCTCATTTCTTCTATTGCAGTAACCTTCATTTCCCAGACTTCTTTTGCAGGTAAAGCTTCCATGATTTTTGAGTTGATTTCTTCTTTTGAGTTGTTTACACTCAGCAAGGTGAGTTCATCCAGGATTGCATTGAATCTAGATTCTATCTGTTCAATGGTTTCATTTGGTTTCATTTTGATTTGGAACTTCTTCTTTGCCAGACTGATTTTGTTCTTATTGATTGCATCAGTGCCTTCACAGATTAATTGTAACTTGTCCCAAAGTTCCTTTGCGGTCTTGCAATCTTTCACCTTTATATACATATTGCTATCCAAAGTTCGCTATATAATATCAATAGAAATATTGTTCAGATTTGCTCTCTTTCTATCTTCAGCATTCCATTCCCTTTTTGGCTTAGGGATGTAACGAGTTTCAGTTCCCTCTGTTACTGACTTTGTGATCTCCAGTGGTCTATCTGTCAGCACATCCATCATTTCATCATATGTTGCAACTAGAAAAGCCTGCATACGATGTTTATACTCATCAAAATGATCTAAAGACCACATCAACATTGTTCTAGCATACTGGTTGTTGTCCATGATGCAAAGCTTTGAAAATCAGAAACTTGAAAAAGTTTTCAAAGTAGTTTCACAAACACAACAAGTAGGATTAGTTCAGAACAGAAACACTACTCTGATACCAATTGTTGGTCCCTTGAAAAGGCTTCGGTTAAGTTTAGAGGGGGTTGAATAAACTTAACACTTAAAACTTTTGGAGTTAACAAACTCAGCAACTTCAGCAGCCTGCTGACTGCTCAGTTGTTAAGGGTGATTTTGTACGTTTTATAACGATATATTTTACGATGATTTTCCCCGTATTTATATTATTTGCATAGGAATTGGCCTTTATATTGAAATATTAAGCGAGTGATGTTTTTAAGGGTCTAATTGCAAAAGTGATTAAATTATGTGTTTAATTGCTGGTTTTATGTTTATTCGTATGATGTTACATTTTTCATGTTTCTATCATGTTGTTAGATACGTTTTCATGATGAGTAAGGAGCTTAAACGATGATCACATGAAGATGGAAGAGTTGAAAGATGTTTAAGTGAAGAATTATTGAAGAAACCGGAACCAGGCACTTCATGGGAATTTTGTCCACTTTTGTAGCCACTTTCAGGGAAAGTTGTCTTGATGTAAGTTGTAGAGGATTTAAATAGCTTTCCAACGCATCTTGAATCACCTCATTCGGAGCCCTAGAAGTGAAGTTATGAGCAAAATACTGGAGCTGAGTAGTGGACGGGCGTCCATAAAAGTGAACGCGGCGTCCGAATCGTATTTTACATTCAGAGAGTTCAAACGCGTTCTGAACGAGCGTTCACCTAGCGTCCAAGAAATCTGGACGAGCGTCCATTGAAGCTGACGGGCGTCCGCTTTGCCGACTTAGCCAAACCGCCTCAAAACTCTATATAAGCGCGTTTTTCTCAAACCCTAAAGATACGATTCGAACCCTAATATCTTAGGGGCGGCTCAGGCTGCGTTTTTACCCTATTTTCTTCCAGTTTATGCACTTTAATTTCTAGATTAGATAGTTAGATTTATGTTCTTTATTTCATCAATTTCAAGCTTTCAAAGGATGCTAAGAGGCTAATCCCTCTCTGAACAAGCGTTGTGAAGCCGTCCAATTCAACAATTCAGTTTTGTTCGTGATTAATTTGTGAGTTTCTACTTCGAAGTTGTTTCTTTTATCATTGTTTATTATTATGTATTGCAATTACATCGAAAGATCGTTGCTTTTATGATTGTTTTAACTTGATGAGAGTCATGTTAATGTTAGATCACCATGATAAAAGATTGGATTTTTGATCTAAATAAAACGAAAGTTATTAGATTGATTGTCCGATTAGAAATTGAAAGATTTCACGCCTAGGTTAGAAAGACGTAATCTTTAACATCGAAAGATAAAAGATTAGGAAACGAACTCGTCTACGAGAGTAGGAGTTTATGCCTTCGATTAGGTGAATCACGACTTGAGTAGAGATCACGAATTAATCCGAATTAGAATTGAATGTTGATAGGATAGGTGGATCAATTGCTTGTTCGTTCGTTATAATTTGATTTAATCCTTAAAACTTGAATTGTTTAGCTTTAGTTTACTTTTCTCGCACTTTAGTTTAGTTTTTATCGCTTTCAATCTTGCCTAGCATTGGAGCAATCCTCTGTCTAGTTACTTTTTCTCGCATATTTGTTTAGGTTAGATTCGTGACATAGTTAGTTTAAAGCAAAAACTAGGATTCACATTCGTCGGTTCCCCGTAGGATCGACCCGGCATTAACTTCTCGTACTACGATCCTTATACTTGAGGTTAACCGGTTTATAAATATTATTACTTGTTTATTCGCATTAGATAAATCCGGGACAAGTTTTTGGCGCCGTTGCCGGGGAACCGGACGGTTGACTAGTTTTTGTTTTTGTTTTTGTTTTTTTTTTATAGTTAATTTGTAGAATTTATTTTATTTGTTTGCGTTCATAATTAGTTAGTTAGTAGTTAGATTAGTTGTTAGAAATCGATCCCGTAGTAAATCTTTCCCTTTTGAAATTAAGTTAGGTAATTAGTTTGATACTCGTTTTCTCGTTTTCATACTGCTTTTGCGTTCTTTCGTCTCGGATTGATCCGGACGGACGTCCGCATCACCGAACGCTCGTCCAAATCAAGTCTCGCTCTATTCTCGTTATCTATTCGCTCTCCGAACGAGCGTCCAGTTAGTCTGAACGCCCGTCCAGTTCTTCCTCCAGGAAGACGCCCGTCCAGATAATTGGACGCCCGTCTGTCCTGTCTGCCATCAGTTTTTTTTTTTTTTTATTTCAATTAGGTTTTCTGTTTTTCCGTAGGTAAGTGTCGTAGGTAGGTTTCTTAGGTTGAATCATCTGACTCCACACCTTTCACGATCAAATTTTAGGGAAAAAGAGTCCGTTTTAGCACTTGATAGTATTTTGGCCATAACTTTCGGCTCGAGTGTCGGATTGGCGCGCAGGACCCCAATTCGGAAAGCTCGTTCCGACGCCGACGACGTGGCGACGGCCGGATGCCGTCCGACACCGTTTTCGAGGTCAAAATCCACTGTTTTCCCTTCCATTTTGGGCTCGAAGATTTCAACACGTTTTTAGTGTTTCCTCGTTTTTCTCGTTTTTAAATTTTTCGTAGTTAAGTTTCGTAGTTTTTGATTCCTCTAGGTTTAGTTATCCTTTCCCTCCGTCCGATCCGTCCTTTCGTCACTTTCTATCCTTTCTTGCTCAACACCTTGAGTTGGTGTTCGGTTTATGCAAACTCGTAGTCATAAGGGATCACTAATCTATTCCCCGACCCCGAGCGGACCATAGTCCGACCCAATAGGCGGAGACTTCGTTTCGACGAAGGAAACGCTCTAGATCAAGAATTTGAGCAATATCTTTCGGAGAAATCGAAAGAATAGTAATAATGGCGGCGGAAGATAGACGGACGTTGGCCGACTATGCCATGCCCGGCACAAGCCACCATCAACCCGGCTATCGTCATGCCTACCATTACCGCTCCAAACTTCGAGCTTAAACCCGGACTTATTCGAGATGATGCGGCATGCATCAATTTTCCTTGGTTTTCCATCTGAAAACCCCCACACTCACTTACACACATTCTTGCAAATATGCGGTACTACCCGTATCCAAGGTGTAAGTGAGGACGCCATCAAGCTTAAACTATTTCCATTTTCCTTACGGGGGGAGGCACTCGAGTGGTATCACTCTCTCCCCTCTGAATCCATCACTACGTGGGCGGAGCTCGAGAAGGAATTTCTAAGTCAATACTTTCCTCCTTCAAAAACAGCCCACTGTCTGAACGAAATCTTCACATTCCGTCAGCTGGAAAATGAGTCATTCTTTGAGGCGTGGAAAAGGTTTAAGTCTCTCCTGCGAAAGTGTCCCCATCATGGCTTGCCCAAGCAAAGGCAAGTCCATACTTTCTTCAGCGGATTGACCGAGCTCACCAAGGGCATGGTCAATAGTTCCTCTGGTGGGGCATTTCTCAAGAAAACACCTGATGAAGGATGGGCATTGTTCGAAGACATTGCCAAATACAACTATGCCCCATCCTATCAAGCTATTCAGGCACCTCCTCCTCCTCCCAAGGTCGAGGAAGTGACTATGCAAAATCTGATTGCCTTGTTGCAAAAGCAAATGGCTAATTCTCAGCAGACAACATCCCAAATTGTTCCTAATCCGAGTAATCGGACTCTTTCGTTTCCACGAACTCTCGTGTTCGTATTGTGAAGCATGTTTGTCGGACCGGCCATATGACCGGCCAATGTCAATTTTCTTCCCCTCTCGCTCGGCAAGTCAATGCTTTGTTCATGACTATGGACGATAATCCAATCACATGCCAAGTATGTGACGGCATAGGGCACACCGCTCGCTTCGTCCCATGATTGGGCGTAATGCGGAAGTCAATGCTTTCTCCGGCCGGACAAATCGAGAGATTCAACAACCAATTCTCTCGGCGAACAATTTCCAAAACCAAGGGTTTAATCAATCTTCGGGATTTAATCCTAATTCGAACTTCAATAGAAACCCTGGTTATAATCGAACCCAAGCTATAATTCTTCCAATCCACAAAGAAAGGTTCAATCGAAATTGGCCCGCCAATTCTAATTCTACATTTCCAAATCGGTCAATCACCACTACCTCAAAATCATCGAACTCTCAAGGACCCTCCCAATCCAACAATTTCGAAACCAAGTTGGAGGAGCAAAGCAGGACAATAAAAAATCTTGAGAAACAAATAGGGCAATTGGTGAGCAAAGCTAGCGTCAAGACCCCCCAGGGCATCGCCCGCCATTTGCGATAAAAACCCAAAAGGCGGTCAAGTCGCTCACGCCGATTTAAGCGACCGATCAATGCACCGACTGGTACCTTCACCTCCATACGGTAGAGAAGAGGCCGGTGCAATGAATTTGAGAAGTGGTTCTCAAGTTGGTGGTCCCCCGGCTTCCAGGGAAACCACTAGCCCCTCCCCGCCATTGGTAAGGCAGGGAGGGGAAGTTGAGCACCCATCATCCCCTTGGTCAGCAGAAGGAAAATCGGGTGGGCGATCCCCCGATAGAAGAAAGAGTTGAGATTCCTCAAGTGGCCGATCCCTTGAGGAATAAAGAATCAATTGGAAGTCCTCGTGTGGTCGTTCCCCGAGAAGTGAAACATTTGAGGATCCTCGGTGGCCGATCCCCGAGGAGTGATGAGTTAAATGATAGTCGGTGGCTGATCCCCTGACTAGCAAAAAGAATGAGAAGACGGTTCGGTGGAAAGATTTGGAAGACAAAGCTATCAGCGCATCCTCAAAGAAAATCTTTTCTGAGAGTGATCTAAAGAAGCTTCCGTTTCCTCCAAGGAAGAGCAACATTCCATTGGTTGAAGACAAAAAGTACGAGAAGGTGCTAAACCTTCGAAAACTACTCGGTAAATCGCCATTATCCGAGGTCTTGGTAGAGATGCCTAAGTATACAAAGTTCATCAAGGATGTTGTATCTTCCAAGAAGAAGTTAGCAAAAATGGATCACGCAATTGGTGAGGATTGTTCAATGATCAATTATCCAGACTTACCAATCAAAAGAGGTGACCCCGGGAAATTCGTGCTCACATTGCAGATGGGAGGCCTAGTCTTTCCAAATTCTTTATGTGACCTGGGTGCATCCATAAGCTTGATGCCATTATCTATTTGCAAGCAGCTGGGTTTACAAAGTCTTCTAGAACCCACTACCATGAACTTGCGGTTCGATAGATCTTCAAAGAAAGCCTCGGGGATCCTAAAGGACGTATTGGTTCAAGTTGGTAGGTTTACCTTTCCCGTTGACCGGTATGTCTTAGATATGGAGAAAAATGAAAACGTCCCTCGATTCTTGGAAGACCTTTCCTATCTACACTAGAGCCCTCATCGATTGTGATGGTGGGAAAGTAACTATCCGAGTTGGTGACCAAGAGGTGAGCTATAGTGTTTCTAAATCTATTCAAGTACCCTCCGGTTCTCCAACCGGCCGTTCCATTGAGGAGACGTCGATGACTTCAATGACTTCATGGATAAGCAAGTCTTGGGCCGTAGAAGCGAGAATATGAGCGATTGATTGATAATCCGAATAATCATGGTGTGGTCAATCTAGACCAGTTAGCAGCTGATTTTGAGGATGAGCTACGAGAAGAAGCTTTGGCAGTAGGGCCGCTAAGTAAACTCAACGATGTTGAGTTGAGGAGTGGAGATCTTAAATCAAGTCTAGAGGAACCCCCGTAGACTTGGTTCCGAAAACCGTTGCCTAAACATCTTAAGTATGTATTTACGAGAGAAGGTGACAAGCTTCCTTTGATCATCTCTCGCCAAGCTCTCTCGAATAGAAGAGCTTAAACCGCTAAACGTCTTGCGCAAAAATGAGAAAGCCTTTGGATGGCGGGTGGGAGATATCCGAGGGATATCTCCCGACATCCGTATGCACAAGATCAAGGCGAGGAGGGTGCAAAACGAGTTAGACAGCCTCAGAGAAGACTCAACCCTCACATGCAAGAGGTAGTCAAGAAGGAAATTATCAAGCTTCTAGATATGGGTATCATATACGCCATTGCAGACAGTGAGTGGGTATCCCCAACTCAAGTGGTTCCCAAAAAGGGTGGAATTACGATTGAGAAAAATGAGAAGGGAGAGGAGATAGCATTGAGGCTCGTTACAGGCTATAGGGTCTGTATTGACTATAGAAAACTCAATGAGGTCACACTGAAAGATCATTTTCCCCTTCCATTCATAGACCGGATGCTTGAGCGTCTAGCGGGGCACGCATTCTCTTGCTTCTGGATGGATATTCGGGATACTTCCGTATACCCATCGACCCCGTTGACCAAGAGAAGACCACTTTCACTTGCCCTTATGGGACATTCGCCTACAGGCGGATGCCATTTGGTCTCTGTAATGCCCCGGCCACCTTTCAAAGGTGTATGATGGCAATCTTTGACGGGGTAGTTGAAAAGTGCATGGAGATTTTCATGGATGATTTCTCGGTCTTTGGTCAATCCTTCGATGATTGCCTCGATAATCTTGATCAGGTGTTGTCTAGATGTGTGGAAAAGGACTTAGTGCTCAATTGGGAAAAATGCCATTTCATGGTAGATGAAGGCATAGTTCTTGGCCACAAAGTGTCAGCCAAAGGTATAGAAGTAGATAGGGCCAAGGTTGAAGCTATTGAGAAGATGAGTTATCCTAAGAATGTTCGGGAGGTCCGAGGTTTTCTCGGACATGTCGGCTTCTATAAGAGGTTCATCCAGGACTTTTCAAAGATTGCCAAGCCCCTGTCTACTTTACTCAAAGAAGACGTTACTTTTGATTTTGATGAGAATTGCAAGCGCGCGTTTGAGGAGCTTAAGAGTAGACTGATCTCTGCCCCAATTCTTATATCACCTGACTGGAACTTGCCCTTTGAGCTTATGTGCGATGCATCCAACTATGCTGTTGGTGCAGTCTTAGGACAGCGAATCGAAGGAAAGTTCCAGCCTATCTATTACGCCAGCCACACGTTGAATCCTTCGCAAGTTAACTATACGACTACCGAAAAGGAATTATTGGCCGTAGTGTTTGCTATGGACAAGTTCCGTAGTTACTTGTTAGGTGCTCAAGTGATCGTGTGGACTGATCACGCTGCTTTGCGGTATCCGATGACTAAAAAGGATGCTAAACCGCGCCTCTTGCGTTGGATACGACCCTACAAGAGTTTGACGTTCAAATCAAAGACAAGAAGGGCGGTGAGAATGTAGTAGCGGATCATGTGTCTAGGATGTTAAATGAGGAAAAGAATGAACCGGATGATATAGATCTTTACTTTCCTCTAGAAAACATCATGTTGATCGATGGCCGTTCTCCCGATGTTCCTTGGTACTCCTCCATTGTGAACTACCTTCATGCCAAATACCTTGATCCCGAAATGTCTTATCAAGAGAAGAAGAAGTTCTTCTCGATATGAAATATTTCGTTTGGGATGAACCTTACCTCTTCAAGATCCGCAAAGATGGTTTGCCGAGGAGGTGTGTTCCCGAATCGAGCAACGCGATATAATCGAGCAATGCCATAGTGGACCCACGGTGGTCACTTTGGTCCTTGGAAAACGGTTGCTAAGATCTTCCAATCCGGTTTTTATTGGCCCACAATCTTTAAGGACACGGAAGCTTTACGTAAAGCTTGCGATAGGTGCCAAAGAACCGGTACTCTAACAAGGCGGTTTGACATGCCATTGAAACCCATTCTTGAATGCGAAGTCTTTGATGTATGGGGGATTGACTTTATGGGTCCTTTCCCATCTTCCCGCGGGAATAAATACATCTTAGTCTCGCGTAGACTATGTATCGAAATGGGTGGAGGCAATAGCCACTCCTCGCAATGATCATAAAACGGTCATGAATTTTCTGAAGAAGAATATCTTTGTGAGGTTTGGATGTCCACGTGCCTTGATAAGCGACGAAGGGACACATTTCTGCAACCGACCTTTGGAAAAAGTCCTCGAGAAGTATGGTGTTCGCCATAAAACTGGCACACCATATCATCCGATGACTAGTGGTCAGGTTGAGCGAAGCAACCAGAGTCTTAAGAAAATCCTGGAGAAGACGGTGAATAGTCATAGAAAAGACTGGAGTCTGAAGTTGGACGATGTACTTTGGGCATATAGGACTGCCTATAAGACCCCTATGGGTACATCGCCCTATCAAATGGTTTATGGAAAGTCATGTCACCTGCCAGTTGAGTTAGAGCACAGGGCGTATTGGGCTACGAAGTTTTTGAACTTCGATTCCCAATCCTGTGGGAAACATCGATTGCAACAGTTGCATGAATTAGACGAATTTAGACTCCAAGCTTACGAAAGTGCCGGGATTAGTAAGGAAAAGATGAAACTCCTCCACGACGCGAAAATTAAGAAGCGAGAATTCAAAGTCGGAGAGCAAGTGTTACTCTACAATTCCGGTTGCATTTGTTTCTGGAAAGTTGAGGACACGTTGGTCCGGCCCCTTTGAGATTCTCCAAGTCATTCCCGGGGGCGTTCTAGAACTCGCGCGGTTATGGTGATCAACCGTTCCGAGTGAATGGTCAAAGGTGTAAACATTACCTTGGTCAAGCCAAGGAAAGTCCTTTGATTGTTAAATTCCTCGAAATCCTCGGGTGTAGCACCCCTAAAGTCGATGAGTTTACCGAGTTTTCGCCTGACTTGTTTTCGGAGGATGACGGTTTTGGTCCATCAGAAGAAGTTCTAGCAGGTAGTTGGGATATGGGAGAGTTTTTCAAAGAGCAACAACTTAAGAGGAAGCTGGCAAAGAAGAGATCGACCATGGGGAAGTTTAAGCGTGCTTGGAAAGCTATCAAAGATTTGACCCCATGCGTTAGATGTTGTTTCTGCGGCCACACCACTGATCAGAGCTTACACGATGTAGTGGCTGGAAGAAAGGTTAAATGGCCTGATCCGGGCTGAGTTTCAACTGTGTCGAGCTAACGACATAAACCAATAGCGCCACTAGGGGGCACCCTAGATATCTGTTTTTCTTTTGTTTATTTTCTTTTGTTCTTCTTTTGTGTGTCTTAGTTTAGTTTTGGTCTAGTTAGGGTATTGCGTGAATCGCTCCGTATTTGTGGTTGACGGTTGGATGTTCGCACTTTTCCTTGGACGGTGATTTTTCCATCTAAACGATTATCTCTTGTGTTTCATATGATATAATTCCCCCCCGTCCCCCCGAGATACTTTTCGTGTTTGTCAAGTGTGCGGGATAGTCTTGATAGCGTTTGTGAGTTTCAGACGGTGTCAGTTTTCCGGTGGATGGTCCACAATCTACTGATATCCTCGAGCATTCCTGGGTGTTGCGCATCATTCCAGAGTTGCTCCCATTCGAACGACAATCAGCTAAGTTCTTTCTTTCTTTTTATTTCTGCACAACATGAGGACATGTTGTAATTTAAGTGTGGGGGAGGGGAATAAGCTATGTATCTACCGTTTGCTTAATATATGATGTTTCTGTGCAAAATGGGCTTAATTTTTCAGAATTTTTCGACACTTTTGTTTTTGTTTTGTCCCGAGTAGGCAATACACGTTTTGTTCGGTTTGTTGTAGTCATTGATGCTGTATACCATATTTTTAGTAAGTTAGTTGTTTCACCAAGATTTATTTTTCACGAGCCATAGTGAATGATGAGCTAATTTATAAAGTTATACCCCGTTTTGGATTAGTAGTTTTTGATTATCTTATAAGTCATGTGCTTAGTGCTACGTGCATATCGTGAGATTTATGATAGTTTGTATTTAGTTCCGTAGTACGTTATACTGTGAATATCTAGACGTTTGAATGTGATAAGTAACACGGGACTAATGTCAATTGAAAAGAAAAGTTAATAGTTGGTTAATATGGGTGTGTCGGAAGCTAGTCGATGATTTGAGTGAGGTAGGGTATACCACGTATATCCTATACCACTATGATGGCTAAAAGCTCACGACAGTTAGGAAAAGCTGCCTTATGATTGGAGTAAGGTAGGGTATTATCTTGAAATGTCCTATTCTCGCTATGAGGGCAATAGCTCATTCTAATGTGTGTTTAAAAAGTGAATGAATTCAATCAACTTAAGAATTGTTATGAAATGAATATAAGGCTTAGTTATCGTTAATCTTATCCCCGTATAAACCGATAGATATGTCAGTAGGGATTATCCTCGAGTATTTCGAAAGGCCCTAGATATGTTCGATCATTCTTTTCAGGATATGTCACGTTTGTAGGGTGCACCTTATGAGTGTCATTTATTGCTATTCTACGAGGGGGTATTAGCTAGTTTTACTTTGAGTTCCTCAAGTTTGGATTTAGTGGAAGTTTGTTATGGCTATGCACACACTCACGTGGGTGAACATCTAATTTATTTGAATCTGTGGTATATGTGTTAAGATGTCTATACTTTTCTCGAGCCTTTACTTTGTTTTGTTTTGCTCGGGACGAGCAAAAGCTAAGTGTGGGGGAGTTGTTAAGGGTGATTTTGTACGTTTTATAACGATATATTTTACGATGATTTTCCCCGTATTTATATTATTTGCATAGGAATTGGCCTTTATATTGAAATATTAAGCGAGTGATGTTTTTAAGGGTCTAATTGCAAAAGTGATTAAATTATGTGTTTAATTGCTGGTTTTATGTTTATTCGTATGATGTTACATTTTTCATGTTTCTATCATGTTGTTAGATACGTTTTCATGATGAGTAAGGAGCTTAAACGATGATCACATGAAGATGGAAGAGTTGAAAGATGTTTAAGTGAAGAATTATTGAAGAAACCGGAACCAGGCACTTCATGGGAATTTTTCCACTTTTGTAGCCACTTTCAGGGAAAGTTGTCTTGATGTAAGTTGTAGAGGATTTAAATAGCTTTCCAACGCATCTTGAATCACCTCATTCGGAGCCCTAGAAGTGAAGTTATGAGCAAAATACTGGAGCTGAGTAGTGGACGGGCGTCCATAAAAGTGAACTGGCGTCCAGAATCGTATTTTACATTCAGAGAGTTCAAACGCGTTCTGAACGAGCGTTCACCTAGCGTCCAAGAAATCTGGACGAGCGTCCATTGAAGCTGACGGGCGTCCGCTTTGCCGACTTAGCCAAACCGCCTCAAAACTCTATATAAGCAGCGTTTTTCTCAAACCCTAAAGATACGATTCGAACCCTAATATCTTAGGGGCGGCTCAGGCTGCGTTTTTACCCTATTTTCTTCCAGTTTATGCACTTTAATTTCTAGATTAGATAGTTAGATTTATGTTCTTTATTTCATCAATTTCAAGCTTTCAAAGGATGCTAAGAGGCTAATCCCTCTCTGAACAAGCGTTGTGAAGCCGTCCAATTCAACAATTCGCTTTTTGTTCGTGATTAATTTGTGAGTTTCTACTTCGAAGTTGTTTCTTTTATCATTGTTTATTATTATGTATTGCAATTACATCGAAAGATCGTTGCTTTTATGATTGTTTTAACTTGATGAGAGTCATGTTAATGTTAGATCACCATGATAAAAGATTGGATTTTTGATCTAAATAAAACGAAAGTTATTAGATTGATTGTCCGGATTAGAAATTGAAAGATTTCACGCCTAGGTTAGAAAGACGTAATCTTTAACATCGAAAGATAAAAGATTAGGAAACGAACTCGTCTACGAGAGTAGGAGTTTATGCCTTCGATTAGGTGAATCACGACTTGAGTAGAGATCACGAATTAATCCGAATTAGAATTGAATGTTGATAGGATAGGTGGATCAATTGCTTGTTCGTTCGTTATAATTTGATTTAATCCTTAAAACTTGAATTGTTTAGCTTTAGTTTACTTTTCTCGCACTTTAGTTTAGTTTTTATCGCTTTCAATCTTGCCTAGCATTGGAGCAATCCTCTGTCTAGTTACTTTTTCTCGCATATTTGTTTAGGTTAGATTCGTGACATAGTTAGTTTAAAGCAAAAACTAGGATTCACATTCGTCAAGTTCCCCGTAGGATCGACCCGGCATTAACTTCTGTACTACGATCCTTATACTTGAGGTTAACCGGTTTATAAATATTATTACTTGTTTATTCGCATTAGATAAATCCGGGACATCAGTAGACTGCTGACTGTTGATTTCACTGAATTTGTGCAGTGGAATATATTCAAATTAAGCCTTATTACTTGTTGTTAAAGTATGATACCAAGTATTAGATACTTATTAGTGTATGTGTGTAAACTTGATGTAGCTTGATAACAGATTACACTTGAAGAATTTTTCTGGATCAGTAGCTTAAATTTCAGTAGGGTCAGCAGGGTGATTTCTTGATTAGAATTCGAAGCTCAAGATTATCTGTTGTTTTTCCTCAATGTTCATCATCTTGTATCTGAATTAGGAGTCTTCTATTTATAGTTAGGAAACCTTGTGACTTATGTTTGAAATTCAAACATAGCCATTTCAGATTTATCCCATTTTAACTTGCTTTCTGTCCCTGTACATAGTACGACACTGTCAGACTGATTTTTGACAGTCTACAGTCTGTTCACCCTTTGACTTGTATCCATTGGATAATCTTCTGTATCTTTCCAACATCCCTTTGATCTTAGCCATTGATTTGTTTGATAAAAACAAAGGTTGTTACCAGTCCTTATCCTTGTATTCTTCCAATGTAACCTTGATTAGATCGAAATATATATTCAGCAGGTTCCTGTGAATATAAGTCTGCTGATATGCTTATTAGTCAGCTGATCCATATTTTTCTGTGTTTAAAAACACTTTAGCTAACTGTCTTTTATCTAACTTTTATTTATGAAGTTAGATTACACCATTTTGATCATAACTAAGTTCCAATCACCATTTAACTTTTGGAACTTAGACCTTGTACACAAGGTATATGTAATCAGTTTAGGTCATCACAGACTTCCCTAAATTCTGATTCCATATCCTTGACTTTAATTACTAAGTTTGATCCCTTAGCCTTCAATAACTGAGTTTGAGCCCTCAGCCTTCGGTCTTCAGCAGGTTCCTAAACAAGTCTACTGACTCCGCTACCCTACTGATATAGACAAGTCTGCTGATATAAGTCAACTGACTATTTACAATGCTTGTTTGATCAAACCTATACAAAGATCAAACTCTAATAAGCCTATACATTTGATCTAGACATCTTTTTGCCTTTGCTCTATAACAGCTAGTCTGGCACTCATCACTAAAACATAAAATAAGTCCAACAGGCCTGAAACTCGACTTCAACACAAACAGAGGCTCGAATCTTTGGAAATTTTGATCAATTTAATAATTCAAGAATCCAAGCCCAAAAATGAAGACGATGTTGAAGTCATTAAGTCTGGTCATTTTTGCTTACGAGCGTCCGGAATAATATGGCAAACTATGGCGCATAATATAAGTATTATACTATATATTACAATATATTATATTGTATGATATTACCTAAATAAATCACTAGTATGTTGCTGATTTTTAAGTAATGGTGGCACCATTTTTGGTTCAAGAATTCAAGAGGACAATTTTTGAAATAATCAAGTTCATGTACAAGAATACTTGGATACTTGCAAGCATTAATCAAGATACATTGAATCTAGATTCAATGAACCTAGATTATTGAAGGAGTGGGCCGAAAATTAAAGTAAATGTATCTAGAATTCTAAGTATTTTTCTTGCATGTATCTAGAATCCTAAGTGTTATTTTGTATCCTATAAATAGCCATCCACTTGTAACTTGTAAATGAACTTTTGAATCATTAATCAAATTATATTTTATTCTTCACTTGGAAAAGTGTTGTATGAGTTTCTTTGGAAAGGGAATTCAAAATTCGGATTATCAATGACTTAAGCAATCCTTGTGGGTATCCATATACCAAGGTGCTTAGAGACAAGTTTTCTAAGTGTTGAGGTAATTCCAAGGTGCTCTCACACAAGTTGTGATTGTGTCAAGGAGCTTGTTATTCCAAGGTGCTTTCACACAGGTTGTGGTTGTGATGAGGATTTATCCCAAATACTTTCAATCCACGATCCTAAGATTCATTCGATTTGAAGCCTTCCTCCGGACGGTTTCACTTCAGTTGGTATCAGAGCATAAGGCGGATTGACGGTATTATATTCCTTTAAATTTTTTTTTAAAATGATCTTAATTTTTGATGATCATATGTATCGTATGTATTTGAAGAACCATAGTATGTATGATCGTGTGTAATGAAGAACACTTTATTCCGCACGAGCATCTATAAAATAAAAAAGGGTATATATATATATATATACAAGGTAGACAAGTAAATCGTGTGTATTTGAAGAATAACTTTGTTCCATACTAGCATACAGTTCCATACGAGCAACAAGTGAAAAAAAAAAAGGAAAATCCTTTTATACACTTCATCATTTTTGTGTTACATCTTTGGAATTTTCTCCTTATACTTCACAATTTTTGTTGTGTTCACTTTTCGAATTACAAAACTCTTAAAATCCTTGATTCTTCACTCTTGGAATTCTGAGTAACTTGAGTATTGTTGAATACTTGATATCGGATCTGAATTCTCTTACTTGAGCTAAATAAGCACACCTTTGAGAGGAAGAATGGCTGGAAATAATGTTTTGAAAAGAAGGTATTCTAAAAATGCTTACTCGCGACAACTTGAGAAAGTTGGACAACGACTTGATGAACTAAATCAAAAATTTAAGGATGAGATGGAGAATATGAAGAATCAATTTCGTGACGAGATACAAGAGTTTGTAGCAAAGAAAAATAAAAAGATTGATAACATCAAAAAGATGAAGTTGAGAAAGGAGGAAAGTGACAATGTACTGAAGACAAAGGAAATATTCTCCAAGAGAACTTCTAGTTCTATCTATTGTTATATTTGTACTGGATATGGACATTGCGGGACTTTAGTCAGCATGTTGAGGTGGTGAAAACGTTGGCAAATGAGCCTTGTAATATTATTGTTGAGAATATCACTGTTGTTCCAGTTCCAGAAAACAAAATTAATTCTGAGGTGGTTATTTGCGAATTGCGAGGAGATATTGTTGAAATTAAAGAGCCTGAGATTGATGATGCGCATGAAATTGAATTTGTGGACGAGAAAGAAACGATGTCTGAAGGATCTATCTTGGTGGAAGAACACGAGGAGGACACCGGGCTGTTGGAAAATTTGGAAAACTCGACTTCAACACAAACAGAGGTTCGAAACTTTGGAAAATTTGATCAATTTAATAATTCAAGAATCCAAGCCCAAAAATGAAGAGGATTTTGAAGTCATTAATTCCGTCATTTTTTGCTTACGAAAGTCCGGAATAATGTGGCAAACTATGGCGCATAATATAAGTATTATACTATATATTACTATATATTATATTGTGAGATATTACCTAAATAAATCACTAGTATGTTGCTGATTTTTAAGTAAAGGTGGCTGTTAAGGGTGATTTTATACATTTTATAAGGATATATTTTATATCAATTTCCCCCATATTCGTATGTTTCTCATAGAAATCGAGCTTTATATTGAAATATTGAGCAAATGAGTTTTAGAAGTCTTTAAGTGTAAACTTGAGCTAATTTCGTGATTTTATTGGTAGTTATCTATGGTTTTACACTTTGCGTGTTCTTATGGTTTTGAAGGTACATTTACATGTCATGGAGAGGGATGAAAGGAGCTTAAAAGATGTTCAAGTGATGATTTGCATGGAAGGAAAGCGATAGAGATGAAGTTGGGATGAAGATCTAGATGAATTTGGAAGAAAAAGAGCTGAACGCACGTCCAGGTCCCGTCCAGGGTGGACTGGCGTCCAAAGATATGGACTGGCGTCCAGGAGGAAAAATTTGAACGAGAGAGTTTGGACGCCGAAGTGGACCGGCGTCCAACAAGACCGACAAGGCCCGTAATCCTTGGACGGGCGTCCAAAACCGACATAGCAAGAACCGACCTAGTTTTCTATAAATAGCGAATGCGCCCCCAACCCTAATCACATCAGATTTTCACACATTATTGACTCTTATTGATACATAATCATTAGAGAAAAACCCTAGGCGGCCCCAGCCCCTCTGGGGAGGCTGGGGTTGCGGATTAGTTAGGTTTTTATTTTCGTTTTCTTTTCTTGTTCGATCTTGATGATGGCTTGAAGCTGTGAACTTGGAGCAGCCATGGGAGATTTTCCAGCAGCGTTTTTATTCTTTCTTTGGATGATTTTGTGAGTTTTATTTAAAGTTTGTTTCTTTCCTTTGTTTATTTGTTTATGCAATCGATATCGGAAGATGTATTGCTATTTGATGTTTACCGTATGATGGAAATCGGTGTAAACCTTAGATCACCATAGGAAAGATTAGACTTTTAACCTTGACATAACGGAAGTTGATAGGTTAGATTTCTAGGTTGTTAGATCTAATAAATCTTGCACCTTGTTTTGAGAGCGTTAATCTCTATAGATCGAAAGATGATGAGATTGATAGATGGATTACTTACGGAAGTAGGAATTCATACCTTTGATTAGGTGAACCACAACTTTGATTGAATCATCATAAGATAATCTAGGGAAGAATTAAGGGTTGCGGGACGGTGGATCATGTTTGTTCTATGTTGATTTGCTTCAGTCATTATCATGATAGTTAGTTTTATTGTTTTCTTAGTTGTAGCTTTATTTATTTATTATCGCTTTTATCCTCCCTGGCTTTGGACTGACAATCTTCTGTCCAGTTTATTTTATCGTTTTTAGTTTAGGTTTAATAGTAACAATCTTAGGAAAATTAATGAACTAGATACCCCGATTCCCTGTGATCGACTCCGGTATTAATCGCTGTACTACGATCCCTACACTTGGGGAATACCGGATTTATAAATTTTATTACTTGTTTGCTTTGTTAGATAAAATCCGTGACAGTGGCGCCATTTTTAGTTCAAGAATTCAAGAAGACAAGTTTTGAAATAACAAGTTCATGTACAAGAATACTTTGATACTTGCAAGCATTAATCAAGATACATTGAATCTAGATTCAATGAACCTAGATTATTGAAGGGGTGGGCCAAAAATTGAAGTAAATGTATCTAGAATTCTAATTATTTTTCTTGCATGTATCTAGAATCCTAAGTGTTATTGTGTATCCTATAAATAGCCATCCACTTGTAACTTGTAAATGAACTTTTGAATCATTAAATCAAATTATATTTTATTCTTCACTTGGAAAAGTGTTGTGTGAGTTTCTCTGGAAAGGGAATTCAAAATTCGGATTATCAAGGACTTAAGCAATCCTTGTGGGTATCCATATACCAAGGTGCTTAGAGAAAAGTTTTCTAAGTGTTGAGGTAATTCCAAGGTGCTCTCACACAAGTTGTGATTGTGTCAAGGAGCTTGTTATTCCAAGGTGCTTCCACACAGGTTGTGGTTGTGTTGATGATTTATCCCAAATACTTTCAATCCACGATCCTAAGATTCATTCGATTTGAAGCCTTTCTCTGGGCCGTTTCACTTCAAATGTACTAGTTGGTAGGATGGCAAAGTAAAACAGATATCCGGCAGAGTGAAGCCAGCGAAGAAAGTACCGAAAGACAATGAAGACATTATGGTCTGACTTATAACCAAGGAAGTCTGTGATGATCTAGGATAAGTCGAAATTAAAATTAAAATGATGAAATACATTGTCAAATATGGTGTGCACTGATCTCACCCAAATCAAGGATCAGTGAAAAACAAGAAGTACCTGAAAGATCAAAGAAAATAACAATGCAGTAAACCGGCAGAGTAACTGACTATTGGCTAAGTAAAGACAAAGCAGTGAGGGAAGAACCAAACAGCCAAGTCAGAAGGATCACTTAACCATTCAGGGAACGGCCAAGTAAACTTTAATTGTTCAGATTTCAAATGATGAAGATCAAGCATTAAATGCATAATCAATTGAGGATCAATCAAGGATGGATTTTTTGATAGACGTTTGAAGAAATCTGATCACTGAAATCAAGGAGAATACAATTAAGGGGGAATCAAGAATTAAATCAAGGATTTTTCTCCACATTAAATAGCCAGCGGACGGAAATTCAAATCAAGGATTATCAAGTCTATAAATAGAAGGCATTGAAAGAAAAGAAAGACAACGATTGAATCTGATAAGAAACAAGTAAAAACTCAGTCAAAGTGCAAAGCCTTCTATCTGTACTTAAATGGAACATCTAGAAATCAACTCAGCAATCAGAACTTCAATTCTATATCAAGCTCTGAGATTGATCAACAAATCTGTGAATTCAGTTCACATCAACTGAGGCAATTGAATCAGAGGAATCTGAGAAGGAGTTTCAACCTTTGTGATAGCTGCTGAAAGATTTTTTCTTAAGGAGCGGTGATAGAGACTGAGTCACTGAAGCTTTTGAAACCAGGGAGTGATAGTCTTGCAGATTGTGAAGCTTGTGTAGCCAAGGACAATTGTTCTATTGTATATGTGAAAACAATAGTGAATTCCTCCAATCGTCACAAGAGAAGAGTGGATTAAGGGATTACACCACCCTGAACCACTATAAACCTTTGTGTCTATTTACTTTCAGCAATTTACTCTACATCACTTTATTTCATTGCATACTCTATATCTGTGATTGAATAATCTACTTTGAACCAACATTTAAAGGAAGGACTTATCCGCTTCCCAAAAGCTTTTAAATATAAGAAAAGTTTTTGAAACTCCACTATAGTCATTCACCCCCCCCCCCCCCCCCCCGATCGTATTTTTACCCTTCTCCGGGACCAACATAGTGACTGACACGCGATCAAAAATTTTGGCGCCGTTGCTGGGGTCAGTGGCCAATTTCAAGGATAAACATTTTAATTCGGAGTAAGAAGTTGTTTTTTTTATTTAATTTATTTTCTTTTGAGTCTTGAGTCGTCCGGGATCAAACCTGCACCTGTTAATCTGTCAACATAAGAAATTCTAGGTCCGGTTTACCGTGGCTTACCCCCGGGTTACCGAGACCCAGAAAATCAAATTCTAAACAACCTTTGTTATTTTGTGTTATTCCCAGTTGATTTTAGTTAGTAGGTCCGCAATAGCTGGGTTCAGCCCAAACTGAAGTGGGAGTTGCTAACCTTTTCTTTGTTTTATTTTGTCACTTTTTTACAAGAGTATCGGGACACTTCGGGAATTCAGTCAAGCAAAAGCAATTAAGTCTAGACGAGTCAAACGCAATGCCTCGTACTGTGTTGAACATCAAACCAATCTCTATGTATCCTGGATCAGAAGCCAGAGAGCAATATGAAGCTGATAAGAAGCGCATGGAGGAAAAGACTAAAATGCTTAAACAGGAAGCCGAGGAAAACCTGAAGGAGTATGAGACCAATCGACCATATACGTTTCCTATCGAGCTAATTGATCTATCATCCGACTACGACTCCGATGATCCGAAGAATGATCCGGACACCATGTTCTCAGAGTCTAAGGATTAACAGGATTCTAATACAGCAGAAAAGTTAGGAGACCCTGGAACGTTTCGACTCCCAATCTCTATCAGTGGTATAGCTATGTAGGTTTAGGTCTTTGTGATTCCGGTGCAAGTTGTAACATTCTTCCTCTATCCATCTGCCAAAATATTAAGCTTCCGGTTGTCATGGATCAAACACGGTCCATGACCTTTGTCGATCGAACCCGAGATATGCATGCCGGCCTGCTAAAGGATTGAACGATTAAGGCAGGAGGATTCTCATTTCTATAAATTTCATGGTTTTATACATACCTGACGATCCGAGTGCCCCTGTTCTATTAGGTATACCGTTCTTAGTGACCAGCAGAGCAATCATGGACTTCAATAATGGGGAAATCATTTTAAGATTGAACAATGATGCCGTATCGATGAAAATCTTAGAGCCCCTAGATAATAGGCCGGAAAGTTGCAAGATGGCTTATGGTTCAGGAGAAGTGGAAATCATGGAGATAGAAAAGGAAGGGCATAGGCAATGAGAGGTTTTAGTGGAAACCTGTGAGCAAGAATTCATGAGATTAATTCTTAGAGAGGACGAAGAGAATGACCACAACAAGGCGCTCACGGAAGCTAGTCCTTCCGTATTGCGTAATGAAATATTAGAGCTGAAAGTGGAAAATATGGAATCCTTGGGCATAAAGATTAAATCTTGAAGCAGAGGACGGCCTAGCACACGAGCAAAGAGAGAAAGGTGTGCTAGGAAGAGAGCTCAAAAAGTTTCTATGGTAAACCGGGATAAGGCACTCTTGAAAGGTAATGACCGACGAGAAAGGAAGTGCATGCCGGTTGAAACCTCGAAGATGCGAGTTTGGCGAGTTAAGGCCCCGACTTTTGAATGAGTGAAGATCCGAAGGTAAGTCGAGCTGACGACTTTAAAATCAGAACTATTCTCTTGAACCCTTAGGTAGATTAGGAATAAATAAAAGTAGCTGGATGAAGGGACAAGATTTTTTTCATCCTACCGCACCCTTAGGCTTGAAACCGATGGTTGTTGGAAAGGAATGTTTTTTACTCGTTGTGGATTCTAGTGAAGTATGTTAGGATTGAGTCGGAAATAGCAACAACAGAAGTAAGGAACTAGTCATTTTGAGGTCATGATTGAGCAAAATGTTATTGTAAGGTGTGCAGAGGAGGAGTACAGAGAAATCGGGGGAAAAAGCCCGGTAAACCGAGAGTTACCTCCGGTTTACCGAGCTAGGTTTTTTCAGGATCTGAATGTCAGATTAAAAAGCAAAATTTTTAGAGACACGTGGAGAACACACGTTGTATCAGAAACTACCAGTCAGCAGAAACCGTCCCATTTTCCCTATTTTACACCTTTTCATCCTTTCCCACACTCCACCATAACTCCACCTCAATCCCATCAATCAAATCCCTCAGCCTAATTACTCATCGACCCACTATCCCACCAAATCCTTCCACCTTCTACCCATTTCTCCTATTTAACACCCTTCCACCACCATTATTCATCATCCTCAACAACTATCTACTTCTCAAATCACCAAAATCTCTCCATTTCTTCTTCTTCTACAAATTTCAGCCCCCACCACCACCACCACTATCACCACCATACCTCCACCAAAATCAAACTTTGTTTCTTTCATTTCACCAACCAAAACACCCATTTTGCCATCCATGTTGCTGATTTGTAGTGTTGTTGCAAAGTGAAACTACTGTAGTTCTTCTTCTTCCATTATCATAGCAATGTCTCAGAAGAAACTGTGAAAAATTCAAGCCGGTAAATCGGGGTATAGGGCCAGTTTACCGAGGGTACTTGTTCAGAATCAACTTCATCATCAATGCTTGTTATCATTCAAGATGGGTCCCAAGCGTAGCCGAACAACCCATCGTCCAAGTGGTCACCAGTATGTTTATAGAGATGCTAATCCCTTGATAGACGGGGTTGAGCAATTTTATTCTTTAGAAATCTATGAATCATTCCGAGGGCATTGGAATGGAAGACCGGTTGCCCAAGAATGAGGAGTAGAGTTGGACAATTGCGGTATGATCTTGCCACGAGCCCTACAAGTACAAGATATTTTGGACCTGGCCGAGGCACCGACGCGGTTCAATGCTACAGTGGTGAGAGAATTTTATGCATATCTTTCGCATAACCCAAGAGCTACATTTGTGATGGTCCGTGGAGTTAAGGTTGACTTCACGATTGAGCGGATCAACAAATATTACGGGGTTCGTAATCCACCAGTGGGCCCAAATGAGTACACATCCTCGACCGATATTGAAGATCTAGAGAGGATGCAGATGATTGCTGATTACTTTGGGGTGCAATGGAAGCGCAATCCTGTGGGAGCCCCCACCATCTTCCTGGAAAATGAGTTATCCTAGGATAGGAAGGTGGTCAATAGATTTGTTTGTGCTCGCCTTCTGCCAACCAAGCATACGGTGTCTGTCACACCGAAGAGGGAAGAGTTGATGTTCTATCTGGATTAGGGATCTCCAGTCAACATAGGTCTCTTGATGCACAGCCGTATTCACGAGCTTGCCGCCACATCTGAGCGCGATCAGTTGCCATATGGTCCTATGATTGATTTGTTTGCTATAGAGGACGAGGTTCCGGTTCTGGTTAGTGACGAGTGGGAAGACCCTGACGATGATCAGTTCACAGTCAGTTTCAAAAGTACCGAGATAGGTCGGTTCGAGAGGTGAGAGAGAGCGTACTCCGGTCCTCGGAGCACCTCGATCTCAGAGAGATTTTTTGGAGGAGCATTCAAGAGAAATTGTGAGTCTGCATCGCAAGATGGATAGGATTATAGGCTTTCTAGGAGTTCCTCCTGCGACCCCACAACCTAGGTCTACCCCACGTCACCGAGCATCCCCTTCCACCATTGTTGCCTCGAGTTCTGCACCACCTCCCGGTTTTGAGCCTAAAGATGACTGGGAGGATTATTATGACGGGGATTAGTTTTTTCTCTCTTCATTGTTGTTATTTTCCATTTTTATTTTATTCCCTATCTAGTAATGTTGTAGATTTATAATATAATGAATTTGTCGGCTTAACTGTTTGGAGTTATTTACTTTCTCTTTTACTGCCGCGATATTATTATATTGTTTCTTGCCAACCCCATTCTTCTTGGTTTGTTTGAGATACTTAGCGTAGATTCTTCTAGGATTTACTTACCAGTGCCCGTTGAATTATACGACTATCCATTTCTTCTTTGACTCCACCCTTAACGAAGCTAAGTTCCTTTTCGTTTTAACTTTTTCATCTTACACATTGGGGACAATGTTTCGATTATATGTGGGGAGTAAGGGGCGTCACTTAGCTTCTTAGCATTATATTCCGTGAATTACGTGATTCTCTTTGATGCACTGTTCACCACATAAACTTCGATCAATTTCAACAGAATTTTGAAAAAAAAAATATGATATCTTTGATCTTTTTTAGTTAATTGACTTCGCTTTTGTTTCACATTGTATAGTAAAAGTAAGTGCCCACTTCTGAAGTAGTGGCGTATTAAGCGCATATTCTGTTGTGAGCCACCATTTTAAGCACGTATAACTCATTTTCCTTGGTGTATGCTCGATAGCATATTGCTTTGACTAGAGTTGACCCTGGCTTTATTCCGAATTATGTTCCACCAACGCTTATAAGGGCAAAGGAATTACGGATTCGATAGTTTATCAAGAGTGAGGCCGTAAGGATAGATAAATCAATGAGAGGTCACCCACCAAGAAAGAGAAGTGCATTGAATATATACATCTATAATATCTTTGGCAAAAATTGAGTCGATGGAGCGTAAAACACATGAATTTTGCATAGACCGATAAACGTGAGCCTAAGAGTAATACTCGGTTCTCGATCCGCCTTGCCAGCTAGTTTGCTTAATAAAAAGCATGTTCGAGACTGGTTAGTTTGACTACGGGTTGACGAAATGTTAGATTGTCTGCATTACTAAGCGGTCGTGAAAATTATTGCACACACACATTGGCTTGTGACATGAATAGTGTTTAATGCGTAATGATGGATATGAGTGGCATGATCTTGATCTTGACTTTCTGAGGCATAGCTATTTTTAATTAACTCATATGCTAATCAGGATGTTGTTTTCTTTTCGCCTTTTTGCTCGGGACGATCAAAAGCTAAGTGGGAGGTAGTTGATAACGCCCTAAATAGTACCATTAATTATACCTTTATTCACCCTAAATTTTGCTCAAAGAGGGGGCAAATAGGCTCGTTATTATATGGAATATGTGTTAAATGCTATGTGTATGTTTCTAGGTTCGTAATTCTGCATTTATGTTATTTTCCCAAAGGTTTGGTACTGTTTTTCCACGTTTTATGTGTTTTATAGGATGTACCAATCTGGATCAATGGAGAACGGATCTGGATCAAAGGCAGCATGTTGGGCCAAGTAAAAGAAGTCCAAGAAGAGATCTACTGAAGAAAAAGAAGAAAAGTTAGCCCGGTTTACCGTGGGCTAGGTCCAGTAAACCGAGAGCCTTGTGGGACACAAAATCGATTCAGCCGCATCTACTAGGTCGGTTAGGGTTTCTATGAGTCATAAGTCGGCTATTGTATCTATATAAAGCCGCATTAGCTGAAGTTTACATAAGTTTTGCATAGGATATTTTATGCATTATACAATTTGATGAAATAAAGTTATTCTAAGCTTTTGAGGTGTTATTTCTAGTTTTCTCCCCTTCTCTACCATCTCTAGCTTGAGTAGATCGAGCTAGATCTCCATTGTTGAAGGTATGAAGCTTTGAACATTTCTTTTTGTCTTCAATATGGTAGATCTGTACTTATTTATGTGTTTTAGTTAATCTGCATGTTTAACGACCCCATTATTTACTTAGATTAATCGTAATTGAGCAATGTAGATCCAGAATTAAAAAAAGCCGCCCCCGGTAAACCGGCGGTCTATACTAGTTTACCGAGGCAAAATAATGGAAACTTAATCGAGGATTCACGTTAGCTACGTTGATCGACAGGTTCAATTAACAGTAGGTTAAATCTGGCCATCTACTTACTGTATTTGTAAATTAACACGATGAACTTGCAAGGTGAAGTGTTAGTTTGGACATAGTCTTGATGGACCCTAAGAACTTGCTGATCAGTGTCGACAGCTTGTCTAGGCGGGTTAGCGGTATGAGTTGGCGCTCGATATTGGCAATTCTAGTTCTTTATGCGTATGGGCTATTACGGACCAATTAAGGAGGGTAGCTTTCGTATAGATTGTCTACTACCATGGTCGGAGTAGATAGGGTTTGGAGTTGCACCCGTAGCTTAAAACTAAATTAAAAGCTCATTCGATTAATTTAAGGAAATTATGTAGGGAAGTAAATATAAAGATTAACTAATCCAACTTAGTAGATCGGTGGGAAGAGGGGGAGGAATACCAAGTTTCTTTCATGTTTATTGTTGGTCAAAGACCATATATGTCGCTTCTTAGTTAGGTTAGGATCGTTTATACTTAAAGTTGCATTGTCTATGTGGGATCGACCTTGATTCGCCATTACTATACTACGATGTACCTAGAATTCTTGCTAGTAATATCGACGTTAGTGACTTACACACAATCAGTATATAACGGTGAAGTAACTTGGCTGGTCACTGATCCAGTGTAGTGACTTCTTTCCTGAGCTGCTGTATAAAACTTTTCCTAACAATCAGTGATGTTAACTTCGCTCGGTACCAGTGCCTTACCTGCCAAGTGAACACACCTGAAATGGCAAAGGTTCAGTCAGCTAGTGAAGTCACTTAGCTGATTACTGCAGTTAGCTGCTCTTTATAACTTAATCGATTTCAATCATTCCTAACTCAGTTCTCAGTTTACAAAATCTTTCATGACTGAGCGGTTTAGTGAAAATATTGGCCAGTTGATCTTCAGTTGATATATATCTCAAGATTATATCTCATTTTTCCGTATGATCTCTGATAAAGTGATGTCTCACATCAATATGCTTTGTTCTTGATTGTAAACTGGATTCTCAGTATTGGATATTGCACTGGTGTTGTCACACTTAATTGGAATTGTCTTTTCCTCTATTCCATAGTCCTTTAGCTGTTGTCTGATCCATAACACTTGTGCACAGCCGCTACCTGCTGCTATATATTCTGCTTCAGTTGTTGATGTGGATATAGAGTTTTGCTTTTTTCTAAACCAAGATACTAGTCTGCTGCCTAGCATTTGACAAGTTCCAGAAGTGCTTTTTCTATCAAACTTGCATCTAGCATAGTCTGAGTCTGAATATGATATTAGTTTGAATCCTCCATCTTTTGGATACCAAATTCCCACATGGATTGTGTTTTTCAGATATTTATGATTCTCCTAGCTGCTAGTAAGTAAAATTCCATTGGTTGAGCTTGGAATCTTGCACATACTCCTACTGCAAATTCTATATCAGGTCTGCTTGCAGTCAGGTAGTTTAGAGATCCAATGATCCCTCTATATAACTTTTGATCAACATCTTTTCCAGTTTCATCTTTCCCAAGAATAACTCTTTCACACATTGGTGTATCTGATATACCACTTGTATCCATACCATATTTGTGTATCAAGCCTTTTGTATACTTGGCTTACATAAACTAAGTTTGAACCCACGGTTCTTCAGTCTTCAATAACTGAGTCTGAGTCCCTCAGTTCTTCTATCTTCTAGATAAATCAACTGAGTATGTGTCCCTCAGTGAACTTACCTTCTTCAGTTTCTGTTGGTGTGCTCTTATGTCAGTTTTATAGTATCTCTTTTAGGATCTCATTTTCCTCATATGTTATTTACTCAATTTCTCAATTCTAAACCTAGAACTATTACAGTGCTTGTCTGATTAACTTATACAAATATCATACTCTATTAAATCTTATACATTGATTTCTAGACATCTTTTTGCTTTGCATTATAACAGCTAGTTATGTCACTTCATCAATGGGTCTAAAAACAATAACTGAATAAGTGATGAATCATCATCAAAACAAAAAAAAAAAAATTTGAACAGGAACTTTGTGCCTCTATCTGATATTATCTTGATGATCTTCAATTCTTTTTCATTCTGAATTCTTCTTAATAGATCTGGAAGCTTCTTGAGAGTTTCTTTCTTCTTGTTCATGAAGATAGACCAAGTAATTTTGGAGAAGTCATCCACTAATACTAGAGTGTACTTCGTTCCACTTACACTCACTAGTGTGACTGGTCCAAAAAGGTCCATATGCAAAAGAAGTAAGATTCTTGTTGTGGATTGATAAGGCTTTGACTTGAAGGAGATTTTGATCTGCTTCCTTTTTTAACATGCATCACAAAGACTTTCCTTATTGAATGTGATCTCTGGAAGGCCTTCAACTAGCTTGTTCTTTGACAATTTGTTGATGGTCTTGAAGTTGATGTTCAGTCTTCTATGCCAAATCCAGCTTGGTTGATTGCTTATTCTTAACAAGAAGACATGTTTTTGCTTTTTGTTGTCTTCCAATCCACCATATACATGTTGTCTTCTCTTTTTCCTGCAAGTATGAATCACCTTGCATCCTTCTATGTTGAAATGCACATTGTAGTCTTTGCCACAGAATTGACTGATTTTAGAAGATTGAAATTCAATCCTTTAACATAAGCCACATTTTGAATCGTCAATTTTTTTTTGAGCATTGTGCCTTCCCCCTTAATTTTTCCGGGGTTTTCTTTGACTCCAAATGTAACTTTGGATCCATCAAAAGCTTTAAACTCTGTCAACCATCCTTTGTTCCCTGTCGTGTGTCTGGAACACCCATTGTCTATGTACCAGACATCCTACAAAACAAATTAAGTATGTTTAGGTACCCAATACTGTTTGGGTCCATACCTGTTAGCAGTCATGCCTCTCATCCCAAGTGTGTATCCAAAGGATATTCTTCTTGGATAGTTGAAATCATCATATTCATACATATAAGGCATGGCAGAATAATTTCTTGTAGATTTATTGAGATCATTCTGATACAATTCTCTACTTTTTGGTGCATTTGCATCCTTTTCACTCTCCAATATGCAGGAAGAAACTTATTTTCATATTGCTTTTTGTGTCCAGGAACATGCCTTGGTTGGATTTTCCTAAACACATGTTGCATAGCATGAAATGGTTTCTTCTTTTATTTTGGGGGTGCAAAATTCCCATCATCCTCTGAAGGTTAAAGTCTTCCCTTACCTTTCAATAAGTCATTGCCTTTAATTGGCTGGTTTGATAATTTACTCTGTTGTTTCACTACACTGGGTTTTGACTTCACCGGTGCAGTATGAGTGGTTGAAACTATGGTCTGTCCTTTTCTGAATTTAGGTCCAGTTTTAGTCCTTGATTCAGAATTGTGTTATCCATTGTTTCCTTTCTCATCCTAAATGTTGTAGCCAAGACCAGATCTGGATCCAAACCTTTTTGGAGGTTTATAAGCTGGTGCATTGAGTGGTGCAGTGGTGCTCTTAACTGGTAGAGAGATTTTCCCAGCTGGTCTGTCAACATCATATGAGTGATCATCTGCTTCTTGTTGATCAGTTGAGTGTACTTCCTCACTAGTTGATTCAGCTTGCATTCCATCCAGTTCTTCCTTTACTCTTTTATTTTCCTCTCTCAGAATCTCACATTCTTGTTCCAGAATTTCATGATGTAATTGAATTTCTTCAAATTTACTCATGAGATTTTGAATAAGGTTTGCAAAATCTAAGGGGAGAGTAAAAGATTGTGCAGTCTCAGATGTGGATGCAGATGATAAGTATGAACCAGATATTACCTCTATTTCATCAACTTTTTAGCCATAAGGCATAGCTATTCTTTGTCATTGTCTGAGCTGTTAGATTCATCATCATCTAAATCGTTGTCAGATGATTCTTCATTCTTTTCACTACTGGTATCAACTTTAAGTGCCTTCTTGCTCTTTCTCTTTTTTTGTTGTTTTATACTTCTTCTTTTCCTCATCTTTGTCCTTTTCTTCAGGGACATCTTCCTTGAAGTGACCTTTCTTCTTGCAATTGAAACATCTGTATTCATCATCTTTTTTCTTCATGTCTATGCTTGAGCTTGACTCTTGTTCGATGATGAACTTCCTTTGAATTGTTTCTTCTTGCTAAACCTATCAAAATGTTTAATCAGCAAAGAAATCTGTTATTTTTTGCTTCTGTGTCTCTGTGCTGCTTGTATCAGCCGTTTTGCTTTGTTGGGGTGCAACAAGTGCACTGGCCTTGTGTGACTCTGCTGGTGCACTGTCTTCTCTGTTTAACTCAAATTCATAAGCCTTTAATTGAGACATCAGAGTCAAAGTATCGGTATTTGCAAGATTTATTGTTCCTCTGAGTACTGATTTGATGATCTTCCATCTTTCAGTTAGACCTCTCAAGATTTTCAGACAAACTTCATTCTATGGGTATGTATGTCCAAGTCATTGCAGTTCACTAATGATGCATGAAAATCTGTTATCCATTTGATCAATGGATTCTCCAGTCTTTATTTTGAAGCTTTTAAATTTCTTTTTTGCAATAGACAATTTTTTTTCTTTGACTGCCTCTGATCCTTCATTAATGAGTGCTAATTTATCCCACATCTCCTTTGTTGTTGTTCAGTCTTTGATCCTCATGAACATGTTACTATCCAGAGTTTTCAAGATCATGTCTTTTGCAACAAAGTTGAGATTTGCTCTTCTTCTATCATCCTTGGTCCAATCTTTCTTAGGTTTCTCTATTTCCTTTCCTTGATATGCTAATGTGGCTATCACATTTGTTGGTCCCTTAGAAAGGCTAACACAAGTTTAGAGGGGGGTGAATAAACTTGTACCTAAAACTGGATTTTAAAACAAATTAAGGTTCAGTTAAACTTGTGTGGAGTTAAGCTGACTAAGCTAAGTTTAAGTCAAACTGACTTAAGCTTAAAACTGAGTCAACCGGCAGCGGATAAAGTTTTAGCCTTTTTCTTGATCTTGTTATTCTCTGTGAAAACTGAGTGTAGTAAACTGAATTCTGATGAATGTCAGTTTGTGAACTGTGAGGTGTATAACAATCAATTATCAAAATGATGTAAATAAATGCTGAATAAATAAGTAAGTGCGTAAAGTAAATAAGGCAAATATTATAGAGGTTCCAGGTGGTGTAATCCTGTACGTCCTCTCTTCCCCGTGGTGCGGAGGAAAATTCCACTAGAACTTTCTTGAGGTGAACTGTTACAAAAAGTCCTAAACAATAGTCCTTGGCTAATCCCTAGCGTCACTATCTAAACAAGCTTGTAGAACGGTAAAATTGCTGCTCTTCAATTGCTTGAACACCGGTCCTTAGAGGGTTGAATTGCCTCTTCACCGCCTACCACCACAAACACGCTACCCGATCGCTTGTCACAATCGTCCTTGGCAAAACCTTCCCGGTTTGCTTCACGATCTAAAACCTTTGATGTAAAATCAAAGTTGGGCTGAGAATCAATAAATTGATTCTTGTTTGTGGTTCTTCAAAGTGTCTGATTCTTGATAAAATCTGTGTAGCTTGAACACTTGAAGAATTCTAGATATGATCTTGTTATAGCGCAAAGATGATAGCAATTCGAATGATTAATGCACACGTTAATTCTTGTTAAATCTCTGTATTCTTGTGTATGTAATCCTTTGTGCAAGGTCCTCTATTTATAGTGTAAGGTCCAACGTTCTTCTGGCTTCAATTCGAATTGTATCAACGTCTCTCTTGTAACGGCTATATTTTCTGACCGTTCTGATGTGTCAGTATTTCATCCAATAAAATCGCTTCCTTTATAACGTTCGACTGTACGATCGTTGTTGGATGGCTGACATATAAAACTGAGTTTCCTTATCAGTTTTATACTGAGAATGTTACTTGTCAGTTTCTTGACTAACTTGGAGCATTAACTTAGATTTTATTCTTCTTCAAATATCAGTACTCTAGTTTTCATCTGATTATAGTAGACTTAATCAGAGTACACCATGACTCATTATCATCTAAGAACTCATTGTCCTTATGATTCTTAGGTCTTCATACAAGATCCATAAAGTCAGTTCAGGTCACCACAATCTTGCCTGAAGTCTAACTTTACAGTCTCGACGTAGTCTTCATAACTGAGTTTGAACCCTCAGTTCTTCAATCTTCAATAACTGAGTCTGTGACCCTCAGTTCTTCAACATCTATATAAGCCAACTGAGTCTGTGTCCCTCGGCGAACTTACCTTCTTTAGTTTCTTGTAGGTGTATTCTGAGTCAGTTTGTTTATCTTGATGATTTCCAGTTTTCTTAATGATTTCCGTTTTTCAGTTTTACGACACACTAATTGTTACAGTGCTTGTCTGATGTAACTTATACAAATATCAGACTCTAGTAAAACCTATACATTCAGTTCTTGACATCTTTTAGCTTTTCACTATAACAGCTGGCTTCAGCACTTCATCAATGGGGTTAAGATAATATTTTGAATAAATATGATGAATTATCATCAAAACATAAATTTTATTTCCAACAACATTCATGATCTTAATTGGGCCATCATTGATTACATCCAACATCTCCTCATGAGTTGCTGCAAGATGTTGTTCCTCACCCTCTACCCTGCATATTTGAGTTTGATAAGTTTTCGGAATTTTACCGCTTTGTTGATCAAGATCGCCCAATTTATAAGCATTCACCACACACAATTCTGAAAGTTAATTGTTTATTACGTTACATTTATATCATGGATCCTGAATAACAAAAATGAGTAACTTTTTTCCTAGGCATCAAAGCATTGGTTATACATGCATTTCCACTTCAAGAAACTGATGAGACTACATCTTACAAAGACTTTGTGGTTATCAATGAAGAGTATGACTAATTTGTTCACAAAATTATTGTTCCACATTTTTGTATTAATTATTTCATTACTCCTCAATAAACTATTACGTGTAATAATTGTTAACCTATTGTTATGACTATACAGGATGATTCCTATAATGCTGAGAGTATGAGATGATCTTTTAGTTGATGCCGATGTCAACGCCTATACAAAGTACAAGATTCCGACCCTGATTATTGCGTATGGCTTGAAAGTAACTACGCATAACAGTAAGATTACTTTTCAATTTTATATAACGCCATTACATGATATTCGGTATTTTTCCCAGTTGTAATGATACCGACAATGAAATAAACGTCTACTAACTGACAAGGTACCGTATATTCAGTTTTATGCGTTTGATTAATACTTTCTCATCTTACATGCTGTCGATGTCCACGTTTACGCATGGCATGAATACATTCCTGTATATTCGAGATATTTCTTTAAACAATGCTACAAAAAAATATTAAATTGAATGCATGTTGTGTGTTTAAAAGATTACTGTATATACTATTTTGTTGTTTTCTCCATATTATTATTCTTCAATAATCACAGTTGTCATACATCCTTAGTAATGAAAATATGAATTTTAATACAGGTCATTCGCTTGGAACAAAGACTAATGATTATTTCATGCATAACACACCACTGAAAGAGGAATACCCTCTAAAAGAATGGTATGAATGTTGACATAACTCTTAGCCTTAATAAAGAGAACAATAATAGAAAGTATGTTATATCTGCTTTCCAGGTATGTTGCTCATGCTGCTAAAATCACACGATTACTAGAAACCCATGCTTACAGAGATACATCTAGTCTCTTCCACCACCACGTCATGCTGAAATCGTACATCTGGATCATGCTTTGGCTATAATTGGAAATGTAAGTGTTAATAGTGACACTCAAATTTAGTGCCAATAATTATTCGACGATCGTGAAAACATCAATTGAATTGATATAAAATTCAACTATAATGAAGCCTTCTTCTTAAATAGTGAGGTATTGCCACATAGACATCTGGATCAAATGATCATTTGTAGAGGTGTTGAACTAGCCCGTTACATGTTTGACTAGATAACCATACAAAATTTATTTAGGTTCTTTCTGTGAAGCAAATCAAAATAGCAAAATAAACAGAGTACATATAAATGCATGCCTCTTTCACAGCTAAGGGACACGTATAGATAGGCTGGGAATATAAGAAATCAAACGGAAAGATTACACCAGGATAATATTCTAGGTATCAGGACAATATCAAACGTTTTCACACAGTATACTTCTTTACATTTAAATATTATAGCAGTCCATGAAATGATTCCGATGAATGTTGAGACCACCAAAATAAGTAAACTTTAACCTGCATCGTAGCAACAACTCATTAAACGATTCATCCTATGTCAATGTTGAAGAACCTGAATCTTAAACTCTCAAGATAAGCTTTTGTTTGAAGCATGTGAAAAATGCTTCACACCCTTGGAAGTGGATACACAATGGAAAATATGGTGTTTGACCTGTCAAGAACTTACTAATGTAGTTGTCCGGTAATAACCATGCTCTGTATTGTGTTATTTTTGTATTTGTTTTTTTTTTTTCTGAATATGTGGTGTGTTTGCTTTGATCACTCACTTATTCACTTCTCTATGTACAAATTATTCAACGGTGATATTGTTGTATTCCTGAGTAGCGGCACTACTGTTATTGAAGCAACGATCAAATCTCCCGACACTAAAAAACTACTACCCTTCACTGCCAATGAGCTTAGACTTGCTGCTGAATAGGCATATGATTTAGAAACACTCAACCATTAAATTAAATTCGATCAATTCTAAAAAAAACGGTTTACTAATATGGTTTTTTAGTGTAAAACAGAATGCACCTTTGACAAAGGAAGTTGAAGCTACTCTTGAAAAGAAACATGTGATTGCTTTCCTGAAGTACTATGATTGATTATGCAAAGGCACCATGGTGCGTCGATACCCTATTCTTAAATTTATAGTGCAGCTGAAGTTCACGCATATCATGAATCACAGAAATCAGTAGCAGGAACAGAGCCTACTTTAGGCAACATAACTTCTCAAGGTCACATTATATCTTTAACCTTAGCAGCAGCAGAAAATGTCGAGAAAGAGTTTTTTACTCCTACCATAAAAGTTGTACTAGAAGAGGTATCAAAATACCCTTCTCTTGAACAAATACAAAGTGATCAACCATCTGGTACTAAGCGAATGTTAGCCTTTAAGGAAAGTCAAGCTGAGGGAACAGATTCAATCATAGATCAAAATTCTGATTGCTTATCTCATGTACGTGTGTCTCAGCCTGAAACCATTGTTCCATCCAAAGATACACAAGAGACCACTCCATCTAAGAAGTCAAAAGGATGCTAAATAGGACTGAACTCTGTTTAGTAAGATTTCACCAGTTCCTGCTTTTGAAAAAATCCCTAAAGAAAGTCAGTGTTTTCATGTCTAGCTAACAGCAACATATTATATCATTAATTTCCTAGATAGAGGGAGAATTAATTATTAGTAATAAGTAGCTTCTTTTGTAAGTTGTATAAGCAACAAAAACTTTTGGTATTTGACGTGTGACATAGTCCCAGTCAGCCATGTGTCATGCATCTCTGGTATTACCGTAGCGTCCATGATCTTTTGTTTAATAACATGAATATAAAATCACTGGCCTAGATTTCTATTATCTTTTTCTTGCTATTCTTATGTCCATTTTCATATAGTTCTTGCATCCACCCAAAAATAAATGACATATACAGCAACTTTTTTGGTAGGATAAAGGCATACAATAAATCAAATATATAGAAAACTATATCTGCAGTGGGCATGCACTGTGCCTTGCACAGTGTAAAAAAAATTAGTATATATATAAGATGTTCAGCAGCAGTAAAGTAGAAGAAAACAAATAAGAAAGAATACATTGTGAATTCATCTATATTCCGTTTTGCTTTCTTTGAATGAGTTTACTCTTATATTAAGACTATCCACAATGATCGTTCTCTATAGCACCTTTTAAACACCTTTTAATTTCACTTTTTAACACCCTAAAAAAATTCACTCCAATAATAACTCCCAATACAACACCTCTAATACTTCTCATCCCACCAACACGCGTTTGTACGGTGCGAAGCGTGTAGCCGAGCCATGGAGTTCTTACGGATCAATTGTCTCGAGCATTTCTACTCACAACTGACTTAAAATGACATTTGACCCATCCTCGAGACATAATTCGGTTTGGATTTCTTCACAAGAGTTGTAGATATTCAAACAATATTTCCAACACATTTTGAATCACTCAAATCGGAGGTCTACACGCAAAGTTATGGTCAATTTACTGAAGACATTCTAATACCGAATCATCTGTCGAGCCGAACTTCGCACAGCTCGGCTCGTTATGCGTTTTTCACCATAAAAACGGGATTTTCCAGCTGAAAACTAATCTCCCCCTTCCCCCAAACCCTTAGAGCCGAAATTCCTCCATTAGAGACCTTGGGGGAGGTCACTCTAACACAAAAACAATGTAATTAACGGATTGATAGCTAGATAGTTGAAATCTCATGTTGTTCTTCTTCAAACTTCTTCTTTTCTTCATGGGTGTAAGAAGATTGCTAGTACTTGGAGGAGATGGAGTCAATAAAGATGGATTTTCATGGGTAATTTTTTATTTAGCTTATTGTTCTTTAATTTCATCTTGATTTGTGTTAGTTTTAGTTAGATTTGTATCCGGAATTTTCATCTTCTTGGAATTGTATAAAGTCCAATTTGGGGAAGATGAAGATGAAGTATAGAATCTAACCCATGAAATGTGAATTATGATATTGTAGTTTCTTGTGATTTGTGAGAATGATTGTTTAGATTTCAAGCACATTGTGAAATTATTTCTCATTTCTTGGCCTTAATGCTTGTGTTAGATTAATCACCTAATACATTATGTATCACACTTTGTTGAGATCGAGAGAAGATACTTAGTGTGGGAAAATGGGTAATGAGACCACTTAGTAAAATCGACTAGAGATAGATTCGATTTCTAGAGTGGGGTTCACTAATCGTGGTTAGGCAACCCAATGAGTGTAATGCATATCGACTCTTCTAAACCTAATTTAGTCAATTAGGCCGTTGACGAGATATATAGTGGTTGTATCACGAGAGAGCGGGCGATCACTAAAGCGGGGGTTCGCACCAATAATTTATCAAAAGTCACAAATGGATGGAGGGTAGGTCGAATCATATCTCAATGAATCATAAGTTCTACTCTATCACTTTGAACATTACCTTGGCTAACCTTAGATTTTATTTCTCTTCTTTACTCTTTTTGTGGCATTTAGGTGGTGAGTTACAGAGTGGCACCATGGCTCACCTTAGTTTTAAAACTCATCTTTTATGTTTTGCCTTAACCAAACGTGCTAGTGATTTTGGTACTTAACCGATATCTTCGTGGGAAACAATCTTGCTCACCAATCTACACTACAATTGACCCGGTACTCTGCCGGTGAGATTGGAAGCCTAGTGAGGCCGATCAAGCTTCTTTTAGATTAGTATCTTCTCTAAATCCTTTATTGGTATCAGAGATATATGCCGGTGTAAGCTCAAATGAGCACCGGAGCAGCTGTTTCTGCAGCGACGGCTGCCTCTCTAATCACCGGAGTGTCCACTCCATTATCTACTGATGGACAAAGCACTGGAGTTACCATTACTGGAGCAGCCGTCTCTGGAGCTCTTATCTTTTCTGTCGGCGCGTTCACTGGACTTCCACCGCTGAGTCTTCCACCTGGTTTATCTCCTCATATCAGTCTTGGAGGAGGTCTTTTGCTCCATTTACTCACATACATAGCACTGGAAATCCTCTACAATCAGGTATTCCGTTTGGAACCTATATTTACATGAGCTTTCCATCTGAACCTATTATTGGAAATTTGGGCACTGTAAGCCAGCTTCGTTGTCTCATTTGCCATTCACCACAATTTGAATCACACTTGTAGTGTTAAGCTTGATAGATCTAATTATCACTTGTGGAAATCCATTGTTTTTCCCGTAATACGTGGTCATAGACTTGAAGCTCACATTCTTGGTGATGAGATACAAGGAAGATTGAGATCCTCTCCATGAACTGGATCACTGTCCCCTTATCAAAGGTGTTGGTCCCAGAGAAGGGTGAAACTATAGTCAGAGGGGGTGAATGACTATAGTGGAGTTTCAAAAACTTTTCTTTTATTTAAAAGCTTTTGGGCAGCGGATAAATCCCTTCTTACTATGTTGTTTTCAAATCGCTTAGACAATCATAGAATTAAGTTATGGTGTAGGCAAATTAAATAAATGCTGTAAAGTAAATTGCAGAAATTAAATTGACACAAGGCTTATAGTGGTTCAGGGTGGTGTAATCCCTTAATCCACTCTTCTCATGTGATGATCGGAGGAATTCACTATTGTTTTTACAGATACAATAGTATGATTGTCCTTGGCTCCCCAAGCTTCACAATCTACAAGACTATCACTCCTTGACTGCAATAGCTTCGGTGATTCGCCTTCCTTGCGCTCCTTGAGATCAAAATCCTTCAACAGCTATCACAGATTCAACTCCTTCTCAGATTGCCTCTGATTCAGTTGCTTCAGTTTGATGTGAATGTGATTCACACACTTGGTTGATCAAACTCCGTCCCAAGTATGACTTTGTAGTTCTGATATCTGAGTTGATCACTAGATGTTTCCTTGTAAGTTCAGAGAGAAGGCTTTTCAAATTGACAGAGTTTTCACTTGATTTTTATGTTTTTGTTCCTCACTTTTCTCTGTCTGTCAATGCCTTCTATTTATAGCCTTGAATAACCTTGATTTTGAAATTCCATTTGTTGGCTATATTAATGAGGGAATAATCCTTGATTTTATTCTTGATTCCCCCTTAATTGCATTCTCCTTGATTTCAGTGATCGGATTCTTTCTTCAAACGTATAGCAGAAAATCTGTCCTTGATTGATCCTCTATTGATTGTGCATTTAATGTATGATCTTCTGAATCTTCAACGTATACTAAATCTGATCTGGTAAGTGTTACTTCGCCGTTTTTAGAACGGTCGAGTGATCCTTCTGACTTAGCAGTTTTAGCTTTTCCTTCACCGTTTCGTCTTTACTCAGCCGAAAGTGAGTCTGCTTTGCCGATTCACTGTTTTCTTCTTTGTTTCTGTTTGAGGAGAATCTTTGTACTTCACTGGTCTTTGATTGGGGTGAGATCAGTGTACACCATATTTGAGTATTAATGTTCATCGCTTGTAGTATAACTTAGACTTGTCCAAGGTCATCACGACTTCCTTGGTTACAAGTCGACCTTTAATGTCCGCATTGCTTCTCTCCGCCGGTGCTTGGCCGGCTTCACTCGCCGAATATCTGTTTTTGCTTTGCCGTCCTACCACTAGTACAATACTTGTCTGACTCAACTTATACAACATGTCAGACTCTACGTAAAGACTTATACAGAGAGTTCTAACTTATTTCAGGCTTGCTATAACAGCTGGTATGGCCATCATCAAAACATAATAAAATGTTCCTAACAATTTCCCCCTTTTTGATGATGCCAAAACCCTCATAAGCCTGAATATAAGTAATCAAAATTTTCATAATAAACAACAGAACACAAATTCAGCAATTTTATTCATCCATCGTAGGGCAATAAGTTCTAAAACTTTATTCAAATGTTACAAACTACATTTTGCTTAATTCAGCCTTGTACCTCTTGAACTTTGTAGTCTGAACCTTTTCAATGTCTTTCCAATCAATTTCTGGGAACTTCCACTTCCAGTAAGCCAAAGCTGTGTATTCAGATACACCCAGAAAAACTCTTTTGGCAAAAAGTCTGTTGAAATCAGGCATGGTCTCATTTGACTTAGGTTCTCCAAAATATTTTTCAAGTCTTTCCCTAGCCTCAGCAATATGTGAATCTGCAAACTTGTGGCTTTTGTAGAGACTCCACTGCTCCTGTTTCTCCATTCTTCCCATAGGATTGAAGAATTTTGCCACATATTTAAATTCTTCTTGTTGTTCAGTTGGCAAGTCTTCTGGTCCTTTTGCAGATAGTGGTATGGCTGAGCTTGGTTTGTTGTTGGTTTGTTTGAGAAGTGCAAACTCTCTTTTGACTTCATTCTAGAGTTTGGCCATATCAGTTCTCATCCTTTCATCCTGATAGCTTAGCCAATCAGCCCAAGCTTCATCTTGTGAGGAGTGAGGATAAAGTCCTTCTTGTACTCTGAAAAATTCTCTTACATGGTCCATGTTAAGGGTGAATTTATACGTTTTATATTGATATATTTTACGATAATTTCCTTCATATTTCGTATAATTTGCATAAGAAACGAGTGTTTAGTGGAATTATTGAGTAAATGATATTTTGAATGAGTTATTCGCAAAATAGGTTAATTTTGGTGTTTTAATTGTGATTTTATGATTATTTGGATGATATTACATTTTGCGATGTTTTAATGTGTTATAGGTACGTGTTTGATGCTCAAATGATGATCAAAAAGAGATAAGAGTCGAATTTCATTGATGATAGAAGAGATAATGATGATTTGGATTGATGAAAAAGGATAGAGATGAAGAAATCAAGATTAAGCCGATCCTGGACTGGCGTCCAGCAGTTTGAACTGGCGTCCAGATGTACGGGCGTCCGGAATAGTGAACGAGCGTCCAGGAGGAAAAAGTTGATACAGAGAGTTTGGACGCTGAGTGGACGGGCGTCTGAAGCAAGGCCAGTACTGAGCAGACGAGCGTTCGGAAGGAGTGGACGGGCGTCCAGCGGCCGACATGCTGAAACCGACTTAGTTATCTATAAATACAGCTGCGTTTTTCCACATCAGGGATACCATTTACACATTACTCAAAACCCTAAACCTAGGGGCGGCTTAGGCTGCGTTTTTTCTCTGTTTTTCTTCAGTTTATGCACTTTAAATTCTAGGCTAGTTTAGATAGTTTTTATGCACTTTTATTCATCAATTCCAAGTTTCAAGAGGATGCTTAGAGGCTAAAGCCTTTTGAACGAGCGTTGTGAAGCCGTCCGATTCAACAATTCAGTTCCGTTCTTGATTATTTTGTGAGTTTTTAATATAAGTTGTTTCTTTTATCATGTTTATTGTTTATGCAATTTCATATCGAAAGATCGTTGCTTTGTTGATTGTTTTATTTGATGAAAGTCATATAAACGTTAGATCACCATGATAAAGAATAGATCTTTGATCTAAGTAACGAAAGTTATTAGGTTAGATTTCTAGATTAGAAACGTTAAAGTTCACATCTTTGGTTAGAAATAGCGTTAATCTTAGATCGAAAGATAGAGATTAATAGATGAACTATCTAAGAAATTAGGGTTCGTACTTTAGATGAGATGAATCACAACTTGGTTAGACATCACGAAATAATCTGAATTGGAATTGAATGTTGATAGGATAGGTGGATCAATTGCTCGTTTGTCCATTATAACTTGATCAAATCCCTTGAACTAGAATTGTTTAGCTTAGTAAATCTTTATTGCATATTAGGTTTAGATTTAGTTTAAATTGTTCGCAACCCGTATCTTCCCTGGCTTTAGATCTTATCTTCTGTCCAGTTTTACTTATTGTTATCTTTCGTTTTAATTATTCCATGTTTAGTTTATTTGCTGTTTAGTTTTAGTAATCGTGACATAGGTTAGTTAGAACAAATACTAGGACCACTAATCGTTAGTTCCCCGTAAGATCTACCCGTTATCAACCTCTTTACTACGATCCTTGCACTTGAGATATATCGGATTATAAAGATTATTACTTGTTAATAAAATCCGTGAACAAGTTTTTGGCGCCGTTGCCGGGGAACCAAACGGTTGCCTAGTGTTTGTTATCGTTTTTTCTGTATTTAATTGTTTTTGTTCTTGTTTTAGGTAGATTTTAAATTAGGTAATTAGGGTTTTAGTTAGGGTTTAAGGTCTTCTCTTTATAGTTCCCTTGTGATTAGTTCTTTCTTTCTATCTGTTTTCTGTCTTTCTGTTTTTCTTTTTTTTCTCACCATCTTTTTCTTGTTGTTTCTCTCCGTTCCTGTTTCGTTTTTCTGCTTCCAAACGGGCGTCTAGACCAGTGGACGCCCGTCTGTTCTAAATTTTTTAACTCTGAATTGTTTTTAACCTGTCGGACGAGCGTCCATCCAATTTGGACGTCCGTCCAGTTCTCCAGCTGATCAAACGAGCGTTTGGACTTCCAGACGCCCGTCCAGCTCAATTTCTAGGCAGACGCCCGTCCAGTTTTCTGGACGTCCGTCTGTCCTCCTGTTTTAACTACTTTTATTTCTTTTTCTTTTCTTAGGCTTTAATTTTTAGTTTAGGTTTTTAAATTCTTAGTCTTTAGGTTTCAACCACCTTATTTTGGTTCGGTTTATGCAAACTCGTAGTCAGAAGGGACCATTACTGTATACCCCTGACTTAGAGCGGACCATAGTCCGGCCAAACAAAGGAAACTCCGTTCTCGCGGCTCCTTCGAAGAAGCCGATCAAGATCTAGAGGATCGTTTAGCCGAAGAATTCGAAAACTTCATAATCATGGCTGCCGAGGATAGACGTACGTTGGCGGACTACGCCATGCCGGCGAAGTCAAAGTCAACCCGGCTATTGTTATCCCGGCCATAACCGCACGTACCTTCGAGCTAAAGCCGGGACTCATTCAGATGATGCAGCATGCATCTATTTTCCACGGTTATCAGTCAGAGAATCCCCACACTCACTTGCATACATTCTTGGAAATATGTGGTACTACACGCATCCAAGGAGTAAATGAGGATGCTATTAAACTGAAACTGTTCCCATTTTCTCTAAAGGGATAAGCTAAAGAGTGGTACACCTCTCTCCCTGCTGAATCTATTACCACCTGGGCCGAGCTTGAAAAAGAATTTTTAAGTCAATACTTCCCACCTTCAAAAACAGCCCAGTGTTTAAATGACATATTCACTTTCTATCAGAAAGAGAATGAATCCTTTTTCGATTGTTGGAAAAGATTCAAGTCTCTGCTTAGGAAGTGTCCCCACCATGGCTTGCCACTGCAAAGGCAATTCAACACTTTCTTTAGTGGATTGACCGAGCTTACAAAGGGCATGGTCAATAGTTCATCTGATGGGGCGTTTTTGAAGAAAACGCCTGATGAGGGGTGGGCACTGTTCGAGGACATTGCCAAATACAACTATGCCCACTCTTATCAAGCCATTCAAGCACCTCCTCCTCCTAAGGTTGAGGAAGTCAACATGCAAAGTTTGATCGCCATGCTGCAGAAGCAGATGGCAACTTCTCAAGTTTCAAATCAAACTTCTTCTTTTCCACAGAACCCTCAGGTTCTATATTGTGAGAGCTGTTGTCAGACTGGCCACATGATTGGCCAGTGTCAACTCAATCCCCCTGCACCTTATCAAGTGAATGTTGTTCATGATTATGGACAGTATAATCAAGTCACATGTCAGAATTGTGACGAGGTGGGGCACACATCTAGATTCTGTCCTATGAACGGACAGAGTGCTGAAGTAAATGCATTCTATGGCCAGAACAATCAAAGGTTTAATCAATTTTCTGGCCAGAATAATCTCCAAAACCAAGGGTTCAATCAATTTTCAAGTTTCAATCCAAATTCTAAAGTCAATCAGAATCAAAACTTCAATAGAAACCCTGGTTTTCCCCAGAACCAGAATTCCAATTTTTCCAATTTTAATCAAAGGTTCAATCAGAATTGGCCCGCCAATTCAAATCCTGCTGTCCAAAGTCGGCCCAGCCAGCCCTATTCTCAGAACCCCCGAACTTCTCAAGGCCCCTCAAGTGATATCAAAGCTCAATAGGACTCCTTTAGAGAGGAGCAAAATAGATCAATGAAAAATCTTGAGAGACAAATTGGGCAACTGGCTGAGCAGTTAGCTTCAAGACCCCCAGGGCAACTGCCCACTTTCACTGAGAAAAATCCAAAGGGCGGTCAAGTTGCTCAAACCGACTTGAACAATGGCCAATGTACTGACCTCATACCTTCAATTCCATACGGTAGAGAGGAGGCTAGTGCAATGAATCTAAGAAGCGGTACTCAGGTTAGTGGTCCTTCCCACTAGGGAAACCACTAGCCCCTCCTGCCATTGATAAGGCAGGAGGGTAAGCTGAGCACCTATACTCCCCTTGGCCGAAAGAGAATACTCAGGTGGCTGATCCCCTGAGAGGTGAAAAAGCTGGAAGTCCTCAGGTGGCTGATCCCCTGAGGAGTGAAGAATCAAGTGTGAGTCAGGAGGCTGATCCCCTGACTAATAAAAAGATTGAAAAAGCTGTTCGGTGGAAAGATCTGGAAGACAAAGCTGTCAGTGCATCTTCAAAGAAAGTCTTTTCTGAGAATGATCTGAAAAAGCTTCCATTTCCACCAAGAAAGAGCAACATCCCTTTGAGTGAAGATAAGAAGTATGAAAAGGTGCTAAATCTCTTGAAAAATACTCAGGTAAATCTTCCATTATCCGAGGTCTTGGTTGAAATGCCTAAGTATACAAAATTTATCAAGGATGTTGTTTCTTCAAAAAGGAAGTTGTCAGACATGGAGAGGCTGATTGGTGAGGATTGTTCAATGATCAATTATGAAAACCTACCAACCAAGAGAGGTGACCCTGGAAAGTTCGTGCTTACAGTGTTAATGGGAGGCCTCGCTCTTCCCTAACTCTTTGTGTGACCTGGGTGCATCTATAAGCCTCATGCCATTGTCTGTGTGCAAACAGCTGGGTTTAATTGATCTTCTAGAACCCACTACCATGAATTTGCAATTCGCTGATAGATCTCCTAAGAAAGCAGTGGGAATTTTAAAAGACGTACTAGTTCAAATCGATAGATTTACCTTTCCCGTTGACTGGTACGTCCTAGACATTGAAAAAGATGAAAATGTCCCCCTGATTCGTGGAAGACCTTTTCTGTCTACAGCTAGAGTCCTCATTGACTGCGATGGTGGGCGAGTGACGATCCGTGTTGGTGATCAAGAGGTAAGCTATAATGTCTCCAAATCCATTCAAATACCCTCTGGTCCTCCAACCGGTTTTTCCATTGAGGATACGTCTGATGACTTCGATGATTTAATGGAAAAGCAAGTCATCGCTGTTGCAACTGAGTATGAGCGACTAGTTGATAATTTGAATAATCGTGGTGTGGTAAGTCTAGAGCAGTTAGAAGCTGAATTTAAGGATGAGCTGTTAGAAGGTGAAGCTTTGGCAGTGGGACCGCTAAGTAAACTCAGCGATGTTGAGTTGAAAGGTGGAGAGCTCAAGTCAAGTTTAGAAGATCCCCCAGCAGATTTGGTGTTGAAGCCATTGCCTAAACATCTTAAGTATGTGTTTCTAAGAGAAGGTGACAAGCTTCCTTTGATAATATCTGCCAAGCTGTCTCGTTTAGAGGAAATGAAATTAATCAACGTCTTGAGGAAAAATGAAAAAGCCTTTGGGTGGCAAGTAGGAGATATCAGATGGATATCTCCGGACATCTGTATGCACAAGATCAAGACTAATGAGGGTGCGAAATGTGTTAGACAGCCCCAGAGGAGGCTCAACCCTCATATGCAAGAGGTGGTTAAGAAAGAAATCATCAAACTTCTGGACATGGGAATCATTTATGCCATCGCTGATAGTGAATGGGTTTCCCCGACTCAGGTAGTTCCCAAGAAAGGTGGAATTACGATTGAGAAGAATGAGAAGGGAGAGGAAATAGCATTGAGACTTGTCACTGGTTACAGAGTCTGCATCGATTATCGAAAGCTCAATGAGGTAACCATGAAAGATCACTTTCCCCTTCCATTCATTGACCAGATGCTTGAGCGTCTGGCGGGACACGCATTCTACTGGCTTCTGGATGGATATTCAGGATACTTTCAAATACCCATTGATCTAGCTGACCAAGAAAAGACCACTTTCACCGCTTTATGGTACATTCGCTTACGGGCGAATGCCATTTGGTCTCTCGCAATGCTCCGCTACATTTCAAAGATGTATGCTGGCTATCTTTGACGGGCTAGTAGAAAAGTGTATGGAAATCTTTATGGACGATTTTTCGGTCTTTGGTCAGTCTTTTGATGATTGTCTTGACAACCTTGACCAGGTCTTATCCAGATGTGTGGAAAAGAACTTAGTGCTCAATTGGGAAAAATGTCATTTCATGGTTGATGAGGGAATAGTTCTTGGCCACAAAATCTCCGCCAAAGGTATAGAAGTTGACAGGGCAAAAGTAGAAGCTATCGAGAAGATGAGTTATCCTAAGAATGTGCGTGAAGTGAGAGGTTTTCTCGGCCATGTCAGTTTCTACAGAAGATTCATTCAAGACTTCTCCAAGATCACCAAGCCCCTGTCTACTTTACTAAAGGAAGACGTTGAGTTCAATTTTGATGAGGACTGCAAGCAAGCGTTTGAGGAGCTTAAGAACCATTTAATCTCTGCTCCAATTCTAACATCGCCTGACTGGAACCTACCTTTTGAGCTTATGTGCGACGCATCAAACTATGCAGTTGGTGCTGTTTTAGGACAAAGAATCAAAGGGAAATTCCAGCCAATCTATTACGCCAGTCACACATTGAATCCTTCTCAAGTTAACAATACTACTACTGAAAAGGAATTATTGGCCGTAGTCTTTTCTATGGACAAGTTTCGTAGTTACTTGTTAGGAGCTCAAGTGATTGTGTGGACTGATCACGCTGCTTTGCGATATCTGATGACTAAGAAAGAGGCCAAACCGCACCTACTGCGTTGGATACTGACCCTACAAGAGTTTGGCGTTCAAATTAAAGACGAAAAAGGCAGTGAAAACGTTGTGGCGGATCATGTCTCACGAATGTTAAGTGAGGAAAAGGATGACCCTGACGATATAGATCTGTACTTTCCTCTAGAGAATATTATGCTTATCGATGGCTGCGCTCCAGATGTTCCATGGTATTCTTCCATTGTCAATTACCTTCATGCCCGATATCTCGATCCAGAATTGTCCTATCAGGAGAAGAAAAAGTTCTTCTCTGATTTGAAATCTTTCGTTTGGGATGAACCTTATCTGTTTAAGATCTATAAAGATGGTCTGCTTAGAAGATGTGTTCCAGAATCTGAGCAGCGCGACATTATTGAGCAATGCCACAGTGGACCCACTGGAGGTCACTTTGGTCCTTGGAAAACCGTTGCTAAGATCTTCCAATCCGGTTTCTATTGGCCCACAATCTTTAAAGATACAGAAGCTTTCTGTAAAGCGTGTGATAGATGCCAAAGAACCGGTACTCTGACAAGGCGTTTCGACATGCCTTTGAAACCCATCTTAGAATGCGAAGTCTTTGATGTATGGGGTATCGATTTTATGGGACCATTCCCATCATCTTGTGGTAACAAATACATCTTAGTCTGCGTGGATTACGTGTCGAAATGGGTAGAGGCTCAAGCCACTCCTCACAATGATCATAAGACGGTCATGAAATTCTTAAAGAAGAACATCTTTGTGAGTTTTGGATGTCCACGTGCCTTGATCAGTGATGAAGGAACGCATTTCTGCAACCGACCCCTAGAGAAAGTTCTTGAAAAGTATGGCGTTCGTCATAAAACTGGCACACCATATCACCCGATGACTAGCGGTCAGGTTGAAAGGAGCAACCAAAGCATTAAGAAAATCCTGGAAAAAACGGTCAACAGTCATAGGAAAGACTGGAGTTTGAAATTGGATGATGTACTATGGGCATACGAACCGCCTATAAGACTCCTATGGGTACATCTCCATATCAAATGGTTTATGGTAAGCCATGTCATCTGCCGATCGAGTTAGAGCATAGAGCTTATTGGGCTACAAAGTTTCGAACTTTGATTCCCAATCTTGTGGTAAGCATCGACGCAACAACGGTTGCATGAGTTGGACGAATTCGGACTCCGGAGCCTACGAAAGCGCCGGGATCAAGCAAAGATAAGATGAAACTCCTCCATGACGCCAAGATTAAGAAGAGAGAATTTCAAGTCGGGGAACAAGTTCTTCGTATAATTCCGGGCTACATCCGTTTCCCCGGAAAGTTAAGGACACGATGGTCCGGTCCCTTTGAGATTCTCCAAATTATTCCTGGAGGCGTTGTAGAACTACGAGGTTATGGTGACCAACCGTTTCGAGTAAATGGTCAAAGGTGTAAGCACTATATTGGTGAACCCAAGGAAAAGCCTTTGATAGTCCGTTTCCTCGATATCCTTGGGTGTGGTACTAAAGAAGTCGAAGAATTTGACGAGTTTTCACCCGACCTGTTTTCAGAAGATGACGGTAGTGGTCGATCTGAAGAAGTTCTAGCCGGTAGTTGGGATATGGAAGAGTATGAGAGGGAGCGTCAGTTGAGACGTCATCAGAAGACTCAGAAGAAGAAGAAGTCAACCATGGGGAAGTTTAAACGTGTTTGGAGAGCTATCAAAGATTTCACCCCATGTGTTAAGTGATGTTTCTGCAGCCGAACTACTGACCCAAGTCTAGACGAGGTAGTGGCTGGCAGAAAGGTTCAATGGACTGATCCAGGCTGAGCTTTAAACAGTGTCGAGCTAACGACATTAACCAAAAGCGCCACTAGGAGGCATCCTAGATATCATCATCTTTAGTTGTTTTTGTTTTATGCTTTTGTAGTTTTAGTTATTTAAGTTTAGTTTACTAAGTTTTGCTTTTGTTTATATCTGTCAGTTAGTTGTGCTTCCTAGATATGGATTTCGGAGTTCTACCCGAGGAGTTACCTTTCCTTAGGAGGATCCCACTTATCACTGTAGATGACGGACCGGGAGGGACTATAGTTTTGCACGTAGACTTTGATATTAGTACCCGCATCAGGACTATCACCTATGTTCTTATTGTTCCCCGATGTTCGGGAGGTGGAGATTTCACTACTGAGGAGTTGTAGGCAGCTCTAGGACGTCCATACACAATCCTGAATGATCCGATGCTGACAGATTTAGCGCTAGTGCTGCAAGCTGAACATTTTCGAGGTGTTGACGTAGCTGGTGAGGACTGGGGTTTGCAGGATGAGTATGACTTCCCTCCGGCGATTGACATGCTCCGCCGTCTTATCCGAGTTGTGGATTGGTCGGAAATTTACGATGACTAGCGTTGTTAGGTTGTTTCGTCGAGCAAACGACGTAAAACAAAAGCGCTCGGTGGGAGGCAACCCACTATTTTCTATTGTTTTTACTTATTTTCTAGTGATTTTATGTACTTCATTGATTTTCATTCGTATTATTGAAGTTTTTATTAGTGTTAATGAAGAATGCAAATTTGAAGTTGAATTGTATGAAATTTTATAATTTTTGCATTTTTTTCTGCCTTGGACGTCCGTCCAGAGATCTGGACGCCCGTCCGCCATGGCCAATTCTTGGACGAGCGTCCACTTTGCCTGGACGCCCGTCTGAAATATTCCCTCCAATCCTGTATTCGATCCCAATCGAGGTGTTAGCATTAGAGAGCAACCTCCTAGGGCCACCCAAACTAGGGCAACTTTGAGGGATGAGCCTACCTCGGGGTCTGAGACGGATGATGATATTCCATTGGTAAGGATGCCTAGGGCACACCGAGGTGGAGGGTCATATAGGGTTGAGGAAGCTGTGGATGCTACTCGGGAGGAGGAACCGGCTGAGCCTAGGGCAGCACAACCTAGGAAGAAAGCGGAGACCGTAGCCCCTATGCCTATGCCTCGTAGATTTGTGAATCCTAGAGCCCACGACGCTTATACCAAACATTATTTCTCTAGGACTATGTTGATCGAGAGGGCTACGCTGGAGGCTAAGGTACATCCAGGGTTCGTCAAGTTGTTGAAGGACCGGAAATGGGATGCTTTGATGACTATCCCGAGTACCCCAGTCAACGACTCCTTAGTTCGGGAATTTTATGCTAATTGCTCGGAGACCGATTTGGAGACGGGAGTAGTTGTGGTTCGAGGGGTGGAAGTTCCTTTTACGCCGGATGTGATTAATCAGAAGTATAACTTGGCGTCTTTTGAGGGTCGGGACTATAAAGAAGAGATCGTTCATAGGCAGAGTGCGGGGCAAGATCCTTTGGAGGAGTTGAGGTTGAAAGTTTGCCCGGATGTGGCATGGACATTGAGACCGGGAGGAGACCGGAAGGAGTTGGTCACCACTACCTGGACGGAGGACTGGAAAGTCCAGTGTAGGTTCATACAGAGTCGGTTGTTGCCAAAGAACAATCTGACACATTTTCACATCGGTGACCTAGGCATGTTATATGCTTTGACATTTGGCTTAAATGTGAATGTGGGACAAGCGTTGTACGACGAGATATCTATCAACCATAAGGTTTATACGCAGAGCTTGATTGTCCCTCACCTGATTCACAGTTTGTGTATTGATGCTGGTGTGCCTGAGTATAGAGCGGATCACAAACCGAAGAACCCGAGACCTATAGAGAGAGAGAAGGTTAAGTCTTCGGGACGTTCTGAGACGGAGGCACCACGTGAGGCTGGTTCTTCTTCGGCACTGCCTCGAGCATCCTCCCTTCCTACTTTATCTCCCTCAGTCCGGATGAGGTTGAGTATGGCCAACAGTGTACGGAACTGGATGGAGGATATTCGGACTTCTCAAAACAACATCTTGACCATTTTACGGTGCATCAGTGAGGACCGGAAGCCGAAGGACGACAGAGTCTTCGATCCAAGCATCATTGATTATGTATATTCTGATGAGATTGAGCAGGCCATTGCGGATGTTCTGCAAGAGTCTGAGTCGTCTAGTGATGAGGAGCAACCTGACTCTCCTGCGGGTGATGTACCTCCGGCTGATGATTCTGCGGCACCGGGGCAACCCTGATCATATTTTTCCATTTTAGACTTTGATTTGTCCTAAATACGATGGTTGTATGATATTGCCACTTTTCCTTACGTGATTCGTTGTACTTTTCATATTGCTACTGTTTATTTTTTCGATGGGTCATGTAAGCCATAAGGCGTCCGTACTTTCATTTCTACTCTGTTTCAACTTTTGGATTTTCTTCATTTTTAATGTATCCTCTCACTTTGGTATGATTCCCCGTTTTCCCCGATATTTTTCCGTGTTTGTCGAGTAGTGCAGGTATTGTCGAGCTCGCTTTGACATCGTATGGTTACGAGTTTTAATTGTCACTACGTAGGCTCTGGCCTGACCATCGATTCAAGTATCGATTGCAATCAGCTAAGTCTTTTATCCTTTCTTTCATTCTGCACAACATGAGGACATGTTGATCTTTAAGTGTGGGGGAGGGGAATGATTTGATATGTACCTATACATTTGCTTAATTCGTTACGTTTCTATGCAAAATGAGCTAGAATTTTCAAAATTTTCCGACATTTTTGTTTTTGTTTTGTCCCGAGTAGGCAATTCGATTCAATATTCGTTATTTTTATAGTCATTGATGCTATATATCATATGTTTGATAAGTTAGTTGTTTCACCTGAGATCTATTTTTCACAAGCCATAGTGAATGATGAGCTAATTTATAAAGTTATACCCCTTTTGGATTAGTGATTTCTGATTTTCTTATAAGTCATGTGCTTAGTGCTATGTATATATCGTGAGATTTATGATATTCTGTATTTAGATCCGAAGTATGTTATACTGTGAATATCTAAGGTTTGAATGTGATAAGTAACACGTAACTTATTGTCAAATGAAAAAAGTTGAGTAAATATATGAATAAATTGGGTGTGTCGAAAGCTAGTCGATGATTTGAGTGCGATAGGGTATACCACGTATGTCCTATACCACTATGATGACTAAATGCTCACGACAGTCAGAAAAAGCTGCCTTATGATTGGAGTAAGGTAGGGTATATCTCGAATATCCTATTCTGCTATGACAGGGCAATAGCTCATTCTGATGTGCATTTGAAAGTGAAATAGTTAAATCAACTTGCAATAAGAAATGGTATGAAATGGTTATAAGACTAAGTTTTCGTCTATCTTATCCCCAGTAGAAACTGATAGATATGCTGTAGGGATTATCCTCTGAGTATTTCAGAAAGGCCCTAGATATATTCTATCATCCTTTTCGGGATATTTTACATTTGTAGGGTACATCTTATGAGTGTCGGTTATTGCTAGTCTACGAGGGGGTATTAGCTAGTTTTGCTTTGAGTTTCTCAAGTTTGGATTTAGTGGAAGTTTTTTATGGCTTTGCACACACACAGTGGTGAACTTCTAATTTATTGGATCTATGCTATAATGTCTGAGATGTCTGTTTTCGTTTCGAGCCCTAATTTTCGTTTTGTTTTGCTCGGGACGAGCAAAAGCTAAGTGTGGGGGCGTTGTTAAGGGTGAATTTATACGTTTTATATTGATATATTTTATGATAATTTACTTCATATTTCGTATAATTTGCATAAGAAACGAGTGTTTAGTGGAATTATTGAGTAAATGATATTTTGAATGAGTTATTCGCAAAATAGGTTAATTTTGGTGTTTTAATTGTGATTTTATGATTATTTGGATGATCATACATTTTGCGATGTTTTAATGTGTTATAGGTACGTGTTTGATGCTCAAATGATGATCAAAAAGAGATAAGAGTCGAATTTCATTGATGATAGAAGAGATAATGATGATTTGGATTGATGAAAAAGGATAGAGATGAAGAAATCAAGATTAAGTCGATCCTGGATGGCGTCCAGCAGTTTGAACTGGCGTCCAGATGGACGGGCGTCCGGAATAGTGAACGAGCGCCCAGGAGGAAAAAGTTGATACAGAGAGTTTGGACGCTGAGTGGACGGGCGTCTGAAGCAAGGCCAGTACTGAGCAGACGAGCGTTCGGAAGGAGTGGACGGGCGTCCAGCGGCCGACATGCTGAAACCGACTTAGTTATCTATAAATACAGCTGCGTTTTACCACATCAGGGATACCAATTACACATTACTCAAAACCCTAAACCTAGGGGCGGCTTAGGCTGCGTTTTTTCTCTATTTTTCTTCAGTTTATGCACTTTAAATTCTAGGCTAGTTTAGATAGTTTTTATGCACTTTTATTCATCAATTCCAAGTTTCAAGAGGATGCTTAGAGGCTAAAGCCTTTTGAACGAGCGTTGTGAAGCCGTCCGATTCAACAATTCAGTTCCGTTCTTGATTATTTTGTGAGTTTTTAATATAAGTTGTTTCTTTTATCATGTTTATTGTTTATGCAATTTCATATCGAAAGATCGTTGCTTTGTTGATTGTTTTATTTGATGAAAGTCATATAAACGTTAGATCACCATGATAAAGAATAGATCTTTGATCTAAGTAACGAAAGTTATTAGGTTAGATTTCTAGATTAGAAACGTTAAAGTTCACATTCTTGGTTAGAAAAAGCGTTAATCTTAGATCGAAAGATAGAGATTAATAAATGAACTATCTAAGAAATTAGGGTTCGTACTTTAGATGAGATGAATCACAACTTGGTTAGACATCACGAAATAATCTGAATTGGAATTGAATGTTGATAGGATAGGTGGATCAATTGCTCGTTTGTCCATTATAACTTGATCAAATCCCTTGAACTAGAATTGTTTAGCTTAGTTAATCTTTATTGCATATTAGGTTTAGATTTAGTTTAAATTGTTTGCAACCCGTATCTTCCCTGGTTTTAGATCTTATCTTCTGTCCAGTTTTACTTATTGTTATCTTTCGTTTTAATTATTCCCTGTTTAGTTTATTTGCTGTTTAGTTTTAGTAATCGTGACATAGGTTAGTTAGAACAAATACTAGGACCACCAATCGTTAGTTCCCCGTAAGATCGACCCGGTATCAACCTCTTTACTACGATCCTTGCACTTGAGGTATATCGGATTATAAATATTATTACTTGTTAATAAAATCCGTGAACAGTCCAGTACATCTGCATCATATTCTGCTTTGCTTTGGTGACCAGTGTAAGTTCTGTGTTCCCGTATGTCTGGAGCTGCTGCTGCCTCTGCTGGTGTTTCCTCTGGTGCTGAGTTTGTGTTGACTAGCTGATCCTCTTTGCTGACTAGATCCAGGCCTTTCTGTCTGCCGGATCTGTCTCTATCATCATCTCTTCTTTGCATAGGATGAGGAAATCCAATGCAGGGTTCCTTTAGGGCCTTTTCTCCTTCTTCTCTGACTCTTCTTTTCTGTTCTTCTGCTTCATTTCTGATCCTTATTTCTCTGTCTCTTGCTCTCAGTTGTTCTTCAGTAAAATTTGGGGGTCTGATTGTTGATCCTTCAGGTTCAGGCTTATCCCGATTTTCCCCTTTTTTGGCAGCATCATCCCTTTGCTGGAGTAAGATGCTATTTGTGGCCTCTGCCGTGCCGATCAGAGAGTCAAGCTTTGATTCAATAGTTGTGAATCTGTGGTGATGATTATTCAGTTTCTCATTCACACTACGAAGTTTAGTGCCAAATGCCACTGCCATTGATTCATTTTCTTAAGAAATATGTTGTCTGAGCCCTGCAAGATTGTTGGTGATATTGATATTAAGCTGCTTCATCAGATTTCCCTGTTGTTGAACCACAATGTTTTGTGCATCAATGTACTCTGCAATGGCCTGAAACTTGTGTTCAATGGAGGAGCTTTTGTCATTAAATGCTGAAGTCATGGATCTGAGATACATGGCTTGCTGCTCCAATTCTTCAGCCAGCAGGTCTTCTGCTTTCTCAAAAGTTTCATTGGTAATACCAGTGGCCAGCTGAGAGATTTTGTGCCTTATGTCAGCTGGTTCTGGATCAGTTTGCTGTCCCTTGTCTTGATGTTGAGTGACATCTGCTCCAATTTCCAAATCGTCAAGAATTTGGGTAGATGTGTATGCTGGAGTTGCTTGAGCTTCGCTTCTCCCTATCTCTCGTCCCGGGGTTGCTTTGACCGGTGTGGCGACGGGCTGAACCGTTGTCCACAATGTGTGTGTTGTCAGTTGGAACATTCTCAGTCAGTGGTTGAGTGGCTGTCTTTGCCGGAGTTGAGGACTTGTTGGATGCTTGTGGTTTCAAGAATGTACGGAGAAGAGTTGTATCATCAATTGCATCTGGTGCAGGAGCATCCTCTTCTCTGTCTTTACCAAAATCACCATCATTATCATCATGGTCATCATCATGATCATCATCATGATCATCATCATCATCATGATCATCATCTGAGTCATCACTCTGTCTTCCAGAGGCCTGGGGCAGTTTTGTCTTGGATACATCAACCAAGTCCCATAGAGGTGATTCATCAAGTACACCTACCAGAGTTGTGAATCCCAGAAAATTAAATAGCCATACTTCTTCAGCAAGCATGCGGTCTGAGTCTTGAAGTTGTTTTCTGGAATCCCCCTCCTTCCACTCAAGATAATCTGCAATTCGATCATCTATATCGTTTGCAGACAATTGTGCAGCTTCTTCTGGAGATGCCTCATCATCTCCAGTATCTTCCCTATTAGGATGTTGCTCATCCTCACTGTCATTCTCTTCTTCCTGTTGCTCCACCTCAGTTTCAGAATCATCTTCCTTTGTATCTTTATCAATTAATTTTCCAAAGTCTGTCTTGTCCAGATTTCGATGAACCTTTTGCTTCTTTCTTTGACTGGTAGTGATTTGTGTGGATTTCTTCCTTTTTCGGTCTCCTGTCTTCTTTTGTTGTTTAATATAGGTAAACATGACTTTGGATTCATGCAGTTTGTGGAGTTGCACAGTAGGGACTTTAAGACATTGCATTAGATAGTATAACTGAATCCCATATGACTTTTTCACCCAGAATTGGCCTTTCTTTGTCTTTCCCTCTTTTATCCCCTTCTCTTCCGCTTTTACTTCCCCTTGGATTTGCTCTTTGATTCGTAGGAAGAAATATTTTGCCCAATTGAATTGTAGATGATTCCCATTAGCCGCATTCTAATTTCTGTCATGGCATTATTTGCGCCCAACTTTCCTTCAATGGTTTTTTAAATTAGGGCACTAAATTCATTGAATGGTTTCTTCAACGCAGATCTCAGACAGTTGACTTTTGTAGATCCTGGGTTTGCCGTTTTGGCGATAGTTACCCAGAAATCATCCAAGTTTTGTGATACCAATGTTACTTTTGCTTGACCTTTATTTGAAAGTTTGAGATGTTTTCGAATTACCTTTTCTGTGATCACCACTTCTTTGCCGTTGACAGATGCAACGATCTTGTCCGCTTCCCACTCGTCACCTTCTTCAGCAAGGTGCCTAGATACGTATTGTGCGATTTCCGAAGGATATGAGATTTTCATAGCACACCTCGGTTATTGGAGGATTGAGAAAGGTTGATAATTTTAAATTCTCACAGCCTGCTGCCAACCGTTTGGCATGCTCGTCATTTCCGCACAGTTTCAGGTAGTGTTCTGCTTGGAAGAATGAACCAGTGGCAATCGATTTTTCATACCCAGCTTGGGTGATTGAGGAAGATGATGCCATTGTTGAAGAGGCTAGGGGGTTTGAAAATGAACTTGAGTATGCAATAGAGAAACAAGAGTAGGGTTCGTAATTTGCAAGTGAGTGTAAAGATTTCTGAAAATCTTTAAGTCTGGTTTATATAGTGTGATTTGGGTAGTGTGAACGTGGTTTGAATATGGAAGGATTTTGTGACATCATGGCGTGATTTTGTGTGTGTGAATTGCGATATTCGGGCGTAATTGGGGAGTGGTTTGAGGTAAGTAATGATAGAGCCCGGGAATCGAGGAGTTTTCAATTCGAAAAATAATACAAATACCTCCATGATCATAAATTGATCTCCACGTGTGTAATTAGAATTGATTTTGTTCACACTTTTAACTTATCCAAGTAGTTATTTCGGTGAAGTGCCTTGGCTGGTCACTTAGCCGATCAAATGGAATCTTTATTGAGTTGCTCCATTTAACTGTTCCTAACAATCAGTTAAGTTACCTTCACTGAATACCAGTGCCTTGCCTACTACACCTCCTGTAACGGCAAAGGTTGTACCAGTTGATGAAGTCACTTAGCCGATTACTCCAGTTGGCCGCTCCTTGATGCTTAGTCAATTTCAATAATTCCTAACTCAGTTCTTAGCATACTAAATCTTTCATAACCGAGTGGTTTAGTGAAGATGTCACCGCCTTGATCTTCGCAGTCCGTATTTTTGGATGACATCTCCGCTTTTCAACATGGTCTCGATAAAATGGTGTCTCACATCAATGTGTTTTGTTCTCGAATGCGATCTTGGATTTTCGGTAATAGATATTGCACTTGTGTTATCACACATGATTGGAATTGTTTTCTCTTCCATTCCATAGTCCCTTAGCCGTTGTCTTATCCAAAGTACTTGAGCACAAGAGCCTACCGTCGCTATATATTCTCGCTTCAAATTTGTTGATGTAGAAATGGAGTTTTGCTTTTTGCCGAACCAAGAGACTAGTCCGGTTCCTAGCATTTGACATGTTCCGAGAGGTGCTTTTTCTATCTATTTTGCATCCAAAGATAGTCGAATCGAATATGATATCAATTTAAATCCTCCATCTTTTGGATACCAAATTCCAACATTTATAGTGTTCTTCAAGTATTTGATTATCCTTTTGGTCGCTAGAAGATGTGATTCTTTTGGTTGTGCTTGAAATCTTGCACACACTCCTACCGCAAATGCTATATCGTGTCTACTTGCGCTAAGTATAATAAGGATCCAATGATTCCTCTATACATTTTCTCGATCAACATCCTTTCCTCGCTTCATCTTTTCCAAGTATGACTCGGCACACATTGGTGTGTCTGCTGTGCCACTTGTATCCATCCCATACTTGTGTATCAGATCTCTTGTGTACTTGGCTTGACTAATGAAAATGCCATCCTTCATTTGCTTTACTTGAAGGCCAAGAAAATAGTCTAATTCTCCCATCATGCTCATCTGAAATTTGCTCTTCATCAGGTTTGCAAATTTTTCACAAAGCTTTTCATCCTCTGATCCAAAGATTATATCATCAACATAGATTTGAACCAAGAATATGCTTGCTCCTTCCTCTAGTTTGAATAGAGTCTTGTCAATAGTTCCCTTGTTGAATCCATTCTTGATCGAAATTGTGATAGTGTTTCATACCAGCTCTAGGTGCTCGTTTGAGGCCATAGAGGGCCTTCTTGAGTTTGTATACTTTGTCTTCTTTTTCTTTGATTTGAAATCTAGGAGGTTGTTCTACATAAACTTCTTCTTCCAAAAGTCCATTTAGGAATGCACTCTTGACATCCATTTGATAAACTTTGAAGTCTTTGTATGCGGCAAAAGCTAGAAAGAGTCTGATTGCTTCCAATCTTGCTACTGGTGCAAATGTTTCATCATAATCTATTCCTTCTGCTTGAGAATAGCCTTTTGCAACTAGCCTTGCTTTGTTTCGACAACAGCTTCCTTGCTCATCCATCTTGTTCCCGAATACCCATTTTGCACCAATGATGTTGGCCATATCCGTCCGTCAACAAGTTCCCGTGACTTCTTCATTTCTTTCAAATTCATTTAGTTCTTCTTGCATTGTTGTGATCCAATCTGCATTTTGGAGTGCATCATCTATGGTCTTGGGTTCTACTTGTGATAGAAAGCAAGTTAGCATGTGCTCCAGTTGTCTTCTGGTTCTAACTCCTGTGTGAATATCTCCAATAATTTGTTCTTCAGGATGGTCTCTTAGCCAATTTAGATCCGGTTGAAGTTGTTCTTCACCTGGTGCTTCCATGCCTTCATGCTTGAGCATGAACTTCAACTTCAGGTGCTTCTTCTGTTGTATTGATAAGTGGCTCCTCTTGATTTTCAAAGTGATGATTCAGGATAGTAGCTGGTATGGTTGCATTTGTATAGATTTCCTTCGTGCTGCTTTCTCTTCTTGGTCTTGAAGATCTTCACCATTTGTATTTGGTTCATCAAACACCACATGTATTGATTCTTCAATCACCAATGTTCTTTTATTGAGTACTCTGAATGCTTTGTTGGTGTCTGAGTATCCCATGAAGATTGCTTCATCAGCCTTCTCATCAAAGGTATGCAGCTGGTTCCTGTTTAAGACAAAACATTTTGATCCAAACATATGAAAATATGAGATATTGGGTTTTCTTCCATTCCATATTTCATATGGAGTCTTTCCGTGATATTTGTTGATGATTGATCTGTTTTGTGTATGACATGCTGTGTTTACTACTTCAGCCCAAAATCTCTTTGGCAAGCATGCTTCAGCAATCATTGTTCTTACTGCTTCTTTGAGAGTTCTGTTTCTTCTTTCTGCAACACCATTTTGTTGTGGAGTGCCTGCTGCAGATAGTTGATGTAGTACTCCATTTTCTTCACAGTAGGATTTGATGATTTCATTTAGAAATTCGGTGCCTCTCCGTCGATCCGATCTTTATGATCTTCGGTTCTTTCTCATTTTGGTGTCTTCTCGGCAAATCTGGCGGCTTTTTGAGTGTTTCTTTCTTCTTGTTCATGAAAATGGTCCGTGTGTACTTTGAGAAGTCATCCACCACTACAAGGGTGTATTTCTTACCACTCACACTTACCGGTGTGACCGGTCCAAACAGTCCATGTGTAACGTATGTAGAAGCCTTGTTGTAGATTGATAAGGCTTTGACTTGAACGAACTTTTGATCTGTTTTCCTTTCGACATGCATCACATAGACTTTCTTTCTTGAATGTGATCTCTCGGAAAACCTTCAACTAACTTGTTCTTTGATAGTTTGTTGATGGACTTGAAATTCGGATGATTTAGCCTTCGTGCCAAATCCAAATTGTAGATTGTTTGTTTTTTACCGACGGACATGTTTCTCGCCTTGGTCATTCTCCGATCCACAACATACATGTTGTCTTGTCTTTTACCCGCAAGAACCACTGTGTTGGTTTGGCTGTGAATCACTTTGCATCCTTCTTTGTTGAAGTGCACATTGTAGCCTTAGTCACAAAATTGACTGATGCTCATCAGATTGAAATTTAGTCCCTTGACATATGCCACATTTTGAATTTTCAAATTATTCTTGAGTATTATGCCTTCCCCCTTAATCTTGCCAGGGTTTTCTTTGCCTCCAAATGTGACTTTGGGTCCATCAAAAGCCTTGAAGTCAGTGAGACATTTCTTGTTTCCTGTCATGTGTCTGGAACATCCACTGTCTATGAACCAGACATCGTACAAAACAGATTAATTAAGTTTAGGTACCCAACACTGTTTGGGTCCATACCTGTTAGCAATCATGCCTTCCATACCAAGTGTGTATCCAAAAGGTCTTCTTTTTGGATAATTGAAGTCATCCACTTCATATGTATAAGGCATGGCAGAATAGCTTCTAATATTTTTGCTGAAGGTATTCTGATACTTTTCTCCACCTTTTGGTGCATTTATATCCTTCTTCACTTTCCAATATGCAGTAGGAAACCTTTCCTGCTTCAAGTGTCTAGGAACAGATTGATTTTTCTTAACCACACGATGCATTTTGTGGAATGGTTTCCTCTTGTATTTTGGAGGTGCAACATTCCAATCAACCTCTGAAGGGTAAAGTCTGCCTTTACCTTTCAGATGACTGTTGTTCTTGATTGACTGGAATGAGGATTTAGTCTACTGTTTCACTACACTAGGTTTTGACTTCACCGGAACAGATGATCCGTTGGAACTATGGTCCGTCCCTTTCTAAATTTTGATCCATTAATGGTCCCGAATTTAGAATTGTGTGACCATTATTCCCGCTTTCATCCCGATCCGTTGTAGCCAAGACCGTATCCGGATTCAAACCTTTTTGAGGGTTTGTAAGCTGGTGCTTTTAGTGGTGCAGTGGTTACTTTTACTTGGTGAGAAGATTTTCTTAATCGATCTGTCAATGACGGATGTATGATCATCTCGCTTTTTGTTGATCATTTAAGTAGGTCTCCTTCTTCGGTTAATTCGGCTTTTGCTTTATCCAGTTCTTTCTTTAATTTCTTATTTTCTTTTCTTAGATCCTTGCATTCTTTTTCTAGAATTTCATGATTCTTTTCAATTTCATCAAATTTAGTCATGAGATTCTGGACTAGGTCTGCTGTATCTAATGGAAGAGTAGATGATTGTGCAGTGTCAGATGTGGATGTGTTAGATGAAGAGTAAGAGCTAGATGATACCTCAGATTTATCTGATTCTTTAGCCATTAGACATAGGCTTGTTTCTTCAGTGTTTGAACTATCACTTTCATCTTCATCCAATTCTTTGGTCATGAGGCATATGCATGCTTTCTCCTTTTCTGAGCTGTCTTCTTCATCACTATCATCTGAATCATTATCAGATGATTCTTCATTCTTCTCACTGCTGGATTCTGCCTTGAGTGCCTTCTTGCTTTTTCTCTTTTCAAATGCTTTGTATTTCTTCTTTTCATCATCTTTGTCATTTTCTTCAGGGCAATCTGCTTTGAAGTGACCTTTCTTGTTGCAGTTGAAGCATCTGTATTCATCATCCTTCTTCTTCATGCCTCTGTTTGAGCTTGACTTCTTGTTTGATGATGAATTTCCTTTGAAGGGCTTCTTTTTGCTAAACCTGTCAAAGCGTTTAACCAATAAAGCTACTGTTCTTTAAGTCATGTGTTTCTTTGTCGATGTAATCGGCAAAGTTACTTTGTTGGGGTGCAACCAGTGCAGTGAGTTTTTGTGTCTCTGCCGGAGCACCATCTTCACCATTCAATTCGAATTCATGAGCTTTTAATTGGGACATCAGTGTCAGAGTGTCAGTGCTTGCAAGATTTGTTGTTCCTCTGATTACAGATGTTATGATCTTCCATCTTTCAGGTAGTCCTCTCAAGATCTTCAAGCATACTTCTTTTTGAGAATATGTGTGTCCAAGCTGTTGCAGTTCACTGATGATACTTGAGAATTTGTTGTCCATTTGATCTATGGATTCACCAGTCTTCATTTTGAAGTTTTCAAACTTCTGTTTTGCAACAGATAATTTGTTTTCTTTAATCGCTTCGATCCTTCATTTATCAATGATAGCTTGTCCCACATTTCCTTTGTTTGTTTTGCGATCTTTGATTCTCATGAACATGTTGCTATCTAGGGTCTTCAAGATCATGTCTTTTGCAATAAAGTCCAGGTTTGCTCTTCTCCTGTCATCCTTGGTCCAATCCTTTTTAGTTTTGTCAATTTCCTTTCCTTGATCTGCTCATGTGCCTGCCACAGTAGTGATTGTGATTGGTCCATCATTAATCACATCCAGCATCTCTTCATGAGTTGCTGTAAGATGAGATAGCATTCTTATTTTATATTCATCAAAATTATTAACATTAAAAACAGGTACCTTTGACAAGAAGTTTGAGGAATCCATCAGTGCAAATGAAGATATAAATGTAAATGTATAGAAAACTCAGATTTGAAAACTACTTTTAAAATATGTGATCTCCGTGTTACCAGAAATTAGATCTGAACAGGTTCTGATACTAGGAACACTGCTCCGATACCAATTGTTGGTCCCAGAGAAGGGTGAAACTATAGTCAGAGGGGGGGGGTGAATGACTATAGTGGATTTTCAAAAACTTTTCTTTTATATAAAAGCTTTTGGGCAGCGGATAAATCCCTTCTTACTATGTTGTTTTCAAATCAGTTTAGACAATCACAGAATTAAGTTATGGTGTAGGCAAATTAAATAAATGTTGTAAAGTAAATTGCAGAAATTAAATTGACACAAGGCTTATTGTGGTTCAGGGTGGTGTAATCCCTTAATCCACTCTTCTCCTGTAATGATCGGAGGAATTCACTATTGTTTTTACAGATACAATAGTATGATTGTCCTTGGCTCCCCAAGCTTCACAATCTACAAGACTATCACTCCTTGACGGCAACAGCTTCAGTGATTCAGTCTTCCTTGCTGCTCCTTGAGATCAAAATCCTTCAACAGCTATCACAGATTCAACTCCTTCTCAGATTGCCTCTGATTCAGTTGCTTCAGTTTGATGTGAATGTGATTCACACACTTGGTTGATCAAACTCAGTCCCAAGTATGACTTTGTAGTTCCGATATCTGAGTTGATCACTAGATGTTTCTGAAGGATGCAGGTTCTTAGATCTAAACGAGTTAGATCTACGCGCAGCGGATGGATCACGACTTATACATCACAATACATAATTAAAGGACTTAAACTACTACAAGGGGGTTAAGATCATGTTACCAATAGTAGGAAGAGATGCCAAGATCTTCCGATGTGTTCTCCAAATGGCGGTTGGTGGACACCCTTCTTGATACACGAACCTACTCGATATGCAACACCAAGAAAAACTTGTAGTTTTTCTTCTTCTAAAACCCTTGACAAGAAAAATAATCTTTTCTCTCTTTTATGATGATGGTGGTCAAAATTAGCCATTGTCTAAGGCTTGGGAGAACTCTCTTTATATAGGAAAGTAATCCTTGTCCTCCAAGGACTAAATAATTAAGAGATAATTATTACATTAATCCTTTATTCCAAATAAAAGATAAATAAAATAATTATCCCAAACAAATTAGGATAAATCGTATTATTATCTATTATTCCATGAATTATCATTTAACAAATAAAAGATAAATCACATGTCAAATAATTATCCAAGAAAACTAATTTCCCTCTAATTATTCAACATTATTGGCGCCACCTTCAGGGTCAAAAAGCCCACATAAAATGTCTTTTATGTGTATTATATTATTTAGCCCAACTAAATAATATCCATGCATATCAATTAATTAGCCCAGCCAATTAATTATCACTGAGGCCCAAATAACAAGAATATCATTCCGAATTACAGAATCCACATCGGGGACCATGGACCTATAACCGTAGCTCCAATAATTAATTATTCATCGAACGTAATAAGTACATTAATTATTAATTCCGGGATTACGCCACCATAAACCCGAAACCGAACTCTACCAATTATAGATGTATACTTATACTCAACCCATAGAGTAAATAAGCGTCCATTGATATAATCACTACATACGGATTAACCCTCCATAGATCGTCCATTCGAGTGGGAAGTTTCCGTGAACCCGACTCGAATATCTTATCCTTATTTACCATCAACCCCCGATGATCAATTAGTACACATATCCGACTAGTAGCTAATTAGTCAAATGTGAACTCCCGGGATCGATCACTTTCTTAGGGCTAACAAATAAGGGGACTCTCTCTACTTCCCACAGAAGGAATGGATTCCATGTCCGTGAAGATCGAACTACTCACTCATCGGGAGATAGTGCCAATGAGAAGTGGCTTGGAACACATATTCAAGTGAACCGTAACTAACACATCAAACACTACCCCGAGACAAGCAAAGACCCCGTGATCACCTCGATTAAGGTTGATCCATATATGATCATCTAATGATTTAATAAGATTCCTCGATTACGGAATTATATCGAGAAATACGTATTAAATCGGTCCAAATTCTATATGAATGCCATCATATATAAATGCCCCACGTAGGTACCCTCGACCGACAAACCCGGATAAGACTATCACACCCTAAGGTGTTCGGGCGCATTATTGGTGTTTTAATCAAGAGACCCTAAACTCGATTAAGTTCACCACGGACTAACAAGCTTAAGCATATCTCCACTAACTCAATCCTCACGTGTAATCCATACACCGAGTTAAGTGGTTACATACGAAAATACTTAGGGTTTGCAGCAGTGTATTACTTTACAAGCACAAAGCAAGTAACTAAGGTGAGATAAATTCTATCATCCATTATTAAAAACAATTACACAAATTGTCTTTCGGGCACTACACCTAACAATCTCCCACTTGCACGAAATGACAAGCAACGATTGTTTTTCGAGCACACCTTTTCTCATCTTATTCACAACACTCTCCCACTTGCTCTAAAAGCAGATGAGACATATCCATCAATGCCGTACCCTCTAAGCACTCGACTTGGTACACTGATTAGCTAGGTTGTCGACTCGAGACGGTCTTTAGGATTGAAACGTAGCCGGTCCTTCCAATCAGGCGGTACTCTCTCTCAATATGCTTTTGACTTCTTATGACTGAGAAGATCGTTCTAAGCTATCTCTTCACTGTTTTCACGATGAAGTGATATCGGCTTATCAGACCTGGAATTACTCCCAGACCAAAAAGGAAATTCTATGCACTATGAGTAAACACCGAGCCCGAGATCAACTTAATGATCATCCTTAATCGACTACAAGTCGAATCAGTGTAGTCAACCATATTCAAGTTTGTGCCTGAATATACAAGCATATGATTCCTCGTTCTCTAAAGATACTTGAGGACGTACTAAACCGCTATTCAATGCTCGAATCGGAGATTTGACTACTATTGACTTGTGATAACCTGACTTGCCATTATCCAAGAGAGACTCTATCCCATTTTCTCTTTATCCGAAGATTTAGAGAATCATTCCTGAGAGGTAGGGTAGGACTACTCTCGATGAATGTTGCATACGTATATGCATGATCGTCTTATTCAATAAGATAGGTGGGATAGCCAATGACTCATTCTCGTGAATTTGACCGAATCGTATTCTTAGAATATAGTCCAATTCTCTCATCCAGAGAATCTTGGCCTCGTCGCTTCCGACTTCGTATAGCACACACATGTTGTTTCCAACCGTTTCGTGTTATCATTCATGAACACCAATACTACTATTTTACCAATATCCATACCCAGTCTACAAAAGACTTATCAATATTCTGGTCAAGTCCACATATTTTAAAACATGCGACTTTTAATGACCGAGGGGTTCTCTTACATCCACAAAAGGACATAAGTCCCGGCAAATAACCCGCCATTTGTTCTAACCAAGACCCTTCGTTCCGAATGAATCCGGACTCGTTTTACGGCAAGAAAGTCTCGTGGAATCACCCCTATTTTCTGCTTTCTAACGAAAATCTAGCAAGACGGAGTGGTGAGAGAGTTGAAGGTCTGGTTAACTCTCTCCTTTTTAGGGAATCACCCCTAGACCACTCGCTTTGTGCTGAAAGTTAAACTTTCCTATTCATTCGACTCTTTTCGGCGTAGGACCAATTAGTCCCACCGGGCCCGAGACACTCGGTGGTTCTACAAGAGGTCGAACGTAACTGAGTACCAAAACTCCATTCACAGGGGATAAGGTTTTCGAACCAACCTCTCGATCAGAATCCTATACAGCCCACAAAGAGCCACAGGATATCAATCACCTCAGCAGACTATAAAGTCCTCACAACCATAATGGGTCAATGGTTAAACCATACTCCCACTGCGTTCTGGGTGGATTGACATTCTGATCTAATAGTATTTATCAGTGTAATCACCAACAACCAATGTTGGACGTGGTCTGATTAAATCATATAGTAACTTCCTTTGGGTAACCGTACTCCAAGGTCTAAGGTCGTTACTTATAGATTCTATCGTAAGAATTGTGACAAATTAACCGTCACTTTCTCGATCTCAAGAATCTTACAACCAACCTTCACTCGTCTCATTAAGGCATTTCACGAACAAATCAAAATCGAACGTATGCGCAAAATCTCCAAATCCTACCTTCAAGTATTAAATGCTAAATGCCTACATTTACGGAAGTGGTGTGAACCGAATTCACTCCTTATCCATAAATTCACTAGCATCTTCTAGGTAGACTTCTCGGTTTACATAATAATGTTAACCGTTATTTTGCAACCAATTATCTTAATCGAGTTTAGCAAAGTGTATTGTAGTACATCAATAACTATATAGGCAAGTCTATGGTTTCTTTCTCAGTGAGAAACATTCCACTAAGAGGCAGGCCGAGCATCAGTCCCAAGACTATGCGATAGCCTATTTCTGAGCATGGAATACTCTATTCTCTGCTAAAATCAGAGACTCCTCCTCGTATTCTTTCGATAAAATAAACCGTGTTTCGAGTAGTTATCAGACAAAATGTCACCACTCAAAATCTCCCACTAGCTTGTATCTCTCACTAGACCCCAAAGGTTATGAGGAACAAGCTATGTTACCCCTTCAAATCTATTACCCTCTCACGATTGAAAGGAAACTTAGTCATTGTTCCTTTGAGATAGTGTTCCTAGACTGGGAGATAGGAATCACCCTCAGCCAGTCGTCAGGTCTTATATCTAGGATATATGCGCTAATTAATAGATATTGAAGGGTCGTTTATCTTAATACGGAAACCTTTTACCTTTAATAGTTTTAGATGTGATACACATACCTTTTCAGCATTTCTTAGTGGTTTTATCAAACAAAAGTCCGAGTCTCGGATTCATACTACAAATGTCATTTTCACTTTCTATGAGGCAACAATATATCGAGTTGAAAGCGAATTCATTTGTTTCAACGAATCTGTAAACAGAAAAATAAATTTTTCTGTGATAATCAAGGACAGAATCCGAAATTCATCTCCTTATATTACTCCCACTATTCTAGCGGAAATTACTGCCCATTGTTACTCTATTAATCGTTAATGCAAAGCTCTCTTGTTCTTCCAAAGAACTTAGCTGCCGAGTCGAGTTACTCGGTTAAGAAAGTCGCTAAGGATTCATTGGTTAGTGATCCGAAATCACTTTCCTTATCCTATACTTTCTTTAATTAATGTTTCGGTTTAGCCTCGAAACTTCAGTTAAGATTATTAACACTTATAGACATTCTTTGCCATTCTTAACTTTCCTTAAAAGGAAATAGTCTTGAACTAGAAGTTCGTTTGAGTAGACACTACTCGTGAACTGTGGGATGTCTAATGAAAGCGTTACCTAGTGGGACTAATTTTCTAATAAATTAGAAAAACATAAGATAAAAGCTCCTACTAGTTTATCGGTTCCAAATACCGTCTAACTAGCGATACTTTAATTGATGATTCTCCAATTTTTCTATTAGAAAATTTTTCGTGTAGACACTACACAATTAAATTCACTAGAAGAATTTTATCGTCCCAATCATCTTTCAAACTAACTATGGTTGTCTCTCATTCAACACGAGTGACAGCAGTGACATACTTATTTACGTCACTTAAGTCTTGAAGGCTCAAGAGAAAAATCTCTTCCGAAAATTAATCGCATGTAAGATCAATAAGTACAATGTTCTAGTTACTTACCACTTTTCAACGAAGTCATTACTAGTCAATTTTACACTAGCAAGCCTAGCACCCTAGAGAGATATATAGATAGTTGTAAATAAAATTGACGGAAAAAATAAATCCAAATCATACACTACTAATAAATTTTAGGAACTATAAACTAAGTACTTATAGTCTATCCTACCGTTCCAAGGATTTAATCTAATGCCTCAGTGCCGCCTTAGGGTAGGTCAAAGAGGTTTTGATTAATATTGAAGATCAAATTGAGAATCAAACATCTCATTTGTGATAGTCAATCACCTTTCCTTTTTCAGCCAAGGTACTACCAAAATACCCTTTATGAGTGTGACCTACTGTTTCATATTTTTAGGTAGACCCCGAGTATGCCGCCTTGGGGTCGGTCAGTGACCCGACGAGTACCCAAAATCCTATCCTTTCGGAGACCAAGCCTTGAATTTTGATAGCGGTGAAGGCCTTCCTTAGGGGGCCGAAATCAAAGCCGGCACGAGGCGTCACCATTCTCTCACGTTGCTTGTGTCAACAGTAGAGGCCGTGGGGTCGGTTGTCGCCTCTCCCGCTCCCACTCAATATTTTGAAAAAGTGGTGGGTTTACTGATCACGTTTTTGGACTTGATGTTACATTAAGGAACAATAAATCATAGGCCCGAATGTTGTCGGTTACGTGGGCTAGCCCACCCGACCTATTCGTTGGAACATATGTGGCCGTCGGACGGGTCAAGACCAGGGGAGCTCCGTTGAGCCGTAGTGGCTCTTCGGATGGCTCAGCCTTTCCGGACCCCCGTGCAAACGCCACACGTGGAGGGTGAAGTCGATCGAGCCGTAGCTACTGTTGACCACCCAACCGTGGTTAAACCACTTTCGAACCATGTTTGCCCGTGATTATCCAATCCTTAAACACCAAACTTTCACGTAGACACTACGGAACAAAAAACGTAATCTCGCCTAGGTAAGGTGGAATTCACCGAGAATCCAACACCTTAACCACGAGGTTTCGGGATTTTACTCCCTATGCTTTCGCAGAGTGGGATTCACCGAGAATCCATCACCCAACCTTGACGATTGAAAAAACCCATGTTCCTCGGTTTTTACCCTAATTAGTTTCAAATTAATATCAAACAATTAATTAAAACTAATTGCGTGTTTTATACACGCCTAACTAATTCCTCGAATTAATTTCTACATGTATGCATATGGAATGGAATTCATGATATGATGCATGTCATGGCAATTTTCCGGTTCTACACATACAATCTAAACATGTATACTAGTGCGGAAAATAAACACCGAGATGGACCGTTGGCACCCCCGTATCTAATCTATTAAAAATAAATAACCAAAACCCTAACTAGGGTTTACTTCTTTCTAACATAATCTGCAAATTGTTTAAAATCTTCGACGATCGGCAAACCAAATGAACTCGGATCGCGACGAAACTTTCCAGATCTGTTCCTCACTCCTTGGGCTTCATTATGGACGGTTGCATCGGAGTTTTGACTTGTCAATTTTCTCCAGTGAGCCGCCCAACATGCTGCTGGATCTGACATTTACAGCAGCGCATCAATGACTTCCCGAGGCCGATTGGTAATCGAGATGAATCCCGATCGATCTGAAATTTTTATCCCACGTCAAAAACTCCATATTTTTCTATCTGACCGGTTGGATTTGTGTTTCAACGGTCTAAACTCTCCCAGAAATTCGAGGAAGTCACAGGTAGGGTTTCTGTGAATCCTGCGTTTTTCTGTTACAGCATCTTCATTGCAGCAACGAACGGATATCAAAACGGACTCCGATCGAAGCCAAATTTTGTGGTATTGTTCAACATCGTTAAATCTTGATTCTGACCGGAGGGATCGTCATTTCAACGGCTCGATCAACGGGCAAAACGAAATAACTAAACAGCTACTAAACAGATCTATTTTCTGGAAATTAAAATTGCAATAAAAATAAATTACATAATTTCCTATACTCATATGAACGAATTTTCATCGTTTATATGAGTTTACAATAGATCTAACGGGTAAACAGTGCCAACCCCCAATCCATCTCTTCAACCATAGCAATTAATCATTATCAATGCATAAAACAATAAATAAAAATTTACCTACATGCAATTCCACTCCTTTAAATCGTTTAATTATGATTATGACTATATAAATCGTGGAACCTTTCTCCGATACCACATGAAGGATGCAGGTTCTTAGATCTAAACGAGTTAGATCTACGCGCAGCGGATGGATCACGACTTATACATCACAATACATAATTAAAGGACTTAAACTACTACAAGGGGTTAAGATCATGTTACCAATAGTAGGAAGAGATGCCAAGATCTTCCGATGTGTTCTCCAAACGGCGGTTGGTGGACACCCTTCTTGATACACGAACCTCCTCGATATGCAACACCAAGAAAAACTTGTAGTTTTTCTTCTTCTAAAACCCTTGACAAGAAAAATAATCTTTTCTCTCTTTTATGATGATGGTGGTCGAAATTAGCCATTGTCTAAGGCTTGGGAGAACTCTCTTTATATAGGAGAGTAATCCTTGTCCTCCAAGGATTAAATAATTAAGAGATAATTATTACATTAATCCTTTATTCCAAGTAAAAGATAAATAAAATAATTAGGGGGAATGAGGGAGAAGGACAGAAATATTTCATCAATTGAGTAGATGGACAGTCTTTTTATTGTCGAAATTCACTGATTTTTGGAATTCACTGTCGAAATTCACTGATTTCGGGATTCACTGGGGAGATTCACTGATTTTCGAGATTCACTGTTTGTCCTTCTCGCTATAAAAATTATGCAGTTGTCTTTCTCCCTATAAAAAATATGTAGTTGTCCTATTACTTAAAAATATTTCAGATTGTGTCCTTATCCCTAATTTCCCTAAATAATTATCCCAAACAAATTAGGATAAATCATATTATTATCTATTATTTCATGAATTATCATTTAACAAATAAAAGATAAATCACATGTCAAATAATTATCCAAGAAAACTAATTTCCCTCTAATTATTCAACATTATTGGCGCCACCTTTAGGGTCAAAAAGCCCACATAAAATGTCTTTTATGTGTATTATATTATTTAGCCCAACTAAATAATATCCATGCATATCAATTAATTAGCCCAGCCAATTAATTATCACTGAGGCCCAAATAAAAAGAATATCATTCCGAATTACAGAAGCCACATCGGGGACCATGGACCTATAACCAGTAGCTCCAATAATTAATTATTCATCGAACAGAATAAGTACATTAATTATTAATTCCGGGATTACGCCACCATAAACCCGAAACTGAACTCTACCAATTATAGATGTATACTTATACTCAACCCATAGAGTAAATAAGCGTCCATTGATATAATCACTACATACGGATTAACCCTCCATAGACTGTCCATTCTGAGTGGGAAGTTTCCGTGAACCCGACTTAGAATATCTTATCCTTATTTACCATCAACCCCCTGATGATCAATTAGTACACATATCTGACTAGTAGCTAATTAGTCAAATGTGAACTCCCGGGATCGATCACTTTCTTAGGGCTAACAAATAAGGGGAATCTTTCTCTCTACTTCCCGCGGGAAGGAATGGATTCCATGTCTCGTGAAGATCGAACTACTCACTCATCGGGAGATAGTGCCAATGAGAAGTGGCTTGGAACACATATTCAAGTGAACCGTAACTAACACATCAAACACTACCCTGAGACAAGCAGCACCCTGTGATCACCTCAAGATTAAGGTTGATCCATATATGATCATTTAATGATTTAATAAGATTCCTCGATTACGGAATTATATCGAGAAATATAGATTAAATTGGTCCAGTCCTATATGAATGCCATCATATATAAATGCCCCACGTAGGTACCCTCTACCGACAGTCCGGATAAGACTATCACACCCTAAGGTGTTCGGGCGCATTATTGGTGTTTTAATCAAGAGACCCTAAACTCTGATTAAGTTCACCACGGATTAACAGTTTAAGCATATCTCCACTAACTCAATCCACACGTGTAATCCATACACTGAGTTAAGTGGTTACATACAGATATACTTAAGGTTTGCAACAGTGTATTACTTTACAAGCACAAAGCAAGTAACTAAGGTGAGATAAATTTTGTCATCCATTATTAAAAACAATTACACAAATTGTCTTTCGGGCACTACACCTAACAGTTTCCTTGTAAGTTCAGAGAGAAGGCTTTTCAAATTGACAGAGTTTTCACTTGATTTTTATGTTTTTGTTCCTCATTTTTCTGTCTGTCAATACCTTCTATTTATAGCCTTGAATAACCTTGATTTTGAAATTCCGTCCGTTGGCTATATTAATGAGGGAATAATCCTTGATTTTATTCTTGATTCCCCCTTAATTGCATTCTCCTTGATTTCAGTGATCGGATTCTTTCTTCAAACGTATAGCGAGAAAATCGTCCTTGATTGATCCTCTATTGATTGTGCATTTAATGCATGATCTTCGAATCTTCAACGTATACTAAATCGATCGGTAAGTGTTACTTCGCCGTTTTTAGAACGGTCGAGTGATCCTTCGACTTAGCCGTTTTAGCTTTTCCTTCACCGTTTCGTCTTTACTCACCCGAAAGTGAGTCCGCTTTGCCGATTCACCGTTTTCTTCTTTGTTTTTCGTTTGAGGAGAATCTTTGTACTTCACCGATCTTTGATTGGGGTGAGATCAGTGTACACCATATTTGAATATTAATGTTCATCGCTTGTTGTATAACTTAGACTTGTCCAAGGTCATCACAGACTTCCTTGGTTACAAGTCAGACCTTTAATGTCTGCATTGCTTCTCTGCTGGTGCTTGGCTGGCTTCACTCTGCCGAATATCTGTTTTTGCTTTGCCGTCCTACCACTAGTACAATACTTGTCTGACTCAACTTATACAACATGTCAGACTCTACGTAAAGATTTATACAGAGAGTTCTAACTTATTTCAGGCTTGCTATAACAGCTGGTATGGCCATCATCAATACATAATAAAATGTTCCTAACAAAAGGCCTCAGACGGCTGAGGAGTGGAGTATGTCAGATCAATTGTTTATCGGTTGGTTGATGAGTTCTATGACAGAACAGGCATTACAAGAAGTTGTTGGTTGCACTTCAGCCAGGGAGATTTGGGTTACTCTAGAAACCCTTTTTAACAGCCAATTTGAGTCTCGGATGTTGGAATACAAGAGTGCCTTGACCAGAGTTGTTAAAGGCAGTAAATCTATGGCGGATTATCTAGCCTAAATGAAATCTTATGCGGATAATCTGAATGTTGCTGGTTATCCTGTTATAAAGTCAGAGTTGATTCTTGCTGCCTTGGGAGGACTTGAGAGAGAGTATGAAGCTGTTATAGTCAATTTAACAGCAAGAGTTGGATCTATGACTTGGCAAGAGGTTCAATCTCAAATCTTGATTCATGAAAAGCTTCGTGCCAGATTCAATAATCCTGTTGGTGGACCCTCTGTTCAGTTTTTTAGCAATAACACTGTGAGACCTAAATCTGCTCTTATGCCCTACAACTCTCAGGGATCAAACAACAGAGGTAGGGGAGGAAGGATTAACAGAGAAGAGGATGTGGTAGAAATGCTGGTAATGCTCCAACAGACCAGTGTGCCAGTTATGTGGGAAGACTGGTCACATTGTGACAGCATGCTGGCATAGATTTGAAGAAGATTTCGTGCCTCCTAGTGCTGGTGGAAATGGATCTAAACAACAAGCTTCAGCTCATGTTTCAAACTCTCAGACTACTATGGATCTTGTATGGTACATGGATAGTGGCGCTACTAATCATGTTACTTCAGATATCAACAATCTACACCTGACTGGAGACTATAATGGTTCAGACACCCTGGCTGTTGGAAATGGTGAGCTTCTTCCTATATCTCATTCTGGCACTTGTATTCTCCCCACACAAAACAACACACCTATCCACCTAAAAAATTCCTTGCTAGTCCCCAATATGACTAAGAATCTTGTCAATGTCTCTCAATTAACCAATGATTATCCTGTTGTTATTGAATTTGACAATAATGTTATTATGTCAAGGACAAAGGCACAAGGAACCTGCTGCAGGTAGGATGTCTTAGACATGGCATGTACCAAATTCCAGTCATCAAGAGTTCCAGTCACCTGATCTCCCTTCACTCCAAGACCATATCAGAGTCTAATAATAGTAATGTTTGTACTGCTTTTGTCTGTTCTTCCACTAGTTTAAGTAAGGACTTGAATCTTTGCATAGGAGGCTTGGCCATCCTTCCTAGTCTGTTTTAAAATCTGTTATGAGCTCATGTAATGTCTCTTTTGACAATGAATCTATTGCTTTCTATGAACCTTGTCAAATTGGGAAAATGCATTCTTTATCTTACTCTAAATCCTCTTTTCACGCTAAGTGTGTTTGGATGTTGTTTATACTGATCTTTGGGGCCCTGCTCCTACAACAGCTACTTCTGGTTTTCAATACTATATTCATTTCATTTATGATCACTCTAGATATATCTGGATATTCCTGGATATACAGAAACCCGAATCCGGATCCGATCCATAATTGGATCGTCATATCTGATTCACAACACCGATCGAGACACTTGATCATGCACAGTGGAAGCTACGAATTAAATTCGTATGCGATTTTACCACGATTTAGTTCACATAATAAATTAATTAACTACAAGAAAATTGAAGATTTACCCAACGGAAGAGGGTGCCGCAATTGACAAAAAAGAAGCCGTAGTCTTCCGGATTGTATCTCAAAGCGACGACTAATGGACGTCGATCCTCGTAGTAGAAACAAAAAACCCTTGGTTTTTCTCCTCCTAATGGCTAGAACAAGAAACGAATTTTTCTTCTCCTTTTTAATAAAAGTGGCACAAATTTTATTGTATATTGTGTTGGGAGAACCTCTCATTATATAGGAAATTACTAGTCAAGAGAGAGTTATCCTTTTCATAATACAATTACCTATTTCCATAAAGAAAGGATCCTTTTCACATCCATGCCCCTCTTTCTCTTGTAGATCCATTTACTGCCTATGGGCCTTACACCCTCAGGGTAATCCACAAGTTTCCAGACTGAGTTGGAGTACATAGACTCCATTTGTTGGTTCATTGTGTCAATCCATTTACCCTTATCAGAATCATCCATAGCCCTCCGGAAGGACAATGGATCATCCTCCACTCCATCAGAGACAGCAATATTTGCCTCCTCCTGCATTGTATACCGAATAGGTGGCCGAACCACCCTTTCGGTACGTCTGAGCGGTCTAGGATCCTCTGGATCGACTGTGGCATTATTAGTGTTATTTGTGACAGGAGGTCTCACCAGTGGTCTGACCATGTCAAAAAGTAACTCCTCGAGTACTACTTTTTTTTTGTTAAATGTAAATATATTAAACCAAGGTATGCAAACTACAAGAGCTACATCCTAGACAAAAGAACTAGTCTAGTATCTACAAAATGTTGAGAAGAGGTTAGATTTGTTTATTTCAAGCAACATAAGACCCCTGAGGTTATATGCTACAAGAAACAACAGCCGCTAAACACCTATCAACACTCAAAAATTGCAACAAAAAAGGGTCATATGAGAGCATAACTCACAGAGCCTATCCCTTGGTGTGTAGAGAAAGAAAATTATCTCATACAACCACCAACAAACACCAAAAGATAACACAAAAGATGTACAAAACCTTAACATCATGGGGTAAAAGTGTACAATGGAAAAGAAGCATGCATTATATAGTAGATGTGAGTCTTAATACAATGCAAAATATCATGCATCTTCATCAAAATGCCTTCAAATCTCCTCTTGTTCCTCATATGCCAAAGCTAATACACAACAACAGAGACAGAAACGGTTCCGGCCACATTCTCATAGGAAGTGCCCCTACACTTCATGCCTATCCATCTAACAGAACTAACCACAGTCTCCAACCTCCTACTAATGCCAAGCCACGGTCTGATTTTCCCCCAAACCATACAAGAAATAGGGCACTGAAAAAACAGATAGGAGACAGACTCATTAACCAAACCACACTGGGAACATATCTTATCATCAAAAACTAGCATGTTTGTAGTAAGTAAGCAGTTCCACAAAGCCATCCATAGCATAAAACAGTGTTCAGGTGTAGCCCTAGGATTCCAGACTGTCCTGCACCACCAAACTTTAGGCCCTTTACTCCTAAAGAAGTCATAAGAAATCCTAGGTCTTAGTTTTGTGCCAATAGACCAAGACTGCAATAGAGTCACAACAGCATCAGTAGAGCCAGGGGCATCCAAAATCTTATCCCTGAATCTAAACAGAGCCTTGATCAAAGCTGAATCCCCATGCTTGTACTGATAATCCCAAATATCAATGTTCTTCAAGTACATTTCACTGATCCATTTCACCCAAAGGCAGTCCTTTTTGCATTGGAAGTTCCACAGAATTTTGCAAAGAAGTGCCAAGTTCCAGGCATCCAACTAAAAAATCCCCAGGCCACCCTCAGCTTTAGGAACACAAACTTCATCCCAACCAACTAAGGATTTCCTAAAAGAGTCACAAGAACCCCCCCCCCCCCCCTCACAAAAACCTCCTACAAAGATGGTCCAACTTCAACTTGACACTGCCAATGATAGGATAAATGCCTAACCAGAAATAGTAAACACCTTGTATAACAGAAAGGATAAGTTGCAACCTGCCTGCATAAGAATGTGTGGCACCCTTCCAACTACAGAAGTAGTTCCTCAAAGAAATAAACAAAGGATCATAGTGACCAACATTCAGTCTAACAGCACATAAAGGAATACCAAGGTATCTAATAGGGAACACCCCTTCCTTTAAACCAGTGATATCAATCAGATCTGCCTTATTATCCTCACTTAAACCAGCACAAAACATTTCAGATTCTAGAATATTAGCAGCCAAGCCAGAGAAATCACCAAAAGAAGTTAAGCAACTCAGCAAAAGGGTTACAGAAATGGGATCCCCTCTAGCAAACAACATCAAATCATCAGCAAAAGCAAGATGATTTATTTTCATATTTTGACAACCAGCATGAAAGTTAAACTCAGAATCCTCTCCCAGAATCCTCAGCATTCGGAAAAATACTCCATACCAATAACAAACAGAAAGGGAGACAGTGGATCACCTTGTCTCAAGCCTCTTTTCCCAGGAAAAACCCTTTCATCTCACCATTAATAGACAGGGAGTAAGAAGCAGTGGTAACACACAGCATAATCCACTTTACAAACCTGTCTGGAAATCCAAAGCCCCTTAAAACAGCTTCTAAAAAATACCAATGAACAGAATCAAAGGCTTTTTTTATATCCACCTTAATCAAGCACCTAGGAGGGCCCCTTTTAACTCCATAATGTCTGATCAACTCCTGGAAAAGGAAAATGTTATCCGACATAGCTCTACCATCCACAAAACCTGTCTGTACTACATCAATAAGATCAGGAAGACAGGCAGAAAGTCTGGAGACCAAAATCTTTGAAATCATCTTATAAGTAACATTGCAACAGGATATAGGCCTATAATCACCAACAAAAGAAGCATGAGTAGTTTTAGGAATCAGAGCAATGACAACATGATTGATTTGCTTCAACATTGCATCATTTTGAAAAAATTCCAGCACAGCAATAGTAAAGTCATCACCTACATTATCCCAAGATTTTTTTAAGAAACCAGCAGAAAAACCATCAGGTCCAAGGGACTTGTCATCAGAGAAAGAAAACAAGGCATCCTTGACATCCACTGCAATAACATCTCTCAATAAAGATTCAACAGCAGCAATAGGAACTTTAGGGCCAGCATTGACAACATCCTCATCAACAGGAACAGCAGAAGCCTCTGTACCTAAAAGATCATAATAGAAACCAACAAAAGCCTCTCCCACCTGGTCATAAGAGGTGGTAAAAGAACCATTTGCAAGCTTAATAGAGGAAATATGCTTTTTGGCTTTGTTCTTTTTAACCAAAGAGTGAAAAAAATTTGACCCCCTGTCATTGAGCTTCATATACACACCTTTAGCTTTCTGAGATTAAAAAGAAGCCTCAGCAGCCTCCAAACCATTACAAATCCTCTTATGATCCAAAATCTGGGAAGCCAATAAATCAGTAGGCCCCAGATTATACTGAGATTGTAATCAAGAAAATTTTGAGCAATCTTAGACCTAACTGAGATGTGAGCATAATGCTTCTTGTTCAAGACTTTCAAGGGTTGTTTAAGCCTTTTAAGCCTTTTACACAGTTGATACATAGCAGTACCATCAATATCTTGCCTCCAACTCTGTGCCAAAATATCTTTGTAACTATCATGCTACAACCACATATTAAAAAACTTGAAGGGCTTCTTTCTCGCCATAGAATCAGTAGATAAAGCAATTCTACAGGGAGAGTGGTCAGAATGGAGTCCAGGAGGTTCAAAAAAAAAAGCAAGAGCATCCAGATTCCAATCATACCAAAAATCATTAACCATAACTCTATCAATCCTAGTAAAAACACCAGCAGAAGTCCAAGTGAAAAACTCACCAGAAGAGTTCAAATCAGAGAGATTAGCATCCAGACAGCAGTCCACACCATCCTGCATTTCATAATCAGTAGGCACAATCCCATTCATCTTGTCATCCACAGAAAGAACAGCATTAAAATCACCCAGAACCATCCAAGGCATAGTGGAACAGACACTAAGCTCCCTGATTCTATCCCACATGGACCTCCTATCTCCAATAGAGTGCAAACCATACACAAAAGGTGACCAGAAAATAGTCCCCAGAGACTAAAATCTTCACCTTGCAATGTATCCATTGAACAGCCACCTCCAAAACCTCCACCTCCATAAAAGTAGGATCCCAGATCACCAACATTCTCTTACTAATATGCACATCAAAATTATCAACATACTTCCAAGAGGGAATTTTCTTACTTAAGAAGTAATCAAAACTATTTTGAGACAGCTTTGTCTCAAGGATTCCAAATAAGGTAATCTGATGCTGTCTAAGAAAAGTGACAACAGCAGATTGTTTAAGAGCCTTATTGAACCCTCTAACATTCCAAAAACCTATAATTTTTGTCTACCTAGAGGTGATCTACCCCTAGAGACAGCATCAGTAAAGTTTTTACCATTTCCAGAAACTCCAACAGAGTTGTGCCTATTATTCTTCTTTTTCTTCTTTGATTTCTTTGAACTGGAAGCAGCATTGCCACCCTTATTCACCAAATCATCTTTCTCTACCTCATCTGTCCAATTTTTATCTTTGTCAGGAGATAACACATCAAAAACATTAGTAACAGGGGTAGCATCCTTGTCCACTTCCTTTCCTTTACTATTAGCTGCCACAATATTGCCTTTATCTATAACAGAATTCTTATTAGTAGGTGTTGCACCAGAAGTTGGAACATCACTAGCAACAAGAGCCTTGTCGAAATTAGGAGCATTACCAGTTCCACCTTCATCCTCAATAATTACCACTTTCTTCTTCTTTGGGGGGTTAGGTTTAGAGACACCAGGCTTTTTTGACCTAGCCACATACAAAGCAGGAATTTCAGTCTTAGAATCATCATGTCCATCTTCATTATGCCCTAGTTTGTTACCATTGATACAAAACTTAGGCCTTTCTTCATGTAACACAAGCTGCATTAAGACCTTTCCATCATGCATAGTAATAGGAATCACATAAGGCAGCTTCATCTTTAGATCAATTTCCATAAGAAACCTTGCAAAACTCAAACCTTTCCTGGAAGAAGTCACTTTATCAGTATACTGAGGGCTCCCAAGAAAAGAACATATTTTACTCAATTCTCTATCCTTTCAAAGCCTTAATGGATGATTAGGCAACTGAATCCAAACTGGAACCACAGTGCAGGCATCATTGCTAAAGTTAAACAGAATAGGCATCTCCTCGATTACTACTTTACTTCAAGGTTTGAAGTCGGTCATGTACTGATCCTCGAGAAACGTGGCATTAGTCGAAACTATCACCTTGTTATCTTCCGGATCATAAAACAAACCTCCTCTCGTTCCTTTGGCATACCCTACAAACAGACATACTTTTGTACGTGCTTGCAATTTGCTTGTCTTTTCTTCCAGCACATATGCAGGACATCCCCATATGCGGAAGTGATGTATGTTAATGTCACGTCCCTTCCACAACTCCAGATGTGTCTTTTCGACAGACTTTGACGGAACAACATTCAATATGTGGACCGATGTTTGTAGTGCATATCCCCAAAAAAGAAATCGGCAGTGATGCGTAACTCATCATTGACCTGACCATGTCAATCAAGGTTCTGTTTCTCCTCTCATCAACTCCATTTTGCTGAGTGGGTACGGAACGCAGGGAACAGATCCCATGTTCTAAGAGGTAATCAGTGAAGTCAGTATCCAAGTACTCGCCTCCTCGATTAGAACGAAGGCACTTCAATGATTTACCTAGTTGCCTTTTGGCTTCTGCCTGGATTCCTTAAACTTACTAAAAGCTTCGGACTTCCTGTGCAAAAGATAAACATATCCATATCTCGAGTAGTCATCGATGAAAGTCGCAAAATATTCGAAACCATCTTTAGCCTGTACATTCATCAGACCACACAAGTCTGAATGCACTAATTCCAAAGGTTCTTTGGCTCTATTTCTCTTTGATGAGAAGGGTCGCTTAGTCATTTTTCCCTCCAAGCAAGATTCACAGACTGGGAGTGTGTCAACAGATAACTCACTTAAGGGCCATCATTTGCCAGTCGTTTGATTCGTTCCAAAGAAATATGACTAAGTCTTATATGCCAAAGGTATGTTTTATCTTTATGAGAAAATTTCTGTCTTTTAACATATTTTTTATGTTCTACTTTAAACATTTCAGTTTTAAGCAGTGGAGTTTCTATCGATTTAATAAAATACAATCCTTTTTCCAAAATTGCAGAACAAATATCACGACCATATCTAGAAATGACAATTTTTTTTATTATAATCAAAAGAAAAAGAATATGATTGTTCTTGCAACATTGAAACTGAAATTAAATTTCTACGGAAATTTGGAACTAAATAAGCATGGTTTAAAACCAATAATTTATTTCCAAAACATAAACTAACTACTCTCACTGCTATAGCTGAAACCACTGCAGTGTTGCCAACTCTCATCGTCAGCGTGCCTTCCTCTAGCTCCTGATACGAACTAAGGATCTGCAAAGAAGAACAAACATGGTTATTAGCTCTAGAATCTAGTATCCAAGTTGATACATTTTTAGCTACTATGTAGGATTCCAAGACTAGTAATTCAGAATCACCTGTCTTATCCTTGCCCTTGTTCTCAAGGCCTTTCCCTTCCTTAGCCTCTTTAAGGTATGCTGGACAATGGCTCCTCCAATGTCCTACCTCATGGCAGTGGCAACATTTCCCCTTGGGCTTGGAATTTGCCTTTTTAGCCTTCTTCTTCATCGGCTTCGCACGATTCTCTTCACGTTTTGCCTGTTTTGCCTGCTTTGCCTTAGGCTTATTCTTGACTCCAGAGTTTGATGCCTTAGCTTCAGCCACGTGGGCCTCGGATTTTACTTCCCCTTCTTAGCTTCTCCTAGAGGAGATAGCTTCGAACACTTGCAGTTCATTAATCAAATGAGTCAGATCAAATTTGAGTTTATTCATGATATAGTTACTCTTGATCTAAAGGAACTCAGGTGTAAGTGATTCTAAGATCATACTCACTTGAGTTGCATCGTCAAACCTAGAGCCATGAGTCTCTGCATCAGCAAATTAGTTAATTGTGTTCAGCACATGACCAGTTACCGACTGACCTTTCCTCATTTTGGCATTTATGGCTAACTTGACAGCCTCATGTCTTGCTTGATCAGATGGGGCACCAAACATGGAAATAAGAGAGTCCATGATTTCTCGTGCACTCTCCATGTTCTCATTCTTGGTCCTTATGATCTCCGACATTGAGGCCAGCATGACGCCACGAGCCTTATTGTCCGCCTCTACCCATCGCTTATAGTCATCGCGTATAGCTCGTGAGGTGTTCATGGGAGGAGTCGGCGGACAAGCCTCAGACAGGACAAACTTAACGTTTTTGAAGATGAGCGTGCAACGTTCATGTTACTTTACCACTTGTTAAAGTTTTTACCGGTCAATTTTTCATTTAGCAGATTAGTTACTTGAGAAGACATTATGCTGTAGAATAAAATGACAGAAATAAATCATATGTATACACCACAACCAATTATGATTTTAGGAATAATAAATGTGATGTCATGCATGCAGTTTTTCCTACCATTCCAAGGATTTCATCTCACACCTATAGTGCCGCCTCAAGGTAGGTCAAAGAGGTGACAATTAAATTGAGACAATCTCTCTCAACAAGTAACTGAGAATCATACATCTCGATTTAATTGTTGATTACCTTCCTTTTTCAGCCAAGACATTTCAAAATGTCCTTTAGAGTGTCACCTACCGTCTCAGATCTCAAAGTACGCCTCGAGTATGCCGCCTCAGGGTTAGTCAGTGACTCGACGAGTACCCAAAATCCTATCCTTTTGGAGACCAAACCTTGAATTTGATAGCAGTGAAAGCCACCCTCGGGGGCGAAATCAAAGCGGCACGAGGCGTCATCATTCTCTCACGTGCTTGTGTCAACAGCAGAGGCCGAGGGGTCGGTTGTCACCTTCCCCGCTCCCACTCATTATATTGAAAATTAGGTAGTCTCTTTAGGATTTTAGAATTTTCTAATAATCCAAAAACAATAGATCATGAATATTTAATTTAATCCTCCCACTAGTATATCGGTTCCAAATACCGTCTAACTGGTGTCACCATATTCACGATCTTCAAATATTTATGGATTAAAATTCCTTTGTGTAGACACTACACAAATAAAATTCTCAAAGAATTTTATGATCCTAATTGTTAATGATAAAAGTTTTAGGATTATAGAATTTCCAATAAATCGAAAAACAATAAATCAAGAAAAACAACCACCAACTTATCGGTTCCAAATACCGTCTAGTTTGTGTCCAATTTTTCATGATTTTCCAATTTTTTATTATCAAAATTCTAATTTATGTAGACACTACATAACCAAAACCCCGAAGGATTCATAATCCTAAATTTAGTATATTGTGAATTTTATATCTGATAAAATTCCGTTTCCTTTAATTAATTTAATTTATTATTAATCTAAATTAATTATAATTTTCATACATGTCTAATTAATGCCAAAATTAATTTTCTACATGAATGCATATGCTAGGAGTGGAATTCATGAATATGATGTATAGCATAGTTATATCACATAAATAATCACAAGAGAAAATAAATACGAAAAATAAACCACTGAGATGGACCGTTGGTACCCCCGTATATGCTCATATCCCCTACAACTCTCAAGGATCAAACAACATATGCAGAGGAGGAAGGAGTAAGAGAGGAAGATGAGGTGGTAGAAATGCTGGTAATGCCTCCAACAGACTAGTGTGTCAGTTATGTGAGAAGACAGGTCACATTGTGACAGCATGCTGGCATAGATTTGAAGAAGATTTTGTGCTCCTAGTGCTAGTGGAAATAGATCTAAACAACAAGCTTCAGCTCATGTTTCAGACTCTCAGACTGCTGTGGATCCTGCATGGTACATGGACAGTGGTGCTACTAATCATGTTACTTCAGATATCAACAATCTACACCTGACTGGAGACTACAATGGTTCAGACACCTTGGCAGTTGGAAATGTGAGCTTCTTCCTATATCTCATTCTGGAACTTGTATTCTCCCCACAAAAAACAACACACCTATCCACCTAAAAAATTCCTTTCTAGTCCCCAATATGACTAAGAATCTTGTCAGTGTCTCCCAATTAACCAATGATTATCCTGTTGTTATTGAATTTGACAATAAGTGTTGTTATGTCAAGGACAAGGGCACAAGGAACCTGCTGCAGGTAGGAGTTCTTATACAAGGCCTGTACCAAATTCCGGTCATCAAGAGTTCCAGTCACCAAATCTCCCTTCACTCCAAGACCTTATCAGAGTCTAATAATAGTAATGTTTGTACTTCCTTTGTTTGTTCTTCCACTAGTTTAAGTAAGGACTTGAATATTTGGCATAGGAGGCTTGGCCATCCTTCCCAGTCTGTTTTAAAATCTGTTATGAGCTTATGTAATGTCTCTTTTGATAATGATTCTATTGCTTTCTGTGAACCTTGTCAATTTGGGAAAATGCATTCTTTACCTTACTCTTCTTTTCATGGTAAGTCTGTTTTGGATGTTGTTTATATTGATCTTTGGGCCCTGCTCCTGTAACAGCTACTTCTGGTTTTCAATACTATATTCATTTCATTGATGATCACTCCAGATATACCTGGATATTGTTGGATATACAGAAACCCAAATCCGGATGCTATCCATAATTGGATCGTCAGATCTGATTCACGGCACCGATCGAGACACTCGATCATGCACAGCGGAAGCTACAAATTAAATTCGTATGCGATTTTACCACGATTAAATTCACATAATAAATTAATTAACTACAAGAAAGTTGAAGATTTACCCAACGGAAGAGGGTGCCACAATTGACAAAAGAGAAGCCGCAGTCTCCGGATTGTATCTCCAAACGACGATTGGTGAACGTCAATACTCGTTGTAGAACCTCCTTGAATATGCTCCAGAAAAAACCCTAGGTTTTTCTCCTCCTAATGGCTAGAACAAGAAACTAATTTTTCTTCTCCTTTTTAATAAAAGTGGCACAAATTTTATTGTATATTGTGTTGGGAGAACCTCTCATTATATAGGAAATTAACTAGTCAAGAGAGAGTTATCCTTTTCATAATACAATTACCTATTTCCATAAGGAAAATATATTTGCCATAAAATCAGAGATAATTCTCATAAAATCAGTCACTTATTTTTTCCATTAATTATCTTACAGATAAATAATTAATTAATTACACATGTGACATAATCTAGGAAAATTTATTTTCCTAATTTCCTCACAATATGTGGCGCCACCTTTGCCATTAATTTTAATAGAAAATGTCTTTTCTATTTTACATATTATTTACCAAATAAATCATATTCGCATATTCATTAAATAGACCAACTATTTAATTTATTCTCGAGAATCCACAAATACTTATCGAACAGAACATTTATATCCAACATATTAATTTCGGAATTACGCCACCATAAATCGTCGAGTCGATAAGTGTCCATTGATATAATCATTACATACAGACTAGCCCTCCATAGACTATCCGTAACGAACGGGAATATTTCCGTAAACCTTCTTCATTACATCTTATCCTTATTTACCATTACCCCACTAGTGATCAATTAGTTCATAACCAATATGAACTCGGCCGATCGATTAGTTTCTAGGATCAACAAATAAGGGGATTGCCTTTCTGCTTCCCACGGGAAGGAATGGATTTCATATCTGTGAGACACACACTTCTCACTCATTCCAGAATAGTGCCAACGTGAAAGTGAGTCGGACCGCTCCACTTAGCAATCCTTAACGAACACATCAAACCCTATCTTGAAACAAGTAGAAGTATGCAATCACTTCAGGATTAAGGTTAATCCATATATGATCATCTTGTGATTTAATAAGATTTCTCAGTCACGGAATTATATGAGAAATACATATTAAATCGGTCCAGTCCTATATGAATCTCATCATATAAAAATGACCCACTTAGATAACCAATGTCGACGGTCTGGATAAGACGGTCACACAATAAAGTGTTCTGGGCGCATTAATGGTGGTTTAATCAATAGACCTCATACTTTGATTAAGTTCACCACAGACTAATAGTTCAAGTGTATCACCATAAACTTAATCCTCACGTGTGACACACACTAATTTATATGGCCACATATGATACGACTTGGGGTTTTCAGCAGTGTATAATATATAAGCACAAAGCAAATAGTAAGATGAAATTAATTCGGTCATTTATTAAATATAAAAACAATTACAAATTTGTCTTCGGGCACTACACCTAACAGATATATCCCTTAAAGCATAAATTTAAAGCCTTGTCATCCTTTACAGTCTTTAAAAAACTTGTAGAAAATCATTTTAAGACAACCATTAAGTATCTTCAGTCATACTGGGTGGAGAATATAGGATTTTTGAGTCCTATCTTAAAGAAAATGGTATTGAGTTCAGACATCCTTGCCCTCATACCCATGGACAACATGGTAGGGCAGAAAGAAAACATAGACACATAGTTGAGATGGGTCTAACTCTCCTGGCACAAGCTTCTATGCCACTCAGATTCTGGTGGGATAGTTTCCAACAGGCCATTCATCTTTTTAATGACCTTCATACCCCTGTATTGAATAATCTAACACCCTCACAAGTTCTATTTCATACTAGACCTGATTACTCCAGCTACAAAGTGTTAGGCTGCACCTGCTACCCTAACTTAAGACATTTTCAAAGTCATAAGTTCAACTTCCACTCAGCTAAATGTGTGCACTTAGGTTTCAGTCCTAATCACAAAGGATACAAGTGTTTAGATTCTAGTGGGAGGATTTACATAAGTAGAGATGTTGTCTTTAATGAGAATGAGTTTCCCTTCAAAGATGGTTTTGTCAATGGTCCACATAGAAGTGTTGTCATGGATCCTACTCTCACTAGCACCTTGTATCTGCCACTTCTTGATCCTAGTGGTACCCAAAATCCTCATACTTCAAATCCTCCAATTGTCCTAGACTCATCAATTCCAAATTCCACTGATGTCCATGATGTTCCAGACCGTCCTGGTCGTGATCATGTTTCTACACATAGTCCTTGTCACTCACCTGCAACTACTCTCAGGTCCTTCACACATGTTCCCTCGGCTACTACTCTCAGGTCTCTCACACATGTTCCCTCTGAATCCAATCCCAGTACTCCATGAACTCTGTCTCCCGATACCTCTCAAAATGATTCTCCTGTAGTAGTACAAACAGAACCAGTTAGGCATCATATGCAAACTAGATCTAAAAGTGGGATCTTTAAGCCAAAATCCTACTTTACCTCCATCACTCAGTCCAACCTTCCTGCTCACCTTTCTGAGCCAACTAGGGTGTCGAGGCATTGCAGTGTCCACAATGGAAAGCTGCTATGTTAGAGGAATTTGGTGCCTTGCAACAGAATCACACTTGGGACTTGGTTCCACCTATTTCAGGGCAGAATCTGGTGGGAAACAGATGGGTGTTCAAACTGAAGTTGAGACCAGATGGTACTATTCTGAAGCACAAAGCCAGACTTGTTGCTAAGGGTTTTCATCAAACATATGGTGTTGAATATACTGATACTTTCAGTCTAGTGGCTAAAGCCTCAACCATTAGGGTTGTCTTGTCTGTTGCTGTGAACTTCAAGTGGTCCATTAGGAAGGTTGACATAAGCAATGCCTTTCTAAATGGACTATCAGTGAAGATATATTCATGACACAACCATAAGGTTTTATTGATACTAATAAACCTCATTTTGTCTACAAGCTTAACAAAGCCTTGTATGGCTTGAAGCATGCCCCCAGGCCTGGTTTGGAGCCCTTAGATCTCAGATGATGGAGTGGGGGTTTACACAATCAAGGGCAGACAACTCTTTGTTCATACTACAACAAAGAAACAGATCTTATATGTCCTTATCTATGTTGATGATATTCTGGTCACAGGAAGCTCAGATCATTTGATTCATCAGTTCATAGGACTTCTGGATTCTAAATTTGCTCTAAAAGATTTAGCGCCTATATCTCATTTTCTTGGAATGCATGTGTCTAGAGATGTTTCTGGACTGACACTGTCACAAGAACATTATGCAGGTCAGCTTCTAAAAGCCTGAATATATAGAACATTAAACATAGTTCCACACATATGACTCCTGGAAATCATCTTGATCCTAATCAAGGTGAGCCTCTGAAAAATCCATTAATATACAAAAGTGCTATTGGTGGACTACAATTATTGACTACAACAAGACCAGACCTAACATATGTTGTTAATTATTTAAGTCAGTTTATGCAAGCACCTACCGTGGATCATTGGGCTGCACTGAAGAAAGTCCTTAGATATGTCAAAGGAACATTGAAATATTCTCTCTTTATTCCTGTTGGGACTAACCTGGATGTGCAGGGGTTTTCTGATGCTGATTGGGCATGCTTTCCATCTGACGAAAATCTATTACTGGCTACTGTGTTTACCTTGGTGCATCTTTGGTTTCTTGGTGCTCAAAGAAACAGGTTGTGTGTGTCCAGGTCTAGTACAGAATCAGAGTACAGATCCTTGGCCAATCTGACAGCAGAAATAGCTTGGATTATTCGGCTGATGAAGGAGATGAGATTTAAGATCTCTAATACTCTAATTGCTTGGTGTGACAGTTCGGGTGCTGGATCCTTAGCACAGAATCCGGTGTATCATGCTATGACCAAACACATTGAAGTAGATGTACACTTTGTTAGAGACAAGGTAATCAAAAAGAACTGAAAGTGAACTATATTCTTTCAGAGGCACAAATTGCAGATTTCTTTACTAAAGCACAACATGTCAATCAATTTAATCATTTCAGAAGCAAACTAAATGTGTTGTCCACATCAACTAGTTTGAGAGAGGGTGTTAGATAAATTAGATGTTATGTGTAAGGGTATTTTTGGGAATGTACTGTTATGACACCTATGCAAAGTTTGTTAGAGGTGTGTATTTATTGTGTAACTCTTGTACTGTAAAATCTAATGAAAACATTCTGGTCTCTTCTCTAAATCCTTTCTATCAAAAACTATATTCTTCATCAACATAATTTTTATCAAAAAAAAAAAAACAAAACAAAACAAACACATTGGGTAAATGAAAAAGACCAGAATATGGCAAAGTTCATTTAACGAAATGAGAAAAATAATATATATGAGGAAAAGAAGAAGGCAACTGAAAAGAAGAGGGCAGGACATGAGAGGAGAGAGAGGGTTAACGTGAAAAGGTGCTGAAAAGTTGTGTACTATTCATGTTAATTGATTCCCTATTTTCAGGGAATAAGTTAACTTATTTTGGAGAAAGGGGTGTCTATAGGGTGTCCATTGTGGGTTTAAAATGAATCAAGATTTCTTATAATGTCTTTAAAGAGCTTAAAGAGAGTATGGTTGTGGACACTCTAAGTAGCTCATATATTTCTGAGCTTGATGGTGTGTATATTTTATAACAAGATTCCTTATAGGTTGTGGACACTCTAAGTAGCTCATATATTTCTGAGCTTGATGGTGTGTATATTTTATAACAATATATATATATATATATATATATATATATATATTTTGTTTGACCATCAGACAAAAATAATAATTAACAATCAACAAAAAAAGAAAATAAAATAATTGCATATCGACGAAACAACCTATGTCATTCCCCGCGCATTTGCAATGTTTCGGATTTTTCTCGATGCCGGGGGCTGCGATCGTGGAAACCCTCGTCCCCCACACTCCTGCTTCTATAATGGTCCAAAACCAAGGACATAGGGGCTAAACCCACCCGAACAAAAAAATATTACACTAAAAATCTATGTGGTTCGATTCAATCACCAAATTATCTTAATGCAACACACCCGATAATTTAAATATTGTCCATTAGCCACCCAAAATTGAAATCTTGGCTCTGTCCTTATCCAAAACCTTCCACCTGCCAGATTTGTGTCGCCACCGGCCATACCGCACCAGCCTGCTCTTTGCGATATCAGCGCTCCCTCTCTCTCTCCAAGCATATACGACGTCCACACACCCCAGCTTTAATTGGATTGCGGATACGGAAACGAAAGGTTTTTAACACACATCACTTTTGCCCTAACGATGCTCAAAGTCCGCTCACTTGCCAGCTATACCCTAATGCTCACCATTATGGTCATACCTTGTCGGTGCCCGGTTACGAGTCAAAATATCATCTCAGTCAAGAATAAAGTTGATCACGTCAACAACGTTTGTCAATCTAAAGTTTCTCCCATCCTTAATAATTCCCTTTTTAAATAAGCATGTTAAAAGATACTACATATTGCACATCGTACTACAATATGGTATAAAAAAAATTGCTATAAGATGAGAATGGTATGTGTTGGAGTTTGATGAGAAAAAAAATGATAAAATACGAAAGAGAAACACAGAAAGGTGTAAAAAAAAAAAAAAAAAAAAAAAAAAAAAAAAAAAAAAAAGCTCAGATATACTACAGAAAACTGTAACATGCCTATAGGTTTAGAACAGTGATACTTCGGTTATTTATTTAACCACAACATTCTACACAATACAATCAACACCATTTATTTCATTGGGATCTATCACGATAAATATAACATCATTTAATCAATGAAATTGTTGGAGATCGAAAAAGCCCATTCGGTGGGTTTGATGAATGGTGAAACAGTCAACTTTAGAGCTATTTTGGATAAGATCCGATGTATATCATCGAGAGTTAATTATATCGTTGGATTCTACTCACGGAGTAGATAATAATGGGCTTTTGAATGGCTCGATTCGGATATCGGATAAATAAGAAATTAATGCTTAAAATTGATGTAAAATACGTAAAAACTGAAGCGAGGCAACTTGGTTTTAATCGCCTGACTTAATAAGGACGGCCCAAAGAAAATTAAGTCGGTTGTATATTCTTTTCTTAAGGGAGAAGAAAATGTCATTCGGTCAATAAAAATCGAGCATTGACTCATCATCTCCAATATATAAAAAACCCCTCTGAATGAGAATTAGATATCAAAATTTTCTCTTCTCTTTTCCATCACAAAAAGTCTAGCATATAGTTCAAGTTCTTGAGTCGAAGAAAAGTTGGAGCTCTCTGTAAATTCGCCGTTGGTCGGATTTTTGAAGTGCCTCTAAATCCGAGACGTAAAGCCGTTATATCTTGGGAGACAGTTGCTGCTACCGTGGGCACCATACCGGAGCAATTTGTCCTAAGAAAAGAGTAATTACTCGTCTCGTTTTGATCTCTAGTCCTTATTTTCTACAACATAATTTTATTATTCATTGTTCGAGTTGGATCTATAGAGTAACATTGATTTTGTTAAATCTGGTAGATAATACGAATTTTCTATTCGTGTTATTTATTTTCTAGTTTAATAATCTATAATTAATCTTGTTAATTACGGATATGTTCCGTAGATCACTCCACACATTATACTTTCTCAACAAAAACAAACCATGTAGTGTAAATTTATAATACGTAAATATGTAATACACGTAATATTTTTATTGGTTTAAATGTGAGAAAGAGAAATAGAAAGAGAAAGAGAAATAGAGGTGTCAAATTGGATGGATAAGTTGCACTTTTTTTGGATAAAAGATCTGTGTAATGATTATTATCGATAGTATAAAATACCCTATTTTTGGCTTTTTCTTTTCAAACTTTAATTGCATTTATTCAGAACAAGACAACGGGACAAATGCGAAAGAGCCTTAGGCGGCGGATTTTTTTCCAGCCTTTTAATTCGATTACTGAGACAGTTGGACTTTGTGTGACGGACATGACTGTTTTGTAAAACTTAATGACACAACGGTAATCTAAATCGTTGATTAATTAAGAAATAAATTGATTATGATATAAACACATCATCATATATCAATAATGCAAATATCTGTTGTGTCATTCATTATAAGATTATTTTGATATATTATCATACTCAATAGTAAACTAAATATAGGTTTTCATTTATGTTTTTTATACGACATTTGTTTCTCAAGGCACATACAATATATTTATAATATGTGATTAATGTATTTGCATTGTATATTTGTAATAAAAGCATCAATATCCATATTATCACATTCTTTATCACAATATCTTGTACAATACCAACACAGAAGGTGTAACGTCCCGTTCCCGGACACCGAGTCCTTATCCGGAAAGAGCGCTCGGCACAAATATTATCAAATAAATTTAATAATATATGTAAGCCTTACGTCATACATCAGAACCAAACGACACGGAAGATAAAACGACTCGGGGAAAACCAAAAGACAAAAGATCGAACACACGGTTTTCAATGATATGAATCTAAATCCAATAAAGAAAACTAATCTTCCAACATCCAAATCCCAAGGATCTCAAAAGAACTTAACCGAACTAATCCAAAAGAAGGACAACATAACTCATCAAGCATTAGCAACTTTGTTCATCTTCTTTGGGGAAAGGGAAAGACAAACACAACGTAACGGGGTAAGTACAAAAGTACTCGCAACGCGTAGAAGATCGTATAACTATGATCTCGTAAAGAAATAAAAGCAACGCCGTCTTTTATTAATTCATTTCCGTTATTAACCACTAGCTAACTATCATATTATGTTCATAGCATAACATGAGGTTCCAAAAGGTATCTAACTTAGCTCAAGTTTGTTACATCATGAATAACAAGGGCACTACGCCTAGTAATAGGATGTACTAGGACAACTGGGTGCAACTTACTTAGAGACACGCTCTAGTAGCCCCGGGAATATCGAGTCCCGATAGTGTGATAACCGGCGAATGTACCGGACGCTTTATCTAGCCAATCGATTGACCGGCGTGGGTACGATCTACTTTGTCCGGTCGAGAGAACACATCGCGATATTGTACTATGCCTTACCAAGCATTGCATGATGTTTAAGATTATTAATCTAGCACATACGTTTGATTAGATGTTTAACTAGCCACTTAAGTGTTTTCAAGTAAGCTCCCTCACATCTCCTACTCTCGTACTTAGACCACTAGACGCGGACAAGCCCTAGCAATTACACAGACATCGATAAACTCTAGCTTATCGAAGCACAAGGCAAATCCAAGCTTTCGACGGTCCCACACTTCATCTTTTTAGGGAATCCATGTGATGCCGGAACTAAACGCATCAAAAGCTAATTCAGGGCTTTGTCACATAAGGTTAAGCAGTAAATATGCTATTATAAAGCTTGAAACACATAAAAGAAAACAGCACTGGAACAGCCCCTGTCCGGACGAATAAACTTGCTGTCCGATACAGAGAAATAGCCGTACGGATACACACCTCATCCGTACGGATGAACCACCACTCGGTCGACCGAATGGACAGGCTCGGTCGACCGAGCCTCCTCTTGCACCTGTTACGCGTTTTCCTTTCCTGCACTACAGAGGACAGTTTTCTGCGTTCTGCGTTTTCTTCTCAAATTCAACCCAAACTCGACTTAAATGAATTAAAACCATGAAAGACAATCATACAAATTGCTCTACCACTTTACGAAACCTTAATCATACGTTAAGAAAACCACGTTACCTTAATTGCGTGGTACAACGAACCAAAGCTTCAACCCGTCAAAAGTTTAACCTTTAATCCAAACGTTAATGGATTTAAGGATTGTTGATATCAAAACGATCCTCGTCTCGCGGTGATCCTTTCTCTCTTGAGACGTCTGTTGAAAAGAACAACGGATTAGCCTCAAAAATCGAAAGCCTCTTCTCCCTCTTTTTTTTTCAAAAGCTGCGCCCCTTTTTCCTCCCTGCGTCCCTCTCTCTTTTTTTTTTTGTCAAAAACAACTAGGTTAAAATTAGGATTAGTTTTCCTTTTATAATCCCAATTACCTAATTATTTAATTATTTTCCTTAAAAAGAAAATCCTTGTTTATCCTTTTTCTTTTCTTTTTTCGAAAATCCTTTAATTAAAAATAACATAATATTCTGATTTTTGCTAAAAGACCGAATTGCCCTTTTTCAAAAATCGGGATATTACATTCCTCCCCCCCTAAGAGGAGTTTCGTCCTCGAAACTAGATCGTACCTGGTAGATGAGGGAACTCTGGAAACTCGTCGAACATGTCCGCTTCCACTTCCCAAGTGGCTTCCGTCGGTGCATGATTGCTCCATTGCACTAATACTACGGGATCACTCGTCTCTTTATCATCTTCTCTTTCCTATCCAGAATCCTTATCGGCTTCTCCACGTAGGAGAGATTATCTTGCAACACTTCCGGGTCAATCTCAGATTCCACGTCCACTTTAGATAGACACTTCCTAAGCATCGATACATGGAAAACATTGTGGACTCTAGACATCGACTCTGGTAACCGAAGTCTATAAGCCAACTTCCCAATTCTTTCAATGACATCAAAAGGACCTACATACCTTGGACTTAGCTTTCCTTTCTGTCCAAACCTCTTGATACCCTTCATCGGAGACGCTCGAAGGTAAACTCTATCCCCGACCTCAAACTCTAGCGGTCTTCTTCTAACATCGGCCCAACTCTTCTGACGATCTTGAGCAGCTTTCAGATTTTTCCTTATCAACTCAATTTTCTCCTTGGCTTGCTGAACCATCTCCGGCCCTGTGATATGTTTCTCTCCCACTTCATCCCGGTAAAGTGGAGTTCTACACTTCCTACCGTACAAGGCCTCAAAAGGTGGCATTCCCAAACTTGCATGGTAACTATTGTTGTAAGCAAACTCGGCCAAGTTGAGGTAATCTATCCATGATCCTCCGGCATCCAAAACACAAGCTCTAAGCATATCCTCGAGAGTCTGAATTGTTCTCTCGGACTGCCCATCCGTCTGAGGATGAAATACTGTACTCAAATCAGTCTTCGTCCCAAAAGCTTTCTGCAAACCCTTCCTCTACTATCCCTGTCGGATACAATAGATAGAGGCACACCATGAAGCTTCACTATATTGTCGATATACATAGTAGCGAACTTCTTTATAGGCATGTCCACTTTACACGGCAAGAAATGGGCTGATTTTGTGAGTCTATCCACAATCACCCAAATCATGTCATGACCGCCCTTAGTCTTAGGCAAACCGGTGATGAAATCCATCGTGATATTCTCCCATTTCCATTCCGGTACCTCCAAGGGTTTCAACAAACCTCCTGGTCTTCTGTGTTCTGCTTTCACTCTCTGGCATGTATCACATCTTGCCACAAACTCTGCGATTCCTAACTTCATACCAGGCCACCAATACCTTTCCTTGAGATCTCTATACATCTTAGTGGCTCCTGGATGTACCGAAAAAGCAATCTTATGAGCTTCATCCATAACCTTCTTTCTTAGGCCATCCACATCGGGCACACACAAACGGTCTCCGTACCAAAGATGACCACTCTTGTCCAACTGATAACCCACTGTAGGCTTCTCTCGAGCTACTCGCTTTAAATTAATCAACACAGGGTCTTTATCCCGCTTTAGCCCGAATCTCATCTAGCAAATCTGACCTTTCCATCAATGGCGCCAAAATCCGAGCTTCACCCTTCCTTTCAATCACTTGAATCTGCATCCTATCCAACCGATCTACGACTTCTTGCAAGGTAGTGATAGCATTAATCGCTCTCCGGCTAAGTGCATACGCTACAACATTCGCTTTACCCGGGTGGTATTGAATGTCCAAGTCATAATCTTTCACGAACTCCAACCATCTTCTTTGTCTCATGTTCAGATTCTCCTGAGTAAAGAAGAACTTAAGACTCTTATGATCCGTGAAGACCCTTGCCTTGACACCATACAGATAGTGTCTCCAAAGCTTCAGAGCAAATACCACACTGCCAACTCCAAGTCGTGTGTAGGGTAATTCTTCTCATGCACCTTTAACTGCCTAGATGCATAAGCAATCACCTTTCCTGATTGCATCAAAACACAACCCAAACCTTGACCCGATGCGTCTGTATATACATCATAGTTATCAAAAACTTCCGGTAATGCTAACACGGGTGCTGTGGTCAACTTTTCTTTCAAAGTCTGAAAAGCTTCCTCACATTCACTGGTCCACTCATACTTAACGTTCTTTTGAGTAAGCCTCGTGAGAGGTGCAGCTATATTAGAGAAATCCTTTACAAACTTCCGGTAGTACCCACTAAACCCAAGAAACTTCTTATCTCTCATTGCGATGTCGGTCTGGCCACTTAGAAACGGCTTCTATCTTCGCCGGATCCACCTTAATACCTTCTCCGAAATTATATGCCCAAGAAAACTCACCTGGTCCAACCAAAACTCGCACTTAGAAAACTTGGCATATAATTTGTTCTCCTTTAAGGTCTGTAAAACTATCCTTAGGTGTTTTTCATGCTCTTCCTCGTCCTTAGAGTACACCAAGATATCGTCTATGAAAACTATCACAAACTTATCGAGATAAGGCATGAAAACTCTTTGCATCAAGTCCATGAATTTCGATGGAGCATTAGTGAGTCCAAACGGCATGACCAAAAACTCATAATGTCCATATCTCGTACTGAAGGCTGTCTTAGGTATATCGACACCTTGATCTTCAACTGATGATAACCGGACCTAAGATCAATCTTAGAGAACACCTTCTTACCTTGCAACTGACTGAACAGATCATCAATCCTTGGTAAAGGATACTTATTCTTGATTGTCAGTTTATTCAGCTCTCTATAGTCGATGCACAAGCGCATACTCCCATCTTTCTTCTTCACAAACAAGACCGGTGCTCCCCACGGTGATGTACTTGGCTGGATGATGTTTTTCTCTAGCATCTCCTTAAGCTGAGTTTTCAACTCTTTTAACTCCGCTGGTGCCATCCTATAAGGTGCTTTAGCCACTGGTGATGCTCCTGCAATCAATTCGATCTCGAACTCTATGGCCCTATCAGGCATATGTCCTGGCAAATCTTCCGGGAAAACTTCAGGAAAGTCATTGACCACACGAGTCTCTCCTAACCCGGGCCTATGCTTTTCCTTATCTAATGCATAAACAACGAAACCCTGGCAACTCATTTTCAAAGCTTTTAGGGCTTTAACTGCTGAGATAATCGGATAACGACCCTTGCTAGGTTTGCATACGTTACCCTGAAACGTCTTAGCTGATTTTCCTGGGGCCTTAAAGATCACCCTCTTACCTCTACAATCCAAGTAGACATAATTCTTGGACAACCAGTCCATACCCAGGATAACATCGAAATCCGAGAAATCCAACACCGTCAAAGCATACCGGCACTTGTAAGTCCCAACTCTAATGTCAACTTGGGGTGTGACTTGAGCACATCTAGTGACTCGCCCAAAAGTGTGGTTATACTCAAAGGTCTCTCCAATTCCTTAAGGGGTAGGTTCAACTTCTTAGCTATCTTAGAGGAAACAAAAGTCCCGATGCTCCGGTATCAAACAGGAGCCGAAACTTGAAAGCTAGATTATCTATGATTATGGTACCTAACAAGTGAATCTATTTAAGTACAAATATGTAATATCATATGCGCGCTATATCATATTAAATATTTATAATAAACACAAACAACGAAAAGTACTGTCACCACAAGGTCATCTAACTCTTCCGGTTCGCATCTGCTGCGAAGACACGAACGGTACGCTACACCGTAGTACGATTACCCCGCTTTGGTTACCTCGTCCTCCTACCTGATTACCTTGAGAGAGCTTCTTAGGACACGCTCTCGAGTAATGTCCCACTTCCCCACAGTGGAAACAACTCACGCTACCTGCCATGCACTCTCCTGTGTGTGTCTTGTTACACTTAGCACAAACCGCTGGCGTTCCACTTGCTGAACTCTTCGTAGCCGGATTTCCTGCCCTCTTAACATTCTCTGCGCGGTGCTCCTCTATTACTTCCTTGAAAATTTGAGAAAGACCTCTTATCTCCAACTACAACCGTCCGTCTACTTGGCAAATCTCTCCGCGATCAAAGCTCTATCCATGACGCTTGCCATGCTCGTAGGTCTATCTCCTAGCATGCCCTTCGCCACCTCGTGTGACAATCCTTCCATGAATTTATCAATCTTTTTCTCTTCACTTTTCATAATCTCAGGGTAGAATCTGCCCAACTCATGGAACTTCTGGGAGTACTGAGTTACTGTAGTATATCTCCCTTGTTTCAAACTCAGAAATTCATTAGCCTTTGCATTCTGAGCTGTCCTAGGAAAGTATTCCTTGTAGAACAGATCCTTGAACACTGCCCAATCCGTGATCCTCGGATTAACCTGCTCATAAGCTTCCATCCAACTCTCTGCATTTCCCGCCAACAAGGATATGGCTAAATGAGCCCACTCAGATTCTGGAGCTTTCATATTTCTGCACGCCTTCTCGAACCCACGAATCCATAAATCTGCCGCTGCTGGCTCAACATTGCCAAAGAATTCTGGCACCCTATGTTTCTTCATCTTCTCATACCAATCCACTGGTCTGTCATAACCTCCAAACTGATGATGATGTACTGGCTGCTGCACTGGTGGGGCATTCTGATACTGATAGTTCTGTTGGGGATGAGTGTAGCCAGGTGCTACAAAAGAATCCGACCTAGGTGGCGGTGGAGGTAGAACCGTCGGTTGCGGTGTAAAACTCAGCGGTGCATGAAGGAAACGTCGATACCTGTGGATAACTGAAAAACTGACTAGCCGGTGGATGAGAAAGTCCCAACCCGGTCCAACTCGTGGTCCTTGGAGTCGAAGTAGTAACCGGTACGCGGGTGTTAAACCGTGAAGGACCCCCTTGTTCCACTCTACCTCTGGTGACAATGTCTGGTCCCTGATTCACCCCACGCATGATGCTGCTCACAGACGGGGTGTTCCCTTGAGAAACCGTAGGGCTCTGGGTAGCTGGTCCACTTCTTCTCCTTCTCGGAATCACAACCTCGGTAAATCCTGCCTCAGCGTTACCCGTCTTGGTGTTAGGCGCCTCGGTGTTACTCGTATTAGTTCCACCTCTAGTAAGCACCATTCTCAGTAACTAAGAAAAGAGAAGGGGTTACTAAAGCTCTAAAACTTATCTTAAGGAAGAAATCAAGTCCTACACGACAAGGAAAACCTTTCTCTCGATACCAAGCGCCCCGTTCCCGGACACCGAGTCCTTATCCGGAAAGAGCGCTCGGCACAAATATTATCAAATAAATTCAATAATATATGTAAGCCTTACGTCATACATCAGAACCAAACGACACGAAAGATAAAACGACTCGGGGAAAACCAAAAGACAAAAGATCGAACACACGGTTTTCAATGCTGTGAATCTAAATCCAATAAAGAAAACTAATCTTCCAACATCCAAATCCCAAGGATCTCAAAAGAACTTAACCAGAACTAATCCAAAAGAAGGACAACATTGTTTGAAACTAAGTCAACAACATTATTGAAAGAGTCAAAAGTAAAAGAACTAAGTCTTCACGAGCTCCATCTCACACGTCCTCGTCAAAGAACTCATCGACATTAGCAACTTTGTTCATCTTCTTTGGGGAAAGGGAAAGACAAACACAACGTAACGGGGTAAGTACAAAAGTACTCAGTAACGCGTAGAAGATCGTATAACTATGATCTCATAAAGAAATAAAAGCAACGCCGTCTTTTATTAATTCATTTCCGTTATTAACCCTAGCTAACTATCATATTATGTTCATAGCATAACATGAGGTTCCAAAAGGTATCTAACTTAGCTCAAGTTTGTTACATCATGAATAACAAGGGCACTACGCCTAGTAATAGGATGTACTAGGACAACTGGGTGCAACCTACTTAGAGACACGCTCTAGTAGCCCCGGGAATATATGAGTCCCGATAGTGTGATAACCGGCAGAATGTACCAGACGCTTTATCTAGCCAATCGATTGACCGGCGTGGGTACAGTCTACTTTGTCTGGTCAGAGAACACATCGCGATATTGTACTATGCCTTACCAAGCATTGCATGATGTTTAAGATTATTAATCTAGCACATACGTTTGATTAGATGTTTAACTAGCCACCTAAGTGTTTTCAAGTAAGCTCCCTCACATCTCCTACTCTCGTACTTAGACCACTAGACACGGACAAGCCCTAGCAATTACACAGACATCGATAAACTCTAGCTTATCGAAGCACAAGGCAAATCCAAAGCTTTCGACGGTCCCACACTTCATCTTTTTAGGGAATCCATGTGGTGCCGGAACTAAACGCATCAAAAGCTAATTCAGGGCTTTGTCACATAAGGTTAAGCGAAGAAATATGCTATTATAAAGCTTGAAACACATAAAAGAAAACGACAAGATCGGAACGGCCCTGTCCGGACGAATAAACTTGCTTTGTCCGATACAGAGAAATAGCCGTACGGATACACACCTCATCCGTACGGATGAACCACCACTCGGTCGACCGAATGGACAGGCTTGGTCGACCGAGCCTCCTCTTGCACCTGTTACGCGTTTTCCTTTCCTGCACTACAGAGGACAGTTTTCTGCGTTCTGCGTTTTCTTCTCAAATTCAATCCAAACTCGACTTAAACGAATTAAAACCATGAAAGGCAATCATACAAATTGCTCTACCACTTTACGAAACATTAATCATACGATAAGAAAACCACGTTACCTTAATTGCGTGGTACAACGAACCAAAGCTTCAACCCGTCAAAAGTTTAACCTTTAAATCCAAACGTTAATGGATTTAAGGATTGTTGATATCAAAACGATCCTCGTCTCGCGGTGATCCTTTCTCTCTTGAGAAGTCTGTTGAAAAGAACAACGGATTAGCCTCAAAAATCGAAAGCCTCTTCTCCCTCTTTTTTTTTCAAAAGCTGCGCCCCTTTTTCCTCCCTGCGTCCCTCTCTCTTTTTTTTTTTTTGTCAAAAACAACTAGGTTAAAATTAGGATTAGTTTTCCTTTTATAATCCCAATTACCTAATTATTTAATTATTTTCCTTAAAAAGAAAATCCTTGTTTATCCTTTTTCTTTTCTTTTTTCGCAAATCCTTTAATTAAAAATAACATAATATTCTGATTTTTGCTAAAAGACCGAATTGCCCTTTTTCAAAAATCGGGATATTACAGAAGGAACTAACAGCTATTGTCAACGAGACATTAACTCTCTCGGGGGGAAGTTATTGTGTGGTGAGGGAATTTGAGGTGAAGCGAAGGGTGAAACGATCAGAACCACACATTTTAACTACAGAATAAAACTGTGTGGTCTGGGTGTTGCCACACAGTATCTCCACACCGTGTGGAGACACCATACAATAACTTCCCCTCTCAGGGACGTAGGCAAATGCATGGGCAATAACGGAGTCAGTGAATTCCGGATACCGGAGGCTTTAAACTAAAAAAATAAAAAATACAACTATCACAATCATGCTAGAGAGAGAGGTGGTGATAATCTCTCATAAGTCATACATCACATCATTTCAAAACCAGTCTAATTTTCCCAATTAAAAAAAGGAGTTATTATTTGCACCACACTCAATCTACCTTTACACCACAAATACAATATATTTATAATATGTGATTAATGTATTTGCATTGTATATTTGTAATAAAAGCATCAATATCCATATTATCACATTCTTTATCACAATATCTTGTACAATACCAACACAGAAGGAACTAACAGCTATTGTCAACGAGACATTAACTCTCCCTTCTTTATAAGTTATTGTATTTGCAATATAATATATTTATAATAGTGATTAATGTATTTGCATTGTATATTTGTAATAAAAGCATCAATATCGATCGAACTTTATCACATTTTAAATACTAACACAGAAGAATAAAATCTATTGTCAACGAGACATTAACTCTCTCGGGGGGAAGTTATTGTTGGTGAGGGAATTTGAGGTGAAGCGAAGGGTGATCTCCATTTTAACTACGTAAAGTGTGAGAGTGTTGCACATCTCCATAACTTCCACCATCTCGCTTCCCCTCTCGACGTAGGCAAATGCATGGGCAATAACGGAGTCAGTGAATTCCGGATACCGGAGGCTTTAAACTAAAAAAATAAAAAATACAACTATCACAATCATGCTAGAGAGAGAGGTGGTGATAATCTCTCATAAGTCATACATATCATTTCAAAACCAGTCTAATTTTCCCAATTAAAAAAAAAGAGTTATTATTTGCACCACACTCAATCTATCTTTACACCACAAATTTATGAAAAATATATCATTTACCTCTTACACCACATATATTATTTTAATAATTAAAAATCTATCACTACACCACAGTCACTTTTCAAAACTTGAAAAAAAAAAAACATCATTTTGCCAATATATTTTTACTATTTTCAGATTTAAATAATTATATATATATATATATATATATATATATATATATATATATATATATATATATATATATATATCCTAAACTTTTAAAAAATACAAAACATCCCCCCCCCCCAATTCTTCCCATCTTCTTCTCCTTCTTCCCATCTTCTTCTCCATCATCTTCTTTTCCATTTCTAAAAAAAACCCACCATTTTATCTTTTTCCCCAACTTATTTTTTTACATTTCTCACACAAAACCCACCCCCTCTTCCATCTTCTTCTCCAATTGTCAAAGTGTATATTGTATATATTAATCATATCAAAGGTGTACAATGAGGTGCTACTTAAATAGTAAAAATTACAAGGGTACAAACGTCTAACTAATACTTGTGCAACCAGAAAGGGTTTTAGGCCCAAGCACTACGTTGCCTTGACATCCCCCCGCAATCCCAAGGGTGTAGGACACACATGGAGATTGGATTTTAACAGAGCAAACCGGACATGCCCAAGAGGTTTGGTGAGTAAGTCTGCAATTTGATCCTTAGTGGAGAGAAGACGAACAATCAAGTGACGACGTTGAACGAGCTCGCGAACATGGTGAACATCAACCTCGACATGCTTCGTACGGGCATGGAAAACCGGATTGGAAGATAAATAAGTAGCACCAATATTATCACACCGAGAGGACCGGAATCGAAGACGGAGAAATACGAAGCTCACGAAGAAGGCCCGAGAGCCATTGAAGTTCGAGTTTGCCGTATTGGAAACGGCCTTGTATTCGGCTTCGGTCTTTGCTTCGACGAAATGGTAGGTTGTTGCTTGGACGCCCAACCGACCAAGTGAGACCCGAGATAAACACGATAGGCACCAGCGAGCGACGAGTGTCGGGATCGAAGCCCAATCAGAATCAGAGTAAGCGTGAATGTCACTAAAGGAGTGAGCCTAAAAGAACAAGCCTTCGGTGAGAGTGAACTTCAAGTAGCGCAAGATACGTTTAACCGCCGTCCAGTGTGGTTCACGAGGGGCATGCATGTATTTGCTGACCTTGTGAAGAGCGAATGCGATATCCGGACGCGTCGTAGCTAGATGCGCAAACCGCCAACAATACTACGGTAATGAGCGGGATCGGGATAAGGATCACCGGCGGATAGGGAGAGAACCGTATTGGAGGCCATCGGTGTTTTATAAGGTTTGGCATCCAACATGCGTGAGCGAGCAAGTAGAGATTCAATATATCTGCGCTGACTGAGATACAAACCATCCGGCGTGCGATGAGCCTCAATGCCTAGAAAATAAGAGAGGTCACCAAGGTCCTTGACGGGAAATTCCGCGATGGGCTGGCCAATGAGAGCATCAATGACAGTAGTGGAGGAAGCAGTGATAACGATGTCGTCAACGTAAATAAGCAAGAATATGGTGTCGGAAGGAGTATGTAAATAATAAAGTGACGCGTCGGAAGCAGAGGCGCGAAAACCCAAGGTGTGAAGATGAGACGTAAGGCGTGAAAACCATGCACGTGGGGCCTGTTTCAACCCATATAAGCTGCGGTGAAGCCGGCAGACATGATGGGGATACGCAGGGTGAACAAAGCCGGGAGGCTGCTCCATGTAGATAGGAGTGTCAAGATGGCCATGAAGAAAAGCATTCTTAATGTCAATCTGCTTAATAGGCCACTGATGACGAACGGCATGTGAAAGAACCACGTGAATAGTGACCGGTTTGACAACCGGACTGAATGTCTCATGATAATCAAGACCTTCATGCTGATGGTAGCCTTTGGCAACAAGGCGAGCTTTGTATCTGTCAAGAGAGCCATCAGCATTATATTTAACCCGATAGACCCATTTACAACCAATAACGTTGGCCCGAGCAGGAGGGGGAGTAAGAGACCATGTGCCATTTTGAATTAAGGCATTGATTTCTTCTTGCATCGCATCGCGCCATTCAGGGTGTTTATTGGCTTGGGAAAAACATGTAGGCTCGGGGGAAGGAGGTGAGGCCGTGGAAAGGTGTGCACATGGAGGAGGTGAAGAGATAAAATCATCGGGCAAGGCTTTCGGTTTACGGGTGTTGGTTTTCGTACGGGTTAGCATGGGATGGATAGGTTCAGGAGATGGGGAGAAGTTGGGCTGGATTGGGCCGGGTAAGGGAGCAGACGGGCTGGATGAAGAGGCCGAGGTGGAAGAGTGGGCTGGGCTTGCTTGAGAGGCTAGGGGAGACGCGGGCTCAGGAGGGAGGGAGGGGGTTAGTCTTTCTTGAGGAGGTGGGGGGGGAGCGAGTTGGGTGAAGGAGAAGGAATGGGAGGTAAAGTAATATTGCTTGGAAGGGAGGGGTGGCGTAGAAGCTGGGGGTGAATAGGGGAAATAGTTCTCATCAAATACAACGTGGCGCGCAACGTAAATTCGACCAGTGGAAAGATCCAGGCACTTATAACCGTGATGATCCGAACTATAGCCAATAAATAAACATGTTTTGGAACGAAAATCCATTTTATGCGAATTATATGGCCGTAAATAGGGCCAACACGCACACCCAAAAGTTCGAAGAAAGCAATAATCAGGCCGACGATTAAAAACTTTTTCATATGGTGAGAGTCCCTGCAAAACATTAGTGGGCAAACGATTGATAATATAGACAGCAGTTTCAAATGCGTCCTCCCAAAATTTTAACGGTAAGTTCGAAGAAGCCAATAGAGATAACCCCATCTCAACAATATGACGGTGACGACGTTCAATCGCACCAATTTGTGCATGAGTGTGGGCACAGGCAAGCCGATGATCAATACCATTATCAATAAAGTAATTATGGAGTCGACGGAATTCACCTCCCCAATCCGTTTGAACAGCTTTAATACGGGTATTAAATAAACGCTCAACCAACGCTTGAAATTTAAAATAACAAGATTCCACATCAGACTTAAGTTTCAAAGGGTACCACCAAATAAATTTTGTGAAATCATCCAAGAATGAAATATAATAACGGGAACCATACGTGGAAGATTCATGACACGGACCCCAAACATCAGAAAAAATCAAATCTAACGGTTTATTGGAAGTAAAAGAAGATTCATAAAGAGGTTGGGAATGGCTTTTAGCCATTTGACAAGAGGAACAAACGGGGGATTTATTAACTGGAATAGAAGATTCCCCAATAGACTTTAAAACGAGAATTAACTATGCGAATATTACTATGACCAAGACGATCATGCCAAGGAGTTGAGCGGGAACGAGTCACAGAGAAAGCTTGAGAAGCAGACAATGGATGGGAGTTGGTGAAGTGGTAGAGTCCATCTCGTACGAATCCTCTAAGACGGACCTGGCCCGAGTAGTCCTTGATAAGAAAATAATCACCATGAAATTCAAAAAAGACATGATTATGGCGTGCAAATTGTTGTACAGAAAGAAGATTACGGCAGAGTGACGGGGCAACAAGAATATTACGAAGAATAAAAGTAGGGCAAGGGGAAAAAAAAAGAGGAACCGAATGAGTAATTTTTAAACCTGCACCGTTGCCAATAGTGACATGATCCGTGTCAGTGAGAGGATGAGAGTCGGAAGTGAGATTCTGAAGATGGGGAGTCATATGATGAGTGGCTCCGGTGTCGGGAATCCATTCCTGTTGATTTTGAGCTGCCGCATAGTTTGCATTGGGTCTACGCGTAGGGGGCAAAAAGTCCTCATCAAACCTGTAATAACAATTTTGGACAACATGGCCCACACGATTGCACAATTGACATACTGGACGTCCATTATTAGGACCTGCACCTATATTTGAAGCGAACCTGTATTCTGGCCACCACGTCCGCCACGACCTCGGCCACGAGTTTGCTGGTTTGAGGAACCTCATCCCCGTCCACGAGAGGGCTGCTGAGAGGCGTAATTAGATGAAGCTATTCCATGTATCACAGGTGGCTGGGGAGCAGCCGGTGAGGTCGTTTGATGGTGATTAATCCGGGCCTCCATTGTAAGAAGCATAGAGAAAACTTCCTCCAACGTAACACTGTCTCGGGCTGAAATCATAGCAACGAGCGAATCATATTCGGGACCGAGACCCGAAAGTAAGTAATTAATCCCATCATCGGTGGAGAGAGGCTGTCCGGCGATAGCGAGGTCGTCAAGAAGTCGTTTAACGGTGATAAAATAATCGGTGGCTGTTGATCCACCTTTGTGTAAGGAAGCCAACTGAGAACGAATATGTATGATTTTTGCTCGAGATTGAGAAGCAAAGCACGCGTTAATGGCAGCCCAGATTTCAGCAGACGTTGTAGCATGGTAGACATGAGCAAGAACCTCATCTGATAATGAGGAGGTGATGGCCGAAAGAATCAAATTGTCCTGCTTTCTCCATGAAGCATACTGTGGATTAGTTTTCTTGCAGCCCGTCTCATCTGTAATGGTTGCCGCAGGAGCTTGGATCGATCCATCAACATATCCGTAAGCATCTTGTCCGACGAGATAAGGGACAATTTGAGCACGCCAAATCGGATAATTTGTACGGGTAAGTTTTGTGAGATTAAAGGAAGATGAAAGAGAGAACGAAGAAGGGAAGGAGGAGGTAGTAGTAGGGGCCGGTGGTGTGGAGCCGCCGGAGATATGGCTTGCGGAATCCTCCATTGAAGAAGAAGAGAGGGGGAACGGAAGCTTAATTAGGGTATTGACGTAAGTCGGGTGGCTCCGATACCATGTCAAAGTGTATATTGTATATATTAATCATATCAAAGGTGTACAATGAGGTGCTACTTAAATAGTAAAAATTACAAGGGTACAAACGTCTAACTAATACATGTGCAACCAGAAAGGGTTTTAGGCCCAAGCACTACGTTGCCTTGACAAAGAACAACAACTCATTTTCATCACAACTCATTTTCATCTTCCATCATCACCAATCAACAACAACCATTTTAATTTATACTTTCATCTTCACCAATCAACAACTACAAGATCAATTTTCATTGCTTCAAAGGTGTTAAACAAGGTACGTATACGTTTATATAGTGTTTATCATCTTTCATTTAACATATTTTGATAGCCATTGTTAAGTTTCTTCAAGTTATTTTATATGCCTACCAAGTGTTCGATAAAATGCTTAAGAGAATGGATTATGCACAAGTAGTAATTTTGTTGATGCATATAGTTTGTGAATTATGTTATGAATGTATAAAGATGATAGAAGCAAGAAACTATTTTGATGATGTCGATTGTAAACAAAGAATTGAGCTTTACACGTGTGTTGAAAAAAAAATGGGAGTGTTGACATGCGACCTTGTGGGGGTAGCATGTCTTTTGTGTAAAGCGACTTTGTGAGGGTCAAAAAATGGGAAACGAGAAACGACTTCTCGTGTGGTCGAATCTCTCAAATTCTACTCTATTAAGTTCGTTTCTCCCTCTTATTTGTTAAATGTGTATAGATCATGAAACCTAGATGATTAATGATTGTATCGTGTGATTGTTTGAATGGAAAATGATCATGAACTTGTGTTTAATTTTCTATGTGTAGATGGCTAGGACAAAGGGTCAAAGAAAATCTATCACAGATGAGGAGTGTTCAAGAAAACGTCAAGCAATGACTGGCTCTTATAGAAGAGGAAAAACAAGCACACTGGTGGAAGAAAAAGGGGATAAACGCATGAAAAGAAAATCGTTATTACTTGAATTGAGGGATAAAATCAGTAATGAAGATAGCGACGAAGAAGAAAGAAATTGGAAAAGAAAAGGAAGTCTACAATTGATAGTGGACACACTCAAAGAAGGGGTTTGCGTCGGAACTGCTGATATGGAGATTGGTGAGACTTCATCGGGTGTAACAAAGAAAAAGAAGTCTACAATTGTTGCGGATGCCGAGAAAAAAAAGAGCAAAATCTAATATGGAGAAGGAAAAAGGAGAGCAAATCCGTCAGGAAGACCGGTGGTATTAAAATATGCGAACCATCCGATGTTGGAAGAGACAAATCTAAGGATGATGCCAAAGGAGGAAAGGGGAAGGCAATTCTATTGGAGAAGGAAAACCGAAAGACAAGAAAAAAATGATTGTACTTCAATAACTACATATGTTTTATTTTATTTTGTGATAATTATCATATGCTTTGACTATTATATATTAAACATGGCTTTGATCGCCCGTATGGCTTTGATCGCCCGTATGGCTTTGACTATTATGGAAACCTCAAAAATTGTATTCTACGTGTTATAAGTGTTAGGCAAACAATGACACAAAGTTTCATTATTTTTAACGGGTTTTTAAGAGATACGACCTTAAGACAGTCGAATTTACAAAATTCGACCTCCTGGGTGTCGATCCTAGGAGATACGACTTTACGTGAAGTCGATTCTCCGAACGAGTTGTTTTCGACCCCAAGAGGGTCGATTCTCCTACCGGTTTCTACCGGTTTCGAAACGCACAACTCGACCTTGGTAAGGTTGCATCTTGCATAGGAGATGCGACTTTACCAAGGATCTCGAGACTCGACCCTAGTAAGGTTGCATCGACACAGGGCGAGATCTAATGATATAAAAGGCTTAAACTTTGTCAAAATTCATTCACCAAACACAACATGAGAGTAATATCCTAATTTTGACATGTTAATCTAAGGAAAATAACATTAAGTAAGTTATTGAGTTGAAAAGTATTTTTTTCATCCATGGTGTTTGAATTCCTAATTTCTCCAAGGTGTGATTTTGATTCATTGCCTTCATCCATCGAAAATGGTTATAGATCGTCCAAGAAGCTTTTTTTTTGTGGTGCTATTGATTTTTTTTGGTATAGATATGGTTATGAGATTAAAAAAAATTGGGAAAATATGAAGAAGATGAAGATGAAGATGAAGAAGAAGAAGAAGAAGAGTTGAAGATGAAGATGATTTAAAGATGAAAAGAAGAAAAAACTTTGAATGTGGGTTTGTTATGAAAATGAAGATTTGGGTTTGAAGGTGGGTTTGAAGGTGAAGATTTGGGTTTTTAATGGAGATGAATGTATGATGAAAAAAAAAATGATAAGGATGATGATGATGATAAATTATGGAAATAAGGGTTTTGTTTTGAAATGGGTTTAATGAAGAAGGTGTTTATGGTGGGAAAATTTGGGGTTTGTAACTAGAGGTGTGGGTTATAAGGTGGGTGAAAATAGGGGGACTAATTCGTAATAAAAATAAATTGGTGTGGAAATAGTTATAAAGTGTGGTGTAAATGTAGAATTGTGGTGTAAATAAAGAGTGAAATAAGTTTCAAAATCATTGTGGTGTAAAGTAGATTTTTCATTTAAGGTGTGGTGCAAACTATAAAGTGGTGCATCGGTAGGTTTGGCGTGGTGCGAATAATAACTCCCTTAAAAAAATGAATGTTAGGGTTTTTTTTTTTTCTTTGTTTAATAAATAAAAAAAAAAAGGCCCCCTCCTCGATTGTATCCTATTTATCTTACCGGTACTCATCATTGATATTGACACCTTGTTTTTTTGTTTTTGTACCGTATATAAAAAATTAGATTTACGGATGAAACGATTAAAACCATACAGTTTAAATACAAAATAAAACTATACGGTTTATATGAAATAACCTCATTATCGTAATTAAAGATTTTGATGGTTGGCAAAATAATTATAACGTGAATTCTGAAGAAGTGCACTTTCCAATATATTTTGTTGAGATATTGTGTTTGGCCTTAAAACTCTGATGTCACTATGGAGTTTTGATCTAGCTGTGAAAAATAAAGTACAAAATAATAAACTTTACTTTGCACGATGCTGATGAATTATGATGCATGGATACTTCAACTTCGACGCCGTATGTTGTGTCTGATGCATTTTCGATACGACACATGTCGATGGATTAAAATAATACTATTTAAAATTTTAAAATCCGACACGCTGTCGACACTCCCCGACACGGCATCGGCATTCCCGACACTCGTGAACCTAAGTTTTTAATTATTTTTATTTATTTTAGTTTTCTTCAATGGAAACGTTAAATACACGATTTTTATTTCTATAATAATTTAATAAATAGTACGTTGTATTAAGTTTATATATTTCTTGTTGATAAACAATCACTTTTATAATTTGTAGTATTTTGAAAGTCAATCACAATTTCTTTTGACACCGTATAAAGGTCGAATATCTATTTTAGATATTCATAGAGTTTACGCATTACATATCTTATTTTCTCTAGTTTTTTAGATTCTTACGAATATTTTTTTTGATAAATTGAATCTTAATTGCATTATATATATATATATATATAAAACGTGTCGGCGGCTTGTCGTGTCCCTAGATTTTGAAATTAAACGTATCGCCGTGTCGTGTCGTGCGGCGTATCCGTATCCGTGTTTATGCAACACAGATGAGTATAACACAGAGTAAATTTACTTTCTAATTACTCCAACACGAGTCACTAACGACTGTTCTCCTTATAGCAACAACAATGGGGTAATTCTTGTGTGGTGTCTTCACACGGTGTCTCCGTGTTGAGACATCGTGTCGCACCGTACGGACCACACAGTTTTATTATTTATTTATACTGTATGTTTCTGATCGTTTCACCCGTCACTTCACCTCAAATTCCCTCACCACACAAGTATTTCCCACAACAATGGTCTCCCAACTACTCCACCCCAAAAATATTTTATGAGTCCCCCAAAAGCAACAATAAACCTTGAATTCACCCGAACTTGAAAATTTCACCACCTGCCTACATATTTTGGGGGCCTTTGGAGGCATTTTGTGTGGTGAAAATTTTTATGTGATGCTGGATAAAAAGATAAAGTCGTTCTTAGAGAAATGTATCGAGATTCCTTATTGAAGTAAAATTTTTATTGAATGTTGAAAAATTATAATTAAAACGAAAAACGATGTGTTCAGAGGATGTCACCGGGTCCTCTTACTGGGGAAGCTCTTAGTATTGTAGTATACTAACATATATCTTTGGATTCGAGTAATTAATTTAACATAATTAAGAACTCAAAGATAGAAATAAACTAATTAAGTCAAGTACAATAACAAGAAGAATTAAAAATACAGTAGATAATGATCCAAGGGCCAGTGCCAAAAGATAAATTTATAAGCGCATATGTTTCCAATTCACCCAAGATTTTAATCACAACCTTGGGGGAAAGAATGAAAACATATGCTAATCGCCGGATGCTTAACCTAATTAACCTCACTAATCAGTCTTAATAAACATATATGATAACCATAATTAATGAACTCAGCTAGTATCCCAAAAGTAACCCGAATTCTCTTTGAATTCTGCCCACATTTCTCATTTTTTCTCTTTCAATTCTGCCCACATTTCTCATTTTTGATAAGCGACAGTTGAAACCATCTCTTGCAGGTTCAAAAACAACAGGTAGATAGTTCTTGTTCTCACAAACAAAGCAAGATTTCTCAAAATGCTCCATTAGAGCATCTTTTCCCTGTACACAAAAAACATCGGATTTCACAATTTTTCCCATTATTACAACGCTATTACAATGGAAGACAAATATCATAGTTGTTTATATATATATATATGAATAACTTGTACCTGAATGCGCCCCCAAGTGAGTTGGCAGATTTTGTTTGAAAGAAATTGCCCTCTGGAAGTGTTGAAAACTCTCCATTTATACCCTTCAAGAACTTTCTTCAATGTCAAGGCAGCATGAGAAGTAGTGAAATTAACAAATGCAAAACCCAAGTTGTCATGGGTCCTGCATGCATGTAAATATCAACAACACTTTCAAAGTCATTTTTGTTCAGTATTCAGAAAAATATAGTGAGAAAAGAGTAATGTTTAACAACTAAGTTTAGGGTATCAGTAATTAATAGTAGTTTGTTTAATTAAAAAACATGGAAATATGATATTACATTAATAGAATAAATCAAGATGAAATTTAAACAAAAATAATTACTTACCTGAAGTCCATTGGTAAGTAAAAGAAATCATACTCAAGGAAGTGGTCACGGCAGAGCCCATCAAGGAAGTTTAGAAAATCTTTTCTCCTGAAAATTATGCATTTTATTCAAATTAATTATATACTCAATATGTTAAAACATATAGATTAATTAGCTAACATTTAGTTATTTACATATATTTTGACGGATTAGGCACTCTTAATATAGAAAAGAAAAAGTGTATATGATCCATAATAAGGTATGCATTATTTAAAGATAAACGGTCAAAGAGATACGAATTAAGCAAAAAGAAAGACATTATTATTTTAAGATAAATTTAAAAAGAAAAGATGAAGACATTATTATGTTAAGATAAAGTTATATATTTGAAATAAGTAGATTTGGTTTAAATATATTATTCGTTTAAAAATTCGTGTTGACTGTAATCAATTTTATCTTTGGTAGTCAATATCTTTAATTTGTGTCTTCCGTATTGTGTATTCTGATTTTCTTCATTCGTAAAAATTATGTTAGAGAAAATATAGACAAAAACTTTCCCTCCAAATATATATAACGTCCCCAGACTCCTGGCCCAATAACGCAAAATTAGTCATAAATTGTCAAGTCAATTATTTAGACCGTCGTCATCGTTTGGTCTAAAAAGGCTAATTAACCCGAGTTGACAAGACATATTGTCTCACACTTATATAGGGGCGAGCATTTACTAACTTTATCAATGTAGGGCTTTATATTCACTCTCCATATAAGGGACTGACGTTCTCGCCAGGACCGGACGACCTTGTCCCAGTTAGACTTGTCACAGTTTCGTCTATACCAGAGGAGTCCAGAGGTGGACGCCACCGTCCCACACAGTCACACGGTGTGGCACTTAAATCCGTCTAATAGTCGGCTCTGAATACCATTCTTTAACGCCCCCAGACTCGGGCCTAGTAGCATTAAATAGGTCATAAATGGTCTGGTCGACTGCTTAGGCCGTCGTCCTGCTTGGTTTAAAAAGGCTAACCCGAGTTGATAAAATTTTTACGTCACATTTATATGAGGTTAACTTTACCAATGTGAAACTTTACGATATAGACCATAGATGAATAATGCTAAAGAGGGTTTTTTATAATACCTATTTTAGGCTACAAGGACGGTTTGGTAATTTTACAATACGTATATATACACTGCTGCAAATGACTGAATGCAATTTGTATCAAAAGTAGTGCATACTGCATAGGTAGCATGCATGTGAATATGCTGCGTAAAATGAATCATGAAAATAGTTGGTGTGTAGTTTTGACAAGAAAACATCTGTCAAAACTACAATATGGATGAATTTAAAAACAAAGCAAAAAAGTGTGCAAAATACCCCTTACTTTTCTTCTATATCCCTACCAGTCCCTTCCTGTACATTTGAGTGTCAGACCAAAAGATACAAACAAAAATTCCCAAGACCCCAACCCCTCTTCCCCCCCAAATCTCTGCACACAGTCCACACACACCCTAAACTTTAATAAATAAAAGATATTACAAATGATACAACACACATTTTTATATCAGAAAAATATTATTTTCACAACAAATTAATAGTCACAATAAATTGGTACAACACATTTTTCACAAGTCTTAATGTCTTGCACTATAATAAACACCGTAAGATGTATTGTGTAATTAATTTTATTGTGTTCATATTGTTGTAACATAGTTTTAATTACTCTTTAAATAGGTGATTATTATGTAGAATCTATTAATCATAATTTAAAGTTGACAATATTTAACTACTATATTCTTATTTTGGGTTAAAACATTTCCTACCCGAGTCCTTAGATAGACTGTTATAAAATAATATATCATACATTTATAGGGAAATGAATATCATGAATTTTAATATAAAGCACACTGATCTAATACAAAAATTACTTCTAAAAATAGTAAAACACAAGCATTTATATCACATATATAGTGATGAAAATGAAAAGTTATTACAAGATCTAAAAGATTTAATAAATGCAAATGATTGTGCAAATCATATGACCATATTAATATATAGTATAGGTATAAATGAGGACAAATTCATACTAGTAATAGATCATATCTTAATTGTTCTATTTCTCCTACCACTCAATACATTTCCTTTTTATTATTAGTGTTGACTGTTGAGAGCTCTAAATGATTTGTTCTATTATAAAAACACTAATATTATTAAAAAAAAAATCAAATAGATATAAATTAATATTTAAGAGAAATAAGTGAAAATCTAGGTATATAGCAAAAAAAAAACTTCTACTTTAACAAAAATAAATAAATAAATGTAACACACCTGTACTGATTAGGGATGTTCTTAATCATAACAGTAGTATAATTAGTGTTGCTGCAATCTCGTAGTAGAGGAGTAGTAGAAGAGTTATTGACGCTTTTAACCCTCCTTCTCCAACTTTTGCATACAGCAGATCTGCTGCTGCTTCTTCTATTCCACAATCTTGGTGGCAGATTATTTGAAAAGCTTGTCTTTTTTTCAACTACTGATCCATCAATCTTCAGAATTTCTTTGAGAGCCTTCTCACCTTCTTTTAATACAAAGCTTTGATCTTCTTGCCCAAAACTTTTTGGGTAATCTTCATGAATTTCAAAAGATGGTGGTGGTGGAGGAGGAAAGAAGAAGGTAGTAGCAGCAAAGGGTGTCTGAAAATGAGGAAAATAGTGGTAAAAATCTTGTACTTTTTTGGGACCAAAAGTTTGATTTGGCATTGATAAAGATATTTGTAGTGAATGAGAAGGAATTTTAGTGTCGTTTGGTGGTAATAATACATGTTGTTGTTGTTTAGGTTGGTATTCTTTTGCTGAAGGATTTAGAGGTTTAGCCATGGCCCTTTCGGAGGGGCTCGGAGAAGAATAATGACAGAGAAGTTGGAAAAAAGAAATGATGAGGAAGCACTAAAAAGAAGTATACATTTACTGGTAGACAATAATAGGAGTTGCCTTAAAATAATAATAATAAAAATAATAATAATAATAATAGGAGTTATAATATTTATTATAATTATTCTTGTATTTATCGTAAAATATTCTTTCATTGATTGTAATCCCGTAATTATATCCCCTTGATTGTATCTCCATGGTTCTTAGCTATGACTAGCAGGATTACATTTTTTTTTTATGAAACAAAGATTACAAGATCTTCGGGATTCTAAGAGATATCTATTATTCATCATTTGAGCCATAAGGTTATAGGTTTTGTCATAGATTGCAACTCCACCACCAGTTGGCAAAGAGGATTTGGCCCAGGCAGCATCTGTATGGTGGATAAGATTCAGATTAGAGTCAGTCACATTATAATTTGTAGTAGGGCATTGCATAGATGGAGCAGCAGGTCATCCCCTTCGCGTGGCTCATCTCTCGTCTCTGAACTCATGTTGCTAGGGTTCCCACCCTCTTTGCTGACGAGTATTTTCCGAGTCGCGTTAGGCATCGTGGTCTCACTCCTAGGGATTTACCTGGTGCTCCCTCCTCATCCGAAGATTCATTTGACTACAATTCCTAGTAATTGTCCTCTTGCTATGATTGGTCTAGTGGTTGGGTCTATGTCTTGCTTTCCGTCGTGCTAGTGTTGGTTGGAATAAGTGTTGCAACATTTCCCTTTCTGTTCTCGCATACTACTGTAGCCAGTTCGATTCGCCTTGAATAATGTAATATGGGTTGTGTGTTTTAATGTATGGTTGTCCTAGTTGTTCTTTGTTCTCATGCATCCGTGCGTAGCTCCTTCTTTTGTGATGCGTGACGACTAGTCTACCTCTTTGCATGCACTTCCCCTTGTTATAGTTGAATTCTTGTATAAATGACCCACGCCAATGCGGTTTGGCGCACATCATCTTCCTTACACTAGAAGATGACGTGCGCCACGACCATTTTGACGCGCGTCATTTACACGAGGGACGGTCTCTATATTGCTACAGTATCATGTGGCGGCGCCATAACTTGTCGGCGTGCGCCATTCATCACCAAATATTCACTACTCGCACACCAGTCATGACGTGCGCTAGTCCTTCTGGCATGCGTCACACTGATTTGCACTTCTTATTATCTTGATTTTTGCTCATCTTGATTCCCCGTTGTCGCCCTAACTATTTTCTTACTACTCACTATCCATTGAGGACAATGCAAGTTCGGAAGTGGGGAGTGTGAACGTAGTTAGTCCAACAAAGGTTAATTCCATTAAATGCTTGAGAAACACTTAGCCTTGATTATTTTTGAGCAATTGAGAGCCGTAAAAACTATCTTTTGGCATGAATTATAATCTTGTAATTGACAGAGCGAGTACTTCAATGAAACGAGTAACCCTGATGGAACATAAGTGCATGTTAGTCACTAATCTTTGGTGGTAGTGTGAACCAATGAGCACATTTATCCCAATCGTTTGTTAACAAGCAACTTTTCATGAAATTGTGCATTCATACTCTTATTTGCAACTTGACATACCAGGTGCTTGGAACCGAAGTAGGGATGACGATTTTCGGCATAACTTTGACTCGATCATAGCCAAATGGCCCACCCAAACATAAAATTTTCCTTTCTATCCCCATCTCAGCCTTGTAGAGTGGTGAGACACCACTCGAAATAGCCAATCGTGATTAGCCTCATTATAATCCGACCCTTAGCCTAAATTTGGTCTACATTCCTTTGGCCTCCCACAAGTGTAGCAAGTTTCTATGGATTGTGTGGGCGGTGACTTGGAACTAAGAGTTGGGTGATTTTCTTTGGCACAAGTTGAGATGATGTCTTATGAAGTTCGGTTCGGAACCCATTGGTGTTTGGCATTTTCCATTTCGAGTTATATAAAAATAATAATAAAAGGGGTTTTACAATGTACATAAACCCCAAGAGTTCAATAAAGGCTTCTAACAATTCAAAACTCAAGTCAAGAGAAGCACAAGGGATGTAAATAAAAAAGTGTTCAATAATGAGTCATTGGCGGCAATTTTGAAGCTCAAAGGTGTAGATCTTAAGTAATGCAAGGATGGGAAGTAACTAACTCGGAGGTTTGATGTCAAGGAGATGAAAGTGTAGATTCTTGCTATCTTGCTTTATTCTCGTTGATTATCCCTTTTATCCCTTTCGGTTAGCCAACTACCCTAGCCTGAACGTCACAAACCGATTTGTCAACTACCTGGCCTAACTTCTTGATTCTGAGTGCCTAATTAGTGGAGATTGGTATCATTCTTAAGCTCAGGGTTGTATCTTTTTAGTAAGGCTTGCATGATTTGATGATCGTCAACTTGGTAGCAAGTTTGAGGAATATTCACACGCACACTCCACTACTCTCTTAGATCGCAGGGAACATGTTCTTGTGATTCTGATTGGTTGCATCATCTACTTGGGCTCTCATCTCTTGTTGCATGATTGTATTTTTGTGACTCTAGATTGCCTTATCGCTCTAATTCCTCAAAGACGATCAAAAGCTAAGTGGGGAGTGGTTGATGTGAGTCAACCAAATGATATATTTCTCGATGATTTATTCCCCTTTTCTCATGCAATTAATGACGTTTGACATCAACTTGAGCGATTATTATGATAATTTTAAATATTTTGTGTATATAGGAAATATCAGGAAAAACCATGCTTTTGTTTTTAATATAGGCTTATTAGCCAATTTTGTTATCAGATTTACACGTGGTATCTTTGTGTCTGTCTTGCAGCACAGATATCATGGCTTGGATCTTAGATTTTTATATGTTGATTCCATACGGATCGATCGAGAGATGATTTATGGAGCTGAGGCAAGGATTCCAACCCACGAGGATAATTGATACATGTCAGAGGGTTCGGTCCATGCCGGATGGAGAATAAACTTGATCAGGGACGTACTATGTGCATATGGCGTACACCATGTTACATTTGACTGGCCCAAGTGAGAGATTCGAAGTCTTCTGAGAATTTAATGCATGTTGTCAATCAGCCAACCACCAAGTCAGAAATGGCACACGCCAATCGTCATTGACCTACGCCAATTCTTCATAAAGGCTACATGACGCACGCCATTATTGCAGACTCGGCAAAAGGTTGATCCCATTTATTCTCCCAATTACCAAAAAATGAAAAAGCTTCATCTTCTCTCCATTTTTTCTTCTCCTTGTAGGCACCTCTACCTCTCAAGGGCTCTCCTTGCCTAATTCATGTAAAAATTTACTCTTGATTTCAATTGTAAACATTAAGGATTCTGATCGCATGCAAAGCACTTACTAGTAATAGGACTAGGTCTATCGTAGTAGAGTACTGGCGAGTCAAGGTCTATCCCACAGAGACTCGTAAGAACGTTCAATTATCAAGATTGAGCTTGTGACAATTAATGGTCTACGACCAACTATACTCTAGACGGTAGTAAAACTGGTGCCACAAACTAACAAGGTTACGCTAGTTCTCACAAAGCAAACAAGAGTTTCTAATGTATTAGTTAATTATGAGTGATTAGTTATTCCCGCTCACACATGCAATAGTCCTCCCCGTTGGTGAATTTTAATTCATTATCAGCTACGGGTACAACTCCTAACCCTATCTACTCCGACCATGGAAGTAGACAATCTGTACGCAAGCAACCCTCCTTAATTGGTTCGTAATAGCCCATACACATAAAGAACTAGAGTTGTCGATATCGAGTGCTAACTCATACCGCAAACCCGCCTAGACAACTGTCAACACTAATCAGCATGTTCCTAGGGTCTATCGAGATAATGTCCAAATTAACTCTTCACTATTCGTATTTCATGCTAATTTTACGATGACATGCAAATAGTTGATCAAGCTACTAACATGTAAATTAAATCTATCGATCAACGTAGCTGGCGCCGATTATCATGAACTAGTAATTTACTAGGTATTTAGATATTGGGATATAGATTTAATCTTCCCTATGTGGTGGATTTTCCTACACTGGGTTTGCCACACATAGGGTTTAAGGAGGTCATGCTATGCACTCTATCACGTAAACTTGGGGCGGGCCGGGATATGGCACTCAACTTTGTAGCTCTTTACTTGGTTTATTAATAAAATAAAGTTTCTTAAAAGAAAAAGATATAGGGATATAGACTGTAGCAGATCTGAAGAACGCAACTACTATCTCATGATTTCTTCACCAATGAATTAGTTGCTTAAATGGTTCATATTTATAGGTCGAAACAACTATTTTTAGCTCATAATGGATAGAATATTGATGCCGTAGAATAGACTCTTTTAACTGTCATCAACTACCCCCCACTAGCCTTCTGATCGTCCTTGAGCAGAGTATCAAGGTGGAATGTACCTCCAAGAGCAATCTCCATCAACTACCACATACTCAACAAAGATTTCCGGCAGAACATACATCAAGCCACAATCCATAAGCTCCCCATTAATCACTACTTATCATGCATCAATGTGTCGTGTGATGAATCAGTCATGATAGTGCGTTCGTGAGGAGAATCAAGTTGTATTAACCCTACAATCTTAACTTACCTGCGCATATACTCGATCATCTTGCCTTCAGACATGGTTACACAATATGGTACTTTAATCGGGTCGGGCGGACTCGGGGATTGAGCATCGCTCTTAAGTCCTCGTTTGTTTCTTTTTATGCGAAGGTCGTGCCCTTTTTACACGAGTTCGCTTCCCTCACTGCCTTTATTGCATATTTTTCTTTTCTTTTCTGTTTTTTCATTTTTTTTTCTTGGCAGATTTCCTCACTTTTTTCTCTTTCTCTCACAAGCCCGTTTTTTCCCGGTTACCTCTTGTGGCATTCAAGTTGCTTCCCTTGTCCTACAAAATTTGTTAAAGTATATAGACAGACAAATAATGACTCCCGGTTAAAACAACTTATCGTCTGATCTTAAACACTTCTCACTCAGATTATGTGCTTAAATATTGATTTCAATGATAGAATAATAATTAATAAGTTACTACTTCATGCAACATAACATATGTTCATTCTTTCATACTAACTTGAATATGCTATAACTCACTTCAAATTGAACTTGGGCTCCTTTTCTACCGATTCCTTACTCGAATACGTGCAATAAGCAAGCTAAAATAGTGTTAAATTTAAATTTTCAAAATTATTCCCTTTTTCAATTATCCAGCTTAGACCGCCTACCCCCCCACTTATTATAAACATTGTCCCCAATGGCTAATAATAAAGAAAAGAATAGGTACTTAGCTCTATAATTGTCGGTTGAGTCAAAGCGAATCCCAGAGCAGAATCATTGGCTCCTAGGTCATTCCTCTTCCAAGTTGTAACCTGCATTCCAAAATACTCCAAAAACTTGTGATTAACATGCGAAGGGCAATAAGAAATAAGGTGGCGGTAATTGTGCATACCGGAGGAATGCACAAAAATAGTTTAAGCCACTTTATTCTTTATTGGCCTAAGCAAGACACGAAAACTTTTACGAGTGTCTCACATGAGAATCGTGAAGGAAAAAACCACGTATATCTCTAGTCAGATGACCAAAGATATATGTGATGAAAAAAACCTTGCGATTTTCATGCTACTTTATTGACTGAAAATAACTAAAATAAACAAAAGCAATAAATAAGGGTTTAGAAATAGTTCCTTGTTTATAGTCGCCAGCTTGACCGTACTAATAGGGCTCCTTTATTCGTACTTTGGATCCGTCAACGTAAAGACTTCCAACTCAGGGTTATACTTGTTCTCTACGTAATGCTTCAGCCTGTGGCCGTTTACTATGAAAGTCTGCCCAGAGTATTCATTTCTAATTTCACATACACATGAATTGAAAACTTTTATGACTACATGTGGACCATACCATCCAGACTTCAATTTCCTAGGAAAAAGATGAAGACGCGAAATATATACCAGCACCTTATCTCCAACTTGAAATATGCGGTTCAGAATCCTTTTATCGTGCAGGCGTTTCGTTCTTTCCTTGTAAATCTTTGCATTTTCATACGCTTGAAGTCTAAACTCCTCCAATCTATTCAACTCTAGCATTCTCTTTTCACCGGCTAAATTCTCATCCATGTTTAGAAATCTCGTAGCCCACAGCGCTCGGTGCTCGAGTTCTACCGGTAAATGGCATGCTTTTTCAAACACTATCATGTATGGTGACATCCCAATCTTGGTATTATAAGCTATTCTGTACGCCCAAAGAGCGTCATCTAATTTCAAAGACCAATATTTCATTGTGGGATTCACAATTTTCTCTAAGATCCTCTTAATCTCTCTGTTCGTGACTTCTACTTGTCCACTCGTCTGGGGGTCATATGATGCTGCAATCTCATGTCTAACCCCATATCTCATCATCAACTTCTCAAACAACCTATTACAGAAATGACTCCCTCCGTCACTAATTATGTCTCTAGGCACTCCAAACCTTGTCAAAATTTTCTTCTTAAGAAATCTCAGGAAAACCCTGGCATCATTAGTAGGTGAGGCCACTGCCTCCACCCATTTGGAAACATAATCAACTGCTACCAGAATGTAACGATTTGATTTTGACGATGTGAAAGGCCCAACAAAATCAATTCCCCAAACATCGAATAACTCCACTTCTAAGATACTCTGCAGTGGCATCTCATTCCACTTAGAAATGTTACCGGTCATTTGGCAGGAATGACAGGCTCTTGTAAACTCGTAAGCAAATTTATGAATTGTAGGACAATAGAATCCACACTGCAGTATCTTTTCTGTTGTCTTGTCTGGCCCATAGTGACCTACAGCTTCTCTAGAATGACATAGGTGCAAAATACTTGGAATCTCATCATCATGGACACATCTTCTTAGAATGGCACCAGGGCATTGCTTGTATAGGTAGGGATCATCCCAATGATAATGCTTCAGATACGTGAAAAACTTCTTCTTATCCGCATTCATGAATTCCGGTGGTAGGTACCTTCTTGCTAGATAATTCACAATGTTAGCAAACGAAGGGTATACCTTGCCCACTCTTGATGTATTATGTCGGGTCTAAGATTCAACTCGAGCTACCACTGAGACAGAAAAAAGTTGTTCATCAGGAAAGCTCTCCCTGATCTCAGTCGGTTGCTCTTCTTCCAGCAAAGTTAATCTCGACAGGTGATCAGCAACCTAGTTCTCAGATCCCTTTTTGTCCATAATCTCAACATCAAACTCTTGTATGAGTAGAATTCATCTCAATAGTCTTGGCTTGGAGTCTTTCTTGGTTAGAAGGTATTTCAGAGCTGCATGGTCAGTGAATACAGTGACTTTCGATCCTATCAGGTATGGTCGAAACTTGTCAAATGCAAAGATGACAGCTAAGAGTTCCTTCTCTGTAGTCGCATAATTCCTCTGGACACTATTAAGGGTATGACTGGCGTAATAGATAGGCTTAAAGATTTTATCCTCCCTTTGTCCTAGGGCTGCTCCAACTGCCGTATCACTTGCATCACAAATAAGCTCAAAAGGTTTGTTCCAATATGGGGCTACCAAAATTGGGGCGGTTATAAGCATTTTCTTAAGTTTGTTGAATGCTTGATTGCATTCTTCTCCAAACATAAAAGGCACATTTTTTGCAATTAATTCCGTCAAAGGCCTAGAAACTTTAGAGAAATCCTTAATAAATCTCCTATAAAATCCTGTGTGGCCAAGAATGGCTCGCAACGTCTTTAAGTTTGTGGAGGGAGTAACTTCTCTATTACTTCTATCTTTTCCTTGTCAACCTCCATTCCTTTCCCTGAAATCTTATGACCCAACACTATTCCTTCTGTAACCATGAAATGACATTTTTCCCAGTTAAGTACAAGGTTGGTCTCTTCACATCTCCTCAGCACTCTACTCAAATTGTCCAAGCATTTATCAAAGCTATCTCTAAATAAAGAGAAATCATCCATGAAAATCTCCAGAAAATCATCCACCATGTCCACAAATAATGACATCATGCACCTTTGGAAAGTTGCTGGTGCATTACAAAGTCCAAAAGGCATGCGATTGTATGCAAATGTTCCATAGTGACATGTGAAAGTAGTTTTTTCTCGGTCCTCGGGTGCAATATGGATCTGATAGTAGCCAGAATATCCATCTGAAAAACAATAAAACGCATGACTGCTTAATCTTTCTAACATATGATCAATGAATGGCAGGGGAAAATGATCTTTACGAGTTGCGTCATTCAGTTTCTTGAAATCAATGCAAACTCGATGTCCAGTAATCAGTCTCACAGGGATTAACTCATCAAACTCATTAGGTTGGACAGTGAATCCTCCTTTCTGGGGCACCACATGAATCGGGCTTACCCACTCGCTGTCTGCAATTGGGAAAATGATTCCCATTTCCAACATCTTTATGATCTCTTCCTTAACAAAATCCTTCAGTTGTGGCGTCAACCTCCTTTATGGTTGTGCTACCGCTTTCTTCTCGGGATCTATAGAGATCTTATGCATGCACACTGATGGGCTTATTCCTTTAATATCTACTATCGTCCACCCAAACCCTCCCTTATGCTCTCTCAGTACTTTTAACAGTTTCTCTTCCTCTAAGGGTGATAGTAGCGATGAGATTATGAGGGGAAGAGTATCATCTTGTAAGTATACGTACTTCAGGTGAGATGGCAAAGGTTTCAACGTTAAGTTCCTTGGTGGCTCATCTAGTGGTGACCTTAATAGCTTACCAGTCAATTGTAAGTCAAAGAAATTGTGCCACGAAGGTCTATGAATTGTCCCTCCTAAATCCGTAGAAGATATAGGTTCTATTTCTCGCACTTGACCTTCGCTACATCCAGGCCATGTTTCCTCATAACTTTCTTCTTCCTTTAGGAGCAAGGTCTCTGCTACTTCAGGGTATAGTGCCACTTGCTGATATAATTCCAAAACAAGCTCGTCTATGGAATTTAGCATGTAACATGCTTCTCCTTTATCTTGAGCTTATCTCATTGAATTCATCACATTGAACACTACTTTGTCCTCATTCACTCTCAAAATCAACTCCCCCTTATGGACATTATCAATGTCTTACTTATCGCTATGAAAGATCTTTCTAAGATTAATGGAACATCGTGGTTAGCTTCTACGGGGAATACAAACTTATCAACTTTCACCAAAACATCCTCCACCACTCCACAAGGTTGCTTCATAGACCAATCCGCTAATTGAAGGGTTATAGATGTTTCATTCAACTCTTTCATGGCTAACTTACAAAGATGGAGAGTGTCATTAGATTGACACTGGCTCCAAGATCACACAATACTTTGTTTAGGCACACTCCTCCAATTGTGCAAGGTATGAGGAAACTCCCAGGGTCTTTACACTTTAGAGGCAGTTTGCGTTGACAAACTTCCGAGCATTCCTCGTTAAGGAAAATAGTCTCAAGGTCTAACAATTTCCTTTTGGTAGAGATTGCTTCCTTCAAAAATTCCACATACTCTGGCATTCCGGCCAGAGCTTCTACCAAAGGTATATTCACTTGCAACTTCTTAAATATGAACTTTTTATAATGAGCATCATCATTATTCGGTTTATATTTTCTAGGGGGATAAGGTAAATTAGCAGGATTAATAGTTATAGTTCATGAAGAATTACCTACCGACTGCTGCTCTGCTTGCTTGTCTGCTGAATTTTCAGACTCTCGGTTTACCGGAGTGGTGTCCCGGTTTACCGGCCCCTCTTTTTCTCCAGATTCTGTTGCGTTCTACTTTTGACTGCTTTCTGATTCTTCCTGGACAGTTGGTATAACTGGTCCAAGCAGTTCCTTTCCGCTTCTAGTCATGATTGCATTTACGTCCTTTGGATTCTTCTCAGTATTACTTGGAAATCCTTCTGGAGGACGGGCTGACACTTGTTCTGCGATCTGCCCTACTTGGTGCGACAGATTCTGAACTAAGGCTTCCTGATTGGTCAGTCTTATATCATTCTTCTGACAGTATGTGGTGAAGTTTGTATTCAGCTCAGTCTTGGATTTCGTAAGTTGATTGACCGTGTCGGTCACAGTTGAGCTTATTTTATCCATGGCTGCTTCCCAACCACCGGACTTGTTGAATTAAGGCATGAATTCATCAGTTTGTCTTGGTCTCTCTCCACCTGTTGAATCAATTTGTCGAAAACCCCCAGTAGGGTCACTCAGTCTAAAACTAGGGTGGTCGTGAGAACCTGGGCGATATTCGCCCCTATAAGGATTTCCTTGCCTTCCTATATAGTTCACATCCTTAGGGTTGGTTGCTTCTATATCTCGTACTTTCTCAACCTTGGCGATGTGATCCTGCATGCCATCTATCTTTTCGTTCATCACCATTAGCTGGTATAAGATCTTTTGAGAAGTATCTTCTCCAAATACGTCTTTAGCTACTTTGGAAGTCTCAATTTGATGCGTTCCCCATTGACTGGTAAGTGCGATTTGCTCCAATTTCTCGTCAGCTTCTTCAAGTGATAGCAACACAAAACATCCATTGCTCGATGCATCAACTCTCATTTGTTCACTTGGCTGTAATCCGTGATAGAAACTAGGCATTCGTACGGGCAAAGTAATACCATAGTGAGAGCATCTCCTCTGTGCTTCCTTAAAACTTTCACATGCTTCTTCAAAAGTTTAAGCGGGTTCTGCTTGAAATTCATAATGTCTTGTCTCATCTGTAGTGACTTCCCAGGTGGGCTGTACTTGTTCATAAACTTCTACAACAGATCGGTCCAAGTTTGGATCGATCCTGGTGCTAAAGACAATAACCATATCTTCGCCTTGTCTTTCAAAGTGAATGGAAACAACTTCAACTTAATGTTATCTTCAGGCACTCCTGCTGATTTGACCATGCTGACTATCTCCAAGAAGTTGGTGACATGTACACAAGGATCTTCATTCGGTACTCCATGGAAGGCAGTGTAATTAGTCACCATATATATCACATTTGGTTCGGGTGAAAGATCTCAGCCGCATCCTCAGGCTGAAAAATTGCTGGCATGAATTGCTCAATCGTCGGTATTGTATAACTCTGTTGAGTTCTCCTATCTGCTTGTACCACAACTCCTGCTCCATTTTGTCCATTCTGTCCGTTCTGCGCCATGTTGGTCTCTGTATCCTCCAACGGTGGAATCTCTTCTTCCCTCTCACTGTGATCTTCTTCGTGCGATATCACGTCGTCCGCCAGCCTAACATATCTCTTTAGTTTCCTTTCTCTTTTGTATTGCAAAATTTTCTATCTCAGGTATGAATCTCCCGAGTTTTGCTGCTGAACTTCGTGTAGCGTACTACAAGACACAATAAAAAAAAGTTAGTGACTTACCTCGGCGGCTATTACACACGCCTGGAAGACTCAAAAATACAGACTCTGACTATGGACTTGACGCTGAACTGACAGAAACGATTCTGCCAAAACAAGGACCCTCGGTTTACCGCGGTATACCTCGGTAAACCGGAAGCAATTTTTTTCCAGATTTAAACAGAGCTGACTCTGTACGACTCCTGTATAAACAGACTCAATAAAATAGACTCGAATATATACAAAAACTCAATCTCAAATAGAAGGTATTCTTGACATGAGTCCCCGGCAACGTCGCCAGAAAATCTTGATCGCGTGCAAAGCACTTATTAGCAATAGGACTAGGTCTATCATAGTAGAATATTGGCGAGTCAAGGTCGATCCCACGTCCAATTATCAAGATTGAGCTTGTCACAATTAATGGTCTACGACCAACTATACTCTAGACGGTAGTAAAACTGGTGCCACAAACTAACAAGGTTACATTAGTTCTCACAAAGCAAACAAGGTTTCTAATGTATTAGTTCAATTATGAGTGATTAGTTATTCCCTCCCACACTTGCAATAGTCCTCCCCATTGGTGAATTTTAATTCATTCTCAGCTACGGGTACAACTCCTAAACCTTTCTACTCCGACCATGGTAGTAGACAATCTATACGCAAGCTACCCTCCTTAATTGGTCCGTAATAGCCCATACGCATAAAGAACTAGAGTTGTCGATATCGAGCGCTAACTCATACCGCAAACCCCTAGACAGTTGTCGACACTGATCAGCATGTTTCTAAGGTCCATCGAGTTAATGTATTCGTATTTCATGCTAATTTTATGATGACATGCAAATAGTTGATCAGGCTACTAACATGTAAATTAAATCTATCGATCGACGTAGTATTAAGATCTAACAATATAGACCGTCACAGATCTAAAGAACGCAACTACTATCTCATGATTTCTTCACTTACGAATTAGATCTATAACACATGGGGAAAAATAAACTAACAACTACATAATTAAACTAAATAAGCAATTAACACATACTAGTTGAATAGAACAACGATAGATCTACATCTTGGAAAACACAGAAAATCATACCCTCGAAGACGAGTGTAGATCTCCTTCAGATCTCTCCCTAGACGGCGACTCCATCGTCTCTCCGACCAGAACTCATAAAATAATAATATAAAGAACAAAGAACTTTTATTGTATAATTTGCCTTGAAATTTGTGTACTACCAATGTTACATTGAGTTCTGAGGCGAAGCCTCTTATTTATAGCTACATAAACCGACTTAGAAACACCTAGTTCTACCCATCGTCCATGAAAACGCGTTTTGGAAAGATCTAGAACCTCGGTAAGTCGGTGCCTATCCTCGGTAAACCGAGGGCAACTTTTTCTCTACCGACTTAGCTTGGAATGTTCTGGAATACCCTAGGCCCATTCCTTTCGTTCAGTCCACTCCAGATTCATCCACAATGCTCAACCCAATATTTGGTATCATGAAAATAATCAAATAACGCACGAAATAATATCGAAATAGGGAAAATAAATGCTAACTGCAGAATTCTCGACTCACGAACCCGACATATGATATTCAACTTAAATGGTTCATATTTATAGGCCGAAACAACTATTTTTAGCTCATAATGGATAGAATGTTGATGCCGTATAATAGACTATCTTAACTGTCATCATATTCCTAGTTTAATTTCTACTACTTTTGCTTGGAGCTAAGATACACTTGTGTGTTGTATCAACTCCATTGAGGGTTTTGGAGCTTGAATGAAGGTCACCATCTTCAAGTTCATTGCTTGAGATTGGTAAAATTCTTAACGTTTACTTTGATTTAAGTGTTCTTATAACTATGAATGTTAATCTTAATATGTTAATGTTTATAGTTATGAGTGGCTAGGTTAAACTAACCAAGGTTATGTTGTAGAACTAGTTTAATTTCTTATGTTGATTGGGAATGGTTGTTTATGTTGCTAGTTTCAATTTGTGTGAAGCATTTCCGACTTGTATTGTATGATTTGCTTGTGTTGGAGTAATGAACTAATGCTTGCATATACACAGTTAATGGAGACCTAAAGAAGATATTAGGTGTGAGAAGAGGGTAGGAGAATCGGAAGGTAAAATCGACCTCACGAGGAACTCGGTTTCTTATCTGGGGATAGTTGACATTGTCATTGCATTCAAGTGCTTATCATACCAATTCATTAGGTTTAGGATACCTAGACCAAGGGGGAGGTATAGAGTAGTTTCATACACTTGTATGAGGGGAAACTACTTGCTTAGGAATGCACCGTTTCACACTTTTGAACACCATTGGTAGGTTGGAAGGAAATCATTTCCATGACAATATTAGAGGTTGCTAGTCTACGCATTGTCCTGGTTAGGTTTCTTTTATCATTTTATCACCCTTGTTATTACTAGAATCACTTAACCACTTAACTTTAGTATTATTGCGACCTAGATCGAATTAATACAAGCTTTTGAGTGTTTAACCTCATAAATCCTTGTGGGATACGATATTGACCACCGTACTAAACTACAATTGACCCGGTACACTACCGGTAAAATTGGACATCTAGGAACGTCGCATTTGTTCTGCTAATTTTTAGACCCTGAAGAAGACCATCAGACTTTGCACAATTAAGAAGCATGCTAAGACCTTCAGCACAAAGTAGAAAACGGTAGAGAGATAAACGATCCCTGCCTTATTCCTCTAGCTAGAAGGCTGAACAAAACCAGATTTGGTACCATTGATGATAAAAGAGAATGAGACAGTATAAATGCAGGCCATAATCCTGCTAATCCATTCAGAGTTAAAACCAAGCTTTCTCGTCACAAAATCAATAAAAGTCCATTCAAAATTGTCAAAAGTTTTGACCGTGTTTAATTTCAAAGCCATAAAATTATTATTCTTAGCCTTACAATGCATCATATAATTCAAAGATTCATGAGCTAGAATATAGTTGTCGGTAATGAATCTACCAGGGATGAATGAAGACTGATGCATAAAAGCATGACCTTCATCATTCTACTGGCCAAGACCTTAGATAAAATTCTATATGAAACATTGCGAAGACTAATTGGCCTGAAGTGAGACACCACAAAAGAGTGAGGGTGTTTAGGAATTAAGACGATACAAGTGTGGTTCATTTCCCTCAACATCATTCCAGATTGAAAGAAACCTCGAACCATATAATTCAACAAGTCATTCTTTATCAAAAGGTAAATTTTTTGTAGAACAAGAGAGACATACCGTCAGGGCTAGGGGATGAATAATTATCTTGGCCTTTCTGACTTTCTCATTATCATTGAATTTTATATTTTGTAGGTTCTAATTTATCCGATTTAGTTGTCAAGATTATTTGTTCTTTTTATATGATGTAGTATCGTTTCAAATACACCATTTATTGTATTTTTATGTTTTCCAAGTATTTATTACAATACGAGAAATAAAAAGAATGGTTACATTAATTATACTCAAAGACTTTTTAGTTATTTTAATTTTACAGTCAATATATTAACTCAGCCCATTAATATGTGTGATTACATCAACTATATGATGGCCAAAATAGTGACGGTCTAACTTTAACCGGAAGTGTACCGAGCCGGATGCACTATAGTAGCAAGTAAGGTCGATCCCATGATGGATCAATCGAGTACCAAAGTCATTTTCATACTTACTTTAGGTCAACCAAGAGTAGAACTAGCGATATTTAACACTAAGACGTAATATAAACTAGAGATAATAAGGAAGAAGACATAGCCAAACCATGATCCAACTGATTAGTTTCGCCCCTCTAATGGATTATTCGGGAATAAGCATTACCAACCAACCATCATAAAGTTTATAACGACTCATTCATGGGTGCAAACTCTTAAAATGGTGCAAGACGCCATACAACAATCAAACACCCTATGCCCGGTTCAACAATCTGCTTTTAAGGATTTAATTGACCGAAACAAGATTAAGGACTAGAGCCGCTTGATTCACACCTACAAACCTCGTTACTCAATCGAATCTAAACAACTCAGTCAATTGTAAATAACGATCTTATAACCCTTTTTCCCACACCTTTCACAACATACATTTATAAATGTGGTGTGTTAAATCATGAACTGAGTGTACAAGCTAATTCAAGCATGAATAACAAGTTCTAAGACACGAATTCATCAATATAACAACAATCAAGCACTACCCATTCCCAATTTCATCATTTAGAAGTTTGATTTCATCAATTTTTACATAATTTGGCTATGAACTAGTTTATCTACTCTTTACAATGAAAGAAACAAGAAACAAGGATTAAAGCCATAAACTGAAAATGAAATGAAATTCGTTACCAATATGTAGAAAAGTTAGAATTACATCAATCTTCATCCACACCCATTGTTACTTGGGGAAGAAGAAGACTCTAAAATGCCAAAATCCAACAAAGAGGGCTAGAATCTATGTTAAATTGTATATAATCTAAGAGAAAGAGTGAATGATAAGCTAATCTAATGTGGAAAATGGATGAAAATCGGCCTAAGAGTGCGTAGGTATGACTAAGTATGAGGGTCTATGAAATGGGGGTAAAAAAATATGATTTTTTACATCAAAATCCACTACTTAAATCTGTCAAGATGGTTAAAGCGCGCGCATTAACCTTCTGTCGCGCGCATTAAGCAGATAGAACACTCATCATCGACAAGCCTTCAGTAATTTGGTGATATGTTTTCGTGTTTTCAGTGATTCAAGTTGCGTTTGAAATATAATTCAATTATATACAACTTTCATGAAGACCACAAGTCCATGAAATGCTTGTATCGGGACTAAATTGCAGTTGAAGTGAACGTATGGTGAAAACACCAACTATTTTTTATCCGTTTCCGTTCTCGGCCTTCGGTTATGCCACTTGTAAGCCTTATAAATTATCTCGCGGGCTTGAATAGGGTCAAACACCATAAAATGCCGAGGTTTTTAATCTTTGTGATAGTTCACCTCTAAATGAGTGTGCAATGTGATTTTACTCTATAAATGGTCTAAAGGTAGCCAAAATGAGCCAAAATGTCGTAAATGATGGTTAAAACATGCATCATATCATAGTAAAGTTGACTCTCATCACTATATCTGATACATTAAGACGAATAGATTATTAGATTACAAATGAAAAAGTGTATTATTTCGTTTTTGCCATGCCTTGTTGTATATCATTAACGAGAAATTGGAAAATCAGGCCCACTTAACCTCTAACATTTTTTTTCAAGTTGAACAGATTCTGACATTTTTTTTCAGATTCACCGTCCAAATTTGGAGGAAACCGTCTATATTCAGTCAAAACCCTCCAAATTTGGATTAATTTCGTCCAAATAAATTGAATGGACAAAATGGACGTAAACCGTCCGAATTTTGGGTGCACCGTCCATCTTGAGGCGAATACCGTCCATTTTTGGACGGTGCGTCCAACATTTGGACGGTTTACGTCCATTTTGTCCAAAGGTCTAAAACCGTCCCAATTTGGACGGTATAACCTAGTCTCTCCGTTCAAACAGAGGACGCACCGTCCAAATTTGGACGGATTCATCCATTTTGGATGGAAACGTCCAATTTCAAACCCTTACCAGTCCTCCTTCCACATTTCAAACCATTTCACAACCGTTTCTCCTTCGCCTCGGAAAAAACGCAGACTAGCAGCCATATTTGGACGATTTACAACATTTCAATCCTTCCATTTCTCAGAACAAATTTGGACGATTACAATGGCTAATCCTTCGTCTTCTCAGAGTCAAGAAGCACCTAATGTGAGTGTTTATGGTTTTTTATTTTTTACAGTGTTTTCCAATTCCGTTTTGCATTTCGTTTCTTGTTTATTGTTATTTGATTTTGTTGAGTAATCATACATACGATTTGAATTCATATCCTATTTGATTTTGTTATTTGATTCGAATTAATCCTATTAAATTTTGTTATTTGATTGTGACAGGATTTTTATGGTTTATGTCACCATGAATATCATGTTATTTGTTCGATTGAGATTCAACGGTGTTATAGGGTTTAGGGTTTAGATTCAAATTCATATATTGTATGATTATATGTATGTATGATGAAGTGATTTTAGAAATCGAAATGATATGTATGAATCTTATAATTCGAATG